>JAREYC010000004.1:92452142-93760714 GCA_030015325.1 Cryptoblepharus egeriae
ATATTTTTTTGGGAATCCTTCATTCTGGAGGGCCTTTGTCTCCTTTTTTGGCAAGGGTATATAGTTACCCTGAGTATGCCCAGCTACACTTCTTTGTCACAGTGTCATTTTCTTGTCGTGAGGAGTTTTCTGCAATTCAGCTCAGGTCTCAGCACAATGATGTAAGCTTTGGGGAAAAAGATACACCCTAAAAGTCTCCTAATATGGAGACTTTATTCATGCTATCACTTCCTTTTAATGAGGTGCTCCCGGTTGTTGAGATCAGATCTCAAAACGATAATATAACACTTGGGGAAAAAGATGCAACCCAGCAGACCAGCACTGGAGGCTAAGATAGAGAAGACCTCCACAGCCACCATGTATTTTCCTTTAGTGCTCAGGTAGGTGGGAACAAAGGACAGCCAAACGCTGCAAAAGACCAGCATGCTGAAGGTGATCAGCTTGGCTTCGTTGAAACTGTCTGGCAACTTCCTGGCAAAGAAAGCCACCATCAAACTGACAATGGCTAAAAAACCCATATAGCCCAGGACACAATAAAACATAGCAGTAGATCCCTCATTACATTCTAGTATAATTTCTTCCACCATTGAATGTTGGTCAACATCTTGGAAAGGGGGAGAGGTTGCCAGCCACACCACACAAATACTGGCTTGGACAAGTGAGCAGACAAAAACAATGTTGTACATCAGTCTTGTTCCCACCCACTTCCTCACCCTGGATCCAGGTTTGGTGGCCATGAAGGCCAGAATCACAGTGATAGTCTTTGCCAAAACACATGAAACAGCAATTGAGAAGATGATGCCAAAAGCAGTTTGCCGCAGGATGCATGACACATTCTCTGGACGACCAATGAAGAGCAATGGAGAAAGGAAGCAGAATAGGAGGGAGGTAAGGAGAGCATAGGTGAGGTTGCGATTGTTGGCTTTCACGATGGGAGTGTTGTGGTGCTTCATAAATATTATTAATATCAGAGCTGTGATCAGAGAAAAGAAACTGACCAAGCAGACCAAACCTATCCCCAAAGGTTCTTTGTAGGACAAGAAGGTTATAACCTTGGGAAGACAGAAATCCTGTTTTTGGTTTGGATACATTTCCTCTGTGCATTTGTCACAGTCATTCATGTCTGGAAAAGATAACATAGAGTAGCAGGCATTAGCCACGTATTCTGCCATGATGATGGAAAGGTTCATGTTACACAGGCAATATTTACCTTTTTGAAATGTCTTCCTGTGTTCCATGTCAGCAGATAAGGATGGCTATTCCTTCCATTTATCACTATGGGTGCAATCCTGATTAACTATGGGGAGTCCTTGCTCCGATGTAAGAACAATTTACTCTAAATTGCGATATGAATTTCCCAAAGCTTTTCACTAGATGGTGCAGTAACTATGGATGCACATAATGTATTTTATGTGCTCCTGTAATTACTCTGAATTGTAGGGTATGTCTACAGGTGTTGACAGGTTTAGAGAAATAGATTTTAAAAGAGCAACTTTTTTCCTACCAAAAATTATGTGGAGTGCAAGGGGAAATCATGACACTGACATAACACTTTTATTAATGGAACACTCATGCTATATGTTTAGTTACGTTCCTATACTTTCGTGGTGAGAAACAGCAAAGCATGATACTTAGGCTATAGCAGAAATGAACAGAAGAAAAGCAATTCTGGAAAAGCAAAGCAAGACCAGCTAGTCCAGCAAGACAAAGCAAGACAAACCTAGTCCAGCTTCCTGAATCTCACACTGACCCACCAGTTGCCTCAGGGAGCAAAAATGCTTGGTGAAGTATAAATAAAGCAAGAAATAGCACAATGTCACTGGATGAACTGGAATGCTACAGAAGCACTGCTTTAGATTAGCAAGGGCCATTTAACTGATTATTTATCAAATTTTTATACCACCCTTCAAGAAGGTTCAGGTTGGGATGGTTCAGGTTTCCTCCCTTCCTTTTGTCCTCAGAGAAGTGAGGCTTTGAGGTCAGTGAGGCTGAAATCTAAACCCCCAGGTAGGCTGGCATAAGTCATGTTGGCCTGAGGGTGTCACAAAAGTGTCATAAGGCACTTATGTGCCACTCCGAGGGTGGGTTTACAATCACAGTGTACAATCACATGTAGGCCTCTGCACACCACCACAGGCCTGAGAACAGGTGAGTTGTGCTGGCCTAAATTGTGCCCTCAATGATAATATCTGGCCATAGTTTCATGGCTGAGAAGGAGTCTGAACCTGGATCTTCCAGATCTAAGCCTAACTCCCAAACCACTACACTAACCTGCACAAGGGGCTGAAATGTGACTCAGAACTAAACTAGTTATTAATATATAGTTTCAGGAAAGGTGATTTGTACCTCAGTACATTTCTATCCATAGGCAACAGTATAATAAAGGCATTAAGGACAGAATGTGGATGGACAGTCCAGCCAATAAAGTTTCAGGAGAACCAGGTCTTACCCTTCTGGCTTGAAAACGTCCCTTCTGGACATGGAATGCAGTCATAACAGCAGAACGGCTCCCCCTCTTCCACTCTTTTTCTAGAACCAGGATGGCAACTCTCAGTGCATACAGAAACAGGCCGGACCTAATTTAGCACACAGAAGTGAGAAATGGTAGTGATCCCAAAGGAGATAATGCTAATGGAATCAGGATTTATCTGTGAGGATGTGTACATGGTCATAAAACAGGGAGGAGAAGAAATAAATGAGCAAGGGTATCTGAGAGCTGCAAATAATTGTGCAAGTTCTAACTTTTTATGTAGAAATTCTGCTGCAACCAGAAATCTGCAGGAGTAAAATTAAGGGCAGAGAAAAGCAATGGAACAACTAGGAGAGTTCTTCCATATATAAGAAGACATATGGAAGATATTAACCTTCATTGTTTCCTTAGGTTCCTTCCAAGTCTCATGAGATTTAATTGCTTTTATCATGCATAAAACCCACAAGATGTTAGAACCGAGTTATTGCATATATAGTCATCTCATGCATTTCTTTTCATACATTATGATAAGTGGATGCACTTTCAGAACTGGGTGGACTACTGAAGTCCTGAACTCCTGGGAACTAGATCCTACCTGGTTGAACCAGCTGTGCCATGTTATGGCATCCTCATGGATGGTGAATGCTTGACCAGGAGGAGCCTGGGGGTCCACACTCCCAATCTTGACTCTATGGAAGGACGTGTTGGAAGAAATATTCCAGTTCATAATATCAAATCCAGCTACTAACATTCCGTTCTGGTCCAAAGAAACCTGTTCCCCAGCACTGTTATTAAATGAGACTCCTCTCAGGAAGTGTTGGAGCTAGATTGAGAAGGGAGGATGCACAAGTTCAGAAGTCTGAAATTCCCTAGTTATTCTGGAATAGGATTGGGGCAGCCTAAGACACCATAGGCTGCCCCAAGACAGGTGGACCTGGGCTGCCCTAGCTGAGGCAGCCTAGACAGTTCAGGAGAGGGATGTTGAGGGCATATTGCCTAGGGTACTCTGTATCCAGAACCTGTTTCCAGGGCAGAAATGCCTTCGTCCAGCTCCTCAGAGTTATAACACCTCAGGAGCAGGTATGGTAATGAGTAGACCCATAGGGTTCCATGATAAGGCAGAGTAAGAATGGCAGTGTTGACCAAAAATCTGAGTTCTTGGCCAGCCTAGCTGCAACCCCTGCCTTTCAATTTCAGGATATGGCACAGTTATGACAGCCCACTAACCTGGGGATAGAACAGGCCACTCCAAGAAGCCCCTTGTATTCACTGTAGACTGTATTGCCAGTCTCATCAGGAACTCCTTCTAAGGCAGGCACCTTAGCTATTCCTTGTTCAGTGTGATCTGAGGAGGGTCTCTTCAGGAGCAAGCCCTCTCCAGGTGTCACTGACTTGGTGCCTACTGAGCATGCTCTGGAGCAGTTAGGGCAGCCCAGGCTTCCTGACTCTCTGGATGCAGCATAACTTTCTGCTCTGGATTCAGAAGAGTTGGGGCAGCCCAGCTAGGGCACTCCTCACTTCCCTATCTCTGGATTGTGTCCTAAGACTCTGTGAATACTCTCAAGCCTCAATGCTGATGCCTATTCCACATGAGACATCTCAATTCTGGGCTTGCTAAGTTAGCACCAATCTTGCCCATTACTGCAGCCATGGTGGGGTGTCACAAATGTGCCAGAGGCACCTCCACAAGCCAAACTGCCAAGCTTCCAACAGTGGTCGCACAGTGCCTCTTGGCAAATATTCCCTTCCCCAAGCTGGCACACAAAGATGCCACAGTCATGATTATGGTGACTCAGGAGCCCTGTTTACATGGATAGCTCAAGATTGGGCTCTGGGGCCTCACCATTGTTCATACCAGTGTAGAAATGCTGAGCCTGTATTACCTGCCATAGCTGTATGGTCTGTCCCTTGTTTTCCACCCTTCTTTGGTGATATGGTCTAGATATGGACATGCTATGTAAAGCATGAGCCAGAACATGGACAGCGCTATAGATGCTGTAGCTGTGACCCGTCATGCTCAACTCAAAAAATGACCCAGGGAGGCTCTTCAACTTTTCTTCTCCTGTGCAGATATTACCATTCACCTTCCCTGTACTTCCAGTGGGGAATACACAGTCAAAAGCATGTTGCCAGAAGTCCCAGATAAAACCATCACCCATTTCACTCAGAGGATTTTGGCTCTCAAGAAACTGTTTGAATCCTGGTGGATCATTGGAATGAATTGTGAAGGATATTGCACCATGGAATATCCCTGCATCCCAAGTCCTTTGATAGGAATATGAAATAAGGTCTAACTGGGATGTCATTATCCACACTTTACCTCTTGGGTTACTTGTCACATCCTCTTGATTTGATATATATGGCAGCCATCTCAAAAACGCCATGTAAAAAGAGTCCGCAAAGACAACCAATACATTGGCTCTGCTGTCCATTATTTTATCACGCATTTTTGCCCCCCTTTGTATAGAATCCATATATTCATTATGAAAAGTTATTCTAGGTATTCGCATTATAAACGAGAAACAAACACCACGCTGGAAAAATACTGGAAGAACCGTTTGAACAAATCTTTCTCCATCTTCATCATCTGTTGCAATAACACCTATCCATGTCCACCTAAAATGCCACAGCAAAGCAAGAATCCCTTCATACTGAAGGGCTTCACTAGGAACCATCTGGTAGAACGGAAGTCCAGGAGTTTTGTCATTCATCACTGGAGAAGGGCCATAGATGAGCTGGAAAAAAGATCCAATTGGTAGGAGGTGCATTAATGAGAGTATGTGCAGTATTTCTAAATCTGGTTGATGCTATCACTAGTGATGCTATCACTTGCTCCAATGGACTTGAAGCTGAGCTGGAGGAGTATGGATTGGAACAGGTTTGCTGGCAATGACTTCCACCAAATCCCTTTTCAGTACCCGATCTCCCAACCTGGACCCACATAGTTTTAAACAATCAATCTTGCTGGTACTGGTCTGAGTAGTTCTGGTGCTAGAAGAACAGTGGGGTGATTCAGCCCGGCTCTTCTTGGATTTATGAAACCACAAAATTTAGCCAGGAATCATTGTGTGAAGGGCTTTACCAAAACTCACACAATCCATGCACACACAGAACACCTACCTGTGGAATTTTATACAAGTCCAAGATTGTTGCCACATAAAGAGATATCAGGCTGTCCAGTCCTCCAATAACTCCTATCAGACTATTCCGGAGGTCACATTTGTAATTGGGGACAAGTCTTTCCACAGTTGATATCAGTAGCATCGTGGCATGATAAGTCCATTTTGCATCATAATGGCTTTCATAGATATGGAAACCCAAGGAGATATTGGGGAGGATCTGAGTATTTTCATTGATCTCCTTCACTGCAAATGCCAAAGCCAGGATGTGCTGGTAGTTCTTGAGTAATAACCTAGAATGAAAGTTGAATCCTGCATCAGAGGAAATATTCCACACTAAGTAAGACTTACATTATTCTATATCTTTTTCATTACTTTTTATGCTTTTATAATTCTAACAACAACGAAGTGTGGTGTGTGTCAGTTTGCCTCTCTGTGTGTGTACAGAAACAAAGAGAATGGAAAATAAAATTGTTTATTATAGCTTTAATATATTAACTTCATACCTTTTCCAGACGCCTGCTCTTCCCTCCTCTCACCCTCCCACATGCACATTGCAGCCTGTTTCAACCAGAGCAAGCTTAGATCCTCTGTGAATGAAGTCAGCATTGGTAGGTTGGTACATGTCCTTGCACCAGCCTAGCCAGCTTAAGTGCATTCAAGAATGGCACAGGGAACCTGTATCAGCCAAACATGTGCTGTGGATTGCACTCCAAACCATTTACCAAAGAAAAATGAAGCTGGACTCGAATGTTTTATTCAGCGTAAGCCCTGCATAGCTAACATTTGATGACATATCTGGCTATGTGGATGAAGGCAATCCACCTGTCCCTGGATGTACAGGTACTTCCAACAAAAATTAGGACAAAGTTCCTCACCAAAAGCTATATATAGGCTTAATGCAATAAGCGGACAGTATTTTTATAGAATGGTGACTGTTTAAAGAACAAAGCAAAGAGCAGAATTAAAGGCCAGTTTTCACAGCACAAGGAAATCATAATAGTTTTTCAATACATCAGTGTTGACAAGCTACAGTTTCTGTGATTGCTCACTCTGTTAATTCAAAAGTTGTCATTACACTTTGAAAAATCAAGATACTTGTATAACAGTGAATGAATGAACAAATGAATGAATGAAGGAGAAACAAGAAAAAAAGCTTACATAAGATGTTCAGAAAGGGTCTGTGGTGGTTCTTCATCAAAATTCATCATTGGGGACATGATGTCACCCAAAGAAGCAATGCCGCCAATGATAAGATTTCCTGACTGATGATACTTGTGCACCGGAGGGTAGGGATCATGGATGTTGCATTTACCACTGTGCTTGATGCACAGCATGTGTGGAATCAATGCCAGCAACCAAGCCACTAATACCATGATCTTTATTTCAAGAACAAATTGTTCCTATCAACAAATAAGTTTTATGCTAGACATTTGGAATAATTTTCTTACTGCAGTAGTTTTCTGGTATAGGTAGAATATTCTACCTATGTTGTTCAGGGGATTCCTTCATTGGATGTTTTCAGTTGGAAACTGGATGATCCCCTGTCTGGAATATGGTATATCCAAGCAGGAGATCCAACTTGTGGATCTCTAAGATCTAATTCATTTAAAACATTTATGATTTCCCTACTTTCATGAGTAATATGTTAATGTGTCAGCAGTTACACTGACCTTAATACTTATTCTGTCTATTGATATGGATGAATATGGTCAAATGAAATTATTGTAAACTATGTTTTTTACGGGTGGAGTGAGAGAAAGGTTTTGACTAAAAATACAAATTGCTAGTCTGATTTATAATACACTATTTACACCATTTACAACAATGTCATCTTCAGTGTCCATAATGACTTATCTCATAGAGTTCACTGCCAATTCCTTAACTCTCAAGCTATCTTTAATTATTAACTAATGTATACATTATTTCACATACTACATTTAACTTTATGTAATTATTCTAATGATACGACTGTGACAAATCAGGAACCAGAAGCAGAATATCTTATATAATTTTTTTGAACCCAGTAAGCTAACTATACGGGTGCTTTTCCATTGCCAGAGGTGTTCTATGGTGGGAATTTTATAGCTGAAACTCTTATTTATACTTCTCCTTTTCTAATGAAAATGGTTTTCTATTGTATTTCCTTTATTAGCTGAATGTCAGGATTCTACTATAGTTGGGGTCATTTCCAAAGAGCAATAGATAATTGCAGAAGACTCTGAAATTTATTTATTCCCCTTTCCCCCTTATTTATTTCTCTTATTTATTTCTCTATTTATTCCCCCTACTGAGTGATTTGTCTTATACACATAGGATGCAATCCTAAAGACACTTTCCTGGGAGTATGACCCACTGAACTCAATGGAGCTTACATTTGAGTAGACATGGTTAGGATTCTGCTCATAGCCTCCTTATGCCCATAGATCCCTTGTTATCAAATTGCCCAGGAGGAAGATAGGAATCTGCTTTATAATGAGGAAGATCACTGGTCTGTCTGACTAAGGATCATAGACACCAACTGTCAGAAGCTATACAAGACTTCAGACAAGGGTCTTTTCCAGCCCTATCTGGAAATGGAGCCTGCACACCATTTGTTGTACTAAGTTCAGCCTCCAAAACACACTAACATTGTTCCCATTACAGATTCTTAACTGATCTCAAAATTTGGAAGTTCCATAGATGAGATAGAAGAAACACATAGACAATTCACTGTAAAGGGTACAGGTAACATTTCGCTTCCGGGGAGCAAAAGTTTTCAAGGTGCAGATGTGTCCCAGCACTAGCTCTGGATCATTCGGGGGAGTTTTCTAAAATCCTTCAATTATTTGTTTTCATAGTAGCCTCTAAAATTCCCAGGTGATTGGAGAATTAGGATTGGTTTTCCTATTTGCATGGTGACATAGAGAGACAAGTGCATGCCAGTGCACTGGCCTCCGCCTGGAGTGGTGCAGAAGTGCCTTACAGCACTTTTGTGACATTCCCATGCCAGCACAGCATTCGTGCTGGTGCTTATGTTGGCCTAACTGGGGATCAGTATTGCAGCTTTAATTATAGTTGCCTGGATAATGAACGAGTAGCTGCTCTAGAATTAAGACTGCCATCCTAAACATGCCTACCTGAGAGAAAATCTCACTGAACTCAGTGGGTCTTACATTTGGGTATACAGGCATATGATTGCACTGTTGAAAGTTTCATATTCCCTGTAGATTTGCCCTGTAGATGGCTAGTTTCTCTCTCTCTCTCTCTCTCTCTCTCTCTCTCTCTCTCTGCTTTCTGTCTCACCTACCTCCCAGGGGTCATGTGAGAAGAAAAAATGGTTGGAACTATGTAACATTACATTGAACTTATTGGAGGAAGGTTTAAATAAATAAATAAATAAATAAATAAATAAATAAATAAATAAATAGATAGATAGATAGATAGATAGATAGATAGATAGATAGATAGATAGATTCTGAATATTGCTTTTTATTGTCATTTATTGTTGTTTTTATTTATTTAGTTAGTTTTAGAACCTTTAATGGCATAAAAATCAACCAACATCTAGAAACAGAGTGAATGGACATGCCAAAAATACATCTAAATCAAGAAGCCCTGTATATAAAATAATACATATATATATTTATTTATTTATTTTAAAAATTTATATCCTGCCTTTCTCGGGCTGTTAGCCCGAATCAAGGCAGCTGATATAAAACATAATTAAAAACATAAATAGAACGATTCAATAAAAACAATGTATAACATGCAAGCTAAAAACATATACGCTAAAAACAATAAAACAAGAGCCCCCCCCCCCCCCCAACCTCTGCCCCACTAAAAAGCTTTTTTAAAATAAAAGGTTTTAAGGCTCCACCTGAAGCTCTGTATTGAGGGAGCTTTCCTTGGTTCTAAGGGGAGGGAGTTCCAAAGCCAGGGTGCCACCATCAAGGAGGCCCTATCTCTGGCCGCCACACTTCTCACATCTCTTAGTGGCGGCACAGTCAGTAGGGCCTCCTCAGATGACCTTAGGTGACGGGTCAGATTGTAAGGAAGAAGGCGGTCCCTCAGATACCCTGGACCTGAGCCATTTAGGGCTTTAAAGGTCAGGACCAGCACTTTGAATTCAGCCCGGAAATGAATGGGCAGCCAGTGTAGTAAATACTAGCATATGAGTACATCTTTTCCCCAGCACTGCTGTTAAATGACATCCCTTTCAGGAAATTATGCAACTAGATTGGGAAGAAGAAGAAAGAACTAAGTAGAGCCTGGAAACAGGTGCACTTTTTGCACACACTAGAGTAACCTCAACTATACACAATGTAGTGGGTAACCTAATCCTATCTAACTCCGTACCCTCTCCCCCTGGCCACAGTGATGCAAATATACCAATGGATCAATCATAATTGCTAGTTGATTGATGGTGGGAGGAGGGGATTAGGAGGGATTGAGCTGTCCATTAGAACCTGCTGCGGATCAATTGATGTGTAGTGGTCCATTATCACAAACTATGGCAGATTTTCCAGGGATGACAACACAATATTTGCATTTATTTCCCACCTCTCTGATTCTCCCTTTCTGCTTCCCTCTTTTACAATCAGCAATTTAATGCATTCTGGCTTGACAGCCCTCATTATGGTTGATATTAGTGTGAAGATGTTGATGTCATTACCTGCCTCAACCATAATACTTTTACTCCGTTTTGCTGTGTAGTACAGTCTAGATGACAACATAATTTGCAGTGCATGAGCCAAACAATGGACGGCACAAGAATTTCTCTATAAGAACTGGAAATGAGGCCCTGAAGTCAGGAATTTGGGGCATTTCTAGCCATTTCCTGGGATTTGGGGCCTGTTTTAGGCTATTTCAGGCCTTTTAAGCCCTCTGAGGCTGCTGGTTAAAGGAGGAGGAGGGAGAGAAGGAAGGAAATTGTGATCTTTCCCCCTCCTTCCGATGCTAAAGCCCCTTTCCAAGCCATCAGAGGAAGAACTACATTGCACAAGTTTCTCATTTTGCAACCTGCTTCCCTGAGAGGCCCAAGTAGGCCTCTAAATGGGCCTGTAAGGAGGAGGAGCCGCTGAGCTGGGGGGTTAATTGCTGCTAGCTGTTCACTGGCTGGTTGCTGGTGGGAAGGGCAGCATCAGGACCTGAGGTGCGATCCTGGATCGGAGCCTGTGAACAAGGAGGACTTGTGAAGTTGACAGGAGATGGAAAGGAAGGGCGCAGTTGTCGTGACATGCACCACGCGTGCCATGTTTGTCTTCTTGCCCAAGGACCCCGGGGATTATCGATGCTGCAAGTGCTGGTTGCACTGTTGGAGGAGAAGGTGGCAGCATTGGAGGGTGAAGTTTCCACCCTTTGTCAAATTAAGGCATCTGAGGAGTTCCTCGATGCAACGCACACAGAACTTCTCCAGAGGGAAGTTTCGAATGACTTTCCAAGTGGGGATGACACCAGCGGGAACCCCAGCAATGATGTCTCTTCGTGGAGACACGTGACAGTCAGGAGAAAAAAGGGCAGGAGCAGTCGAGAACCACTGGAGCTACACAATCGTTTCCAGAGTCTCTCAGATTCCACTATGCTGGCAGAAGTTCCTCTTGCTAGCACACCTACACCAGATCCTGGCATTACCCATACTGGCATGCCTGCAGATCCCCCTCATAGACAGCAGCCACAACCAGTTAGTGTGGGGGAATCTCAACACAGAAGGCAAACACAGAGGAGAGTGGTGGTGATTAGAGATTCTCTCTTGAGGGGCATGGAAGCTGTATGCCGACCAGACCTATTTTCCCATGAGGTGTGCTGCCTCCCTGGTGCCAGGATACGGGATATCACGGAGAGGCTACCGAGGATGATCACGCCTGCTGATCGCCACCCGTTCTTACTCATCCACGTAGGAACAAACGATACTGCTCGGCAAAATTTCCAAAAGATAGTTGGGGATTATGAGGCTCTGGGGAGGAAGATTAAGGATCTGGGGGATACCCAAGTGGTATTCTCATCCATCCTCCCAGTAATAGGCAAAGGTCCTCAGAGAGATGGCAAGATTTTCCAGGTCAATAGCTGGCTTCGAAAATGGTGTCATCAAGTAGGATTTGGATTCTGGGATCACAGGATGAACTTCCTCGAGGAAGGACTCCGAGCAAAGGATGGACTACATCTTACGGGTTGGGTGAAGAGTGTCTTCAGACGGGAGATGGCCAACCTTATCAGGAGGGCTTTAAACTAAATAAGAAGGGGGTGGGTTACGTCTAAAGGGAACCTAGGAATAAGGAAAATGCTCTGGATGGAAATTGCCAGGGCACAGCTATAACCCAAAAATCTTTAGAGGGGCCTGCCCTTACATAAAAGGTGGGAAATGCATTGAGTTGCAACCTTCAGGGCTTAAGTTGCATTTACACAAATGCACAGAGCCTGGGAAATAAACAAGGTGAGCTGGAACTTTTAGCAAGTGAAGGGAAATTTGATTTGATAGGAATAACTGAAACTTGGTGGGATGACTCCCATGACTGGAACACACAATTGGAAGGCTATCAGCTGTTCCGGAGGAACAGAAGTGGCAAAAGGGGAGGTGGAGTAGCATTATATGTCAATAACATATATACCTGCTCTGAAATCCAGGAAACTGGTCCGGATATCCCTGTGGAGTGCATTTGGGTAAAGGTTAGGGGGAAAAACAAGAAACAAAACATTGTGGTGGGTGTCTACTATAGACCGCCAGGCCAAGGAGAAGGAGTAGACGATGTCTTCTTGAAGCAACTGGCAGGCGTTGCAAGGAAATATGACGTAGTAGTAATGGGGACTTTAACTATCCAGACATTTGCTGGGAGACAAACTCATCCAAACATGGAAGCTCCACTAAATTCCTGATGGGCCTGGAAGATAACTTCATGGTCCAGAAGGTGGAGGAAGCAACAAGGGGAGGGGCCATCCTTGACCTGATCTTAACTAATCGTGTTGAACTGATTGACCAGGTCAACGTGGTGGGAACTTTATGGGAAAGCGATCATGAGCTGCTGGAATTTAGAATAATGTGGGAAATAAAAAGAGTGCACAGTGAAACCCTTATATTGGATTTCAGAAAGGCTGATTTCAACAGGGTTAGAGGAGTCATAGGCGGGATCCTATGGGTTGATGAACTAACAGGAAAACAGGCCCAAGATGGGTGGGAGCTCCTTAAGAGGCAGCTTCTGCAAGCTCAGTCAGAAACCATTCCTATGAAAAAGAAAGGGGGAAAAAACCTGAAAAAAACCAGGTTGGCTCCACAAGCAACTTGGGGATCAGCTGAAGTTTAAGAAAATGAAGTATAGGGAATGGAGGACTGGAAAGATCCCCAGGGAGGAGTACAGACAGATAGCCCGGTTTTGTATGGAGGGGGTCAGGAATGCTAAAGCTTAGTATGAGCTGAGGCTGGCCAGGGAAGTCAAAGATAACAAAAAGAGCTTCTTTAGATATGCCCAAAGGAACAGGAGGAGAGACAAGGGAGTGGGGCTGCTCCTGGACAAAGATAGACAACTGATGTCTGGAAACCAGGAGAAGGCAGAGCTGCTCAACTCCTACTTTGCGTCTGTCTATTCTCGGAAGGAGGGATGTGCAAATGGGGGTGCGGGATCATTGGCTGATGCTGATGCTTACATCCCCAAAGAGGTAATGAAAACATGGATAGTGCAGAACAGCAGATTAAGACTGATAGAGAACTATCTTAAGTGGTTCGAAACCACTTAACTCTAAAAAACCCAACCGGGTCAATCATCACCTGCCAGGAAGTTTGTGTTGTGTTTTTAGTTGAATTTATTATTATTACCTGACAAGAATTTCTGACTTTTTCCTGCTAATTAGACAGTCACAATACCAAAAGCATGAAGATTTTGAATTTTGAATGTACAACATTCCCCTGTGCGCAACTTCCCCTATGCGCATCATCCCCCATGTGCAACTTTCCCCTTGCGCATCATCCCCCCACACGCAACTTCACCCCATGCGCAACTTTTCCCCGTGTGCAACTTCCCCCGTGCGCAACTTCCCCTGTGTGCAACTTCCCCCCGTGCGCATCGTCCCCCATGCGTATCATCTTCCATGCGCAACTTTCCTACATGCACATCATCCCCCATGTACAACTACCCCCATGCACAACTACCCCATGCGCAGCTTCCCCCATATGCAACTTCCCTACATGCACAACATCCCCCCATGTGCATCATCCCCATGCGCAACTCCCCCATGTGCAACTTCCCCCATGTGCAACTTCCCCCATGTGAAACGTCCCCCATGTGAAACTTTCCTACATGCGCATCATCCCCCCATGTGCAACTTCCCCATGCGCAACTTCCCCCATGCGCAACTTCCCCCCATGAGCAACTTCCCCCCACGCGCAACTTCCCCCCACGCGCAATTTCCCTCCATGCACAACTTTCCTACATGCACACCATCCCCCATGTGCAACTTCTCCCCATGCGCATCATCCCCCATGCGCAACTTCTCCATGCGCAACTTTCCTACATGCGCACCATCCCCCATGTGCAACTTCCCCCCATGCACAACTTCCCCCATGCGCATCATCTCCCATGCACAACTTTCCTACATGCGCAACTTCCCCATGCGCAACTTCCCCCATGCGCAACTTCCCCCATATGCAACTTTCCTACATGCTCATTATCCCCCCATGCGCAACTTCCCCCATGTGCAGTATCCTTTCCAATGCAACCTCTTCCTCTGAACAACATCCCCCAGTGCACCAGGCACTGAGCACCAAACTGGCTGGATGTTATTCAGTCTCCCATGTTACGTATAGGACAAAAACACGTTGCCCCCTTTTCAGCCCCTGAAGGGTTAATTTCTCCAGATGGTTCTTGGTGGGTGTTCAGGTGACAGAAGGAACTCCCAGAATTCCATGCTTCAGGCCCAGCAGTTGGGGAGGAATGTTGATGAGTCAGCAATTCTCAATGCAAAGTATAGGGAGGAAAATGCGTTGCGCCCCTTTTCACCCCCTTCCGATTGGAATTTCCAAAAACCGGTTCTTAGTGCACCCCTCCGTCACGGAAGGAACACCCACCCAATTTTCATGCTTCTAGGCCCAGCTGGTTTTGGCAGGGCGGTGATGAGTCAGTCAGTCAGTGAATCAGTGTGTCAGTGAGTCAGTCAGTGAGTGACTTTTCTCTTTTATATATATAGATTACAACAGTTATTTGGGCATCTTATGTCCATGATGAGCTAAATCATAACTAGCATGTTGATAGCTGCATATCTCTCCTTGCATTTGGAGGGTTCAGGGAGGCAGCAATTCCTTTAAACAAAGATAAGTGAATTCAACAGATACAAGATCCACAGATATGGTTTCTCTATAGTTAAGAACATTCCCCTCCCAAAATTTAATATTTTAGTTTATTCTCCCTATGTATCCCCTAGAACACATGGCTTCCTTTGACTGTGGATAAATTTGGTATCTATCAGCCCAGGAGGGAAGAAATGTCTATGCTTTAAGCTGAGTTAGACTTCCTGACTAGATTTAGTTGTCTGACTTTAGATCATAGATACTAACTGGCAGGAGCCGAACAAGCTTCAGACAAGGGTCTTTCCCTGTCCTATATAGGAGTCCTAGGATCTGCAAGACACTTATTGTACAGACCCTACCAGACACTAAAAGTTCATCTATTGATTTTTAACTGATCTCGGAATATTGACGTTCCATCGGCGCATACAAGAAATTGGTAGAAAATATCATTATTTTCATACCCAGAATAGATCTCCTCCTTTGCCAATAGCACAGTTGTCCTATTAATCCCACAGTTGCCAACTGGATTAAATTTGCAGAGCGAAAAACCAATAAAAAGGTAAAATGCCTAATTACTGACAATGGTCTAGAATTTTGCAATCAAAAATTGCAGAATATTTTGGCAAAGGCAGGCATCTCCCACAAACGTTCTGCCCCATATCGGCCTCAACACAACTCATTTGTTGAGAGAAGGGGTCAGACTCTGCAAGCAATCGCAAGAACAATGCTGAATGACAGTGGTCTCCCTAATAATTTTGGGGGTGAAAGTTTTATGTGCGCTAACCATTTACTGAATGTTCTTGCACACTCTTCCACAATGGAAATACCTTTTACGCGCTGGCATTGTAAACAACCAAACTTAGATTATTTGCATACTTTTGGTTGTCCTGCTTGGGTTCATATTCCATCCCAAAATAGGAGAAAAGGGGGTCATAGAGCCAGAAAACTTTATTTCTTGGGTTATGAATCAAACCATAAATCCTATCGATTTGGTACTCCTGGTTCAACTCAAATTTGGAAATTGCTAGTGCAAAATTCCTAGAGCAAAGTGGATGGGAAAGGCTACAACATGAATTTGTGCCTCATTATTCCTTAGACTTTGACATTTCTGGAAAAAGAAATTCTGAATCTCCTATCTCATTGCCTAGCAACAAATTGGCTACAAAAACCAAAACTGAAAGTTCTGCTTTACCTCACTCTTGGGTCTTGGGAGAGGAGGAGCAAGAAACAAAAGAGGGGCTAAGTCCAACAGACTCTGTAGAACAGGAGCCTATACCACTGAGACGCTCCACCAGAGAACGAAAAGCTCCAGATCGCTATAGTCCTGGTGCAATTTGTCAAGTATCAGTAGAGCCAAGATCTTACTGTGATCTGCAATCCATGTCACCAGAAGACAAAAATGCTTGGGAAACAGCTGTTAACAATGAGCTTGATTCTTTAAAGAAACTACAAGTCTATGAGGATGCTGTACTGCCTCCTGATGAGCATGCTATTGGCTGCAGATGGGTGTTTAAACTGAAAAAAGGAGTAAATGGTGTAACTAAATGCAAGGCTGGACTTGTTGCTCAAGGGTTTTCACAAACCTTTGCTTGTCATGATGAAACGTTTTCACCATGTTTACACTCTGAATCGCTAAGGGTTGCACTTCTTTTGGCTGCAAAACATAAATATATTGTAACTCATTGTGATATAGAAACTGCTTACTTGAATGCTCCTTTAAGGCATGTAATTTATATGCAAAAACCCCCAAGTGTGACTGCAAATACTGGAAAAGATTGCTGGTTACTGAAAAAATCTCTGTATGGTTTAAAACAATCTGGTTATGAATGGAATACTTGTATTACTGATGCTTTATTACAGCTAGGTTTTAAAGCTGGCCTAGCAGAGCCATGTCTATTTACAAAGGATACTGAACAAAACAAACAGATCATTCTTTTGTTCACAGATGATTTGGCCATAATAACCAAAACTGACTCTGAAGCTGATGAAATAATTCAGAAGCTAGAAAAGAAATTTTCACTGAGAAATCTTGGTAGAATCAAAGGGTACTTAGGAGTTGATATATCTGAAACAAAACAGGGATACAAACTATCTCAAACTCAGAAAATAATGCAACTTCTACAAAAGTATAACATGGAACAATGTAATCCAGCAAAAACCCCTATGGGACTGGAATACAACAATGATGACTCTCCAAGTCCACTGTTTGATCCAGATATATACAGGTCTTTAATAGGAAGTTTAACTTACATTGGAAACTGGACAAGACCTGATATTTGTTATAGTGTGAATCAGTTAGCTCGACACTGCTCTAAGCCAAACATTGGCAAGCAGCTAAAAGAGTGTTAAGGTATCTAAGAGGAACTATGAATCATTCTTTGTATCTTGTACCAAAAGGAGAACTGAAATTGAGTGCATATGCTGATGCAAGTTTTGCCTCTGATCCTACTACCCGACAATCTACTTCGGGAATAGCTATATTTCTTGCTAATGCAATTATAGGATGGAAATCACTGAGACAGAAACATTTGGCAGTTTCAACTACAGAATCTGAATTTTCTTGTTTGTCTTACCTATGTAATGAGCTAACATGGTACAAACAACTGTTAAAAGATCTAGAAATAAATATTGACTATCCAATTACTGTATATGAAGACAGTCAGTCAGCTATATCCATGGCTAACTCTTCTGCTGTGAAATCTAGATCAAGATACACTGATATAAGATACCACAATGTGAGAGAAAGTGTGAAAAATGGGTTAATATGTTTAGAATACTGTGCTACAGAAAATAATATTGCTGACCATTTTACAAAGGCACAAAACATTGCTAAGCACAATGAGCATTGTGAACTGTATGGAATATGTATATGAAAACTGTATAAAACGTTGCATATTATCTTAAACTGTAAAGGAACAACTTACCTGTCCAAAGGAGGAGAATGTTAGGGTTTGAATCTAATAATGAAACATGTTTGGTCAGGCAAGTTGATTCAAGGCTGATGCAATACTGCAGAAGGCTGATGCAATCTAGCTGATGCAATCTGTAACTGCTCTTACAGCATGATTCAGCAGAATTGGAAGTGCTGAGTCACTGGTCACATGACTGCAATAAATCTAACTGATTGGTGTTTCACTATATTTAAGTGTGTATGAGATTATTGCAAAGCGTGGGTTACTGAGGAAGAGTATTATTACTGTTTGATACTCTGAAAGACTGGACTGTATCTGTGGACTGACTTGTGGACTGTTTAACTGGATTACTGAGATTGGAATAACCCTGCAACTGGATGTATGTATATGACTGATCTACTGCTTTGACCCTGGACTGTGTTACTTGACTTATCTTCTGCCTGTCGTTTTGAACAATATAATTATCTTGAACTATAAACAGCTGTGTGTTTACTTTGTGCTGCTGCCCTCTCAACCTCTGCACAACTACTCTGCTTAGCCCTGCTAATCCTGCAGGGACTCACATTCCTAACACTCCTAACAATCAGGTGGAATATTTTGCCTAAATAACAAGTATTTCAAATTCAACAGAGGCAGCTTGATCATTCTCCAATTATTCATTTACTATTTTATACATTCACTATATTGGGCACATGAATTATATTCTTCACAGACTCTATGTTTAGTTCTACTAAGCTGCCACTAGAATTCCACAGAGGTTTGGAAAACCAGAAGAGTTAATTACCGTAATTCAGACAATGAAAATGGAGCTGAACTTCCATTAGGAGTGCTATAGTACATGTAGCATTGTCATAGACAACTTTGGGACATATAATTGTGACTTTGGGACATACAATTTGTCTTTACCTGTGTGCAGACTTCCCACAAAGGACCATACAAGACAAAGGCTTTGGTAAAATAGTCACTTTATTAACAAATTAGTAACAGTATCCAGTTCTGCTTCAGGAGGTACAACATGAGAAAATTTATCAGTAAAAAAAAAAATTCCGCACTCCAGCCTCTCATCTTCCCAAATTTTAAATGGTAGCTGGAATGTAGACCATTGACAGTTGGCAACCCCCTCAACTTGCCTATTAGATATGGACATTGAAATACAGGTTAAAACATTTATATTGATAGATTATAAAACAGGGATGTCAAACTCATTTCATAAAGAGGGCCAAATTTGCATTAATGGTGTCTCCTGAGGGCCGCAACCCAATTTTTTGCATGTCTACTCAGAAGTGTCCCATATAGTCAATGGAGCTTACTCCCAGGAAAGTACTGGGTGACCATACTCTTTTTCTAGGGCATGACCACAGGTGGGCTGAGACCGGACCGCCCTGGATCGCCAGAATCGGTTGTTCCAATTTCCCAGCTGGTGGCGATCAGGTAGCTGCGGGGAGGGGGCGATAACTGGGAACTGGTTTGTTCAGCAGCTGGAGGCAGTTAAAGAGTTAAAGAGGTTGGCTGGGCACTTTTAAATTTGCTGCTCTAAGTGGCAGCCTGGCAAGCCCCAGCAGCCAGGGAAAGGACGGTGGCTGCTGCTGCAAACCTATCCACACTTTCCTGGGGGGAAGCCCAATTAGCTATAACAGGGCTTACTTCTGAGTAGACCTGCACAGGTCTGGGCTCTGAGGTTGCTGAAACCCTATCCACACTTTCCTTGGAGTAAGCCCCATTGGCTATAATAGGGCTTACTTCTGAGTAGACTTGCACAGGTCTGGGCTCTGAGGATGCTGCAACCCTATCCCAGGAAAGTGGCTGACACTGCAGCCTGAAAGCCCAACCTGATTACTCAGAAGTAAGTCCCATGATAGTCAATGGGACTTACTTTCAGGAAAGTGACTGGAACTGTAGCCTGAGAGCTCAACCTGACTACTCAGAGGTAAGTCCCATGATAGTCAATGGGACTTACTCTCAAGAAAGTGGCTGGAACTGCAGCCTGAGAGCCCAACCTGACTACTCAGAAGTAAGTCCCATGATAGTCAATGGGACTTACTCCCAGGAAAGTGGATGGAACTGCAGCCTGAGAGCCCAACCTGACTACTCAGAGGTAAGTCCAATGACAGGCAATTTTAATGTTTTTTAATTTTTTTATTTTATATTTTTTTAAAAATTTAATTTGCACCAGAGGGTTTTCCCATTATAGTCAGTAAGCTTACTCTTAGGAAAGTAGACTGGGCTGGAGGAACAGAGTTGGAGGGAGATATCCAAGCCTCTACAAGTCTCCTCAGAAGTTAGTCCCATGGGCATACTCTCAGTGGGCATACTCTCAGGAAAGTAGAGAGGGCTTGAGGAACAGGGCTAGAGTGAGAGATCAAAGCCTCTCCCAGTCTTCTCAGAAGTAAGTCCCATTATAGTCAGTGGGCTTACTCCCAGAAAAGTGTGGATGGAAAAGCAGCCTCAATTCCTAATCCTATGCATGCTACTCCTAAGCAATCGTATGGAATTCTTGCAGGCGGGTGACCCTGGATGGCCTGAGATGCTACTGCATGGTGGGAGAGTTGGGGCTGGCCAGGGCTGACCTGCAAGGTTGGAGGGAGGGCGCAGAGAGCTCCGCAGGGACCACTCAACTGCAGAAGCAGCAGCAGAACCAGCTGCTACACAAGGCTCCTTTCTCCTGGGCTCTATCTCCATCTCTGGGAAGGTGCTGCTGCGCATGTGCCCTCCTTTCTCCTGGGCTCTTTCTCCAGCTCAAAATGAAGGCATGCAAAGTGAGCAAAATCAAATGTGCTGCCACCACTACTGAGCAGTTTCTGGGGATGGGGAGATCACTCGAAGGCCACAGATGTGCCTGCAACTAGCTGTATGCGGCCATTGGGCCACGACTTTGATATGCTTGTTAAACAGCACCTGCAATAGGGGAAAACCAAACTCATAAGGTTATGGGATCATGAAGGAAATTAATTCAAGGTCAGTGGTTGGGAAACTGGGTTAACAAAGGCAGAGAAGGGATCTAAATATGGAGACTTTATTCATGCTATCACTTCCTTTTAATGAGGTGCTCCCGGTTGTTGAGATCAGATCTCAAAATGATAATATAACACTTGGGGAAAAAGATGCAACACAGCAGACCAGCACTGGAGGCTAAGATAGAGAAGACCTCCACAGCCACCATGTATTTTCCTTTAGTACTCAGGTAGGTGGGAACAAAGGACAGCCAAACGCTGCAAAAGACCAACATGCTGAAGGTGATCAGCTTGGCTTCGTTGAAACTGTCAGGTAACTTCCTGGCAAAGAAGGCCACGGTGAAACTCACCATGGCCAGGAAGCCCATGTAGCCAAATACAGAGTAGAACATGACAGTGGAGCCCTCGTTGCATCCCAGTGTAATTTCTCCCACCACTGAGTGCTTGTCGACATCAGGGAAGGAGGGAGAGGATGCCAGCCAGGCAGTGCAAAGAGCTGCTTGTGTGAGGAAGCAGGAAAGAACCATGGAGGTGGCCAGCCTGTTGCCCACCCACTTCCTCATCCTGCTTCCCGGTTTGGTGGCCATGAAAGCCAGCACCACCGTGACAGTCTTTGCCAGCACACAAGAAACAGCCACTGAGAAGACAGTGCCAAAAGCAGGTTGTCGGAGGAGACACGTCACCCTCCCAGGACGTCCCATGAACAGCAGCGCACAAAGGAAGCAGAGCTGGAGGGAGGCGAGGAGGGTGTAGGTGAGGTTGCGGTTGTTGGCCTTGACGATGGGAGTGTCGTGGTGCTTCAGAAATATTCCCTGCACTCCAGCTGTGAGCACAGAGAACCAGCCAGTCAAGCAGGCTAAGCAGAGTCCCAAAGGTTCTTGGTAAGCCAGGAAGCTCACAGATTTGGGGATACACACATCCTGTTGCTGGCTTGGGTAGTAGTCGTCTCTGCATCCGACGCATTCATTCATATCTGGAAAAGAAAATGCATCATCCTACAGCCCAGTTAAGAGCTGGGGCAACACCATTTGTCCCTACACAACTGCCTGAACAACTGTTGTTGCCACCTGGATACCAAGCCATGACCTGTAATTTTACAGCAGCCAGAGAGGCTGGCTGGTGCAATGGGTAAGAGAATTTGGGAGGCCAGAAGAGAGCTATGGAGAGGGGTTGGATCAGGGTGGAGGGGAGAACATATCAAGAGATGGATCAGGCCCAGAATGGGGCCAAAATAGCACAGGATTAATTTTAACTCCTTACATTAATCCCAATCAGCCTTACATGAACGTCTCTGATTTACACCCATGAATGGCAGGTCTAGACCCATCTACTCTTATATCACTGGCTGGTCATTGTTTAGGAAAAGAGGAAAAACACACAGTGTTGCCCTTCATCCTGGAGTCACCATACTCCATATACCGATAACGGTCCCAGTGAAAGTTAGGATTTGGCATCCCTTGTGTTTCTCACCTTTCTGACTTGAAATCTTCTCTTCTGGACATGGAATGCAATCATAGCAGCAAAATTGTTCCCCTTCCCTCACCTTTTTTCTGGAACCAGGAGAGCAGCTCTCACTGCATACAGAAAGCGGCTGGACCTAACCCAGAAATAAAAAGGTCAAGACGCTACAAATGATGATGCTGTGGGAATTCTGCGTTGGAGAACGGGATTCCGTGCAATCTCTTGGATGAGATGTTATTGAAACACAAAAGGACAGTCCAATCCTGCATTGGTGCATCAAATCCACCTGGCCTCTGCTGTATCTGGTACTCATCAGGAACAGGCTGGATATCTCCTCGCAAGTAATACCCCAGCATGCCCGTTTAGCTACTTGTACCTGCAACTGCTAACTAGCAGGCACAAATCACAGCAGCCCCAGGGACTATTACCAGATCCAGAGGGGGAATGGGATGTGGAAGAGGCCTGCTACACCAATCCTGCTCCCCTTTAAGCCCTGTCCACACCATCCTGCCCTCTCCCAGCCAGAAATGTCCCAGCCACATCTTTATTCTGACATCCATTTTCATCACAGCTGGAAATTTTACTCTTTTCCAACCACTCGGGTGTTCTGTCAGTATTCTGCAGGGCTCTCCACAGCATCCAGAACCTGGCAGGACTCCTGAGCAGGCTGAAAATAGCCCACCATTCACCTACAATCCTCAGGGTTGTGCTGCTGCTCTCCCTCTTTCCCTGCCCCTTAAAGGAATCAGGAGACATTTACACAAACTGGGGAGGTCCTACCTGGTTAAACCAGCTGTGCCAAGTGATGGCATCTTCACTGATGGTGAATGCTTGGTCTGGAGGAGCCTGGGGGTCTACATTCCCAACCTTCACTCTCTGAAAGGATTGATTGGAGGAAATAATCCAGTTCATAACATCATATCCAGCTACTAACACCCCATTCTGGTCCAAGGAAATCGTTTCCCCTGCACTGTTGTTGAATGACATCCCCCTCAGGAAATGATGCAGCTAGATTGAGAAGGACAAAGAAAAGAGCTTAGAATGTGGGTGTACAACCCTCTGGGTAGGAGAGCAACATCTTTTAGACAGTTGTGTTGGGGACCACAAAAAAAGTATTAATTCACACTTCATTTTGAATACATTTACATTAATTTACGTATATGAATGTATTTGAGACACAATTTATTTGAATGAATGGATTCAAATTAGTTCATAAATTCTTTCTTTACAGAGGGTGATCTTCAAACCAGTTCTTAAGCACTTTAACACAGAGAAGAGGTTTGTGCAGCTTCCCCAGACCTTGAACACCCTCAAGAATTGAGGTGAGCAAAGTTCTCCTTGCGTCTCGAGGTTTATAAGGGCTTGCCCATGAGATAGATGGAAGCGGCTTCATGTGGGCCACACTAAGACCCGCCATGGTCTTCATCATGTTGGATTTGGGCACCAGTGGCTCAGAAGAACCTGTAAACAGATGTGTTGTGGAGCAATTCTAAGCAGTCACAATAAGGAGGAAACTTAGCTACACACAGCGTAAGCTTAGCTACACTAAACACTCACTCTCATCTAACTCTTTCCATCTCTCTTGATGTGCCCGCATTATAATTTATGTCAATGTGGGGGTGCTATTATCATTACCTGCCGCTGCCATGATCTTTGCCCTCTGTTGTCCATCTTTGCTCTGTAATACAGTCTAGAGGACAACATGATATGCAGCGTGTGAGCCAAGCAATAGACGGCATTGAATACGCTGTAGCTGTGACCAGTCATGCTCATTTCAAAGAATGATCCAGGAAGGTTCTCCATCTTTTCTTTCCCTGTGCAAATATATCCATCCAGTTGAATTAGACCTCCATGTGGGAACACACAGTCAAATGCATGTTGCCAGAAAGCCCTGATGAAACCATCTCCCGTTGTGCTCAGAGGGTTTTGGTTCTCAAGAAACAATTTGAATCCTGGTGGATCCTTAGAATGTATTTTGAAGGATAATGCACCATGAAACATCCCTGCTTCCCAAGTTTTTTGATACACATATGATATGAAGTCTAACTGGGCTGTCAAAATCAATATTATACCTTTTGATTTATTTGATTTTTCTCCTTGTTCTGAAAGATATGGAAACCATCTGAAAAACACCATATAAAAAGAGTCTGCATAAATGACAATAACATTGGCTTTGTTGTCTATTATTTTATCACACATTTTTGCCCCGTGTTGTAATAGATCCAAATGTTCATTTTGATATGTTATTTTAGGAATGTGTTCAATAAATGAGAAGCAAACGCCATGCTGGAAAAACACCGGAAGAACAGTTTGAATAAATTTTTCTCCAATTTCATCATCTGTTGTAAGGACCCCAATCCATGTCCACCCAAAATGCAGCAGCAATGGGAGAATTCCTTCAAATTGCAGGCTTTCACTAGGAACCATCTGGTAAAAAGGCAGTCCTGGGGTCTTGTCCATCATCACCGGAGAAGGGCCATAAATGAGCTTTAAAGAGAAGGGAAGGGAGGCAATCATAATAAAACATTTTTTCTGAATTTGGCGCATGAAGCTGAGCTGATCAGGAAAAATCTGGTGAGGATGGCACAGAAAATGGCAGAAGTCCTAAGAACATCAGGCTCATCAAGTCAACCAGGTCATCAGTTTGCTCCTGGTCTGAAAGAAGCATCCCAGGTATTGGTACATATGCACATTGGTACATTATTTGAGTCACCTGCCCATGCCTCTTTTTTCTCTCACCACATGGAATGGCTCCAAAGGTGAGAGAGAAGGTCCAATTACATTGCACAAAGATACACCCTACAAAACCTTCAGAATGTAGGTAGGTAGTAGAAAAAAATGTGATAATTGTTTTCCTTTTATTGGCTTAACAAACAAGGGTAGAAGTCTTCAACTTATCCATGATCTTTCTATTTCACAACTATGTTCTATGTTAGAAAAACATGAAGATTCTGTCAACAGAAGAATTGATGGATGGATATATATGATGGTAACAATGGTGTCAAAAAACTACAATAGTGGATTTTCCCCCATAAGTTTAAGGAAGCTGATTCATTACAAACCCTTCTTACTACATCTAGAATACCTTATCACAGTAGCAGTAGCCAAGCTGAAATGGAAGACAGGTAAATGGGCTGAAAGTTCTTGCAAGAACTAGAGCTCCCATCAATCCCAGCTCCTACTAGATGTTATAGGATTTCAAAGAAGACCAAACTCTGGTGCATGTCCTGGCCTTTATTCTGGGAATGCCATATACTAGATGAACTATAATGCAGGTGCAAGGAATATCCCGTCCTATGGACTATGTCCAATCAAAAACAAACATTAAGGTTGGGAGAGATGGTTGGAAGACTGATGATGAGAACCAGCAAGACTCCTCTTGAGGGTGCAATTTTAGTACTCTAAAATTTGTCCATAAGTGGGGACACTTTACTAGCACTGCCACAACCTACGTATACACATGACCTACCTGGGGAATTTTATACAGATCCAAGATTGTTGCCACATAAAGGGATATCAGGCTGTCCAGTCCCCCAATAACTCCTATTAGATTATGACGGAGGTCACATCTGTAGTTGGGGACAAGTCTCTCCACTGTTGATATCAATAGCATTGTGGCGTGATATGTCCACCTGGCATTGAAATGGCTCTCATAGATGCTGAAGCCCAAAGAGATATTGGGGAGGATCTGAGCGTTTTCATTGATCTCTTTCACTGCAAATGCCAAAGCCAGGATGTGCTGGTAGTTCTTTAGAATTGGCCTACAATGATAGTTGCAAACTGCATCAGAGGGATATTACACACACAAAATAAACATCACATCATTGTGTTCTACTTCTTTTTCATTCTCATTACTGTTTCTTCATTCACAAGTTCTTATGCCTTTCTCCAGCATGCTGCAAACAAACATCCCTCTGATCCTCTTCCTACTCACTTTTATGGGAAACAGTTCATCTGCATCCTTGCCTTGCAAGATATAGCAGTGAACAATAGAATGAACAAAATTAATGAAGTATAAACCAAGAAAAAAATGCTTACAGAGTATCTTCAGGCAACAACTGTGGTGGTTCTTCAACAAACTTTAACATTTTGACCCTTATATCACTCAGAGATGCAATGCCACCAATGATGAAATCTCCTGACTCATGGTACTTGTAGAGTGGAGGGTGAGGGCAATGGATATTACATCGGTCCATGATGCACAGCATGTGAGGATGCAATGTCAGCAGCCAGGCAACTAATACCACTCTCTTGATATCAGGTACAAATTGTCCCTATCAAAACAGCAAAAAAAAAAAAAAAAAGAAAAGATTTAGATGATTCATTTGGGAAGGGTTCCTGTAGGAGTTTCTAGTGCTGGAATAATCTGTCCTCCACAGTTGTGGGCTATCCATCAGTGGAGATTTTGAAGCACAGGCTGAATATCAACTGGTAAGATGTACTATAGCAGTTGCTATGAAATCTGGCAGTTGGACCTGATCAAGTGTGTCTAAACTCCATCCCTGGGTCAGATGCAGCCCGCAGCAAGACCCCCCATCTGGCCCATAGACAAGCCTTGTAATGTATTTAAATTTATGGAAATTTATCCAAATTTGAAATGGAAATCATTTTTTCACCCCAAACACAGTGTGCGAGAGAGATGAAGTCGCTCTTCTGCTGAAACGTTTCAATACCCTTTCACTAGATGATCTCTAAGATTCCTTCCAACTTAAACATTCTACGATTCCTCTCCTTTCATGTATGACATTGTTACGAATGTGTCTGCAATTAGAATGAACTGAATTTAATACTCATTTTGGACAGTAATAGATTTTCAGACAAAGTGAAGTAAATGACTGTACACTACATTATCAATTTTGCGGTGCCCTGAATACAGAACTTGAATGCTAGTCTGATTATGCTACATCTTATTGTGACATCTTATTGTGTCCAAGATGAGTCATCCCAATTACTTCCTTTCTTGTTGCATGTTGATAGTTGCAGAGCTGCCCTCATCCTTGGATTGAGTGGAGGGCATATTCCACACACAAACCCTAACCGACTTTCCAGCACAGATGTAGATGTGCCAAAGGAGTGTGCACTGCCTCCTACAGTAGAAGGATAGTTATGGAGGCCTCACAAAGTCAGGGTACATTTGTTCCCTTGTCTCAAGGATGTATTGCAGTTGCACCAGCACTGGAAAGTTGGATAGGATTTGCCCTTGATCTTCAGACGCATGATCCATGGATACAGGCTCACTATTTTCAGGAACATTTCCAAAGAAAGCTACAAAATTGTACAAGTTCTGCCCACCTATCCCCTCTATCACACATCCTCCTTTGGATGTGGATGCATGTGGTTTTAAATTGCCTAGGTGGATGAAAGTTCTTTGCCTTAAACCTGGACAAGGAGGTCCAGATACAGGCTACAGTGAGCTTCCATGTGGCCTGCAGCAAGACCTTTCCATATAGCCCTAGGGCAAGCCTTGGAAGCAACTGGACCTGTCTCTAATATATACTCTTATATGTAAATTAATGTAAATTTAGTCAAATTTGAAAAGATTTTTCTGGCCCCCAACACAGTATCACAGAGATGATGTGGCCCTCTAGCCAAAAGGTTTGGTCACACCTGCCTAAACCTAAGACCATCAGACAACATTTCACACAAGATCCTTCCCACCCTATTTGTAATAGTTTCTTCAACTATTGATTTTTAACCGACATCAGACTATTGAAGTTAACACAGAAAAATAAAAATTGGTACAAAATATAATTATCCACATGTCCAGAATCGACAGCCTCCTTTGTCTACAGATATCAAACTGAACAAGCAAAAAAAGTTATACTCATTCAGACCATTGACCTAATTTAATGACAATCATAGACTCCAAGTGGCAGAAGCTATCAAGGTTTCCAGAAAAGGTCCTTCCCTGCCTTCTCTAGAAATGCTAGGGATTGAATCTGCAGAGTCTTTTGCTGAATTTTTTTAATTACAGGACTTCCCACTATTGGTTTGTAACTGACCTGTAAAAATAGATATTCCATTGTCAAAGAGGAACCAGGCAGAAGTTACATTCAGAGAAACAAGACTCAAGTGCAATATCTCACCAAGATAACTATTATTTGACATTTGGCTGAGGCAGCTCGATGCTTTCTGAGACTCAAGCAATATTTTCTAATTGTACTGTGGGCATTTATAATATCTTCATATTAGTTCTGGTTAGTTCAGCTAGCATAATAGAAATCCACAGAGGTTTGAAGACACAGAAGAGTTAATTACATTCATTCAATGAAAAAGAAGGTGAACATCAATTAGAAGTTGTATATCCCACATAAACTTGTCGTAGACAACTTGCTTGTGATTTTGAGACCAAATCCAGAGTATGAACAATTTATTCTGGATTGTAATATGAATTTCCTATAGGTTTTCTCTCGGTGGTTCCATAACTACGGATGCATGTAATGTCTCTTATGTGCTCCCGTAGTTACTCTGGATTGTAGGGATACAAAACCACTTAACTGGCCCAAATGAATTCTAGTCATTTGGACCAGATGAGCTGCATCCTCGAGTTCTTAAGGAACTTGCTCACAGATGTCCTTGCAGAGCCTCTGTCGATCATCTTTGAGAAATCCTTGAGGAGTGGAGAAGTGCCACTGGACTGGAAGAGGGCAAATGTAGTCCCAATCTTTAAGAAGGGGAAAAAAGAAGACCCGGGAAATTATAGACCAGTCAGTTTGACTTCAGTCCCGGGCAAGATATTAGAGCAAATCATAAAACACACAATTTATGCTTATCTAGACAAGTACTTGGTGATCAAAGCAACCCAGCATGGATTTACCAAGAATAAATCTTGCCAGACAAATCTGATCTCCTTTTTGATCGGGTTATGAGCTTACTGGACAGTGGCAATGCTGTGGATGTCATTTATCTTGACTTCAGCAAAGCATTTGACAAGGTCCCACATGACATTTTAAATGGGAAGTTGGAAAAATATGGGCTAGACAGGGCAATTGTTAGGTGGATCTGCAACTGGCTCGATGGCCGCACTCAACGGGTTCTTGTAAATGGTTCTGTGTCAACCTGGAGGTGTGTTTCAAGTGGGGTACCCCAAGGCTCTGTCTTGGGAATGGTTCTCTTTAACATTTTCATTAATGACTTAGAGGAAGGGATACAGGGGAGCCTGATCAAATTTGCAGATAACACCAAGTTGGGAGGAGTAGCAAACACGTCAGAAGAAAGGAGAAACCTCCAGGAGGATCTGGATAAACTTGAATACTAGGCTGTAACAAATAGAATGAATTTCAACAGGGAGAAGTGCAAGGTTCTGCACTTAGGAAATAAAAACCAAAAATACAGATATAAAATGGGGGATACGTGGCTTGGCAGCTCAACATGTGAGCGGGATCTTGGAGTCGCCATGGATCACAAGCTGAACATGAGTCAGCAGTGTGATGTGTCTGCAAAGAAAGCAAATGCCATTTTAGGCTGCATTAAGAGGACTGTAGCTTCCAAGTCACGAGAAGTTCTAGTTCCTCTTTATTCTGCATTGGTGAGACCTCACCTTGAGTACTGTGTTCAGTTCTGGGCACCTCACTTGAAGAAAGATGCAGCCAAACTGGAGCAAGTCCAGAGGAGAGCGACAAGAATGATCAGTGGGATGGAAGTGAAACCCTATGAGGAAAGGTTGGGGGAACTTGGGATATTCAGCCTGGAGAAGAGGAGGCTGAGAGGAGACATGATTGCCCTCTTCAGATACCTGAAGGGCTGTCGCAGGGAAGAAAGGGCTCATTTGTTCATAGCTGCTTCTGAAAGCAGAACTAGAACCAATGGGTACAAACTGCAAGAGAGGAGATTCTGGTTGGATATCCAGAAAAAATTCCTGACAGTTCGGGCGGTTCAGCAGTGGAACAGATTGCCAAGGGAGGTGGTGGACTCTCCCTCACTGGGGATCTTCAAGCAGAGGCTCAACGAGCACCTGTTGGGGATGCTCTAGGGGGAATTCCTGCTGCAGGCAGGACTAGATGACCTACTAGGTCCCTTCCAACTCTATGATTCTAGGATAAAAAAATCACTAATTTTTTTAGTAATTTAGTAAATAAATATATGTTGATTATTAGTACTCAACATATGTTACGTCCTTACTCAAAGCTATAGTGTGTCAAAAACCAAGTGAGCTTATCACAGCCAACCTGACAGAGCTGAGCCAGCTGCACAGCTATCCCCACAGGACTGGGGGATGGAAGAGCAAGTAGTGGGACTTGGGGTTTGAATATGGCAGTTACACAAGAACCAAAACTTGCCACTGGAGATGGCCTAAGTCTGAGGGGATGGGAGGGGGTGTGTCTGCCCTAGAAACAGGCTCTGGATTCAGCTAACTGTGACGTTGTAGGCCATGCCGCCTGTCATGCCCTGCCCATTCTCCCTCAGAGTTACCTGGCATGGACACCTGCGGGACACTGATCCTTTCTAGATCAAAAATCCATCTACGCAAAGGAATCAGACTCAGAAGCCTCAATAACGGGTGTCGTTCTTTTACTTTCTTCCATGATCTTTTGGAGGTAAAAGCTTAGTGGTGACAGGTGCAAGACTTAGTTCCAAACAACACAGCAAACAGTTAACAGTCAGTCTTCAGCAGCTCAGTTAACTCAGCAGGATAGGATGAATACCCTTTTCTTCCTGGCTCCCATTATAACTCAGTCTAACAACATTTTCAGAACGGTCCCTTCCAGTAACTCTCTCCTCCTTTTCTCCTTCTCTCCTGTTCCTGCCTATTCTCTTCCCAGAACATAGAAGGCCCCCGGCCCCCTCCCCAACACATATCATCTATGCTAGGGCTAGGCAGCCTCGAAGGCCCTTCCCTCTGTCTCAGCCTTAGGCCCATCACCCCCTGTGGTCTGTTCCTCCTCCCCATAGGAGATGATGTGGCTGCTGCTCCAGGCTCCTCATCCCAACAGTCCATATTCATGAGGTCAATGACTGTCCCCTCTTCTTGCTCAGGCCTTCTCCTTTCTTCACACTGCACATGCCATCAACACGCGCTTACTGAACTGACTAGGCTAGCACTGGTAGGCCAGTGCAGGTCCATCTGTCTTGGGCCAGCATAAGTGGACCATGTCCATGCCGGTCCATGCCTTTTCTGGTACAAGTAGGCTGACCTTGCAGGCATTAGACCATCACAGTGCAGATAGGCAGACCTAAGGGCACTTCAGGATGGCAGCCATATTACATGTGATTTTCCTCCCTTCTCTCCCCCCCTCCCCCACAGTTTCTCTGCCAAACCAAACAGCTTTTTGGTAGCTGGCTTTGCCATATGTATTTCATTGTATCTCTACCTGTAAGCATAACAGTTCCTGTGGGGTCATGAAGGAAATTAGTCCAAGTCCACTGGTTGACAAAACTAGGTTAGCAAAGACAGAGAATGGAACAAAATGTGGAGACTTTATTCACACTCTCACTTTCTTTTGATGAGGTGTTCCCGGTTGTTGAGATCAGGTCTCAATAGGATAATATAGCACTTGGGGAAAAAGATGCATCCCAACAGACCAGCACTGGAGGCTAAGATAGAGAAGACCTCCACAGCCACCATGTATTTTCCTTTAGTGCTCAGGTAGGTGGGAACAAAGGACAGCCAAACGCTGCAAAAGACCAACATGCTGAAGGTGATCAGCTTGGCTTCGTTGAAACTGTCAGGTAACTTCCTGGCAAAGAAGGCCACGGTGAAACTCACCATGGCCAGGAAGCCCATGTAGCCAAATACAGAGTAGAACATGACAGTGGAGCCCTCGTTGCATCCCAGTGTAATTTCTCCCACCACTGAGTGCTTGTCGACATCAGGGAAGGAGGGAGAGGATGCCAGCCAGGCAGTGCAAAGAGCTGCTTGTGTGAGGAAGCAGGAAAGAACTATGGAGGTGGCCAGCCTGTTGCCCACCCACTTCCTCATCCTGCTTCCCGGTTTGGTGGCCATGAAAGCCAGCACCACCGTGACAGTCTTTGCCAGCACACAAGAAACAGCCACTGAGAAGACAGTGCCAAAAGCAGGTTGTTGGAGGAGACACGTCACCCTCCCAGGACGTCCCATGAACAGCAGCGCACAAAGGAAGCAGAGCTGGAGGGAGGCGAGGAGGGTGTAGGTGAGGTTGCGGTTGTTGGCCTTGACGATGGGAGTGTCGTGGTGCTTCAGAAATATTCCCTGCACTCCAGCTGTGAGCACAGAGAACCAGCCAGTCAAGCAGGCTAAGCAGAGTCCCAAAGGTTCTTGGTAAGCCAGGAAGCTCACAGATTTGGGGATACACACATCCTGTTGCTGGCTTGGGTAGTAGTCGTCTCTGCATCCGACGCATTCATTCATATCTGGAAAAGAAAATGCATCATCCTACAGCCCAGTTAAGAGCTGGGGCAACACCATTTGTCCCTACACAACTGCCTGAACAACTGTTGTTGCCACCTGGATACCAAGCCATGACCTGTAATTTTACAGCAGCCAGAGAGGCTGGCTGGTGCAATGGGTAAGAGAATTTGGGAGGCCAGAAGAGAGCTATGGAGAGGGGTTGGATCAGGGTGGAGGGGAGAACATATCAAGAGATGGATCAGGCCCAGAATGGGGCCAAAATAGCACAGGATTAATTTTAACTCCTTACATTAATCCCAATCAGCCTTACATGAACGTCTCTGATTTACACCCATGAATGGCAGGTCTAGACCCATCTACTCTTATATCACTGGCTGGTCATTGTTTAGGAAAAGAGGAAAAACACACAGTGTTGCCCTTCATCCTGGAGTCACCATACTCCATATACCGATAACGGTCCCAGTGAAAGTTAGGATTTGGCATCCCTTGTGTTTCTCACCTTTCTGACTTGAAATCTTCTCTTCTGGACATGGAATGCAATCATAGCAGCAAAATTGTTCCCCTTCCCTCACCTTTTTTCTGGAACCAGGAGAGCAGCTCTCACTGCATACAGAAAGCGGCTGGACCTAACCCAGAAATAAAAAGGTCAAGACGCTACAAATGATGATGCTGTGGGAATTCTGCGTTGGAGAACGGGATTCCGTGCAATCTCTTGGATGAGATGTTATTGAAACACAAAAGGACAGTCCAATCCTGCATTGGTGCATCAAATCCACCTGGCCTCTGCTGTATCTGGTACTCATCAGGAACAGGCTGGATATCTCCTCGCAAGTAATACCCCAGCATGCCCGTTTAGCTACTTGTACCTGCAACTGCTAACTAGCAGGCACAAATCACAGCAGCCCCAGGGACTATTACCAGATCCAGAGGGGGAATGGGATGTGGAAGAGGCCTGCTACACCAATCCTGCTCCCCTTTAAGCCCTGTCCACACCATCCTGCCCTCTCCCAGCCAGAAATGTCCCAGCCACATCTTTATTCTGACATCCATTTTCATCACAGCTGGAAATTTTACTCTTTTCCAACCACTCGGGTGTTCTGTCAGTATTCTGCAGGGCTCTCCACAGCATCCAGAACCTGGCAGGACTCCTGAGCAGGCTGAAAATAGCCCACCATTCACCTACAATCCTCAGGGTTGTGCTGCTGCTCTCCCTCTTTCCCTGCCCCTTAAAGGAATCAGGAGACATTTACACAAACTGGGGAGGTCCTACCTGGTTAAACCAGCTGTGCCAAGTGATGGCATCTTCACTGATGGTGAATGCTTGGTCTGGAGGAGCCTGGGGGTCTACATTCCCAACCTTCACTCTCTGAAAGGATTGATTGGAGGAAATAATCCAGTTCATAACATCATATCCAGCTACTAACACCCCATTCTGGTCCAAGGAAATCGTTTCCCCTGCACTGTTGTTGAATGACATCCCCCTCAGGAAATGATGCAGCTAGATTGAGAAGGACAAAGAAAAGAGCTTAGAATGTGGGTGTACAACCCTCTGGGTAGGAGAGCAACATCTTTTAGACAGTTGTGTTGGGGACCACAAAAAAAGTATTAATTCACACTTCATTTTGAATACATTTACATTAATTTACGTATATGAATGTATTTGAGACACAATTTATTTGAATGAATGGATTCAAATTAGTTCATAAATTCTTTCTTTACAGAGGGTGATCTTCAAACCAGTTCTTAAGCACTTTAACACAGAGAAGAGGTTTGTGCAGCTTCCCCAGACCTTGAACACCCTCAAGAATTGAGGTGAGCAAAGTTCTCCTTGCGTCTCGAGGTTTATAAGGGCTTGCCCATGAGATAGATGGAAGCGGCTTCATGTGGGCCACACTAAGACCCGCCATGGTCTTCATCATGTTGGATTTGGGCACCAGTGGCTCAGAAGAACCTGTAAACAGATGTGTTGTGGAGCAATTCTAAGCAGTCACAATAAGGAGGAAACTTAGCTACACACAGCGTAAGCTTAGCTACACTAAACACTCACTCTCATCTAACTCTTTCCATCTCTCTTGATGTGCCCGCATTATAATTTATGTCAATGTGGGGGTGCTATTATCATTACCTGCCGCTGCCATGATCTTTGCCCTCTGTTGTCCATCTTTGCTCTGTAATACAGTCTAGAGGACAACATGATATGCAGCGTGTGAGCCAAGCAATAGACGGCATTGAATACGCTGTAGCTGTGACCAGTCATGCTCATTTCAAAGAATGATCCAGGAAGGTTCTCCATCTTTTCTTTCCCTGTGCAAATATATCCATCCAGTTGAATTAGACCTCCATGTGGGAACACACAGTCAAATGCATGTTGCCAGAAAGCCCTGATGAAACCATCTCCCGTTGTGCTCAGAGGGTTTTGGTTCTCAAGAAACAATTTGAATCCTGGTGGATCCTTAGAATGTATTTTGAAGGATAATGCACCATGAAACATCCCTGCTTCCCAAGTTTTTTGATACACATATGATATGAAGTCTAACTGGGCTGTCAAAATCAATATTATACCTTTTGATTTATTTGATTTTTCTCCTTGTTCTGAAAGATATGGAAACCATCTGAAAAACACCATATAAAAAGAGTCTGCATAAATGACAATAACATTGGCTTTGTTGTCTATTATTTTATCACACATTTTTGCCCCGTGTTGTAATAGATCCAAATGTTCATTTTGATATGTTATTTTAGGAATGTGTTCAATAAATGAGAAGCAAACGCCATGCTGGAAAAACACCGGAAGAACAGTTTGAATAAATTTTTCTCCAATTTCATCATCTGTTGTAAGGACCCCAATCCATGTCCACCCAAAATGCAGCAGCAATGGGAGAATTCCTTCAAATTGCAGGCTTTCACTAGGAACCATCTGGTAAAAAGGCAGTCCTGGGGTCTTGTCCATCATCACCGGAGAAGGGCCATAAATGAGCTTTAAAGAGAAGGGAAGGGAGGCAATCATAATAAAACATTTTTTCTGAATTTGGCGCATGAAGCTGAGCTGATCAGGAAAAATCTGGTGAGGATGGCACAGAAAATGGCAGAAGTCCTAAGAACATCAGGCTCATCAAGTCAACCAGGTCATCAGTTTGCTCCTGGTCTGAAAGAAGCATCCCAGGTATTGGTACATATGCACATTGGTACATTATTTGAGTCACCTGCCCATGCCTCTTTTTTCTCTCACCACATGGAATGGCTCCAAAGGTGAGAGAGAAGGTCCAATTACATTGCACAAAGATACACCCTACAAAACCTTCAGAATGTAGGTAGGTAGTAGAAAAAAATGTGATAATTGTTTTCCTTTTATTGGCTTAACAAACAAGGGTAGAAGTCTTCAACTTATCCATGATCTTTCTATTTCACAACTATGTTCTATGTTAGAAAAACATGAAGATTCTGTCAACAGAAGAATTGATGGATGGATATATATGATGGTAACAATGGTGTCAAAAAACTACAATAGTGGATTTTCCCCCATAAGTTTAAGGAAGCTGATTCATTACAAACCCTTCTTACTACATCCAGAATACCTTATCACAGTAGCAGTAGCCAAGCTGAAATGGAAGACAGGTAAATGGGCTGAAAGTTCTTGCAAGAACTAGAGCTCCCATCAATCCCAGCTCCTACTAGATGTTATAGGATTTCAAAGAAGACCAAACTCTGGTGCATGTCCTGGCCTTTATTCTGGGAATGCCATATACTAGATGAACTATAATGCAGGTGCAAGGAATATCCCGTCCTATGGACTATGTCCAATCAAAAACAAACATTAAGGTTGGGAGAGATGGTTGGAAGACTGATGATGAGAACCAGCAAGACTCCTCTTGAGGGTGCAATTTTAGTACTCTAAAATTTGTCCATAAGTGGGGACACTTTACTAGCACTGCCACAACCTACGTATACACATGACCTACCTGGGGAATTTTATACAGATCCAAGATTGTTGCCACATAAAGGGATATCAGGCTGTCCAGTCCCCCAATAACTCCTATTAGATTATGACGGAGGTCACATCTGTAGTTGGGGACAAGTCTCTCCACTGTTGATATCAATAGCATTGTGGCGTGATATGTCCACCTGGCATTGAAATGGCTCTCATAGATGCTGAAGCCCAAAGAGATATTGGGGAGGATCTGAGCGTTTTCATTGATCTCTTTCACTGCAAATGCCAAAGCCAGGATGTGCTGGTAGTTCTTTAGAATTGGCCTACAATGATAGTTGCAAACTGCATCAGAGGGATATTACACACACAAAATAAACATCACATCATTGTGTTCTACTTCTTTTTCATTCTCATTACTGTTTCTTCATTCACAAGTTCTTATGCCTTTCTCCAGCATGCTGCAAACAAACATCCCTCTGATCCTCTTCCTACTCACTTTTATGGGAAACAGTTCATCTGCATCCTTGCCTTGCAAGATATAGCAGTGAACAATAGAATGAACAAAATTAATGAAGTATAAACCAAGAAAAAAATGCTTACAGAGTATCTTCAGGCAACAACTGTGGTGGTTCTTCAACAAACTTTAACATTTTGACCCTTATATCACTCAGAGATGCAATGCCACCAATGATGAAATCTCCTGACTCATGGTACTTGTAGAGTGGAGGGTGAGGGCAATGGATATTACATCGGTCCATGATGCACAGCATGTGAGGATGCAATGTCAGCAGCCAGGCAACTAATACCACTCTCTTGATATCAGGTACAAATTGTCCCTATCAAAACAGCAAAAAAAAAAAAAAAGAAAAGATTTAGATGATTCATTTGGGAAGGGTTCCTGTAGGAGTTTCTAGTGCTGGAATAATCTGTCCTCCACAGTTGTGGGCTATCCATCAGTGGAGATTTTGAAGCACAGGCTGAATATCAACTGGTAAGATGTACTATAGCAGTTGCTATGAAATCTGGCAGTTGGACCTGATCAAGTGTGTCTAAACTCCATCCCTGGGTCAGATGCAGCCCGCAGCAAAGGCATCCTACCTTCTTTTCCTGAAAATAAGATACTGTCTTTTTTTTATTCCCCAAAACACACTATATCTTATTTTCAGATAATCTTATTTTTTGTGCATACGCACGCAGATGCAAGTCCCATTACAGTTCATTTCCTGTCTTACTCCCAAGAAAGAGAGGATTCCAGCCTGAAAGAACCTGATCCGATAGGTGCCTACACAGGAGTAAGCCCCATTTCAGCCAATGAGACTTCTTCCAGGAAAGTGAGGATAGGACAACTCACCCCTAATAACCAAATACCTTCAGTCAGACTGATGCAAGGCACATGGCTGGAAGAGCAGGGTTGCTGCTGATGAGGTGCGAATTGCTCCTGAGCTTCAGCAGTGATCTGTGCAGTCAGCTGGGAGGGAAGGGGTCCCCATGACTCTCTGCTACTTACACCACTGGTACCACCGGATCAATGGTGGGCCCAGCCTGGCCCACCAACCGGATCGCCGAAAGTGGGCGGGCCGGGCCGTGGTCAGAGGGCGGGGCTGGGGTCAGGGGGCTGGGAGGTCAGGGGTGGGGCCGGAGAGGGTCAGGGGCGGGCTGGGTAGAGTCAGGGGCAGGCCGGGGAGGGCTAAGGTTGGCGCACCTGCAGTGCTCTAAGTCCTAAAGACAGTTTCCTGGGAGTAAGACCAATTGAGCACAATAGGGCTTACTTTTGAGTAGACATGTTTAGGATTGAAGTCATCAGGCTAAAAAAAGAGGATCTATCCTGGAAAGGAGGCAGGAATCCTAAAGACAGTTTCCTGGGAGTAAGACCCATTGAGCACAATAGGGCTTACATTTGAGTAGACATGTTTAGGATTGAAGTCACCAGGACAAAAAAGAGGATCTATCCTGGAAAGGAGGAAGGAATCCTAAAGACAGTTTCCTGGGAGTAAGACCAATTGAGCACAATAGGGCTTACTTTTGAGTAGGCATGTTTAGGATTGAAGTCACCAGGCTAAAAAATGAGGATCTATCCTGGAAAGGAGGTAGGAATCCTAAAGACAGTTTCCTGGGAGTAAGACCCACTGACTAAAAGAAAAAGGGGCCGGGGAGGCATGCTCCTCCAGCCGGCTGCCGCTCCAGCGGGCAGAGAAAAGATGCTCTGGCGCTGGGGCTTGTGGGGTGCCTCGCAGGGCTGCTGCTTGGAGCGGTAAATTCAAAAGCGCCCGGCTGCCCACTTTAGCTGCGCTCTGAACTGGTACGCCCAGTTATCTGATCCCCTCTTGCTACTGGATCAGTAGTGGGGGGGGGGGAACTAACAACTGGTACGGGAGATCCAGCCCGAACCAGTCACTGCCCACCACTGCACCGGATCTGGGTAAGATCAGAACTAGTCTTATTTTCTGAGTAGGTCTTAGAATCCTAAAAAAAGAATACTTGGTCTTATTTTCAGTAGAGCTCTTATTGTCAGGGATCAACCCTGAGGGATCACTACCACTTGCACATTTTCAGGAATCACTACCACTTGCACATCCACATCCAGAGAATTGGTTCAAAACCACTTAACTGGCCTAAATGAATTCAAGTCATTTTGACCAGATGAGCTGGAGTTCTTAAGGAACTGGCAGTTGTCCTTCCAGAGCCTCTGTCAATCATCTTTGAGAAATCCTTGAGGAGTGGAGAAGTGCCACTGGACTGGAAGAGGGCTAATGTGGTCCCAATCTTTAAGGAGGGAAAAAAGAAGGCCCGGGAAATAATAGACCAGTCAGTTTGACTTCAGTCCCGGGGTAGATATTAGAATAAATCATAAAACACACAATTTGTGCACATCTAGACAAGTACTCGGTGATCAAAACAACCCAGCATGGATTTACCAAGAATAAATCTTGCCAGGCAAATCTGATCTCCCTTTTTGATCAGGTTATGAGCTTACTGGACAGTGACAATGCTGTGGATGTCATTTATCTTGACTTCAGCAAAGCATTTGACAAGGTCCCACATGACATTTTAAATGGGAAGTTGGAAAAATATGGGCTAGATGGGGCAATCATTAGGTGGATCCGCAACTGGCTCAACAGCCACACTCAAAGGGTTTTTCGTAAATGGTTCTGTGTCCACCTAGAGGTCGGTTTCAAGTTGGGTGCCCCAGGGCTCTGTCTTGGGCCTGGTTCTCTTTAACATTTTCAGCAATGACTTGGAGGAAGGGATATAGGGGAGCCTGATCAAATTTGCAGATGACACCAAGTTGGGAGGAGTAGCAAATACAACAGAAGACAGGAGAAACCTCCAGGAGGATCTGGATAAACTGGAATCCTGGGCTGTAACAAATAGAATGAACTTCAACAGGGAGAAGTGCAAGGTTCTGCACTTGAGCAATAAAAACAAAAAATACTTGACTTGGCAGAACAACATGTGAGCAGGACCTCGGAATTGCCGTGGATCACAAGTTAAACATGAGTCAGCAGTATGATGTGTCCGTGAAAAAGACAAATGCCATTTTAGGCTGCATTAAGAGGACTGTAGCTTCCAATTCACAAGAAGTTCTAGTTCCTCTCTATTCTGCACTCGTTAGACCTCACCTTGAGTACCGTGTTCAGTTCTGGACACCTCACTTTAAGAAAGATGCAGCCAAACTGGAGCAAGTCCAGAGGAGAGCAACAAGAATGATCAGTGGGATGGAAGGGAAGCCCTACGAGGAAAGGTTGGGGGAACTTGGGATGTTCAGCCTGGAGAAGAGGAGGCTGAGAGGAGACATGATTGCCCTCTTCAGATACCTGAAGGGCTGTCATATGGAGGAAGGGGCTCATTTGTTCATAGCTGCTTCTGAAAGCAGAACTAGAACCAATGGGTACAAACTGCAGGAAAGGAGATTCCAGATGGATATCAGGAAAAAATTCCTGATGGTGAGGGCGGTTCGGCAGTGGAACAGATTGCCAAGGGAGGTGGTGGACTCCTCCTCACTGGGGATCTTCAAGCAGAGGCTTGACGAGCACCTGTTGAGTATGCTCTACGAGGATTTCCTGCTGCAGGCTTGGGGGTTGGACTAGATGACCTGCTAGGTCCCTTCCAACTCTAGGATTCTATGATTCTGTCTTGGACAACAGTTGTTACAAACATCCCCAAAAGCACGTTGCTGCAACTGCTGCAACACACCTGCTGTGAGAACAGGGAGAATCGTGCCACTTGGCACTGCTCTTCCTTATGGCAGCAGGAGCAATGAGAGCAGCACACTGAAAGCTCCTCACTATTAGAAGAAAATGTGCAGAGCAAGAGATCACCAGAGGCTGAATCAGGCCAAGAACAGAGTGGGATTGTGGCAGAGTTTGTTATTAGATATCATCCCCCCACCCTAGCACCATCCCATGCTTCTTAGGGCCAATAGTCCCTTGCTGCATCAGTTCCTATACTCTGAGTTAGGTGAAAAAGTGTAATTGGTATAAGGGGGGAAACATCCTTTGTTGCCCTTTCAACCAGCACCTACCATGTGTCACATACAGTGCAGTGCACTCAGCTGGGATTTTCAAGCACAAGTTGGGATTTGGATGGAATCCAATGTGTTTCTTACCTTTCTGACTTGAAATCTTCCCTTCTGGACATGGGATGCAATCATAACAGCAAAAGGGTTTCCCCTCCTTAACTTTTTTTCTGGAACCAGGAAGACAGCTCTTACTGCATACAGAAAGAGGCTGGACCTGATCCAGAAAGGGGAAAAAAGGTGATGATGCTGTTCTGTTAGGTGCACCAGAATCTCAGCTCATTTGATCTTCATAGTGTACCAACTAAGCTTCTCAATTGGTGTTGATCCAGATAACTGGATCCCACACAAGCTCTTGAGAGAAATTGTGAATAAACAAAATCTTTGAAACAAAAAAGGAATTTCATGGGCAGCCCAATCCTGAATGTCTCAAGAATATTAAATCCTCCTGGCCTCCGCTATATCTGGGGCTCATCAGGAAAAGGCTGGAGGTTTCCTTGCAAGTACTTCCAGCAGGGCCTGTGGGCTAATTTGCATCTGATAAATAGCAAGCACCAGACAGGACAGCCCAATGAAAAGCTGCCAAGCCTAGAAGAAGGAATAGGATACAGTGGTCTGTCCATGCCTGTTCTGCACTCTCCCACCCAGAAATGCCACTTCCCTGTTTCTAGTCCTTCCTCCTGCCACCCCACCACTCCTCACCACATTCCTTAGTTCTTCTGTTTGCCAGTATTGAAGATGTTGTATTGAAAGGGTGGCGCCACTCTCCCTGTTCTGGTTTATCTCCCGGTATACAAACATGCCTTATGACATGTTTGTGACATCTCTGCTGGGGTAGGAACAGTTGTGCCAGCATAGCTGAGGTTTGGATTCTTTTGTTCCTTGCTGCTTGGAGATCGGGATTGAGATCTGGCATTACCAGCTGGGTCCAAGTCCCATCTCCTGCTGCCTACCCATCCAACAAGAGTCTGTTAGAATTCCTGATTCTAACATTTGGATATAAGTTAAGTTTGTCTGATTAAAACAGTTGGAGAACAGTTAAGCTGTTGGGGCTTGTGAATGACATGGGTCATCATGTGAATGACCTAGACTGTATTAAAACTACTCTGTAGTATAAATAAAAGTGTAAATTGTTAAATTCACTCCACTGCGTCTGTCATCACTCGGCAATCACAGGACACGGCAGTTCAAATAGACAACCTCCTGATTATAAAACTCTCTGACATACCCCCAAATCCAGAGTAACTACAGGAGCACGCAAGAGACTTTACGTGCAGCCATAGTTACTGCACTACCTAGTGAAAACCTATGTGAAATTCATATTGGAAACCGGAGTAAGTTATCCTTACACCGGAGCAAGGACTTCTCTGGATTTTCCCCATAGTCTAACTCACTCAGCTGTGGTGGGAGAGTGTCTTATGGCATTTTTATGGCACTGCTGGCCAATGAAATGGAATTGTGCATGGCCAACAGAACAGTAGGACTATGCTAGCCGTATCATGAGGCAACATAATACATATGTTGAATGAACAATTAACTTGCACACATGAACAAGACACAGAGAAGCCCCAGATCCTTGCAACTGGCTTCTACCTGGTTGAATGAGCTGTGCCAGGTTATGGCGTCTTCACTGATAGTGAATGCTTGGTCTGGTGGAGCCTGGGGGTCTACATTTCCAACCTTCACTCTCTGAAAGGACTGATTGGAAATAATCCAGTTCATAACATCATATCCAGCTACTAACACCCCATTCTGGTCCAAGGAAATCATTTCCCCCACACTGCTGTTAAATGACATCCAGCTCAGGAAATGATGCAGCTAGATTGGGAAAGAGGAAGAAAGAGCTTAGAACAAGGGTGCACAAACATTTTGGTAGCAGGACCACATCATCTCCCTGACACTGTGCCAGGGGCCAGAAACAAAGATTTAATTCACATTTCAAATTTGAATAAATGTACCTAACTTTACCTATATCAATATGGAATTGATATAGGTAAATATATCAATATGGAATTGATGTCAGTGGGGGATATGGTTGTTATTACCTGCCACAGCAAGAATTCCTGTCCTCTTTTGTTCATCTTTGCTCTGTAATACAGTCTAGAGGACAACATAATTTGCAGAGCCTGAGCCAAACAATGAATAGCAGTGTAGATGCTATAGCTGTGACCAGTCATGCTCATTTCAAAAAGGGACCCAGGAAGGTTCTCCAACTTTTCTTCTCCTGTGCAAATATATCCGCCAATTTCACCTGGACTTCCATGTGGGAACACACAGTCAAATGCATGTTGCCAGACACCCCTGATGAAACCATCTCCTGTTGTGCTCAGAGGGTTTTGGTTCTCAAGAAACAATTTGAATCCTGGTGGATCCTTAGAATGAATTTTGAAGGATAATGCACCATGGAACATCCCTGCTTCCCAAGTCCTTTGATAACCATATGATATGAAATCCAACTGCGCTGTCACTATCGATATTAGACCTTTTGGGTTATTAGATTTATCTTCTTGTTCTGAAAGATATGGGAACCATCTGAAATACACCATGTAAAAAGAGTCTGCATAGATGACAATAACGTTGGCTTTGCTGTTCATTATTTTATCACATATTTTTGCCCCACGTTGCATTATGTCCAAATGCTCAGTTTGATATGTAAGTTGAGGCAAGCGTTCTATAAATGAGAAACAAATGCCATTCTGGAAAAACACTGGAAGAACTGTTTGAACAAATCTTTCTCCAATTTCATCTTCTGTTGTTAGGACTCCAATCCACGTCCACCCAAAATGTAGCAGCAAAAAGAGAATTCCTTCAGATTGCAGGGTTTCATTAGGAACCATCTGGTAAAAGGGCAGTCCTGGGGTCTTGTCATTCATCACCGGAGAAGGGCCATAAATGAGCTGGAAAGAGAGAAGAGAGGCAAGCTTAATAAAACAATATTTTCTGTATTTAGCGGTTGAAGCTTAGTGGATCAGGAGAAATCTGGTGAGGATGGCACAGAAAATGGCAGAAGTTCTAAGAACATCAGGCTCATTTAGTCAACAAGGTCATCAGTTTGCTCCTGGTCTGAAAGAAACATCCCAGGGATTGGTACATATGCACACTGGTACATTATTTGAGTCACCTGCACATGTCTCTTTTTTTGCTCTCACAGCATGGAATGGCTCCAGAAGTGAGAGAGAAGATCCAATTGCATGGCGTAAAGATACTCCCTACAAAATTTCAGAATGTAGGTAGTAGAACAATAAATGTGATAATTATTTTCCTTTTATTGGCTTAACAAACAAGAGTAGAAATCTTCCAACTTAACTATGATCTTTCTATTTCAGAATGGTGTTCTATGATGGAAAACCATGAAGATTCTGTCAACAGAAGAATTGGTGGATTGAAATTATGGAGTTTGCAAAATATATATATTTTAATATATATATTAACAATCGTAACAATGGTGTCAAAAACTAAAATAGTGGATTTTCCCCCATAACTTTATGGAAGCTGATTCATTACAAACCCTTCTTATTGCACCTAGAATTCCTTATCACAGTAGCAGTAGCAAAGCTGATATGGAAGACAGGTAAATGGGCTGGAAGTTCTTGCAAGAACTAGAGCTCCCATCAATCCTAGCTCCTACTAGATAAAACAAGCTGATGTTTTAGGATTTCAAAGAAGACCAAACTCTGGTGCATCTCCTGTCCTTTATTTTGGGAATGCTTGCTATATACTAGATGAACTATTATGCAGGTGCAAAGGAGTTCTTCTTCCTATGGACTTTGTTTAATCAAAAACAAACATTAAGGTTGGGAAGAGATGGTTGGAAGACTGATGATGAGAACCAGCGAGACACCTCTGAGTTTGCAATTTCAACCTCCTAACATTTGTCCATAAGTGGTGACACTTTACAAGCACTACCACAAGCCATGTATACACATGACCTACCTGGGGAATTTTATACAGATCCAAGATTGTTGCCACATAAAGGGATATCAGGCTGTCCAGTCCCCCAATAACTCCTATCAGATTATGATGGAGGTCACAACTGTAGTTGGGGACAAATCTCTCCACTGTTGATATTAATAGCATTGTGGCATGATATGTCCACCTGGCATTGAAATGGCTCTCATAGATGTTGAAGCCCAAAGAGATATTGGGGAGGATCTGAGTGTTTTCATTGATCTCTTTCACTGCAAATGCCAAAGCCAGGATGTGCTGGTAGTTCTTTAGAATTGGCCTACAATGACAGTTGCAAACTGCATCAGAGGGATATGACACACAAAATAAACATCACATCATTGTGTTCTACTTCTTTTTCATTGCCATTGCTGTTTATTCATTCACAAGCGAACAATCGAACAATCAAATGAATGTAAGTAAGTAATTTTATTTGTTTGCGTAACCTTAGGTCATTACAAAATAGAAGGTCAAAAAGGTATCTTAAATCAATGTAAAATGTAATACATCTGTGTGAGCAGGCCTCCGTCATTCTTGAAATTCTATGGTATCGTGCTCGGTGCTGCATACGCTGCATGCAAAGCACGAAAGCCTGGGTTGGATTGTTATGGAGGATAGGCTGTTACCCAAGCAGCAAATCCCCCCTCTCCATGCCACTGAATTAGTCCAATGGAAAGGCAGAGCCAATACGATTGGATCCAGCTGGCATTGCAGAGCTGGGCTAAGGACAGGAGCTCACCCTGTCTTGTGGGGCCGACCTGGGTGCAATACATATAAAAAGCAGTATTAAAAACATAGCGAATTGACAGAGCCAGAGAGATAGAGGGAGGCTTAAGTTTAAGTCTCAACTTGTGAGTTCAAGATAACAGAAATGTGAACATGCACCATCAAAAACTTGGCTCGGATATTTTTAGCCGCTGAAGTGAACTTTGCAACTTTAAAAGTAACTTCAGGGTCTACATCACTCAAAAGCGAACAAATCAGATCTAGAGGGGGCCTATCTCCAAATCGAGCAATAATATCTGTGAAGAAGTTTGATCTAGGAGAATCGAATAATGGGCATCTTAGAAGATAATGAGTAATATCCTCAACTTCACCTATATTACAAATACACGTTCTGAGAGCATAAGGAGTATTTTTGTAGCTGCCTTCAAGCACCGAGGACTGCATAGTCTGGAAACATAAAGAAGTGAAAGCCTTACACAGGGCTGGTAGAGTAAGGCAGGACAAATAATTCTCAGAAACAAAAGTTGTTTTATAGGATGATATCCAAAACGAACAAGGTAAGCTGGAAATAACACAAAGATCTCATCTCATGTAGAAGAGATGGATTTTATCTTTTAACATGCATTTAACCCTAGGAGAAATATAAGATATTTCATAAGTCTCTAAGATAGGCTTGACTAAGAATGCCCAGGAATGATGTGCGTGATTGGCAATCTGTTCTCTGAAACACAACTTGGGAAGGCGGGAGTCGTCCATTAAGACTAACTTATACCAGTATAAAGCAAAGGCAATGTGGCAGTGACCTGCAATTGGGATTAATCCAACTTCTGCTCTAATGAGGGAGGATAGTGCTGAACGCGGAACACCTAGGAACAGGTGAATGAAGACATTTTGAACAGGTTCTATAATGGAAGTTTTGGAGTGGCCCCAAATTTCTGCCCCAAAAGTCAACTGAGGAATATTTTTCCTAGCAAAAACCTCTATTGCTGGTACTACAAGGTTCCCTCCCTTAGATATCATGAAATGTAGTAAAGATTGAGTAGATTGGTCTGCTTTAAGTTTGGACAAATTAAGGTGAGGGATCCAAGAAAGGTTGGCATTAAAAGTGATACCCAAATATTTAAAAGCCCTAACTTGTTCAATATGGGTACCACCAATGCTCCGTTTGTGTCTCTTGTGTTGTTTTCCAAAAATAACCACTTTAGTTTTATTGTGATTTATGACAAGTTTTTCTTGGGCGCAGCAGTAATCTGCGGAGGCCGACAGATGTAACTGAAAACATAGCTATGTCATTTGCATAAAGAAGGATTGACAGATTCCTATTCCCTATTACAGGGGAGAAAAACTCAAGTCCTTGCAAGGCACTGACAATATGGTTTATATAAAAATTAAAAAGGAATGGGGCTAATAAACATCCTTGGCAGACACCCCTTTCAGTTGGAATTCTTTCAGAAAGCAGACCAGTTAGGCTGAGTCTAACTCTCAGACTGGTGCCTGTGTGAAGCCTCTGAATTAAAAGCAGCAATCTCCTATCAATATTAGTTTGAGCCAATTTCTGCCAGAGCAGCACTCTGTTAATAAAATCAAAGGCTGAAGAGAGATCTATAAAGGCAGTATATAATTTCTTATTTCCAGCCTTATACTTAAGAATCAGATGGTAAATAATGAAACAATGGTAGATTATCCTTTTCGAAACCCGGCCTGTTCTTCAGCAATAATTGAGTTCTCTCTCCAATTTACTAAGGAGAAATTTAGTGTAAAGTTTGGACAAGACACTGAGAAGAGAAACAGGTCTAAAATTTTTAGGGTCTGATTTAGATCCCTTCTTATGAATAGGGGCCACAATACTGTCCCCCCAACCCAGGGGAAAGTCGTCCGTACGATTAAGAAAAGAGAATAGTTTAGCAAGAATTGCACACCACCATTCTGGATTTTGTTTGAAGAGTTCACCAGTAAGCATGTCAGGGCCTGGAGCTTTGTTGTTTGGAACAGAGGATAGCAGAGCTTTAATTTCTTCTGAAGTATTGGTATCATCTCCTTGCAAGATATAACAGTGAACAATCGAACAATCAAATGAATGAACAAAATTAATTACGTATAAACCAAGGGAAAAAAACAAATGCTTACACAGTATCTTCAGGCAACGACGGTGGTGGTTCTTCAACAAAGTTAAATTTTTTGGACCTTATATCACTCAGAGATGCAATGCCACCAATGATGAAATCTCCTGACTCCTGATATTTGTAGAGTGGAGGGTCAGGGTAACGGATATTACATCGATGCTTGATGCACAGCATGTGAGGAAGCAATGTCAGCAGCCAGGCCACTAATACCACTCTCTTGATATCAAGTATAAATTTTCCCTATCCAAGCAGCAGAAAGAAGACTTAGGTGATTCATTAGGGAAGGGTTCCTGTAGGAATTTCCAGTGCTGGAATAGCCTATCCTCCACAGTCAGTGGAAATTTTGAAGCACTGGCTGAATGTCGTCTTGTAAGATGTACTATAGCAGCTGCCTGATCAAATCTGGCAGTTGGACTTCATCAGGTGTGTCCAAACCTCATCCCTGGGTCATATGCAGCCTGCAGAAAGCCTCAATGTGGCCCATGGCAAGACCCCTCCATCTGGCCCTCAGACAAGCCTTGTAACTAATACACTCTTGTATTTAAATTTACGTACATTTATTCAAATTTGAAATGTAATCATTTTTTTCACTCCAAACACAGTGTCAGAGAGATGAAGTGGCCCTCCTGCCAAAATGTTTGCACACCCCTGGACATTCCTTCCAACTTAAACGTACTACGATTCCTATAATTTCATGTATGACATTGTTACTAATATGTCTGCAATTAGAATGGCTGACTTTAATACTCATTTTGTGCAGTAATAGACTTGCAGACAAAATGAAATAAATAACTGTAAACTACGTTATTAAATTTGCACTGCCCTGAATAATTGAATGCTAGTGTGATAATTTAAATGCTAGTCTGATAATGCTAATTATTGGGACACCTTATAGTTTCCAAGGTTAGTCATCCCAATTACTTCCTTTCTTGTTGCATGTTGATAGTTGCAGAGCTGCCCTCATGTTTGGATTCAGTGGAGGGCCTGTTCCACACATCCATAGATAATTGAGGGCCATATATACAGGCCCACTATTTTCAGGAAAATTTCAAAGAAAGCTACAAAATTGTTCTGCCCACCTATCCCTTCTATCACACATCCTCCTTTCCATGTGGATGCATGTGGTTTTAAACTGTCTAGGTGAATGAAAGTTCTTTGCCTTAAACCTGGACTGGGGGAACCAGATACAGGCCACAGTGAGCTTCCATGTGGCCTGCAGCAAGACCTTTCCATAGAGCCCTCAGACATGCCTTGTAAACCTCTGGACTAGTCTCTAATATATACTCGCATATGTAAATTTATGTAAATTTATTCAAATTTGAAATAATTTTTCTGGAGCCCCCCCCCCCCACACAGTGTCACAGAGATGATGTGGCCCTCCTGCCAAAAGGTTTGTTCACCCCTGCCTTAACCTAAGGCCATCAGACAAAGTTTCAGACAAAGACCCTTCCCACCCTATTTGTAATAGTTTCTCAAACTACTGATTTTTAACTGACATCAGAATATTGAAGTTAACAGAGAAAAATAAAAAGGATTGGTACAAAATATAATTATCTTCGTGTCTAGAATTGGCAGCCTTCTTTGTCTACAGATAAGAAACTGCACAAGAAAAAAAATTTATACTGATTCAGACCATTGATCCATCCAAATGACAATCATAGACTGCAATTGGCAGAAGATGTCAAAGTTTCAGAAAAAGGTCCTTCCCTGCCACCTCTAGAAATGCTAGGGATTGAATCTGCAGAGTCTTTTGCTGAATTTTTTTTTAATTACAGGACTTCCCAATATTGATTTGTAACTGACCTGAAAAAATAGATATTCCATTGGCAAAGAGGAACCAGGTAGAAGTTACATTCAGAGAAACAAGACTCAAGTGCAATATCCCCCCAAGATAACTAGTATTTGACATTTGGCTGAGGCAGCTCTGTGCTTTCTGAGGCTCAAGCAATGTTTTCTAATTGTACTGTGGACATTTATAATATCTTCATATTAGTTCTGGTTAGTTCAGCTAGCATGATAGAAATCCACAGTGGTTTGGAGACTCAGAAGAGTTAATTACAGTCATTCAGACAATGAAAAAGGAGGTGAACATCAATTAGAAGTTCAATATCCCACGAAGAATTGTCATAGACAACTTGCTAGTGATTTTGAGACATCCATTTTCTCTTTGCTGTGTGCACTCAACCCACAAAAATGCACAAAAGACTGGCTAAACTGGGTCGCTTTAAGAATAAATTTCTATTTTTAGTAATTTAGTAAATAATTACGGTATATATTGATTACTAGTACTCAACATATGCTACATCCTTACACAAAGCAACAGTGTGTCATAAACAAAGTAAGCTTATCACAGCCAACCTGACAGGATCAAGCCAGCTGCACAGCTGAGCTGACTAGGCTAGCACTGGTTGGCCAGTGCAGGTCCATTTGTCTTTCGCCACCCTAAGTGGACTTATGCCGGTCCAGGACTTGGGGCTTAGATACGGCAGTCATGCCAGAACAAAACCATGCCATTAGAGACGGCCTAAGTCTGAGAAACCCATTGCAGCCCAAGTAAGGACCAAGTAAGTGGCTCCTGGGAAAGGCTTGCTTTTGAGGAAACCTGCCTATCTGAATAAGGAGCAGCTGTGGTTCCAGCATGTGGCATATAAGGAAGCCCAATAGTCCCTGTCAACTAGTAACAGCTGCAGAAAGATACTGCAGTACAGCAGTATCTGCAGTGGATGCAAGGGGATTGGCTGCTATAGTGGGCTTTTGTAGTTGTGCCATATACTGTGGTTGAGAGGCAGGAATGGTGATTAGTCTGGCCTAAGACTTAGAACTTTTTCTTTCGCTTCCATTTTTATTCTGGCTTATCATGGGCCCCAATGAAACCACTCAGACTGCTCCCTGCTCCTGAGGTGGCCTAAGCCTGAAGGCTGGGAGGGGGTGTATCTGCCCTGGAAACAGGCTCTGGATACATCTAACTGTGCCTTTGTAGGCCATGCCACACATGCCCTTGCTGAGCTGACTAGGCTAGCACTGGTAGGCCAGTGCGGCTTCATTTTTCTTGGACCACTCTAAGAGCACAATCCTAACCATGTCTACTCGAAAGTAAGCTCCATTGTGTTTAGTGGGTCTTACTCCCAGGAAAATGTCTTTAGGATTGCAGCCTAAGTGGACTGATGCAGGTCCATGCTTTGTGATACAGCTAGGCTGGCCTATCTGGCCTTAGGCCAGCATTGTGCAGATAGGCTGACCCAAGAGCACTTCAGGATAGCAGCCTTATTATATATGATTATCCTTCCTTCTCTCCCACCCACAGTCTCTCTGCCAAACCAAACAGCTTTTTGGTGGCTAGCTTTGCTATATGTATTTCATGGTATCTCTGCCTGGAAGTATAACCGTTCCTGTCGGGTCATGAAGGAAATTAATCCATGGTCAATGGTTGTCAAAACTGGGTTAACAAAGACAGAGAAGGGATCTAAATATGAAGACTTATTCACACTCTCACTTTCTTTTGATGAGATGCTCCCGGTTGTTGAGATCAGGTCTCAATAGGATAATATAGCACTTGGGGAAAAAGATGCATCCCAACAGACCAGCACTGGAGGCTAAGATAGAGAAGACCTCCACAGCCACCATGTATTTTCCTTTAGTGCTCAGGTAAGTGGGAACAAAGGACAGCCAAACGCTGCAAAAGACCAACATGCTGAAGGTGATCAGCTTGGCTTCGTTGAAACTGTCAGGTAACTTCCTGGCAAAGAAGGCCACGGTGAAACTCACCATGGCCAGGAAGCCCATGTAGCCAAATACAGAGTAGAACATGACAGTGGAGCCCTCGTTGCATCCCAGTGTAATTTCTCCCACCACTGAGTGCTTGTCGACATCAGGGAAGGAGGGAGAGGATGCCAGCCAGGCAGTGCAAAGAGCTGCTTGTGTGAGGAAGCAGGAAAGAACTATGGAGGTGGCCAGCCTGTTGCCCACCCACTTCCTCATCCTGCTTCCCGGTTTGGTGGCCATGAAAGCCAGCACCACCGTGACAGTCTTTGCCAGCACACAAGAAACAGCCACTGAGAAGACAGTGCCAAAAGCAGGTTGTCGGAGGAGACACGTCACCCTCCCAGGACGTCCCATGAACAGCAGCGCACAAAGGAAGCAGAGCTGGAGGGAGGCGAGGAGGGTGTAGGTGAGGTTGCGGTTGTTGGCCTTGACGATGGGAGTGTCGTGGTGCTTCAGAAATATTCCCTGCACTCCAGCTGTGAGCACAGAGAACCAGCCAGTCAAGCAGGCTAAGCAGAGTCCCAAAGGTTCTTGATAAGCCAGGAAGCTCACAGATTTGGGGATACACACATCCTGTTGCTGGCTTGGGTAGTAGTCGTCTCTGCATCCGATGCATTCATTCATATCTGAAAAAGAAAAGGCATCCTACCCTCTTTTCTCAAAAATAGACACTGTCTTATTTTTTGCTCAAAAAAACACACTATTATTTTCAGAGGATACTCAGTGTATACTCAGATGAAAGCCCCATTACACTCCATTTCCCGTCTTACTCCCAAGAAAGAGAGGATAGGATTCCAGCCTGAGAGAACCTGATCCTATGGATGCATACAAAGGAGAAAGCCTCATTATAGCCAATGGGACCTCCCAGGAAAGTGAGGATAGGTAACCCACCCCCAGTACCCAAATACCTTTAGTCAGGCTGCTGCAAGGCACAAGGCTGTTTCTCCTTTTGATCCTTTCTCAGGCACTTGCTGGGGCCACTATGTGATTGCCTCTGCAAGGATGTTTTGCAGCTTTTTGCAGGGAGAACAGAAGCTGGTAGAGCAGGGTCGCTACTAATGAAGTGTGAATTGCTCCATTCATTCATATCTGGAAAGGAAAAGGCATCCTACCCTCTTTTCCTGAAAATAAGATACTGTCTTTTTTTGGTTCGCCAAAACACACTATGGCTGCAATCCTAAAGACACTTTCAAGGGAGTAAAACCTATTGAACACAATGGGGCTTACTTTTGAGTAGACATGGTGCAGATTGCACCCTATGTCTTATTTTCAGAGAATCTTATTTTTTGTGCATACTCACTCAGATGCAAGTCCCATTACAGTTCATTTCCTGTCTTACTCCCAAGAAAGAGAGAATAAGATTCCAGCCTGAGAGAACTTGATCCTATGGGTGCCTACACAAGATTAAGCCCCATTTCAGCCAATGGGACTTCTCCAAGGAAAGTGAGGATAGGACAACTCACCCCCAATAACCAAATACCTTTAGTCAGGCTGCTGCAAGGCACATGGCTGGTAGAGCAGGGTTGCTGCTGATGAGGTGCGAATTGCTCCTGAGCTTCAGCAGTGATCTGTGCTGTCAGCTGGGATGGAAAAGGTCCCCATCACATTACCCCCCCCCCCCCCCGATACTTACACCAATGGTACCACTAGCTCTGGGTATGTTCAGAACTGGGTCTAATTTTCTCAGTAGGTCTTATATTGTAGGAATCCTAAAAAAGAGTACTCTGTCTTATTTTCAGTAAAGGTCTTATTTATTTTCAAGGATCAACCCTGAGCTTGGGCACCACCACTTGTACATCCACATCCTGGACAACAGTTGTTAGAAACATCCCAAAAAGCATGTTGCTGCTACTGCCAGACCAGCTGTGAAGACAGGAAGAATCGTACAACTTGGCACTGGACTTCCTTACGACAGTAGGAGCAAAGAGAGCAGCACACTGAAAGCTCCTCACTGTTAGGAGCAAATGTGCAGAGCAAGAAAGTGCCAGAGGGTGGATCAGTCCCAGAATGGAGTGGGATAGTGGCAGAGGCTGTTACTATTTCTCATCGCCCCAGCCTACCACCAGCCCATGCCTTTAAGTTCTTTACAGTACTAGCTACATATCGAGGAGGAAAATGCCAAGGCGGATATAGGGCCAATGGACCCTTGCTCCATCAGCTCCTATGAGTTAGGTTAAAAAGTGTATTTGGCACAAGGGGAAAAACATCCTGTGTTGCCCTTTTAACCAGCACCTAGCATATGCCGCACAGAGTGCGGTGCACAAAGCTGGGATATTCAAGCACAAGTTGGGATTTGGATTGAATCCAATGTGTTTCTTACCTTTCTGACTTGAAATCTTCCCTTCTGGACATGGGATGCAATCATAACAGCAAAAGGGTTTCCCCTCCTTAACTTTTTTTCTGGAACCAGGAAGGCAGCTCTCACTGCATACAGAAAGAGGCTGGACCTGATCCAGAAAGGGGAAAAAATGATGATGCTGTGAGCACTCTGAAGACTCCAAGGCTGTTCTGTTAGGTACACCAGAATCTCAATTCATTAGGTCTTCATAGTGTGTCAACTGAGCTTCTCACTTTGTGTTGATCCAGATAACTGGATCTCACACAAGCTCTTGAGAGAGATAGCACTGAAACAAGGAATTTCATGGGCAGCCCGATCAGTGATGGGCCCAGCCTGGGCCAAGAACCGGTTCTCTGGAAGTGGGCGTGGTCAGGGGTGGGGTCAGGGTCAAGGGGCGGGGCCAGGGTCATGGGGTGTGGCCAGGGAGGTTTTTAATTTTAAAATTAAAAAATAATAAATAAATGAAATTACTTACTTCAGAGTAGACCTGCATAGGATGGGGCTCTGAGGCTGCAGTCCTCTCCACACTGGCCTGGGAGTAAGTCCCATTGACTATACTGGGACTAACTTCAGAGTAGACCTGCATAGGATGGGGCTCTGACTGAGGCTGCAGTCCTTTCCACTCTGGCTTGGGAGTAAGTCCCACTGACTATACTGGGACTAACTTCAGAGTAGACCTGCATAGGATGGGGCTCTGAAGCTGCTCTGAGGCTCTCTCCTCACTGGCCTGGGAGTAAGTCCCATTGGCTATATTGGGACTCATTTCAGAGTAGACCTGCATAGGATGGGGCTCTCAGCCCCCCCCCCCCCCGCTGGGAGAGGCTGGGGGAGCGCGATGGGGCTGCTCTCCTCCTTCTCAGCCACCCCCCCTCGCCGGGAGAGGAGAGCGTACCGGTCCTCATTGTTCCGGGGACCTCCTGCTGCTGCCTACTCGCTAACAGCAGGCTTTTTGGAAGATCCCCCACGCCAGAGTAGGGGCGCGTAGGCTCCTGCCCACCTGTGAGCCTGATCCTGAATGACACAGGAACATCAAATCCTCCTGGCCCCTGCTGTATTTAGTGCTCATCAGGAACACGCTGGAGGTTTCCTTGCAAGTACTTCCAGCAAAGCCTGTGGGCTAATTAGCATCTGATAAATAGCAAGCACCAGACAGGACAGCCCCATGAAAAGCTGCCATGCCTACAAGGAGGAATAGGATACAGTGGTCTGTCCATGCCTGCTCTGCACTCTCCCACCCAGAAATGCACTTCCCTGTTTCTAGTCCTTCCTCCTGCCACCCCTCCCACTCCCAACCACTTTCCTTACCTCCTCTGGTTGCCAATATTGAAGATGTTGTATTGAAAGAGCGGCACCACCCTCCCTGTGCTGCTTTAAATCCAGGTACACAAACATGCCTTATGACATGTTTGTGACATCTCTGCTGCTGTAGGAACAGTTGTGCCAGCATAGCTGAAGTTTGTTCCTTACTAGCCGGAGAACAGGCCTGAGATCTGGCATAGCTGCTTGTTCCTGGCCCTACCTCCTGCTGCCCACCCATCCACCTCTGAGCCACCAGTTCCACACACCTTAGAGTTCCACCTTATAGCGAAACTCCCTCAACTCTGGTGTGAGAGTATCTTATGGCATTTTTGTGGCACTCCTGGGCCAATGAAATGGACTTGTGCATGGCAAACGACACTTTAGGACTGTGCTCTGTATCAAGAAGCCCCCAAATAGTATCAACAAATACATACAGACCAGTCAACAATTACTCCCCTCTGTACCAGTTACAAATACACCATCCAAAAGCTGAGTTACGTTAGGAGGTTTGTAAGTCTCCCATTACTGTAAAGACAGTACATGTCTGGCAAAAGTCCTGTGCAGGTCACAAAAGTGCTGCTCCGGGTTGGGGGGGGAATAGGTCAGTGCACAAACATTCACTGGTCTCATATTACCACAAGAACAGGGAGTTGGGTGACCACCACCCACCACATTCTTTACCTCTTCTGGTTGCCAATATCAAATATGTATTTAAAGAGTGGTGCCACCTTCCCTGTGCTGCTTTAAATCCAGGTACACAAACATGCCTTATGACATGTTTGAGACATATCTGCTGGTGTAGGAACAGTTGTGCCAGCATAGCTGAGGTTTGGATGCTTCTGTTCTTTGCTGCCCAGAGAACAGGACTGGCATACCTGCTGGGTCCCAGCCCCACCTCCCGCTGCCCACCCATCCACCAAGAGTCTGTTAGAATTCCTGATTCTAACATTTGGATATAAGTTGAGTTTGTCTGATTAAAACTCTCAGCATTTGACAGACAGTTGGGTATGATCATTTGGAGAATGACAGTTCTGGGTGTGGTCATTTGACAGTTGGTGACAGTTGGAGAGCAGTTAAGCTGTTGGGGCTTAGCTGCCGGTGAAGGCAGAAGCAAACTGATTTAGCTCTGCATGGTATAGAAAATGAAGGATAGCTATAATGTGAATGACCTAGACTGCATTAACTACTCTGTGGTATAAATAAAAGTGTAAATTGTTAAATTCACTCCACATGTGTCTGTCATTACTCAGCAATCAAAGGACACGGCAATTCAAACAGTCAACATCCTGACTATAAAACTGTCTGACCTGCCCCCAAATCCAGAGTAACTACAGGAGCACGTAATAGACTTTATGTGCAGCCATAGTTACTGCACCACCTAGTGAAAACCTATGGGAAAGTCATACTGGAATTCAGAGTAAGTTGTTCTTACACCAGAGCAAGGACTCCCCATAGTTACTCTGGATTTTGCCCATAGTCTAATTCCCGCAGCAGTGGTGGGAGAATGTCTTACGGCATTTTTATGGCACTCCTGGGCCACTGAAATGGACTTGTGCATGGCCAACTACACTTTAGGACTATGCTCCTTATCATGAGCCCCCATAAAATACATAGTTTTTATTCTGCATATACAGAATGAAAAATTATTCCCCTGTGTAACATTTACAAATACACCATCCACAAGCTGAATTATGTTAGGAGTTCCATAAGTCTCCCACTACTATACAGAAAGTACAAGTCCTTGCAAAAGTCCTGTGACAGTCCCAAAAGTGCCGCTCAGGGATGGGGAGGGTGGCCAGTTCACAAACATTCACTGGTCTCTTCATACTACCGCAGAAACAGGGAGCAATGAATATGTTCTCTTATTAAATTTAATATTGATCCTAGTGCAGTGAATGGATCAACCAAGACATTTTCTCTTCCATACGTAAGAAATCAAGTACGTCCATGTGACAACGTTGTCTAACCCAAAGATGTTGAAACTGAATTATTGCCTGTGCAACCTCTCCATAATACAATTAACTTGCACACAAGCAAGATACAAAGAAGCCCCATATCCTTGCAACTGATCTCTACCTGGTTGAATGAGCTGTGCCATGTTATGGCATCTTCACTGATAGTGAATGCTTGGTCTGGTGGAGCCTGGGGGTCTACATTTCCAACCTTCACTCTCTGAAAGGACTGATTGGAAATAATCCAGTTCATAACATCATATCCAGCTACTAACACCCCACTCTGGTCCAAGGAAATTGTTTCCCCCACACTGTTGTTAAATGACATCCAGCTCAGGAAATAATGCAGCTAGATTGGGAAAGAGGAAGAAAGAGCTTAGAACACGGGTGCACAAACATTTTGGTAGCAGGACCACATCATCTCCCTCACACTGTGCCAGAGGGCAGAAACAAAGATTTAATTCACATTTCAAATTTGAATAAATGTACCTAACTTTACCTAAATTAATATGGAATTGACATAAATCAACATTAGAAATGGAACTTATATATAAATGAATTCAAGGGATTAGAAACACTTTCTAACAAAGAGAGAGGGAGTGATTTTCAAGCCAGTTCATCAATACTTTCATACATAGAAAGGTGGTGCATGAAGTCTCCATGGCCCTCAGAACAACCTCCAGAGTTGAGGGGAGTTCTGCTCCTCTAGGCTTTTGAGAATTATAGGATTTGATCTGCCTTCCTGGTTCCACTTGGACTTTAACCAGCAACATACCTGGCCAAGGTCAAGGAGATCCATATTTGCTTCCAATTTGGTGGCTAACATCAAAACAAGGGAACAAAAGCTCCTTTTCCTAGAGGCCTCAGGAACCTAAAACACCTACTCCAGATGCATTATGTATTTAGACTGTTGGGACTATATTGGTAACGAGAGATTTAGGTAGGATTAGGCCGGCATTAGAACCAGTTTCATATCAATTGATGTGCAATGGCCAATTACCTCAAAGTAAACCATTTTCTGTCATTTGTAATCCCCCTGGCCCACACACCACACACCCTTTCTCTCTCTAGCTCTCTCCAGCTTGATGTGCTCACTTTTTAGCTGACGTCTGTGGGGGATGTGGTTGTCATTACCTGCCACAGCAAGAATTCCTGTCCTCTTTTGTTCATCTTTGCTCTGTAATACAGTCTAGAGGACAACATAATTTGCAGAGCCTGAGCCAAACAATGAATAGCAGTATAGATGCTATAGCTGTGACCAGTCATGCTCATTTCAAAAAGAGACCCAGGAAGGTTCTCCAACTTTTCTTCTCCTGTGCAAATATATCCACCAACTTCACCTGGACTTCCATGTGGAAACACACAGTCAAACGCATGTTGCCAGACACCCCTGATGAAACCATCTCCTGTTGTGCTCAGAGGGTTTTGGTTCTCAAGAAACAATTTGAATCCTGGTGGATCCTTAGAATGTATTTTGAAGGATAATGCACCATGGAACATCCCTGCTTCCCAAGTCCTTTGATAACCATATGATATGAAGTCCAACTGCGCTGTCACAATCAACATTTTACCTTCTGGTTTGTTAGATTTATCTTCTTGTTCTGAAAGATATGGGAACCATCTGAAATGCACCATGTAAAAAGAATCTGCATAGATGACAATAATATTGGCTTTGCTGTCCTTGATGTTATCAAATATTTTTGCCCCACGTTGTATTATGTCCAAATGTTCAGTTTGATATGTTAGTTGAGGAAAGCGTTCTATAAATGAGAAACAAATGCCATTCTGGAAAAACACCGGAAGAACTGTTTGAACAAATCTTTCTCCAATTTCATCTTCTGTTGTTAGGACTCCAATCCACGTCCACCCAAAATGTAGCAGCAAAGAGAGAATTCCTTCAGATTGCAGGGTTTCACTAGGAACCATCTGGTAAAAGGGCAGTCCTGGGGTCTTGTCATTCATCACCGGAGAAGGGCCATAAATGAGCTGGAAAGAGAGGAGAGAAGAGAGGCAAGCATAATAAAACAATATTTTCTGTATTTAGCGGTTGAAGCTTAGTGGACCAGGAGAAATCTGGTGAGGATGGCACAGAAAATGGCAGAAGTTCTAAGAACATCAGGCTGATTTAGTCAACAAGGTCGTCAGTTTGCTCCTGGTCTGAAAGAAACATCCCAGGTTTTGGTACATATGCACATTGCTACATTATTTGAGTCACCTGCCCATGCCTCTTTTTTGCTCTAACCACATCAAATGGCTCCAAAGATGAGAGAGAAGGTCCAGCTGCATGGCATAAATATACTCCCTACAAAATTTCAGAATGCAGGTGGTGGAAGAAAAAATGTTGTAATTGTTTTCCTTTTATTGGCTTGACAAACAAGGGTAGAAATCTTCCAACTTAACTATAATCTTTCTATTTCACAATTGTGTTCTGTGTTAGAAAACCATAAAGATTCTATCAACAGAAGAATTGGTGGATTGATATTATGGACTTTGAAATATATATATTAACAATGGTAACAATGGTGTCAAAAAACAACAATAGTGGATTTTCCCCCATAAGTTTATGGAAGCTGATTCATTACAAACCCTTCTAATTACACCTAGAATTCCTTATCACAGTAGCAGTAGCAAAGCTGATATGGAAGACAGGTAAATGGGCTGGAAGTTCTTGCAAGAACTAGAGCTCCCATCAATCCCAGCTCCTACTAGATGTTATAGGATTTCAAAGAAGACCAAACTCTGGTGCATATCCGGTACATATCCTTTTATTCTGGGAATGCTATATATAAGATGAACTATTATGCAGGTGCAAGGAATTCCGCTTCCTATGGACTTTGTCCAATTGAAAACAAACCTTAAAGTTTCAGAGAGATGGTTGGAAGACTGATGATGAGAACCAGCAAGACTCCTCTTGAGTGTGCAATTTCAGTCCCCTAACATTTGTCCATAAGTGATGACACTTTACAAGCACTACCACAAGCCATGTATACACATGACCTACCTGGGGAATTTTATACAGATCCAAGATTGTTGCCACATAAAGGGATATCAGGCTGTCCAGTCCCCCAATAACTCCTATCAGATTATGACGGAGGTCACATCTGTAGTTGGGGACAAGTCTCTCCACTGTTGATATCAATAGCATTGTGGCGTGATATGTCCTCCTGGCATTGAAATGGCTCTCATAGATGTTGAAGCCCAAAGAGGTATTGGGGAGGATCTGAGCATTTTCATTGATCTCCTTCACTGCAAATGCCAAAGCCAGGATGTGCTGGTAGTTCTTTAGAATTGGCCTACAATGACAGTTGCAACCTGCATCAGAGGGATACGACACACACAAAATAAACATGACATTATTGTGTTCTCCATCTTTTTCATTGCCATTATTGTTTATTCATTCACAAGAGCTTATGCCTTTCTTCAGCCTGCTGCATACACTGATCACCTTCCTACTCACTTGTATGGGAAACAGATCACTGGTACCCTTGCCTTGCAAGATATAACAGAGAACAATCGAACAACTGAATGAACGTAATTTATTACGTATAAACCAAGGAAAAAACATATGCTTACACAGTATCTTCATGCAACTTCTGTGGTGGTTCTTCATCAAAGTTTAATTTTTTGGCCCATAATACACTCAGAGATGCAATGCCACCAATGATGAAATCTCCTGATTCATGGTATTTGCAGAGTGGAGGGTCGGGGTAACGGATATTACAGTGGTGCATAATGCACAGCACGTGCGGAAGCAATGTCAGCAGCCAGGCCACTAATACCACTTTCTTGATATCAAGTACAAATTGCCCCTATCAAAACAGCAGAAAAGAAGATTTAGGTGATTCATTAGGGAAGGGTTCCTGTAGGAGTTTCCAGTGCTGGAATAGTCTGTCCTCCACAGTTGTGAGCTATCCATCAGTGGAGATTTTGCAGCACAGGCTGAATATCCTCTTATAAGATTTTCTATAGCAGTTTCCTGATCAAATCTGGCAGTTGGACTTGATCAGGTGTGTCCAAACCTCGTCCCTGCGTCAGATGCAGCCTGCAGCAAGCCTCAGTGTAGCCTGTGGCAAGACCCCTCCATCTGGCCCTCAGACAAGCCTTGTAATGTATCTAATACACTCTTGTATTTAAACTTATGTAAATTTATCCAAATTTGAAATGTAAATCATATTTTCACCCCAAGAACAGTGTGTGAAAGAGAAGTGACCCTCCTTCCAAAATGTTTGGACACCCCTGGACATTCCTTCCAACTTAAGCATTCTACGATTCCTATAATTTCATGTATGACATTGTTTCTAATGTGTCTGCAATTAGAATGGCTGACTTTAATATTCATTTTGTGCAGTAATAGATTTGCAGACAAAGTGAAATAAATGACTTTAAACTACATTAGCAAATTTGTGGTGCCCTGAATACTTGAATGCTAGTGTTATAACTTGAATGCTAGTCTGATAACGTTCATTATTGGGACACCTTATAGTTTCCAAGGTGAGTAATCCCAATTACTTCCTTTCTTGTTGCATATTGCAGTGCTGCCCTCATATTTGGATTCAGTGGAGGGCATGTTCCACACTTCCATAGTTAAGTGAGGGCCCATATATACAAGCCAACTCTTTTCAGGAATATTTCCAGATAAAGCTACAAAATCGTACTAGTTCTGCCCACCTATACCCCTATCACACATCCTCCTTTGCATGTGGATGCATGTGGTTTTAAACTGCCTAGGGGTGCAATCCAGAGTAACTATGGGGAGTCCTTGCTCCGGTGTAAGAAGAAGTTTGTAAGAACTCCGGTGTAAGAACAAGTACTGTGGATTGCAATATGAATTTCCCATAAGTTTTCACTAAGTGGTGCAGTAACTATGGGTGCACATAATGTCTCTCACATGCTCCCATAGATACTCTGGATTGTAGCCTAGGTGGAAGAAAGTTATTTGCCTTAAACACCAGCCGTGGGGGAGCCAGATGCAGGCCACAGTGAGCCTCCTTTCCATATAGGAAAGGTGAGCAAGACCTTTCCATATAGCCCTCAGGCATGCCTTGTAAACCTCTGGACTAGTCTCTAATATATACACTTATATGTAAATTTATGTAAATTTATTCAAATTTTAAATAATTTTTCAGGGGCCACCAACACAGTGTCACAGAGATGATGTGACCCTCCAGCCCAAAAGTTTGGTCACCCCTGCCTTAACCTAATACCATCAGACAAAGTTTCAGACAAAGATACTTCCCACCCTATTTGTTATAGATTCTCCAACTATTGATTTTTAACTGACATCAGAATATTGAAATTAAAAGAGAAAAATAAAAAGTATTGATACAAAATATAGTTAGCTTCATGTCAAGAATCGACAGACTCCTTTGTCTACAGATATGAAACTGCACAAGAAAAAAAATTTATACTGATTCAGACCATTGACCCATCTAATGACAATCATAGACTCCAAGTGGCAGAATCTGTCAAGGTTTCCAGAAAAGGTTCTTCCCTGCCACCTCTAGAAATGCTAGAGATCGAATCTTTAGAGTCTTTTGCTGAATTTTTTAATTACAGGACTTCCCACTATTGATTTGTAACTGACCTGAAAAAATAGATATTCCATTGGCAAAGAGGAACCAGGTAGAAGTTACATTCAGAGAAACAAGACTCAAATGCAATATTCCTCCAAGATAACTAGTGTTTGACATTTGGCTTAGGCAGCTTGGTGCTTTCTGAGACTCAAGCAATATTTTCTAATTGTACTGTGGACATTTATAATATCTTCATATTAGTTCTGGTTAGTTCAGCTAGCATGATAGAAATCCACAGAGGTTTGGAGAATCAGAAGAGTTAATTACAGTCATTCAGACAATGAAAAAGGAGGTGAACAATTAGAAGTTCTACATCCCACATAGAATTGTCATAGACAACTTGCTTCTGATTTTGAGACATCCATTTTCTCTTTGCTGTGTGCACTCAACCCACAAAAGTGCACGCAAGACTGGCTAAACTAGGTCGCTTTGGTGAACTTGGTCACTTTAATTATAAATTACTAATTTTTTTTAGTAATTTAATAAATAATTACGTGCTGATTACTAGTACTCAACATATGCTTCACCCTTACACAAAGCTACAGTGTGTCATAAACGAAGTTAGCTGACCACAGCCAACCTGACAGGATCGAGCCAGGATCTGCCAGCTATCCCCAGAGGACTGGAGGATGTAAGAGCAGGTAGCGGGACTTGGATTTGAATACAGAAGTTATCCCAGAACTGAAATTTGCCATTAGAGATGGCCTAAGTCTGAGAGGCTGGGAGGGGGTATGTCTGCCCTGGAAACAGGCTCTGGATACAGCCCACCAGTGGAAGAACTACATCTCCCAGCATGTAGGCCTCTAAATGGGCCTCTAATTAGCCATTCCCAAATGGCTATGCTTAGCAGTGGATCCCAGTTTCTGTAGAAAAAATGATCTGAGGGGAGGAAACTGGGAGGGCGCAAAAGGGAGGAAGGAGGGCGCACATGTGAAGGTGCTGGAGAGGAGAGCAGAGCAGAGGAAGGAGGCAACCTTGCAAGTGGAGCTGCTCTGAAACTTTGAGGCGCATTTGGCTTTGGAGAGAAAGGAGGGAGGAAGAATTAATTTTTTTAAGGCAGGGTTGCCAACTGACCAGAGAGTCCCCAGCCTCTCCTGCTCCTGTGCCTTTGTAGATTGATCCACCAATATATATACTTTGCACAAAAAAGTGTATAATTCACAACAAGGGCTTGAGTTGCTCAGGTTGTGGGTTGTATAATACAACAAAGATTGAGTTGCTTTCATCTAACTGTTGTCAAAGCAGAGCAACAGGGCTGGGTGTAAAGTTGGCAACCTTCTCAGGGCAGGAATGGTGGGACTAACTCTTGGCTTTTAAGCTCCAACCTCAGTTGTGTCCACTCAAAAGTGGTGTTTTATATTATATTCAGTGGTGTTTAAGGGACAAAGGAAAGGAGGCTGAAAGACCAAGCCTCTGCATGCCTGCATGAGAAAGGCTGGCTGCTTGGATCACTTAAACATGTGCCTTTTTGGTCGGTGTCTCGTCTATTGCAATGAGATTAAGTTTGCAATAACAAAGTAATAACTAAGTACAGGAATGCAGTATGAGTGTTTTAGCTTTAACATGTCCTACATTTGTCCTACATTTTGGGGGTGTCCTACAATTTTTTTAAGCAGGTAGAAATTATGACGGGGGCTAGGAATTTTAGCACACTTGGCAAGTAATTTTGGGTTCAGCATCTGGTCACCCTTTGTACAGTACTTGTAGAGTACTGTGGCAGTTGCCTGATCCAAGTTGGTAGCCGGACAAGATGATATCTAAGTGTGTAATCTGAACCTAGGCCAGCACAATTCATTGGTGTTCCAATGAAAATGAAATAAATTTGACAACCCTGATCTATAGGTAGCTTCCTTTACCTATAAAAGTGCCCAAAATCAAAACAGGAATCTGGTTTATATAGATTCACACAATTGACCCATCTGAATTACAGTCATAGACTCCAACTGACAGAAGCTGTCAAGGCTTCAGAAAATGGTCCTTCCCAACCTTTTATAGAAATGCTAAGTATTGAACCTACAGAGCATTTCTTGTACCATATGGTTGAGTTGCTGTACCATTGAGGTGTTGTGCCACCTCCCACTATTGATTTGTAACTGATCTGAAAAAATGGAGGTTCCATAAGCCAAAATAGAGGAAGTAAGTAGTCTTTAAATTCAGAGAATATTCAGGAATATTGCTCCAAAATAACACATATTTGAAGTTCGACAGAGGCAGTTTGGACATTCAGAAGACTAGCAATATTTCCTAATGTTTCCTGAGGGGACTTTTATAATTATACAATTATTTACTGTACTGGGAAAATGATATCCTTCACAGGTTTTGTGGTTAGTTCTGCTAAGCTGTCACTAGATTTACACAGAGGTTTGGAAAATTAGAAGAGTTAATTACAGTAATTCAGACAATGAAAAAGGAGCTGAACATCAATTGGAAGTTCTATATTACTCGTACATATGGAATTGTCATAGAAAACTTTGGGACATACAATTGAGACTTTGGGACATACAATTGCTCTTTATCTCTTTACTGTGCAGGCTTCCCACAATGGAGCATACAAGACAAAGGCTTTGGTAAATTGGTCAATTTATTAATGAATTATTGTTAAAAACAACCTCCAGCTTCTGCTTGAGGAGATACAAGAAGTGAAAATTCATGAGTAAAAACACAAAAAACATTCCCCTCTCCAGCATCTCATCTTCCCATATTTTAATGGCAGGTAGAATGTAGGTGGTTGGCATGTTGCTTGTTCCCTCTCCTCAGCCTGCTTGATTGACACAGAATATTGCCCATAAGATGTGGATGCTCTCAAATACAGAATAAAACATTTCTGTAGATTATACAACACCTCCAATAAGGGAAAAACCAAACTCCTGAGATTATGGGGTCATGAAAGAAAATTAATTCAAATTTGGGAGTTGTCAAATCTGGGTTAGCAAAGTTACATAAGGTATCTAAATATGCAGTTTATTCATGCTATCACTTCCTTTTAATGAGGTGCTCCCGGCTGTTGAGATCAGATCTCAAAACGATAATATAACACTTGGGGAAAAAGATGCAACCCAGCAGACCAGTACTGGAGGCTAAGATAGAGAAGACCTCCACAGCCACCATGTATTTTCCTTTAGTGCTCAGGTAAGTGGGAACAAAGGACAGCCAAACGCTGCAAAAGACCAACATGCTGAAGGTGATCAGCTTGGCTTCGTTGAAACTGTCAGGCAACTTCCTGGCAAAGAAGGCCACAGTGAAACTCACAATGGCCAGGAAGCCCATGTAGCCAAATACAGAGTAGAACATGACAGTGGAGCCCTCGTTGCATCCCAGTGTAATTTCTCCCACCACTGAGTGCTTGTCGACATCAGGGAAGGAGGGAGAGGATGCCAGCCAGGCAGTGCAAAGAGCTGCTTGTGTGAGGAAGCAGGAAAGAACTATGGAGGTGGCCAGCCTGTTGCCCACCCACTTCCTCATCCTGCTTCCCGGTTTGGTGGCCATGAAAGCCAGCACCACCGTGACAGTCTTTGCCAGCACACAAGAAACAGCCACTGAGAAGACAGTGCCAAAAGCAGGTTGTCGGAGGAGACACGTCACCCTCCCAGGACGTCCCATGAACAGCAGCGCACAAAGGAAGCAGAGCTGGAGGGAGGCGAGGAGGGTGTAGGTGAGGTTGCGGTTGTTGGCCTTGACGATGGGAGTGTCGTGGTGCTTCAGAAATATTCCCTGCACTCCAGCTGTGAGCACAGAGAACCAGCCAGTCAAGCAGGCTAAGCAGAGTCCCAAAGGTTCTTGATAAGCCAGGAAGCTCACAGATTTGGGGATACACACATCCTGTTGCTGGCTTGGGTAGTAGTCGTCTCTGCATCCGACGCATTCATTCATATCTGAAAAAGAAAAGGCATTCTACACTCTTTTCTCAAAAACAGACACTGTCTTATTTTTTGCTTGAAAAAAACACACTATTCTCTTATTTTCAGAGGATACTCAGTGCATACTCAGATGAAAGCCCCATTACATTTCATTTCCTGTCTTACTCCCAAGAAAGAGAGGATAGGATTTCAGCCTAAGAGAACCTGATCCTATGGATGCATACAAAGGAGCAAGCCCCATTATAGCCAATGGGACCTCCCAGGAAAGTGAGGATAGGGCAACCCACCCCCAGTACCCAAATACCTTTAGTCAGGCTGCTGCAAGGCACAAGGCTGTTTCTCCTTTTGATCCTTTCTCAGGCACTTGCTGGGGCCACTATGTGATTGCCTCTGCAAGGATGTTTTGCAGCTTTTTGCAGAGAGAACTGAAGCTGGTAGAGCAGGGTCGCTACTAATGAGGTGTGAATTGCTCCTGAGCATCAGCACTGATCCATGCAGCCAGCTGGGAGGGAAGGGGTCCTCATCCCATTACCCCCACTACCTACACCACTGGTATCACCACTGGTGGTACTAGTGGGTCTTATTCTGGTACCTACAACACTGATACCTACACCACTGGTACCACACCACTGGTACCACCGCTGGTGGTACTAGTGGGTCTTATTCTCTGAGTAGGTTTATATTGTAGGAATCCTAAAAAAAGAGTACTTGGTCTTATTTTCAGTAGTGGTCCTATTTTCAGAGATCAACCCTCAGCTGGGGCACTACCAACTGCACATCCACATCCCAGATATCCCATGTTGTTACAAACATCCCAAAAAGCAAGTTGCTGCTACTGCCACAACAGCTGTGATGATAGGGAGAATCGTGCCACTTGGCATTGGGCTTCCTCATCGCAACAGGAGCAGTAAGAGGAGCACACTGTAAGCCTCTCACTAAGCTATTAGGAGAAAATGTGCAGAGCAAGAAAGTTCCAGAGGGTGCATCAGTCCCAGAATGGAGTGGAATAGTGGCAGAGGCTGTTACTAGATCCCCCCAGCCTAGTATCAGCCCATACCTCCTTGGGTATTTACAGTACCTGCTAAATATGAAGGAGGAAAATGCCAAGGAGAGCATAGGGCCAATGGACCCTTGCTCCATCAGCTCCTATCGAATGAGTTAGGTTAAAAACTCCTTGTGTAGGCACAAGGGGAAAAACATCCTGTTTTGCCCTTTTAACCAGCACCTACCATGTGCCGCATACAGTGCACAAAGCTGGGATGTTCAAACACAAGTTGGGATTTGGATTGAATCCAATGTGTTCCTTACCTTTCTGACTTGAAATCTTCCCTTCTGGACATGGGATGCAATCATAACAGCAAAAGGGTTTCCCCTCCTTAACATTTTTTCTGGAGCCAGGAAGGCAGCTCTCACTGCATACAGAAAGAGGCTGGACCTGATCCAGAAAGGGGAAAAAATGAAGATGCTGTGAGTGAAGACTCTGAGGTTGTTCTATTAGGTGCACCAGAATCTCAATTCATTAGATCTTCATAGGGTAACAACTAAGCTTCTCAACTGGTGCAGGAAGATAACTGGATCCCATACAAACTCTTGAGCGAGATGGCATTGAAACAAGGAATTTCACGGGCAGCCCGATCCTGAATGACACAGGATCCTCCTGGCCTCTGCTGTATCTAGTGCTCATCAGGAACAGGCTGGAGGTTTCCTTGCAAGTACTTCCAGCAAGGCCTGTGGGCTAATTAGCATCTGATAAATAGCAAGCACCAGACAGGACAGCCCCATGAAAAGCTGCCAAGCCTACAAGGAGGAATAGGATACAGTGGTCTGTCCATGCCTGCTCTGCACTCTCCCCCCAGAAATGCACTTCCCTGTTTCTAGTCCTTCCTCCTACCACCCCTCCCACTCCCAACCACTTTCCTTACCTCCTCTGGTTGCCAATATTGAAGATGTTGTATTGGAAGAGCGGCACCACCCTCCCTGTGCTGCTTTAAATCCAGGTACAAAAACATGCCTTATGACATGTTTGTGACATATCTCCTGGTGTTGGAACAGTTGTGCCAGCATAGCTGAGGTTTGGATTCTTTTGTTCCTTACTACCCGAAGAACAGGCCTGAGATCTGGCATGCCTGCTGGTTCCTGGCCCTACCTTCTGCTGCCCACCCATCCACCTCTGAGCCACCAGTTCCACACACCTTAGAGTTCCACCTTATAGCGAAACTCCCTCAACTCTGGTGTGAGAGTGTCTTATGGCATTTTTGTGGCACTCCTGGGCCAATGAAATGGACTTGTGCATAGCAAACAACACTTTAGGACTGTGCTCTGTATCAAGAAGCCACCAAATAGTATCAGCAAATACATACAGACCAGTCAACAATTACTCCCCCCTGTAACAGTTACAAATACACCATCCAAAAGCTGAGTTACGTTAGGAGGTTTGTAAGTCTCCCATTACTGTAAAGACAGTACATGTCTGGCAAAAGTCCTGTGCAGGTCACAAAAGTGCTGCTCCGGGTTGGGGGGGGGAATAGGTCAGTGCACAAACATTCACTGGTCTCCTCATATTACCACAAGAACAGGGAGTTGGGTGAATTCTGCTGGCCAAAATTGGTTAGGATTTTACTCTGAGTTGCATTAACAAATTGGAGGGGTGGGGAAGCTCTTCAATGTTGTAAGATTTAGATAATTTCCTATTTGACTTGTGTGTGGTTTGTCGTCACCAACCAGCAAATGTAACATATCTTCCTCAAAGCATCCTCATGAGTTCACAAGATTGGGATTTAACAACAAAGAATAAGTTATCCTATTAAAATTAATATTGCAGTGATCCTAATGCAGTGATCCTAAGGCAGATCCTAATGCAGTGAAGGGACCAAACAAGACAATTTCTCTTCCATACGTAAGAAATCAAGTACGTCCATGTGACAACTTCTAACCTAAAGAAGTTGAAAATGAATTATTGCCTGTGCAACCTCTCCATAAAACAATTAACTTGCACACATGAACAAGACACAGAGAAGCCCCAGATCCTTGCAACTGGCTTCTACCTGGTTGAATGAGCTGTGCCATGTTATGGCATCTTCACTGATAGTGAATGCTTGGTCTGGTGGAGCCTGGGGGTCTACATTTCCAACCTTCACTCTCTGAAAGGACTGATTGGAAATAACCCAGTTCATAACATCATATCCAGCTACTAACACCCCATTCTGGTCCAAGGAAATTGTTTCCCCCACACTGTTGTTAAATGACATCCAGCTCAGGAAATGATGCAGCTAGATTGGGAAAGAGGAAGAAAGAGCTTAGAAAAAGGGTGCACAAACATTTTGGTAGCAGGACCACATCATCTCCCTGACACTGTGCCAGGGGGCAGAAACAAAGATTTAATTCACATTTCCAATTTGAATAAATTTACCTAAATTTACCAAATCAATATGGAATTGACATAAATCAACATTAGAGATGGAACTTATATAAAGAAATGAATTCAGATCAGATTAGAAACACTTTCTAACAAAGAGAGAGGGAGTGATTTTCAAGCCAGTTCATGAATACTTTCATACATAGAAAGTTGGTGAATTCAACCTTTCTCTCTCTAGCTCTATCCATTCTTGATGTACTCACTTTATAGCAGACGTCTGTGGGGGATATGGTTGTTATTACCTGCCACAGCGATAATTCCTGTCCTCTTTTGTTCATCTTTGCTCTGTAATACAGTCTAGATGACAACATAATTTGCAGAGCCTGAGCCAAACAATGAATAGCAGTGTAGATGCTATAGCTGTGACCAGTCATGCTCATTTCAAAAAGGGACCCAGGAAGGTTCTCCAACTTTTCTTCTCCTGTGCAAATATATCCACCAACTTCACCTGGACTTCCATGTGGGAACACACAGTCAAATGCATGTTGCCAGACACCCTTAATGAAACCATCTCCTGTTGTGCTCAGAGGGTTTTGGTTCTCAAGAAACAATTTGAATCCTGGTGGATCCTTAGAATGAATTTTGAAGGATAATGCACCATGGAACATCCCTGCTTCCCAAGTCCTTTGATAGCCATATGATATGAAGTCCAACTGGGCTGTCACTATCGATATTAGACCTTTTGGGTTATTAGATTTATCTTCTTGTTCTGAAAGATATGGGAACCATCTGAAATACACCATGTAAAAAGAGTCTGCATAGATGACAATAACGTTGGCTTTGCTGTTCATTATTTTATCACATATTTTTGCCCCACGTTGCATTATGTTCAAATGCTCAGTTTGATATGTTATTTTTGGCATGCGTTCTATAAATGAGAAACAAATGCCATTCTGGAAAAACACTGGAAGAACTGTTTGAACAAATCTTTCCCCAATTTCATCTTCTGTTGTTAGGACTCCAATCCACGTCCACCCAAAATGTAGCAGCAAAAAGAGAATCCCTTCAAATTGCAGGCTTTCACTAGGAACCATCTGGTAAAAGGGCAGTCCTGGAGTCTTGTCATTCATCACCGGAGAAGGGCCATAAATGAGCTGGAAAGAGAGGAGGGAAGAGAGGCAAGCTTAATAAAACAATATTTTCTGAATTTGGCGTTTGAAGCTGAGCTGATCAGGAAAAATCTGTTGAGGATGGCACAGAAAATGGCAGAAGTTTGCGAAGGGAGGTGGTGGACTCTTCCTCACTGGGGATCTTCAAGCAGAGACTCGATGAACACCTGTTGGTGATGCTCTAGGGGGAATTCCTGCTGCAGGCAGGGGGTTGGACTAGATGACCTACTAGGTCCCTTCCAACTCTATGATTCTATGATTCTAAGTCCTAAGAACATCAGGTACATATATTCAACCAGGTCATCAGTTTTCTCCTGGTCTGAAAAGAAACATCCCAGGTATTGGTACATATGCAGCTGGCCTCAGTTAGTCTTGAAAGACTATGGTATCGTGCTCAGTGCTGCATATGCTGCATGTGAAGCACGAAAGCCAGGGTTAGATTGTTATGGAGGATAGGCTGTTACCCAAGCAGCAAATCCCCCCTCTCCACGCCACTGAATTAGTCCAGTGGAAAGGCAGAGCCAATATGATTGGATCCAGCTGGCGTCGCAGAGCTGGGCTAAGGACAGGAGCTCACCCTGTCTTGTGGGGCCGACCCAGGTCTCAAACCCTGGCCTGCTGGTTAAGAGTCACAGTGTTTTAACCCCTTGCGCCACCCACAGCCCTTTACACATTAGTACATTATTTGTACTAATAATGCACATATGCACCCATATGCACATTAGTACATTATTTGCACATTATTAGTACATTATTTGCCCATATGCACATTAGTACATTATTTGTATCACCTGCCCATGCCTCTTTTTGCTCTCACCACATGGAATGGCTCCAAAGGGGAAAGTGGGGGTCCAATTACATGGCAAAAAGACACTCCTTACAAAATTTCAGAGCTGATGGAAAGAAAAATGTGATATTTTTTCCATTCATTGACTTGACAAACAAGGGTAGAAATTTTCCAACTTAACTATGATCCTTCTATTTCAGAATGGTGTTCTATGTTAGAAAACCATAAAGATTCTGTCAACAGAAGAATTGGATTGAAATTATGGACTTTGCAACAGTGGTAACAATGGCATAAAAAAACTACAGTAGTAGATTTTCCCTCGTATGTTCATGGAAATTCTTTCATTACAAACCCTTCCTATTACACCTAGCCCTCCCTCCATTATCTCTGTAGCTGTAGCAAAGCTCATATGAAGACATGTACATGGGTTGGACATTCTTGCAAGAATTAGCGCTCCCATCAATACCAGCTCCTACTAGATAAAGCAAGCCTATGTTATAGGATTACGAAGAAATAAAAACCCTGGTGCATGTCCTGTCCTTTATTCTGGGAATGCTATAAACTCGATGAACTATAATGCAGGTGCAAGGAATTCCCTTTCCTATGGACTTTGTCCAATCAAAACCAAACATTAAGGTTTTGGAGTGATGGTTGGAAGACTGATGATGAGAACCAGCAAGAATCCTCTTTAGTGTGCAATTTCAGTCCCTAACATTTGTCCATAAGTGGTGGCACCTTACTTACACTACCACAAGCCATTTATACACATGACCTACCTGGGGAATTTTATACAGATCCAAGATTGTTGCCACATAAAGGGATATCAGGCTGTCCAGTCCCCCAATAACTCCTATCAGATTATGACGGAGGTCACATCTGTAGTTGGGGACAAGTCTCTCCACTGTTGATATCAATAGCATTGTGGCATGATATGTCCTCCTGGCATTGAAATGGCTCTCATAGATGTTGAAGCCCAAAGAGGTATTGGGGAGGATCTGAGCATTTTCATTGATCTCCTTCACTGCAAATGCCAAAGCCAAGATGTGCTGGTAGTTCTTTGGAACTGGCCTACAATGACAGTGGCAACCTGCATCAGCGGGGTATGACACACACAAAATAAACATCACATCATTGTGTTCTCCATCTTTTTCATTGCCAATACGGTTCATTCAATCACAAGAAATTATGGCTTTCTTCAGCCTGCTGCAAACAAAAATCCTACAGATTGTCTTCCTACTCACTTGTATGGGAAACAGATCATACATCTCCTTGCCTTGCAAGATGAAACAGTGAACAACTGAATGAATGAATGAAAAAATTAATGAAGTATAAACCAAGAAAAAAAACAAATGCTTACACAGTATCTTCATGCAACTTCTGTGGTGGTTCTTCAACAAAGTTTAACATTTTGACCACTATATCACTCAGAGATGCAATGCCACCAATGATGAAATCTCCTGACTTATGGTACTTGTAGAGTGGAGGGTCGGGGTAACGGACATTACATTGGTGCATGATGCACAGCATGTGAGGAAGCAATGTCAGCAGCCAGGCCACTAATACCACTCTCTTGGTATCAAGTACAAATTGTCCCTATCAAAACAGCAGAAAGAAGATTTAGGTGATTCATTAGGGAAGGGTTTCTGTAGGAGTTGTCCAGTACTAGAACGCTCTGTCCTGGGTAGATTTCCATCAGTGGAGATTTTGAAGCATAGTCTGAATATCCACTACTACAATATAGTCAGATGTTCTACAGCAGTTGCCTGATCAAATCTGGCAGTTGGACTTGATCAGGTGTGTCCAAACTCTGTCCCCAGGTCAGATGCAGCCCTCAGCAAGCTTCAGTGTGGCCTGTGGCAAGACCCCTCCATCTGGCCCAGAAAAATCCTGCCCTCAAGCCTTCCCATCAGAAAAGATCCTTCCCACAAGCCTTGTAATGTATTAAACACACTCTTGACTTTAAATTTATGTAAATTTATTAAATTTGAAATGTAAATCAATTTTTTCACCCCAAACACAGTGTCAGAGAGATGAAGTAACCCTTCTGCCAAAATGTGTGGACACCCCTGGACTAGATGATCTCTAAGATTCCTTCCAACTTAAACCTTATGATGCTTATAATTTAGTGTATGACATTGTTACTAATGTGTCTGCAATTAGAATGGACTTACTTCAATAATCATTTTGTGCAGTAATGTACTTGCAGACAAAGTGAAATAAATGATTGTAAACTACATTATCTGTAGACTACATAAGCTGTGCCTAAGGAGTGTGCACTGCCTCCTACAATAGAAGTATAGTTATGGAGTCCTCAGAAGGTAAAGGTAAATTTGTTCCCTTGTCAAATGTATTGCAGTTGCACCAGAAAGTAGGATAGGAATTGCCCTTAATTTGCAGACACATGATACATGGACATATGCCCACTATATTCAGAACATTTCCAAAGAAAGCTACAAAACTGTACTAGTTCTGCCCTCTTATCCCTTCAATTACACATCCTCCTTTGCATGTGGATGCATGTGGTTTTAAATTGCCTAGGTGGAAGAAAGTTCTTTGCCTTAAACCTGGACTGGGGGGACCAGATACAGGCCACAGTGAGCTTCCATGTGGCCTGCAGCAAGACCTTTCCATATAGCCCTCAGGCATGCCTTAGAAACCTCTGGACTAGTCTCTAATATATACTCTTATATGTAAATTTATGTAAATTTATTCAAATTTGAAATAATTTTTCCTGGCCCCCAACACAGTCTCACAGAGATGATATGGCTCTACTGCGAAAAAGTTTTTTCACCCCTGCCTTGACCTAAGTAAGACCATCAGACAAAATTTCAGATAAGATCCTTCCCCCCCTATTTGTAATAGTTTCTCCAGCTACTGATTTTTAACTGACATCAGAATATTGAAATTAACACAAATAAAAAGAATTGATACAAAATATAATTATCTTCATGTCCAGAATCAATAGCTGCCTTTGCCTACAGATATGAAACTGCACAAGAGAAGAAATTTATACTGATTCAGACCATTGGTCCATCCAAATGACAATCATAGACTCCAATTGGCAGAAGCTGTCAAGGTTTCAGAAAAAGGTCCTTCCCTGCCACCTCTAGAAATGCTAGGGATTGAATCTGCAATCTTTTGCTGAAATTTTTTTTAATTACAGGACTTCCCACTATTGATTTGTAACTGACCTGAAAAAATGGAGCTTCCATTGGCAAAGAGGAACCAGGCAGAAGTTACATTCAGAGAAACAAGACTCAAGTGCAATATCCCACCAAGATAACTAGTATTTGACATTTAGCTGAGGCAGCTCGATGCTTTCTGAGACTCAAGCAATATTTTCTAATTGTACTGTGGACATTTATTATATCTTCATATTAGTTCTGGTTAGTTCAGCTAGCATGATAGAAATCCACAGAGGTTTGGAGACTCAGAAGAGTTAATTACAATCATTCAGACAATGAAAAAAGAGGTGAACAATTAGAAGTTCTACATCCCACGAAGAATTAGGCCAGTCATTTTAGGTGAAAAAAGGTTAGCCATCAAACTAATTGTTAAAGAAATAAAGTAATATTTTTTAGACTTGGAATAATATCCCCCAAAACATATCAAAAGTCTAGAAAAATCTAAGTATGGGAATGCAGCCGTATTAGAATGGTGCTTAGTCTAGCCTAAGACTTAGAACTTTTTCTTTAAATTCCATTTTCACTTTGGTTTATCATGGGCACCAATGAGACTACTCAGACTACACCCTGCTCCTGAGGTGGTCTAAATCTGAGAGTCTGGCCTAGTGCCAGTAATACCAGAATTAATGCTAGTTGTACCAGAAAAGGCATGTTTCCTCAAAAGCAAGCCCTCCCCAGGTGAGTCTGCCCTGGAAACAGGCTCTGGATACAGCTAACTGTGCCATTGTAGGCTGAGCCTCACATGCCCTCAACATGCCCCAGCTGAGCTGACCAGGCAAGTACTGGTAAGCCTGTGCAGGTCCATTTGTCTTGGGCCAGCCTAAGTGGACTTATGTCGGTCCATGCCTTTTGGACTTATGTGGTGTATTGAAGAACAGGTATCAGGACTTGGGACTTAGATATGGCAGTTATGCCAGAACCAAATCATGCCTTTAGAGATGGCCTAAGTCTGAGCAGACCCATTGCAGCCCATGTAAGGACCGAGTAAGTGGCTCCTGGGGAGGGCTTGCTTTTGAGGAGACATGCCTTTTCTGGTACAACTAGCATTAGTTCTGGTATTACTGGCATTAGGCCATCACAGTCAGATAGACTGACCTAAGAGCACTTCAGGATGGCAGTCATATTACATGTGATTCTCCTCCCTTCTCTCCCACCCACAGTCTCACTGCCAAACCAAATAGTTTTTTGGTGGCTGGCTTTGCTATATGTATTTCACTGTATCTCTCTCTACCTGTAAGCATAACAGTTCAAATTAGAAGAACTAATTAGAATTAAATTAGTTCAAGCTGGAAGAATGGCTCCAACAGATTCCAGGAAGGACATCAGAACACTCGATCCAGAAAAGCGCATTGTTAAGAACAGCTAAGATACTGCGCAGAACCCTCAAACTCCCAAGCTTCTGGTAGAGGACACAAGATTGAGGATAACATACATACACCACCCATGGAGGGTGAGAAAACAATATTTTATACGAGAACTTTGATGTAGCTAATAGCACTGTATTACTTATTTAAAACTATTACATATAATTTATTGCATACAATCTATTAATTACATGAGCTCTACATGCTATCTGCTCACAAGGAAATGGAGGAAAAGAGATTTTTTTCCAGGACAGAAGACTAAAATTCAGGACATGTCCTGGGCAAAAAAAGTGGCATACATGCTCACCCTGGCCATACAGTCTAAGGTGAGTTAGGATTGCACTGTGAAATTTAATTCCTAAGAGCTCTGTGATCCTCTTTAAAGTAACTCTCCTATCCAACAACCACAACCTGTGGTTTGTGAACTACAGGTGGAGCTTATATATTCTTTATTCATCCACAAATCTGAGTCAATGTGACTGGCACTGCTGCTCCCGTTCATTGTTTTCAGGCAGGCAAGAGAGAGTGTATGTGTGGGGTGCAGTCTGCTTACCCTACAAACTCACCAGGTCTCCCCCTCCACCTGCACTCCATTGGCAACAGCACTCTGTGATCTTCTGTGCCCCTGCCTCACTCTCTCCATTTTTCTCCCTCTTTCTCGCACACACTGCTGTACGTGCCTTGTTCCAATTGTCAACATCTTGTCAATATCTTGTCAATTGACCTGATCCTGTGCACTTACAAGGAGAGAGATCCCTTGCTAACTGGGCAAGAGCCACTCTTTCAAGTGGGTGTTCCTCCTTTATTTAGCAAGGGGAGAGTAATTGACCCGCCTTACCCCAGCAATGTCTGTTCAAGCAGCTTTCTGCTGGTGTTCTTTTTGCATTTTAGATTGTGAGCCCTTTTGGGACGGGAACCCATTAGCTATTAATTAGCTATCTTTTTGCAAACCACTTTGTGAACTTTTTAGTTAAAAAGCAGCATATAAATATTTTAGTAGGTAGAACATCCTAACGGGAAACTGTCAAAACCAGTGAGCAAAGAAAGCGGTGTCCGTCCCTGTAAGAGTAAGAGGCTCCCTCTCCTTGTGGAGTGCCAGGGTCAGCTCAGCAGGAAAAAGGCATGTACAGTAGCGTGTGTGACTGTGAGAAAGATTGTTTGTATGACTGTGAGTGTGTGAGGGGGGGACAGAAAATCACAAACTCTGTCTGCGATGTGCTATTTGCAATGGAGTGCAGGCAGAGAGGGAGACCCAGTGTGATTGTATGGAGCAAACTGCACCCTACATGCACATGCACACGCACGCACGCACACACACACACACACACACTTTTGTTTGCCTGAAAACAATGTAAGGGCATTTGGGGGTTATTTTGCAATAGTGTAATATTTGCTTTCAGTGAACCTCCCCAGAATAACTCCCCATGTATAAAGAGGCTTGACCTGTACTATATATGGTAGCATTGAAAGTGAAACTCTCAAATATTCAGCTGTGCATGCACATACACACATATCAGCAAAGCGCTTTTGAAACAGAACAGTAGCACACACTGCCTGAAATGCTTTAATCTTTTCTTCTTGTTAGATGTTCTCGGATGTTCAGCTCAGGCCTCAGTACAATGATGTAAACTTTGGGGAAAAAGATGCACCCCAACAGCCCAGTGCTTGAGGCCAAAATAGAGAAGATCTCCACAGCTACCATGTACTTTCCTTTGGTGCTCATGTAGGTTGGAACAAAGGAGAGCCAAACACTGCAAAACACCAACATGCTGAAGGTGATGAACTTGGCTTCGTTGAAACTGTCAGGGAGGTTCCTGGCCAAGAATGCCACACCAAAACTGACAATGGCTAAGAAACCCATATAGCCCAAGACAAAGTAAAACATAGTTATGGACCCCTCATTACATTCCAATACAATTTTTTCCAGCACTGAGTGCTTGTCAATATCTGGGAAAGGAGGAGAAGTTGCCAACCACACAGTACAAATGCCTGCTTGAATGAGGGAACAGGAAAGAACAATGGAGGCGGCCAGTCTGGTCCCTACCCACTTCCTCATCCTGGATCCAGGCTTGGTGGCCATGAAAGCCAGGACCACCGTGATGGTCTTTGCCAAGACACAAGAAACAGCCTCTGAGAAGATGATGCCAAAAGCAGGTTGTCGGAGGAGACACGACACTTTCATGGGCTGTCCAATGAATAATAATACACAGAGGAAGCAGAGCAGGAGGGAGATGAGGAGGGTGTAGGTGAGGTTGCGGTTGTTGGCTTTGACGATGGGAGTGTCATGATGCTTCATAAATGTTCTTAATACCAGAGCTGTGATCAAAGAAAGGAAAAAAGCAAAGAAGGCCAAACTGATCCCTAAAGGATCATCATAAGACAGAAATTCTATAATCTTGGGAAGGCAGACATCTTGCTTTATGTTTGGATAGTTGTCTTCTAAGCATGCATAACAGTCATTCATATCTAAAAAGAAAAGGATGTGATTTTAAATCTCAACCTATGTATATAAAAGAGAAAAGTCTCTGACTCACTCACTCACTCACTCACTCACTCACTCACTCACTCATCACCACCCTGCCAAAACCGCTGGGCCTAGAAGCGTGAAGTTTGGGGTGGATGTTCCTTCTGTGACTGAGGGGTGCACTAAGAACCAGTTGTCAGAAATTCCAACCAGAAGGGGATGAAAAGGGGAGCAACGCATTTTCCTCCCTATACTTTGCATTGAGAATTGCTGACTCGGCAACATTCCTCCCCAACTGCTGGGCCTGAAGCATGGAATTCTGGGAGTTCCTTCTGTCACCTGAACTCCCACCAAGAACCATCTGGAGAAATTTAACCCTTCAGAGGCTGAAAAGGGGGCAACATGTTTCTGTCCTATACTTAACATGGGAGACTGAATAACATCCAGCCAATTTGGTGCTCTGTCCCTGGTGCATGGGGGGATGTTGTTCAGAAGAAAAGGTTGCACTGGCAAGGATGTTGCGCATGGGGGGAAGTTGCGCATGAGGGGATGTTGTGCATGGGGGAAAGTTGCGCATGGGGGGATGATGCGCATGGGGGTTGATGCGCATGGGAGAAGTTGCGCATGGGAGAAGTTGCGCATGGGGGATGATGCTCATGGGGAAAGTTGCACATGGGGATGATGCACATGGGGGATGATGCCCATGGGAAAATTTGTGCATGGGGGGATGATGCGCATGCAGGGATAATGCGCATCGGGTGATGCACATGGGCAAAAGTTGTGCATGGGGGATAATGAGCATGGGGGGATGATGCACATGGGGATTGATGCGCATGGGAGAAGTTGCACATGGAGGTAGATGCACATGGGAAAGTTGCACATGGGGGATTTGCGCATGGGGGACTGATGCACATGGAGGAAGTTGTACATGGGGAAAAGTTGCGCATGGGGGAAAGTTGCGCTTGGGGGAAGTTGCGCATGGAGTGTTGATGCGCATGGGGTGTTGATGAGCCGTGGGGAGATGGCTTATGGGGAAATGTTACTCCCACAACGCGGGTACACTTTTCGCTAGTACAAATATAGATCTCAATACAAAGCGGTAATTTATGCTCTTCAGAATGAATTCACTCAGTGCAGCAGGTAATATAAAATTTGGTCATGGATGCTTTCAGTTGTTTAATGATTTTTTTGGGTGAATCTAACAGCCAAATGTGCCAAGGAGGATCTCACAAGGAACCACAAGAACACCCAAACTGAAGGTGGAAAAGCTGTTTAGTGCATTGACAGCAGTGCCCTGCTTTTCCATCTTTAACTCCTATCATAACGAGTGTAGTTATGGAGTGTTAAGTCTATTTCTTACCTTTCTGGTCAGAAAACTTCCCTTCTGGACATGGGGTGCAATCATAACAGCAAAATGGGAGACCTTCCTTCATTTTCTTACTGGAACCAGGAGAACAGCTCTCACTACATACAGAAAGAGGCTGCACCTGAATCATAAAGTGAAAGAACAGATTGAGAATAATTACATTTGTCATATTTGGCAACCCCTGAACTGGGTGGCCAAGGAGGGGAGCATCCAGAAAAATCCTGGATGCCCCACCCCATGTCATGCCCATAGGTGTTCCCTCCCCTCAACACTGACCTGACGCTGAGGGAAAGCAAAGCCCCTACAAGCGCCGGATGTGCAGAGGTCCTTTTCTAATGAGGTCTCTGTCTGTCAGGTTGACGGGAGCGAGCATCCACTCCCTGTGTGCAACAGCCAGCAAATGGAGAGGTCTCGGTCTGAAGACAGGGAAATCTATGCATGTGCATGGCCGGCATGTGCATGTACATGCAGGGGGAGGTCCTTGTACATGCCTGGCACATGCACAGATGTCCCTGTCTTCAGACCGAGACCTCTCCATTCGCTGGCCATTGCACGCAGGGACACGCAGGTCCCTTCCACAGGTGGGCTGAGGCCGGTTCTGACCGGTTCTGTAGAGCCGTTTGTTAATTAGGGGCTGAGGTTAGCGAACCGGTTGTTAATTGGGGGCCATCATCTTTGAACATGCAAGTGTGTTTGAATTTCTCTTAAAGGGCCTCTGGGTCTGTCCTTCCTCCTCCTCTACTCCCTCCTCAGCTCCACTCCTTCCCCTTCTGGGCAGGGCTCTCTCCCCCCTACCCTTTTAAGCCTCCCCCCTTCTCTCTCCCCCCTCCCTAGGTTATCTTTTAATTTTAAAATACAAACAGTCTGTTCCCATTAACCTCATTCAGACAAAGCATTGCTCATTCCAGAGCATATCAAACACTCACAGCTAAGACGGGAGGAGTCTGGAACACTATATATGTCTCTTTATCTGTAATATTTTCAAGTCAGAGTGAAGAAATTCTTCATGCCCCAAACCCTAACCCCAAACCTTTATCTGAAGCTATTCAGGAATCCTGTCTTTGCTAAACATCTTATTTTATAAACCTTATACATCTTATAAACCTTATTTCCAGCAAGTTTTCAGTTGTTCTCTAGCAATATTTTCAGAAGTTATTTCCTTTTGCAGTTTGCAAAGCATGATGGGGTTTCTCATATGCAGATGAGGCATGGAGAGCTTTACAAAGGGCTCCTTAGACGGTGAAAGAGATGCTCCTTCAGCAGCTGGAGGCAGTTAAAGAGTTAAAGAGGCTGGTCGGCACTTTGAAGTTTGCTCTAGCCCCAACAGCCAGGGAAAGGAAACGTGGCTGCTGCAAACCTATTCACACTTTCCTGGGGGTAAGCATATTGGCTATAATAGGGCTTATTTCTGAGTAGACCTGCACAGTTCTGGGCTCTGGGCTGCTGATAATCCTATCCACACTTTCCTTGGAGTAAGCCCCATTGGCTATAATGGGGCTTATTTCTGAGTAGACCTGCACAGGTCTGGGCTCTGGGCTGCTGATAATCCTATCCACACTTTCCTGGGGGTAAGCCCCATTGGCTATAACAGGGCTTACTTCTGAGTAGACCTGCACAGGTCTGGGCTCTAGGCTGTTGATAATCCTATCCACACTTTCCTGAGGGTAAGCCCCATTGGCTATAACGGGGCTTACTTCTGAGTAGACCTGCACAGGTCTGGGCCCTGGGATGCTGAAATCCTATCCACACTTTCCTTGTAGTAAGCCCCATTGGCTATAATAGGGCTTATTTCTGAGTAGACCTGCACAGGTTTGGGCTCTGAGGATGCTGAAACCCATGATAGTCAATGGGACTTACTCCCAGGAAAGAGGCTGGAACTGCAGCCTGAGAGCACAACCTGACTACTCAGAAGTAAGTCCCATGATAGTCAATGGGGCTTCCAGGGTGGAGTGGAAAGGACAGCAGCCTCAGAGCACATCCTATGCAGGTCTGCTCAGAAGTAAGCCTCATGCCAGTCAATGGGGCTTACTCCCAGGACAGTGTGGAAAGGACAGCAGCCTCAGAGCAACATCTTATGCAGGTCTGCTCAGAAGTAAGCCTCATGCCAGTGAATGGGGCTTACTCCCAGGACAGTGTGGAAAGGACAGCAGCCTCAGAGCAACATCTTATGCAGGTCTGCTCAGAAGTAAGCCTCATGCCATTGAATGGGGCTTACTCCCAGGACAGTGTGGAAAGGACAGCAGCCTCAGAGCAGCATCCTATGCAGGTCTACTCAGAGGTAAGCCACATGTTTAATTTTTTTTAATATTTTTAATTTAAAAAAAATTCTTACTGGCCCTGCCCCTGGCCCCGCCCCCTGACCTCAGCCCCGCCCCCTGACCTGACCTGGCCCTGCCCACTTCCAGAGAACCGGTTGTTAGGGCCAGGCCTGCCCATCACTGGTCACTTCTGACAGGGATCTCTCCATGTGCCAGCTGGTGCACAAAGGAATTGGTTGCTCCCCTCAGCATTGGCCTGATGTTGAGGGGAGGAAACTCTCTCTCTGTGTGTACCAGCTAGCTGTGCACTCTGGCTGACACTGCTGGGAGAGACCACCTGCCATGCACGTGCCACCATGACTGGGAAAAAGCAGGCAACACTTGTTGCTGCACCAGGGTTGCCAGTTCCAGGATTCCAGCATAGTCATGTCCCTGGATGGGTCATTGCCCTGGAATCCAGTTGCCACCTGGATCAACTTGAACCTGTGCCAGTGGTGTTGATGGACATGCAGTGCCAATAATTGGGTCTAACCTGGTTAAACCATCTGTGCCATGTCATGGCATCCTTGTTGATGATGAGTGCTTGGCCTGGAGGAGCCTGGGGATCCATCCTCCCTACTTTCACTCTGTGAAAGGACTGGTTTGAGGAGACATCCCAGTTGATGATATCAAATCCAGCAATTAACTCCCCATTTTCATCAAACGAAATCTTGTCCCCAACACTGTTGTTAAATGAGACACTTCTGAGGAACTAGATAGAGGAAAGAACGTTCATGGGTATGAAAATGCTGCAGTTGGTGTTCAAGTTATTATTTTGTAAATGTTTTACTTTTGATTGTATTAGAAAATTTTAAGATGTCCCCCACAAGTAGCCCTATTAGTTCTGACCATTCTGGGGAGCAGTGCTCATTCCTGTTGCAAGGCTGAAGACTCAGCATTGTCCGAAGATGCCTTTGTGATCATGTGGCTGGCATGACCAAACGCCAAAGCTCATGAAACACCAAAGTGGCACCAATTTTCTACTTGCATTTATGTGCTATCAAACTGCTAGGTTGGAAGAAGCTGCGCAAGTAACAGGCGCTCACTCCAATGTACAGTACTTGGGTCCCAACCATCAACTTGCTGACCTTCAGGTCAAAAAGTGCATCAACCGCTGAGCCACCTCAGTCCTCTATGATTGTTTTACCTAGGGTTGCCATAATTCTCTTCCACAAAATCAGGAAAGGACCCTCTGCCCCTTTGCCGGTATGTGAACACAATCCCCCCAAATTGGAATTATCCCTTTTTTTCAGGACATATGCAACAATTTGACCCCAAGTTTATTAAGTACAGTGCCAGCTGGTGCGCACAGGGATCAACTGTTTCCCTCAATATTGGCTTACCCTGGGGTAAGTGCAATGAAACTCCAAGATAAGTGAACAAACAATGCCTTACTTTGTGGAGCCTTCTGTGACTGGCCCCCAAATTCAGGATACAGCGCATGTCCTGCTGCCACATCTGTGTCAGTGCCGGAAAGTTGGAAGGACTGATATATCTCTGGCCTGGCCTGCCTAATACCTCCTGCTGCCTGAGGGAACTTGCCAAATGCTGTGCCCCCTTACCCAATGATGTGCCAACCCCTTCTCCTCCTGCTCTTCAACGGTCTTCCTCAGCACTCCCCTCTAAATTTCCTCTCTGTCCTCCTCTTCCTTTTCCAGTCTAGAAAATGGAATTTGGAGCAGTGGAAGCAAGTAGGTAATTGAACACCATGGGCAGGGTGATCATACAAAATGTGGGACAGAGTACCTCTACCTTTAACCATTGCATAGAAGAGGGAATTTAGGCAGGTGTAGCTCAATAAAGAAGGGCAGCACTGCCTAAATTCCCTCTTCTATGCAATGGTTTAAGGTAGAGGCACTCTATTCTGTTCTATATGGTCACCCTTGCCATGGGTGTCCCCCATCTGTCTGCTTTCTCAAGTGGCTGCTTCAGTTACTCTCATAGATGTTCAACCTCTGGCTATATCAAATCATCAGATTTATTCTCTGACTTCTTTCAAGATGTTAGTAAGAAAATCTACTTTATAGATAAAGACATGCTCCAAGACCTAAAGTATGTACTATGTCAGGTGAAGATGCTGGGTTTTACCTGCCACAGTTTCTGATTCTGGAAGTTCAGTCTGTTTCTCTCAAGACCGGCTCTCTGCTGGATTCTGGAGAAGGCCATGGCATGTAATGCATGCGCCACAGCATGAACAGCATTGTAGACACTGTAGCTCTGGCCAGTCATGCTCATTTCAAAGAAAGGTTCAGGAAGGCTTCCAAGCTTCTCCTCCCCTGTACAAATACCTTCATTCATTGCGCCATGGACAGAATTTGGGTAGACGCAGCTGAATGCATTTTGCCAGCAACTTCTGATAAAATCATCTCCATTTGCATTGAATGGGTTCCTACTCTCAACAAATTGTTGAAATCCTGGTGGGTCACTGGTGTGAGTTTTGAAGGATATCGCACCATGGAACATATCTGCTTCCCAACTCCTTTGATAGGTGTATGATATAAGCTCCATATGGGCTGTCATTATCCACACTTTCCCTTTTGCTGTATTCAGCTTATGTTCCTTTTCTGACAAATATGGGAACCATCTCATAACTGCCATGGAATAAGATTGCCCATAAACCACCACTACATTGGCTTCTGTGTCCATGATTTTATCATGTATAATTGCCCCTTGTTGGAACTTGTCATTCATTTCAGGAACAAAAATAACATGGGGCATTCGTTCTATGAAGGCAAAACAGATGCCTTTCTGGGAAAATATGGGTACCACCCTTTGCACAAATCTTTCTCCATCATCATTTTCCATAGTCAAGAGGCCAATCCATGTCCAGTTGAAATGCAGAAGTAACAAGAGAATCCCTGCATACTGAAGGCCTTCATTGGGGACCATCTGATAAAAAGAAAGTCCTGGGATTTTGTCAGCCATAATTGGAGCTGGGCCATAGATAAGCTGATGAAGATAAAATAATGGCATTTATTTGAAACATTGTATCATCATTAGCATGTGCTCAGCAGTTCTTATAGCAACCTTGTATGGAAAGTTATTTTTTAGTATTTCTGTATTATGCATCAACATCTGAGGTTGGGAAGACAACGGCTTCTCCAAAATCAGTAAGTAAATTCTGAGCTCAGGTGATTATTTTTAGCATAGCTTGCATTCCTTAAGTACATGCTGGGAAAATATTCACAGGAAGATCTGGTCTATGTCTGTCCTCATACATCAGATTGTACTGAATGTAGTAATACATTTAATTGGGACTTAAGTTACCCTACAATCCATAGTAACTACAGAAGCACGTAAGAGACATTTACGTCAATGTAGTTATGGCACCACCTTGTGAAAACCTATGGGAAATTCATATTGCAATCCAGAGTAAATTGTTTTTATGTTGGAGCAGGTACTCCCCGTATTTACTCTGGATTGCACCCTTAGTCCTGCCTTCAGTTCTGAAGAAACTCTTATGGCACCATATTGGGCATCTTTGCTGCTACAACTCATGTTCCCACAACAAAGTATGTTTTCTAGGAGTTGCAAATGCAGCCCACTGGCCAAGCTAGCTTACCTCTCCTTGCTCACTTCCTGGCCTCAATGACATCCATGCAATATTGCTGGCACAGGTCCATAGACCGATTTCTGGCAGTGGAGGCTTACCCCAGAAGACCTCTGGGACTGTTACCTCCATTAAATATAGGATGTAGAATGCTCTCTGTAGCATGGCTTTGGCAAAGGTGGTTAGATACAACTTGGCTGATAGGACTTTTTAACTGCAAGAAATAGATTGCAATAATGCACAATGTCTATAATGCACTGATTTTTGTTTCCAAACTACAAAGTCTGCAAGTCTGCAAAGATAAAGAAGGTAGGAAAGTAGGAATGACAAAGAAGTGATAACTTATCAGAGGTCATCAACAATGACAAAGAATCTACCTGTGGAATCTTATAGATATCCAAGACAGTTGCCACATGGCGGGAGACCTGGGAGTCCAGTCCACCAATGACTGCTATCAGCTGATGCTGGTTGTCACATTTGTAATTAGGTACAAATCTCTCCAAGGATGACAGAAGCAGCATTATGACATGAAAGGTCCATTTGTCATGAAAGTAGCTGTCATAGATGTGGAAACCCAAAGTGACATTGGGTAAGATGTGAGGATTTTCATTGATCTCCTTTACTGCAAATGTCAAGGCCAGGATGTGCTGGTAATTCTTAGTCATTACACTAGAATGAGAGTTGAGTTTATTAACAGGTCAGTAGTATGTGACTGCATACAATCACGTTTTGGTAACTCCTGTGACACAGCTGAATCCAATCATATTTGCCTTTCCATTGGACTAATTCAGTGGCGTGGAGAGGGAGGATTTGCTGCTTGGGTAACAGCCTATCCTCCATATTAATCTACTTAGGCCTTCGTGCTCTGGAGAGGACACTTCAGCTTTGCATACAGCATCAAGCACAATACCATAGTCTTTCGAGACTGGGGGATGCCAATGCTATGCAATGCTAGCATAACGAGTCTAAAGCGTGAGGTTCAAAATGCATGGGCGCCAGAGGGTGCCACTTTGACAATACTCTGGCACCCCCTACGGCTGCTACAGATGCCATCACCCCTGGAGTGCCTGTACACTTCCCAAACCAAATGGCCTCTCCTGCGAATCCCCCCCTTGCATCTTGGTTGGCCAGCAGCCTCTACCACCAACCTCACCCCAACCATCATCCCAGCAGCCAGAGCGGAGAAAAGCCACGGATTCTGGAGACAACCCCACCAGTGATGGGCTTCAAAAAATTTAAGAACCGGTTCTCTGCCCATCTGGCAGCCACTTTTAAATGGCTATTTTTAAACTTTATATGTCCTATCTCTTGTTAAGAACCGGTTCTATAGAGTAGGTGCGAACCTGCTAGAGCCCACCACTGAACCCCACCAGCGAGCACCACCCCCGCTGCCGCTTCTTGCCTCCATCACCATCCTCCGCCACCCTCTTCCAAGTCCACTTGCCTCCCCTTGCCAGCCCCCTCCATTGCCCCCTCCACTGCCCCCTCTTATGGTAGACAAAACCAGCTGTCAGAATTTATTAGAATTATTATTAGAATTATTGAAATTATTTGATACCTTTGAAATCACTCTGTGGGCTGCCTATAGTAAAGGACACACAGCCAAGCACCTTAAACAAAGGCTGCAGACACACATTCCCTGACAGAAGCTTCCAATCAACATTCACAGGTTCCCCAGAGAGGAGATGATAACATCACAATGCCCCTTCTCCTTTCCCAGGAGTTTGATAGTTATCAGTGATTAGCCACTTAAGGCTTGTAAAGCTAGCCAAGCTAAGACAGGAAACTCTCTTTGTCTTCACCTGACCCTGTGGTAATAATAAAGAAGCCCAAAAATTATAAAATTAAAATAAAATTTTAATTCTTCTTCCTGTGGGAAAGGAAACTCAGATGGATCAACCAATGTCAGAATACACGTGCTTGATTGCTTCATTGTACTGATGTGTAATGTCATGTCTTGCCACACATTTTTCCATCTCGGCTCAGGAAGCCACTGAAGATAAAATCTTTGAATGTATAAATCCTCTTGTTATGAACAGAATCATCTTATTATGTAGAGAAACAGTTATGCTATAAAAGGTCTAGTCAATTTGGACAAAGCACTCAGTCTTTTTTAAGATAGAAAACTCTGTCTGGCTGAGTCCAGAGCTCTGAATAAAGAAATCTCTTGCTTGCATCATCATCTCCTGGGTCTTTCCTGCTGGTACCTACTTCATTCCTATTACACTCTAGCTTTGCCACTTCCCGACTCCAGCTATGCCACTGCCGCACTCTACTGCTACCTCCATCTATGCCACTGCCCCATCCACTGCCCCCTCCAGCCATGCCACTGCCGCCTCTAGCTATGCCACTGCCGCCCTCCAACGTTTCCCTCTAGCTATGCCACTGCCACCTCCAGCTATGCCACTTCCCCCCTCCACTGCCCCCTCCAGCTATGCTCCTCCTCTGCCCCCTCTAGCTCATCTGCCTCCTCTAGTTCCTATGCCCCCTCTAGCTGTCCCCTCCTCTGCCCCTTCTAGCTATGCCACTGGCCCCTTCTAGCTATGCCACTGGCCCCCCTCAGGGCTCCCTCCAGCTATGCCAATGCCCCCCTCCACTGCCCCCTCCAGCTATGCCACTGCCCCCTCCAGCTATGCCACTGCCCTCTCCTCTGCCCCTTCTAGCTATTCGACTGCCCCCCTCCACTGCCTCCTCCAGCTATGACACTGCCCCCCTCCACTGCCCCTCCAGTTATGTCACTGACCCCTCTAGCTATGCCACTGGCCCCTTCCACTGCTCCGCTCTAGCTATGCCACTGCCCTCTCCAGCTATGCCACTTCCCCCCTCTGGCTATGCATAGCTAGCTATGCCACTGCCCCTTCCACTGACCCCTCTATCTATGCCACTGCCCCTTCTAGCTATGCCACTGCCCCCTCCACAGCCCTCTCCAGCTATGTCATTGCCCCCTCCATCTATGCCACTTCCTGCTCCAGCCATGCCACTGGCCCCCTCCAGCTATGCCACTTCCCCCCTCCACTGCCCCCTCCATTTCCCCCTCCATCTATGCCACTGTCCCCCTCCAGCTATGCCACTGGCCTTCTCCACCTCTCCCTCCAGCTATGCCACTGCCCCCCTCCTCAGCCCCCTCTAGCTATACCACTCCCCCCTTCCACTGGCCCCTCTGTCTATGCCACTGCCCCCCTCCGCTATCCCCTCCAGCTATGCCAGTGCCCTCACCTCTTCTCCCCTCCAGCTATGCCACTGCCCCCTCCCTCTCCCTCTCCATCTATGCCACTGCCCCCTCCATAGCCCCCTCCAGCTATGCCACTGCCCCTTCCACTGACCCCTCAAGCTATGCCACTTCTCCCTCCAGCTATGCTACCACCCCCTCCACTGCCCCCTCTAGCTATGCCACTTCTCCTCCACTGCTCCCTCCAGCTAAACCACTGCCCCCCTCCACTGCCCCCTCCAGCTATGCCACTGCCCCTTCCACTGATCCCTCCAGCTATGCCACTTCCCCCCTCCACTGCCCCCTCCATTTCCCCCTCCATCTATGCCACTGTCCCCCTCCAGCTATGCCACTGGCCTTCTCCACCTCTCCCTCCAGCTATGCCACTGCCCCCCTCCTCAGCCCCCTCTAGCTATACCACTCCCCCCTTCCACTGGCCCCTCTGTCTATGCCACTGCCCCCCTCTGCTATCCCCTCCAGCTATGCCAGTGCCCTCACCTCTTCTCCCCTCCAGCTATGCCACTGCCCCCTCCCTCTCCCTCTATGCCACTGCCCCCTCCATAGCCCCCTCCAGCTATGCCACTGCCCCTTCCACTGACCCCTCAAGCTATGCCACTTCTCCCTCCAGCTATGCTACCACCCCCTCCACTGCCCCCTCTAGCTATGCCACTTCTCCTCCACTGCTCCCTCCAGCTATTCCACTGCCCCCCTCCAGTGGCAGCTATGCCACTGCCCCTTCCACTGATCCCTCCAGCTATGCCACTTCTCCCTCCACTGCCACCTCCAGCTGCCACCCCCTCCACTGCCCCTTCTAGCTATGCCACTTCCCCCTCTATCTATGCCACTGCCCCTCCACTGCCCCTCTAGCTATGCCACTGCCCCTTCACTGCCCCCTCCAGCTATGCCACTGCCCCTCCACTGCCCCCTCCAGCTATTCCAATGCCCCTCTCCAATGCCCTCTCTAGCTATGCCACTGCCCCCCTCCACTGGCCCCTCTAGCTATGCCACTGCCCCCCTCCACTGGCCCCTCTAGCTATGCCACTGCCCCCTCCACTGGCCCCTCTAGCTATGCCACTGCCACCCTCCAGTTCCCCCTCTAGCTATGCCACTGCCACCCTCCAGTTCCCCCTCTAGCTATGCCACTGCGCCCTCCAGTGCTCCCTATAGCTATGCCACTTCCCCCTCTAGCTATGCCTCTGCCCCCTCCACTGCTGCCCTCTAGCTATGCTACTTCCCCCCTCTAGCCGGCTCCACTGCTGCTACCCACCCTCCCAGGTAAGTGCCTCTTCATCTGCTTCCCTTTCCCTACTTACCTCTCCTACGCTTGTTCCCCTTCCGTACTCACCTCTCCCACCCCCTTTCCCTTCCCTACTTACCTCTCCCACCCCCTTCCTCTTCCCTACTTACCTCTCCCACCCCCTTCCCATTCCCTACTTACCTCTGCCAATACTTAACATGTATCACAAAAATGTGAGGACAGCCTTGGCATTGGCAGTCATAGGGTGAAATATTCCTACACAGAACCACAGTGCATATAAATAATATAAACTGTGGTCCATGTTTGTTAGAGAAACACACAAACTCAAACAGAAATTTTAGAAGGAAAAAGTTGAAATTTCAAAAGTCAAGGATTTTAGGAAGAGACACCACCACAATAAATTTACAAGGAAAATCCTCTATAGCCTTGTTACTTGTCTCTAAATACCCACAAAATACTGCACAACAAGAGAACCACTGTGGTAACAAAAAGGAGGTTTGGAATCCAGACAAGACAGGATTACCAGTAATCTAGAGATTACTATTGGTAAGCAGTATATACTGCATACCAGTATTATATGTTTGATGGAGATATTATGTAATATTGTGTTATTAATATTATGTGTTTAATGGATGACAGACAGCAACAGAAAGAGAAGCAAATGATGAGGGGAATAAGTGACAAAACAATTGGTGGAAGCAGTGGTGGGAGCAATGCAAATAAATGCAAATAAATTAACAACAGGTTCTATGTCCTAATAACCTAAATTAACAACAGGTTGTATGTCCCATTAGTAACCGGTTCTCAGAACCAGGCGCTCATTAGCAAAGGATTCTGTAGAACCTGTGAGAACCCCCTGAAGTCCACCACTGGAAATACGTACAAGTTTACGTATAAGTTTACGTATAAATACGTATAAGTTTACATCAAAATCAGAGGATCAAGACAGTGAAAAAGGAAATGAAGCATACTTTAGAATCATCTATAAAGAGATTTTCTTTTCCTGTGCAGCACATGGCACTTCTCTTCAGCAGGCCCTGAGGCTGCAGATTCCAGTACTCATCAATCAAGTGACAAACTTCATGGAAATAATAACAAGTAAAATGTAACTCCTTACACAAGCAGCTCAGGTGATGTTGGTGGGGGCTCTTCACTGAAGTCTATTGAATCAGAAATAACAAAGGCTTGCGAAGCTACACCACCAATGTGGAGAGCCCCTGGTTGATGATACTTGTGAAGTGGAGGATGTGGATCACGGACTCTGCATTTCCCAATGTGAGCCTGGCATCCCCAGAAAAGAAAGAGCATTATCTGAAATGTCCCTAATGCCACCATCCTAATTATATTGCTTAAATGCAATGCTTCACTCTAATCCTAATTCCCTCAGTTTTATTCCTACAGCATGATTGCTAGTGTTTTGGTTTTAACAAAGGCTTCACCCCTGGAGCATACCATCTAAATAACTCACATCAGCTTGGTGGATCCTTGCCTATTTCTTGTCCTATCTTGAAAATAGAGTGCTGAATATAGGCCTGATTACCATAATAAATTTTGCTAGTAGTTGTTCTAATAGCCAGAAAAACTCACAGAGCGAATTACAGTCCTTAATAATAAAATAATAATGGTCGTACCAATCTGAAATTGCTTATTCCCCATAGAATTTCTGAAGAAAATTTGCTGGGTTGTTTTCTCCTCTACTCAAGGGATACTTCTTCCACAACAACAACTGATGTAAGCAGAAAGTGTCAAGGAACATAATCCTAACCATGTCTATTCAAAAGTAAGCCCCATTGCATTCAATGGGTCTTACTCCCAAGAAAGTTCCTTTAGGATTGCAGCCAAGTTTACTGGAGTTTCTTCCTCAGTGAGCCCTTTCCCTGTGACTATGCCCCTCTTAAAATCATGGGGCTTTTGTATCGCTAATCTAATGTGATGCAAAGTTCAATGTTGCAGGCCTGTCTTACCCTAAATTATGTTTAAAATTATATTCATCATCATTCATCTTTTTAGTGTTGTTCCCGCTCCATGTCTGGGTCCACTTAGATGACGGACATGACACAGAGAAACTGGCCAGCCTGTCACAGGGGCCTATTGCCAGTATATTGCTTTTCCCACTGAAGTGGTACCTCTTTATCTAATTGAATGCACTCAAACTTCTAGATTGGAGCTGGGACAAGTGATGGGGGCTCATCCATCATGCAGCACCCGGGTCTCAAACTGCCTACTTGCCAATCTTCTAATCAACAGCGTCTTTAACCACTGAGCCACTGCAGTCCGTATGTTAAAAACTATATTTTTTAATGAAAAATTATGTACTGTAATATTATTCATATTAATATTATTATTCAATATTAATATTATTCAATTGACCTCAGAGTTGGAAAAGACTGCATTAGGAAATCATGTCATTGTGGTTTCAGTCACCAGATGGTGCTGTTCAGTATGGAACAATTTTTCCAAGATACAGTAAATTCAAATGACTAGGGACGCAATCCAGAGTAACTATGGAGAGTCCTTGCTCCGGTGTAAGAACAATTTACTCTGGATTGCAATATGAATTTCCCATAGATTTCACTTGGGGGTGCCGTAACTTCGGGTGCACTTAATGTCTCTTATGTGTTCCCGTAGTTATTCTGGATTGTAGGGATAGTTACCGGTAGTTTCCAATATTTCCTTGCACCTTTGCCCTGCTGTCCAACCCTGCAAGGTAGGTTGGGATGAGAGATTGTGACTGGTCACTTAGGCGGAAATGTGACTTTGTGGCTGAGCGGGGATATGAATCTGGACAATCCAGGTCTCAGGCTAATTCTCAAACTACTACACCATCTTGATTCTCACATATGTGTTATGAAAAATATTAAAATCTCACCAAAAAAGTGCACAAAGAACTCGACTGTGGTCTGTGTAGGTGGCTGTGGAATCTGCTCAGATAAAATTCATTCCTAATACCCCATTCGCATTTAGCATTGCAGATCTAGTTTAACCCAGAAGGATCCAGCAATCTTCTCCTTTCCAGGCTTCAAAATAGAGCTCTGAGGATGCAATCCTCTGAACACTTACCTGTTGAATTTAATGGGGCTTACACCCCATTAAATACAACTCTCATAAACACAGAAATGCAACACAGAAATGCAACTCTCATGTTGTGACTCTCTTCAAAAGAACAAAACGTCCCTTGTGGACAACAAACCTCTTTCTTTTCAACCAAAGGACACCAATGTCAACAGCTGTTATAGGATGGCACAACTTTTAATGAAATCTGATGAAATTATGTGACAGCTTAAAAGTTTGCTGCTCATACCTTTTGTATCATAGGGATGGTCCTAACAACAGAATGACAAGGCCCCCCCCCCCACTGTGGCTTCTGGATTTATTTTAGTGGTTTATTATACCCCCTGCTAATTGTACTTTTTCAAGTGGGTGTTCCTCTTTTATTTAGCAGGGGGAGACTAACTGGCCCTCCTCACTCCAGCAATGTCTTTTATAGCGGCTTCTGCTGATGTTCTTTTGTATCTAGATTAGATTAGATGACAGACGGACAGACAGACAGACAGATTTTTATTCTCATAGAAAGCCTCAGAAAATGCACAATCCACTGACATCCAGCAATTGGGAACTTTCTCCATGTGAATCATAATAAGACTTTTACCAGAAAAGGACTGACTCTCAAGTAAGGTTCAGGGTGACCAGATATCCTTTTTTAACAGGACCTGTCTCTTTTTTAGCTTTGTGTCCTGGGGAAAAAAAATCTGTCCTCGTTTTCCTTATGAGCTGTCTTCTTGTAATTACTAAAGCTGAAATTCTAAACACACTTTCCTGGGAGTAATTCCCATTGAACACAATGGGTCTTAATTCTGAGTAGACATGGATAAGATTCATCATCATTGGCATCCTTCAGTCTTGAAAGACTATGGTATCGTGCTCTGATTGGAGGTCCTGAAACAACATCTAGTGTGGCTAAAGAGGCCAATGTGAGAGTGTCCATCCCTTCCACACTGAGGACAAATAAGTTCCGTCCCCTGCCCAGGCCCCAGGTTTCGCTGCTTTCGGGTCTATCTCTTTGCTTCAGCCTGCCAAACAAGTGTCTCTTCCAGTTGGAGAAGGCCATGCTGGGTCTTTTGCCTCCACGTTGAACAATTGGAGGTCAAGGTTTCCCCGCTGTTGGTGTCCATTCCCAAGGCCTTTAGATCCCTCCTGCAGATGTCTTTGTATCGCAGCTGTGGTCTCCCTCTAGGGCGCTTTCCCTGCACTAATTCTCCATATAGGAGATCTTTTGGAATCCAACCATCAGCCATTCTCAGAACGTGCCCAAGCCAGCGTAGACGCCGCTGTTTCAGAAATGTGAATATGCTGGAGATTCCAGCATGTTCCAAGACTGCGTCATTTGAAACTTTGTCACGTCAGGTGATGCCAAGGAGACAGCGCAAATGGAAGGTGTTCAGCTTCCTCTCCTGCCATGCATAAAGGGTCCAAGACTCGCTATAGTACAAGAGTGTGCTCAGGACGCAAGCTCTATAGACCTGGATCTTTGTATGTTCCGTCAGCTTCTTATTAAGCCATACTCTCTTTGTAAGCTTGGAGAACATGGTAGCCGCTTTACCAATACGTTTATTCAGCTCAGTATCTAAGGAGAGAGTGTCAGAGATAGTTGAGCCAAGGTACACAAAGTCATGGACAACCTCCAGTTCATGTTCAGAGATTGTGATACAGGGAGGTGGATCCACACCCTGACCCATGACTTGTGTTTTCTTCAAGCTGATTGTTAGTCCAAAGTCTTGGCAGGCTTTGCTAAAACGGTCCATAAGTTGTTGAAGGTCTTCGGCAGAGTGAGCAGTAACAGCAGCATCATCGGCGAAGAGGAACTCCCGCAAGCATTTCAGCTGGACTTTGGACTTTGCTCTTAGTCTGGAAGGATTGGGTGTAAAATACCCACCCTCCACGTGCCATCCCTCCACTGCACATCATTCCTCCTATGCGCATCAACTCCCCATGCACACCTTCCCCATGCGCATCAACCCCACCTGCGCATCAACCCCTCCATGTGCAAAATCTCCCCATGTGCAACAAACCCCCATGCGCATCAACCCCCATGCATAAAATCCTTAATGCGCCTCATCCCCATGCACAAAATCCCTCCATGTGCAACATCCCCCATGTGCACATTTCCCATGTGCACCTTCCCCATGCTCATCTTTCCCACCTGTGCATCAACTCTCATGCACAACATCCCCCATGCACAACAAACTCCCATGCTCAAAATCCCCTATGTGCAACATCCCCCATGCACATCATCCCCATGCACATCAACCCTGAATGCGTAACATCTCTCCATGTGCAACATCCCCCATGCGCATCAACCCCCATGTGCATCAATCACTCATGCGCACCAATCTCCCAATGCACCTTCCCATGTTCATCACCTTCCCAGTGCAACACACCCCCAGTGCACCAGGCACCAAATTGGCTGGATGTTGGTCAGTCTTCCATGTTAATTATAGGACAAAAACACATTGCACCCCTTTCCATGCCCTTAAGGGTTAAATTTCTCAACATCTGTTCTTTGTGGGTATTGATGTCACAGAAGGAACACTTATTTCATGCATCTAGGTCCAGGGGTTGGGGCAGACTGTTCTTCAGTCAGGGATTCTTCAATGGAAAGTATAGGGAGGAAAACGCTTTGTGCCCCATTTCACACCCTTCCAGTTGGAATTTCTGAATAAGGGTTCTTAATGGGTGCCTCCAGCATGGAAGGAACACCCACCCCAAATTTCACACTTCTAGGCCAGGTGGTTTTGGCTGGGTGTTGATGAGTCAGTGAGTCAGTGACTTTTCAAATTTATATGCAACCATTTTAAATTTAATAATTAGTAATATGGTGTTTAATTGCATGAAAGCAATACATGTTTGTGTGTGGTTTTTTTTTTGTTTATTTCATTTGGTCATGTCCTACATTTTTCTTGGGTGTCCTACATTTTGGGGGAGGGCCCTCATCCTCTTTTTTGATTATGACATCTGGTCATCTGGTATAGGGAGGGGGGTGGTAAGCAGCAGTGATGGGCTTCAAAAAATTTAAGAACCGGTTCTCTGCCCATCTGGCAGCCACTTTTAAATGGCTATTTTTAAACTTTATATGTCCTATCTCTTGTTAAGAACCGGTTCTATAGAGTAGGTGCGAACCTGCTGGAGCCCACCACTGGTAAGCAGGCTTCACAGTCTTTGGAGAGAATCAATGGGACATTTTAATGCATCGGGGTTAGGGGTGAACCTTGGTCAGAAAGTGACCAGATGACATAACTGCCAAAGTGAACAAGGCCTCCCCTAAATGTAGGACACCCAAGGAAAATGTAGGACATGACAAAATAAAAGTATATCGCTTTCATTTGCAACGAGAGTGCAGGCCTAACCATGTATACTCAAAAGTAAGCCCCATTGTGTTCAATGGGTCTTCTTCCCAGGAAAGTAGGATTGCAGCCTTCATCACTTTATAACTTGTTATTTAAAAATTAGGTATAATTATATGTACTGTAATAGGTAAAACCATTTCATATCATATTTAGATATTTATGAATTAGAAGATGCTACATGCTTCCTGCTCATAAAGAAAAGGAGGACCATGAAGATGTTTTTTTCTAGTCAACAATGCTAAAAAGAGGACATGTCCTGGAAAAAAGATTGCCTAATCACCCTGACCCTTACCTGGGAGTCAGACCTTCTTCTGTGATGGAAAGGAGGATAATGAACAGGAGAATTTGTTGCTGCTGCTGTTTTTCCAGGACACAAGGCTAAAAAGAGGACATGTCCTGGAAAAAAGATTTCCTGATCACCCTGACCCTTACCTGGGAGTCAGTCCTTTTTCTGTGATGGAAAAGGAGGATAATGAACAGGAGGATTTGTTGCTGCTATTGCTGTTTTTCCAGGACACAAGACTTAAAAGAGGACATGTCCTGAAAAAAAAGATTGCCTGATCAGGCTAATCTGGAAAGGAGGAAAATGAAGATAAACAAAGAGAACATGTCCTGGAAAAAGAGGACAGAGGGTCACTCTGGTTGGTTTCTTTCACCCTCATTGGGAACTACAAGATATTTGATTTTTCTGAATCAACTCTACAAGGCTCCCAATCGCTTGCCTCCCATCAGATCAGATCTTTGCTCCTCCCAGCCTTCCTCCTCCTCCTCCCTCCTCCTCCTCTCCAGCCTGTCTCCATCGCCCAGCCCTGGAATGAAGAGCCACATGATGTGGTCACTTTCGGTTCTGCCCTCCTCGCCTGGGTCACCTGCAGCATCTGATCAGGGGCAGGTAGGAGGAGGGGAGCATCTCCTGCTGGGGTGGGGGGTGAGGTTGCTCTACCCTCCCCAGGCAGATGATCAGGGGCTGACACACTCCCTCTTACCTTGAAAGACTTTCTGGTTTGGGACACACCACCTGCCTGCTTCTCCTTAAGGCTTCCCCCCAGGTAAGGATGCTGAAGGTGGCTACAAAGATGCAGGCTACAAAGATGCAGGCTACAAACCTACCCACCGTTTCTTGGTAATAAGTCCCAATAAAACCCTTTATGATTATATAGGGTTTTTATTCTCAGTAGATTCATGACTGTGAAATTGTGTGCAGGAGTGAGTATACTAGTTCCTCGCCCCCCACCAGATCACTAAGGCTGTGATCCTGCATGTGCTTGACTTGGCAGAGCAGTATCCTAACCATGTCTACTCAAAAGTAAGCCCTATTGTATTCAGTGGGTCTTACTCCCAGGAAGGTGTCTTTAGGCTTGCAGCCTTAGCTTTATTGAATTCTGTGGAACTGACTTCACAGTAAAGTGCTTTGAATTTTACTGTGTTGTTAGCTGCCTTGAGTCTGCTTCTTTGGAGAAAGAAGGGATACAAATCAATCAGTCAATCAATCAGTCAATCAATCAATCCAGTGGTGTAGCCCAGAGCAAAGCTCAAAATGTAGCCCCAGAAGTGGTCACAACCAGAAATGATATCATCCCAATATATTTTTAAAAAGAAAATTGGGGAAAAGTAGTCCCCATGCATCCTTCCTCCCTCCCTTTGTATTTATAAGTTGTTTTATATGCACCAGTTATACCGCAAGAGTGATTAGCTGCAAAACAGGTTAAGGAAACCACTCCCAACAGGTCAAATGTGGCCATGCCTGTTGATGGTGGGAGGTTTTGACACCAGAGCCATTGTAGCTTACACTGACTTTAGCTTTAGGCAAGGCACTGAAGTGTCTCAACCAGTGGTGGGCTCCAGCAGGTTCGCACCTACTCTGTAGAACCGGTTGTTAATGAGAGATAGGACATATAAAGTTTAAAAATAGCCATTTATAAGTGGCTGCCAGATGGGCAGAGTACCGGTTGTTAATTTTTTTCTAGCCCACCACTGGTCTCAACCTCAAATCATCATGCAATCGGGCATGGACTCACCATACAAGTTCACCTATAAGTGAAGGTGACCACAATTATTGATGTCTTCACATTGCTATGCCGCACTTCCTCCAAGGAGCTCAGGATTTGCTCTCCTTGGCCCAGTCACTATCTCACAGACTCACCTACCTCACAAGGTTGTCCTCACAATAACCCTGTGAGGTGGGTTAGGCTGAGAGATTGGGACTGGCCCAAGGACACCCAAAAAGCTCATGTTTCAGCAAAGATTTGAACCTGGGTCACATAAAAAAAATGCTGTCTAAATTGTGGTTGTTACTGCCATGCCCAAGAGAACATACTAAGTGCAAGGGGATTGATTACTCCATGTGCATTGACATCCCATAGACATAATGCCTTGTCATATATTCAGTTACAAAAAACAATTCTCCATATACCGTATTTACTCAAATTTAATGCGCACCCTATACTTATACCCTATACAAAATACCGTATTTACTCAGATCTAATTAATCATCAAATCTAATGCACACCCTGATTTGGGAGACGGAATTCGGCTGGAAAGGGTAAGCGTTAGATTTGAGTCAATACAGTATTAACGGTTCATAAGTGGAAATCTACTCTCTCCACTGGAATTAACAGCGTGATCCACAAAATCTGTGTGTGCATCTGAGTGTACACCGACCTCTGGATTAGGAGGACTGTCAGCACCTTGTGAGGAAGATACGTAAGTTCTCAATTCAGAAGTGAAGGATTTGCAAAAGAAGCATTGCAAAAAGAAATTTTAAGTTAAGACTATCTCTCCTCTCCATTTATAGATGGGTCTTCTCATGCTGGACAGCAACATAGCCAAAAACATCTCTATACCTGCTATATCCATTTCCTTGGCTCTGGCAGGGTTTCTTCTCATCTTTTTTTAATGCAAAGGCTCACATGACATCTGGCAGTTTAAGGATATTATCATCCACTTCCTTTATTTGGGTCATTAAAGTTAAAACTGGCAGCCTTTTCTCTGTTTTTCCCCCCTCTTGAGAAGGGGGGGATAGGAATGGTCTTATAACTTTTGACATCTTCCTAAGAGTTCACCATTTGGATTGCCGGAAACAGGTTCCCCATCCTGCAGCTGCTGCGTTCCTCCAAGTTCTCTCTCTCTCTCTCTCTCTCTCTCTCTCTCTCTCTCTCTCTCTCTCTTCCCCCTTTCTTTTTTCCATGGAGACATTCATTAGGGGTAGTCTTGTTTGTCCCAGAAACTTGCATTTCTTGTTCTCTTGAAAATGTTCAGGCACTGGATACTAACCAGAACTAATAGTCCCCACTGCTGCGTAAAAAGCCGGTCATAAAGAACCAGCCAGGCTTTGAAACTGCAAAGCATGTACTGCACCACTGATTTACATTTGGAGCCAATTCTAAGCAAGGCTACTCAGAAGCAAGTTCCATTATAGTCAGTAGGACTTAAAAAGGTAAAGGTGTCCTTTACAGATTAAATATACTGCTGATCATGACCAACTTACGGTTGCCATATGTCCTGAAAAACAGGGACAATCCCAATTTTGAGGGACTGTGTTTACATACTGGGAAATAGGACAGATAGTGTGTGGAAGATTTTGTGGAAGAAAACTATGGCAACCCTAGACCAACTGTGGGGAGCAGTTCTCATCCCCATTTCTAGAGCCAGCATTGCCCGACATGTGACTCGCACGTACACGGAACGCTGTTACCTTCCCTATGAAGTGGAAAGTACTTGCATTTGCATGCTTTCAAACTGCTAGGTTGTCAGGAGCTGGGCTAAGGATAGGAGCTCACCCCATCTTGTAGGACGCAGGCCTCACTTGCGCCATCACAATCCCATGGAAATGTGGCTAGGACTGCAATGATAGGATTGGAGTGATTGCTGGGATTGCCAGTGATGTAGTGATACGTGTTGCAGCATGCAGAAGATTACCTTAATACTCGCATAGCCACTCAGCCCATTATGTGTGTACAACAGAAACAATTCTCTTCCAGGCTCATCATTACAACTTTTTCTTCTCTCGTGCTGTTTTCCTACTTTGCAAATCTTCATTGTGCATAGTGGATTACTTGGAGTTCAAATGCTTCAAATGCTTTGAGTGGATTTCAGCCAAAAACAAATGTTGACAAAAGGAATATTAACTTCTGTGTGTGTTTATTCAGAAGTACATTCCACTTTGTGGGGTTCTTTGTAAAGTAGGTGAAGGTAAGAGAAAGTGACTGAGGTCTGTATTGTTCAGTGATCACTTATGCTTAACACTAGTGCACTGGCTGCCTTCCTTCGTCCTCTTCTTGCACCCATCATCTGGTGCCAAGTGGTTCATTGATCACCACAGTTATATCATCCACAGCCAAGCTTCCTGCAGTTATTATTATTTTTCCTGTCTCATGCCTTCTACAACCCTCCATGCTCTATGAACCTCTTCCTCACATCAAGAGTCTCTGACCATGTGCCCAATGCCTACTGCACTATGGACTAACCACCACTAGACTGTCCACATTGCAGAGCAAGATCTCGTGAGCAAATGGCATGACTTCCAAGCAGCTTGAGCACAACTCATTTATAGGAATTCAGAACTGCATCTTTCCCCCCTCCCTGCAAGTTACGCAAGACCAAAATCAAAACAGAAAGTAAAAACAAAAGATGCACAGTGTCATTTCTAGATAACAAATTTGGAAATGTTGGGTGGGGTGAATGGAATCCAGTTGTTTGTCTTCATATTGAAGTAAGTTATGAAATAGTTTATCTCAGAGTGGCTTATAAATGGCAGGCTTTATCTTTTTTTGCTTCCATAAATGTATACTTATTTATGCAGTTCTAACACAGGACCTCTGATGAAACTTCAAGAAAATCCCAAGTTCACACATGGTGGTGCCCCTTCCACCTTCTGTCTTCCTGACAAGGTAGCCTTCTTAATGGTGTTCTAGCAGTCTCCTCCTCTTTCCCTTATTCTTTTCTCTATTCCAGGGCTCTCCAGACTAGATCCAGCAGCTTGTTTTTTGCCTCCCGCAGGTGAACAGTGTTTAGCATTCTGTGGGGGAGCCATCCTTCTCTGCTGCTGATCTCCTCTAAATGCAGTTTTGGCCTGCCACTTTGATCAGTTGCCCCAGCAGCTGTTGTGCCCAGAGCAGGTATGGTGGGTGGGCTGAAGATCATTTTAAGCAAAATCAGCGGCAGGGCATATTGGCTCCCCAGTGGAAGGGTAAGAGCTGGTCACGCTTGGGACACCTTTCCTGTTACGCATCAGTCTCCAGTTTTGAGAATACTGTTATGGTCCCTTAGGTCTGCCCACGGTCCTTCTCACGTCTGAAGTGGTTCATCAGATGCTGCCTTCCTTGCCTCTGCTCCTTCTGTTTTGTGGATTGAAAAAGGAAAACTGACTCTCTAGCTCACTGTTCTCCTCCACACTTCCTCTTCTACTCATTCCCCTCTTCTTTTTTAATCCACAGTATGGGAGGAGGAGCAGTGGACATAAGTAGTTAAGACAGGTGCCTCCCCCAATCTGCTACCTGTTGTAGGCTACATTCCTATATGTTCCCCGCTGAAAACAATGGATGATACCTCTGAGTAGACATGCATAGGATTGTGCTCTTGTTCAGCCAAACGGATGGTTCAGATCTGCTTTGCATCACATGGGAGATTGAGAAAGAAAAGGCTTGTTTCCGATGGCCCTCCTCTTTTTGCATTGCAGGGAGGAAGTTTAACTTGCAGAAGGTTCTCAGCACCACCCTCACCACAAGATGGGGAATGCAAATACTAAACGGTAAACTGAATCAACTCTTTTCTTTTTCTTCAAAGAAACTTTTTTTTCTTCTTTGGAAAGATGGTAACTACAGTCAGGTACATAACTAGCCTTAACTCAGAAAATTTTGCTGTTTGTATTGGGATAGTTAAACAATAATGATGAATAGATAAATAGGATTTCCATGGAGAACAACTCAAAAGATCAATCTTGAACTGTGTGGACTGAATCTGGGTATGCCTCCTGGGATGTTTCATACAGTTCAGTCTCTCCTAGTGTACTGAATATATTATAGTGAACATTTGGCAGGGCTTGGTATATTCTGTTTGTCCATGCAGGAATGGTCTCAAAAGACTCACTGGGTGGTCTCTCCCTTGGTTCGGTGCATGCAAGTTAAACTTGAAACTTGGCATCCATCAGTCTTGAAAGACTACGGTATCATGCAAAGCACGAAGGCCTGGCTAGATTGATATGGAGGATAGGCTGTTATCCAAGCACTGAAATAGTCCACTGAAATAGTCCAATGGAAAGGCAGAGCTGATACAATTGGTTCCAGCTGCATCGCAGAGCTGGGCTAACGACAGGAGTTCACCCTGTCTTGTGGGGACCCGGGTCTCGAACCCTGGCCTACTGGTTAACAGGCACAGTATCTTAACCACTTGCGCCACCCACAGTTAACTGTTCAAAAACTCACTCAAACTCTTGCCATTTTGGGTGGCTCATGGAACCAGTGGGTTCAAGCATCACTGCCCTGCAGCCTGTTTTGTGCGGTAAGTTGTAATCATATATACCAATATTTTGCCATTCCTCTTCTCCCACATTTCTTGAGCAAGAGAAGTGATGCAGATCAATCCTATAGATCTGTGTTTCCTGAGCAATGGAATCCTCACCCAATAAATCAACCACCCTAAACAATAGATAGCATTGTAGCTTTTATGGAGAGCCACATGTCCTAGTTAGTATATCAAGGCAGCCAGCAGTGAAAAAGTGTTTGCAAATCACTGGTACAGATCAGAGCAGGATTTAGGTTTGATGAGGCCCTAAGCTATTGAAAGTAATGGAGCCAGTTATATTTCCAGCTATCCTTTTGTCAACAACAAACTGTTGCTGTTTTTTGTGCTGAGTATATGCTATATGGTAACCATAGGAGCCTCCACAACACAAAACACTATTGATGTATGTAGGTTTTATTTGTTTTTATCTTATATTTTGGAATTGTATACTCAGTTTTTTTCCTTTAAATTTTTTTGGGGACCCAAGAGAGTGGAGCCCTAAGCTATAGCTTGTTTAGCTTGTGTGTAAATCTGGCACTGGTATAGATGTTGGTTCAGAAGTAAATCTCAATTAGGTCACTGGAGTTTACTTCTATGTAACTGAGCAATGGAGCAATCCTGAGTTTAGGATTCCAAGACCTCAGGAAGGACTCTGCTGGATCCATCCAAGCTATCACCAATGTCCTATTTCTCACTGTGTGTCATCACCAGCTCCTCTGGAAAGTCCCAAAAGCAGGACGGAATAGCTTACTTGTCTGCTCTGTTCCTCTCTTATGTTTGGTGTTTAATAAGTCACAGGTTTTTGAAAACTTGAGATAGTAGTTGGGTGCTCAGGAGTGTAAGGGCACAATCCAGAGTAACTACGGGAGCATATAAAAGAAATTATGTGCACCCATAGTTACTGCACCACCTAGTGAAAACCTATGGAAAATTCATATTGCAATCCAGAGTAACTTGCTCTTACTCCGGAGCAAGGACTCCCCGTAGTTACTCTGGATTTCACCCTAAGTGTATCTAAAGGTCAGGCTAGAGTTCTGAGACCATCACCCGGACTCCAAAGAAAGGAAGGCCTCCACAAAACTTGTCACCTGTTGCAATAAAATGGGAACTGGCTGTGAGCACCACAGCCACCCACAGTTAACTGTGTTATCAAGCACGTACCAGATAGCAGTGAACCAATTCCATCTGGTTGGGCAGAGGAAGTTAGATATTGCTGAGTCGGTTTGGCCAAGGGGAGGAGTTTTCGGAGGAGCAGAGGACTAGAGAAGAAGACTTCAGAAAGGAACACAGCACAGCAGTAAAGAAGAGACTTGTGGCTCAAGATCAAGGCAGTGCGCGGGTCAGAACAACCTCAAAGATTACGCTGCCCTCGTGCTGATTATTCCAGTTTTTGGCTGGTGTATGTTATTAACAGAGCTGGGTTTCAGGGGCATTGAATACAGTCCTATTAAAACATGGGGTCTTAAGATTGGATAAACAGATCATCATATGGCAGAGAATCCCTTTTTGCTCAAAGAGGAGACTATGAATAACAGCTTCAACTAAAAGATGGTAGCTTTACTAAGAAATAATTCAAAATAAACACTTTTTCACCCAAAAGAGTTGATAGAGAACTACTGTATATAATTTCCTAATCAGGTTGTCTTATATAGTGATGAGTACAGATTGGTGAAATTTTCTTTGGTACATCCAAGGAAGGAGGGAAGTTAAGTTGCTGGATTTTATAAATAATAATAAAAAGTGAATTGGCTACATCAGTTATCTTTTTTTGGCACCAGGAATCACTTTTTAAAACAATATTCTATTGAGGGCTACCTCACTTTTTATGAGATTTCACTTTATCAGCCTTTCAAACCTGTGTTTTATCCTGTTTATGGTGCAGGAGAAAATTCTGGGATGGATTTCCAAAATATGGATATCCATATTTTGATGGATATGGGTATCCATATTTTGATATCCATATACCATTCTGATAGCTTTGTGTTCCCCTTTGCCTAGCCTTTAAAAAGACCTGACGCATGGATCACACTCTCATGAGTAACCACACAGTGTTACTAGCCTCCAAATCCAGAATAACTACGGGAGCACATAAGAGACTTTACGTACACCCGTAGTTACTGCACCACCTAGTGAAAACCTATGGGAAATTCCTATTGGAATCCAGAGTAAGTTGTTCTTACACTGGAGCAAGGACTCCCGTAGTTACTCTGGATTTTGCCCTTCGTTTCACTTTCAATAGGGGCCAATACATTTTTCTTGTCGGTTTGGAGAAGGACAACATGCTTCTTGAGGCCTGTGTTAATTTGATTTGGATCATTCTGATATTCTTGTTTCCCCTTCATCTGGCCTTTAATGAGAACTGAGGCACAAGTCCCTAGTGAATAAATGCGCCCATGTGCCCTGGTTTTGCATTCCATAGGGCTCAAAACGTTTTCCTTGTCATCTAGGGGTGAGAAAGTCCTTGTGAGTATCTTGGGGCTTGCATTTATGGGATTGCAAGCACGATGATGGCATTGTGTTTCGCTTGACCTCCCCTTCAAAGTGGACTGAGGCATGCTCATCTACTCATAAGTATATCTGCACAATGTGCTCCCTTTCAGTTTCCTTTGGGCTCAGTAGATTTTCCTTGTCAGCTATCAGCTCGCTGACTTTGCAACCCAAAGTCAAGATGCACTGGTAGGTCATATCAGAAGTGTTTGGCTACGTAGTATTTGCCTTCAGTTTTAAAAGCTGGAAGTGTAATCCTATATTTCTCTATTCATAAGTAAATCCCATTAATTCAATAGGACTTGGTGCACAATCCTAATCAATTTAGGTCAGCGTAATTCACCCACTCCATGTCCCTGTGGTGGTGTGGGGAGGCTGACACATGTCTGTACACTAGCCTTTACACCACTTTTGTGACACCCCCAGGCTAGCATGGACTTGTGCCAGGACATAGGCCAGCCTAACGGGGTTAGGATTACAGCCTCAGTTACTTCCAAGAAATCATATATAGGATTGCAGCCTCAGAGTCAATAGGCCTCATTCCTTTAATGGTTAATAACAGTACACAAAGACTGTGGTTTCAAACAATTCTTTGCAGCACACTGAACCACATTTCATTTTCAGTGGCACGGAGTGTTCTTGCTTCCAGAATCATTTGTTCCATCTAACAGGATAGGACTGTCAGAGGCAGAAATAGAACCCAGAGTCTTAAACTATATCTATTTAGCACTATTTTCTCTTTCTGTCCTACAGGCCACGCTCACCAGAGGTCTGCACAAAGAAGCCCCCAGGAGGCATGATTCAGGACCTGCAAGAGGATATCAAATGCTCCATCTGCCTGGGTCCTTTTGTCGACCCCGTCTCCATTGACTGTGGGCACAATTTCTGCAGGGGCTGCCTATCTTATTATTGGCGTGGGTTTTTGCCCCATGGGTATCGTTGCCCCGAGTGTCGTCAGCCCTGCAGCTGTGACAGAATAAAATCAGACACTCGACTACGGAACCTGGTGGAAAAAATTGGACAGCTACCAATGCAGGAGATTCAGAATTCACTGGTAAGGCAATATCCAAGGTACACGAAGTTGCTTGAAAGAGCTTAGAGGTATCTATAGGTGCCAGTATCCTTCCTGCAATCCCATTCTATAGCAATGATAAAACACTATCCAGATGAACATGGACTTTTCTCCAGCTAATCAGAAGCATTATTTTCTAGTGAAAGGGTTGAATCCATGAGTCAGGATGTCTTGATTTTGCACAGAAAAATATGTATTTTAGCATTCAATTTCAGACCAGGTCTATTTTGTTTCATTCTCAGTAGCAGGGTATGATGAGACTCCCCTTTATGACTTTTCTCAAACTTTTAAGTACTTAAGAAAATTCTTTCTGGATCAGTCCAAGCACCCATCTAGTCCAACAGCCTATATGTCACAGAGGTCCATCAGATGACTGGAGCATTCATGACAACAATGTACAAATATTATGCTGCTACTCCTTTACACCTGACATTCAGAGATTGCCTGCTTGTGCAACTATACATTCAACCATGTACATGGTTGCATGTACAACACGGCTTGTGCATGCAACCAACCATGCTCTTCTACATGGCTTGTAACTTGTGATCGATTGACTTTACTTCCATAAATTTGTCCAATTCCTTTTTAAAAACCAGGTTCTGTCACCACATCCTGTGGCAAGGTGTTCCACAGGTTTGATTTTTTTCAGTATGTTGCCTCTATGCTATTAGCATATGCTATCAGTCCACTTATGTGGTGAGGTGAAGTAACTCCAAACAGTGCTCTGGAAGAGGTGGCCAATAGGCAGGTAGCGTGCACACTCTGCTCCTGTTTGCCACTGACACTATTCCTGTTGCCACCAACATGCTGTTTCACTCTGATATAGATGGGGACAGCTAATTATGATTGGATAGCAAAGGAACTTGTTGCAGGCTGGTTCTGACTCTGCTGTATCCTGACTCTTGTAAAAGATGTCAAGCAGTCCTCCACCATCAGGACAGCCACTGCAGTTACTGGGTTTGAATGAGACTGGGGATCTCTTCCTGAATGAGGATGTTCTGAGCCGCTGTTTGGAGCAGGGACAGGTGAAGGATTCCCCCGTCTGCCTGATCTCCATCCTTGGGGAGCAACGTCATGGCAAGTCTTTCCTGCTGAACTTTCTCCTGAAGAGGCTTCAAAACCTGGTGAGCATGAGAGCATAATGCTGTATGCATTTTCACATTTGGTTAAGATGTGTCAACAATAGTCAGTTAGCACTAGATTTGTATTTGAAAATGTTCTTTGTTGGTAATTTATTGAAACACGAACAAAAACGTACCCACGTTGTGTGAGTAAAATAACGCCATCTGTACGCCACCCCCCCATTGCATATATTAAAACCCCCCTTGCACATCAAACCCCCCCAAGTGCATCAAACCCTCCCCCCCCCCATGCACAACATCCTCCCTGCATGAGCTTCATGCCTCTAGGTCTGGGGTTGGGGCAGAGCATCCACCAGTCACAAATTCTTCAGTGCAAAGTATAGGGAGGAAAACGCATTACGCTCCATTTCATCCCTTTCCGGTTGGAATTTCTGAAAACCGGTTCTTAGTAGGTGCCTCCATCATGAAATGAACACCTTCCCTGAATTTCAGGCTCCTAGGCCCGCGTTTTTGGCTGGCCATTGATGAATGAATGAGTGAGTGAGTTTTCAGTTTTATATATATAGATTGATCTTAAACACAAGAACTTTAAAAATGGTCCTGCAGGATCAGGCCAAGGCCTAGCTAGTCCAGCCTTTTGTTTTCCATAGTAGTCCATCACCAACTGCCTCTGAGAGCCCTAATGTAATGGAGGAACACATACTTCTGTTGTTGCGCCTTTACAACTTGTAGTCAGAGGCATCCAGCTACTGATCCTGAAGGTTCATAACCTTCCTGAGAAGTATCCATTGATAGACATCTTGGCCTTCAAGAATTTCACTAAAACCTTTTAAAGTCATCCAAGCCAGTGGCCATCTCCACATCTTGTTGTGGTGAGTTCCACAGACTAACGATATGTTGCGTAAAGATATACTTCTTTTTATCAGTCCTAAATCTACCACTAATCAATTTTGTTTTATTTCTTAATACAGTGGCGCCTCACGTAACAAATTTAATTCGTTCCGGAGACATGTTCTTTACATGAAACATTCTTTACGTGAAGCGGTTTTTCCCATAGCAAATAATGGAAACTCAGACAATTGGTTCCACAACCCCCAAAATATTCATATAAAAATATTAACTGGATGTAAAAATGATGACAGGACACTGGGATTGAATTCAAAACATGCATTCAATGTACATGATCTTATGAAGTCTACTTAGGCTGCAGTCCTAAAGACACTTTTGTGGAAGTAAGACCCATGTAACACAATGGGGCTTACTTCTGGGTAGACATGGTTAGGAGGCTGCAATCCAAGACACCTTCAAAGTGTTTCCCCACTTTCTCCTTCTCTTCCTTCTGAGCCTCTCTCTCCCCTGCTCCCTTCTGTCTAGCCCTGAGCTGCTTCCCTCTTCTCCACTGCTCTTCTCTCCCTCTGCCCAGCAGACACCCGGCCACAGGAGGAACAGCATGGAAGTCTTGCTTTCACTATGGGCAGGTGCGCTAGGCAGCCCTGACGCTTTTTAAAAGGGCTGCCGGCCAGCACGTCTGCCCCAACTGCCAACGAATGTGTTCTTTACATGAAGCATGTTCTTTACGTGAAGCAGAATCCTAGAGAAATTTGTTTGTGACTTGAAACATACTTTACATGAGGCATTCTTTACATGAGGTGCCACTGTACTAGTCTTTCAAGAGAGAGAGGGAAATGTCTGTCTGACCCCAGCGTGGGTAATTGTATAGGTTTCAATTATTCTTCCCACCCTAGAATGGACTTTTTCCAAGCTAAAAAGCCCCAATCCTTTTTTCTTAAGTATCATTAATTCTGCCATTCTGTTTCAGCTAAAATAAAAGGTCCCTGAAATTATGGAGACTTGTGCTTGGAGATAACCCCAGCAGTAACCACCACACTACAAGCACAATCCTAACCATATCTACTCAAAAGTAAGCCCCATTATGTTCAATGGGTCTTACTCCCAGGGAAGTGTCTTTAGGATTGCAGCCTACATCACTGTGTTAGTCTTGGTTAGGACGCATGAATCCAAATGCTTCTTGAATCTGGTCTCCTCTGCTTTTCATTTCTGCTGTCAGGAAGTTGAAGGAGCATCATGGATGGGTGAAGAAGATGAGCCTCTGAAAGGATTTGAATGGCGGCCAGGGAGTAGAAGCACTACCAAGGGGGTGTGGATATGGAGCCAACCATTCTGGATCCGCAGTAAACAAGGAAAGGTAAGACTTATAGGGCAACCACACATCTGCACAAACTAGAAGGGAATACTTTGAGCCTATTGGACCAATGTATCTCTTCTCTCTTGCAAAATCTGTAAGTCAGTTGAAATTTGCCATTGAACCCATGGCAGAGAACCCATTGAAATTTCCTCAGGTTGCCATGTTCTTGCTGGACACAGAGGGCTCACTGGATCTGGAAAGAGGCAAGGAAGCTAGCATCAAGCTCTCGGCCTTCTCCATGTTGCTCAGCTCCTATCTGGTGAGTTCCTGCCAGAATTCATTTCCATGCAAATATTTTTCTTCTCTCTTCCTTTCCTGTCTACTAGCTCAGTAAGCTACTCATTACTTCTGATGCCCCTACTGACTTTTCTTGTCATCCCCTAGATATTTAATGTGGCCACCATGCTGAATGACTCCGATTTGGAATATCTGGATGTAAGTGAGGGCTTTAAAGGGTGGGAAGAAGCAATAGAGCAGTATAAAGGAAATAGTAAATAGAGAATTGGAGTAGAACGGAAATCATAGACTCATAGGGGACCCAATACTTGGGTTATCTCCGCATGGGCTAGAAAATGCTTTGGGTGAGATCTAGAATTGCTGGTTTTTACTACATTTCTCAGGAGAAGAAAAGTAGATTCAGAACTAGGTGGGGCAAAAATTATTTTGTTTAACTTACCCTACTCAAAAGCAGAATTCTACCCACAAATCCCTGCCAGGCAATTCACACAACCCCCATTGTGGTATTCCACAGGCAGTGAGTTGATGAACTGGCAAAATTGTGCTTGAAAAGCTAATAGAAGTAGATTCTTTGAGCAAGCCAAGCTGTAACACCGCAGGGAAACATGATCAGTTCCCTTAGGATTACTGGTCATTCCCAAATAGCTCTGCAGTCACTATTAGCCACTGCTTAGGTAAGTTAAGTTTAATGGGAAAACCATACTCCTGAAAGGGAGTCCGTAGTTCACTTCCTTGAATCTCACACCTCCCTCTCTCACACAAACACACTCATACAAGTACTAGATGCTTCTTTATGATTGAATGATAGTAATGTGCCATTTAGCCCTTAGACTAATGTTCTGGGTTCAGCCACAGACTAGCTTATGTGTGCCACACCCATACCGTGAACTTGCAGAATTAGTGCTCTAATGTTACAACAAGTCGCTCAGTGTATTCAGTTAATGTAATCAGTGTTGTTTTGGCCTCTGGTTCCTGGAGGTGGGTGGATCTGGTGGGTGAGCTTCAAGAGTAGGAATTTGGAAAAAAATGGTAGAAATGGAAAAAAAATTCCTGTGTCCCACAGATGTTCGTGTATGTTGCTGAGACTGTGGGCCGGACCTGCAAGTTGAAACCTATCCAGGTAATAAGCACTGATGGATCAGTTTCCTTCCAGTCTCAGTCATGTCCTCTGTTCCTCCTCCCTCCTTTGGCATCTCATTCATGCCTTCCGTCTCGCCAGCCTGTCAAAGAGCCCCTTTGTTCCGTGGCTCTCAACTCTGCTACCAGCTCCTCCAGCCCTGTCCTCCTCTGCCTGGTACCCTCATCTCTCTGCCTCTCACAGTCTCTCTCTTTCCCTCTGTTTCTCTCACACCAGCAAATTGATTCTCTAACCAAGTTTTCTGATTGTATTTCATAGGATTCTTTCTCCTTTAGTGGGTACAATTTCTGCCGGTACAGCCGCTGCCAGAGGTGTCTGCTGCACCTAAGAGTATATGGCTTGCTACTCAGTAGTCCCTGCATTGGACCACACTGGGGGTTGCCATCTCCTTCATTTTCCTCTTACCTGCCCCACTTCTGAAGGGCTAGATCATAGCACAATCACTGCTTGCCATTGGTGCACCAGCACTCCAGCAATCTCCACTTTTGATGTGGTCAACCAAAGCACAGCAGTGCCATCATGGCAATACACTCATAGCTAACTTCCCATGCAACTATACTAGTTCAGGTTCTTCTGCATACCACAGGAATTTTGGCTTTTTGATTTCTTTTCAAAAGAGAACATGTGTCTTCCCCCCTCCCTAGTAAGCCCTACTAAGAGCCACTCTATACCTGTGGGCAACTCATATCTGTGCAGTGATATTGCTGAGGCATCCTAGTTGAACCATACTGATGGATCAGGCTGCGAAAGGGGAGAAGATACACCAGGTGCTGGGGATCCTGCCCCTCCTGGGACCAATATACCCAACCACCCACCCCTTTGTTACTTCCCCCACCTCATTCCACTCCCTCCAGGCCTACCACTTTGGTATATCATTGAATATTTGCAATGATGGTTAGGATTGTGCATTCTCTGGTTCTAACCATATTTTGTATAATAGATTGTGGTGATTGTAGTAACAACAAAACCAGCTTGTTAGGAAACAAAAAGTGCAAATCTATCACTGTGTTACGAATATGCACATTCCACCAACTATATCCACATTTGGTGTTCAGATGGACCACACTAAATGAAAAATTAAAAAAAAATGTTCTGTGGGAAGGAAAAGCCTATTCATGGATCTCTTTGAGCTTTCTGTAGGTCACAGAACCAACCATGTGTGTTGGTTCCTAGAATACTGGGTAAAGGCTGGCCTGTACTTACCTGCCACCATATGGGTGCTTTGACCCATCATTGCAAATTCTTATTTCTTTGGTCTTCCAGAGACATGTGGAGACACCAAACTTCCATTAGTAAATTAATTCCCTGGTGCTCTATGTACCAAATGACCATGATAGATTTGCCAGAAGATCATAAAAAAGTGTGAACTATAAGAAGTGTGAACTCACTAATGCAAAAAAACTAAACACTTGATATTCTCTCTTGCAGCATCTTGATATCGTAGTTCGTGACTGGTGCTTTCCACCTGTTTATAAATACCAGGGAGGCCAGACGTACCTCCAGGATACCATACAGGTAAACATAGAGATGGAAGCACTGGTTCTAATCCAGGCTGATTGGTTTGATAGTCTGGAATGGTTGTCCAGTCTCTCTACGAATGGAGAGAGATCTTGAGATCCTGAGCTCCCATCTTCAGTAAAAGGGACAGATTAACTCTGGTGAAGGTTCTAGGATGACGTAATCCTCCTCTAACGTTTTCTCTTATCTTCTTGAGCTCAGAAATTGGCGGGTCCCCTTGGCAGACACCCACGAGCCCTAGAGGCCCTCAGAAGCAGTAGCACACACTGTTACCTGATGCCTTTTCCTGGCAAGCCATTGGTGATGGGAACTAGGGGCACCTTGGCAGGTAAGACTTTCTTTTTTCCCATTATTCTGTCTTTACACTTCCCCATACAATGGTACCTCGCTTATCAAGCGCCTCAATCAACAAATGTTTCACATAACAAGCAAAAATTTCCAAGAAATCTTGCTTCACATAACAAGTTCCGCTTCACTTAACAAGCAAGCAATCTATGGGCATGCATGCTATGCAGCCTTGACACTCCGCATGGAGGCTCTTAAAAAGGCTGCCTGGAGGTGCCAGAGGCAGCTGCCCCTAACTGCCCCCAAGTGCCCCCACTAACCGCCTTGAACCTCCAGCAGCAGCCCAGGTAAGCCTCCCAGGAAAGTGTCTTGATTGCAGTCTCCTAACTATGTCTACTCAGAAGAAAGCCCCACTGTGTTAAATGGGGCTTACTTCCAGGAAATTGTCTTTAGGATTGCAACCTAAGTAGACTTCATAGGATCATGCACATTGAATGCATGTTTTGAATTCAATTCCAGTGTTTTTGTCATCATTTTTACATCCAGTTAATATTTTTATATGAATATTTTTTGGGGTTGTGGAACCAATCGTCTGAGTTTCCATTTTTTCCTATGGAAACATCTGCTTCACTTAAAGAGCATGCCTCCGGAACAAATTAAGCTCTTTATGTGAGGCACCACTGTGTATCTAATGTTCATTCCACTCTGCTTTATCCCTGTGGGAAAGATCTGTTGTTGTGTTTGTCCACTGGAGGGAGCTTTGGTTCCATAAATTCTCATTTAAAATCCTGGCTAGTCCTTGTTGGTCCATAAAGAAAACAATCTAGAGAAATCCTTTCTTAGGCTTTGAGACAAAATCTTGAGCAGCATCATTAACCTTCATCGACTGGACAGAAAAAGCTGAAACTAGTAAAATGACCCCCCCCCCCCCCCCCGAGGACTATGCTTTATAAATGGTCAGGAGGATTTAGACAAACCTATGAGAATCGGTCTCAGTATTTTTTATTGTTGCTGCTTTATTAGTTGAGGAAGTTCCATATGGGTATGAACTCAGGCTGCACCCAGGAATTCTGGGATAAATAAAAAACCTCTATTTCCCCGTTTTCAGAATATTTGAAATCTAGTCGCAGAGTAGACTGAACAGTTTAAAGCAAGCAGCTAGTTTTTATCTAGTGGGAATACAGCATTTATTGTGTCTTTATCATTAAGCCTACCTCTCCCACCCCTACATTTCCTTTGTTTACTACCTACCCTGCAAGGCCGGTGCATCCATGATCATAAGGCCAAATGAACCAGTTGCCTCAGGCAACTGATTTGCAGGAGGTGTCCACTTCTGACCACTTGCCCATGCTCATTGATTCTAAGAACATGAGGTTCCAGTGGATCAGAACTCCAAAGGCCCATCTACTCCAGCTTCCTTTATCACACAGTGGCCCACCAGAAGCCTTGAGGAGCGTATGGCACCTGCATCCAGGTGCCCTCTCCTGCTTCCTCCCATTCCCTGAACTGGAAAGGAATTGATACAAAACCAACTGTGCTGAGGTTTGGAGAGGAAAGGGGTTAGAGTGTTGGAGGAACAAAGATTGGCACATTAATCTGATAAGAGGGTTTGCATTTGGTGTGTGCCCCAGACTCCAAAAAGATTTTGGGCTGTTCTGGTTGGCCAGTCGAATGTTTCAGACAGACTTGAAAAGTTGCTGCTTAAAGACTTATTGTTTTGAACTGTACTTATGGAATTATTAGGATATGGTTTTCAGAGAAATATCCCTGTTCACCTGCTGCAAAGCTTTCCTGGTTGTTTCTTGGGGCATATCCTTCCTTAATTCATCTGGGGCAGCCGTGTTCAGATGTCTGCACAACGCCTCTCTGATGGCAATAGAGGACAAGGCCACCTCATACACTGAACAACAACCCATTTTCTTTTCATATTCTATATACAGTATTTATATATTGCTTTTCAACTAAAAAGTTGAAAGTGCTCACAATTTAAAATGCAGGAAGAACACCAGCAGAAGCCACTCGAATAGACAGTTAACTCTCCACCTGCAAATAAAGGAGGAACACCCACTTGAAAGAGTGCTTCTTGCCCAGTTAGCAGCCTTCCTAGCCTTCACTGTGAATTCTTCTATACTCTCAAGGCTGGAAAGCTAGTATTCCTTCTGTTCCTCTGTCCAAGTCATCATCCATTCATGCGCTTAAACTCCCTGTTGTTTGTATCTTCTAGACATGGATGACGATTTTAGGCAGTGCCTGAGGGTGTACGTGGATGGTTTAGCCACATCAGCTGGAAATCATGTCAGGACAGACCAGACAGGAACAGCTCTCACCGGCGCGCAGCTTACAGAGAGGATAAAGGTGAGAGATGTAGATTCCAGTAATGAGTGCAGACAAGTGAGTAAAAGGACACCTCTTGAAGGCTTACATGCAACCTTTATAGGCAAAGAGCATCTGTAAAGAACAAGTTGTAATCCTAAGGACCAAACTACATGTTTCATTAACCTTGTGACAAGATCAGTTCCCCATTTGAATTCCCTGTCCCAATGGCCACGATTTACCCAGGAAGGAAACTCTGATGATGTGGCTGCAATCCTGTTAATTGTATGTGCGGCTTCAGCTGAAAGTAGTGTGCCCTAAGGATGAGAGATCCCTCACAGCTCCAGAAATTATTTGTAATAGCCTGTTCATAAGGGGTTGGCTGGAAAGTTGAAAACAGTGGGTCTGAATTATTTGTAGTCTTCTAGGGTACATTTTCTAGGTAAAGGAACAGCCTTTCCCCTTTCCAGATATAAGCCTCCATGGTGCGTGTGGGTCTACTCATACCCATGACAGATATTCTGCTGGATTGGACTCAGGAAATGAGTTCAGTAGCTCCTGAACCACAGATCCTGTTCCCACCCTCCTGGGACCTAATACATATTTCCCCACATTCCCTACCCCATATCACCCCTTCCCTACCTCCATTTCTTCTTCCCATCCTCCCCTCCAGCCTCTCCTATAATCTTACTTGCTCCAGCAACAAGGGAAATATCCAGTGACTGGGGAGGAAAGGTGTGTGAATTGGCAGCATATGAATTCATTTTACCCCCAAATCCAGAGTAACTACAGGAGCATGTAAGAGATTTTATGTGCACCCATAGTTACTGCACCATCTAGTGAAGACCTATGGGAAATTCATATTGGAATCCAGAGTAAGTTGTTCTTACACCGGAGCAAGGACTCCCCGTAGTTACTCTGGATTTTGCCCATAGAGTGCCTTTTGCTGACTGCTTTACACCAGTCAGCACCATCACAAAGGAGGAATCAGCATAATTCAGTTGTATTTGGGTTGTATGTCCTAAGTTTAGTTGACACTGGGTTGTATGTCGCAAAAAAAACACCTAAAAATTCCTCATCTTCTTCCTCCTTTTTTCCTTTCAGAATTTCTCAGACATCCTGAAGAAACATAAGTTTCACTTCAGTTCAGCCACAGAGGTAATGATCCCTCCATCCTTCACCTGCTCTCTCACCATACATGTAAATGGATAGTGACCATGACCAATTGGCCACTTCCTGTGATGGAACATGGTGGTGATTCCCTTCTTATTTCTTCATCTGGAATACCTGTATACTGCTTTTCAATTCAGTAAGTTCTCAAAACAGTGCATATAGCAAAAGAAATGAAGGGGGGAGGTTTCCTGTTTCACAAGGGACTGGCAATCCAAAAAGTGACAGAATGGAGACATCAGCAAGGAGCTGATGCAAGGGACACTGGACTGTGTCGAATACGGGCAGTTGGTTCCCTTATGCACATATATGTACGCAAAGCATATGCACATATGCACACATATGCAGGCACCTATGCATGCAAAGCATACATGGCCATTGACTTATGGCATCTTCCCAAAGGCTGTGAAAATGTAGGATTAAGCAACCTTGCTGTAGACATTGACAGATCAAGATCTGGCTAGTGCCTGCATAGAAGACCACTGGGGAATCCTATTATCCACTCCTTTGAGTTCCATCATGGAACAAAGGTAGAGTTTAATTAATATATAACCTCAGATTGGGTTGAAACAGTCATGGGAAATGAAGGGAATCAGCTGTCCATATGTCACCATCAATGAGATGCTATATGCAAATTGAAGAAAGCAAAAAGTAGATTCATGTATTAACCCTCCATTACTGTTCCATATTTTCCTTATTTACATCCTTCCTGCTTGCCAGTTCTGGTAACAGAACTTCAGAATACACACAGGAAAATGATGATCCCCCATAGCCCCATTTGTCACACTTTCTCTCCTATCTATAGATGGCCATCAACTTACGCAACTGGGAAATCAAAAATAAGTTTGCAGAGTTCATCAAAGAGCAGGTATGAATATAAAGAGGTACAGGTTTGAGTGTATCTCTAGAAAAAGGTTCACATTGAAAGTATGAGGGGGAATTTTGATGGTCAGATTTGAGGAAAAAAATAGAGCATGGAGGATAGTGACTGCAAAACAGATTTAACTTGGGATAGATGTTGGTTGAAAAAGTGAGGTTGTGCATATATGTAGTGTTAGGGATTCAGTGTGCTTCACTGAAGATTTTAGAAACGGTATCATTAATATTCCCTTGCTTTTCCTTTAACTTGTTTTCCTCACCTTCTCCTCAGGATCAGCTCACACTACCCATGGTGGCTTGCCTAAAAGTAACACCCAAATCTATGGCCAAGCGTCTTCAGCACGAATTGGAGCAACGGTGTGAGGAGTCACTGGAGAGTGATGGATCCTCCAAAGAAGAGCTAAAATCATGCCTACAGAAGAGTGCTAAAGTTTTTCTGGACCACTATGGCAGACGTTTCACATCCCATGCACTCAAGGCTGGTTTGGCTGTTGGAGTGGGTGCCATAGGGTTAGCAGGGGGAGCCATTGGCGCTGGTGTGGTAGGTGCTGTTATGGCTGCAGAGGCCATTGTGCTGGGCACTGAAGCAGCATTTGCCATTGGGACTGTGGCTGGGGCAGGAACCTTTGCACTGGTTGGGGGTGGAATAGGGGCTCGTGTCGGAAGACAGTTTGGTAAGCGTAAAACCCAAGAGGCCCAGAATATAGATGATATTAGATCCCAGAATGGAGATGACGAGGAAGAGGAGGATGAGGATCTCTCTGATGAGAAGTGCCTCATTGGTCAATAAGATACCCTTTAAGGTTGGCCAGGAAATCCATTTGCAGCCAAGTTGCAGATTATAGGATAATATTGGATCCTGAACCCTTCCACCCTTATCATGGGGACACAGATCTCAGGGGTAACATGTCTTGCATGCTGTCCTTTATCCCAGTGGTTCCCAAATGTTTTAACCCTGGGACTCACCTAAAAAAATTCCATTTTATCGGATGCTCAAATTTATGTGACTATAATTATGACTGGACAGCATTGCTCCCCACCTTCAAGTAGTCCATAGCCTAAACTGCCTTAATATATATAGCCTAATCTGCCTCAAAGTTTTACAACCCACCAAAAATTGGGTCTTGGACCCACAGTTTGAGAACTACTGCTCCAGTTTAACTGTGAAGAACTGATCTTCACCTCCGCAGAGTGATTGTTTATGGGGTAGCAAAATGTCAAACAGCACAGTGTTTATCACTATGATGATGTGGCTCTACTGGTGATGAGTGAAGGCATCACAGTGAAGCTTTTCGTGCTGGGGTCACCTGTGATGAAAAATGAAGGAATCAAGCTTTCTTTCAAGTCCCTTTCCCCTTCCTAGCAGCCTGAGAAGGAACAGCAGGTCTCTCTTGGGTCTCAAAAGCACATTTGTCTCAGCACCTATCCTAAAGAAACAAGCAGAGCGGAAGGAATAGGGAACCTGAATCCTTCCTTTTAAATTAGAACAATTTATAGCATCTATGCAAGCTAGGGAGTAACTTAACAGTGTGCAGTGCATTATTGGATGTATAACAGTAGCAATGTGCAGTGGGTCTATGCTGCCACCTCTCAAAGAAGTGCCTTTCAGTAGCTGATTCCTCCTTTCATGTTCTGTAGAAAAAGAGTCATGCGGAGTCCGCATTGTGTCGTGGATATCCTTTTTGTTATAGGATTCCACTGCACTTCCTGTCTGTTTGCAATGCGTTGCCAGCTATTGATGTTTCTGAAACATTCAAAATGTTCATTGTCTTAATGCGCAGTGCGCTTTTGATTAATCTCTCAGGTATGTATTGTGTGGTAAGTGAGGGATGCAGTTCCCTCTGTTGTTGCATGACAGCAAGAGCTCATGGAAAATTTGCACTTCCTTAGGGGAACGAAGCCTCTACTCGCATCCTCAGGGAAGCCTTTCCTCGCATGTTCTAGTCTATTTTAATGTGCCCAGAAATGTGCATTACCTTCTAGGATGTGACACAGTGTTATTGCCAGAAATATGCCTATGTTCCCAGCATAATATCCAAGTGCCTTGGCTTTAATGACTGTTTACGACTTGTTCAATTCCCTGCAGCCTCTCTTGGGTTATTGTTCAGGAAATACATTTACTTATTCCACCTTCAGAGTTCAGTGTTTTTCTTTCAATCTGCCTACAGGCTAGGAATCCAAACCTTCGCTGTGGTAGGTCTCTCCCCCTACCACCCCTCCGCTGCCATGATAATTTTTTGAGTGCTGTGTAGAAACAAAAAAAGAGTACACTGGGTTTCCCTGGAGCTCTGCCATTATAAAACTTTAGCCTCAGGTGACCTGTAGTCTTAACTATAGAGGTCAAAATCCAGATGTGAACAAACTCAAGTCAAAACATGCCTGTTGGCAGGACCCTTAATAGGGCTGGACAGGGAGGCGGGAGATGGGCTTTTGAGCCTGATCATCCTTTCCCTCTTCCACCTTCAGATGTCAAAACACCAACTCACGTCTGAAAGATTCAGTAATTGGATTAGATCAACTGGAAGTGAATTTGACCAATAAAAATAAAACCGATAATAGTGAAAAGTTCCCCCATTATAATTATATGATGCTTTCCACTGTCCTGGTTTCAGAGAATGGCTTTTTTATTTCAAAGGAAATCAAAGGGATACAAAAAGAATGATTGCCATTTTTGAATTTGTAATTGGAATCTTCATGTCCTTTACCACAATCCACAAATTTGTCCCAGAAATGCTAACCTTATGCCTCTACTTGAATTTATGATGTCTTTGGCTAACTAGTCCCACCAACTCTGCTAGATCCTCTTATTCATAGCACCAAATAAAAGGATGGTGACTGTTACTGCAAGCAGATATGGGCACATTTTATCAAATATGTTTCATACTGGTTTAATGGTCTTCAATTTGTCCCTAAAAATCTGGGAATTGTAGTTTGCTGAGTCCAGTAAAAAATCTTAGTTAAGAAATTCTCAGGTTGCTTTTTTTGTAGTCATGACAATTAAATAGGTGTGAAACTGTTTTAAATGTATTAGTGTATACACTAGTTCCATCAACCCCAAACCCAATTCAATCATTCCAAGATTCTTCAATCCTCTCCATGACATAGTTGAAAAATTAATTAGGCATCCATTCTTCATGGTTGGGTGGTGGCCAATGGCTGAATGTTGCCTTAGACCCGACGTATCTTCATCTCACTTCTCTTAAGGGAGTAGTAGAATCCTTTCCATTGGGCCCAGTTAATGCCGTTGGCATAGGAGAGGTGGGCTCCACCAAGATAGAAGCCATTGAGATTGGAAAAGTGGCAACTCTTAAACCACCAGGCGCCTGAAGAAAGTGCTGCGCAGTTCTGCACATAAAGGTCCTGGTCGCGGTCAAAAGTTGAGAACTTCTGCCCGTTGTGGTAGGACAGTGAGTCACCTGGTTGAGAGCACATAGAGAAATCATAGGAGGGAATGGATTCTGCAAAAGTTTCTAGGTTTGGGTGGGAAAATACACCTGTAGAGTGTCCAAGGGTGAGAGGAACTCCAGTGACATCTAAATGTTCTGACCAATACCTGATAGATGCTTTCCAACAATTGTTGCAACTTATGACTTGAGTTTCAAATGCTAGCTAAAATTCCATAACATTAACATTCCTTAAACATTAAGGAATGTTAGCATTTCTCTCAGCTTCCTTCAACAAAGCGGCCAATGCTAACATATGGGATGAAAGACTGAGTAAACCACCCATATTCAGGAGTCATGCTCACAAACCTTTACAGAATGTTTGGACAAGTTCCTAGAGGAAAGGAGCATCACGGACACACACCCCTCAAGGTTACAAGCCTTGAGGTGTGTAAATGTGGACAACCTCCAAATGCTAGATGCACCTGGATGCAAGTGTCATATGTGCTCCCTAAATCATCTGGTGGGCCACTGTGTGATACAGGAAACTGGGCTAGATGGGCTTTTGGCCTGATCAAGTGGAGGCTCTTCTTATGTTCTTAATGTGTTCTCTTCATATTGGGCTGGGGCCAAAAACATTTGCTATATTGGTGACATCCCAGATTACAGGTGTAGCCTAATTATATGTGATTTTATCGCAAAGTGACTTGAGGTTGGCACCTTAAATTGAAAGATAAGCTTCCCTTAAGGAGCAGTTATTGGTTTAAAGGAAGCCTGCTTACCATGGTAATGTAACTAATTGCCTTTAGTATTGGCATCCATAATTCTCGAAAGACTATGGTATCGTGCTCGATGCTGTATGCAAAGCACAAAGGCCTGGCTAGAATAATATGGAGGATAGACTGTTACCCAAGCAGCAAACCCCCCTCTCCACGACAAGGAAATAGTCCAATGGAACAGCAGAGCTGATACGATTGGTTCCAGCTGTGTCGCAGAGCTGGGTTAAGGACTCATCCTGACTTGTGGGGACCCGGGTCTTGAACCCTGGCCTTCTGGTTAGCAGGCACAGTGTCTTAACCACTTGTACCACCCACAGCCCACCTAATTTCCTTTGTAGAACGCAAAAATAGTTAATCATGGAGTTTCTTGGAACCAAATGTTGCAAATAGGAAGGTTCAACCTGTATAACCTCGAGCACAATCCTATCCATTTCTACTCAGAAGTAAGCCCCATTGTTTTCAATGAGTCTTACTCCCAGCAAATGTTGTTTAGGATTGCAACCCTCATGGCCTTCTTCACTCTGAGTGCTTGGAACACTTGAGGACAGCAAGCTAATTCTTATATGGAATATCTTGGAGATTACCCCAAAAAAAGGAGAATGGAGGGCAGTGAGTTGTGTAAATGTGATTATTCTGGGTTCTTAAGGAGTGGGAACTAAGTTGGAGATCACTTCTGAGTCCTTTGAAAATGAGATATTTGGGGTTAGAGCAAATGTTTGGAGGCAATACTCCATCTAACCGTTATAAAGAACAAAATAGTGGGATTTGGAAACTCGTCTTACCTGCTCCCCCATCAGTGAACCCAGACACATGCAGGGTGTATCCGTCCTCCTCAGCACTAATGGCATTTGGGGAGAGTGCAAAGTCTGTGTAGCTCGCAAATGCGGTGGTGTTCTCAAAGTCCTCCAAATCCACCCGTAGTTCGTACTTCTGCTTCAGAGTCAAGAGGTGGATATTTTGAAGACCTGGATGGAGGGACACACAGGAAAGCATTTAGCTTTCCGCAAAGCTTTTTGCATTCTGCAAAACCCCAGCCCTCCTGCCAATTTGGATCTATGTTGTGTCTGACCCACCTCTCGCGGACAGAAAAATGCTAGACAGGCCATGAGGCAAAGGGTCCCTTGGCTGCGCCTCTTGGCCCAGCATCATTAAAACACAAACACATGCTTAATGCTGAAATTGTCTGGGACCAAGAACATGGGCTAGCTGCTTCGAAGAGAAACCCAAACAGATGGTGTTCCAGAAGATTCTGGCATAGAAAGATGTCTGGGTCAAGAAATGGGACAGAAGAAGGAGACAGCCAGGAAAAGCATGGGAAGAGAAAACACAAGGCCGTTTTGTACGGGATTCCTGGCCAAAGGTGGAAAGGAGAAGAGTTCAGTGATCGAGCACATGCTTTGCGTATAGGAGACTCCATCCCCAAATCTTCAATCCCTGACCCCATGACTCAATCAAAAATGTTCTGGCATATCCAGATAAGGAAAAATCCTATCTGAAGCCTTAGTGATCCTTCACCAGTCAATGTCAACAATATGGAGGTAGGTGGATCAACGATCTGACTCCATACAGCAGCTTTCTATATTCAGAAGAGATGAGCTTTTTCTCTTCCAGCCGTTTTTAGGTACCCAGCCAATATTCGCCATCTGCTCTGCCAAAGCCGACTTTGTAGTCGTTCCAGCCACGCAAGAAACTGATTGAACCATTGAAGCGCTTCTGGAAAACCTGGAGAACATGATGGAAGAAAGTGGGAAGGAAAAAAATGGATTGCAACATTAATTATCTTCTTAATATAGTGGGTATTTAAGTGGTGCTCCTAAATTCACCATGAATCCCAAAGCACCTCCCCTCTAGGACACGGCGTGAGGCTTCAGAAGAGCATGTCTCCATCTCAGTCTCTCTTTTTCATCTACAAATGTATGTATTTTTATGTTGCTCTTCACTTAACATAAGATATTTGCATCCAATGGCACAGATGGATGAGAGGCAAAGGAGTAGAGTACAATCAAAGGACTGCACTTAAGCTGGAACAAATCACTTGTACTGGCCTACGGAGTCGCAAACATGGTGTAAAGCATGTCCACAACACCTGGGTAGGCCAGTTCCAGTAGGTTGTACAGGCCAATCTCAGTCATCTCAAGGGTCTGGGTGGGTATAGGAAGAAGTGGAAGGGAGGAATTCCAGAGTGGGGGAGGGAGGACGGAGGTTGTTTCCCAGGGTGTGTGTTTCCCAGGATGTGTGTTTCCCAGGTAGTGGTAGGATTTGTGCTGGGACTTACACCAGCCTATTTGGGGTTTAGGATTGACGCCTGACTGCTATCCCCACATCTACGTATGCCACTCCTTGCATCTGTTTTAAAATCTCCAGGGGAGGCAAATCAATAAGGAAAGCAAATAATAAAAATATCAAAGATAATTGAGATTTTCAGTTAAGAAATTATGTAGAACTGCTACAATGGCAGCAATAAAAGAGCTTGTTAATCAGGCCAGGTGCCGATGGTGCTGGTAAATACTGTAAAGCGGTCTTTACCTTTACAAAGAGTGCCACTGTAGCAGTTGTGCCAGTTTCAGCACCCAAAACCCTTTGCCCCAATTACCGTCCATTTTCCGTCGTCGGTGCTCATATCACAGTACACAGGCACAGGGATGTTGGGGCCCGCAGGGTAAATGAGGTACACACCATCCGTCTCAGAGCCTTGGTCATAAACATCTTCACAGTCCAAAGGGAAAGAATCTTCTCTGTCCTGATCTTGCTGCTGGGCTGCTACAGGAGAGGGGAAAAAGGAAATTTAAAGCCCACCAGGGACAAATAATTGACATTTCAGATTCATTCTGAATCCTGCTGTTATGGCTTCTGACTGGCCGTTCCTTTGTTAGGGAGATCTCAAGTTAATTGCCCAAGATGGTTATGGTCTCCTTCAACGGAGGCTATAGGTTAGAAGAGATGAAGGAGTAAAGTGACTTCCAGGACAGGCCTGGACTATTTGCCACATCCTTCCCTGGCAATGCATCAGCCTCTGTGCCTCCCATTCCATGGACCGGAAGGGTACAAGGGACTAGAAATTTGAGGTAGAGGCAGTGGTGGGCTCCAGCAGGTTCGCACCTACTCTATAGAACCGGTTCTTAACAAGAGATAGGACATATAAAGTTTAAAAATAGCCATTTAAAAGTGGCTGCCAGATGGGCAGAGAACCGGTTCTTAATTTTTTTGAAGCCCATCACTGGGTAGAGGAGAACAGTGGGATAGCTCCCATGACTTTCCTACGCACTTCCTCTTCTGCTCAGCCTGCCTCCAGTCCACGATCTTGTGGGAGGAGGAGGAACAAAGGAAATCAATGAACAAAGAAAGCATTGGGGAAGCACAGTGCCACAGATGATCAATACAAGGAACCCAGGAAAACCCAAGTCAGTGATGCTTACCTTGCTCACTGATAGCTTGACCATGCGATGAGGGTAACTGGAGAAGGAGAAGGAGGACCAGTGATCCTGGCAGGATTTGAAAGGCCTGGTAGAACCAGAAAGAAAGAATTTGATAACCTTTACAGCAGTAATTTTCAACTTTTTTCATGTCACGACACACTGACAAGGTGCAAAATTGTCAAGGCACATCATCAGTTTTTGGACCATTAAAAAGGCCCACCATGCTGCTGATGGAGGGCTTACACTTTCATTGGGCTGAGAAATAAATAATCTGTCCCCCAAATTTACACGGGACACATGCAGATCGTTCATGGTGCATCAGTGTGCCACGGCACATTGGCTGAAAATTGCTGCTTTAGAGAGTAATAAGCATAAAAAACAGGGCCAGCCCAAGACCTCCCAGTCAGCAAGCAGCACATTAACAAGTGCTTCTGACCTTTCCCCTCTTGCTCCTTGGATCTGAACAAGGAGAGGAGAATGAGCAATGCAAAGGAGATGAGAATGGTGGACTAGGGTGTTGGAATTGTCTAACTCATTACTCTTCACTCCTCCACGATTATGATTTGTCTCTTTGGGGGCAATTCTAACCTAGGCTGGCACAACTCATCGGTCTTGATGTAGGGAGGCAAGCACATGTCTTTGCATTGGCTTAACACTGTGGCACAGAAGGAACTTAACAGCAACCTTGTGACAGCTCCTGGCCAGGACTTGTGCCACAACCTAGACCAGGACTTGTGCCTAACCAGGGTGGGGGTGGTAACCCTACAATCCAGAGAAACTATGGGAAGATGTAAGAGGCACTTACTCTGGATTGCTCTATGCATTTCCCATAGGTTGCCCATAGGGGCACTGTAACTGCATCAGCGTAAAAGATCCCATAGTTACTCTGGATTGTAGCCTAACCCCCAAATCCAGAGTAACTACGGGAGCACGTAAGTAGTTACTGCACCACCTAGTGAAAACCTATGGGAAATTCATACTGGAATCCAGAGTAAGTTGTTCTTAGACTGGAGCAAGGACTCCCTGTAGTTACTCTAGATTTTGCCCTAAGTCTCAGAAGCAAGTCAGCCCCAAGCCAGCAGCAGCAGGTATGCTATCCTATTCCCACTTGCAGGCCTGAGGAGAAGGGGAGCACAGAAAGCAAAATCCCCAGAAAGCCAGGGCTCAGGCTTCCAGGGGATCAGGGCCATGATAAAATAAGTATACAGAACAAAACCAACAAAATAAAAATCAATTGGCGAACTCCATCTCAGCCTTCAATCAATCTCAGCTCCCCAATCAATTGGGAAACTACATGCTCCGTTAATGGTGTTATTTGAAAACTTGTTTGAAAAGCATTGTAAAATCTGGACTGCCGGAAAATTTAGGAAAGGGAACCCAATCAGGCACCTTCCCCCTCGGCCTTAGCCAGCTTTCAGCAACCTGGCCAACCGTAGAGCCTCCAAGCAAGACCCAAAGTGCCCTCAGTTTCCCTGTCTTTCAGAGAAGCTTTCCATCACTGCACATCATAGATTTAAGAACGTTTTCTTGCCCTTCTGTACATTTTTGAGAGCCTTTCTTGTATAGAGCTTTTCTAAGGGGCCAAAACTTTCCCTGGCACAAAGACAGAAAAAAACAGCTGTATGTGGAAATTATTATGCCTATTATATTGTTTTCCTTGGACAATTAATCTAAGTTTTGGCCTGCAACCTGACCTCCAGCAAGAATGTCTGACTAGAAAGACATTTAACTTGCCATGCCAGACAGGCCCCCCTCTGCACCACAGATCAAAGCCTAAAAAGGGCATCCTTACACATGAATCTTTCAGGTCAGGAAAAATGTGACATCAGTCTTTTTTGTCTTATTTGGTGAGCTGCTTTTAATCTCTGTAAATCAGGAGGAAAAACAAATAAAAATGGTGCATGTTGAAGAACGCAGTGAAATCCGAAACCTTGCCTGTTTGCAAGATTTGTTCAAGGAAGAGAGATGGAGCGTGGCGGGTCTATCTCTCCTTCTGTGGGATCAGCAGAAAGAAAGAAAGAAAGAAAGAAAGAAAGAAAGAAAGAAAGAAAGAAAGAAAGAAAGAAAGAAAGAAAGAAAGAAAGAAAGAAAGAAATTTGCAATGCAAACCCTCCCTAAAACTATATTTTTGTCACTAAATCGAGTGATCCTTAGCATGTGCAGAGACTAGCATGAGCACCTAGTATCTCTTTAAAATTGTTGCAAGCAGTTTTCTAAGCACATCATTTGGCAATGAGGCAACAGCAAGCCCAAGCCTCTCTCAAAATGCCCACAATTGTGTTTAACCAATGAGGACTTCAAAGAGAAGTGGGATTGTGCCCACCATCCCAGTTACAGAATCTATGCATATTCATCTAGTTGTCTTTACAGATCCTACAGGTGGACCATTTCTATGCTCATACACTCTGCACTCAGTGTGCATAAACCTATAAACATGAGACAAGGAGGAATTAATGTCAAACAGGTTTAAGGTCCAGTTAGACAGTCCAGGAATACAGGAATACAGTCTAAGATCCAGGAGTAGGGATTCCATCCCCCTACATACACACCAAATGTCTGAAGTCTTTTATGCTCCATAGCAGCAGCAGGCCTCTGTCAGTCTTGGAAGACTACGGTATCATGCTTGGTGCTGCATATGATGCATGCGAAGCACGAAAGCCTGGGTTAGATTGTTATGGAGGATAGGCTGTTACCCAAGCAGCAAATCCCCCCTCTCCATGCCACTGAATTAGTCCAATGGACAGGCAGAGCCAATACGATTGGATCCAGCTGGCGTTGCAGAGCTGGGCTAAGGACAGGAGCTCACCCTGTCTTGTGGGGGCGACCCGGGTCTCAAACCCTGGCCTGCTGGTTAACAGGCACAGTGTCTTAGCCACTTGCGCCACCCACAGCTCCATAGTATATGCTCACATTTATCCTTTACAACATTCTCTTGTTTCACATCTCTCTCTGACTTTATTATCCTCCTCTCCCTGCACTGTTTAACAGTGCAAGCCTCTGCATGTCTACTCAGAATTAAATCCCATGGGACTTCCTTCCAGGTAAATGTGCAAAGGATTACAGCCTCATTCAGGTTCCCATCCTTCCTCTCCATCTGCTAATTTGCAAGACGTAGTGGACACAGAAGTAAGGACTCTGGTGTTTATATGCCACTTGTCAACAACAGCAAAGTTCTCAAAATGGATTGCATAGTGAAAAGAAGGAGAAAAAATAGTTCCATTTTTCCATTCACCAAAAATAAAGAATAAAGAAAAAAAGATATCAGAAAGAAAAACAAGAAACCAGCAAAACAAGTGGGAGGAACACTATACTGGGCTGAACAAGGTCAATTGCTTTTGCTGTGTTGAATAGCACTAGGTAAAATGTATCTTTCAGCCTGTGGTGGGCTCCAGCAGGTTTGCACCTACCCTATAGAACTGGTTGTTAACATATAAAGTTTAAAAATAGCCATTTAAAAGTGGCTGCCAGATGGGCATAGATCCGGTTGTAAATTTCTTTGAATCCCATCAATTAGCCCAGTCAGAAGGGCAAACAAACATCATTATTGCTCTGCATGCATGCACACACACACCACATACACACATGGTTAGATCCAACACTTCACAGTTTAGATATCAAGTACAAATCAGTAATCAAGACATGGCTGGAACATGCAGTTCTGGTTATCCATTAAATGGTTTTATAAAACTGAATGGTTGATAAAACAAGTGCCTGGAGTTGGACAGATCATTGCCAACCCTGCATTAACCCTGGTTAAAAGCAATGCATAACCCCTGGAAGTGGGAGATATGCTACAAAGTTCTTTCGAGACAGATTCAGTGTTCCCTCCGACAACACAGACCTTCATCCTGGCCACCTTCTCCCCCTCAATGACTACATTACCTTCATGTTGTCCCACAGTTCTTCAGCTGCAGGTCTTGATTGACTTTTTATAGCCCTGGACTTTTTATTCTCTAGAATCCTTTTCTCCTACACACAGCCCTTCTTCCTTGCTGGGTCTGGCACACAGCAGCCCAGGTTGTCAGTCTTCCCCTCCCACCCCCACTGCCTGCCCACCAACACCCCCAAAACCAGGGATCAGCAGACAATGTGCAATTCCTGGATTTATAGCATAGAAAGTAAGTGAAGGGGGGGTTTGTGGGTGGGATGTGTAAAATAGTGAGACAGGAAACAAAAGTTGGGGAGAAGGGAGGAAAACACCAAAGAAGCCAAGAGTTTAGATGCTTTCCAGGGCCCTTGGCATGCACATGTGGTTGTTATTCAACCTTTGCATGCACGTGCAAGAGGCTTTCTGTATTTGCGTGAGTGGGTGCGCAGGAGGGGGCTGCTCATTTAAAATTTTGGAAATTCCTGGGAAAGAGGGCACTGCTGGACTCTAACGCTGGGAATCACAGCAGCCAAGTCTCAAAGATGTTGCAAAAACAGGCATAGGGTCTAGAGGTAGAGCACTGTACATCTAGATACTAAGGAATCTGGATCTCTGAAAAGGGGCTTGAGGGTGATTACCAAGAGAAGTGTGACTTAATGGTTAGAGCAGGGAAAACGTTTCCTGGTTTCCTCTGTGAGGCTTGGAGATAGTAAGTCAAAAGAGACAAGGTGGCCTGAAAGCTAAGACTTGCAGGTATTCCGGTTTTTACAGCATGACTTCTGAAAGACAGGCTTTCTGATTTTCATGAATTGTGAACTGACATTGCAATCCTAAACTCTGATTAGTCTGGCACAAGTCCTGTGCTGGGCATAACACAACAGTGCCATGTCAATTCTGCACCTCACCTGGGTGATTAGGCCAACGCACCGATATGCACTGGCCTCCTCACCCCACTGGGTAGATGAGTGAATTGTGCTGGCCTAAACTGGTTATGATTGTGCCCTGTGTCATAAAAGCGACAGAAACTGAGAACCAGAACGCATGCCTTAATTCATCCCAAACTTGTGCCTTTTCCCCTATCCCTCAGTTTTATAGATTACCCCCTGAATGTTCATGCAGTAATTTCATGATGGAATAAAGCCATGATATGGATGGGGCTTCCAGCTCATAGCTTACATTCCTAACCATTATCCCAGACCATATTTAGTGCAGGATTAGGTTGGCAAGTTAGAAATTATTGCTATGGGACTTCTTGGCACTAGCTATGGGGGCTTAAATGTTCCCCTCTGATTATCATCATGCAATTTTGGCTTCACAGGGTGAGTCTTCACCAGCTGGCTGGGTCTCTCATGTTGGTTCAAGGCTGGCTTCCTCAGTATAATCCACGTTTTTCGGTTCTCCCCAGCAGATTGCTTTATTCTTGAGACCCTTCTCAGATAGTATCTTATACATTTGTGCTAAAGGAGCTACACAGGAAGGAAGGAGGAACAATAAAGAGAAGGATTTAGGAAAAGGAGGCAAAATACTCTCACACACCCTACAATCCAGAGTAACTATGGAAAGACATACGAGACAGTTACGCTGGATTGCTCTATGCATTTCCCGTAGGTTTCCCATAGATGGCACTGTAACTACGTCAGTGTAAATGATCCCGTAGTAACTCTGGATTTTAGCCACAGTCTGTAAATGAAGAAGCACTGAGTTGGGGTTCAAGTCTTGCCTATACATCCATAGGAGGATCAAGATGCAAAGCTGCCTTTCCCCCCTATGTATAATATCCAGGGCAGCCTGATCACCTCATCCCTACCAGCCTGGGTGCCCTTTTCCGCTCAGGAATATTGCCCTGGATCCTATGCTATAGAGGGTCTGCTCTACCATGTCACCAGGTCTTCCCACTTGCAAGGTTAGTTTGGGCCAGTTCTGCTTTTGGCCACTATACCTGGAATACCCTGACAACAAACTCCCCATCCTCTAGTCAGTTTATAAGGACTTGGTGTTCCTTTTTGGTTTCCACTTGACTCTCAAACGGAACAAGAAAATTGAAACAAGGAAAGAGAAACAAATGACGGGTAAGCTTGTCAAGAGAGAGTCCAGGAAAATCAGGCACCTTCCCTACATAAGAGAGTCCCTTTCACATTTTCTTCACTTGCTGTCCAAATCTATGATTCGTACGTTGTGTGCATTTCAATCCATTGCTGGAAACTGGAAAAGAGCCTGGCGGGTGGGATCTTTCCCTTTGTATCTTTCCAAAGTTTCTTCCATGGTTAGACATTTATTTCTTATAAAGATCCTTATCTCGTCTCAGTGCTTGAGGTGGCTGGAGATAGATATGACATTGTGGTTGCAGAACTGACACGGATTTGCAGCTCTCACAGCAAACTGTTTCCTCCTTGGAAAACATCACTGCAGGAATGGCAAAGAACTGTCCTTAAAGTGGAGACAATATTTAAAGCCAAATCCAAAATTTGTTTCACTTCCATGTAACACAATGTATACATCTCATTGGCTTAATCCAAAAACTTTGCTTCTTAATGAAAGTTACAGCACAATCCTAATCCATGGTTAGGCCAACACGAGTCCTGGCACAAATCCCATGCTGGCATGGAGGGTTTCCAAATTGCTAAAAGGCATTTCTGGGCCACTTCATGGGAGGGGAGTGGGTTAGACCAGTACACCGACATGTACCAGCCTCCCCACACCACTGAGGGAACTGGGAGATGGGTGAATTGTGCTGCTCTAAATTGGTTAGGATTTCACTCTCAAAGATGCATGCCCTTAAAGCAGGGAGAAATGCTTTTAGGAATTTACTTTTAGCTTTCAGTTCCTCCGCTCCTGCTGTGCTCACAATAACCTTGTGAGGTAGGTGACATTGAGAGTGAGTGACAGCCAGTGATGGGATTGGAAGAAATTAACTACCGGTTCTATGCCCATCTGGCAGCTACTTTTAAATGGCTATTTTTCAACTTTATATGTCCTATCTCTTGTTATCAACCGGTTCTATAGAGTAGGTGCGAACCTGCTGGAGCCCACCATTGGGGACAGTGCAATCCAGACTTGCACTGGAACAGGGAGGCCTGTTCCAGTGCAAGTTCCAGTGCTGTATCCAGCACTAGTTATAGAGGCTGCTGCTGTGCTGCCCTTTTCTTATTTCCCTTCCATTCCCCCAAATGTTTCCCCTAAACCTCTCTATCTATACTTCTGAATGAAGATAGTAGTAGTAGCAGCTATCCCACAAGACAGCGTGGTGACATCTGAAAGACAGTAGCAAATTAGTTCTGGTATATGGTTTTGTAGGGAAGAGTCTGCCAGGTTGGATTAAGGTATCAGATCAGGAAGGTGTTCGATGTCAGGCATGCATACACATGGAGATCAGGAGGTGGGAGGGGAGAAACGGTTGCGCAAAGAAAGATGGAAGGATAAAATAACAAAGCTTGAAAATAGAGACACCATACATGGATCAATTCACTGCCATTAACAAGATTTAATCAGCAGGCACTGGCAAGCTGATAGATGCTGACATTAATGCTGATAATCTCTGGCACACCCATCATTTTCTCACTGCATGTTTTCAGTGATAATGGCTCTGAACGAACACAGCCTTTTTAAAAAGAAAATAAAATCCCTGTCAATCAGTGGTTTGTCAATCAGTGGCTCCATGTGGAGGGAAAACAGGAAATGTGTGGCATCTGGCTAGCCCTATCTTGCCCAGCTTTTAAACACTGATGAAGGCTGCAATCCCAAAGACAATTTCCTGGGAGTCAGACCCATTGAACTATTTGAGTAGAATGGGTTAGGATTGTGCTCTATGTTGTTCCTCCAACTGTCCCTGTGTACCAGGACAAGTCCCTGTTTTCTAGTACAGTGGTGCCTCACATAAAGAGCTTAATTCGTTCCGGAGGCATGCTCTTTAAGTGAAACCCTCTTTAAGTGAAGCGAATTTTCCCATAGGAAACAATGGAAACACAGACGATTGGTTCCACAACCCAAAAAATATTCATATAAAAATATTAACTGAATGTAAAAATGATGACAAAACACTGTAATTGAATTCAGAATATGCATTCAATGTGCATGATCCTATGAAGTCTACTTAGGCTGCAATCCTAAAGATACTTTCCTGGAAGAAAGCCCCATTTAACACAGTGGGGCTTACTTCTGGGTAGACATGGTTAGGAGGCTGCAATCAAAGACACTTTCCTGGGAGGCTTACCTGGGCTGCTGCTGGGGGTTCAGGGTGGTCGGTGGGGGCACTTGGGGCAGTTAGAGGCAGCTGCTTCTGGCACCCCCAGGCAACTGCCCCAAGTTGGTAGCAATTAGAGGCAATAGTGCTGGCGGCAGCCCTTTTAAAGAGCCTCCATGTGGAGCGTCAGGGCTGAATAGCACACATGCCCATAGCATGCTTGCTTGTTAAGTGAAGCGGAACTTGTTATGTGAAGCAAGATTTCTTTGGAATTTTTGCTCTTTATGTGAAACGATTGTTACGCGAGGTGCTTGTTAAGCGAGGTACCACTGTACTTACTTCCAGTTGAGACAAAATCTAAGTCCACGTTTTGCAGTTAGATGGGACTGGGGAGTGGGAATGCCTTCTAATACATTAAATATATAGCAATGTCTTGGTTTATGAGCATAATTTGTTCTGGAAGTGTGCTTGTAATTCAAAACACTTGTACAACAAAGCAAATTTTTCCAGAAGAAATAATTAAAACTCAGACGATTCATTCCTCAACCCAAATATTTATACACACACACACACACACACACACACACACACACACAAACACACAATGATTACAGTACTGTAATATAATACAAAATAACAAAGAAAATACAAGATGTAACGAAAAATATAATAAATTAACCTGCACTTATGATGCAATCCTATGTCTGTCTACTCCAAAGTAAGTCTCATTATATTCAGTGGGGCTTATTCCCAGGAAAGTGTGTTTAGGATTGCACACTGTCTCTCAGGTCTCTCAGGCTGAAACCTGCCCCCCTTACACAGGAGTGAGCCCTACTAATTATAATAGGGCTTATTTTAGAGTAGACATGCAAGGCTAGTTCTCTCAAGCTCCTTCCCATTGCTGCCCTTACACAGGAGTGAGGCCCACTGATTATAGTAGGGCTTTCTTTAGAGTAGATATGCAAGGGTAGCTCTCTCAGGTGCCTTTCCATTGCTCCCCTTACACAGGAGTGAGCTCCACTGACTATAATAGGGTTTACTTTAGAGTAGACATGCATAACCTGGTCTCTCAGAGAGGCTGAGCAGGTGCTGGCAGAGCACCAAAACTGGCCGTTTCCTCTCCAGGACAACAGCTGTGATCCGAAAAACACTTTCCTTGGAGTCAGACCCATTAAACACAATGGGGCTTACTTTTGAGTGGACATAGATAGGATTGTCCTCAAAATGTATTAGAAATATCTGCTTGTCTTACAAAACACTTTCAATCCAAAACGCTCTCAATCCAAGGTTCTACTGTAATTGTTCCACTCTGTTACTGAACTAACTAAAATCAAAGAAACACCAGCAATCAGCAAGCTAACACAGTACAATTCTAACCATGCCTCCTCAAAAGTAAATTCCATTGTGATCAATGGATCTTACTCCTAGGAACGTGTCTTTAGGATTGCAGCTTTAGGACAAAATCCAGAGTAACTACGGGGAGTCCTTGCTCCGGTGTAAGAACAACTTACTCTGGATTCCAATATGAATTACCCATAGGTTTTCACTAAGTGGTGCAGTAAATATGGGTGCACGTAAAATCTCTTACGTGCTCCCGTAGTTACTCTGGATTTGGGGGTAAGCCACCTTCCAAAGTCAGGGCTTCACAAGCTGTTGCAGAATAAATGAATAGTTTTGGCAAATTTTAAATCTGCCTTCAGCTGTATCTTTCACCCTATCTTGTCAGCAGTGGTATATATGAAGGGGGTGACAGGGTTGTGGCCTCGTGTGCAGGCTGCAAGGGAGTGTTCGAGCACCCCCAAAAAAATCTTTAAACTAGAAAACATATTTCTTTTAAACTTGTTTTTGCAGTTTATTTTTATTTTCAGCTTTTCAGTTATAGACTGATACAGCTGTGCCATAGGTTCCCAGAGGTTTCATCTGGATCAAGGAACATGTGTTCGCTGATTGCCCAGAAGGTGTTTACTCTTCTTTGGGTCTGTTCCAACCTGCAGCAACTATACCTGGTGCAAATCTCAGTGGTTCCAAACAGGTGGATTGAAGCTGGGAAGGTGGGAAGGTAACTCCACTTCCACTACCACTAATACCCCTTAGTATCCCAACCGGCTTTTCTAACAAATTGTACCGCAGGGTCCATTGGACCCGATTGGAAGTTTGTGTTAAGTTTTTTATTGGAATTTATTATTATTACTTGAAAAGACTTTCTGAGGTTTTTACTGCTAATGAGACAGTTACAAATCCAAAAGCAGAAAAGAGTTTGAATTTACAGTTTTTCTGTAAATTCCAATTGTCACATATTGGCCCAGGTCGGGTCCACTGGACCCATTTTGCATGGATAATATTTTTAAATTGGAATTTACAGAAAAACTAAATTCAAACACTTTTCTTCTTTTGCATTTTTAACTGTCTCTTTAGCAGTAAGAAACTCAGAAAGTCTTGTCAAGTAATAAAAATGAATTCCAGTAAAAAAACACAACACAAACTTCCAGTTGGGTCCAATGGACCCGATTGGGAACCCTATACTCATTTTTTTCCCTATTCCCTTCTTGGCCTCAGTCAAACTTCCTCCCCACCCCAGTCTCCTCAAATTCTTCTCTCCACTTCACACACTAACCTGCCAGCATTGGATGTCGCCGATGGGTCCAGAAAGCATATATTGCATTTTACAACAGCCATAAAAGACCATGCATTGCTAGAGCGCTAATTTGCACAAGACCCACATATGATTGGGATGTAATTGAATTAAAATCAGACTGATCAGGTGTTTCAATAATTCCCAGTGACATGGCTTGCATGTCACTAGGCTTTGTAAAACACATGATGAAGCAGGATAAGAATCTTTGAAAGGAATAATTATCTTATCTTGGATGAAATTTAGGAACAATACCAATGCTACTATCCTAAAGACACTTTCCTGGGTGTAAGACACATTGAACACAGTGGGGCTTACTTTTGAGTAGACATGATTAGGACTGTGCTCATAAAAGGAAATCCCACCAGCTTCCAGTTTTCCAGCTCGATTGAAACAGAATGCAAATTGTAAATCATGTTGAAATCTAAACAGATCTCAGTGAATCTCCGATGGAAAGAAGGCGCTTGATTTTCCTGGACCCTGCAAAAGGTTGATATTCATGTGTTTCTTTTTTCTCCTGTTAACCCTATGTAACCCTAGCTTCTTTTATGGCCTCAGGTAAATAGATTGAGAGATGGAGAAGTTGCAGGAGGCATAGAAACTGAGATAAACTTGTACCAAATTGACCCAGCACTTGAAATGGTGCCTGCATTTATCACTTTGGTGCCTCCTCTGCCAATCCACTCTTTTCAGTGCTGGGAGTATAAGAGGAATATAAGTCCTCTCCTCTTCCATTCCCAAGATCCTTCTGTTCAGCCTATTTAGAATATGGGGTCAGTTAGTGGCGGTGGTAAGGAGCAGTGCAATCTTAATCAACCACTTGACTTTTGGAAGTGAATTGTGACAGCTCCATTCAATCACTCATCCTACCCTCACCATTCCAGAGTTCCAGTCATTCCAGGGTTCCAATCACAGGGAGCTTCACTCTGGGTTCTACAGCTGCCTCTGCAGATACATGCTGGACACATGGTAAGGGGGCACTGCTGTACATCCACATTAGATAGAGCCAGAGGAGTCCATCATGCATTCGTTCTCCACAGAGAAGAGCTCAATTTTCTCTAGCCTTCAGCCACTGATATATATCCATCCATGCCATTTTTATCCACCTTTAGGAGGCTTATGCTGCAATCCTGAAGACACTTCACAGGGAGTACCGAGTACATTCAAGACAATGGGGCTAACTTTTGAATAGACATGGTTAGGATTGTGCTCTTAGCCAAAATAATGTTTCACACATATAGAAGCTGGGCTCCTACAGAAGCAGGCTCTTCTTACTCTTTTGCATCTCAGGGCAAAATCCAGAGTAACTACAGGGAGTCCTTTCTCCAGTGTAAGAACAACTTACACTGGATTCCAATATGAATTTCCCATAGGTTTTCACTAGGTGGTGCAAAAACTACGGGTGCACGTAAAGTCTCTGGATTTGGGGATCACAATAAACCCTTTTCCATTTAAGAGTCAAAGGTGTTCAACTTTCCATTTAATTTTTTAAAAAATGTACTCCAATTGTGAGAAATTCAGAAAACATTAATCTAAGAATTTGTAAATAAAATCTACACCTGGAGTTGGAAGTTTATTTAATAATAATTTAAAAAAAGAAAAATAACAGCTACTGCAAGAATTGCTCTTTGGTTGCTACTCTCCATTTCCTGTCTTTTAATCCATTGTCAGTCCATAAAAAACCTGTCCTCTTATTCCATGATGCTAAGTTTAACTCAAAAGTGTTTATTAAGATCCTTTTCCAAAATCTCTTGGAAGTCAAAGTGTATAGTGTCAGTGGGATCACTGCCGTCCATATGATGCTGATCCGCTCAAATAAATCTAGGATAGTGAGACAGACTTACCTTTAAATAAATCATGCTGATTCTCCTTTAGCAAAACACATTATTCTATAAATTTAATAATTATGCTTTCTATTAGTTCACCTGGAACATGTAAGGAAATGTTAGGAAAAGGTATTATGTTGACCAGTGTAAATTTCCCAGATATATAATTTCATGCAAACACATAGTGTTCGCACAAGTATGTATATGGGGTCATTCCAAAACATATCTTAAATCTGAAAAATTTCATAAAGAAAATTTTACTCAACTTTTATATTTCACCAGAAATTCCTCATTGACAAATAATAACAAAAAACTAATCCTAATATCTACTCCACTTAAGAACATGCTTTCAGGTTGAAGAACATGAGGTGCTTTAATTAGTTTGCTTGTCTTGCATACCAGATCTTGAAATGTCTATTGTATAAGAGATAGAAATAATACAATTTCCAACAATAAATAGGAAGAAAGATCCATTTTCTTTTAAGACAATGAAACCCATTTGTCAGTGCTGTGCTGAAGTATTCCTGGAGCAAACACAGACTTAGGGAAGTCGAGGCCAACAATGTCTTTCCTTTCCATAAATGTTAGGAAAAGAAGAAATTTCTGCACTGTTTCTTGTTTAAATAAGAATCAGAAGACACACTAGGAACATCAAAATGCTGGCAATGAGGGAAGAGGCTTGGCCAGACAAGTGATCCTTGGGATATTTTTGGCCTTTGGTTTCCTCCAACTGCCCAGAACGGGATTCACGGTTGTTTGGTTCTTTGATGAATTTGATATCTGGGATGATGCTGTGAATCCATGATTCATAGTAGGTAAGCCGACTGTACACACCAGGACGGTTCTCAATGGCACATCCTTCTCCCCAGCTGACAATACCAGCCAAGACCCATGACTGTCCAACCATACACACCATAGGACCTCCAGAATCTCCCTAAGAAAGCAAAAACAAGTATTAAGAGAACAGCTGCCTGCATTAGCATTTAGGAAAAAAAGCTATAACTCAGTGGAAGAACATTCATATTCAATCAGTGGTACAGGTTGGACTTCCTCATTCACGACATTTGGTTCCAAGAACCTCTGTAATTGATTATTTTTGTGTTATACATAGGCAGTTAGTTAGCTTGGTAACAAGGCCAGCAATGAATCAAGATGAATCAAGTTCCCTTTCAAGTAGAAATAGAAACTTGGAATCCTGGCCCTTAGCCTTCCACTTCTCAATTAGCAAGATACCTTCAACATTTCAAAAGGGACCGACATCCTAAACTGTGGCTACACTCATTTTTTGTATACAGACTTTTGTGACCAAAAGTCACAAACTATAGTCACAAAGACAGTGAGGAGACCTATCAAAAGAGTAGAATTATTTAGGAATTTATTGTATGGTTTATGACAATCATGACCTTACATCACATTGTTGGATACTAAGAAACAGATAAGCATTCTCTCACCTTGCAGGCATCTTTCATGCCTTCAGCAAATCCAGCACAGATCATATCATCCTTGATAACCCGTGGGGGTAGACCGTCACCCATGTTGGTGCGGTAGAGGGCACTGCATGTTTTGGAGTCAATGATAGGCACCTGCAACTTCTGAAGGGTTTGTGGGGAGGGAAGGCCAACTGCAATGACAACACCATGCAACAGTGTACTGTGACTCATAACGCCCAGCTTTTGGGGATCTTCTTCCACCAATATTCATTAAGCCACTTCACTCAGAATTTCTTCATTCCTTTTTCCACCTTCTGTCTACTATTGCAGTGTAACAGATTCCATAGTCCCTCTTTTTGCCAGCATTTTAGCAGTCCATCCATTTGCAAATCTCCCTTTCTCTACCCCATAATTCTCACTTCTCTCATTCTATCATTAATTCATTCTTCCATACCAGTTGTTCCAAGAAACAGCACAGATAAGGCATTATATTCCCAATAAATAATTATAAAACTTGAAAACATATTATCTACCTTTTATATTAATTGAGAAAAAAGAATTCAGCCAATATATTTCTGAGAGCCATGTATTATCTGTCATGTGGCTCAAGAGCTGTGGTTTGGCTGCACCTATCATAAGCCATATCTAATTGTCCTTTTAGTCAATGCTTCCTCCCTAGAACTGCCTCATTTCACCCCAGGCTTTCTGTCTCCTGCTCATACCTGAATGACGCAGGTTGCCCCAGCCAGTGACCCAGCACAATTTGCCTGGGGGGAACTTCACAGAGGCATCTGGTAGGCAAATTGGCAGGATCAAGTCTGAATAGCGGATCTTTCTGGACAGCTGCACAAGGGCAATGTCTCCACTGGTGGTCTGGCCTGCATAGGTGGGGTTGACAATGATCTGCTTCACTCCCAAGCAACATGCTTGTGGGCCAGGATTGGAGAGCTGGGTTACTCCTAGGAGAACCTGGTATTCGGAGACATCTCTGAACCTGAAAGGATGACAAGGAAATTGAGTCAGTGAGCACAATCCTAACCATGTCTATTCAAAAGTAAACCCCATTGTGTTCAATGGGTCTTACTCCCAGGAGAGTGCCTTTAGGATTGCAGCCAGAGTCATATAGGGTCTATAGTCCGTAAGACATAGTAGAGTAGGAGATAGGGAGGAGAGCGAAATCAGGAAGCATCAACAGCCCCAGTTTCCTATCCCCTTCTACTTACTGATAGAAGCAATGAGCTGCAGTGATCACCCAATCATGAGAAATGAGAGACCCTCCACAGACATGTCTTTGGTGTAACTGTAAGCTGATTTGCCATGGAAACTCTCCCGGGGCTGCGTCCAGACCCTTCACAATCCGGTTGAAACTGACAATTGGCTTGCCACAGGCTGCATGAAAAAGCAGATGTTCTTCATTCAGATGGATTGGGGGCTCGGAGTGCAGGGAACCAAAATCAGGTGACCTAAATGCAGAACTATGGAAGATCTCCTTGTTTCCAGCAAAACTGGAGGCCAAACAAAACAACATCACTGCATACAGAGATATTGTGGGCAACTTCCTTGGAGAGTGTGTACTTTGTTTCTTTACTCATGTATTACCTAATACTCATGTGTTCTGTCCAGAGATGGGCTGGCCCCATCCCAAGATCCGGTACGCCGGAAGTGGGAGGGGCCAGCCGGGGTCAGGGGGTGTGGGTGGGGCGAGGGGCGGGACTGGGGAGGGGCGAGGGGCAAGGCTGGCACCGGCTTCTAGGAAGGCTCTGCGCAAGCGCCGACGTCGATGTCGGCGCTTGTGCAGAGCCTGCCTAGAAGCGGCCTGCCCGCTTCTAGGCAGGCACGGTGGGCGCAAAACATGGCAGACCATACTGTCGTTTCCCTGTCGCTGGTGGTATGCTAGCAGCAGGGAAACTGGAAGAAGCGGTACGGGCGCGTAGGCCCGTACCGGTAAGTGCCCACCACTGGTTCTGTCTCTGGGGTAAGCTCAAGAATCACGCATCTGAAACGGAGTAAAGTGTACATGACAAAAGAGATTGGCCAATGGCCCACTGTGACAAGCCACCATCCTACCTGAAAGAAGATTGTCACCAAGGAAGGAAAGTATTGAGGTTTGTATGGAATGCACACTCACCCCAGGTTGCTTGGATCTCATGCACACCTGCAACAAAACAGGACAAGAACAGGAGACTCAAAGTGCAATCTAAGCATGTCTGCTCAGAAGTAAGTCCTATTGTATTCAATGGGGCCTACTCCCAGGAAAGTACGTTCAGGATTGCAGCCTCAGGAAACCAAATCAATTAGCCTCACTGGGCTATAGAGATCCAGTTCACGTGGGATGAACAAAACTTTGAGATCTTTATTCGTTTTGGAAGTTGGACAAAAGGTATAGACATATGCACCAAATTTACAGTGGAATTGAGAGAATTCAAGCATTTTAGAGGATGTGTTTAACTTTTTAAAAAATTACGGTAATCTGAAAGCAAATAAAACACTGAGCAAGGCTCAAACAGGAGCTTTTACAGCTGAAGTTCTGAGCAAGATATCTCTCCTGTTATGTATACATTCCTGGTTCCGGGGTGACGGTGGAGGACCACTTTTCGTTATCTTCTCAGAAATGTAAGCTCGGTCCCATATCTGGTTTGGCCTTTTAACCGAGGGGCAGAAATCATCCAGGATTAAGCAGAAGGAAGCAAGGAAGCGTATGTATAAAAATGGCTCTTCGGAAAATATTACAATGATTGGGGTGAGACTGCCTTGTATGTCTCTTCATCGCAGTCCACTGGAATCAATGACTTTCGGTCGCCAGTTGCAACTGAGAAGCAGTAGATTGTTATGCTCATAATTCTCCACTGTCCGCGACAGCAATTTCTCCTTATCCTTCCTGATCCAACCACCATGCCATCATCACACTTTCCGTCCCAGCTGAGGGCCAGTGTTTCAAAGTCAATCTCGTTTGTTTTTTAAATTAATTGAACAGACCCATAATTTATTTTTAAATTATGCCCACCTGACATCACCCGCCCACCTGACACCACCCTGAAACCCAATTAAAACATCATTAGGACCAACTAAAAAAACTATTACGGCGCCTCATTCGTCGTCATTAATTATTGTTCGTTACAACATTTGTCTGGGGAAGGCTTATTAAGATTGTATCATCTGTAGATCAAAAAACGAGGGGGAAGAACTATCTCTTGACCACAAATCATCCCTGAGGCCTTCTTTTCATCTGTTGTAAAAGATCAAAGATAATGTAATATTATCATAGGCCGTCACAACCCATTGGTCTTCTCATTCCCATAGTGATGTAGAGAACCAAGTGCATGTCTGTGAACTGGCCTAACCCTTCCCTAAGGAGTGGCACAGAATTGTCTTATGGCACTTTGTGACACCTTGAGATCAGCACAGGACTTATCTCTGGCTTAGTCTGGTCTAACTGGAGTTTAGGATTGCAACCTAAAGTTCCCATTACCATTCATGACTGGGTCTAAATCTGAAATTCTCAAACTTTTTCTTCGACCTCAAGAACAATTTACATGCTAGCATAGATAAGGAGGTTGCAGGATGCAACCACTATGAGGAGAGGAAAGACATATCTACACTTAGAGCTTCAGCATCTACACATTGCTTCAGCGCTGAGGCCTGCAAGAGCCACAGAAATTCATGGTGGCCAAGAGAAGTGTAGGGATAAGACCCAGGAATGAGATGAGGTTTCGAGTGGTGTGCTCACAGAGCACTGGAAAGGGGTCTCATGGAGCCCACATGTTTGTGTCGCACAGTTTGAGAGAAACCGCTGTAGACTGGTATGATGTCACTGAATCATAGAATTGGAAGTTACCTAATAGTTCATCTAATCCAACCCCCTGCCTGTAGCAGGAAATCCTCCTAGAGCTTCTCCGACAAACGCTCATCGAGCTTCTGCGGGAAGATCCCCAGTAAGGAAGCGCCCACCACCTCCCTTGGCATCCTGTTCCACTGCCAAACATGTCTGTTCAGTATGCTTCATGATTTGCACTTTATCCATCCATGGAGTTATGACCAACAGGAAAGCATTTCCATAATAGATCATACTGTATCATTAATACAGTATTTGTATTGAAAGTGGAACCTAAGCATGTGCGTCCTTTGATTCTAACATATGGAAACTGATGCATTCATATCTGTTTCTATTAACCATGAAGTGAATCTTCTGGAGCAAGAACCAGAGATAAATTTTATTTCATTTTTGGAAATTATTAGTACTACTTTCCCAGAAAGTACTCTGGGAAACTACTTTCCCAGCTGATAGCAAGTCACTCCTGGCCAGGGCTCTCTGCATTCATCTTGTGACAGCCGTTTTAATTCTCCCCATGCCTCATAATGCTGCTGGCCCCAGTGAATGGGCTGGCTCCCTTTACCCTTTACTTTATGTATGTTCTGCATACATAACTAGTCTTAGGGTGCAATCCTGGGCAACTACAGGGAGTCCTTGCTCCGGTGTAAGAACAATTTGCTCTAAGTTGCAAAATGAATTTCCCATAGGTTTTCACTAGGTGGTGCAGTAACTACGGGTACATGTAATGTCTCTTACGTGCTCCTGTAGTTACTCTGGATTGTAGGGTGATAACTAGTCTTAGAACACAATCCTAACCATGTCTACTCAGAGTTAAGCCCCCTTATGTTCAGTGGGTTTTACTTCCAAGAAAGTGCGTTTAGGATTGCAGCCTTGCTTCTTAATGATGTACCTGGCAGGCCTGCTGGACCTATCTGCTGCCTTCTACAAACCAAGAACACACCCTACATTCAGGTAAAACCATGCCTTGCAGGAGAAAAGCTATAATAAGTTCTTTCTGGGTACAACTATACTGTGATGATCTTTGAAGCTGTAAATGGTTTAGGTGCCACAAGTGAACCACGTCAATCTGTCAGTGTGTTTTGGTAATCTTTGGAAGTTTTATTCCAGCTACTTCTGTAACCTCAGGTAAGGCAAGTGGGGAAATGGGATGAGGACCAACTGGATTCCAGCACCGTAACTGTGGAATTAAGCTGTTTATGATTTCTGTCTATATACCGCCCATTGGAGGAGAGGCTTAGTGCCCCAACTGGGAAAAATGTGGATTATAAATTGCCTATAACATCTATCTATCTATCTATCTATCTATCTATCTATCTATCTATCTATCTATCTATCTATCTATCTATCTATCTATCTATCTGTCTGTCTGTCTGTCTGTCTGTCTGTCTGTCTGTCTACAGTATTTATATACCGCTTTTCAACTGAAAAGTTCACAAAGCCGTTTACAAGAAAATGAAAAAATTAATAGCTAATTAATAGCTAATGGGTGCCTGTCCCAAAAGGGTTCACAATCTAAAGTGCAAAAAGAACACCAGCAGAAGCCACTAGAACAGACATTGCTGGGGTGTGTAGGGCCAGTTACTCTCCCCCTGCTAAATAAAAGAGGAACACCCACTTGAAACATCACATAACATCACATAACATCACCATCACAATATTCAACACGTCAGTCTAGCCATCTGTTTTATGGTTAGAACTTCAATAGTGGGATCTTTTAATGAACACTTATGTGAAAATAAGTTATCATTAAAGTGGCACAACATTTTGTTTACTGTTCACTATTGCCGATCAACCACTATTTCTGTTTTTGCTTTTGGGAAATTGGATTTTAAAAAAAAAACTTAATCATTTATTGGCTTTTAAATCAGGTGAAGACAATCAGCTGCAGTAATTACAATAAATATTTGTATTTATTTATGCTGTCATCACAACAACCCTGTGAGGTAGATAAGTGTGAGTAACTGGTCCAGGATCACCCAAGAAGATTCCTGGTCAAGGAGGGATTTGTCTTACTCCATCTTCCTACCCACTATAGCATCCGGGCTCTTTAGGCTGCAGGAGGATCATTCAGGAGGAGGATCATTCAAAAATTGTGTGTCCTATTGATTGTGGTATAGTTTCTTGAGCCACCTTAGCTTCCTACCACCTCATTCTGTTGGAAGTACAAACCAAGCCTAAGAAATGGATCACAGGCTTCTCTGAGCCCAGGCCTCCAGTTGCTAATTTTCACAGCATCTAGAATAATGATTTTCAACCAGTGTGCCATGGCACGCTGGTTTGCCATGAGCATTCCACGGGTGCACCATGGGAGTTAGATAATTGGCACAATCCTAACCAGTTTTGGCCTGCTTAACTCTAACTCACCTGGCATATCTTCCCATGGTGGTGTGGGGATCTCAGCGTATGCCTGTGCACTTGCCAAACCCCCTCAGGATTGGGGCAGAAATGTCTTTGTGACACTCCCAGGTCAGCACAAGACTTTTGATGGAGCTTATGGCTGCCTATATGGAGGTTAGAATTGCAGCCAATATCATTTATTAATAGGGCCCATTAAGGGATGTGAACCCTCCACCAGCAGCATGATGTGCCTTGTCAAAGGACTGGTGGTGTGCCTTGACAATTTTAGTGTCTTGTCAGTGTGCCATGAGATGGAAAAGGTTGAAAATCACTCATCTAGACCAGGGGTCTCTAAACCTTTTGGCAGGAGAGCCACATCATCTCTCTGACACTATGTTGGGGACCAGTAAACTAATTTACATTTCAAATTTGAATAAATTTACATATAAGAACGTACTGGAGTAGATTACAAGACTTTCCCAAGCACCGGATAGAGGAGTCTTGCTGAGGGCCACATTGAGGCTTGACAAGGGATGCATCTAGCCGCTGGGCCGGGGTTTGGAGACCCCTGATCTAGAAGAAGGGTGGTTTAAATTTCCCATGTTTTGATGGATTGGAGAACGTCTATGCATGTCACTTGACACCAGCTGCAATTAGGCTTTAATATAAGCAATTTAGGTCCAAGGGCACAGATCTGAATCTTTACAGAACCACAACCATGCAGGAATAATCAGCAGAGATCAAAGGCTCAGGCAAGAAAACATGAAGTGAGAGATATTTGGCATAGAAAATATATATAAGTAAGGGCACAATGGAAGGTGGAATGTTTTAATGTCTGCAGAAGGAAAGAAGGAATGTTTCTAAATATGTTTCCTAGAGGGGTGTTAAAAGCAGTCTAGAGAGAACATTGGCTGAGCTGATGCAAATGGGGATAACAGCTTGTAAAATTAATGGACTATCAAGGAGATGTTAAAATAGTCCAGGAAGGAAGGTGGATCAGAAAAAAAGTGTCCCAATGGAATGGAAACACAATGGAAACTTATCTGCAGGTGAAAAGAGATGTTGGCAGGCTTTAAGGGAGCACTCATAAAGAAATGGAAAATTGGAGAAAAAGCAGACTCAAACACATTTGGCATGGTTCTTTCCCCAAAAAGAAAGATAAATACTCTGGGCTATGATTTCAAAATTGGAACCATCTGGTTGGGATTTATGAGAATGAGGTAATGTGGATTTTAAGACACAGCTGGTTGAAATTTGTATACAATGTTCACGGAAACATCCAGAACTAGAACTGGTGTTTAGAAGAGACACCAGAATGGGATTCATACTTGTTAACGTTTGTTGAAACATTTGTTAAAAATGGAGACATTTCTTCACATTCTGCTGGTATTATTTGAGTATTACTATCTCCAAAAGAGATAGAATTGCATACAGTGGCACCACACATAACAAACTTAATTCGTACCGGAGGCATGTTTGTTACGTGAAACGTTCTTTACGTGAAGCAGATTTCCCCATAGGAAATAATGGAAACTCCAGACGATTGGTTCCAGAACCCAAAAAATATTCATATAAAAATATTAACTGGATATAAAAATGATGACAAAACACTGGAATTGAATTCAAAACATGGATTCAATGTGCATGGTCCTATGAAGTCTACTTAGGCTGCAATCCTAAAGACACTTTCCTGGGAATAAGCCCCATTTAACACAATGGGGCTTACTTCTGGGTAGACATGCTTAGGAGGCTGCAATCCAGGACACCATCCAAGTGTCTCCCCACTTTCTCCTTCTCTTCCTTCTGAGCCTCTCTCTTCCCTGCTCCCTTCTGGCTAGTCCTGAGCTGCTTCCCTCTTCTCCACTGCTGTTATCTCCCTCTGCCCAGCAGACACCCAGCCACTGGAGGAACAGCGTGCAAGTGTTGCCTTCACCATGGGCAGGTGCGCTAGGCAGCCCTGACGCTTTTTAAAAGGGCTGCCGACCAGCACGTCTGCCCCAACTCCCAACAAGTTTGTTTGTTACGTGAAGCACAGTTTGTTACGTGAAGCAGAATCCTAGAGAAATTTTTGTTTGTTATGTGAAACATACTTTATGTGAGGTGTTTGTTACGTGAGGCATCACTGTATATTTTTAAAAAAGGATGCCCAGGGATGCATGAAAGAATTCCATTTTTTAAGGTCAGCTGCCCAATCTTGAGCAACTTAATTATGTGGAAAAAGCTGGCAGAAAGTTAGAACATTTAGCAAGTTCTTTCAACATAATCAGTGCCTGACTTTATGTAAAAAATCCCAGCTATTTTTTATCAGGACTGCCAAGCCAGCCAATTAAATAAATCTTACTTGACCAAACCTTTTACAATTAATTGGCCAGTTGATTATATCTGCAAAAGCGTACACATGGGGAAAAACAACTTTATTTGAATATATGTGCATGTATATTTTCAGACAATGCGTGCATTCTTCTCAAGAAACAAGAGGTGTTCCTCATTTTATCCAACACAAAAATGGAATGACTCTTTTTAAACAGATTTTTGCTGCCTGTAGTTTCCAAAGTATTAAATGTTTACTTAAAAAAACCCTAGATATTTGGATGGTACTACAAGAATTTAAGCATTTTCTCTTAATTGTGGTGCTCAACAATCCTAACAATGTCTACTCAAAAGTAAGCCCCATTATGTTCACTGAGGGCACAATCCAGAGTAACTATGGGGAGTCCTTGCTCTGGTGTAAGAACAATTTGCTCTGGATCGCAATATGAATTTCCTATAGGTTTTCACAAGATGGTGCAGTAACTACAGGTACACATAATGTCTCTAACGTGCTCTTGTAGTTACTCTGTATTGTAGGGCAAGTCTTAATCCTGTTCCCATGATTGTGTAGCCTATTCTCTAATTTTATTGAAAAACATATTGTACTTGTAATGTTATCATCATGCAATGGTTCAGACAATCTTCCCACCCTACACACATTTCAGGAATGTCCTGAAGTCCCCCAGATGCAAGAGGAGCGGCCTGGATGCGTGCACACTGTGAACCTGCTCATCATTCCCCAAGTATTTATAGGCAGTTATACAATGTTAAACTAATGGCTTGGTATCAAAATATTGAGCTACAAGTCAGTGCATGAGCACAGAGGCACAACAAAGACAAACATGGGTCAGAATAATGATTGACAGTCATTGTCAAACTTAAAATGGCTTCATAAAAAAGATAAACACAATAAGGCATGAGGAAATAAGCAGCGTGACAGATGGTAGCCTTTTGGGAAAGGTGACATGTAATGTCATACTAGATGCTGTGCAGAATAGTTGGAAGACTACAACTTCCAACCCCCTTATGAGGGAGCAAGAAAATAACTACAGTACAGGGGTCTCAACTGGAGTGCTGGACACCTGCCATGATTGATTGATTGATTGATTGATTGATTGATTGATTGATTGATTGATTGAATTTATACTGCGTTTTTCCCATGCAAGAACAAATACCCAAGACTTTGCTGACACAGGCACTGAACAAATTTTGGGGGATGGGAATCAAAAAGATAAAAAAGCCTACACATGTCTACTCCAAAGTAAGTCATATCATATTTAATGGGGCTTATTCCCAGAAAGGTGCACGTAGGATTGCAGCCTCTGTGTGCATGAACACACATGCACTTGTTTGGGAAAGCAAAAGACAGGCTGTAATTTTCCACCAGTGCCAGACGATGACATTTTAATCCGAGTGTGTCTCGAAGTTCTGGGATTTTTTAAAAAAGAAACTCTATTGTACAGCAGACAAGTGTTACCGAAGCCTCTTTCCCCCTTCTTCGGCAGTACCAATGTCCAAGCCACTGTGGCACAGGTGGCACACTAGTAGCAGAGTGTCATAGTGGCTATGTTTCTAAATGGTTTCTTTATTACCTCAGAGAGGTCAGGCCTATCCAAGAGAAGGCGTTAGGCAACTCAGGTTGGTGAGGACCCACATCCATTGGTCTGCTTGCCTCTGCACTTTTGGCTGAACAGGGGATGAGCGCTGCACGCCCAACTGTGGCTGGTGCCTGTGTAGGCACCGCTCATGGCTGGCAGGGCATCCTGCCAGGGACCTTTACCTTACCAAGCCTCACCACAGCATGCAAGTGACACTTCATCTTCTCAGCCATTCCAGGCATACAGCTTTGTTTTGCTACTCCCACCTGGAATGGCTCCAAAGGGCCCCTTGCACACCATGGTGAGGCTCCCTCCAAGATTTACTGCTACACCCCCTCTAGATATGCCATCATGAGTGAGTCATTCCACCATTTTCCTTTTCAATTCAGTGAGTAGGAGGGGGAGGATCAGATAATGCCACATCACCCCATAAGGAGGGAACAGAAGCTGGTGCCAAGGAGTCTAGGGCTGGCCCTGATCTCAGGAGGCAACACATTACCTGCCACTTGAGCCTCTAAATTTGAGCTGCCTACCCTACTGGGTACTGAAGTTGGAGCATTCTGCATACAAGGTTCTCTACCATTACCTGTACTGCAAAAGATCTAAACTGGAGAAGGACAAGAGCCCATCTATTCAAACTTCCTTTATCTCACAGTGGTCCACCGGATGCCCAAAGACCACACAGAACAACAATGTATTTGTATCCTGTTGACACTCCCTTGCTTCTGGTGCACATCCAAGGAGAATCCCTGTGGAGCAGAAGCTTACAGTGAGAATGAGATAAGGGGAAATAACTCCATTTCCTCCTCCAAAGTCTCCCTATGTCTGAATACAGCGTGTAGGGAGGGGAACTGAGATGATTGGGCGCTAAGCACCCCTAAGGGCAAAATCCAGAGTAACTACGGGGAATCCTTGCTTTGGTGTAAGAACAATATGAATTTCCCATAGGTTTTCACTGGGTGGTGCAGTAACTACAGATGCATGTAAAGTCTCTTACGTGCTCCTGTAGTTACTCTGGATTTGGGGGTAAACAGGATTTCCTTTTGTGAAGATGTGCAGAGGATTAGAATGCCAGGGCATTTTAAAAAAAATCCACACATTTCCATCAACAGTACAATAAAACTATAAATGTTCTATGGAGCATTTTTCATGTGAGGCGTAACACAGCTTCTTGTTACAGTTGTCTTCACCATTTTAATGTAAAATCTGCATAAAATCTACATGAGAATTTTCATTATCACCCTCTATTTCCACATAAGCAATTAACAAAGTTACTGCAGTTACTGCAAAGGAAGTGAAAAGACAATTAGTGTTGTGTGGAGTTGAGAGTGTTGATCAAGGAAAAGTTAGGAAAGATATTGATTTGCTACCCCACCCGGAAATGCTCCAAAGGGGTTGCCCTGCTAGTCATGACTGACTCTGAGAGTGGTGCTCCTTCTCATTACAGGGCTGAAGACCCACAGCTGGCTGAAGACATCCCTGGTCATGTAGCCAGCATAAAAACAGATGGAACACAGTTACCTTCCCAACAAAGTATACCTATAGGTTGATCAAGGAAAAACAGGTTCAAAGCCTCACCTACCCATGAAGTAAACCTGAGTCGTTGCTCAACTTTGCCGAGTTGAGCACCTTAGAGGAAATGTGAAATAATTACTCACGCTATTAGGCTGCCATTCTGTGAGCACTTTCCTGGAAGCAAGACTAACTGAACACAATTGGACTAAGTAAACATGCATAGCACCAGCAGTGCCTCACATGAAAAAGTGGTCCAGGAATCCGATGTGGAAGAGGTTGAAACCTTCAGACAATACAGCGTAACTGAGTGCAAAACTGAGATCCAAAAGCAAATCTAAGTCATCCCTTGATGTAACCTGACGTGAAATCTGAGGAAACTTGGTGGAGGTCCTGTTATTTGTGAGAATTCTGAAGAAAGTCTGAAAATAATATGTTATTATTTTCATATTATATTCATATTATAATATTATAATATTCATATTATAATATTCATATTATAGAGGCATTCACCACAGTCATTGTGAGGGAACCTGAGAAGATGCTTTGCAACATGATTCAAAACCCTGTCCCTTGAAAAATTTAAGGGGAAGAAGCAATGTCTTGAAAGGATATCTGTTGTACCCATTTTATGCACTAATAACTAGAAATCTAAGGTTGCAATCCTAACCCCGGGTTAGGCCAGCCTAAGTCCCAACATAAGTCCTGTGCTGATCTAGGTGGTGGCACGAAAGTGCTGTAAGACACTTCGGTGCCACTCCTGGGTATGAGTTAGGCCTGTGCACAGACATGCGCTTCTCTCCCTACATCACCTATGCTTAAGTTAGGATTGCAGTTTATGTGATTCTGAGGAATAATCATATTCCTCAGAATAAATATATGGGATGAAACATGCTGAGGGTGCCTACACCACAGTTCCTCCTAAATGGTGCCCACCAAACTGGGGTAAGCTTAGTGGAATATCTAAGGGTGGTTTGGGGGCTGCTATGTCTCTTGTATAATTATCTGGTTATATAAATTCAAAGTTTGAATTTATATAAATCTGGTTATATAAATTCCATTTCAGGGAATATGTGGAGGGGGAACATAATCTCACCTACTGCCCCAAGGAACTAAGCAATCAATCCTAAGCATGTCTATTCAGAAGTAAGTCTCATTGTGTTAAATAGTACTTACTCCCAGGAAAGTGTGGTTAGGACTGCAGCCAAAGCCTTCTCCCTCTGTGGATCAAGCAAACACAAAAATGTCATATAAAAAAGGCTAGAATTAAGTACTTTATTCCAGGCTTGCCAATTTCCAGGGCTTCATTTCTGAGCCATTTTTTCTTGCGTTTCCACATATCCCAAATACGACAAAGTTTCTCCACAGAAAACACAATTGGGTCTTTGATTTAGAAATGGAAGATGCGACCCCTGGTGTCCATTGGAAGACTTCAGCTTGAAGTAACTGTATTGAGTAGTAACCCCGAAAAGACAGAAATAGAAATTTATATAAATTTACATAAAACAGGCTTGAACACAGATGCCTCTTTTGGGTTACTCAAATCTGGGCTGTTTACATATGATTTAAATTTCCATTTACCCAAATAAATGCAGTAGGCCAGGGTGAAATATTACTTTTCCTCACTCCCAATGTAGCAAAAATAGGGGGGTGTACTTTTGTGTATGCATGAATTTCTTGCAGCATTTTGACCTCAGGGCAGCTTATAAAAATAAAGTTTATTTACATCTCTCATCCCTTTAGCATTTCATAGATGAAAATAGGGACATTCTCAAAACATTCCTGTTCTGATACCATACCAGGCCCACTTCCTCCCTGTGCTCTATATTGCTAAAGGCCATTCATTCACCACATAGTAATACATCTGGTTTGGAAATTTAAGAAAATCATTTGCAACTTGCAGATTCGATTCTTGGCTGGGAATTTGCACCAGTCCTCCCTCTTCCTACAAAATTTAAAATGTACTACTTTGCAGGGCTAGAGTAAGCAACTCTCAGCCACCATTTCCTCTACCTACATTAAAAATTGTCAAAAATATATAATAACTGAAAAGAGCATGAATTCCCGCCTTTTCCCATTGAGGTGGGGATGGAGAGACACTGCAGCTATGTTAAAATTCTGGATTTCTCAGCTGTAGTTTATGATTACTTCCCTCTCACCACCACCACCATGAAAAGATACAAAATTTTCCTTCCCTAGACAATTAAGCTGTTGTATATTTTCTGGTCTCTATATGTCAATAATGTGAAAAAGCTTATTAACACCCACCTCTTACCTGCATAATCTAGGTCTGACTTCCTCCATTAGACTATGGAAGTTCAACATGTTTATCACCCCAAGAAAAGTCCATACAGAGGAAACCATAACCCTGTGAAGATCCAACAGTGTTTCAACTGTGACATTTAAGTGATACTACCCAGTGGTGGGATTCAAATAAATTAATATCAGGTTCTATGTCCTAATAACCTAAATTAACAACAGATTCTATGTCCCATTAGTAACAGTTCTCAGAATCAGGCACTCATTAGCAAAGGGTTCTATAGAACATGTGAGAACCCCTGAAGCCCACCGCTGATGCTACCCCAGTAATCTCCCCTAAAGACACTGATGCCAGCATGGCTGAACACAGAAATAGAATCAGTCAGACCCATACAGGCCCCTCTTGCACTAGAAACTCATACTCTGATCCATTTAAAAATAATCACCTCCCAGTGAATACTGTACCTGAGTACAACCTCTTAGAAAACCCAATCCTAGTCCTATGTTGTCAAAAATTTGAGGTTTGTTTTTGTGAGGTGGAGAAGAGAAAGACTCTTAAATGGGATGTTTTCAGATGGATCACTGGAAGTATGTTGCTAACACATAGTAGGAACTGAATCTAGGAACACAAAAGAACCTATTTGCATATTGTTATGCTTTGTTGTACAACTACTAAGATCAGCAGGATTGCATTTTTATATAAGATCGAAGCTTATATTATTGTACAAAACCAATAAAAAGTACAGTAGTTCTCAAAGTGAGAGAAGTACAAAGAGAGAACATCGCAAAATCTATATACAGTACATATAAAACTGAAAAGTCACTGACTTTTAATGATTCCCTATCCCCAAAGCACTCACAGCCTTAAAAAGGAAGCAACAGAGACACCAGCAACAGCCACTGAAAAAGACACAAAGGCTGGAATCCTAAAGACACTTTCCTGGGAGTAAGACCCATTGAACTCAGTAGACATGTTTAAGATTGTGCTCAAAGTTTGGTTGAAGAGACATTATATGAGGACATCCCTTATGGGTTAGAAGGGTTAAAAGGTATAGCATTAGTAAAATCTAATACATTTCCATAGAATCATATGTCATTTGGAGGGATGGCCCATCATAATCTCCCAGGTACAGACACTTTTGCATTCCATCTTAAAATTGTCATTCAGTGCAGTGTAATTTGAAAGCTTTGCTCACAATACACTTCCAGGCTGTCTGCTAGTGAAAATATATCTCAACAATGCACATTGCAGGTCACAATTGAACTTCCACAATCTGTCCAAACTGACTTTTCATTTTAAGATGTAACATGGTTGCTAGCTAATGTTTCAAAAGAGGATTGGGTGACAAACTAGGAACCTGGAGGATAAAATGTGTAAAATGGCTACTGTTATGATGGAAGAGAACTGCAAGAGTCTGATTTGGGAAGGTTTTCATGAAAGATCAAGAAAAGTCCAGACTTGGATACAGGATGGTCAGCACGCCAGGAAATAAATCTCCTATAATGTGGAGGAAATGAAAAGTTGTCACGTGTTTTCATGCGGGAGATATAAAAAAGCTGCATTGAACAAAATTCCTTCCTTACTCTATATGAGCATTAGCATATCTGCCAATATGCTTTGTAAGCAAGCATGGATGAGACTGAATAACAAGGCTGGTGAAGAGAAAACATGAACTATCCCTGATAAATAGGGGAAAGTTGGAATATATATATATTAAATGTGTAAAAACCCCAATGTTTTTCCTCATGTTCTCCTTGTTTTAACCTTTGCTCTGCTTGTTTAACTAGATTGTTGCACAGTGCAATTCTAAACCTCACTGAGTGCAATCACTCCCTAGAAAATGTGTATAGGATGTGCATTGTGTATATGTGCAATGCCTTATTCCCTAGCAAATGTGTATAGGATTTCAGCAGTAATCAGATACTGGAATTTTTTAATCAGGTTATATTTACATTCTCAGAATTTTTGGTAATTTTACTACTACTACTACTACTACTACTACTACTACTACTACTACTACTACTACTACTGTATTTATATCACGCATTTCATTCAACATTCATAGGGTGCAATCCTTCCTAATCAATTTTCCAGCACATGCCGCATCATAAAGTTGAGAAGCAGTCATGGAGAACTCCCCCATGAAAGAGAATGTTTGCTCCCTTACTTCAGAGTTGCATTGCCCATTCCTCAGTGCTAGAAATTAGTCAGGATTGCACACTAGTGAATTTAAGTTTGTAGTGAGATCTGAATTTCTGTCATCAAAGTAATATGGATAAGTCATTCGGAGTTTCAGTAATTTGGAATCCAGTGTGGTGTATGTTACATTTAAATCAATCAGTGCATATGTACAAGAAAAAAAGAAATAATTCTGTAATTGAAAACACCAAGCATGCTAGTCAATATTAAAAACTTGTAAATCCCTTTGATTTTTGTGGCTGATATTTAAGTTGGTGTTTACCTCTCCAATGAATAGAACCCCAAAACTGCATGAGATTATGCTCAGAATAAATAAACTCTGTCAACGTAAATAATCTTTACATGATTTGACTGTATAAAATATGACTGGTTGTCAATTTGAGGGGTTTATTCTTGAATGGAGTATCAAAGAGAAAGGATAAATGTGATGCCTCAGGCATCAAAATTTTCAATCAAATTTCCAATTTGAATGCAATCTGTAAATTTTCATGATGTAATGTAATTATTCATGATGTAATTAATATTAACATTCATTTCTGATTGATACAATTAAAACCCAGGAATTGCATCTTGCAATTTCATGGCTCACTGGGTTATGCTAGTTAAGGTTTTAGTTCAACAGACTTAAGAAAAAGAGCAATATCACAGATTTCTTACCCATCAGAGCCAGTAGAAGCATCAGCATCTGGGCTTCCTTGGTGGTCACCAGGCCTTGTTGCCTGACTGCTTGCCATTCTACCATAATGGATCCTATGGGCAGCAGAGAACCAAAAACCCAAATAAGAACCCGTAGCGTTCCACAAATAGGACGCAAATGTGATTGGAAATTGCTGACAGAGGACCAAAGACAAGGGAGTCACTCGATTTATATACCTGTCTGTGGAGGCTGGGTTGGGTCCTGGATTAGAATGTTGACCAACAAGTTTGGCAGATCTTGGCACACATCTTTATCGTCTTCCTTTCGGGCACCCTTCCTGATGTGCCCAACTGATGTGCCTGGCAGATGTGAACACAACCGAAAGGCACACCTGGATCCATCATGCCCAGCCATCTTCCCTCTAGTTTTATCCACCCTCTGCTTCATTACAGCCTCCCTCTTTTGTCTAGCAGCATGGGAGTGGTACACCCCAGGTAACCTAATATGAAATCAGAGATCCTGGAGACAAGTCCTCCAGTGTAATCATATTTCCTTTAGGCTGCAATCCTAACCATGTCTAATCAGAAGTAAGCCCCATTGTGATCAATGGGTCTTACTCCCAGGAAAGTGTGTTCAGGATTGCAGCCTTAGCTTGACAGCACAATGATGCTCTTGATATAGAGAAACCATTCATTTGGTTGGTTGGTGCCATCAGTGTGCCTGGCCCTTTACATTAAAAAGACATAGAATACTGGAAAGATGTAAAAATGAGAATCTGACACAGGAGAAGCAGCAGAAGAAAAGTAGATGATGGCAGGGTTAAACTGGGGAAGAGACTTTCACTAAAGGACGCAGAGAAGATGAGCTCTGAGGATGGACTGGAAGGGAGAAAAATGGGAAAGGAGAGAAAGTGGCATCAGAAAGATAGTGAGGAAAGTAGATTTTGGCATAACGGTCACGAATGGGCAAAGGACAAGTCATGTGTGAAGATAGAAGTTTGGATGGCTGACCAGGGATTCTATGACACCCGGAGTTGTCAGAAGTTGCATTTGAAATGTGCCCCTGCTTTTAATGTAGGGAGGAAACGTAAATGATAAGAGTTAGCAAGCTCAGTAAAATACATATGTTTTGATAACATCTTAATGATAAATTTTGATGATAAGTTTTCAGAAATTTCTTTTTATAAATTTCTTTTTATTTCATTTTATAAAAAACTACTTCAGCCTAATGTAAGAGTTTGGGATAGATGAGCTAATTTTTAAAATGATGTTTAATAATTTCCAATGTAGAATTAAGAGGCAGAAGAAGAAAACATGCTACTGAAAATATTTATAATTGATTTATTTCTTGTTAACGGGGGTGACCAAGGAGATGTGCTTATGGTGACTGTCATGATGACTTTTGGAGCTGATGGTGCTATTGTTGCAGACAAGCATTAGGGGTAAATTAGCCTTGAAACAGTTTCATTGAACAACCTGGGATTAAACATTGTATTTGTGATGGGGGGGTCCTTTGGGAAGAGTGTCTCTTGACTCTTGCAGACTCTTGCTCCCATATCTATACAGATTGTACTCAAACATGCTGGATTCTGCCATCTGAAGTTAAACTAAGGGCAAAATCCAGAGTAACTATGGGGAGTCCTTGCTCCAGTGTAAGAACAACTTACTCTGGATTCCAATGTGAATTTTCCAGAGGTTTTCACTAGGTGGTGCAGTACCTACGGGTACATATAAAGTCTCTTATGTGCTCCCGTAGCTACTCTGGATTTGGGGGGTAGGTCTGCTGTAGCATAATCTCTATTCTTTTCAGTGTTTATTATTAAATTCCAGTAGGGGAAAACTTAGTGTTCACAGGATTGCACTGCCATGAAAGAATCAAGCAGCCAGACCTGGAGTATAAATCGCTTATTGTCCATGGGGGGATAAAACTGGAGAGTTGAAGGTGTTATACCTGAAGACATATTTCTGGGTAAAGGTCTCATTTTCTTATGCTTAGGAAATTTGTGAGAACTGAAGGACCTGAATCTAAAATTGAATAGGATTGAACAGTGCCAATAGAAAGGGCTTGAATTTGAGGATTTGAAGTGTAGGTGGGCTGAAAATCTTGATCAAACCTTATGACAAGTCAAGCCCAGACACGGCTGGATTAAGAGCTTGCACTGAAGAGATGTGATGAGAGCCGAAAACCCGGAAAAGAGAGCAAGTGAATGAAGAGATCATGTAAAAACACATTATATTAGCTTAACCATAATTTCCTCACTTCAGTTAATGCTAATACAGCTTTGGGCAAGAGAGAGGTGGAAAAATTCTCATCACTTCATCTACAGTTCTCAGCATTTTGGAGGAAAAGTCAGATAAAATAACTATAGATTTTGACAAAGGTTAGTCCTCTATACCCCCACCAAAATTCACTAAAAATGTCATTTTGAGTTAGCGATTTAGTGTTGCAGAAAGTATAGCGATTTAGTGTTGCAGAAAGTATTGCTGTGAATCCACATTCCCAATTCCAGCAGGCTCACAGCAATTACTACAGCCCTTTCCAGGGCATTCAATCTGGGAGTAATGACAGCTCATAAGGAATATGCTTATAACTGAAAGGTGATAGCACACTCACATCCTTTTTGCATGTTTTAATTACATCAGAAGAGTGTGTTCCTATGTACAAAGGTATCTAGCAAGAGTTCTAACTACTTGGAAAGATGTGCATGAAGACCAAGATGTTCTTCCCCGACCACACACACCCAAAGAAGTCTTCCTTTATCAATATGTCCACCTCCAATTTTTTCTGCAATCATGAATGAACAAGCCTTGCAATCATGAATGAACAAGTCCTTGCGTTACATGTGATTCAGTAATTGTTAAATAAACGTACTTGCAGGACAAGGTCATCCATGAGACAAACTTAAAGCAGTTGCCTCCAGTTGCAGATTGGTAGGTGGCGGGAATCATCTCTGCCTCCACTGCTCCTCCTTCTCCTTCCACCCTCTGGAACAGAAAGGGAAGAGTTGCACAGAGAGGACAAGGGAATGTGTAGGGGGAAATGGTAGCTAGATGGTTGGAGATGATCAGCTCTGCTCCCTTGAGTAACACCAGTGAGATACACAATTACGCCAAAATAGCATTTGGTGTGTTTGCTACCTCCATGATTCACTGTGGGCTTGGTTTCCACCTTAACTCTCAATGCACAAGGTAAAGGCTAGAGAAAGCCACGCTAAGTGGCCCTCCCAGTCCTTACTGCCACCACCCCATGAAGCCTGGTATCACTCCCTCTTTTTGCCAGTCTTGTCAGCTCAATTGCTTGTTAGTTCAGAACCCAGCACAATGGAGTCCTTTCTTTCCAAACCAAAGGTGCAACACTCTTATTACCACAAAATACCTATTATGCAAGGCTGTAACAATTTTTTCCTTATTTTCATGGAAGGATAAAGAATGAGTTGCTCCGAAAGGAATTTGGAAAGCCCAAGAGAACACTCTGCAAATGCTTGAAGCAAATTACAATTTCACGGTCTGGCAAAGCCCAGCCTAACTCTGTCTCAGTCTAAACTCTGCCCTGTGAAACCAGCCTTATAAATTTAAGCCACCATATTGGATAACTCTTCTAGTTCAAGGGTTCTCAACACTTTTCATCAGGACCTACTTTTTAAAATGGCCCTCTCTTGGGACCAATCTATTTTCCCAAGACTTAAAAAAAATAGCTAGAAAGAAATAATATTTTTATTTACAAGTAATATTTTATTTTCAAAATATTTTCTATTTTGCATTAATGCAAAATGCATATTTTAATATATATTATATATATTCTTTGATATATATTTAATATATAATATATTAATATATTCATTCATTCATTGGCATCCTTCAGTCTCGAAAGACTATGGACTCTGATTGGAGGTCCTGAAACAACATCTAGTGTGGCTAAAAAGGCCAATGTGAGAGTGGCAATCCCTTCCACACTGAGGACAAATAAATTCTGTCCCCTGCCCAGACCCCAGGTTTTGCTGCTTTCAGGTTTGTGTCTTTGCTTCAGCCTGCCGAACAAGTGTCTCTTCTAGTTGGAGAAGGCCATACTGGGTCTTTTGCCTCCACGCTGAACGATCAGAGGTCAAGGTTTCCCACCTGTTGATGTCCATTCCCAAGGCCTTTAGATCCCTCTTCCAGATGTATCGCAGCTGTGGTCTCCCTCTAGGGCGCTCTCCCCGCACTAATTCTCCATATAGGAGATCTTTTGGGATCCGACCATGAGCCATTCTCATGACATGCCTAAGCCAGCATAGACGCCGCTGTTTCAGAAGTGTGAACATGCTAGAGATTCCAGCATGTTCCAAGACTGCATCATTTGAAACTTTGTCACACCAGGTGATGCCAAGAATACGTCAGAAACAGCGCATATGGAAGGTGTTCAGCTTTCTCTCCTGCCATGCATAAAGGGTCCAAGACTCACTGCAGTACAAGAGTGTGCTCAGGACGCAAGCTCTATAGACCTGGATCTTTGTATGTTCCGTCAACTTCTTATTAAGCCATACTCTCTTTGTAAGCTTGGAGAACATGGTAGCCACTTTACCAATACGTTTATTCAGCTCAGTATCTAAGGAGAGAGTGTCAGAGATAGCTGAGCCAAGATACACGAAGTCATGGACAACCTCCAGTTCATGTTCAGAGATTGTGATACAGGGAGGTGGATCCACACCCTGACCCATGACTTGTGTTTTCTTCAAGCTGATTGTTAGTCCAAAGTCTTGGCAGGCTTTGCTAAAACGGTCCATAAGTTGTTGAAGGTCTTCGACAGAGTGAGCAGTAACAGCAGCATCATCGGCGAAGGGGAACTCACGCAAGCATTTCTGCTGGACTTTGGACTTTGCTCTTAGTCTGGAAGGATTGCAGAGTTATATCATATATAATTGTTTTATATATATAGATAGATAGATAGATAGATAGATAGATAGATAGATAGATAGATAGATAGATAGATAGATAGATAGATAGATATAGATATATAATATATATGTGTATTATATATTCTTCTTTAATATATACTTAATATATATAACACATATTTTAATATAATGCATATTTTAATATAAAATATAATACAAATTGAATATTTTGCATTATTATTTTATATTGAAATTTTTTAAAAATTTTGCAAAAAACTTCTTGTAATTTGCATTATTACTCATAATGAGGCAGCCCTAAAAAAAAAAAAAAGCAGGCCTCCATCAGTCTTGGAAGACTATGGTATCGTGCTCTGCGCTGCATACACTGCATGCGAAGCACGAAAGCCTGGGTTAGATTGTTATGGAGGATAGGCTGTTACCCAAGCAGCAAATCCCCCCTCTCCACGCCACTGAATTAGTCCAATGGAAAGGCAGAGCCGATACAATTGGATCCAGCTGGTGTTGCAGAGCTGGGCTAAGGACAGGAGCTCACCCTGTCTTGTGGGGCCGACCTGGGTCTCGAACCCTGGCCTTCTTGTTAACAAGCACAGTGTCTTAGCCACTTGCGCTAATGAAAAGACTTAAGGCTTGAGAAGCTTAGGGTGCAATGCTAGCTAACTTTCCAGGACTGGCATAGCTCTGCCAGAGGTCTGCCTCCTGCAGCAGAACCCTAACCCCACTACCTGACAGATTAGAGGAAAAAAATACACCAGAAAAGGACCCTCAAATATTTATCTCCCAATATTTGCCCATGGTTGCAAACTGCAGGCTGCCCTGCAAAGAGCTAGCTGATGTTTAAATAGCCTCAGGGAGTGAAGAAATTAGTTATCTGCTCTTTTCTATCACCCATGTTTTCGTTGGAGTCTCTGCAGGACCCATCAGAAATTGGAGCCACCACAAGTAGGTCCTGACCAACATTCTGAGAAATGCTGTGCATTCTGAGCAAAGGGGACCTCATGAAACATCAATCCTGTGCAAGTCTGCCAAAACATGAGCAATGACACCGTTTTGTAAGAGGGAGTAAGGAGGATACACCCGCATTCTCTACTGCAGCCTTGTAATTGCTAGCAGATTTGGGGGAAATCCCAAAACCATAACCATTTCCCAGAAAGTGATCAGAAAAGCTCCAGAGCGAGGGGTAAAAGGGATACAAGGTGGCTATGGGATACTAGCTGAGCTTTACTCCAGGTGCAAATTGCATACCAGTTCAATATTCTGGGAGTTGACCAAGACAATATGCAAACAACTTGAAATACAGTCCTAGTATTAATCCAGAAAAGAAACTTTTCTCCACACAATTCTCAAAAGTCTTGTGGAATAGACTTTTTGACTTCATTCTCTGCAACTCTGTAGATTGCAGGTGATGACATTGTTCAAACTGTTTTTGACATTTACTATTACAAATATCATTTGCTATTAGATGAAATTTACTATTATAGTAGCAGTGGATAATGAAAGCAAAGAGCCCTTCTTTGTTGGCATCTGGCCTAGATGTCTAAAAGGATATTGGACACACTTCTAAAACAAAAGTCCTTCATTGGTTACGAGCCATGCTGAGCATGTATGCAACCTCCTGATTTTAGAAGCAAGCATCCTTAGCAAGCCAGATGCAGGGGAGGGCATCAGGATTCAGATGTATGCAGAGGCATTGGGTGGGCCACTGTTCAGATACAGAAAATTGGATTTGATTGGTTTTTGGTTGAATCCAGAAGGGCTTTTCTTACGCTTTTCAGTAATGTGCAATAGTTGAGGGCAAGGTTTAGGCAGAGTTCTTGCTTTTGGAAGTGAGGGTATTAGAAGACATGCATAACAGTGTGTTTATTTTAATGCATGAGGGTGTGTATATGCAAAAAAGGGCATGATAATACTTTGGGGTGCAGATAAATAATTAAGGTGATGACATGTCTAATCTTCTTCTCTTCATATCAGCCCGTAGATGGGTTGCATTCCGTATCCAGATTGGGAAGTGATACTGGAACATGACTGAGAGGCCACCTCTCATTGTTAAGAGCACATGTCTTGCATGCAGAAGATCTACACCCTAGCCTCTGGCATCTCTATTTCAAATGGTCCGAGATCCTTGAGAGTCATTGCATGATGGAATAGATAATACTGGGCAAGAGGAACCAACATACATGGCAACCTCTTATGAAAGGAATAGTGTTCAGGATTACCTGATAAAGGAGGAAGGCTCTAGTAATTAAATGCAAAGGGAAGATCTGGGATAAAGCCATGACTCTAAGATTCTGTAAGGTAGAAACCAGCACCTGGAGAGCTAATCCATCATACCCATCATACCATCATATCTCGTGGCAGATATGGATGTGTAGCAATGGAATTTGGCACCAAATCTTTAATGTAAAGATTAATCTGAGTCTAATATTACCCTCTGCCTTCTCAGAGTGGTCTTCTGGCAAAGCTAACTGCTAAACCTGTATCTATAGGTTGCAAAGAGCAAGAGGGAACCCAGTGCTTGCATTCCTCACATAATAGCTGTGACCATTCCCAAACCTTGTCGTCTCCTTGTGTTGAAATGTTCCAATGCTGCTAAGCTGACTGTCGCCAAAGCACATCCTGATCCTCACATAGTCTCATTTTCTTAACTGTCATCAATTAAAATTGATTCTAGAGGGCTGTGCAATGAAGATAAAGTGATATGAAAAAAGTGATAAAAGAGGAGACAGCACACCGTGAGAAAGGATTTTTGCAAGTCAAGGCTGCACATGAAGGTTAGCTATGCAGTTAAGCCATCAGAAACTGAAACTTAAGGAAAGTAAGACATGGAACAACACTTCCTAATAGGCTGTGCTACCACAAGCAAAGTACTGTATTCTTGGGTGGGCGTCTCCTGAAATATCCAGATTTTAAGATAAGCTCTGAGGGACTAACTACCAATATATGTTGGGCACAGATGCATGCAGTGATGTCCTCATGCAAGTATATGGGTTCATTTGATGGGGAAACATCTGGGAAAGTTTTTGAGCAGGGAAGCAGCTGGGTGAAAGGGTGCTGAGCCAGTTTCCCACCCACTTTTTCCCACATCCCTCACCTTCACCCACTGGTTTGCTTTTGTCAGAGAGCTCAAAACACAAAAGAAAAAAATGTCAGACCTACAGGGCTATATTGAACCTGTTTTACCTATTTCCCTGACTTGGCTTTTTAAAGAATTCTTACGTGAAGCCTAATGTGAAGCTCCATAGCCTCTGGAATGCACATTTCTAGAATGCACATTTTAAATGCTAATCTACCTTGAGGCCAGATAAAGATGAATTCTCCAGTGCTTTCTTCAATTTTATGCCTCACTCTAATTGGCTTCTCAAATGCCCTGCCTCTTGCCATCCCACTTTGACTTGTAAGGTACTGATGGCTTCATATTATAATGCCACAAGGTTGGACAGTGCCTTCTAATCTGAGAGAGAGAGAGAGAGAGAGAGAGAGAGAGAGAGAGAAATATTTGGAGTTATTTTTCCATATAGATGTTACCATGGGCAGCTCAGAATGCTGTGGACATTATTTGAAACTGGGAAACTGAGGCACAGATATGCTTAATGCATGTGAGCATGTTCATCACTAATGGCCCTGCTTTCCTGCATGTTGTCATTTTAGATCTGAACGTCGCCTGAGCTGATTAAGATTTACCTGAGCGCACTAAGATTCACTAATCTTAGTAGTGATTACTAAGGTGAATACTATTGTTTGTTTAGGTCCTCTGAGTATATGTATTCTTATGGTCTGTTTTTTCTGCATTCCACAGATTTCTTGCTACCTGAAATACAAAACCTGAACTCATAAGTACCATCATATGGTACTAGGATCTTGAACTGCCAACCTGCTGACTTACAGATTCAAGATGCTATGCTTGTCAGTCACTGAGCCACCATAGCTATTGCTATTAACCAATTGAAATAGTTGATGAATCATCTACCTTTTAATAAATTAATCTATTAATCGCATCTAAATTATGATGCATACAGTCACACATTGTTCCAGTGCAGCACATTCAGTGCATTATATATAACTATACAATTTAGGATTGAATTTCGTAGAACCTGGCTCTGCCAACTTGCTGCCAAAGCCAGCTCTGCATGGCTCGGATTGGTTGACATCCAGCCAAATCCAGCGTAACTACGTGAGCATGTGAGACATTACATGTACCCATAGTTATTGCACCACCTAGTGAAAACAAGTGGGAAATTCATATTGCAATCCAGAGTAAATTGTTCTTACGCCGGAGCAAGGACTCCCTGTAGTTACTCTGGATTTCGCCCATATCCAACATCACAATCACATTTCACCAATTCCACCTCTAGAGATACTTAGCTTTTTCTGACTGATAGGAATTGATTTATTTCCATTTGATCTAATGATTTCCCTGTTTAAAAAAGCAAAAACAATAATACAGTGATTTGAATCAATACACACCGGTGCTTTAAAAAAAATTAAAAGGCAGATAGCTTGCTTGCCTGAAGATGACAGATAAGAAAGATTAAAGCTCACTGAACATTCCTTGAAGTGGCACATTTATTTATTTATTTATTTATTTATTTATTTATTTATTTATTTATTTTTAATAAACCAAGGCTACCACTTACTGTTATAAAGGACACTGTTTTCAATATTACAGTATCCATTCTCAGTTCTATCAACTTAATTCTACCCAGCTTTCCAACATTGATGCAGCAGCAAAGTGGCACCAAAGTAAGGGAACAAACATTCCCCTCCCTTGAAGTGACTTCTGTGACTGCTCTGTATCCGCAGAACGCAGTGCACGACAGCTGTGCTGTCTCAGGATCGGAAAGTGAGATAGGATTGGATTCTAAATATTCTAAAGCTTTTTTAAAAAAAGAAACCTGTAATTATTTCACAAGCACTGTAAAGTAAAAGGATTTGAAAACCTTATGGCAGCCAGAGCAGGGCCTCTGTATATACTGTGTATACTGTATATACAAAATGAAAAATTCATTTAAAGCAACTCCCCAAGGAAAGGAACACCATCAGTGGTGGGCTCCAGCAGGTTTGCACCTACTCTATAGAACTGGCTGTGAATGAGAGGTAGGACATATAAAGTTTAAAAATAGCCATTTAAAAGTGGCTGCCAGATAGGCATAGAACTGGTTGTTAATTTCTTTGAATCCCATCACTGAACACCATCCCCTTTACATCACTTTCACAATTGGTTATAACAAAAATTTCTCATAATATAATATTATATAAAAATAATATAATATAAAAATTTATCATAATATAACCAAAGTGCTTGCAGTCAGGCTGCAATCCTTTCCGCACTTTCCTGGGTGTCAGTCCCATTGACCAGAATAGGACTTACTTCTGAGTAGACAGACCTAGGATTGGGCTCTGTGTTCACTAACACCCCCTGCGGTAGCTTTATGATCCAGTGAAGGGCAGGAAGAGCAGGTGAACGTACAGTCCAGGAAGCAATGTGTGATGACAGGTAGCCCTCCGGCAGAGCAATTCAGACTGTCAGGATACAGTCAATTAGTGGTGCACTGATAAATTTTAAAACGCAGGAGCTTGTTTTACTACCCCCATGTGCTGTAGTCACACCTACATAGCCACACCCCATTAAGGACTATCACACCAAAATCATTCTTACCTTTCCTTCTTATTCTTCCCTTTCCATTTGTTTTTACTTTGAAAAGCTTTTATTTCATGTAAAGGTCTCCAGCCCATCCCACACTCTTGGAATGAGTTGCAGTGGGTTTAAAGACATGTAGAAAAATAGGACTGAAAAACATCCCAGATCCATTGAAATGCATAATTGCAATCCTAGCCTATGCATTTTTACTCAGAAATTAATGCTGCAATTCTAAAGACACTTTCCTGGCAGTAAGACCCATTGAACACAATGGGGATTACTTTTGAGTAGACATGGTTAGAATTGTGTTCTAAGTTCCACTGTGTTCCTTAGGACTTGCTCTAAGGTGAATTTGTGTAGGATTGTGGCCTTTTAGTAACATGAGTCACATACAGTGGGCCCTCTTCATCTGTGGGTTTGGAACTCACAGGTTTCATTTACTATGGGTTCGAAACCCACAGCTGGACAGCCTCTGCACTTGGGTTCGAAACTATGGGTTCGAAACCCACCACTGCACTTCCAGTTTTGCCAAAAGCTGGAATTTGTCGCAGAAGCCTCTGGGAAGTGTTCTGGTGTGTGTAGAGGTCATCTCCACACCTGACCACAAGTAACTTTGGATCATACCTAAATGTCCTCTAAGTAACACCTTCCAACATACATACATCATACTATCTGCAGGTTCAGTATCCAGAAATGGAAGTCCTGTGGATACCAAGGTCCCACCTGTATTGTCTCTCAGCTAGCCCTTACTTAACACAATGGCCTAGACATCAACATGTGTCCCAAGACAGTTTTCTCAGTTTGTCCCTTCCTGAGACTGATGCTTATTCTCAGCTAAAATTTGTGGAAGTTTCAAAATTTCACTTAAGTGCGCCTGCAGATGATGTCACCACTCCCATTACAAGAGAGGTCCTTGAGCTCCACTTCTACATCTCTTAACTACAACTTCATGGTTATATAATCTGATACTGTATATTCTTACTAGACAGTAAGTTCAGTTAAACATACTATGATGTACTTCTGATAAAAATACACAGGATGGGCAGCAAGTGTTTGTAAAAGACATACCTCTATTGTCATCTATGAAATGTGGGAATGCACTACTGTCCCACCTGTGGCCCTGCCAAGGAGATCCACATGTGCAGGTCTGAATGGATTGTGCTGCAACTCCAGCAGATGGACTGACTGACCTTGTAAGATCCAGCCCTGCCCTGTCCTGCCCTCACTAATATGCTTGAGAGATTGGATTACTGTCAGTGTGTCTCAGAGATAATAACCCACCATTCTATCACAGTTGGGTGTCATAAAGATAATTTTGTTCACGCCTGCCAAGTTACAGGAGACACTGGGGTGAAGGGCGTCCGCAAGACGCCTGCAAGGAAATTAATTTCTGCTTGGTACGGGGCCTCGCAAGTATGCAGGTAATGAGCCCTCTTGCCAACCACCCACAGTGAAAGAAGGATAAAGAAGCAAAACTGGAAGGCAAACATGCAATTTCAAATTTCAGCTTTAATGCTTGCAAGGTGTTGCAACCGTCCATTTGCTCCAGAGGTAAGCACTCCAAGCAATCTTTATTTTAGGGCCAGTACTAAGTGGAAGATATCCCCATCTCTTGCTTGTTATTGATAATTATGAATGTTCGTTGTTGCTTGGGAAACTGATATTTTGCCCAAGTTAAACAAGTTTTTCTCACCTTATCACGGTTGTTAAAAACTATTCTAAAAATGGCGATGGTCTATCTTTTCAGAGCCTGCAGTTTGCTCAACTTCCAGCCTCTCTCGGATTTGAACACTGGAAAAGTGCAGAGTGCTGGCCACAAGTCTATGGGGATGTCAGGAGATTTATGAGGACACACAAGGAAGTTCTACAGATTGCTACAGAGGAATTTATTGTAATACAAGGAAGCCGAATGAACCAAGAATTATTTAGATTTCTCCATTCCAAGTGTACCAAACCACTCCTCACTGTTATATTGGCATTGCAGCAGCCAACACCATCTTTGGCAGACAGTATGGCCAAAAGTACCTCAAACTGATGTTGCACGCAAGAACAAGGTGACCATATAGAATGGAGGACAGAGTGCCTCTACTTTGAACTATTGCATTGAAGAGGGAACTTAGGCAGGTGCTGCTTTTTATATCCTTCTACGATGAGCTAAACCTGCTTCAATTCCCACTTCTAATAAATCAGATGTTAATGTTCACCCAGTTATTAATGTCCACCCACCCATTCAAGGACAGAATGGTCTATATTGAAAAATCCAACACTGGGCTGGTGTAAGCTCTTGATGCATACATAATATATATTATGTCAAGGAGCTCCACAGTCACACTGAGGGTAGATACAAGACCCCACTTAAATAGTAAGTGGGTACAGATCCTATTCTGAGTTGACCAATGGTAGGTAAAAACCTGTCACCTTTCAAGTAGGGTTCTCGATGTAACTGCCTGTATGTGGGTGTCCAGAAGCCCAGTTAGCTTTCCATTGCAGATTGGTGTTAAAGTTGTTAGCTGTTGCACGAGTGCCAGAGAAGGCTTCCTGGATTTAAGCCAGCCCATTGAATCAGGAAGATGGTGACTATGTGGAAATTTGTCCAGTACTGTCCTAGTTATGGAAACTGGCTGAAAGTTTGGATGTTTTGAGACAAAACACAAATCTGGATTAGTTCAACATTTCCAAGCTGCAGATTGAAAAGTGCCCTTGTCTTTGGCATCCAAAATCAAGTGGACTTTATTTGCAACAGCCTAAACACAAAGCTGCTCACTGTTTTCATCAGAAGAGCAATAGTTCCAATTTACATGGTTGTTAAAAAAAACTCCAGCTTTGAAACAAACAGGCAATGCCCGTTTATCCTTCTTCATGTGAAATTACAATGGTAAAGGACACATAGAGGGATCCACAAAGCCAAGGCAATGATCTATCTTTTCAGAGCCTGCAGTTTGCCCAACTTCCAGCCTCTCTGGACTTGAACATTGAAAAAGCACATGATGCTGGCTCCATGTCTATGGGGATGTTATCAGATTTGTCAAAAGTGGCAATGGCCTATCTTGACATAGCGTCAATATCATCCTATTCAGTACCTGTTGCTCCACTGAACCCAGCTATAAAGATAAACGGTCAACTGGATTTGCAAAGAACAAGCTATTGTATTGCAGCCGACTTGCAGGACTGCAAGCTTGATATCCTGTTCAAATTTCCAACAGTTCACCTGGAGATGGATGCTGATTCCTGCAGAATTCAGGCCAATCCTGGACAGATGACAATCCACTTATAGTATCTGTTGTACCTAAGCAAAATCTGTCCACCCAAGCTTTCCAACAGGTTTTTTTTTTTGCCATTTAAAGCTGTGCCCTGGTTGTTCCGAGATCATCCTATATTTAATCTATACATATAAAATTGAAAAGTCACTGACTGCTGGACTGACTGACCTACCGAGCCACGCACTAAGCCACTCTCTCAAAACCATGGGACCAGCCAAAATCACCAGGTCTAGAAGCATGAAATTTGGGGAGGGTGTTCCATATGGAGGCACCCAGTGAGACCTGGTTTATGAAATTCCAACCAGAAGGGGGTGAAAAAGTGTATAAAACATTTTCATCCCTATACTTAACATTGAAGAATCACTGACTGATGAATGCTCTGCCCCAACCCCTGAACCTAGAAGCATGAAATTTGGGAGGATGTTCCTTCTGTGACGTGACCACCCACTAAGAACTGATTTTGAGAACTTTAACCCCTATGGGGGTGAAAAGGGGTGCAACATCCTTTCCATCCTATGTTTAACATCCTAAATTTTACATTCAATATCCACAGTGATGGGCTTCAAAGAAATTAAGAACCGGTTCTCTGTCCATCTGGCAGCCACTTTTAAATGGCTATTTTTAAACTTTTTAAAAACTTGTTAAGAACCGGTTCTATAGAGTAGGTGCGAACCTGCTGGTGCCCACCACTGTATATCCAGCCTCAACCCCTGGACCTGGAAGCATGAAATTTGGCGAGTGTATTCCTTCTGTGATGGGAACACCCATTAACAAACTATTTGGTGTCCTGTGGTGCACTGGGGGATTATGCTTGGGGGGTTGGGAATGGTGCACGGGAGGGGGGGCGTTCACATGGGGATGCTGCACAGGGGAATGCTGCAAGGGAGGTAGTGCATGGGGAAGATTCCAGGGGGATATGTTGCATGGGGGATGCTGCACGGGGGGATAGTGCATGGGGGGATGGCACAAGGAGGAGTTTTACTCCTGCAACGGCAGGTAAATTTTGCTGGTACAAAAATATATCTGAGAAACTTTCTGGGAAAAGATTGCTTGCCCAGCCCAGTATATAGTCCCAATATGGACTACTATATGGGCACAAAAGGCAGACACACGGACCCTTTTCTTTTGTCCTTATGTATCTTTTGTCCCAGTGTTTGCCTTTGGTAATTGCTGTACTGTATGATATAGAATGCCAGCATGAGCTTGTTTGAGGTATCATTTTTAGGGTCTTTCAGTTCTGTCCCTTGTGACATTAATTTACCTTTATCTTCTATGCATATAAATGTGCATGCACATGAATGCTAAAAATGCTATGCAAAATGCTATGATGAGCAAAATGCTCATCAATGCTATGATGAAAAGTTGAGCCATTGCAGCTGACACATTGCAGCTTCTAGGATGTATTTAGAAACCATGGAAATCTGTTGTATGACAATTGGGTTGTATCCAAAGAAAGTCACTTTCTTTGTCAAAAAGAAAGTCAAAGAAAGTCTGCAATCCTAAATGCACAAACCTTCTCCCAAATTTCCATGGGAGAATACCATTCAAATACCCTCTCCCAAATTTCCATGGCACACCTGCAGATCATTTGTCGTTCACCAGTGTGCCGTGGCACAGTAATTGAATATGAAATACATACATATGTACACAGACATATAAAATCTTATAAAGGTCATTTAAAGTAAAGCAAGAAAAATACAAGTTACAGACAGCCTACTGTTCTGGTGCTGTTCTGGTGCTGTCTACTGTTCTGGTGTGTGTGGATCTTAGGGTTTGCATGTGACAATGGAAAGTACATCAGCCTCTCCCAACATATTTCCAAAACTTTGAGACTACTTTGAGATTCAGACTCCCATGCATGTGAAAATTGTTCTTGAATGATCAGAATATGTGGATCACTTCCCACAAAGGTGAGCAACCCCCAGGAGAATTGTACAAGCCAAATTGAGGAGGAGTGCTGTGTTATGATTTGTGGTGATGAAACAAGCCTTGAGGCATTATGCTCCCTTGCAGCTGTGTGATTTACAACCCTGTTTGGCCTGCCAGCCATATCAACTCCAGGAAATAGGGAAGGTATTTACAAATGTAATGGTGGTCTTCAATGGAAGCTTCAGGTCTTATAAAGAGCATTCTAGGAATAAGTTTTCCCTAGAAATAACCAAGGTAATCACCAGTGTTAGCTGTTTCAACTGTTCTCTTCACTGGTGATAAAAGAAATACTTATTATTTGCTGACATACTCACAAAATAAAAGGTATAAGAGCAGTACATGATCACAGCTTTTATCCAACGTAACTCTGGCCAGTTGGTAACACTGGAAGTCTAGATCTCTCAGAGCTGCTCTTATCAGCAAGTTACCACCCTGGGGCACTTGATTGAACTGGGTGGACCACAAGAACCAGTACTAATAAAAGTAGGAGAGAAGAGATACGATCAGAAATGTCTTCATACACTGGCAATAGACCGGGATGGAAGGAGAGCAGGCAGAGGAGCTTTAAGTCCATTACCTGGTATCTGCTGTAAAAGCCAGCAGCGTGTGTGGGTTTAACTGCACGTTGACAGATTTGTCATGGATGATACAGGGCATGTCATGACAACACGTACACAGATTTCACTGGGGAGGTTGTGTTAGGAGCATAGAATGTTGCCTTCTAATGAGCCATACTATTGATCCATCCAGCTCAGTGTAATCTTACTGACTTGCAGAATCTCTCCAGGCAGGGGTCTCCTCTTGCTCTAACACAACGATTTTCCATTTTTTTCCCATCTCAAGACACACTGAAAAGACACTTAACATTTCACAGATGATTTAGGGGCACTCTCATGTTCCTGTGATGCAGACAATCCTGTTTTTTTCAAGGATCAGTGCCTGGGGCACACTCCACTGTTGCACATTGCTGAAGGTGCTCCATGCCCTTAACATGCCTTCTTCCTGGATTGCAAATTATCCAGCCAAAAGAGTGTTTGTTCTTTGGAACACGCTAGTATAGTATGAGTATAATTGTCTTCGGACATGTTAGCAGCTGCTCAAAACAAGCCTGGAGTAACTGGTAGACAATGGACTACTGGATGATTTAGTGTCCTTGCACACCCATAGATGTGTGAGAGAAGAGAGACCTGATTCCCTTCCATATCTTACTTCTAGAGACACTGGTTAGGGAGCAAAATGCTGAACAACTCTAACAATTTATATTAGACATATTAGAAATCAAGGCATCACACCCCCATTTTCCCACAAAGCAAAATAGGGACAAAGTAGAGACAGATTACCAGGACAGATCCCCTGATATATATAGGGTCAGCTAGGAATCCATTGAATTGCATTGGTGTATTAGATCAAGGGCAAAACAAGAAGTTATGGGAAATGCAAAACTATTCCCTGGCTAGCCCTACAATCCAGAGTAACTACGGGAACACATAAGGGATATTACATGTACTCATAGTTACTGCACCACCTAGTGAAAACTTATGTGAAAGTCATATTGCAATCCAGAGGAAATTGTTCTTATACCGGAGCAAGGACTCCCTGTGGTTACTCTGGATTGTGCCCTTAGACCAGCCATGTGACAGATGTGTCCATATGACAGATACACTCCTGAACTTTAGCTATTCCAATGACTATCCAGGGGGTTGTGGGATTATGTACACACAACTTCCATTTGTTTATCCGACTGTTTGAAAAGAAATGGTTCATCATCCACTGATTCATGATTGTTTTATGCTCTTAATTTTGCATGTTTTATATGTACTGGTATTAATTTTTTATTTTCCAGTAAAAGGTTCTGACATTATGTATTCCAGTTATACACAGAGGTGTCTCTATACAATCCCGTTTCCCACATTCATTGGAATGTCTGAATAAAACAGACATTCCACACTCTACGCTCCACATTGTCCTTTCTATATAACCACCATCTTGTTAGCTAAAATGTTTAAATAAATACAGCATTTCTCTTTCTTTTTATAGAAAGAGAACAAAAGTGTTCTCAGTTTGCAGTACAAACTGGAAAGCCAGACAATGAAAGCGGGTCACATCTTCTGGAGATATGGACAACAAAATGATCGCTCTTCAACAATATATAACATTATGGATAACATTATGGATAATTATTTCGAACCTTCATGATTTTGTGATGTTGGTCACCCGCATTCCTCATAACTTCACAAATGGAAGATGTGGAAGACTAATGATTCATTTGGTGGTGCATGGACAAAAAATGATTATTGGTACATCACAATATCAAATATCATGTCTTTCTTCTTCCAGCTCTTACCTCCTGAAATTCCAGTATTGCACTAAATCTCCAAACAGGAACTTCATGGACATGGAATTAATTCATGCCTGTCTCTTTGATGGATCTTAAAGAAAAGAGACATTCATGCTTATGGGATGATATTTGTGTCTCATCTTCAAAGACAATAGAACCATTGAGAAATTCCTGATCGAACCCGTTCTTTGATGTAGGTGGCATCCTTTAACCCTTTTGTTTGTAGGCAAGAAAGGGGAGATGTTTTCCAAATTTAATTGGATTTGATGTGAGCCAATTTCTTGGAAGAAAAAGGTGGGACAACTTTGCTGTGAGTCAGCAGTAGGATGCTATTATCAAAATGTTGTTTTGTTTTGCTCTAAGGGTGCAACCAAAGAGCTACTCCCTTTCCTGCACACCCCAGGCTTGAATTTTCTATGCCAGACCAGAATGTGTCTTAACCCTTAGAATCCCTACCGGGTGAATTCCACCAAGTAGGAAGTTTGTGTTGTGTTTTTTAAATGGAATTTATTATTATTACTTGACAAAACTTTGTGACTTTTTTACTGCTAATTAGACAGTTATAAATCCAAAAGCATGAATGTTTTGAATTCACAGTTTGTCTGTAAATTCAAATTATAGCACCCAGTACCAGCCGGGTTGATTTCACCTGTGCTGCTTTTCATAGTTCATTTGCTTTTTGGGGGGGACCTAGCAAAGCAATACCCTGCTGTGTGATGGTATTGTTCATGCTGGGAGCATGAGCATCTTTCAAGGATGTTCGTGAAATAGTGTCTTCTAAGATCTGTGAAAGCCTCCACCCTGCAGCAGCTTGATAGCCCTGGTGCTTTAAATGGAGACTGTCTTGCATGGGCAGCACCCTGCTGTTTTTTCCTATCCATTACACACAGCAAAGTGAGTTCTGCTCTTCCCTCTTCTTCTCTTCTGTTTAAGCCAGGTGCCTCGGTACAGGTGCAGCAGCAATTTATTCTTCTACTAGCGAAAAGCGTACCCGCGTTGCGGGAGTAACATTTCCCCATATGCTATCCCCCCATGGCACATCAACACCCCATGTGCATCAACACCCCATGCGCAACTTCCCCCATGTGCAACTTTCCCCCATGTGCAACTTCCCCTATGCGCAACTTCCCCCATGTGCATCAGTCCCCCATGTGCAAATCCCCAATGTGCAACTTCCCCCATGTGCATCAACCCCCATGTGCATCATCCCCCCATGCACAACTTTCCCCATGCGCATCAACCCCCATGCGCAACTTCCCCACATGCGCAATTTCCACCATGCGCATCTTCCCCATGTGCAATTTTTCCCTCATGTGCAACTTCCCCCATGTGCAACTTCCCCCAATGTGCAACCCATGCGCATCAACCCCCATGCGCAACAGTTCTGCATGCTGGTCCATTCCATGTTGACATCAAGACTAGACTATTGCAGAATTTACATCTAGTGCCGAATGCGACGGCTCATGTGGTTACTGGAGGTTGGCAGTTTGCTCCAGCAATTACACTGGCTGCCAGTTTGTTTTCAGACCCAATTCAAGGTATTGACAATGGGCTTAACCCTAACCATGTCTACACAAAAGTAAGCTACATTATGTTAGGATAGTCTTACTCCCAGGAAAGTGTCTTTAGGATTGCAGCCTATGACTTATAAAACCCTAAACAGCCTGGGACCAGCATATTTGAGAGATCGCCTTCTTCCATACAATCTGATCCTCTGTCTGAGGGCTCAGCAGGTTGTGTTGCCGCTGAAAGAAGTAAGAGGGATGGCAGCCAGAAACAGGGCCTTCTTGGTGGTGGGGCCCACCTTGTGGAACTCCCTCCCCAAAAAGTTAAAGCAAGCTTCTTCAGGTGAGGCCTAAAGACTGTTTTACTTAGACAGACTTACAATAGTTCTTATTAAATAAGGGCATTTTATTGCAGTCTGCCTGTTTTTTAACTTGGGGTTTTACTGTCTTTCCATAGTTTAAATATATTTTAATTGTATTGTGATATTCTGTTTTATTGTTCTCAATCTAGTTTTAATTGTATTTTATTATTTTAAATGTTTCTTTTTTAAGGAAGAAAGGTGGGATATAAATTGAATAAGAAATAATAACAACAGATGACGTCTGTTCAGCCTCAAAAACATGTTTTTCAATATCATTTTTTTACAGGTTGTATCCCATGAAGAACTATTGACTGCTGTATAATTGTCTTGAGGACTATAATTAAAAAGAACACCAGCAGAAGCCACTAGTACAGACATTGATGGGGTGGGTAGGGCCAGTTACTCTCCCTCTACTAAATAAAGGAAAAAAATGAGTGTTTCTTGCCCAGTTAGCAGGAGTAAGACTAGTTGAGGATGGAGGCATTTGTGTTACTGTTCCTAGTTCTTTCTCTTTACCTGATTGGCAGAGTTCACCTTAGTAAATGCCGAATCCGTGATCCACACCCTCCACTCCACAAATATCATCAGCCAGGAAATCTCATCATTGGAGGCATTGCTTCTCAATCCTTCATTATTTCTGATACTATAATCTTCACTGAAGAACCCCCACCAGCATTTCTTGAACAGTTTACGTAAGGACTTATTTTTTTAAAAAAAATTCTTATTTCTGCATATTTCATCATATGATCGGTCCAAAGTGCTGCAGTCTCAAAACAGGCTCTTGGACCAGACGTAGAGAAGGTTAATAGCATGAAGATAATGCTGAAGAGCAGCACAGGGATGGAAAATCATTCTATAAATTCACCTAAAAGTTTATCTCCTCATATACTGTTCTCTTTCTTTAATCTTGTTTCCTTCCATCAATTGCTTTATCACATCTCATTCAAATAGAGAGAGATGAAGAGAGACTGACAGACTGACAATACTAGCGCGACTCATATAACTGTTAAACTGTTCTATAAAGCACACAGGTGAACAAGAAGCACAAATGATAGAAATATATTCTCCTGTATATGGGACAATATATGTCCACAAAATAACCACAGAATAGTATACAGGGGGAATCCCGTTGTCATGCTGGTGTGAAATAGCTGATGAAGGACCGTGATAGCAATTGATCATAGCTTTTGTATAGAGAACTGGCATTCAGTCCATGTCACCTTCAGTTCACAGTCCCTTATTTGTCAGTCAGCATCAGTTTAAGTCAGGGTGACCGTATGTCATAACCAAAAAAAGAGGATAAGCCCCCCCCTCCAAAAAAATGTGGGTCATCCAAGTAAAATTTAGCAAAAAGTACATATTATATGTACTTTAAACATGTAGCAAACCTGGGGAATGAAACAGCTTGAAATGAAGAACAGATTCCTACAGATTCCGACTGTTTTCCCCCATGTGTTTTGGTACTTTGTCAAAGAAAGTTGACATAGAAAGTCTATAGGTTTTCTCCTGGAAACTTCCTCTTGAGAAAGCAGCAGTTCATTTTAGAACATTCATCTTGACACTTGAAATTTTGATGTTTCAACCTTTAAAAAAGAATAAAGCTGATCTTATTTAATCTGAAGAACGCTGTAGTAATCTTTTATTTCAGGATTCTCATCACCCTGATACCCTCTGTATCTTCCCGATCTTTGCGTCTCTCATTCTAGGATAATAACAAAACATTATCAGCATATCCTGGCTTTAGCATTTGCAGTGAAAGAGATCAATGAAGATCCCCACACTTTACCCAATGTCACTCTGGGCTTCCACATGTATGACAGCTATTTCAATGAAAAGTGGACATTTCATGTCACAATGCTGCTGCTCTCTTTCCTGGAGAAATTTGTCCCCAACTACAACTGTGATGTCCAGCATAAGCTACTAGCAGTCATTGGAGGGCTGGATTCCCAAGTCTCTCTTAATGTGGCAATGGTCTTGGATATCTATAAAATTCCACAGGTAGGATTTCACTGTCTTTGTTTATAGAATATGGGACCTTAAAACTTCATTTACACTTCCTTTGTTCTCCATCAGGCACTAGGTACCACTGGGCACCACTGGACACTAGGCACCACCAGGCACAATCAGGTAGCAGGTTCAAGGTAACCTCAGAACTAGGCATCCGTACTGGGCACCAAGCACCATTGGGCAGCACAGGGAACTGGACATTCCTGCCAGGCACGGTGCAGCAGACACCAGGTGCCAGACCCACTCATCCTTACTAGGCACTGGGCACCAGGCTCTAGACACAACCAGGCAGAAGTGGGCACCAGGCAGCACCAGACACCAAATCAGTTCTTAGTGGGTCCTTATATCAGAAGAAATATGCTTCCCAAAATTCTTGCTTCTAGGTGCAGGAGTTTGGGCTGGGTGTTGATCAGTCTTCAAAGTTAAACGTAGGAACAAAAGGGCTGTGGTGATGCAAGTGGTTAAGACACTGTGCCTGGTAACTGGCAGACTGGGATTCAAGACCAGGTTGCTACAAGACAGAGTGAGCTCCCATCCTTAGCCCAGCTCCTGCCAACCTAGTAGTTCAAAAACATGTAAATGCAAATAGATAAATAGGTAACACTTTGGTGGGAAGGTAAAACAGCTTTCTGTGCACCTTCAGCAAGGACACAGAAGTTTCTTTGGGCAATGCTGGCTCTAAAGACTTAGAAACGGAGACAAGCACCGCACCCTATAATCAGTCACAACTAGCAGTATAAAATGCAGGGGATACCTTGACCTTTATAGGGACAAAAACACGTTGCACCTCTTTTTACCACTTTAGGGGTTAACTTTCTAAAAATCATTCCTTAGAGGGGGCTAACATAAAGGAATATGCTCTTCAAATTTCACACTTCTAAATCCAGGCTTTTGGGCTCAGGTTTGATGAGTCAGGGATTCTTCAGTGTTAAATATAGAGGCAAGGACATATTGCACCTTCTCACCCCCTTCCAGTCTGAATTTCCAAAAATCAGTTCTTAGTGGGTCCCTACATCATGGAAGGAATACTCTTCCCAAATTTCACACTTCTAGGTCGAGCAGTTTTGGCTGAGAGTGAGTGAGTGAGTGAGTGAGTGAGTGAGCAATTCTCAGAATTGCTGGAACATGCTGTAGTGTTAATAGATGGATTATATGAAAAAGTCATATAAAGTTTAAATTTTCCCTCCTTGCCTCATCTCCTCATTAGCTCACTTATGGCCCTGCTCCAATGACGAACATTAAAACACCAGGAATTCCCTTCTACCAAATGGTGCCCAAAAAAGGCATTCAGTATGCAGGAATTCTCACATTGCTTCTGCATTTCAGCTGGACATGGATTGGCCTTGTGACAATGGAAAATGATGACGGAGAGAGATTTGTGCAGACTGTGGTTCCACTTTTTTCCCAGAGTGGCATATGTTTTGCCTTCATAGAACAAATACCCCGGATGACTTTTATCTCTGAAATGTCAGAAAGGATGCAACGTGGGGCAAAAATACATGATTTAATTATGGACAGTACAACCAATGTAGTTACTGTCGATGGAGAATCTCATACTATGACACTTATGAGATGGTTCCCATACCTGTCAGAACATAAACACATGACAAACACAGCAAAAGGTAAAGTGTTTATAATGACTGCCCAGATAGAGTTTGTATCAAATCCCTATCAAAGAAGTTGGGATGCAGAAATGTTCCATGGTGCCCTATCCTTCACAACTCATACCAACAACCCACCAGGATTTCAACAGTTTGTTGAGAACCAAAATCCACAAATGAGCACAAATGAGGATGGCTTCATCAGAAGTTTCTGGCAAAATGCATTTGAATGTGTCTTCCCAAATTCAGACCTGGGCACAGTGAATGAAGATATTTGCACAGGGGAGGAGAAATTGGGAAGCCTTCCTGGATCTTTCTTTGAAATGAGCATGCTTGGACAGAGCTATAGTGTCTACAATGCTGTCCATGCTGTGGCCCATGCTTTGAATGCCATGTCCTCATCTTCACTCCCATGTAGAGTCCTGCGTGAAGGACGTGGAGTGAAGCTCCAGAATCAGCAGTTATGGCAGGTAAAGGAATTAATGTCATCATCTGACAAAACTTTGTACATTAGGTTTTAGAACAGACCTCGGTTTTCAAAGAAATTTATTGCCTCCCCAACTTGTTTTTACTGAGCACAGACAGGTTGAAATGCAGAATGGACCGTTTTGTATATTGCTGTTTTCTCATCTTCTGCATAAGCTTCCCATATGAACAACAATCTTTGTTCCATGAAATAAGTAATTTTCTATTTATGTTCTTAGCCAGTGAAACAAGCATTACTTTGTCCACTCTTGGCCAGCTCTAAAACCTGATCAGAGATTGTTCTGCAGATCAGAGAAAACTAGAGAAATCATTGATTTCAATGAAGAATATGTAAAAGGATGTATCGCAAGTCCAATAATCATTCATAGACAAAAGTGACGTAAATAAGTCATCCATAAATGATTATCCTCAACTTCAATTTAATATTGTTTATACTGATTTCATCTAGTTCCTGAGAATCATCTCATTTAATAACAGTGCTGGGGACACAGTTTCTTTTGACCAAAATGGGGAGCTAATTGCCGGATTTGATATCATCAACTGGATTATCTTCTCCAATCAATCCTTTCACAGGGTGAGAGTTGGAAGTGTGGATCCCCAGGCTTCTCCAGACAAGACAGTCACCATCAGTGAGGATGCCATCGTGTGGCACAGATGGTTTAATCAGGTAGGGTGGTGTTGTTGGCAAGTCTGGGAAGGCTTCCAACACTGAATGAGAACAAAATAAATTTCATTTGTGACATGCAAAAGTTGTTGATTTTTTTTCAGGGAAGATGAGCCTTTATAAATACTCATGATGGAGATATATTAAGTATTGAGGAAACAACTGATTTATCATTGATTTATGATTTATCATAGGTGCTTTATCATTGTTTTTCGTACGTTGGCAAGCACAAGATTCAGAAATGGTTAGAGCAGGAGTCCTCAACCTTTTTAAACAGAGGGCCGATTCAGTCCCTCAGACACTGTTGGGGGCCAGACTATAGTTTGGAAAAAATGAACAAAGTCCTAGGCACACTGCACATATCTTATTTGTAGTAGTATAGAGATGTTTACTTGCAAGTAGACCAGCCCAGGCTTGGGCTCCACGGCTGCCATCCTACCCACACTTACCTGGAAGTAAGTCTCAGTGAGCCTTACTTCTGAGTAGACCAGCCTCAGACTGGGCTCTAAGTCTGCTAACTAGCCCATGCTTACCTGAGTGTAAGCCACACTGACCTCAGCGAACATTACTTCTGAGTAGACCAGCCTAGGCCTGGGCTTCAAGGCTGCCATCTTACCCACACTTACCTAGAAGTAAGCCTCGGTGAGCCTTACTCCTGAGTAGACCAGTCTAGGGCTGGGCTATAAGCAACTGAGGCTGCTGCTGCTGGGAGGAATGATAGGTAGATGTTCATGAAACTTCCAGAAGTTTGCCCGGAGTTTTGTCCCTTGCAGGGTGCTGTGAAGGGGAGGGGGGAAGCGGCACTACTCACTGGTCCATGGGGGGGCACGTTGAGCGGGATGGCCACCTCCTCCTCTTCATACTCGGGTCTGTCCAGTGAGTCTCCCTCATCCACGGTGCTCAGCCCCCCGACAGGGAGTGGTGGCTGCGGGGACGGTGGCAGTGGAGGGAAGGATGAAGGCGGAACCACAGCGGTGCCACCTCCTCCTCCTCCGGCGTCCATGGGAGGCCCCCTGGGCAGGAAGTCATCTGCGGCTAAGTCATCTGTTTCCCCCTAACCCCTGGTGGCGGGGGACGGGGGTTCTGTAAATAATGGTGAGCCAGATTAAGGACCCTGGGGGGCAGTATTCGGCCCACGGTCCGTAGTTTGAGGACCCCTGTGTTAGAGTGAACTTATAATTTAACAAGACAAAACCAAATTTGTCTTTTATTTATAAGATTTATGGTACTTCGTTTTAAGGGTTTTATTATAGTTTTTTAATTTCATTTCTAAGGGAAATTTTAAAAAGTAAATGGAGCAACAGTTTGGAGCACACCACATGGTACCAATAAGTCCATATAGCAATTCCTGAGAAACTTCATGATAAAATACAAAACAATTGAAGAAACAAATTGTTACCATGCATATTATTTCCCTGTTTCTCCATCTCTCCTTGAATTCATGGTTCAGGTACAACCTCTTTCTGTATGTAGCAGGAGCTGCTATCCTGGTCTGAGCAAGAAAGTGAAGGAGGGAAAACCATTTTGCTGCTATGATTGCATCCCATGTCCAGAAGGGAAGATTTCAGATCAGAAAGGTAAGAAGAAGACTGCAGGTATCAAACCAGGCAGTGCCATAGCTAATGGGATGCAGGAGATAGCAACTCACAGGGCAACAAGTTTTAGGGGGGCAACAAGCTGAGTTTGACAAAGTGGTCAAAATTGAGCAATCCTTGGTCTGTATCAATAATACAATCATGTTATATATCACACTGAAAATGTAATTTAATGCAGAATACAATGAAACAAACTACATTGGAATAGAGGTAGTCTATAAAATGTTATGGCCAATTAACCAGAAAATGAAAACACAACTGCCTTATGGAACAAAAAGGGGATTTTAAAAATTCGACTTTGATCGTTCTAAGAGCCAATGAGATGTTATTATAATACAGCATGGAATCAATAAAATTTAAACATGTCGGCTCTCATTTCCTTGTATCATAATGTATCTAGCCCTGCTTCCTGGGGAAAAGATTGTTTTTTCAACTGGTGCTCTTCATATATTTAGCATGGGAGAATAACCGTTCTTCTTCTACCTAGTAGAGTGTCTGTAACCCATTATGGGTGCATTTTTATTGACTCAATTAAATTTGATTTTGTTGTTCAGAGGAGATACAAAATCTTCTTTGACCCCAGGTAGCAGATACATAACTTAGCATACAATTGTAACCAATTTTCCAACTTCGGGGTAAGGACAATGTAACTCCCAGGTAAGGCTTTTCTTTAAGGAGGACTGCATGACTATTACTGCGCCCTCCCATCTGCAGGATCCAGCATATGCCCCACTGGCACAACTATACAAGTGCTGGAAAGTCAGCTAGGAATGCGCTCTTAGCAATATCACTGGCTAGGCGGAGGCAGCAGAGCAAGTAGGTGGTGAGCTGCTCTGGGGAAGAGGCAGGTCCTTCCTCCAATTTTCACTTTTTAAGAGCAGTGTTTTAATATAACTTCCAGTTTTACCTGACTTCCAGGGCAACGTTTTGAGCTTGGCAGTGGGTTAAACAATCATTAGCTATGGCTACAATCCAGAGAAACTACGGGACCATTTACACTGATATGGTTATGGTGCCACCAAAGGAAAACCTATGAGAAATGTATAAAGCAATCCAGAGTAAGTGCTGCTTACATCTTCCTGTGTAACTCTGGATTGTAGGGTAAGCCTCTGAAACCAGGTGACTCTATTCCTGAGAAATATACCTAGCAGATCAGGAAAATGCTGGAGTTTGCCTTATAGTGTCTGATTATTTAGGGTCTGACGAGGGTCTAACTAGACCCTTTTAGGGTCTATTATTTTCTCAAATAGCTGACTAACCAATTTGCTTATGACATCAAAGGGAAAGATGGGTCATGGTCTTCTTATAGCTTAAATAAAAAAGAGACATCAGACAACTTCACAGGGGAACACTAGGCTGGAAAGTATAAGGACATTTTATCTTTCCTGTTAAACACAAGATTTGGATGGATTCTATGATGAGAATCTGGTATGAAACCTGTTGGTGGATAAAAAAACTATGGCATGTTGCTGAGTTTCATGGCATGTTGGTGTCATCTTTCTTTTCACAGATACAAATCAATGTTATGAATGCCCAGATGATACCTATCCAAGCCAGAAAAGAGATTCATGTATCCCTAAGAATGTGATCTTTTTATCCTATGAGGAACCTCTGGGGTTCAGTTTGGCCTTCGTCGCTCTTTTCCTTTCCGTGATCACAGCTCTGATGCTAAGAACATTTGTGAAACACCACAACACTCCCATCGTCAAAGCCAACAACCGCAACCTCACCTACACCCTCCTCATCTCCCTCCTGTTCTGCTTCCTCTGCGTATTGCTATTCATTGGACCGCCCATGAAAGTGACGTGTCTCCTCCGACAACCTGCTTTTGGCATCGTCTTCTCAGTGGCTGTTTCTTGTGTCTTGGCAAAGACCATCACGGTGGTTCTGGCTTTCATGGCCACCAAGCCAGGAAGCAGGATGAGGAACTGGGTGGGGACCAGACTGGCCACCTCCATTGTCCTTTCCTGCTCCCTCATTCAAACATGCACCTGTATTGTGTGGTTGGCAACTTTTCCTCCTTTCCCAGACACTGACAAGCACTCAGTATTAGAAGAAATTGTACTGGAATGTAATGAAGGGTCCACAGGCATGTTTTACTGTGTCTTGGGCTATATGGGCTTCTTGGCCAGTGTCAGTTTCTCTGCGGCTTTCTTTGCCAGGAAACTACCTGACAGTTTCAATGAGGCGAAATATATCACTTTCAGCATGTTGGTCTTTTGCAGTGTTTGGCTGTCTTTTGTCCCAACCTACCTGAGCACGAAGGGGAAATACATGGTGGCTGTGGAGCTCTTCTCTATTTTAGCCTCCAGCGGTGGTTTGCTGGGCTGCATCTTTTCCCCCAAATGTTACATCATTGTGTTGAGGCCTCAGCTGAACAACAGGGAACAACTAACCAGGAGAAAAGGTTGACAACCCAGACCTGTTTGAAACCCTGAATAGCAGCCACTAGTTTTGCACCATTCACTCTAACGGATCCATAAAAGTGCAGGGACCCATTTAGCAGCTGCACAATATTGCAATAAAATGCAGCAGTACCTCTGGATGTTCAGTGATATCTGGACATTCATCATATCATCACCTAAACCTTGGTTAGGCTAGCTCAGGTCCTGGCACAAAGCCTGTGCTGGCTTAGCAGAAGTTTCACAAAAGTGCCCTTTTGGGTACTTCTGCGCCACTTTTGGGGAGTTTAGGCCATTGCAAAGAACTGTGTTGGCCTCTCCACACCACCATGGGAATAAGGAGAGGGGTGAGTTATGCTGGCTGAAATTGGTAAGAATTGGGTCCTGAATTTTCCAGGTCTAATTCCAGCATCAGGATCACTAAATCATTCTTGCTCCTACAATTTCCCTTAGAAAGAATATGGCCAATATGTGTAGGCATTACTTTGGGACTGTGAGGCAAACTAGGTAACTCATAAACATGGAGCATCTGGGAATATATATGGGAGAGAGTTTGTATGTGCACCATCGGTCCCCATACCCATCTCTGGACACTGGACATTTCCGTGATGCTGTGGATGTTTGGTCACTGCAGGAGATCATGGACTTGAGAAACAGGGGCAGAGGTCAGTTCCAACCCAGGAGGGGAATCACTGTGGGACCCTCTCCTAGGTGATATGCATGGGGTGGGTTGTCGCACCTGCCCTGGAACCGAAAGGAGGGAAGGTGTGGAGGAGGTCATGTGCGAGAAGTTTAAAGGAGGGGAAAAGGCAGGAGTGAGTCACTCAGGCGGGAAGCCGGAGAAAGGAGAGGAAGGGTGCAACTGGGGCCTCCATTTAGAATGGGAAGAGATGCCTGAAAGAAAGAGACATTATATTACTGGATGTTTTGCTGTTTATGTTATAAAAAGGAGAGTTCAGTTAACTTACCTGTTAACGGCATTGATATTTCTGGAAGGGTGACTGTACCTGTTAAAGAAAGAGAAGATGTGAAATGTAACCACTAAGTTTTGTGCCTTATACAGTAAAACAATCTTGTTACTCCTCACCTTGTCCGACTATTCTTGGAGATGTCAAAAGGGGATGACAAGGAGACCCAGAAATGTCACCCAAAGGGTGCGGAGAGGGAGCATGACAGGAGGCAGGAGGGAGCATGACAGGGACATGGACTGGTCATCTTATTCCATGATTTCCCAGCATGGAGCATGAACTTCTGTAACTTAATACATTTGGGTTGGCCACCCTTTCAACTTTAAGGGCTCCTGGACCTTTATCAGTTTTGTGGAGGACAGAACTTCAGTAGGTCATTTGTCAAATTCAACTTGCTGAAATTCCCTTTTCTACACAACTATTAAAGGTCCACTTTCATCACTGCAGTGTTTGGCTCTTCTTTACTCCCTCCTACCTGAGCACAAAGAGAAAGTCCATGGTGGCTGTAGAGATCTTCTCTATCTTGCCTCCAGTGCCAGACTGCTGGGCTGCATCTTTTTCCTAAAACGTTACATCCTTGCACTAAGACCTAAGTTGAACAAAAGGGAACAACTAACCAAAAGAAAACACAAGCATTTCAGCCTCAGTGTGGTATTCTTCAATGCATGAGCAGGGGCATCACATTTAAAACTGGTTTAATCCCAATTCATACAGAACAGGTTTAAATACAAGGACTTAATTTGGACATTGAGTTTTTTTTACCACTCTTACTGGTGATTTTTTAGAGGGGAAAGTGGAGTCTGAGATTATTCAGATAGTTTCCTTTAATATATGTACAATTACAGTGATGCCTTGGTTTATAAGTTCTGGAATCATGCATGTAATCCAAAATGCTAGTTATCCAAAACAGATTTTCCCATAGGAAATAATGGAAACTCAGTGATTGGGTTCTAGAACCCAAAAATATTTATGAAAAATATTTACTGTATATAAAAATGATTACAAAACACTGAACTATAATACAAAACACTGTAATAAAGAAAATACTGTACAGTACTGAACTGTACCTTTGGAAACCTTCATGGCTGCTGTGAGGGAGACAAAAGAGAGGAGGACACTTTCACTAGTGTCCCGGTTTTCTGCGACAAATGGCAACTCTACAGAGGAGGTTCAAAGGCAGCTCCCTGGTCAGGCCACATGCTCTGGCTGCACCCACCACAGGGAGTGCCAAGGACATCATTAAAAGGCAGCCAGTGGCAAAGCAAATCCTGTGGTGCCTCGCTATCGCTGCCTCTGCTGGAAAGGTGTTGGTACAGTGCACCGACACATTCCAGCAGAAAAAAGCCCTGGTTTTTAGGAATAACATCATGCTTATACCTTTATATGTGTAAATTGCAATAGAATGCAATGAAACAAACCACTTTGAGATATCTTTACTCTATCAAAACATAAGGCCATAAAAAACAAGGGAAGGTGGGATGATGGCATATAACCACATACCCCACCCATGCGCATCATCCCCCCATGCACAACTTTTCCTATGCGCAACTTCCCCCCATGGGCAACTCCCTCCATGCTCATCATCCCCCCATGCACATCATCCCCCATGCAAATCATCCCCTCATGCTCATCATGCTCATCATCCCCCATGTGCAACAACGGGGGGAAGTTGCACATGGGGTGTTGATACGCCATGGGGAGGATGTCGTATGGGGAAATGTTACTCCCGCAACACGGGTATACTTTTTCTAGTGATATATAATATGATGGTAGTATTGCCATTTTTCACAATTTTGGTACTAGTGTCAAGGTGTCTGGCACAAGGTGGCACAATATGTCCAGTGCAATTACTACCCCCTGCACACCCTTAGATATGCCACTGCTTTATTCTCCTTAATTTTGGTTCCAGTAATATTGTATTTACTCGAATCTAATGCTCATTTTTTCAGCTGAATTTATTCTCCAAAATCATGGTGCACATTAGATTTGATGGTTAATTAGATTTGAGTAAATGTGGTATTTTGATTACAAGTATAGGAAGCGCTTTAGATTTGATGGCACATTATAGTCTAGTAAATATGGTAATTTTACAGGCAGGGATAAGATTGTTTTTTATTTTTATATTCGTTTTCACTGGATCTCTGTAGCTTTAATATTTCTTTTCTTATTCTCAGGTTTAGCCCAGCGGTTCCTTCACACTAATACACTTACTTCCAAAAGTCCTGATATAACACTAGTACAAATCCTCTCCAAAGAGAAGGGTAAAGGTGCCATAAGGACAAACCACCCCTTTCCCACTCAATTGGGACAACTTATGATAATTTGGCATAATGAGAAGGAGGAATTAAGGCACACACAAGTTATGAGGATGCACATCATGTAGAATATGAGGCTGGTGTAGGGAGGGGGAATAAATATCTTCAAAATCATCTAAGGTCAACAAGCATTATAGTATCTTCTAAGACTTTTTACACTTCCACCACCCTTTTTTAATGTGGCTTATTCCTAATGCAAATGTCTGTTGTATGCAACTAAGGGTGCAATCCAGAATAACTACGGGGAGTCCTTGCTCTGGTGTAAGAACAATTTGCTCTGGATTGCAATATGAATTTCCCATAGGTTTTCACTATGTGGTGCAATAACAACAGGTACACATAAAGTCTCTTACATGCTCCCGTAGTTACTCTGGATTGTAGGGTAAGTCTTGGCAAACACTTTTCTTCAGATGTGAAAAACAATTCTATTCCAGCAATCCCACAGAGAATTGTGAACTCTGGATTATTAATTACGGGCTACTGTAATTAATTCTGCTCACTGAAAAAGATAATCACTTATTTTTAATCTTACTAGCAGAGAAAAATACAAAGTGTACATATAAATATACACTGTTGTGTACAGAATAGCTTTAAGTGTGAGCAGCTAAGGAAGATGATCCAGTTCATTTCTGGTGTCCTCCATTTTATACTGCAGGGATCAGGGTAATTCACTGAGAGGTGACTCAAGACAGCCCCTTGTCTGTCTTCAAGAGACTTTGTTGAAAGCTGTTTGAGAAAAGGAGAATCCCTGGATTAAGCAGTAGTTTATATTTGTACTCAGAATTGTAGCAGGATAATATTTGTGTTAAGGGCTGTACTTGCTCAGTAGGTTAAGACGCTGTGCCTGACAACCAACAGGCTGGGGTTCGAAACCCCAGTGCTACAAGACGGAGTGAGCTCTCATCCCATGCCCAGCTACTGCCATCCTCGCAATTCAAAAGTATGGAAAGCATGGAGAAAGAGGTACTGCCTTGATGGGAAGACAACAGTTTTCTGTACACCTTGGTGTTTAGTCAGGCTGGCAAATATTGAAATATCTTTGGACATTGCTGGCTCTGGCTTAGAAATAGGGATGAGCACCACACCCTACAGTCAGTCACCACGCGCAGAGACCTTTACCTTTTTACTATTAGTGCTGTTGCTTTTATTAACGCTTCCCAAAGAATGCAAAGCGCACACTATGAAATGCAGTCTTCCTAATCCCCACCCTCCGCTTCACAAGTATCATCAGACTGGAGATCTCACTATTGGAGGCATTGCTTCTCTGACCTTTATTATCCCCGACAAAATACACTTCACTGAAGAACCTCCACCAGCATCCTTGGATGAACTTGCGTAAGGAATCTTTCTTTGTTAGAAATTATCACTTCTAGAAATACATCTTCTAACAGTTTCTTAAAGCAGGGCTGATGAGCAGATTTAAAATTGGTTGAATAAATATAAGTTAAATGTACAGACAAAGATGCTACTCAGGAATTGTTACTCTATCTGGACAGTTGTATGAGTTTATCTATGGATGGATCAGGCAGAGGTAAGGGGTTTAAATTTGACATACTCCTGTGCCACTCAACTGTGCCACTTAAAGAGTCTGATCCATTTACCACTACTCATCCCTGTACTCTGTTCAACCCCTCTGTCTTCCTCCCCAACTTGTTTCAATCCTTGTACACAGCTTTCCTGCTCTGCTGGATTGATGTTGCTCCACCAGTGCACACAGGAAGGGTCTAGCCTTTCCACCTGCACACCAGTTCCCTATGATGCTGCAAAGCCCTATATAGCACACATGTAGAACATATATACTGCCTATATACTGCCTATATAGCACACATGTAGAACATATATACTATATAGAACATATATACTGCCATTGCTTCCTTTAATTAGGCTATAATTCTGTAAGCCTTACTTGGGAGTCACCTTCACTGAACTGAATGTAGATACCCATGAGGTTTCTAGGCAAATCCAAGACCATCCCAGCACAGTGGTGACCTATGCCAGAAATTATTTCCAATATATGTTTATACTGGAAACATATATTGAAAAAGAGAAAATATATATATATTTCCTTATGCCACATAATTCCCACAACCCAATCCAGAATACAGACCCTGCCACAGTGTGGGAAAAACACTAGGAAAAAGAACCCCTTGTGCTGCATCCTAGTCCTCAGAAACAGGTAGGGAAACTGAGGACAAGAGGGTCGAGGTAATTCACAAAAACTGTCCTTTTTCCTTGCATTATCAAAACTTCTTTCACTCATATTTGGAGCAGTGAAGACACAACCCAATTATAATAATCACAAAAATAGGGCAGATATGGTCAGTGTGGAATGTGTGGAATGTGTTTATTTTTAATTGACCATATTTCTTTTATTTAGCGTCGTGACAAAGAATTACCAGCATATCTTGGCCTTGGCATTTGCAGTAAAGGAGGTCAATGAAAATCCCCAGATCTTACCCAATATTACCCTGGGATTCCACATCTATGATAGCTATTTCAATGCCAAATGGACCTATCACGCCACAATGCTCCTGCTTTCCACACCAGAAAGATTTGCCCCTAACTACAAGTGTGGCACTGAGAATACACTAGCAGCAGTCGTTGGGGGTCTGGACTCCTTGATATCCCTTCATGTGGCTACTGTCTTGGATATCAACAAGACTCCACAGGTGGGACGTGCATGGAGAATGAGAATGCATGCTTTTTTGAACCAAGGAAACTCATCAAATGTTTCTTTTCTAGCTCAATCCTATAGGGGTTTGATAAGAGAGGTTCTTGAAAACCTCTTTGTAAGGTCTGCAATAGTGATCTGTGTCACTGCTGTCCATGTCAGACTTGCTGGCACTAATGACACCTTTCACCAAGAAATGCAGTCCGTGCCAGAAGGGAAGGGAGAATGAAGGGTCATTTTGGATGCTAAGAGAGTTGGGTGTCAACAGGGTGTACCATGACTCTATCCCCATTATTCCCCACTGACACTCCCCTTGCTTCTCCCCAATATATGCGAACAGATGTCATAGAAGACACCATAAAGGAAGTACTCAATGTTACAGTTATTTTACGTTACCCATAGTCTTTCAAGACTGACGGAGGCCTGCTTTCTTTTTGCCTCTATATTCTGCTTTAGCTTATCTATGGCCCTGCTCCAGTGATGAATGATAAAACCCCAGGACTTCCTTTCTATCAGATGGTTCCCAAGGAAGCCCTTCAATATATGGGGATTCTCATGCTGCTTCTGCATTTCAGTTGGACGTGGATTGGGGTCACGGTTATGGATAATGATAACGGACAAAGATTTTTGCAAACTGTGTATCCCTTGTTTACCAAGCATGGCATCTGCTTTGCCTTCATTGAAAGAAGTCCCCTTTTAACTTTTGTCACTCAACTCAAGGATTTGCTCCAAGAGGGGGGGAAAATCAGAGACAGAATCATGGCTAACAAAGCCAATGTAGTGGTGACCTATGGAGAATCCTATTTTGTTGTGTTTCTTAGATGGCTGCCGTATCTGTCAGAAGCAGAGGAAGTGACATATGAACCTAAAGGTAAAGTTTGGATCATGACAGCCCAAATGGAGCTGACTTCATTAGTGTACCAAAGGACTTGGGAGACACATATAATCAATGGTGCGATATCCTTTGCAATTCAGTCCAATCTTATTGAAGGATTTCTCCCGTTTGTTAAGAGCAGAAACCCTTCCAGTCCAACAGGTGATGGATTCATCAGGGAGTTCTGGCAACAGGCCTTTGGCTGCGTGTTCCCAAAACACATTGTGGGCGAGGTAAAAGGTGACATCTGCACTGGAGAAGAAAAGCTAGAGGACCTTCCAGCTATATTTTTTGAAATGAACATGACCGGTCACAGCTACAGTGTCTACAATGCTGTGCATGCTGTAGCTCATGCTGTACATGCCATGTCCTCATCTGGACTTCAGCACAGATCCCTGCTGGTTGAAAGACTGAAAGCTCTGAATCAAAGGTCTCTGCAGGTAACCCCTCACTTTCTCACTACTTCCTCAGCAGCATTCCCCTTTCCATAATCTGTACAAGCACCACATTCCATCACACAGTTTTAAATTAGAAGATTTTGGCTACCTTCATAAACCCATTAAAATATATGAGATTTTTCTTGTTTCCTTTTTATTTATTTCAGTTTGATTTATGCAAAATATTACATTTTTTATTCTTGCAATGATACAAATGTATCATCATACATCTCATAACCACATCCTATTCAGTCTTTACATTCAAACACCACATCATTATTTTTATATTAAAATAGTATATATTATTCTTTATTATATATATATATATATAATAATTTATATATATAATTTATAATTATATAAAAATAATATATATATATATAATTTATAATTTATATATATATAAATTATATAGCATATATATATTTATATATATAATTTATATATATAATTCATATATATAATTTATAATTATATAAAAATAATATATATATATATACATTTTACTGTTTTATATATTTATAAAATATATATATATAAAACAGTATATACTGTTTTATATTTTATATATTATGTATATTTTATATATATAATATATAAAATATATATATATATATATATATATTTTACTGTTGCTAAATTTTAAACATTCACCTATTCCCACATTGTAATTAATAATACTATTAATGCTATTGTTCTATCACATCTTGACTGAAATATTAGCTTTCTCCTACTGGAACAAAAACCTTTGTGTATCTCTGGATATTGTTCAAACACCTCTCCCTCCAAGTGCAGACTTTCCCCCCTTATCTTTTCAATCTAGTTCCATCATTTTCTGAGACGGGTATCATTTAACAACAGTGCTGGGGTTGAGGTTTCCTTCAACCACGATGGGGAGATAGACATGGGATATGATATTATCAACTGGAGAAGTTTCTCAAATGAATCCTTCCATAGAGTGAAAGTTGGGCAGATTCATCCTGGGGTTCCTGAAACCCAAGCATTCACCATCAATGAGGGCGCTATAGCATGGCACAGCTGGTTCAACCAGGTAGGAACCAATTGTCAGCAGTTTGGGAAGTTCTCCATTTTCGAATGAACACTGAGACTGAATTTCACTGACCTGAAGGTAAACAGAAACAGCAAACTTCTGTAAATGTATGACATTTATTGAAAATGCCGAGTGAGAATCTCAAGTATTGAATCTTGGGATCTGATTTTATTCTTTGCATTTTCTTCTCTATTATTAATTGGTAATTTGGAGAACAGAACTGAAGATAAAAGTTAGTTTATATTTTTTCATGTTAGCATCTCTCGGTAGTAATATTTTGGCTGAGATGTGTGACACTGGGTGGAATCCTAACCTAGGCTGGCACAACGCATCAGTCTTGCAGTTCCCATGGGGATGTAGGGAGGCAAGTTTGTTAGACCCCCTTGGTCTCTGCATCCTGCCTGTGCACTGGCCTAACCTTCCTCCTGGAGTGGCGCAGAAGTGTCTTGTGGCACTTTTGTGACACCCCCCCAGTCAGCATAGGACTTGGGCTGGGGCATGTGCTGCCTTTATCCCCACCAGTGCTGCGAATGGTCCCCAGGGGTTTAACTCGTATTGAGTTTAGAGCCAACGCCTCCTGCAACTCAACTTGAAAACAAGCCATAATGATAATGAGTCATAACAGGAGCAATTTCCAAGTACTCAAGTCACCCCTTTGCCAATCGAAAAGACTTGAGTCAAAATACTCTTTTTAAAAGCCTGCTGTGGTTAAAAATAGGGCTGTCAGTTTCCAGAGCTCTGTTTCTGTCCCACCCCATTAGTAAACAGTAAGGGAGGAGGAAGGAGGGTCTGCAAGAAGGTGGGGATGGGAGTAAAAAAGCAAGAAAGGTTTTGTGCAAGAGCTGCGTGGCTTACCAGGATGACTGAGTCCATGGCAGTCCTACTCAGAAGTAGTCCCACTACAACTAGTCATTCAAGGGGGCTTACTTCCCCCAAGAGACAACAATGCCATGTACCCTGCTGTAGGCTATCTACTTATGGCATTAGCTTTTAATGCTGTCATTGGTTGTGCAGAAGAATTTGATTGTCTTGACCTTTGAAGTGGGACATGTGTTTGTGTGTGTGTGTCTGTGTGTGTCTGTGTGTGTGTGTGTGTGTTTAATACATGATAGTTTAAAAAACCATGTATCAAAGAGGAGCTGGATCAGATAGACCCCAAGGTAGCCAACCAGAGGGCCAAAATTTGAGTATTTTTCCGCATCTTCCATGTGTGTAAGTCTTGTAATCAAATCAGCCAAAAATGCACTTTTTGTGACTCGAGTCAGAGTAATTTGAGTCAAATATGCAACACTGTGAACTTTTTCATTTACGAATAGGTGAGGCCTATTTCTGTATGCAGCCAGAGTTGCCGTCCTGGGTTTAGCAAGGAAATGATGGAGGGAAAACCGTTTTGCTGTTACAATTGCATACCATGTCCAGAAGGGAAGATTTCAAAGACGGAGGGTAAGATTTGTTGTTTTTTAAATTAGAGAGTTGCTGCATTAGTATCAGTGATGGGCTTCAAATAAATTAACAACCGGTTCTCTGCCCATCTGGCAGCCACTTTTAAATGGATATTTTTAAACTTTATATTGCCTATCTCTCATTAACAACCGGTTCTATAGAGTAGGTGCGAACCTGCTGGAGCCCACCACTGGTTAGTATGTTAGTTTAAAGGCTCTCTACCCTACCCTTAGTTTAAAGGCTCTCTACCCTACCCTTATGTCCCCAGGATCCAAGACAAGCTGACATGAAATTATTCTATAGACAATCTTTTCCACTGAAAAAGAGAAGACATGCCTCACTACCTTTACTGATCCTTCTCCCCAACAAAATCAAAGGAACATCTTTTCCTACTGTAGCTAAACACGCTGCTTATTTGCTGCCTATTTCTTGCCCCCTGATTCAGGTTTAATCATGGTATTGTAGAGGTGGCTGGAAGCAAGTACAGTGACGCCTCACGTAAGGAACACCTCATGTAAAGTAATTTTCACGTAACAAACAAAAATTTATCTAGGATTCTGCTTCACATAAAGAAAGTGCTTCACGTAAAGAACACATTCGTTGGCTGTTAGGGCAGACGCGCTGGCCAGCAACCTGTTTAAAAAGTGTCAGGGCTGCCTAGCGCACCTGCCCATAGTGAAAGCAACACTTCCATGCTGTTCCTCCTGCGGCCAGACATCCGCTGGGCAGAGGGAGAGAAGAGCAGTGGAGAAGAGGGAAGCAGCTCAGGGCCAGCCAGAAGGGAGCAGAGAGAGAGGCTCAGGATGAAGAGAAGGAGAAAGTGGGGAGACACTTGGAAAGTGTCTTGGATTACAGAAGAAAGTGTCTTTGATTGCAGCCTCCTACCCATGTCTACCCAGAAGTCTACTTCATTGTGTTAAATGGGTCCTACTCCCAGGAAAGAGTCTTTAGGATTGCAGCCTAAGGCTGCAATCCAGAGCAAATTCAGCCTGCTCTGACCTAATTGCACTCTCCTAACTATTCTGTATCCAGAGCAGAAAGTTATGCTGAATCCAGAGAGTCAGGAAGCCTGGGCTGCCCTAACTGCTCCAGAGCATGCTAAGTAATTGACACAAGGGGAAGACTTGCTCCTGAGGAGACACCCCTCAGATCACACTGAACAAGGAACAGCTGTGGTGCCTACAGTGGTGACATGACTCTGCACATCACCTGGTGCGGAAGTCTGTGCGTCATCCCTGGGATGCGCGCCCCCCCCCCCCCCACCTGGACTGCACAGTCACCAAAGTTGGCGCCTGCGCAGTTGTTTCTGAAGCCAACTGGCTTCAGAAAGAGTACTGCGCAGGCACCATCTCTGACACCTGCGCAGTACTTTTCTAAAGCCTTTTGGCTTCGGGGGAGACTGTGCAGGCGTCAGAGTTGGTGCCTGTGCAGTACTTTTCTGAAGCCTTTCTGAAGCCATTCGGCTGCCGCTCCGCCTCCTGAGTGAGGCCGAATGGCTGTGCAGAGGCGCGGACTTTCTCTGCTCTAAGGAAGTCTCCTCTGAAGCTGTTCGGCATGCTCAGTGTGTTTCTGCGCAGTGCACCTCAGATGGCCATTCAGGCCAGCTCTTCAGACAAGTGTCAGCTTCTGGCTGATTCTCCGCCTTGGAGCAGGCCTGAATGGGTGTGCTGACGCCCGGGGCCTGCCAAAGGACAGTCAAACTCCTCCGGCACATCACCCCATATGGAGCGCATCCCCAATGCAGCCCACACCAGCCGCACCAGTCTGGTGACGCCACTGGGTGCCTGCCTTATAAGGAGTCCCTGATGAGATGCCAGTACATTCTACAGTGAATACAAGGGGCTTCTTGGAGTGGCCTGCTGTATCCTGAGGTTTGTGGGCAGCCGTAGTTTGTTCCATATCCTGAGGTTGAGAGGCAGGGGTTGCGGCTAGGCTGGCCAAGAACTCAGATTTTTGGTCAGCACTGCCATTCTTACTCGGGCCTTATCATGGACCCCTATGAGTGTACTCATTACTATACCTGCTCCTGAGGTGGTATATCTCTGAGGAACTGGAAGAGGCATTTCTGCCTTGGAAACAGGCTTTGAATACAGAGTAACTGCTCTGCCCTAGACAATACTCAACATGCCCTCAACTTGCCTCTCCTGAGCTGCTTAGGCTGCCCCAGTTAGGGCAGAGCAGGTCCACCTCTCTTAGGGCACCCTATCTTGCCTTGCTCTGCCCTAAGCCTCCTTCAGAGTAACTGGGTTGGAGCATCTTGCAGTTGCTCCAACTTAGTGTTAGATAGGGCAACCTAAGAGCTCTTATGTGGACAGATTAGTTGCTCTGGATTGGGCTGTTAGTTAAGTAATAAGTTTATTAGAAATATTTGCTTATCCTGAAAAACAGTCTCAATCCAAGTTACTCTCAATCCAAGGTTTTACTGTATAAATCTTACTACACATGTTCTGCATTTTACAGGATCATCATTGAAATTTTAATATCGTCACTATCTTTATAACCACTAAATTAAATATATAAGCACTAAATTAAAATCATTGTGTTCTGAAACTCTGTTTCTATATGCATGTATGAGTGTGTGTGTATGTTTGTGAACACAAGACTAATGTGTTCTCTTTCAGACATGAATGACTGCAGTAGATGTGCTGAAGAAACCTATCCCAATAAAAACCAAGATTTCTGTATTCCCAAAGAGATCAGCTTCTTATCATTCGAAAGGCCTTTGGGGATCAGCTTAGCTAGTTCTGCTGCTTGCTTTGCTGTACTTACACTTCACGTGATAGGAACATTTTTGAAGCATCACAACACCCCCATTGTGAAAGCCAACAACCGAGGCCTCACCTACACTCTCCTCATCTCCCTCCTCCTCTGCTTCCTCTGCGCATTGCTCTTCATCGGTCGTCCAGGGAAAGTGACGTGCATCTTGCGGCAAACTGCTTTTGGCATCATCTTCTCACTGGCTATTTCATGTGTGCTGGCAAAGACCATCACGGTGGTTCTGGCTTTCATGGCCACCAAGCCAGGGTCCAGGATGAGGAGGTGGGTGGGGGCAAGACTGGCCAACGCCATCGTTCTTTCCTGCTCTCTCCTGCAAGCAGGCATCTGCACTGTGTGGCTGGCCACCTCTCCCCCATTCCCAGGTGCTGACACGCACTCCGTGGTGGCAGAGATTGTGCTGGAATGCAACGAGGGCTCAGTGACTCTCTTCTACTGCGTGCTGTGCTACATGGGCTTCCTGGCCATCGTCAGCCTCACTGTGGCATTTCTGGCCAGGAAGTTACCCGACAGCTTCAACGAAGCCAAGTTCATCACCTTCAGCATGTTGGTCTTTTGCAGTGTGTGGCTCTCCTTTGTTCCAACCTACCTGAGCGCGAAGGGGAAATACATGGTGGCCGTGGAGATCTTCTCCATCTTAGCCTCCAGTGCTGGGTTGTTGGGCAGTATCTTCTCTCCAAAAATGTACATTATTTTGTTGAGGCCTGAGCTGAACAACAGGGAGCAGCTGATGAGAAGGAGAAAGTGAATAGATACAGGCATGGCTATAGGATAAAGCTATAGGGCCAAGACACCGGTTGCCTGATTTCTAACAATACTTAGAATTTTAGTCTTTTGAACTTGCATTCAACATTAATTTTGTTTGTTTTCTCAACAACTAGAAAGCCTTTATGGAGTAACAGAACACTGTCATGCTGCTCTATGTGCAACAGTCATGCATGAAACTACGTACAGTGTCACCCTCTAAATCAGTGGTCAGGGAAAAGGGGTAAATTGCCCCAAATGGAGTAAAAATGAAATTCCTGGGGGTAAAGGACTTGGGAGCAGTTTGATCCAGCCGTGGCTTTGCGCAGCTAAGTCCGAGCACTGTGGGCATCCATCTTGAAAAGAATGAGTGCACATGCGTGCGCAGCCGTTTCCTGCCTCCAGGTTGCCATTGAGAGGCTTCTCCGTGGGTGGTGTATCCTCTCCTGACCTCACCAGCACTTTCCCTTTCCTAATTGGAGGTGTGTGCCGGCACGGTCAGGAGAGGATACTCCATGGGAACCTTTACGCAGGGAGGCAGGGAAAGACTGGGTGTGCATGCGCATTCTTTTCAAGATGGATGCCTGCAGTGCCTTCTCTGATGGCTGACCTCAGTCTCATCTGCCCCCAACTGCAGCCTGAGCCTCCCCAGCAGCCTCCCCAGCCAAGGTAAGCACCCATTCCCTCCTGTTCTACTCAGGAGTAAGCCCATTAATTCAATTGAGCTTACTCCTGATTTTTTAAAAATGTAGGACAAAATGTAGCACATCCTACACTTTGTCCTACATTTTTTAAAAAGTTCCGGATTTTCAACTGACTTTTGGGTGACCATGTCCTACATTCTGAGTTTAGGATCTGACCTTCCTGCGCGTGCATATGAATCGATGAAGTTCTGAAGTTGAAGCTTTCAAAGAAATTTTGAATAGATCCAATAAAATTTTGAATTCAAATAATTAATAATATATTATTTCCTTCCTTTCAAATCAAGGGGCTAACATTGGCATATCAAAATATATTTTGGGGTAAGAGGTAAAAAAGTTCCCTGACCCCTGCTCTAAAGAGACTGTCTCTTATTGCTGCATTAACAGACTCGTTCCCATGCTCTGTTCAGTCATTGGATTTATGTGAGTAGTGTTGGTTTTGTCAGTTAAAACACACAGCACAAAACATTAGAACGATTGTAGAAAACGAACACAGTTCTGTTGAGCCCAATGGCCGACCACAGATGTAAAAAGGCTGCATACAGATGTTAGGCATTGGGAAGTGTCGCAGTGTGTAGGGAAGACTGCCACCACCAAACAACTGCCACCACCAAACAACACTCTTCAAACTGTACCCAAATGGGGTGGGACTCAAACCCAAGACCCCTGGGTTACTACCCAGATTCTTCAGAGAGGCAACCAACATGGCAGAAAACTACAAAGGACCACAATACAAATTATTCCATGACCACAGCTTTATTACATGTGCATACATGGCTTCCACCTCCGTTGGGCAAGGTGAACAGAGAACAAAGGCTTTTTATAGGGTATTTTAGTAGAGGAGGGTACAATTGACTGAGGGAAAAGCTTGGACCCTGCTTTGCTAGGTTTTCTTTGCAACGGTGGGATTCAAAGAATGACAACAAGCAGTGGCTGGGTAGGCCGGAAGGCAAACTTGCAAGGTGTCCTTAACTATTTTGAGACTGTGCATTGTCAGGGCTGCTTGCGGTTATGGCTTAATTGCATAAAACGTGTATTTTTGCTACCTTCTGCCTTTATCATTTCAGCCTGGATGTTTTGTGACTGGCCTTCTTGTTTTTTTCCGGCTTAGAGCAGCTGGCCTTGCTATGGGGGCAGAGGTGGATTGGGCCTGGGTCATTTGGACCTAACAAGATATTAAAACAGGCTGTATATAACAGTTTTAGGACAGAACACATATTATCCATAGGCAAGCAATTATTAATTACAATTATTGGTTACAAGGCAGAAAGATTCTTAGGAACCAGTTTGGACAAGACATTTTCTCATCACAGGAACTGTTTTGGTACTCCAAGGATAACTAATGTCTTTGGCCTTTGGTCAATGCAAGAGGATGGAGGCGGCTGGAAAATGTGGAATCAGACACAAGGACTGGATATGCGGGAACACTAGTGACATCCCTGTGTGTGGAGTTAGCCCACACAATCCCCCACACAGGAGTTACCCCACACAATCACACACACACCAACAAGATGAACCTCCCCATTCACAACGAATAATCTTTGCATTTGAGAGCAATTATCTCTTGGGGAAGGGAGATCAGAACAGAATGAACACTAAAGCCTTCCAAGCTGCCCTTGTAAACAGGCTGCCTTTTAGCCATTAATTGCACTTTTAAAGGATGCTTTTCTTTCAATTTAAAGACCCAAATGCAGCCGCTTTGAGAAAAAATTGCATATAAATAATTTGCATCTTTCTTCTAAACTCTTCAAAATGCTCCTGATGTTAAATATGCATGTAGCAAGCTTAACAAAGATTTCTAGAGACAAATGACCACCAAACAGCATGTGGTTGGTCTGTGGAACTCCCTGCCACACCAAGTAGCCTACCCTCCATGCAGCCTGCCAGCCAGCCAGCACCAAGCCAGCCCAGCCCACCTCTCTGTGGCAGGCCGGGTGGCAGGGAGGCAGTGGCTCTGTCTTGTGACTGCTGCTGTGTCATCAAGTGGGGCAGTGATAGCCCTGTGGAAGGGAGTCTTGGGGGTTTGGAGTAGCAGCAATGGGGTGGAAGAGGGCCTGTGGGATGGGGTTTGCAGCAATGGGGGGTAATTGAGGGGATTTGGGGAAGCAGCAATGGGGATGGGCTTGGAGGCTGAGGGTATCAGCAATGGGAAGGTGGGAGAGGGACTGAAGGCAGAGGGTTGGACTAGATGACCTTGTAGGTCCCTTCCAACTCTGTGATTCTAAAGAGTTAATAACCACAACTTCCACCATGTATATTTATCTTGAGCACTGTAAATATCTTGAAAACTGCATACTTATCTTGAGAACTGTAATTATTTCAAGTATTTGTAAAAAAAAATTGTTTCTGTGACCGCTAGGAAAATAAGTAGTAATGACCACGATAAGCCTTATAAAGATACTCAGATCTACCATTTTAGAGCTAAGCTAACAAACAGACAAGGATCCATTAGTCTGATTTTCATAGCTGAGTTCAGGAATATTAAGAGACAGAAAAATTCATCAATATCAGACCAAGAAATGGATACCAGCACAGAGGGAAGATATACAGTAGATCTATTTGAAGGATGGTAGCATTTACGATGTTATTGCTGGAATTATTTTTTCATTGGGTATTCAGTGCCCATGTTGGTAAATGCCAAGTCCATGGTCCACACCCTCCACTGTGGTGTGGGAGGAAGGGGACACCAGCCTAGTTAGCCAGATCGGCCGAATCAACCCTGGCGATCAATGGGGTGACAGATTTCGCGGCCAGATCGCCCTCACATCCTACTCCCCGTAGTTATTCTTGATTGCGCCCTAAGAGTGAACTACTTAAGAAACATAAGGCAGAGACTGCTAAACCCTTTCCCAGCAGCATCTTGCCTCCCCTCACCCTGTTGCAGGGGAAATTGGAAATGGGGATTCCTTGCCTCTTGCCTCCCTTCAGCATGCCAGTTGAAACTCTCCTTGAACCTTGATGTCAGAAGGTGCAAACCCACATACTGTAGGTAAATAGAAGTGGAATATAAATAGAAGTGATATGAATAGAAGTAAATAAATTATCATCTTCTAAGAGCAGTATTTCTATATTCCTGATGTTTCTTTTTCATCTAGTTCCTGAGAATCATCTCATTTAACAACAGTGCTGGGGACACAGTTTCTTTTGACCAAAATGGGGAGCTAACTGCTGGATTTGATATCATCAACTGGATTATCCTCTCCACTCAGTCCTTTCACAGGGTGAGAGTTGGAAGTGTGGCTCCCCAGGCTCCTCCAGACAAGACAGTCACCATCAGTGAGGATGCCATCGTGTGGCACAGATGGTTTAATCAGGTAGGGTGGTGTTGTTCGCAAGTCTAGGAAGGCTTCCGGCACCGAATGAGAAATAAATAAATTTCATTTGTGACATGCAAATGTTGTTTTTTCATGGAAGATGAACCTTTATAAATACAAATGACAGATACATTTTATGTATTGAGGAAACTACTGATTCCTTAAGTGCTTCATGATTGTTGTACGTTGGCAAGCACTAGATTCAGAAATGGTTAGAGTGACCGAACTTATATTTTAACTAGACAAAATAGAATTTGTCTTTTATTTGTAAGATTTATGATATTCCATTTTAAGGATTTTATTATAGTTTTTAATTTCATTTAAAAGGGAAATTTTAAAAAGCAAATGGAGCAACAGTTTGGAGCACACCACATGGTACCAGTAAGTCCATATATCCATTCCTGGGAAACTTCATCACTTTGATAACATACAAAACAATTGACGATTCAAATCATTACCATGCTCATTATTTTCCTGTTTCTCCATCTCTCCTTGAATTCATGGTTCAGGTGCAACCTCTTTCTGTATGTAGCAAGAGCTGCTATCCTGGTTTGAGCAAGAAAGTGAAGGAGGGAAAACCATTTTGCTGCTATGATTGCATCCCATGTCCAGAAGGGAAGATTTCAGATCAGAAAGGTAAGAAGTAATTTGCAGGTGTCAAGCCAGGCAGTGCCATAGCTAATGGGATGCAGGGGATAGTAACGCACAGGGCAACAAGTTTTAGGGGGGCAACAAGCAGAGTTTGACAAAGTGGTCAGAACTGAGCAATCCTTAGTCTATATCAATAATACAATCATGTTATATATCACACTGAAAATACAGAATACATACACCACAGAATGCAATGAAACAAACTACGTTCATTGGAATACAGGTCGTCTGTCAAACGTTATGGTCAATTAACCAGAAAATGAAAACACAACTGCCTTACAGGGGATTTTAAAAATTCAACCTTGATTGTTGTAAGAGCCAATGAGATGTTTTTATAATGCAGCATGGAATCAATAAAGTTTAAAAATGAAGTATTTCAACTCTCATTTCCATGTATCATAATTTATCTAGCCCTGCTACATGGGGGAAAAGGTTGTTTTTCTCAATTGGTGCTCTTCATATATTTAGCATGGGAGAATAACCGCTCTTCTTCAGCCTAGTAGAGTGTCTCTAACCAGTTATGGACGAATTTTTATATATGTAATTAAATTTGAATTTGTTATTGAGAAGAGATACAAAATCTTCTTTGACCCCAGGTAGCAGATACATGACTTAGCACATAATTTTAACCAATTTTCCAATTTTGGGGTAAGGACCATGCAACTCCCAGGTAAGGCTTTACTTTGAGGAGGCCTCCATGACCATGACTGCCCCCTCCCATCTGCAGGATCCAGCAAATGCCCCACTGGCACAGCTATACCAGTGCTGGAAAGTCAGCTAGGATTGCGCTCTAAGCTGTATCATTGCGCTCTTAGCTGTATCACAGCAGAGCAAGTAGGTGGTGAGCAGCTCTAGGGAAGAGATAGGTCCACCCCTCCAATTTTCACTTTTTAAGAGCAGTGTTTTAATATATCTTCCAGTTTTACCTGACTTCCAGGACAATGTCATTAGCATTATTTGCTATGTCACTGAAACCAGCTGACTCTATTCCTGAGAAACATACCTAGCAGATCAGGGAAATGCTGGAGTTTGCCTTCTAGTGTCTGATATGGTCTGACTAATGTCTAACTAGACCCTTCCCGGTCTATTATTATCTCAAATAGCTGACTAAGCAGTTTGCTTATGACATCAAAAGGAAAGGTGGGTCACTATCTTCTTAGCGTAAGTAAAAAAGAGATGTCAGACACCTTCACTGGGGAACACTAGGCTGGAAAGTATAAGGACACTTTATCTTTCCTGTTAAACACAAGATTTGGATGGATTCTTTGATGAGAATGTGGTATGAAACCTGTTGGTGGATAAAAAAACTATGGCATGTTGCTGAGTTTCATGGCATGTTGGTGTCACCATTCCCTTCACAGATACAAATCAATGTTATGAATGCCCAGATGATACCTATCCAAGCCAGAAAAGAGATTCATGTATCCCCGAGACTGTGATCTTTTTATCCTACGAAGAACCTCTGGGGTTCAGTTTGGCCTTCGTTGCTCTTTTCCTTTCCTTGGTCACAGCTCTGATGCTAAGAACGTTTGTGAAACACCACAACACTCCCATCGTCAAAGCCAACAACCGCAACCTCACCTACACCCTCCTCACCTCCATCCTGTTCTCCTTCCTCCGCATATTACTGTTCATTGGACCGCCCATGAAAGTGACGTGTCTCCTCCGACAACCTGCTTTTGGCATCGTCTTCTCAGTGGCTGTTTCTTGTGTCTTGGCAAAGACCATCACGGTGGTTCTGGCTTTCATGGCCACCAAGCCAGGAAGCAGGATGAGGAACTGGGTGGGGACCAGACTGGCCACCTCCATTCTCCTTTCCTGCTCCCTCATTCAAACATGCACCTGTATTGTGTGGTTGGCAACTTTTCCTCCTTTCCCAGACACTGACAAGCACTCAATGTTAGAAGAAATTGTACTGGAATGTAATGAAGGGTCCACAGGCATGTTTTACTGTGTCTTGGGCTATATGGGCTTCTTGGCCAGTGTCAGTTTCTCTGCGGCTTTCTTTGCCAGGAAACTACCTGACAGTTTCAATGAGGCGAAATATATCACTTTCAGCATGTTGGTCTTTTGCAGTGTTTGGCTGTCTTTTGTCCCAACCTACCTGAGCACGAAGGGGAAATACATGGTGGCTGTGGAGCTCTTCTCTATTTTAGCCTCCAGCGGTGGTTTGCTGGCCTGCATCTTTTCCCCCAAATGTTACATCATTGTGTTGAGGCCTGAGCTGAACAACTAACCAGGAGAAAAGGTTGACAACCCAGACCTGTTTGAAACCCTGAATAGCAGCCACTAGTTTTGCACCATTCACTCTAACGGATCCATAAAAGTGCAGGGACCCATTTAGCAGCTGCACAATATTGCAATAAAATGCAGCAGTACCTCTGGATGTTCAGTGATATCTGGACATTCATCATATCATCACCTAAACCTTGGTTAGGCTACTCAGGTCCTGGCACAAAGCCTGTGCTGGCTTAGCAAAAGTTTCACAAAAGTGCCCTTTTGGGTACTTCTGCACCACTTTTGGGGAGTTTAGGCCATTGCAAAAACCGGTGTTGGCCTCTCCACACCACCATGGGAATAAGGAGAGGGGTGAGTTATGCTGGCTGAAATTGGTAAGAATTGGGTCCTGAATTTTCCAGGTCTAATTCCAGCACCAGGATCACTAAATCATTCTTGCGCCTACAATTTCCCTTAGAAAGAATATGGCCAATATGTGTAGGCATTACTTTGGGACTGTGAGGCAGACTGGGAGCACAATCCAGAGCAACTAATCTGTCCACATAAGAGCCCTTAGGTTGCCCTATCTAACACTAGGTTGGAGCAACTGCAAGATGCTCCACCCCAGTTACTCCGGAAGAGGCTTAGGGCAGAGCAAGTCAAGATAGGGTGCCCTAAGAGAGGTGGACCTGCTCTGTCCTAACTGGGGCAGCCTAAGCAGCTCAGGAGAGGCAAGTTGAGGGCATGTTTAGCATTGCCTAGGGCAGAGCAGTTACTCTGTATCCAGAGCCTGTTTCCAAGGCAGAAATGCCTCTTCCAGTTCCTCAGGGATATACCACCTCAGGAGCAGGTATAGTAATGAGTAGACCCATAGGGGTCCATGATAAGGCCCGAGTAAGAATGGCAGTGTTGACCAAAAATCTGAGTTCTTGGCCATCCTAGCTGCAACCCCTGCCTCTCAACCTCAGGATATGGAACAAACTACGGCTGCCCACAAACCTCAGGTTACAGCAGGCCACTCCAAGAAGCCCCTTCTATTCACTGTAGAATGTACTGGCATCTCATCAGGGACTCCTTATAAGGCAGGCACCCAGAGGCGTCACCAGACTGGTGCGGCTGGTGTGAGCTGCATTGGGTGATGCGCTCCATATGGGGTGATGTGCCGAAGGAGTTTGACTGTCCTTTGGCAGGCCCCGGGCGTCAGCACCCCCATTCAGGCCTGCTCCAAGGTGGAGCAGCAGCCAGAAGCTGCCACTTGTCTGAGGAGCTGGCCTGAACGGCCATCTGAGCTGCAGTGCGCAGAAACACACTGAGCATGCCGAACAGCTTCAGAGGAGACTTCCTTAGAGCAGAGAAAGCCCGCGCCTGTGCACAGCCATTCGGCCTCACTCAGGAGGCGGCGCAGCAGCCGAATGGCTCCAGAAAGGCTTCAGAAAAGTACTGCACAGGTGTCAGTGATGGTGCCTGCGCAGTACTCTTTCTGAAGCCAGTTGGCTTCAGAAACAACTGCGCAGACGCCAACTTTGGTGACTGCGCAGTCCAGGTGGGGGGGGCGCGCATCCCAGGTATGACGCACAGACTTCCGCATTAGGTGATGTGCAGAGTCATATCACCACTGTAGGCACCACAGCTGTTCCTTGTTCAGTGTGATCTGAGGGGTGTCTCCTCAGGAGCAAGTCTTCCCCTTGTGTCAATTACTTAGCATACTCTGGAGCAGTTAGGGCAGCCCAGGCTTCCTGACTCTCTGGATTCAGCATAACTTTCTGCTCTGGATACAGAATGGTTAGGAGAGTGCAGTTAAGTCAGAGCAGGCTGAATTTGCTCTGGATTGTGTCCTGGGTTACTCAGAACATGGAGCATCTGGGAATATATATGGGAGAGAGTTTGTATGTTCATCATTGGCCCCCATAGCCATCTCTGGACATTGGACATTTCCGTGATGCTGTGGAGGTTTGGTCTCTGCAGGAGATCATGGACTGGAGAAACAGGGGCAGAGGCCAGTTCCAACCCAGGAGGGGAATCACTGTGGGACCCTCTCCTAGGTGATATGCATGGGGTGGGTTGTCGCACCTGCTCTGGAACCGAAAGGAGGGAAGGTGTGGAGGAGGTCATGTGCGAGAAGTTTAAAGGAGGGGAAAAGGCAGGAGTGGGTCACTCAGGCGGGAAGCCGGAGAAAGGAGAGGAAGGGTGCAACTGGGGGCTCCGTTTAGGACGTGAAGAGATGCCTGAAAGAAAGAGACATTATGTTATTGGATGTTTTGCTGTTTATGTAATAAAAAGGAGAGTTCAGTCAACTTACCCGTTAATGGCATTGATATTTCTGGAAGGGTGACTGTACCTGTTAAAGAAAGAGAAGATGTGAAATGTAACCACCAAGCTTTGTGCCTTATACAGTAAAACAATCTTGTTACTCCTCACCTTGTCCGACTGTTCTTGGAGATGTCAGAAGGGGACGACAAAGAGACCCAGAAATGTCACCCAAAGGGTGCGGAGAGGGAGCATGACAGGAGGCAGGAGGGAGCATGACAGGGACATGGACTGGTCATCTTATTCCATGATTTTCGAAAGGCAACCAACATGGCAGAAAACAACAATGGACCATGATAAAACACTAGCTTTATGTGGAGTCGGAAACAAGTTTTGAAGTTTTTTCTTCTATAAAGCAGTTGCATTTTCATTTTCAGGTTAACTGGCCATAACATTTGATAGAATACAGATATTACAGTGCAGTTTATTACAATGCATTTTGTGTTAAAATACCTTTATAATGATATAAAACATGATGGTAGTATTACCATTTTTCACAATGTTGGTTCTAGTGTCAAGGTGTCTGGCACAAGGTGGCACAATGTGTCCTGTGCAATTACTACCCCCTGCACACCCTTAGCTATGCCGCTGCTTTGTTCTCCTTAATTTTGGTTCCAGTAATACCGTATTTATTCAAATCTAACGCTCACTTTTTTCAGCTGAATTTATTCTCCAAAATCAAGGTGCACATTAGATTTGATGGTTAATTAGATTTGAGTAAATGTGGTATTTTGATTATAAGTATAGGGAGTGCTTTAGATTTGATGGCACATTATAGTCTAGTAAATATGGTAATTTTACATGCAGGGATAAGATTATTTTTTATTTTTATATTCGTTTTCACTGGATCTGTGTAGCTTTAATATTTCTTTTCTTATCCTCAGGTTTAGCCCAGCGGTTCTTTCACACTAATAAACTCACTTCCAAAAGTCCTGATATAACACTAGTACAAATCCTCTCCAAAGAGAAGGGTAAAGGTGCCATAAGGACAAACCACCCCTTCCCCACTCAATTGGGACAACTTATGAAAATTTGGCATAATGAGAAGGAGGAATTAAGGCACACACAAGTTATGAGGATGCACATCATGTAGAATATGAGGCTGGTGTACGGAGGGGGAATAAATATTTTCAAAATCAGTCTAAGGTCAACAAGAATTATAGTACCTTCTAAGACTTTTGACACTTCCACTACCCTTTCTTAATGTGGATTATTCCCAGTGCAAATGTCTGTTGTATGCAACTCAGTCTTGGCAAACACTTTTCTTCAGATGTGAACAACAATTCTATTCCAGCAATCCCACAGAGAATTGTGAACTCTGGATTGTTGATTACGGGCTACTGTAATTAATTCTGCTCACTGAAAAAGATAATGACTTATTTTTGACATTACTAGCAAAGAAAAATACAAAGAATACATATAAATATACACTGTTGTGTACAGAATAGCTTTAAGTGTGAGCAGCTAAGGAAGATGATCCAGTTCATTTCTGGTGTCCTCCATTTTATACTGCAGGGATCAGGGTAATTCACTGAGAGGTGACTCAAGACAGCCCCTTGTCTGTCTTCAAGAGACTTTGTTGAAAGCTGTTTGAGAAAAGGAGAATCCCTGGACTAAGCAGTAGTTTATATTTGTACTCAGAATTGTAGTAGGATAATATTTGTGTTAAGGGCTGTACTTGCTCAGTAGGTTAAGACGCTGTGCCTGACAACCAACAGGCTGGGGTTCGAAACCCCAGTGCTACAAGACGGAGTGAGCTCTCATCCCATGCCCAGCTACTGCCATCCCCGCAATTCAAAAGTATGGAAAGCATGGATAAAGAGGTACTGCCTTGATGGGAAGACAACAGTTTTCTGTACACCTTGGTGTTTAGTCAGGCTGGCAAATATTGAAATATCTTTGGACATTGCTGGCTCTGGCTTAGAAATAGGGATGAGCACCACACCCTACAGTCAGTCACCACGCGCAGAGACCTTTCCCTTTTTACTATTAGCGCTGTTGTATGTATTAATGCTTCCCAAAGTATGCAAAGCGCACACTATGAAATGCAGTCTTCCTAATCCCCACCCTCCACTTCACAAGTATCATCAGACTGGAGATCTCACTATTGGAGGCATTGCTTCTCTGACCTTTATTATCCCCGACAAAATACACTTCACTGAAGAACCTCCACCAGCATCCTTGGATGAACTTGCGTAAGGAATCTTTCTTTGTTAGAAATTATCACTTCTAGAAATCCATCTTCTAACAGTTTCTTAAAGCAGGGCTGATGAGCAGATTTAAAATTGGTTGAATAAATATAAGTTAAATGTACAGACCAAGATGCTACTCAGGAATTGTTACTCTATCTGGACAGTTGTATGAGTTTATCTATGGGTGGATCAGGCAGAGGTAAGGGGTTTAAATTTGACATACTCCTGTGCCACTCAACTGTGCCACTTAAAGAGTCTGATCCATTTACCACTACTCATCCCTGTACTCTGTTCAACCCCTCTGTCTTCCTCCCCAACTTGTTTCAATCCTTGTACACAGCTTTCCTGCTCTGCTGGATTGATGTTGCTCCACCAGTGCACACAGGAGGGGTCTAGCCTTTCCACCTGCACACCAGTTCCCTATGATGCTGCAAAGCCCTATATAGCCCTATATAACACTATATAGAACATATATACTGCCATTACTTCCTTTAATTAGGCTATAATTCTGTAAGCCTTACTTGGGAGTCACCTTCACTGAACTGAATGTAGATACCCATGAGGTTTCTAGGCAAATCCAAGACCATCCCAGCACAGTGGTGACCTATGCCAGAAATTATTTCCAATATATGTTTATACTGGAAACATATATTGAAAAAGAGAAAATATATATATATTTCCTTATGCCACATAATTCCCACAACCCAATCCAGAATACAGACCCTGCCACAGTGTGGGAAAACACTAGGAAAAAGAACCCCTTGTGCTGCATCCTAGTCCTCAGAAACAGGTAGGGAAACTGAGGACAAAAGGGTCGAGGTAATTCACAAAAACTGTCCTTTTTCCTTGCATTATGAAAACTTCTTTCACTCATATTTGGAGCAGTGAAGATACAACCCAATTATAATAATCACAAAAATAGGGCAGATATGGTCAGTGTGGAATGTGTGGAATGTGTTTATTTTTCAGTGTGGAATGTGTTTATTTTTAATTTACCATATTTCTTTTATTTAGCGTCGTGACAAAGAATTACCAGCATATCTTGGCCTTGGCATTTGCAGTAAAGGAGATCAATGAAAATCCCCAGATCTTACCCAATATTACCCTGGGATTCCACATCTATGATAGCTATTTCAATGCCAAATGGACCTATCACGCCACAATGCTCCTGCTTTCCACACCAGAAAGATTTGCCCCTAACTACAAGTGTGGCACTGAGAATACACTAGCAGCAGTCGTTGGGGGTCTGGACTCCTTGATATCCCTTCATGTGGCTACTGTCTTGGATATCAACAAGACTCCACAGGTGGGACGTGCATGGAGAATGAGAATGCATGCTTTTTTGAACCAAGGAAACTCATGAAATGTTTCTTTTCTAGCTCAATCCTATAGGGGTTTGATAAGAGAGGTTCTTGAAAACCTCTTTGTAAGGTCTGCAATAGTGATCTGTGTCACTGCTGTCCATGTCAGACTTGCTGGCACTAATGACGCCTTTCACCAAGAAATGCAGTCCGTGCCAGAAGGGAAGGGAGAATGAAGGGTCATTTTGGATGCTAAGAGAGCTGGGTGTCAACAGGGTGTACCATGACCCTATCCCCATTATTCCCCACTGACACTCCCCTTGCTTCTCTCCAATATATGCCAACAGATTTCATAGAAGACACCATAAAGGAAGTACTCAGTGTTACAGTTATTTTACGTTACCCATAGTCTTTCAAGACTGACGGAGGCCAGCTTTCTTTTTGCCTCTATATTCTGCTTTAGCTTATCTATGGCCCTGCTCCAGTGATGAATGATAAAACCCCAGGACTTCCTTTCTATCAGATGGTTCCCAAGGAAGCCCTTCAATATATGGGGATTCTCATGCTGCTTCTGCATTTCAGTTGGACGTGGATTGGGGTCATGGTTATGGATAATGATAACGGACAAAGATTTTTGCAAACTGTGTATCCCTTGTTTACCAAGCATGGCATCTGCTTTGCCTTCATTGAAAGAAGTCCCCTTTTAACTTTTGTCACTGAACTCAAGGATTTCCTCCAAGAGTTGGGGAAAATCAGAGACAGAATCATGGCTAACAAAGCCAATGTGGTGGTGACCTATGGAGAATCCTATTTTGTTGTGTTTCTTAGATGGCTGCAATATCTGTCAGAAGCAGAGGAAGTGACATATGAACCTAAAGGTAAAGTTTGGATCATGACAGCCTAAATGGAGCTGACTTCATTAGTATACCAAAGGACTTGGGAGACACATATAATCAATGCTGCGATATCCTTTGCAATTCAATCCAATCTTATTGAAGGATTTCTCCCGTTTGTTAAGAGCAGAAACCCTTCCAGTCCAAGAGGTGATGGATTCATCAGGGAGTTCTGGCAACAGGCCTTTGGCTGCGTGTTCCCAAAACACATTGTGGGCGAGGTAAAAGGTGACATCTGCACTGGAGAAGAAAAGCTAGAGGACCTTCCAGCTATATTTTTTGAAATGAACATGACCGGTCACAGCTACAGTGTCTACAATGCTGTGCATGCTGTAGCTCATGCTTTACATGCCATGTCCTCATCCAGACTTCAACACAGAGCACTTGAGTCTGAAGTAGGACTGAAAGCTCTGAATCAAAGGTCTCTGCAGGTAACCCCTCACTTTCTCACTACTTCCTCAGCAGCATTCCCCTTTCCATAATCTGTACAAGCACCACATTCCATCACACAGTTTTGAATTAGAAGATTTTGGCTACCTTTGTAAACTGATTGAAGTATATGAGATTTTTCTTGTTTCCTTTTTATTTATTTCAGTTTGGTTTATATAAAATATTACATTTTTTATTCTTGCAGTGATACAATTGTATTTTCAAAAGGGCAGGAACTCATCATTATCATCGCCATCATCTTCATCATCATACATCTCATAACCACATCCTATTCAGTCTTTACATTCAAACACGAAACCATTATTTTTATATTAAAATAGTATATATTATTCTTTATTAAATAATAAAATTTATTTAATTTATATATATACATATATATATATCATTTTACTGTTGCTAAAATTTAAACATTCACCTATTCCCACATTGTAATTAATAATACTATTAATGCTATTGTTCTATCACATCTTGATTGAAATATTAGCTTTCTGCTACTGGAACAAGAACCTTTGTGTATCTCTGGATATTGTTCAAGCACCTCTCCCTCCAAATGAAGACTTTCCCCCCCTTTTCTTTTCCATCTAGTTCCATCATTTTCTGAGACGGGTATCATTTAACAACAGTGCTGGGGTTGAGGTTTCCTTCAACCACGATGGGGAGATAGACATGGGATATGATATTATCAACTGGAGAAGTTTCTCAAATGACTCCTTCCATAGAGTGAAAGTCGGGCAGATTCATCCTGGGGTTCCTGAAACCCAAGCATTCACCATCAATGAGGGCGCTATAGCATGGCACAGCTGGTTCAACCAGGTAGGAACCAATTGTCAGCAGTTTGGGAAGTTCTCCATTTTCGAATGAACACTGAGACTGAATTTCACTGACCTGAAGGTAAACAGAAACAGCAAACTTCTGTAAATGTATGACATTTATTGAAAATGCCGAGTGAGTATCTCAAGTAGTGAATCTTGGGATTTGATTTTATTCTTTGCATTTTCTTCTCTATTATTAATTGGTAATTTAGAGAACAGAACTGAAGATAAAAGTTAGTTTATATTTTTTCATGTTAGCATCTCTCGGTAGTAATATTTTGGCTGAGATGTGTGACACTGGGTGGAATCCTAACCTAGGCTGGCACAACGCATCAGTCTTGCAGTTCCCATGGGGATGTAGGGAGGCAAGTTTGTTAGACCCCCTTGGTCTCTGCATTCTGCCTGTGCACTGGCCTAACCTTCCTCCTGGAGTGGCGCAGAAGTGTCTTGTGGCACTTTTGTGACACCCCCCCAGTCAGCATAGGACTTGGGCTGGGGCATATGCTGCCTTTATCCCCACCAGTGTTGCGAATGGTCCCCAGGGGTTTAACTCGTATTGAGTTTAGAGCCAACGCCTCCTGCAACTCAACTTGAAAACAAGCCATAATGATAATGAGTCATAACAGGAGCAATTTCCAAGTACTCAAGTCACCCCTTTGCCAATCGAAAAGACTTGAGTCAAAATACTCTTTTTAAAAGCCTGCTGTGGTTAAAAATAGGGCTGTCAGTTTCCAGAGCTCTGTTTCTGTCCCACCCCATTAGTAAACAGTAAGGGAGGAGGAAGGAGGGTCTGCAAGAAGATGGGGATGGGAGTAAAAAAGCAAGAAATGTTTTGTGCAGGAACTGCGTGGCTTACCAGGATGACTGAGTCCATGGCAGTCCTACTCAGAAGTAGTCCCACTACAACTACTCATTCAAGGGGGCTTACTTCCCCCAAGAGACAACAATGCCATGTACCCTGCTGTAGGCTATCTACTTATGGCATTAGCTTTTAATGCTGTCATTGGTTGTACAGAAGAATTTGATTGTCTTGACCTTTGAAGTGAGACATGTGTGTGTGTGTGTCTGTGTGTGTGTGTGTTTAATACATGATAGTTTAAAAAACCATGTATCAAAGAGGAGCTGGATCAGATAGACCCCAAGGTAGCCAGCCAGAGGGCCAAAATTTGATTATGTTTCCGCATCTTCCATGTGTGTAACTCTAGTAATCAAATCAGCCAAAAATGCACTTTTTGTGACTCGAGTCAGAGTAATTTGAGTCAAATATGCAACACTGTGAACTTTTCCATTTACGAATAGGTGAGGCCTATTTCTGTATGCAGCCAGCGTTGCCGTCCTGGGTTTAGCAAGGAAATGATGGAGGGAAAACCGTTTTGCTGTTACAATTGCATACCATGTCCAGAAGGGAAGTTTTCAAAGACGGAGGGTAAGATTTGTTGTTTTTTAAGTTAGTTAACTGCTGAGTTAGTACGTCAGTTTAAAGGCTCTCTACCCTACCTTTATGTCCCCAGGATCCAAGACATGCTGACATGAAATTATTCTGTAGACAATCATTTCCACTGGAAAAGAGAAGACATGCCTCACTACCTTTACTGATCCTTCTCCCCAACAAAAATCAAAGGAACATCTTTTCCTACTGTAGCTAAACATGCTGCTTATTTGCTGCCTATTTCTTGCCCCCTGATTCAGGTTTAATCATGGTATTGTAGAGGTGCCTGGAAGCAAGGACAGTGACGCCTCACGTAAAGAACGCCTCACGTAAAGTAATTTTCACGTAACAAACAAAAATTTATCTAGGATTCTGCTTCACATAAAGAAAGTGCTTCACGTAAAGAACACATTCGTTGGCAGTTAGGGCAGACGCGCTGGCCAGCAACCTGTTAAAAAAGTGTCAGGGCTGCCTAGCGCACCTGCCCATAGTGAAAGCAACACTTCCATGCTCTTCCTCCTGCGGCCAGACATCCGCTGGGCAGAGGGAGAGAAGAGCAGTGGAGAAGAGGGAAGCAGCTCAGGGCCAGCCAGAAGGGAGCAGAGAGAGAGGCTCAGGATGAAGAGAAGGAGAAAGTGGGGAGACACTTGGAAAGTGTCTTGGATTACAGAAGAAAGTGTCTTTGATTGCAGCCTCCTACCCATGTCTACCCAGAAGTCTACTTCATTGTGTTAAATGGGTCCTACTCCCAGGAAAGAGTCTTTAGGATTGCAGCCTAAGTAGACTTCATAGGATCATGCCCATTGAATGCATGTTTTGAATTCAATTACAGTGTTTTGTCATCATTTTTACATCCAGTTAATATTTTTATATAAATATTTTTGGGGTTGTGGAACCAATCATCTGCGTTTCCATTATTTCCTATGGGAAAATCCGCTTCTCGTAAAGAAAGTTTCACGTAAAGGAACTGCCTCCAGAATGAATTAATTCTGTTACGTGAGGTACCACTGTATCTTTCTTCTGTTTTGCTAAACAGAAGTTTAGCAAAAAACCCCTCCAAAGTTATATACTTTTTTCCCTTACTTTTAATTCCTTAGTAATTACAATTACTAAATTAAAAGCAAAAATTAAAAGTCTTTGGATCTGTGTACTTTTACCATCAGTCCAGTAAATAGCCGTATGCAAATAGCCAAAACTAGCAATACGTCCACAAACAGCCATGTACTTTCCTGGAAGATAATATCAGGTGCACATATGTGTATACAGCGGTATCTTGGTTTGTGGGCATAATTCATTCCAAAGCGAATTTTCCCATAAGAAATAATGGAAATGCAGACAGTTTGTTCCACAACCCAAAAATATTCATATAAAATGATTGCACTACCGCCAGCAAAGCACGAAAGCCTGGGTTGGATTGTTAGGGAGGATAGGCTGTTACCCAAGCAGCAAATCCCCCCTCTCCACGCACTGAATTAGTCCAATGGAAAGGCAGAGCCGATACAATTGGATCCAGCTGGCATCACAGAGCTGGGCTAAGGACATGAGCTCACCCTGTCTTGTGGGGCCGACCCACTAAATTAAATATATAATCACTAAATTAAAATCATTGTGTTTTGAAACTCTGTTTCTATATGCATGTATGAGTGTGTGTTTATGTTTGTGAACACAAGACTAATGTGTTCTCTTTCAGACATGAATGACTGCAGTAGATGTGCTGAAGAAACCTATCCCAATAAAAACCAAGATTTCTGTATTCCCAAAGAGATCAGCTTCTTATCATTCGAAAGGCCTTTGGGGATCAGCTTAGCTAGTTCTGCTGCTTGCTTTGCTGTACTTACACTTCACGTGATAGGAACATTTTTGAAGCATCACAACACCCCCATTGTGAAAGCCAACAACCGAGGCCTCACCTACACTCTCCTCATCTCCCTCCTCCTCTGCTTCCTCTGCGCATTGCTCTTCATCGGTCGTCCAGGGAAAGTGACGTGCATCTTGCGGCAAACTGCTTTTGGCATCATCTTCTCACTGGCTATTTCATGTGTGCTGGCAAAGACCATCACGGTGGTTCTGGCTTTCATGGCCACCAAGCCAGGGTCCAGGATGAGGAGGTGGGTGGGGGCAAGACTGGCCAACGCCATCGTTCTTTCCTGCTCTCTCCTGCAAGCAGGCATCTGCACTGTGTGGCTGGCCACCTCTCCCCCATTCCCAGGTGCTGACACGCACTCCGTGGTGGCAGAGATTGTGCTGGAATGCAACGAGGGCTCAGTGACTCTCTTCTACTGCGTGCTGTGCTACATGGGCTTCCTGGCCATCGTCAGCCTCACTGTGGCATTTCTGGCCAGGAAGTTACCCGACAGCTTCAACGAAGCCAAGTTCATCACCTTCAGCATGTTGGTCTTTTGCAGTGTGTGGCTCTCCTTTGTTCCAACCTACCTGAGCGCGAAGGGGAAATACATGGTGGCCGTGGAGATCTTCTCCATCTTAGCCTCCAGTGCTGGGTTGTTGGGCAGTATCTTCTCTCCAAAAATGTACATTATTTTGTTGAGGCCTGAGCTGAACAACAGGGAGCAGCTGATGAGAAGGAGAAAGTGAATAGATACAGGCGTGGCTATAGGATAAAGCTCTAGGGCCAAGACACCGGTTGCCTGATTTCTAACAATACTTAGAATTTTAGTCTTTTGAACTTGCATTCAACATTAATTTTGTTTGTTTTCTCAACAACTAGAAAGCCTTTATGGAGTAACAGAACACTGTCATGCTGCTCTATGTGCAACAGTCATGCATGAAACTACGTAGAGTGTCACCCTCTAAATCAGTGGTCAGGGAACAGGGGTAAATTACCCCAAATGGAGTAAAAATGAAATTCCTGGGGGTAATGGACTTGGGAGCAGTTTGATCCAGCCGTGGCTTTGCGCAGCTAAGTCCGAGCACTGTGGGCATCCATCTTGAAAAGAATGAGTGCACATGCGTGCGCAGCCGTTTCCTGCCTCCAGGTTGCCACTGAGAGGCTTCTCCGTGGGTGGTGTATCCTCTCCTGACCTCACCAGCACTTTCCCTTTCCTAATTGGAGGTGTGTGCCGGCACGGTCAGGAGAGGATACTCCATGGGAACCTTTACGCAGGGAGGCAGGGAAAGACTGGGTGTGCATGCGCATTCTTTTCAAGATGGATGCCTGCAGTGCCTTCTCTGATGGCTGACCTCAGTCTCATCTGCCCCCAACTGCAGCCTGAGCCTCCCCAGCAGCCTCCCCAGCCAAGGTAAGCACCCATTCCCTCCTGTTCTACTCAGGAGTAAGCCCATTAATTCAATTGAGCTTACTCCTGATTTTTTAAAAATGTAGGACAAAATGTAGCACATCCTACATTTTGTTCTACATTTTTTTTAAAAGTTCTGGATTTTCAACTGACTTTTGGGTGACCATGTCCTACATTCTGAGTTTAGGATCTGACCTTCCTGCGCATGCATATGAATCTATGAAGTTCTGAAGCTGAAGCTTTCAAAGAAATTTTGAATAGATCCAATAAAATTTTGAATTCAAATAATTAATAATATATTATTTCCTTCCTTTCAAATCAAGGGGGTAACATTGGCATATCAAAATATATTTTGGGGTAAGAGGTAAAAAAGTTCCCTGACCCCTGCTCTAAAGAGACTGTCTCTTATTGCTGCATTAACAGACTCGTTCCCATGCTCTGTTCAGTCATTGGATTTATGTGAGTAGTGTTGGTTTTGTCATTTAAAACACACAGCACAAAACATTAGAACGACTGTAGAAAACGAACACAGTTCTGTTGAGCCCAATGGCCGACCACAGATGTAAAAAGGCTGCATACAGATGTTAGGCATTGGGAAGTGTAGCAGTGTGTAGGGAAGACTGCCACCACCACACAACTGCCACCACCAAACAACACTCTTCAAACTGTACCCAAATGGGGTGGGACTCAAACCCAAGACCCCTGGGTTACTACCCAGATTCTTCAGAGAGGCAACCAACATGGCAGAAAACTACAAAGGACCACAATACAAATTATTCCATGACCACAGCTTTATTACATGTGCATACATGGCTTCCACCTCCGTTGGGCAAGTTGAACAGAGAACAAAGGCTTTTTATAGGGTATTTTAGTAGAGGAGGGTACAATTGACTGAGGGAAAAGCTTGGACCCTGCTTTGCTAGGTTTTCTTTGCAACGGTGGGATTCAGAGAATGACAACAAGCAGTGGCTGGGTAGGCCGGAAGGCAAACTTGCAAGGTGTCCTTAACTATTTTGAGACTGTGCATTGTCAGGGCTGCTTGCGGTTATGGCTTAATTGCATAAAACGTGTATTTTTGCTACCTTCTGCCTTTATCATTTCAGCCTGGATGTTTTGTGACTGGCCTTCTTGTTTTTTTCCGGCTTAGAGCAGCTGGCCTTGCTATGGGGGCAGAGGTGGATTGGGCCTGGGTCATTTGGACCTAACAAGATATTAAAACAGGCTGTATATAACAGTTTTAGGACAGAACACATATTATCCATAGGCAAGCAATTATTAATTACAATTATTGGTTACAAGGCAGAAAGATTCTTAGGAACCAGTTTGGACAAGACATTTTCTCATCACAGGAACTGTTTTGGTACTCCAAGGATAACTAATGTCTTTGGCCTTTGGTCAATGCAAGAGGATGGAGGCGGCTGGAAAATGTGGAATCAGACACAAGGACTGGATATGCGGGAACACTAGTGACATCCCTGTGTGTGGAGTTAGCCCACACAATCCCCCACACAGGAGTTACCCCACACAATCACACACACACCAACAAGATGAACCTCCCCATTCACAACGAATAATCTTTGCATTTGAGAGCAGTTATCTCTTGGGGAAGGGAGATCAGAACAGAATGAACACTAAAGCCTTCCAAGCTGCCCTTGTAAACAGGCTGCCTTTTAGCCATTAATTGCACTTTTAAAGGATGCTTTTCTTTCAATTTAAAGACCCAAATGCAGCCGCTTTGAGAAAAAATTGCATATAAATAATTTGCATCTTTCTACTAAACTCTTCAAAATGCTCCTGATATTAAATATGCATGTAGCAAGCTTAACAAAGATTTCTAGAGACAAATGACCACCAAACAGCATGTGGTTGTTCTGTGGAACTCCCCGCCACACCAAGTAGCCTACCCTCCATGCAGCCAGCCAGCCAGCACCAAGCCAGCCCAGCCCACCTCTCTGTGGCAGGCTGGCTGGCAGGGAGGCAGTGGCTCTGTCTTGTGACTGCTGCTGTGTCCTCAAGTGGGGCAGTGATAGCCCTGTGGAAGGGAGTCTTGGGGGTTTGGAGTAGCAGCAATGGGGTGGAAGAGGGCCTGTGGGATGGGGTTTGCAGCAATGGGGGTAATTGAGGGGATTTGGGGAAGCAGCAATGGGGATGGGCTTGGAGGCTGAGGGTATCAGCAATGGGGAGGTGGGAGGGGGACTGAAGGCAGAGGGTTGGACTAGATGACCTTGTAGGTCCCTTCCAACTCTGTGATTCTAAAGAGTTAATAACCACAACTTCCACCATGTATATTTATCTTGAGCACTGTAAATATCTTGAAAACTGCATACTTATCTTGAGAACTGTAATTATTTCAAGTATTTGTAAAAAAAAATTGTGTTTCTGTGACAGCTAGGAAAATAAGTAGTAATGACCACGATAAGCCTTATAAAGATACTCAGATCTACCATTTTAGAGCTAAGCTAACAAACAGACAAGGATCCATTAGTCTGATTTTCATAGCTGAGTTCAGGAATATTAAGAGACAGAAAAATTCATCAATATCAGACCAAGAAATGGATACCAGCACAGAGGGAAGATATACAGTAGATCTATTTGAAGGATGGTAGCATTTATGATGTTATTGCTGGAATTATTTTTTCATTGGGTATTCAGTGCCCATGTTGGTAAATGCCAAGTCCATGGTCCACACCCTCCACTGTGGTGTGGGAGGAAGGGGACACCAGCCTAGTTAGCCAGATCGGCCGAATCAACCGTGGCGATCAATGGGGTGACAGATTTCGTGGCCAGATCGCCCTCACATCCTACTCCCCGTAGTTTTTCTTGATTGCGCCCTAAGGGTGAACTACTTAAGAAACATAAGGCAGAGACTGCTAAACCCTTTCCCAGCAGCATCTTGCCTCCCCTCACCCTGTTGCAGGGGAAATTGGAAATGGGGATTCCTTGCCTCTTGCCTCCCTTCAGCATGCCAGTTGAAACTCTCCTTGAACCTTGATGTCAGAAGGTGCAAACCCACATACTGTAGGTAAATAGAAGTGGAATATAAATAGAAGTGATATGAATAGAAGTAAATAAATTATCATCTTCTAAGAGCAGTATTTCTATATTCCTGATGTTTCTTTTTCATCTAGTTCCTGAGAATCATCTCATTTAACAACAGTGCTGGGGACACAGTTTCTTCTGACCAAAATGGGGAGCTAATTGCTGGATTTGATATCATCAACTGGATTATCCTCTCCACTCAGTCCTTTCACAGGGTGAGAGTTGGAAGTGTGGCTCCCCAGGCTCCTCCAGACAAGACAGTCACCATCAGTGAGGATGCCATCGTGTGGCACAGATGGTTTAATCAGGTAGGGTGGTGTTGTTCGCAAGTCTAGGAAGGCTTCCGGCACCGAATGAGAAATAAATAAATTTCATTTGTGACATGCAAATGTTGTTTTTTCATGGAAGATGAACCTTTATAAATACAAATGACAGATACATTTTATGTACTGAGGAAACTACTGATTCCTTAAGTGCTTCATGATTGTTGTATGTTGGCAAGCACTAGATTCAGAAATGGTTAGAGTGACCGAACTTATATTTTAACTAGACAAAATAGAATTTGTCTTTTATTTGTAAGATTTATGATATTCCATTTTAAGGATTTTATGATAGTTTTTAATTTCATTTAAAAGGGAAATTTTAAAAAGCAAATGGAGCAACAGTTTGGAGCACACCACATGGTACCAGTAAGTCCATATAAGCAGTTTCCTGGAAAACTTCATCACTTTGATAACATACAGAACATTTGCCGATTCAAATCATTACCATGCTCATTATTTTCCTGTTTCTCCATCTCTCCTTGAATTCATGGTTCAGGTGCAACCTCTTTCTGTATGTAGCAAGAGCTGCTATCCTGGTTTGAGCAAGAAAGTGAAGGAGGGAAAAGCATTTTGCTGCTATGATTGCATCCCATGTCCAGAAGGGAAGATTTCAGATCAGAAAGGTAAGAAGTAATTTGCAGGTGTCAAGCCAGGCAGTGCCATAGCTAATGGGATGCAGGGGATAGTAACTCACAGGGCAACAAGTTTTAGGGGGGCAACAAGCAGAGTTTGACAAAGTGGTCAGAACTGAGCAATCCTTAGTCTATATCAATAATACAATCATGTTATATATCACACTGAAAATACAGAATACATGCACCACAGAATGCAATGAAACAAACTACGTACATTGGAATACAGGTCGTCTGTCAAACGTTATGGTCAATTAACCAGAAAATGAAAACACAACTGCCTTACAGGGGATTTTAAAAATTCAACCTTGGTTGTTGTAAGAGCCAATGAGATGTTATTATAATGCAGCATGGAATCAATAAAGTTTAAAAATGAAGTATTTCAACTCTCATTTCCATGTATCATAATTTATCTAGCCCTGCTACATGGGGGAAAAGGTTGTTTTTCTCAATTGGTGCTCTTCATATATTTAGCATGGGAGAGTAACCGCTCTTCTTCAGCCTAGTAGAGTGTCTCTAACCAGTTATGGACGAATTTTTATATATTTAATTAAATTTGAATTTGTTATTGAGAAGAGATACAAAATCTTCTTTGACCCCAGGTAGCAGATACATGACTTAGCACATAATTTTAACCAATTTTCCAATTTTGGGGTAAGGACAATGCAACTCCCAGGTAAGGCTTTACTTTGAGGAGGCCTCCATGACCATGACTGCCCCCTCCCATCTGCAGGATCCAGCAAATGCCCCACTGGCACAGCTATACCAGTGCTGGAAAGTCAGCTAGGATTGCGCTCTAAGCTGTATCATTGCGCTCTTAGCTGTATCACAGCAGAGCAAGTAGGTGGTGAGCAGCTCTAGGGAAGAGATAGGTCCACCCCTCCAATTTTCACTTTTTAAGAGCAGTGTTTTAATATATCTTCCAGTTTTACCTGACTTCCAGGACAATGTCATTAGCATTATTTGCTATGTCACTGAAACCAGCTGACTCTATTCCTGAGAAACATACCTAGCAGATCAGGGAAATGCTGGAGTTTGCCTTCTAGTGTCTGATATGGTCTGACTAATGTCTAACTAGACCCTTCCCGGTCTATTATTTTCTCAAATAGCTGACTAAGCAGTTTGCTTATGACATCAAAAGGAAAGGTGGGACACTGTCTTCTTAGCGTAAGTAAAAAAGAGATGTCAGACACCTTCACTGGGGAACACTAGGCTGGAAAGTATAAGGACATTTTATCTTTCCTGTTAAACACAAGATTTGGATGGATTCTTTGATGAGAATGTGGTATGAAACCTGTTGGTGGATAAAAAACTATGGCATGTTGCTGAGTTTCATGGCATGTTGGTGTCACCATTCCCTTCACAGATACAAATCAATGTTATGAATGCCCAGATGATACCTATCCAAGCCAGAAAAGAGATTCATGTATCCCCAAGACTGTGATCTTTTTATCCTATGAAGAACCTCTGGGGTTCAGTTTGGCCTTCGTTGCTCTTTTCCTTTCCTTGGTCACAGCTCTGATGTTAAGAACGTTTGTGAAACACCACAACACTCTCATCGTCAAAGCCAACAACCGCAACCTCACCTACACCCTCCTCACCTCCATCCTGTTCTGCTTCCTCCGCATATTACTGTTCATTCGACCGCCCATGAAAGTGACGTGTCTCCTCCGACAACCTGCTTTTGGCATCTTCTTCTCAGTGGCTGTTTCTTGTGTCTTGGCAAAGACCATCACGGTGGTTCTGGCTTTCATGGCCACCAAGCCAGGAAGCAGGATGAGGAACTGGGTGGGGACCAGACTGGCCACCTCCATTCTCCTTTCCTGCTCCCTCATTCAAACATGCACCTGTATTGTGTGGTTGGCAACTTTTCCTCCTTTCCCAGACACTGACAAGCACTCAGTATTAGAAGAAATTGTACTGGAATGTAATGAAGGGTCCACAGGCATGTTTTACTGTGTCTTGGGCTATATGGGCTTCTTGGCCAGTGTCAGTTTCTCTGCGGCTTTCTTTGCCAGGAAACTACCTGACAGTTTCAATGAGGCGAAATATATCACTTTCAGCATGTTGGTCTTTTGCAGTGTTTGGCTGTCTTTTGTCCCAACCTACCTGAGCACGAAGGGGAAATACATGGTGGCTGTGGAGCTCTTCTCTATTTTAGCCTCCAGCGGTGGTTTGCTGGGCTGCATCTTTTCCCCCAAATGTTACATCATTGTGTTGAGGCCTCAGCTGAACAACAGGGAACAACTAACCAGGAGAAAAGGTTGACAACCCAGACCTGTTTGAAACCCTGAATAGCAGCCACTAGTTTTGCACCATTCACTCTAACGGATCCATAAAAGTGCAGGGACCCATTTAGCAGCTGCACAATATTGCAATAAAATGCAGCAGTACCTCTGGATGTTCAGTGATATCTGGAGATTCATCGTATCATCACCTAAACCTTGGTTAGGCTAGCTCAGGTCCTGGCACAAAGCCTGTGCTGGCTTAGCAAAAGTTTCACAAAAGTGCCCTTTTGGGTACTTCTGCGCCACTTTTGGGGAGTTTAGGCCATTGCAAAGACCGGTGTTGGCCTCTCCACACCACCATGGGAATAAGGAGAGGGGTGAGTTATGCTGGCTGAAATTGGTAAGAATTGGGTCTGGAATTTTCCAGGTCTAATTCCAGCACCAGGATCACTAAATCATTCTTGCTCCTACAATTTCCCTTAGAAAGAATATGGCCAATATGTGTAGGCATTACTTTGGGACTGTGAGGCAGACTGGGAGCACAATCCAGAGCAACTAATCTGTCCACATAAGAGCCCTTAGGTTACCCTATCTAACACTAGGTTGGAGCAACTGCAAGATGCTCCACCCCAGTTAGTCTGGAAGAGGCTTAGGGCAGAGCAAGGCAAGATAGGGTGCCCTAAGAGAGGTGGACCTGCTCTGCCCTAACTGGGGCAGCCTAAGCAGCTCAGGAGAGGCAAGTTGAGGGCATGTTTAGCATTGCCAGGGGAAGAGCAGTTACTCTGTATTCAAAGCCTGTTTCCAAGGCAGAAATGCCTCTTCCAGTTCCTCAGAGATATACCACCTCAGGAGCAGGTATAGTAATGAGTAGACCCATAGGGGTCCATGATAAGGCCCGAGTAAGAATGGCAGTGTTGACCAAAAATCTGAGTTCTTGGCCAGCCTAGCTGCAACCCCTGCCTCTCAACCCCAGGATATGGAACAAACTACGGCTGCCCACAAACCTCAGGATACAGCAGGCCACTCCAAGAAGCCCCTTGTATTCACTGTAGAATGTACTGGCATCTCATCAGGGACTCCTTATAAGGCAGGCACCCAGTGGCGTCACCAGACTGGTGCGGCTGGTGTGGGCTGCATTGGGTGATGCGCTCCATATGGGGTGATGTGCCGGAGGAGTTTGACTGTCCTTTGGCAGGCCCCGGGGGTCAGCACCGCCATTCAGGCCTGCTCCAAGGCGGAGCAGCAGCCAGAAGGTGCCACTTGTCTGAGGAGCTGGCCTGAATGGCCATCAGAGGTGCACTGCGCAGAAACACACTGAGCATGCCAAACAGCTTCAGAGGAGACGTCCTTAGAGCAGAGAAAGTCCGCGCCTCTGCACAGCCATTCGGCCTCACTCAGGAGGCGGCGTAGCAGCCGAATGGCTTCAGAAAGGCTTCAGAAAAGTACTGCACAGGTGTCAGTGATGGTGCCTGCGCAGTACTCTTTCTGAAGCCAGTTGGCTTCAGAAACAACTGCGCAGGCGCCAACTTTGGTGACTGCGCAGTCCAGGTGGGGGGGGCGCGCATCCCAGGGATGACGCACAGACTTCCGCACCAGGTGATGTGCAGAGTCATGTCACCACTGTAGGCACCACAGCTGTTCCTTGTTCAGTGTGATCTGAGGGGTGTCTCCTCAGGAGCAAGTCTTCCCCTTGTGTCAATTACTTAGCATGCTCTGGAGCAGTTAGGGCAGCCCAGGGTTCCTGACTCTCTGGATTCAGCATAACTTTCTGCTCTGGATACAGAATGGTTAGGAGAGTGCAGTTAGGTCAGAGCAGGCTGAATTTGCTCTGGATTGTGTCCTGGGTTACTCAGAACATGGAGCGTCTGGGAATATATATGGGAGAGAGTTTGTATGTTCATCATTGGCCCCCATAGCCATCTCTGGACATTGGACATTTCCGTGATGCTGTGGAGGTTTGGTCTCTGCAGGAGATCATGGACTGGAGAAACAGGGGCAGAGGCCAGTTCCAACCCAGGAGGGGAATCACTGTGGGACCCTCTCCTAGGTGATATGCATGGGGTGGGTTGTCGCACCTGCCCTGGAACCGAAAGGAGGGAAGGTGTGGAGGAGGTCATGTGCGAGAAGTTTAAAGGAGGGGAAAAGGCAGGAGTGAGTCACTCAGGCGGGAAGCCGGAGAAAGGAGAGGAAGGGTGCAACTGGGGGCTCCGTTTAGGACGGGAAGAGATGCCTGAAAGAAAGAGACATTATGTTATTGGATGTTTTGCTGTTTATGTTATAAAAAGGAGAGTTCAGTTAACTTACCCGTTAATGGCATTGATATTTCTGGAAGGGTGACTGTACCAGTTAAAGAAAGAGAAGATGTGAAATGTAACCACCAAGCTTTGTGCCTTATAAGTAAAACAATCTTGTTACTCCTCACCTTGTCCGACTGTTCTTGGAGATGTCAGAAGGGGATGACAAAGAGACCCAGAAATGTCACCCAAAGGGTGCGGAGAGATACAGGAGGCAGGAGGGAGCAAGACAGGGACATGGACTGGTCATCTTATTCCATGATTTTCGAAAGGCAACCAACATGGCAGAAAACAACAATGGACCATGATAAAACACTAGCTTTATGTGGAGTCGGAAACAAGTTTTGAAGTTTTTTGTTCTATAAAGCAGTTGCATTTTCATTTTCAGGTTAACTGGCCATAACATTTGATAGAATACAGATATTACAGTGCAGTTTATTACAATGCATTTTGTGTTAAAATACCTTTATAATGATATAAAACATGATGGTAGTATTACCATTTTTCACAATGTTGATTCTAGTGTCAAGGTGTCTGGCACAAGGTGGCACAATGTGTCCTGTGCAATTACTACCCCCTGCACACCCTTAGCTATGCCACTGCTTTGTTCTCCTTAATTTTGGTTCCAGTAATACCGTATTTATTCAAATCTAACGCTCACTTTTTTCAGCTGAATTTATTCTCCAAAATCAAGGTGCACATTAGATTTGATGGTTAATTAGATTTGAGCAAATGTGGTATTTTGATTATAAGTATAGGGAGTGCTTTAGATTTGATGGCACATTATAGTCTAGTAAATATGGTAATTTTACATGCAGGGATAAGATTATTTTTTATTTTTATATTCGTTTTCACTGGATCTGTGTAGCTTTAATATTTCTTTTCTTATCCTCAGGTTTAGCCCAGCGGTTCCTTCACACTAATAAACTCACTTCCAAAAGTCCTGATATAACACTAGTACAAATCCTCTCCAAAGAGAAGGGTAAAGGTGCCATAAGGACAAACCACCCCTTCCCCACTCAGTTGGGACAACTTATGAAAATTTGGCATAATGAGAAGGAGGAATTAAGGCGCACACGAGTTATGAGGATGCACATCATGTAGAATATGAGGCTGGTGTACGGAGGGGGAATAAATATCTTCAAAATCAGTCTAAGGTCAACAAGAATTATAGTACCTTCTAAGACTTTTGACACTTCCACTACCCTTTCTTAATGTGGATTATTCCCAGTGCAAATGTCTGTTGTATGCAACTCAGTCTTGGCAAACACTTTTCTTCCGATGTGAACAACAATTCTATTCCAGCAATCCCACAGAGAATTGTGAACTCTGGATTGTTGATTACGGGCTACTGTAATTAATTCTGCTCACTGAAAAAGATAATGACTTATTTTTGACATTACTAGCAAAGAAAAATACAAAGAATACATATAAATATACACTGTTGTGTACAGAATAGCTTTAAGTGTGAGCAGCTAAGGAAGATGATCCAGTTCATTTCTGGTGTCCTCCATTTTATACTGCAGGGATCAGGGTAATTCACTGAGAGGTGACTCAAGACAGCCCCTTGTCTGTCTTCAAGAGACTTTGTTGAAAGCTGTTTGAGAAAAGGAGAATCCCTGGACTAAGCAGTAGTTTATATTTGTACTCAGAATTGCAGTAGGATAATATTTGTGTTAAGGGCTGTACTTGCTCAGTAGGTTAAGACGCTGTGCCTGACAACCAACAGGCTGGGGTTCGAAACCCCAGTGCTACAAGACGGAGTGAGCTCTCATCCCATGCCCAGCTACTGCCATCCCCGCAATTCAAAAGCATGGAAAGCATGGATAAAGAGGTACTGCCTTGATGGGAAGACAACAGTTTTCTGTACACCTTGGTGTTTAGTCAGGCTGGCAAATATTGAAATATCTTTGGACATTGCTGGCTCTGGCTTAGAAATAGGGATGAGCACCACACCCTACAGTCAGTCACCACGCGCAGAGACCTTTACCTTTTTACTATTAGTGCTGTTGTATGTATTAATGCTTCCCAAAGTATGCAAAGTGCACACTATGAAATGCAGTCTTCCTAATCCCCACCCTCCACTTCACAAGTATCATCAGACTGGAGATCTCACTATTGGAGGCATTGCTTCTCTGACCTTTATTATCCCCGACAAAATACACTTCACTGAAGAACCTCCACCAGCATCCTTGGATGAACTTGCGTAAGGAATCTTTCTCTGTTAGAAATTATCACTTCTAGAAATACATCTTCTAACAGTTTCTTAAAGCAGGGCTGATGAGCAGATTTAAAATTGGTTGAATAAATATAAGTTAAATGTACAGACAAAGATGCTACTCAGGAATTGTTACTCTATCTGGACAGTTGCATGAGTTTATCTATGGGTGGATCAGGCAGAGGTAAGGGGTTTAAATTTGACATACTCCTGTGCCACTCAACTGTGCCACTTAAAGAGTCTGATCCATTTACCACTACTCATCCCTGTACTCTGTTCAACCCCTCTGTCTTCCTCCCCAACTTGTTTCAATCCTTGTACACAGCTTTCCTGCTCTGCTGGATTGATGTTGCTCCACCAGTGCACACAGGAAGGGTCTAGCCTTTCCACCTGCACACCAGTTCCCTATGATGCTACAAAGCCCTATATAGCACACATGTAGAACACTATATAGAACATATATACTGCCATTGCTTCCTTTAATTAGGCTATAATTCTGTAAGCCTTACTTGGGAGTCACCTTCACTGAACTGAATGTAGATACCCATTAGGTTTCTAGGCAAATCCAAGACCATCCCAGCACAGTGGTGACCTATGCCAGAAATTATTTCCAATATATGTTTATACTGGAAACATATATTGAAAAAGAGAAAATATATATATATATTTCCTTATGCCACATAATTCCCACAACCCAATCCAGAATACAGACCCTGCCGCAGTGTGGGAAAAACACTAGGAAAATATAACCCCTTGTGCTGCATCCTAGTCCTCAGAAACAGGTAGGGAAACTGAGGACAAGAGGGTCGAGGTAATTCACAAAAACTGTCCTTTTTCCTTGCATTATCAAAACTTCTTTCACTCATATTTGGAGCAGTGAAGATACAACCCAATTATAATAATCACAAAAATAGGGCAGATATGGTCAGTGTGGAATGTGTGGAATGTGTTTATTTTTAATTTACCATATTTCTTTTATTTAGCGTCGTGACAAAGAATTACCAGCATATCTTGGCCTTGGCATTTGCAGTAAAGGAGGTCAATGAAAATCCCCAGATCTTACCCAATATTACCCTGGGATTCCACATCTATGATAGCTATTTCAATGCCAAATGGACCTATCACGCCACAATGCTCCTGCTTTCCACACCAGAAAGATTTGCCCCTAACTACAAGTGTGGCACTGAGAATACACTAGCAGCAGTCGTTGGGGGTCTGGACTCCTTGATATCCCTTCATGTGGCTACTGTCTTGGATATCAACAAGACTCCACAGGTGGGACGTGCATGGAGAATGAGAATGCATGCTTTTTTGAACCAAGGAAACTCATGAAATGTTTCTTTTCTAGCTCAATCCTATAGGGGTTTGATAAGAGAGGTTCTTGAAAACCTCTTTGTAAGGTCTGCAATAGTGATCTGTGTCACTGCTGTCCATGTCAGACTTGCTGGCACTAATGACGCCTTTCACCAAGAAATGCAGTCCGTGCCAGAAGGGAAGGGAGAATGAAGGGTCATTTTGGATGCTAAGAGAGTTGGGTGTCAACAGGGTGTACCATGACCCTATCCCCATTATTCCCCACTGACACTCCCCTTGCTTCTCCCCAATATATGCCAACAGATTTCATAGAAGACACCATAAAGGAAGTACTCAATGTTACAGTTATTTTACGTTACCCATAGTCTTTCAAGACTGATGGAGGCCAGCTTTCTTTTTGCCTCTATATTCTGCTTTAGCTTATCTATGGCCCTGCTCCAGTGATGAATGATAAAACCCCAGGACTTCCTTTCTATCAGATGGTTCCCAAGGAAGCCCTTCAATATATGGGGATTCTCATGCTGCTTCTGCATTTCAGTTGGACGTGGATTGGGGTCATGGTTATGGATAATGATAACGGACAAAGATTTTTGCAAACTGTGTATCCCTTGTTTACCAAGCATGGCATCTGCTTTGCCTTCATTGAAAGAAGTCCCCTTTTAACTTTTGTCACTGAACTCAAGGATTTGCTCCAAGAGGAGGGGAAAATCAGAGACAGAATCATGGCTAACAAAGCCAATGTAGTGGTGACCTATGGAGAATCCTATTTTGTTGTGTTTCTTAGATGGCTGCCGTATCTGTCAGAAGCAGAGGAAGTGACATATGAACCTAAAGGTAAAGTTTGGATCATGACAGCCCAAATGGAGCTGACTTCATTAGTATACCAAAGGACTTGGGAGACACATATAATCAATGGTGCGATATCCTTTGCAATTCAGTCCAATCTTATTGAAGGATTTCTCCCGTTTGTTAAGAGCAGAAACCCTTCCAGTCCAACAGGTGATGGATTCATCAGGGACTTCTGGCAACAGGCCTTTGGCTGCGTGTTCCCAAAACACATTGTGGGCGAGGTAAAAGGTGACATCTGCACTGGAGAAGAAAAACTAGAGGACCTTCCAGCTATATTTTTTGAAATGAACATGACCGGTCACAGCTACAGTGTCTACAATGCTGTGCATGCTGTAGCTCATGCTGTACATGCCATGTCCTCATCTGGACTTCAGTACAGATCCCTGCTGGTTGAAAGACTGAAAGCTCTGAATCAAAGGTCTCTGCAGGTAACCCCTCACTTTCTCACTACTTCCTCAGCAGCATTCCCCTTTCCATAATCTGTACAAGCACCACATTCCATCACACAGTTTTGAATTAGAAGATTTTGGCTACCTTTGTAAACTGATTGAAGTATATGAGATTTTTCTTGTTTCCTTTTTATTTACTTCAGTTTGGTTTACATAAAATATTACATTTTTTATTCTTGCAGTGATACAGTTGTATTTTCAAAAGGGCAGGAACTCATCATTATCATCGCCATCATCTTCATCATCATACATCTCATAACCACATCCTATTCAGTCTTTACATTCAAACACGAAACCATTATTTTTATATTAAAATAGTATATATTATTCTTTATTAAATAATAAAATTTATTTAATTTATATATATATATATAATTTTACTGTTGCTAAAATTTAAACATTCACCTATTCCCACATTGTAATTAATAATACTATTAATGCTATTGTTCTATCACATCTTGACTGAAATATTAGCTTTCTCCTACTGGAACAAAAACCTTTGTGTATCTCTGGATATTGTTCAAGCACCTCTCCCTCCAAATGAAGACTTTCCCCCCCTTTTCTTTTCCATCTAGTTCCATCATTTTCTGAGACGGGTATCATTTAACAACAGTGCTGGGGTTGAGGTGTCCTTCAACCAGGATGGGGAGATAGACATGGGATATGATATTATCAACTGGAGAAGTTTCTCAAATGACTCCTTCCATAGAGTGAAAGTTGGGCAGATTCATCCTGGGGTTCCTGAAACCCAAGCATTCACCATCAATGAGGGCGCTATAGCATGGCACAGCTGGTTCAACCAGGTAGGAACCAATTGTCAGCAGTTTGGGAAGTTCTCCATTTTCGAATGAACACTGAGACTGAATTTCACTGACCTGAAGGTAAACAGAAACAGCAAACTTCTGTAAATGTATGACATTTATTGAAAATGCCGAGTGAGAATCTCAAGTATTGAATCTTGGGATCTGATTTTATTCTTTGCATTTTCTTCTCTATTATTAATTGGTAATTTGGAGAACAGAACTGAAGATAAAAGTTAGTTTATATTTTTTCATGTTAGCATCTCTCGGTAGTAATTTTTTGGCTGAGATGTGTGACACTGGGTGGAATCCTAACCTAGGCTGGCACAACGCATCAGTCTTGCAGTTCCCATGGGGATGTAGGGAGGCAAGTTTGTTAGACCCCCTTGGTCTCTGCATTCTGCCTGTGCACTGGCCTAACCTTCCTCCTGGAGTGGCGCAGAAGTGTCTTGTGGCACTTTTGTGACACCCCCCCAGTCAGCATAGGACTTGGGCTGGGGCATATGCTGCCTTTATCCCCACCAGTGTTGCGAATGGTCCCCGGGGGTTTAACTCGTATTGAGTTTAGAGCCAACGCCTCCTGCAACTCAACTTGAAAACAAGCCATAATGATAATGAGTCATAACAGGAGCAATTTCCAAGTACTCAAGTCACCCCTTTGCCAATCGAAAAGACTTGAGTCAAAATACTCTTTTTAAAAGCCTGCTGTGGTTAAAAATAGGGCTGTCAGTTTCCAGAGCTCTGTTTCTGTCCCACCCCATTAGTAAACAGTAAGGGAGGAGGTGGGAGGGTCTGCAAGAAGGTGGGGATGGGAGTAAAAAAGCAAGAAAGGTTTTGTGCAGGAGCTGCGTGGCTTACCAGGATGACTGAGTCCATGGCAGTCCTACTCAGAAGTAGTCCCACTACAACTACTCATTCAAGGGGGCTTACTTCCCCCAAGAGACAACAATGCCATGTACCCTGCTGTAGGCTATCTACTTATGGCATTAGCTTTTAATGCTGTCATTGGTTGTACAGAAGAATTTGATTGTCTTGATCTTTGAAGTGGGACATGTGTGTGTGTGTGTGTGTGTGTGTTTAATACATGATAGTTTAAAAAACCATGTATCAAAGAGGAGCTGGATCAGATAGACCCCAAGGTAGCCAGCCAGAGGGCCAAAATTTGATTATGTTTCCGCATCTTCCATGTGTGTAACTCTAGTAATGAAATCAGCCAAAAATGCACTTTTTGTGACTCGAGTCAGAGTAATTTGAGTCAAATATGCAACACTGTGAACTTTTTCATTTACGAATAGGTGAGGCCTATTTCTGTATGCAGCCAGCGTTGCCGTCCTGGGTTTAGCAAGGAAATGATGGAGGGAAAACCGTTTTGCTGTTACAATTGCATACCATGTCCAGAAGGGAAGATTTCAAAGACGGAGGGTAAGATTTGTTGTTTTTTAAGTGAGTTAACTGCTGAGTTAGTATGTTAGTTTAAAGGCTCTCTACCCTACCCTTATGTCCCCAGGATCCAAGACATGCTGACATGAAATTATTCTGTAGACAATCATTTCCACTGGAAAAGAGAAGACATGCCTCACTACCTTTACTGATCCTTCTCCCCAACAAAAAGCAAAGGAACATCTTTTCCTACTGTAGCTAAACATGCTGCTTATTTGCTGCCTATTTCTTGCCCCCTGATTCAGGTTTAATCATGGTATTGTAGAGGTGCCTGGAAGCAAGGACAGTGACGCCTCACGTAAAGAACGCCTCACGTAAAGTAATTTTCACGTAACAAACAAAAATTTATCTAGGATTCTGCTTCACATAAAGAAAGTGCTTCACATAAAGAACACATTCGTTGGCAGTTAGGGCAGACGTTGGCAGTTAGGGCAAACCTGTTTCAAAAGTGTCAGGGCTGCCTAGCGCACCTGCCCATAGTGAAAGCAACACTTCCATGCTGTTCCTCCTGCGGCCAGACGTCCGCTAGGCAGAGGGAGAGAAGAGCAGTGGAGAAGAGGGAAGCAGCTCAGGGCCAGCCAGAAGGGAGCAGAGAGAGAGGCTCAGGATGAAGAGAAGGAGAAAGTGGGGAGACACTTGGAAAGTGTCTTGGATTACAGAAGAAAGTGTCTTTGATTGCAGCCTCCTACCCATGTCTACCCAGAAGTCTACTTCATTGTGTTAAATGGGTCCTACTCCCAGGAAAGTGTCTTTAGGATTGCAGCCTATGAGTGTGTGTTTATGTTTGTGAACACAAGACTAATGTGTTCTCTTTCAGACATGAATGACTGCAGTAGATGTGCTGAAGAAACCTATCCCAATAAAAACCAAGATTTCTGTATTCCCAAAGAGATCAGCTTCTTATCATTCGAAAGGCCTTTGGGGATCAGCTTAGCTAGTTCTGCTGCTTGCTTTGCTGTACTTACACTTCACGTGATAGGAACATTTTTGAAGCATCACAACACCCCCATTGTGAAAGCCAACAACCGAGGCCTCACCTACACTCTCCTCATCTCCCTCCTCCTCTGCTTCCTCTGCGCATTGCTCTTCATCGGTCGTCCAGGGAAAGTGACGTGCATCTTGCGGCAAACTGCTTTTGGCATCATCTTCTCACTGGCTATTTCATGTGTGCTGGCAAAGACCATCACGGTGGTTCTGGCTTTCATGGCCACCAAGCCAGGGTCCAGGATGAGGAGGTGGGTGGGGGCAAGACTGGCCAACGCCATCGTTCTTTCCTGCTCTCTCCTGCAAGCAGGCATCTGCACTGTGTGGCTGGCCACCTCTCCCCCATTCCCAGGTGCTGACACGCACTCCGTGGTGGCAGAGATTGTGCTGGAATGCAACGAGGGCTCAGTGACTCTCTTCTACTGCGTGCTGTGCTACATGGGCTTCCTGGCCATCGTCAGCCTCACTGTGGCATTTCTGGCCAGGAAGTTACCCGACAGCTTCAACGAAGCCAAGTTCATCACCTTCAGCATGTTGGTCTTTTGCAGTGTGTGGCTCTCCTTTGTTCCAACCTACCTGAGCGCGAAGGGGAAATACATGGTGGCCGTGGAGATCTTCTCCATCTTAGCCTCCAGTGCTGGGTTGTTGGGCAGTATCTTCTCTCCAAAAATGTACATTATTTTGTTGAGGCCTGAGCTGAACAACAGGGAGCAGCTGATGAGAAGGAGAAAGTGAATAGATACAGGCCTGGCTATAGGATAAAGCTATAGGGCCAAGACACCGGTTGCCTGATTTCTAACAATACTTAGAATTTTAGTCTTTTGAACTTGCATTCAACATTAATTTTGTTTGTTTTCTCAAAAACTCAACAACTAGAAAGCCTTTATGGAGTAACAGAACACTGTCATGCTGCTCTATGTGCAACAGTCATGCATGAACCTACGTACAGTGTCACCCTCTAAATCAGTGGTCAGGGAAAAGGGGTAAATTGCCCCAAATGGAGTAAAAATGAAATTCCTGGGGGTAAAGGACTTGGGAGCAGTTTGATCCAGCCGTGGCTTTGCGCAGCTAAGTCCGAGCACTGTGGGCATCCATCTTGAAAAGAATGAGTGCACATGCGTGCGCAGCCGTTTCCTGCCTCCAGGTTGCCATTGAGAGGCTTCTCCGTGGGTGGTGTATCCTCTCCTGACCTCACCAGCACTTTCCCTTTCCTAATTGGAGGTGTGTGCCGGCACGGTCAGGAGAGGATACTCCATGGGAACCTTTACGCAGGGAGGCAGGGAAAGACTGGGTGTGCATGCGCATTCTTTTCAAGATGGATGCCTGCAGTGCCTTCTCTGATGGCTGACCTCAGTCTCATCTGCCCCCAACTGCAGCCTGAGCCTCCCCAGCAGCCTCCCCAGCCAAGGTAAGCACCCATTCCCTCCTGTCTACTCAGGAGTAAGCCCATTAATTCAGTTGAGCGTACTCCTGATTTTTTAAAAATGTAGGACAAAATGTAGAACATCCTACATTTTGTCCTACATTTTTTAAAAAGTTCCGGATTTTCAACTGACTTTTGGGTGACCATGTCCTACATTCTGAGTTTAGGATCTGACCTTCCTGCGCATGCATATGAATCTATGAAGTTCTGAAGTTGAAGCTTTCAAAGAAATTTTGAATAGATCCAATAAAATTTTGAATTCAAATAATTAATAATATATTATTTCCTTCCTTTCAAATCAAGGGGGTAACATTGGCATATCAAAATATATTTTGGGGTAAGAGGTAAAAAAGTTCCCTGACCCCTGCTCTAAAGAGACTGTCTCTTATTGCTGCATTAACAGACTCGTTCCCATGCTCTGTTCAGTCATTGGATTTATGTGAGTAGTGTTGGTTTTGTCATTTAAAACACACAGCACAAAACATTAGAACGATTGTAGAAAACGAACACAGTTCTGTTGAGCCCAATGGCCGACCACAGATGTAAAAAGGCTGCATACAGATGTTAGGCATTGGGAAGTGTAGCAGTGTGTAGGGAAGACTGCCACCACCACACAACTGCCACCACCAAACAACACTCTTCAAACTGTACCCAAATGGGGTGGGACTCAAACCCAAGACCCCTGGGTTACTACCCAGATTCTTCAGAGAGGCAACCAACATGGCAGAAAACTACAAAGGACCACAATACAAATTATTCCATGACCACAGCTTTATTACATGTGCATACATGGCTTCCACCTCCGTTGGGCAAGTTGAACAGAGAACAAAGGCTTTTTATAGGGTATTTTAGTAGAGGAGGGTACAATTGACTGAGGGAAAAGCTTGGACCCTGCTTTGCTAGGTTTTCTTTGCAACGGTGGGATTCAGAGAATGACAACAAGCAGTGGCTGGGTAGGCCGGAAGGCAAACTTTCAAGGTGTCCTTAACTATTTTGAGACTGTGCATTGTCAGGGCTGCTTGCGGCTATTGCTTAATTGCATAAAACGTGTATTTTTGCTACCTTCTGCCTTTATCATTTCAGCCTGGGTGTTTTGTGACTGGCCTTCTTGTTTTTTTCCGGCTTAGAGCAGCTGGCCTTGCTATGGGGGCAGAGGTGGATTGGGCCTGGGTCATTTGGACCTAACAAGATATTAAAACAGGCTGTATATAACAGTTTTAGGACAGAACACATATTATCCATAGGCAAGCAATTATTAATTACAATTATTGGTTACAAGGCAGAAAGATTCTTAGGAACCAGTTTGGACAAGACATTTTCTCATCACAGGAACTGTTTTGGTACTCCAAGGATAACTAATGTCTTTGGCCTTTGGTCAATGCAAGAGGATGGAGGCGGCTGGAAAATGTGGAATCAGACACAAGGACTGGATATGCGGGAACACTAGTGACATCCCTGTGTGTGGAGTTAGCCCACACAATCCCCCACACAGGAGTTACCCCACACAATCACACACCCACCAACAAGATGAACCTCCCCATTCACAACGAATAATCTTTGCATTTGAGAGCAGTTATCTCTTGGGGAAGGGAGATCAGAACAGAATGAACACTAAAGCCTTCCAAGCTGCCCTTGTAAACAGGCTGCCTTTTAGCCATTAATTGCACTTTTAAAGGATGCTTTTCTTTCAATTTAAAGACCCAAATGCAGCCGCTTTGAGAAAAAATTGCATATAAATAATTTGCATCTTTCTACTAAACTCTTCAAAATGCTCCTGATGTTAAATATGCATGTAGCAAGCTTAACAAAGATTTCTAGAGACAAATGACCACCAAACAGCATGTGGTTGGTCTGTGGAACTCCCCGCCACACCAAGTAGCCTACCCTCCTTGCAGCCAGCCAGCCAGCACCAAGCCAGCCCAGCCCACCTCTCTGTGGCAGGCTGGCTGGCAGGGAGGCAGTGGCTCTGTCTTGTGACTGCTGCTGTGTCCTCAAGTGGGGCAGTGATAGCCCTGTGGAAGGGAGTCTTGGGGGTTTGGAGTAGCAGCAATGGGGTGGAAGAGGGCCTGTGGGATGGGGTTTGCAGCAATGGGGGTAATTGAGGGGATTTGGGGAAGCAGCAATGGGGATGGGCTTGGAGGCTGAGGGTATCAGCAATGGGGAGGTGGGAGGGGGACTGAAGGCAGAGGGTTGGACTAGATGACCTTGTAGGTCCCTTCCAACTCTGTGATTCTAAAGAGTTAATAACCACAACTTCCACCATGTATATTTATCTTGAGCACTGTAAATATCTTGAAAACTGCATACTTATCTTGAGAACTGTAATTATTTCAAGTATTTGTAAAAAAAAATTGTTTCTGTGACAGCTAGGAAAATAAGTAGTAATGACCACGATAAGCCTTATAAAGATACTCAGATCTACCATTTTAGAGCTAAGCTAACAAACAGACAAGGATCCATTAGTCTGATTTTCATAGCTGAGTTCAGGAATATTAAGAGACAGAAAAATTCATCAATATCAGACCAAGAAATGGATACCAGCACAGAGGGAAGATATACAGGTATCTTCTGTATATCTTCTGAAGGATGGTAGCATTTATGATGTTATTGCTGGAATTATTTTTTCATTGGGTATTCAGTACCCATGTTGGTAAATGCCAAGTCCATGGTCCACACCCTCCACTGTGGTGTGGGAGGAAGGGGACACCAGCCTAGGTAGCCAGATCGGCCGAATCAACCCTGGCGATCAATGGGGTGACAGTTTTCGCGGCCAGATCGCCCTCACATCCTACTCCCCGTAGTTATTCTTGATTGCGCCCTAAGAGTGAACTACTTAAGAAACATAAGGCAGAGACTGCTAAACCCTTTCCCAGCAGCATCTTGCCTCCCCTCACCCTGTTGCAGAGGAAATTGGAAATGGGGATTCCTTGCCTCTTGCCTCCCTTCAGCATGCCAGTTGAAACTCTCCTTGAAACTTGATGTCAGAAGGTGCAAACCCACATACTGTAGGTAAATAGAAGTGGAATATAAATAGAAGTGATATGAATAGAAGTAAATAAATTATCATCTTCTAAGAGCAGTATTTCTGTATTCCTGATGTTTCTTTTTCATCTAGTTCCTGAGAATCATCTCATTTAACAACAGTGCTGGGGACACAGTTTCTTCTGACCAAAATGGGGAGCTAATTGCTGGATTTGATATCATCAACTGGATTATCCTCTCCACTCAGTCCTTTCACAGGGTGAGAGTTGGAAGTGTGGCTCCCCAGGCTCCTCCAGACAAGACAGTCACCATCAGTGAGGATGCCATCGTGTGGCACGGATGGTTTAATCAGGTAGGGTGGTGTTGTTCGCAAGTCTAGGAAGGCTTCCGGCACCGAATGAGAAATAAATAAATTTCATTTGTGACATGCAAATGTTGTTTTTTCATGGAAGATGAACCTTTATAAATACAAATGACAGATACATTTTATGTATTGAGGAAACTACTGATTCCTTAAGTGCTTCATGACTGTTTGTTGTACGTTGGCAAGCACTAGATTCAGAAATGGTTAGAGTGACCGAACTTATATTTTAAATAGACAAAATAGAATTTGTCTTTTATTTGTAAGATTTATGATATTCCATTTTAAGGATTTTATGATAGTTTTTAATTTCATTTAAAAGGGAAATTTTAAAAAGCAAATGGAGCAACAGTTTGGAGCACACCACATGGTACCAGTAAGTCCATATATCCATTCCTGGGAAACTTCATCACTTTGATAACATATAAAACAATTGCCGATTCAAATCATTACCATGCTCATTATTTTCCTGTTTCTCCATCTCTCCTTGAATTCATGGTTCAGGTGCAACCTCTTTCTGTATGTAGCAAGAGCTGCTATCCTGGTTTGAGCAAGAAAGTGAAGGAGGGAAAACCATTTTGCTGCTATGATTGCATCCCATGTCCAGAAGGGAAGATTTCAGATCAGAAAGGTAAGAAGTAATTTGCAGGTGTCAAACCAGGCAGTGCCATAGCTGATGGGATGCAGGGGATAGTAACTCACAGGGCAACAAGTTTTAGGGGGGCAACAAGCAGAGTTTGACAAAGTGGTCAGAACTGAGCAATCCTTAGTCTATATCAATAATGCAATCATGTTATATATCACACTGAAAATACAGAATACATACACCACAGAATGCAACGAAACAAACTACGTACATTGGAATACAGGTCGTCTGTCAAACGTTATGGTCAATTAACCAGAAAATGAAAACACAACTGCCTTACAGGGGATTTTAAAAATTCAACCTTGATTGTTGTAAGAGCCAATGAGATGTTATTATAATGCAGCATGGAATCAATAAGTTTAAAAATGAAGTATTTCAACTCTCATTTCCATGTATCATAATTTATCTAGCCCTGCTACATGGGGGAAAAGGTTGTTTTTCTCAATTGGTGCTCTTCATATATTTAGCATGGGAGAATAACCGCTCTTCTTCAGCCTAGTAGAGTGTCTCTAACCAGTTATGGACGAATTTTTATATATTTAATTAAATTTGAATTTGTTATTGAGAAGAGATACAAAATCTTCTTTGACCCCAGGTAGCAGATACATGACTTAGCACATAATTTTAACCAATTTTCCAATTTTGGGGTAAGGACAATGCAACTCCCAGGTAAGGCTTTACTTTGAGGAGGCCTCCATGACCATGACTGCCCCCTCCCATCTGGAGGATCCAGCAAATGCCCCACTGGCACAGCTATACCAGTGCTGGAAAGTCAGCTAGGATTGCGCTCTAAGCTGTATCATTGCGCTCTTAGCTGCATCACAGCAGAGCAAGTAGGTGGTGAGCAGCTCTAGGGAAGAGATAGGTCCACCCCTCCAATTTTCACTTTTTAAGAGCAGTGTTTTAATATATCTTCCAGTTTTACCTGACTTCCAGGACAATGTCATTAGCATTATTTGCTATGTCACTGAAACCAGCTGACTCTATTCCTGAGAAACATACCTAGCAGATCAGGGAAATGCTGGAGTTTGCCTTCTAGTGTCTGATATGGTCTGACTAATGTCTAACTAGACCCTTCCCGGTCTATTATTTTCTCAAATAGCTGACTATGCAGTTTGCTTATGACATCAAAAGGAAAGGTGGGTCACTGTCTCCTTAGATTAAGTAAAAAAGAGATGTCAGACACCTTCACTGGGGAACACTAGGCTGGAAAGTATAAGGACATTTTATCTTTCCTGTTAAACACAAGATTTGGATGGATTCTTTGATGAGAATGTGGTATGAAACCTGTTGGTGGATAAAAAAACTATGGCATGTTGCTGAGTTTCATGGCATGTTGGTGTCACCATTCCCTTCACAGATACATATCAATGTTATGAATGCCCAGATGATACCTATCCAAGCCAGAAAAGAGATTCATGTATCCCCAAGACTGTGATCTTTTTATCCTATGAAGAACCTCTGGGGTTCAGTTTGGCCTTCGTTGCTCTTTTCCTTTCCTTGGTCACAGCTCTGATGCTAAGAACGTTTGTGAAACACCACAACACTCCCATCGTCAAAGCCAACAACCGCAACCTAACCTACACCCTCCTCATCTCCCTCCTGTTCTGCTTCCTCTGCGTATTGCTATTCATTAGACAGCCCATGAAAGTGACGTGTCTCCTCCGACAACCTGCCTTTGGCATCGTCTTCTCAGTGGCTGTTTCTTGTATCTTGGCAAAGACCATCACGGTGGTTCTGGCTTTCATGGCCACCAAGCCAGGAAGCAGGATGAGGAACTGGGTGGGGACCAGACTGGCCACCTCCATTGTCCTTTCCTGCTCCCTCATTCAAACATGCACCTGTATTGTGTGGTTGGCAACTTTTCCTCCTTTCCCAGACACTGACAAGCACTCAATGTTAGAAGAAATTGTACTGGAATGTAATGAAGGGTCCACAGGCATGTTTTACTGTGTCTTGGGCTATATGGGCTTCTTGGCCAGTGTCAGTTTCTCTGCGGCTTTCTTTGCCAGGAAACTACCTGACAGTTTCAATGAGGCAAAATATATCACTTTCAGCATGTTGGTCTTTTGCAGTGTTTGGCTGTCTTTTGTCCCAACCTACCTGAGCACGAAGGGGAAATACATGGTGGCTGTGGAGCTCTTCTCTATTTTAACCTCCAGCGGTGGTTTGCTGGGCTGCATCTTTTCCCCCAAATGTTACATCATTGTGTCGAGGCCTGAGCTGAACAACAGGGGAAAAGGTTGACAACCCAGACCTGTTTGAAACCCTGAATAGCAGCCACTAGTTTTGCACCATTCACTCTAACGGATCCATAAAAGTGCAGGGACCCATTTAGCAGCTGCACAATATTGCAATAAAATGCAGCAGTACCTCTGGATGTTCAGTGATATCTGGACATTCATCATATCATCACCTAAACCTTGGTTAGGCTAGCTCAGGTCCTGGCACAAAGCCTGTGCTGGCTTAGCAAAAGTTTCACAAAAGTGCCCTTTTGGGTACTTCTGCGCCTCTTTTGGGGAGTTTAGGCCATTGCAAAGACCGGTGTTGGCCTCTCCACACCACCATGGGAATAAGGAGAGGGGTGAGTTATGCTGGCTGAAATTGGTAAGAATTGGGTCCTGAATTTTCCAGGTCTAATTCCAGTACCAGGATCACTAAATCATTCTTGCTCCTACAATTTCCCTTAGAAAGAATATGGCCAATATGTGTAGGCATTACTTTGGGACTGTGAGGCAGACTGGGAGCACAATCCAGAGCAACTAATCTGTCCACATAAGAGCCCTTAGGTTGCCCTATCTAACACTAGGTTGGAGCAACTGCAAGATGCTCCACCCCAGTTAGTCTGGAAGAGGCTTAGGGCAGAGCAAGGCAAGATAGGGTGCCCTAAGAGAGGTGGAGCTGCTCTGCCCTAACTGGGGCAGCCTAAGCAGCTCAGGAGAGGCAAGTTGAGGGCATGTTTAGCATTGCCTAGGGCAGAGCAGTTACTCTGTATCCAAAGCCTGTTTCCAAGGCACAAATGCCTCTTCCAGTTCCTCAGAGATATACCACCTCAGGAGCAGGTATAGTAATGAGTAGACCCATAGGGGTCCATGATAAGGCCCGAGTAAGAATGGCAATGTTGACCAAAAATCTGAGTTCTTGGCCATCCTAGCTGCAACCCCTGCCTCTCATCCTCAGGATATGGAACAAACTACGGCTGCCCACAAACCTCAGGATACAGCAGGCCACTCCAAGAAGCCCCTTGTATTTACTGTAGAATGTACTGGCATCTCATGAGGGACTCCTTATAAGGCAGGCACCCAGTGGCGTCACCAGACTGGTGCGGCTGTTGTGGGCTGCATTGGGGATGCGCTCCATATGGGGTGATGTGCCGGAGGAGTTTGACTGTCCTTTGGCAGGCCCCGGGCGTCAGCACCGCCATTCAGGCCTGCTCCAAGAAGGAGCAGCAGCCAGAAGCTGCCACTTGTCTGAGGAGCTGGCCTGAATGGCCATCTGAGATGCACTGCGCAGAAACACACTGAGCATGCCGAACAGCTTCAGAGGAGACTTCCTTAGAGCAGAGAAAGTCCGCGCCTCTGCACAGCCATTCGGCCTCACTCAGGAGGCGGCGCAGCAGCCGAATGGCTTCAGAAAGGCTTCAGATAAGTACTGCACAGGTGTCAGTGATGGTGCCTGCGCAGTACTCTTTCTGAAGCCAGTTGGCTTCAGAAACAACTGCGCAGGCGCCAACTTTGGTGACTGCGCAGTCCAGGTAGGGGGGGCGCGCATCCCAGGGATGACGCACAGACTTCCGCATTAGATGATGTGCAGAGTCATGTCACCACTGTAGGCACCACAGCTGTTCCTTGTTCAGTGTGATCTGAGGGGTGTCTCCTCAGGAGCAAGTCTTCCCCTTGTGTCAATTACTTAGCATGCTCTGGAGCAGTTAGGGCAGCCCAGGCTTCCTGACTCTCTGGATTCAGCATAACTTTCTGCTCTGGATACAGAATGGTTAGGAGAGTGCAGTTAGGTCAGAGCAGGCTGAATTTGCTCTGGATTGTGTCCTGGGTTACTCAGAACATGGAGCGTCTGGGAATATATATGGGAGAGAGTTGAATGTTCATCATTGGCCCCCATAGCCATCTCTGGACATTGGACATTTCCGTGATGCTGTGGAGGTTTGGTCTCTGCAGGAGATCATGGACTGGAGAAACTGGGGCAGAGGCCAGTTCCAACCCAGGAGGGGAATCACTGTGGGACTCTCTCCTAGGTGATATGCATGGGGTGGGTTGTCGCACCTGCCCTGGAACCGAAAGGAGGGAAGGTGTGGAGGAGGTCATGTGCGAGAAGTTTAAAGGAGGGGAAAAGGCAGGAGTGAGTCACTCAGGCGGGAAGCCGGAGAAAGGAGAGGAAGGGTGCAACTGGGGGCTCCGTTTAGGACGGGAAGAGATGCCTGAAAGAAAGAGACATTATGTTATTGGATGTTTTGCTGTTTATGTTATAAAAAGGAGAGTTCAGTTAACTTACCCGTTAATGGCATTGATATTTCTGGAAGGGTGACTGTACCTGTTAAAGAAAGAGAAGATGTGAAATGTAACCACCAAGCTTTGTGCCTTATACAGTAAAACAATCTTGTTACTCCTCACCTTGTCCGACTGTTCTTGGAGATGTCAGAAGGGGATGACAAGGAGACCCAGAAATGTCACCCAAAGGGTGCAGAGAGGGAGCATGACAGGAGGCAGGAGGGAGCATGACAGGGACATGGACTGGTCATCTTATTCCATGATTTTCGAAAGGCAACCAACATGGCAGAAAACAACAATGGACCATGATAAAACACTAGCTTTATGTGGAGTCGGAAACAAGTTTTGAAGTTTTTGTTCTATAAAGCAGTTGCATTTTCATTTTCAGGTTAACTGGCCATAACATTTGATAGAATACAGATATTACAGTGCAGTTTATTACAATGCATTTTGTGTTAAAATACCTTTATAATGATATAAAACATGATGGTAGTATTACCATTTTTCACAATGTTGGTTCTAGTGTCAAGGTGTCTGGCACAAGGTGGCACAATGTGTCCTGTGCAATTACTACCCCCTGCACACCCTTAGCTATGCCACTGCTTTGTTCTCCTTAATTTTGGTTCCAGTAATACCGTATTTATTCAAATCTAACGCTCACTTTTTTCAGCTGAATTTATTCTCCAAAATCAAGGTGCACATTAGATTTGATGGTTAATTAGATTTGAGTAAATGTGGTATTTTGATTATAAGTATAGGGAGTGCTTTAGATTTGATGGCACATTATAGTCTAGTAAATATGGTAATTTTACATGCAGGGATAAGATTATTTTTTATTTTTATATTCGTTTTCACTGGATCTGTGTAGCTTTAATATTTCTTTTCTTATCCTCAGGTTTAGCCCAGCGGTTCCTTCACACTAATAAACTCACTTCCAAAAGTCCTGATATAACACTAGTACAAATCCTCTCCAAAGAGAAGGGTAAAGGTGCCATAAGGACAAACCACCCCTTCCCCACTCAATTGGGACAACTTATGAAAATTTGGCATAATGAGAAGGAGGAATTAAGGCACACACAAGTTATGAGGATGCACATCATGTAGAATATGAGGCTGGTGTACGGAGGGGGAATAAATATTTTCAAAATCAGTCTAAGGTCAACAAGAATTATAGTACCTTCTAAGACTTTTGACACTTCCACTACCCTTTCTTAATGTGGATTATTCCCAGTGCAAATGTCTGTTGTACGCAACTCAGTCTTGGCAAACACTTTTCTTCAGATGTGAACAACAATTCTATTCCAGCAATCCCACAGAGAATTGTGAACTCTGGATTGTTGATTACGGGCTACTGTAATTAATTCTGCTCACTGAAAAAGATAATGACTTATTTTTGACATTACTAGCAAAGAAAAATACAAAGAATACATATAAATATACACTGTTGTGTACAGAATAGCTTTAAGTGTGAGCAGCTAAGGAAGATGATCCAGTTCATTTCTGGTGTCCTCCATTTTATACTGCAGGGATCAGGGTAATTCACTGAGAGGTGACTCAAGACAGCCCCTTGTCTGTCTTCAAGAGACTTTGTTGAAAGCTGTTTGAGAAAAGGAGAATCCCTGGACTAAGCAGTAGTTTATATTTGTACTCAGAATTGTAGTAGGATAATATTTGTGTTAAGGGCTGTACTTGCTCAGTAGGTTAAGACGCTGTGCCTGACAACCAACAGGCTGGGGTTCGAAACCCCAGTGCTACAAGACGGAGTGAGCTCTCATCCCATGCCCAGCTACTGCCATCCTCGCAATTCAAAAGCATGGAATGCATGGATAAAGAGGTACTGCCTTGATGGGAAGACAACAGTTTTCTGTACACCTTGGTGTTTAGTCAGGCTGGCAAATATTGAAATATCTTTGGACATTGCTGGCTCTGGCTTAGAAATAGGGATGAGCACCACACCCTACAGTCAGTCACCACGCGCAGAGACCTTTACCTTTTTACTATTAGTGCTGTTGTATGTATTAATGCTTCCCAAAGTATGCAAAGCGCACACTATGAAATGCAGTCTTCCTAATCCCCACCCTCCACTTCACAAGTATCATCAGACTGGAGATCTCACTATTGGAGGCATTGCTTCTCTGACCTTTATTATCCCCGACAAAATACACTTCACTGAAGAACCTCCACCAGCATCCTTGGATGAACTTGCGTAAGGAATCTTTCTCTGTTAGAAATTATCACTTCTAGAAATACATCTTCTAACAGTTTCTTAAAGCAGGGCTGATGAGCAGATTTAAAATTGGTTGAATAAATATAAGTTAAATGTACAGACCAAGATGCTACTCAGGAATTGTTACTCTATCTGGACAGTTGTATGAGTTTATCTATGGGTGGATCAGGCAGAGGTAAGGGGTTTAAATTTGACATACTCCTGTGCCACTCAACTGTGCCACTTAAAGAGTCTGATCCATTTACCACTACTCATCCCTGTACTCTGTTCAACCCCTCTGTCTTCCTCCCCAACTTGTTTCAATCCTTGTACACAGCTTTCCTGCTCTGCTGGATTGATGTTGCTCCACCAGTGCACACAGGAAGGGTCTAGCCTTTCCACCTGCACACCAGTTCCCTATGATGCTGCAAAGCCCTATATAGCCCTATATAACACTATATAGAACATATATACTGCCATAGCTTCCTTTAATTAGGCTATAATTCTGTAAGCCTTACTTGGGAGTCACCTTCACTGAACTGAATGTAGATACCCATGAGGTTTCTAGGCAAATCCAAGACCATCCCAGCACAGTGGTGACCTATGCCAGAAATTATTTCCAATATATGTTTATACTGGAAGCATATATTGAAAAAGAGAATATATATATATATTTCCTTATGCCACATAATTCCCACAACCCAATCCAGAATACAGACCCTGCCACAGTGTGGGAAAAACACTAGGAAAAAGAACCCCTTGTGCTGCATTCTAGTCCTCAGAAACAGGTAGGGAAACTGAGGACAAGAGGGTCGAGGTAATTCACAAAAACTGTCCTTTTTCCTTGCATTATCAAAACTTCTTTCACTCATATTTGGAGCAGTGAAGATACAACCCAATTATAATAATCACAAAAATAGGGCAGATATGGTCAGTGTGGAATGTGTGGAATGTGTTTATTTTTCAGTGTGGAATGTGTTTATTTTTAATTTACCATATTTCTTTTATTTAGCGTCGTGACAAAGAATTACCAGCATATCTTGGCCTTGGCATTTGCAGTAAAGGAGATCAATGAAAATCCCCAGATCTTACCCAATATTACCCTGGGATTCCACATCTATGATAGCTATTTCAATGCCAAATGGACCTATCACGCCACAATGCTCCTGCTTTCCACACCAGAAAGATTTGCCCCTAACTACAAGTGTGGCACTGAGAATACACTAGCAGCAGTCGTTGGGGGTCTGGACTCCTTGATATCCCTTCATGTGGCTACTGTCTTGGATATCAACAAGACTCCACAGGTGGGACGTGCATGGAGAATGAGAATGCATGCTTTTTTGAACCAAGGAAACTCATCAAATGTTTCTTTTCTAGCTCAATCCTATAGGGGTTTGATAAGAGAGGTTCTTGAAAACCTCTTTGTAAGGTTTGCAATAGTGATCTGTGTCACTGCTGTCCATGTCAGACTTGCTGGCACTAATGACACCTTTCACCAAGCAATGCAGTCCGTGCCAGAAGGGAAGGGAGAATGAAGGGTCATTTTGGATGCTAAGAGAGTTGGGTGTCAACAGGGTGTACCATGACCCTATCCCCATTATTCCCCACTGACACTCCCCTTGCTTCTCTCCAATATATGCCAACAGATTTCATAGAAGACACCATAAAGGAAGTACTCAATGTTACAGTTATTTTACGTTACCCATAGTCTTTCAAGACTGATGGAGGCCAGCTTTCTTTTTGCCTCTATATTCTGCTTTAGCTTATCTATGGCCCTGCTCCAGTGATGAATGATAAAACCCCAGGACTTCCTTTCTATCAGATGGTTCCCAAGGAAGCCCTTCAATATATGGGGATTCTCATGCTGCTTCTGCATTTCAGTTGGACGTGGATTGGGGTCATGGTTATGGATAATGATAACGGACAAAGATTTTTGCAAACTGTGTATCCCTTGTTTACCAAGCATGGCATCTGCTTTGCCTTCATTGAAAGAAGTCCCCTTTTAACTTTTGTCACTGAACTCAAGGATTTCCTCCAAGAGTTGGGGAAAATCAGAGACAGAATCATGGCTAACAAAGCCAATGTGGTGGTGACCTATGGAGAATCCTATTTTGTTGTGTTTCTTAGATGGCTGCAATATCTGTCAGAAGCAGAGGAAGTGACATATGAACCTAAAGGTAAAGTTTGGATCATGACAGCCCAAATGGAGCTGACTTCAGTAGTATACCAAAGGACTTGGGAGACACATATAATCAATGGTGCGATATCCTTTGCAATTCAATCCAATCTTATTGAAGGATTTCTCCCGTTTGTTAAGAGCAGAAACCCTTCCAGTCCAAGAGGTGATGGATTCATCAGGGAGTTCTGGCAACAGGCCTTTGGCTGCGTGTTCCCAAAACACATTGTGGGTGAGGTAAAAGGTGACATCTGCACTGGAGAAGAAAAACTAGAGGACCTTCCAGCTATATTTTTTGAAATGAACATGACCGGTCACAGCTACAGTGTCTACAATGCTGTGCATGCTGTAGCTCATGCTGTACATGCCATGTCCTCATCCAGACTTCAACACAGAACACTTGAGTCTGAAGTAGGACTGAAAGCTCTGAATCAAAGGTCTCTGCAGGTAACCCCTCACTTTCTCACTACTTCCTCAGCAGCATTCCCCTTTCCATAATCTGTACAAGCACCACATTCCATCACACAGTTTTGAATTAGAAGATTTTGGCTACCTTTGTAAACTGATTGAAGTATATGAGATTTTTCTTGTTTCCTTTTTATTTATTTCAGTTTGGTTTATATAAAATATTACATTTTTTATTCTTGCAGTGATACAATTGTATTTTCAAAAGGGCAGGAACTCATCATTATCATCGCCATCATCTTCATCATCATACATCTCATAACCACATCCTATTCAGTCTTTACATTCAAACACGAAACCATTATTTTTATATTAAAATAGTATATATTATTCTTTATTAAATAATAAATTTTTTTTAATTTATATATATATATATATATATATATATATATATATATATATATATATATATATATATATATATATATATATATATATATATATAAAATTTTACTGTTGCTAAAATTTAAACATTCACCTATTCCCACACTGTAATTAATAATATTATTAATGCTATTGTTCTATCACATCTTGACTGAAATATTAGCTTTCTCCTACTGGAACAAAAACCTTTGTGTATCTCTGGATATTGTTCAAACACCTCTCCCTCCAAGTGCAGACTTTCCCCCCTTTTCTTTTCCATCTAGTTCCATCATTTTCTGAGACGGGTATCATTTAACAACAGTGCTGGGGTTGAGGTTTCCTTCAAACACGATGGGGAGATAGACATGGGATATGATATTATCAACTGGAGAAGTTTCTCAAATGAATCCTTCCATAGAGTGAAAGTTGGGCAGATTCATCCTGGGGTTCCTGAAACCCAAGCATTCACCATCAATGAGGGCGCTATAGCATGGCACAGCTGGTTCAACCAGGTAGGAACCAATTGTCAGCAGTTTGGGAAGTACTCCATTTTCGAATGAACACTGAGACTGAATTTCACTGACCTGAAGGTAAACAGAAACAGCAAACTTCTGTAAATGTATGACATTTATTGAAAATGCCGAGTGAGAATCTCAAGTATTGAATCTTGGGATCTGATTTTATTCTTTGCATTTTCTTCTCTATTATTAATTGGTAATTTGGAGAACAGAACTGAAGATAAAAGTTAGTTTATATTTTTTCATGTTAGCATCTCTCGGTAGTAATATTTTGGCTGAGATGTGTGACACTGGGTGGAATCCTACCCTAGGCTGGCACAACGCATCAGTCTTGCAGTTCCCATGGGGATGTAGGGAGGCAAGTTTGTTAGACCCCCTTGGTCTCTGCATTCTGCCTGTGCACTGGCCTAACCTTCCTCCTGGAGTGGCGCAGAAGTGTCTTGTGGCACTTTTGTGACACCCCCCCAGTCAGCATAGGACTTGGGCTGGGGCATTTGCTGCCTTTATCCCCACCAGTGTTGCAAATGGTCCCCAGGGGTTTAACTCGTATTGAGTTTAGAGCCAACGCCTCCTGCAACTCAACTTGAAAACAAGCCATAATGATAATGAGTCATAACAGGAGCAATTTCCAAGTACTCAAGTCACCCCTTTGCCAATCGAAAAGACTTGAGTCAAAATACTCTTTTTAAAAGCCTGCTGTGGTTAAAAATAGGGCTGTCAGTTTCCAGAGCTCTGTTTCTGTCCCACCCCATTAGTAAACAGTAAGGGAGGAGGTGGGAGGGTCTGCAAGAAGGTGGGGATGGGAGTAAAAAAGCAAGAAAGGTTTTGTGCAGGAGCTGCGTGGCTTACCAGGATGACTGAGTCCATGGCAGTCCTACTCAGAAGTAGTCCCACTACAACTACTCATTCAAGGGGGCTTACTTCCCCCAAGAGACAACAATGCCATGTACCCTGCTGTAGGCTATCTACTTATGGCATTAGCTTTTAATGCTGTCATTGGTTGTACAGAAGAATTTGATTGTCTTGATCTTTGAAGTGGGACATGTGTGTGTGTCTGTTTGTGTGTGTGTGTGTGTGTGTCTGTGTGTGTGTGTGTGTGTGTGTGTGTGTAATACATGATAGTTTAAAAAATCATTTATCAAAGAGGAGCTGGATCAGATAGACCCCAAGGTAGCCAGCCAGAGGGCCAAAATTTGAGTATGTTTCCGCATCTTCCATGTGTGTAACTCTAGTAATGAAATCAGCCAAAAATGCACTTTTTGTGACTCGAGTCAGAGTAATTTGAGTCAAATATGCAACACTGTGAACTTTTTCATTTACGAATAGGTGAGGCCTATTTCTGTATGCAGCCAGCGTTGCCGTCCTGGGTTTAGCAAGGAAATGATGGAGGGAAAACAGTTTTGCTGTTACAATTGCATACCATGTCCAGAAGGGAAGATTTCAAAGACGGAGGGTAAGATTTGTTGTTTTTTAAGTTAGTTAACTGCTGAGTTAGTATGTTAGTTTAAAGGCTCTCTACCCTACCCTTATGTCCCCAGGATCCAAGACAAGCTGACATGAAATTATTCTATAGACAATCATTTCCACTGAAAAAGAGAAGACATGCCTCACTACCTTTACTGATCCTTCTCCCCAACAAAAATCAAAGGAACATCTTTTCCTGCTGTAGCTAAACATGCTGCTTATTTGCTGCCTATTTCTTGCCCCCTGATTCAGGTTTAATCATGGTATTGTAGAGATGGCTGGAAGCAAGTACAGTGACGCCTCACGTAAAGAACGCCTCACGTAAAGTAATTTTCACGTAACAAACAAAAATTTATCTAGGATTCTGCTTCACATAAAGAAAGTGCTTCACGTAAAGAACACATTCGTTGGCAGTTAGGGTAGACGCGCTGGCCAGCAACCTGTTTAAAAAGTGTCAGGGCTGCCTAGCGCACCTGTCCATAGTGAAAGCAACACTTCCATGCTGTTCCTCCTGCGGCCAGACATCCGCTGGGCAGAGGGAGAGAAGAGCAGTGGAGAAGAGGGAAGCAGCTCAGGGCCAGCCAGAAGGGAGCAGAGAGAGAGGCTCAGGATGAAGAGAAGGAGAAAGTGGGGAGACACTTGGAAAGTGTCTTGGATTACAGAAGAAAGTGTCTTTGATTGCAGCCTCCTACCCATGTCTACCCAGAAGTCTACTTCATTGTGTTAAATGGGTCCTACTCCCAGGAAAGAGTCTTTAGGATTGCAGCCTAAGGCTGCAATCCAGAGCAAATTCAGCCTGCTCTGACCTAATTGCACTCTCCTAACTATTCTGTATCCAGAGCAGAAAGTTATGCTGAATCCAGAGAGTCAGGAAGCCTGGGCTGCCCTAACTGCTCCAGAGCATGCTAAGTAATTGACACAAGGGGAAGACTTGCTCCTGAGGAGACACCCCTCAGATCACACTGAACAAGGAACAGCTGTGGTGCCTACAGTGGTGACATGACTCTGCACATCACCTGGTGCGGAAGTCTGTGCGTCATCCCTGGGATGCGCCCCCCCCCCCACCTGGACTGCACAGTCACCAAAGTTGGCGCCTGCGCAGTTGTTTCTGAAGCCAACTGGCTTCAGAGAGAGTACTGCGCAGGCACCATCTCTGACACCTGCGCAGTACTTTTCTGAAGCCTTTTGGCTTCGGGGGAGACTGTGCAGGCGTCAGAGTTGGTGCCTGTGCAGTACTCTTTCTGAAGCCATTCGGCTGCCGCTCCGCCGCCTGAGTGAGGCCGAATGGCTGTGCAGAGGCGTGGACTTTCTCTGCTCTAAGGAAGTCTCCTCTGAAGCTGTTCGGCATGCTCAGTGTGTTTCTGCGAAGTGCACCTCAGATGGCCATTCAGGCCAGCTCTTCAGACAAGTGTCAGCTTCTGGCTGATTCTCCGCCTTGGAGCAGGCCTGAATGGGTGTGCTGACGCCCGGGGCCTGCCAAAGGACAGTCAAACTCCTCCGGCACATCACCCCATACGGAGCGCATCCCCAATGCAGCCCACACCAGCCGCACCAGTCTGGTGACGCCACTGGGTGCCTGCCTTATAAGGAGTCCCTGATGAGATGCCAGTACATTCTACAGTGAATACAAGGGGCTTCTTGGAGTGGCCTGCTGTATCCTGAGGTTTGTGGGCAGCCGTAGTTTGTTCCATATCCTGAGGTTGAGAGGCAGGGGTTGCGGCTAGGCTGGCCAAGAACTCAGATTTTTGGTCAACACTGCCATTCTTACTCGGGCCTTATCATGGACCCCTATGAGTGTACTCATTACTATACCTGCTCCTGAGGTGGTATATCTCTGAGGAACTGGAAGAGGCATTTCTGCCTTGGAAACAGGCTTTGAATACAGAGTAACTGCTCTGCCCTAGGCAATGCTAAACATGCCCTCAACTTGCCTCTCCTGAGCTGCTTAGGCTGCCCCAGTTAGGGCAGAGCAGGTCCACCTCTCTTAGGGCACCCTATCTTGCCTTGCTCTGCCCTAAGCCTCCTTCAGAGTAACTGGGTTGGAGCATCTTGCAGTTGCTCCCACTAAGTGTTAGATAGGGCAACCTAAGGGCTCTTATGTGGACAGATTAGTTGCTCTGGATTGGGCTGTTAGTTAAGTAATAAGTTTATTAGAAATATTTGCTTATCCTGAAAAACAGTCTCAATCCAAGTTACTCTCAATCCAAGGTTTTACTGTATAAATATTACTACACATGTTCTGCATTTTACAGGATCATCATTGAAATTTTAATATCGTCACTATCTTTATAACCACTAAATTAAATATATAAGCACTAAATTAAAATCATTGTGTTCTGAAACTCTGTTTCTATATACATGTATGAGTGTGTGTTTATGTTTGTGAACACAAGACTAATGTGTTCTCTTTCAGACATGAATGACTGCAGTAGATGTGCTGAAGAAACCTATCCCAATAAAAACCAAGATTTCTGTATTCCCAAAGAGATCAGCTTCTTATCATTCGAAAGGCCTTTGGGGATCAGCTTAGCTAGTTCTGCTGCTTGCTTTGCTGTACTTACACTTCACGTGATAGGAACATTTTTGAAGCATCACAACACCCCCATTGTGAAAGCCAACAACCGAGGCCTCACCTACACTCTCCTCATCTCCCTCCTCCTCTGCTTCCTCTGCGCATTGCTCTTCATCGGTCGTCCAGGGAAAGTGACGTGCATCTTGCGGCAAACTGCTTTTGGCATCATCTTCTCACTGGCTATTTCATGTGTGCTGGCAAAGACCATCACGGTGGTTCTGGCTTTCATGGCCACCAAGCCAGGGTCCAGGATGAGGAGGTGGGTGGGGGCAAGACTGGCCAACGCCATCGTTCTTTCCTGCTCTCTCCTGCAAGCAGGCATCTGCACTGTGTGGCTGGCCACCTCTCCCCCATTCCCAGGTGCTGACACGCACTCCGTGGTGGCAGAGATTGTGCTGGAATGCAACGAGGGCTCAGTGACTCTCTTCTACTGCGTGCTGTGCTACATGGGCTTCCTGGCCATCGTCAGCCTCACTGTGGCATTTCTGGCCAGGAAGTTACCCGACAGCTTCAACGAAGCCAAGTTCATCACCTTCAGCATGTTGGTCTTTTGCAGTGTGTGGCTCTCCTTTGTTCCAACCTACCTGAGCGCGAAGGGGAAATACATGGTGGCCGTGGAGATCTTCTCCATCTTAGCCTCCAGTGCTGGGTTGTTGGGCAGTATCTTCTCTCCAAAAATGTACATTATTTTGTTGAGGCCTGAGCTGAACAACAGGGAGCAGCTGATGAGAAGGAGAAAGTGAATAGATACAGGCATGGCTATAGGATAAAGCTATAGGGCCAAGACACCGGTTGCCTGATTTCTAACAATACTTAGAATTTTAGTCTTTTGAACTTGCATTCAACATTAATTTTGTTTGTTTTCTCAACAACTAGAAAGCCTTTATGGAGTAACAGAACACTGTCATGCTGCTCTATGTGCAACAGTCATGCATGAAACTACGTACAGTGTCACCCTCTAAATCAGTGGTCAGGGAACAGGGGTAAATTGCCCCAAATGGAGTAAAAATCAAATTCCTGGGGGTAAAGGACTGGGGAGCAGTTTGATCCAGCCGTGGCTTTGCGCAGCTAAGTCCGAGCACTGTGGGCATCCATCTTGAAAAGAATGAGTGCACATGCGTGCGCAGCCGTTTCCTGCCTCCAGGTTGCCACTGAGAGGCTTCTCCGTGGGTGGTGTATCCTCTCCTGACCTCACCAGCACTTTCCCTTTCCTAATTGGAGGTGTGTGCCGGCACGGTCAGGAGAGGATACTCCATGGGAACCTTTACGCAGGGAGGCAGGGAAAGACTGGGTGTGCATGCGCATTCTTTTCAAGATGGATGCCTGCAGTGCCTTCTCTGATGGCTGACCTCAGTCTCATCTGCCCCCAACTGCAGCCTGAGCCTCCCCAGCAGCCTCCCCAGCCAAGGTAAGCACCCATTCCCTCCTGTCTACTCAGGAGTAAGCCCATTAATTCAGTTGAGCTTACTCCTGATTTTTTAAAAATGTAGGACAAAATGTAGCACATCCTACATTTTGTTCTACGTTTTTTTAAAAGTTCCGGATTTTCAACTGACTTTTGGGTGACCATGTCCTACATTCCGAGTTTAGGATCTGACCTTCCTGCGCATGCATATGAATCTATGAAGTTCTGAAGTTGAAGCTTTCAAAGAAATTTTGAATAGATCCAATAAAATTTTGAATTCAAATAATTAATAATATATTATTTCCTTCCTTTCAAATCAAGGGGGTAACATTGGCATATCAAAATATATTTTGGGGTAAGAGGTAAAAAGGTTCCCTGACCCCTGCTCTAAAGAGACTGTCTCTTATTGCTGCATTAACAGACTCGTTCCCATGCTCTGTTCAGTCATTGGATTTATGTGAGTAGTGTTGGTTTTGTCATTTAAAACACACAGCACAAAACATTAGAACGATTGTAGAAAACGAACACAGTTCTGTTGAGCCCAATGGCCTACCACAGATGTAAAAAGGCTGCATACAGATGTTAGGCATTGGGAAGTGTCGCAGTGTGTAGGGAAGACTGCCACCACCACACAACTGCCACCACCAAACAACACTCTTCAAACTGTACCCAAATGGGGTGGGACTCAAACCCAAGACCCCTGGGTTACTACCCAGATTCTTCAGAGAGGCAACCAACATGGCAGAAAACTACAAAGGACCACAATACAAATTATTCCATGACCACAGCTTTATTACATGTGCATACATGGCTTCCACCTCCGTTGGGCAAGTTGAACAGAGAACAAAGGCTTTTTATAGGGTATTTTAGTAGAGGAGGGTACAATTGACTGAGGGAAAAGCTTGGACCCTGCTTTGCTAGGTTTTCTTTGCAAGGGTGGGATTCAAAGAATGACAACAAGCAGTGGCTGGGTAGGCCGGAAGGCAAACTTGCAAGGTGTCCTTAACTATTTTGAGACTGTGCATTGTCAGGGCTGCTTGCGGTTATGGCTTAATTGCATAAAACGTGTATTTTTGCTACCTTCTGCCTTTATCATTTCAGCCTGGATGTTTTGTGACTGGCCTTCTTGTTTTTTTCCGGCTTAGAGCAGCTGGCCTTGCTATGGGGGCAGAGGTGGATTGGGCCTGGGTCATTTGGACCTAACAAGATATTAAAACAGGCTGTATATAACAGTTTTAGGACAGAACACATATTATCCATAGGCAAGCAATTATTAATTACAATTATTGGTTGCAAGGCAGAAAGATTCTTAGGAACCAGTTTGGACAAGACATTTTCTCATCACAGGAACTGTTTTGGTACTCCAAGGATAACTAATGTCTTTGGCCTTTGGTCAATGCAAGAGGATGGAGGCGGCTGGAAAATGTGGAATCAGACACAAGGACTGGATATGCGGGAACACTAGTGACATCCCTGTGTGTGGAGTTAGCCCACACAATCCCCCACACAGGAGTTACCCCACACAATCACACACCCACCAACAAGATGAACCTCCCCATTCACAACGAATAATCTTTGCATTTGAGAGCAGTTATCTCTTGGGGAAGGGAGATCAGAACAGAATGAACACTAAAGCCTTCCAAGCTGCCCTTGTAAACAGGCTGCCTTTTAGCCATTAATTGCACTTTTAAAGGATGCTTTTCTTTCAATTTAAAGACCCAAATGCAGCCACTTTGAGAAAAAATTGCATATAAATAATTTGCATCTTTCTACTAAACTCTTCAAAATGCTCCTGATATTAAATATGCATGTAGCAAGCTTAACAAAGATTTCTAGAGACAAATGACCACCAAACAGCATGTGGTTGGTCTGTGGAACTCCCTGCCACACCAAGTAGCCTACCCTCCATGCAGCCAGCCAGCCAGCACCAAGCCAGCCCAGCCCACCTCTCTGTGGCAGGCCGGGTGACAGGGAGGCAGTGGCTCTGTCTTGTGACTGCTGCTGTGTCATCAAGTGGGGCAGTGATAGCCCTGTGGAAGGGAGTCTTGGGGGTTTGGAGTAGCAGCAATGGGGTGGAAGAGGGCCTGTGGGATGGGGTTTGCAGCAATGGGGGTAATTGAGGGGATTTGGGGAAGCAGCAATGGGGATGGGCTTGGAGGCTGAGGGTATCAGCAATGGGGAGGTGGGAGAGGGACTGAAGGCAGAGGGTTGGACTAGATGACCTTGTAGGCCCCTTCCAACTCTGTGATTCTAAAGAGTTAATAACCACAACTACCACCATGTATATTTATCTTGAGCACTGTAAATATCTTGAAAACTGCATACTTATCTTGAGAACTGTAATTATTTCAAGTATTTGTAAAAAAAAATTGTTTTTCTGTGACAGCTAGGAAAATAAGTAGTAATGACCACGATAAGCCTTATAAAGATACTCAGATCTACCATTTTAGAGCTAAGCTAACAAACAGACAAGGATCCATTAGTCTGATTTTCATAGCTGAGTTCAGGAATATTAAGAGACAGAAAAATTCATCAATATCAGACCAAGAAATGGATACCAGCACAGAGGGAAGATATACAGTAGATCTATTTGAAGGATGGTAGCATTTATGATGTTATTGCTGGAATTATTTTTTCATTGGGTATTCAGTGCCCATGTTGGTAAATGCCAAGTCCATGGTCCACACCCTCCACTGTGGTGTGGGAGGAAGGGGACACCAGCCTAGGTAGCCAGATCAGCCGAATCATCCCTGGCGATCAATGGGGTGACAGTTTTCGCGGCCAGATCGCCCTCACATCCTACTCCCCGTAGTTATTCTTGATTGCGCCCTAAGAGTGAACTACTTAAGAAACATAAGGCAGAGACTGCTGAACCCTTTCCCAGCAGCATCTTGCCTCCCCTCACCCTGTTGCCGAGGAAATTGGAAATGGGGATTCCTTGCCTCTTGCCTCCCTTCAGCATGCCAGTTGAAACTCTCCTTGAACCTTGATGTCAGAAGGTGCAAACCCACATACTGTAGGTAAATAGAAGTGGAATATAAATAGAAGTGATATGAATAGAAGTAAATAAATTATCATCTTCTAAGAGCAGTATTTCTATATTCCTGATGTTTCTTTTTCATCTAGTTCCTGAGAATCATCTCATTTAACAACAGTGCTGGGGACACAGTTTCTTTTGACCAAAATGGGGAGCTAATTGCTGGATTTGATATCATCAACTGGATTATCCTCTCCACTCAGTCCTTTCACAGGGTGAGAGTTGGAAGTGTGGCTCCCCAGGCTCCTCCAGACAAGACAGTCACCATCAGTGAGGATGCCATCGTGTGGCACGGATGGTTTAATCAGGTAGGGTGGTGTTGTTCGCAAGTCTAGGAAGGCTTCCGGCACCGAATGAGAAATAAATAAATTTCATTTGTGACATGCAAATGTTGTTTTTTCATGGAAGATGAACCTTTATAAATACAAATGACAGATACATTTTATGTATTGAGGAAACTACTGATTCCTTAAGTGCTTCATGATTGTTTGTTGTACATTGGCAAGCACTAGATTCAGAAATGGTTAGAGTGACCGAACTTATATTTTAAATAGACAAAATAGAATTTGTCTTTTATTTGTAAGATTTATGATATTCCATTTTAAGGATTTTATGATAGTTTTTAATTTCATTTAAAAGGGAAATTTTAAAAAGCAAATGGAGCAACAGTTTGGAGCACACCACATGGTACCAGTAAGTCCATATATCCATTCCTGGGAAACTTCATCACTTTGATAACATACAAAACAATTTCCGATTCAAATCATTACCATGCTCATTATTTTCCTGTTTCTCCATCTCTCCTTGAATTCATGGTTCAGGTGCAACCTCTTTCTGTATGTAGCAAGAGCTGCTATCCTGGTTTGAGCAAGAAAGTGAAGGAGGGAAAACCATTTTGCTGCTATGATTGCATCCCATGTCCAGAAGGGAAGATTTCAGATCAGAAAGGTAAGAAGTAATTTGCAGGTGTCAAACCAGGCAGTGCCATAGCTGATGGGATGCAGGGGATAGTAACTCACAGGGCAACAAGTTTTAGGGGGGCAACAAGCAGAGTTTGACAAAGTGGTCAGAACTGAGCAATCCTTAGTCTATATCAATAATGCAATCATGTTATATATCACACTGAAAATACAGAATACATACACCACAGAATGCAACGAAACAAACTACGTACATTGGAATACAGGTCGTCTGTCAAACGTTATGGTCAATTAACCAGAAAATGAAAACACAACTGCCTTACAGGGGATTTTAAAAATTCAACCTTGATTGTTGTAAGAGCCAATGAGATGTTATTATAATGCAGCATGGAATCAATAAAGTTTAAAAATGAAGTATTTCAACTCTCATTTCCATGTATCATAATTTATCTAGCCCTGCTACATGGGGGAAAAGGTTGTTTTTCTCAATTGGTGCTCTTCATATATTTAGCATGGGAGAATAACCGCTCTTCTTCAGCCTAGTAGAGTGTCTCTAACCAGTTATGGACGAATTTTTATATATTTAATTAAATTTGAATTTGTTATTGAGAAGAGATACAAAATCTTCTTTGACCCCAGGTAGCAGATACATGACTTAGCACATAATTTTGACCAATTTTCCAATTTTGGGGTAAGGACAATGCAACTCCCAGGTAAGGCTTTACTTTGAGGAGGCCTCCATGACCATGACTGCCCCCTCCCATCTGCAGGATCCAGCAAATGCCCCACTGGCACAGCTATACCAGTGCTGGAAAGTCAACTAGGATTGCGCTCTAAGCTGTATCATTGCGCTCTTAGCTGTATCACAGCAGAGCAAGTAGGTGGTGAGCAGCTCTAGGGAAGAGATAGGTCCACCCCTCCAATTTTCACTTTTTAAGAGCAGTGTTTTAATATATCTTCCAGTTTTACCTGACTTCCAGGACAATGTCATTAGCATTATTTGCTATGTCACTGAAACCAGCTGACTCTATTCCTGAGAAACATACCTAGCAGATCAGGGAAATGCTGGAGTTTGCCTTCTAGTGTCTGATATGGTCTGACTAATGTCTAACTAGACCCTTCCCGGTCTATTATTTTCTCAAATAGCTGACTAAGCAGTTTGCTTATGACATCAAAAGGAAAGGTGGGTCACTGTCTTCTTAGCGTAAGTAAAAAAGAGATGTCAGACACCTTCACTGGGGAACACTAGGCTGGAAAGTATAAGGACATTTTATCTTTCCTGTTAAACACAAGATTTGGATGGATTCTTTGATGAGAATGTGGTATGAAACCTGTTGGTGGATAAAAAAACTATGGCATGTTGCTGAGTTTCATGGCATGTTGGTGTCACCATTCCCTTCACAGATACAAATCAATGTTATGAATGCCAGATGATACCTATCCAAGCCAGAAAAGAGATTCATGTATCCCCGAGACTGTGATCTTTTTATCCTACGAAGAACCTCTGGGGTTCAGTTTGGCCTTCGTTGCTCTTTTCCTTTCCTTGGTCACAGCTCTGATGCTAAGAACGTTTGTGAAACACCACAACACTCCTATCGTCAAAGCCAACAACCGCAACCTAACCTACACCCTCCTCATCTCCCTCCTGTTTTGCTTCCTCTGCGTATTGCTATTCATTGGACCGCCCATGAAAGTGACGTGTCTCCTCCGACAACCTGCTTTTGGCATTGTCTTCTCAGTGGCTGTTTCTTGTGTCTTGGCAAAGACCATCACGGTGGTTCTGGCTTTCATGGCCACCAAGCCAGGAAGCAGGATGAGGAACTGGGTGGGGACCAGACTGGCCACCTCCATTCTCCTTTCCTGCTCCCTCATTCAAACATGCACCTGTATTGTGTGGTTGGCAACTTTTCCTCCTTTCCCAGACACTGACAAGCACTCAATATTAGAAGAAATTGTACTGGAATGTAATGAAGGGTCCACAGGCATGTTTTACTGTGTCTTGGGCTATATGGGCTTCTTGGCCAGGGTCAGTTTCTCTGCGGCTTTCTTTGCCAGGAAACTACCTGACAGTTTCAATGAGGCGAAATATATCACTTTCAGCATGTTGGTCTTTTGCAGTGTTTGGCTGTCTTTTGTCCCAACCTACCTGAGCACGAAGGGGAAATACATGGTGGCTGTGGAGCTCTTCTCTATTTTAGCCTCCAGCGGTGGTTTGCTGGGCTGCATCTTTTCCCCCAAATGTTACATCATTGTGTTGAGGCCTGAGCTGAACAACAGGGAACAACTAACCAGGAGAAAAGGTTGACAACCCAGACCTGTTTGAAACCCTGAATAGCAGCCACTAGTTTTGCACCATTCACTCTAACGGATCCATAAAAGTGCAGGGACCCATTTAGCAGCTGCACAATATTGCAATAAAATGCAGCAGTACCTCTGGATGTTCAGTGATATCTGGACATTCATCATATCATCACCTAAACCTTGGTTAGGCTAGCTCAGGTCCTGGCACAAAGCCTGTGCTGGCTTAGCAAAAGTTTCACAAAAGTGCCCTTTTGGGTACTTCTTCGCCTCTTTTGGGGAGTTTAGGCCATTGCAAAGACCGGTGTTGGCCTCTCCACACCACCATGGGAATAAGGAGAGGGGTGAGTTATGCTGGCTGAAATTGGTAAGAATTGGGTCCTGAATTTTCCAGGTCTAATTCCAGCACCAGGATCACTAAATCATTCTTGCTCCTACAATTTCCCTTAGAAAGAATATGGCCAATATGTGTAGGCATTACTTTGGGACTGTGAGGCAGACTGGGAGCACAATCCAGAGCAACTAATCTGTCCACATAAGAGCCCTTAGGTTGCCCTATCTAACACTAGGTTGGAGCAACTGCAAGATGCTCCACCCCAGTTAGTCTGGAAGAGGCTTAGGGGAGAGCAAGGCAAGATAGGGTGCCCTAAGAGAGGTGGAGCTGCTCTGCCCTAACTGGGGCAGCCTAAGCAGCTCAGGAGAGGCAAGCTGAGGGCATGTTTAGCATTGCCAGGGGAAGAGCAGTTACTCTGTATTCAAAGCCTGTTTCCAAGGCAGAAATGCCTCTTCCAGTTCCTCAGAGATATACCACCTCAGGAGCAGGTATAGTAATGAGTAGGTTCATAGGGGTCCATGATAAGGCCCGAGTAAGAATGGCAGTGTTGACCAAAAATCTGAGTTCTTGGCCATCCTAGCTGCAACCCCTGCCTCTCAACCTCAGGATATGGAACAAACTACGGCTGCCCACAAACCTCAGGATACAGCAGGCCACTCCAAGAAGCCCCTTGTATTCACTGTAGAATGTACTGGCATCTCATCAGGGACTCCTTATAAGGCAGGCACCCAGTGGCATCACCAGACTGGTGCGGCTGGTGTGGGCTGCATTGGGTGATGCGCTCCATATGGGGTGATGTGCCGGAGGAGTTTGACTGTCCTTTGGCAGGCCCCGGGCATCAGCACTGCCATTCAGGCCTGCTCCAAGGCGGAGCAGCAGCCAGAAGCTCCCACTTGTCTGAGGAGCTGGCCTGAATGGCCATCTGAGATGCACTGCGCAGAAACACACTGAGCATGCCGAACAGCTTCAGAGGAGACTTCCTTAGAGCAGAGAAAGTCCGCGCCTCTGCACAGCCATTCGGCCTCACTCAGGAGGCGGCGCAGCAGCCGAATGGCTTCTGAAAGTCTTCAGAAAAGTACTACACAGGTGTCAGTGATGGTGCCTGCGCAGTACTCTTTCTAAAGCCAGTTGGCTTCAGAAACAACTGCGCAGGCGCCAACTTTGGTGACTGCGCAGTCCAGGTGGGGGGGGCGCGCATCCCAGGGATGACGCACAGACTTCCGCATCAGGTGATGTGCAGAGTCATGTCACCACTGTAGGCACCACAGCTGTTCCTTGTTCAGTGTGATCTGAGGGGTGTCTCCTCAGGAGCAAGTCTTCCCCTTGTGTCAAATACTTAGCATACTCTGGAGCAGTTAGGGCAGCCCAGGCTTCCTGACTCTCTGGATTCAGCATAACTTTCTGCTCTGGATACAGAATGGTTAGGAGAGTGCAGTTAAGTCAGAGCAGGCTGAATTTGCTCTGGATTGTGTCCTGGGTTACTCAGAACATGGAGCGTCTGGGAATATATATGGGAGAGAGTTTGTATGTTCATCATTGGCCCCCATAGCCATCTCTGGACATTGGACATTTCCGTGATGCTGTGGAGGTTTGGTCTCTGCAGGAGATCATGGACTGGAGAAACAGGGGCAGAGGCCAGTTCCAACCCAGGAGGGGAATCACTGTGGGACCCTCTCCTAGGTGATATGCATGGGGTGGGTTGTCGCACCTGCCCTGGAACCGAAAGGAGGGAAGGTGTGGAGGAGGTCATGTGCGAGAAGTTTGAAGGAGGGGAAAAGGCAGGAGTGAGTCACTCAGGCGGGAAGCCGGAGAAAGGAGAGGAAGGGTGCAACTGGGGGCTCCGTTTAGGACGGGAAGAGATGCCTGAAAGAAAGAGACATTATGTTATTGGATGTTTTGCTGTTTATGTTATAAAAAGGAGAGTTCAGTTAACTTACCCGTTAATGGCATTGATATTTCTGGAAGGGTGACTGTACCTGTTAAAGAAAGAGAAGATGTGAAATGTAACCACCAAGCTTTGTGCCTTATAAGTAAAACAATCTTGTTACTCCTCACCTTGTCCGACTGTTCTTGGAGATGTCAGAAGGGGATGACAAAGAGACCCAGAAATGTCACCCAAAGGGTGCGGAGAGGGAGCATGACAGGAGGCAGGAGGGAGCATGACAGGGACATGGACTGGTCATCTTATTCCATGATTTTCGAAAGGCAACCAACATGGCAGAAAACAACAATGGACCATGATAAAACACTAGCTTTATGTGGAGTCGGAAACAAGTTTTGAAGTTTTTTGTTCTATAAAGCAGTTGCATTTTCATTTTCAGGTTAACTGGCCATAACATTTGATAGAATACAGATATTACAGTGCAGTTTATTACAATGCATTTTGTGTTAAAATACCTTTATAATGATATAAAACATGATGGTAGTATTACCATTTTTCACAATGTTGGTTCTAGTGTCAAGGTGTCTGGCACAAGGTGGCACAATGTGTCCTGTGCAATTACTACCCCCTGCACACCCTTAGCTATGCCACTGCTTTGTTCTCCTTAATTTTGGTTCCAGTAATACCGTATTTATTCAAATCTAACGCTCACTTTTTTCAGCTGAATTTATTCTCCAAAATCAAGGTGCACATTAGATTTGATGGTTAATTAGATTTGAGTAAATGTGGTATTTTGATTATAAGTATAGGGAGTGCTTTAGATTTGATGGCACATTATAGTCTAGTAAATATGGTAATTTTACATGCAGGGATAAGATTATTTTTTATTTTTATATTCGTTTTCACTGGATCTGTGTAGCTTTAATATTTCTTTTCTTATCCTCAGGTTTAGCCCAGCGGTTCCTTCACACTAATAAACTCACTTCCAAAAGTCCTGATATAACACTAGTACAAATCCTCTCCAAAGAGAAGGGTAAAGGTGCCATAAGGACAAACCACCCCTTCCCCACTCAATTGGGACAACTTATGAAAATTTGGCATAATGAGAAGGAGGAATTAAGGCGCACACGAGTTATGAGGATGCACATCATGTAGAATATGAGGCTGGTGTACGGAGGGGGAATAAATATTTTCAAAATCAGTCTAAGGTCAACAAGAATTATAGTACCTTCTAAGACTTTTGACACTTCCACTACCCTTTCTTAATGTGGATTATTCCCAGTGCAAATGTCTGTTGTATGCAACTCAGTCTTGGCAAACACTTTTCTTCCGATGTGAACAACAATTCTATTCCAGCAATCCCACAGAGAATTGTGAACTCTGGATTGTTGATTACGGGCTACTGTAATTAATTCTGCTCACTGAAAAAGATAATCACTTATTTTTGACATTACTAGCAAAGAAAAATACAAAGAATACATATAAATATACACTGTTGTGTACAGAATAGCTTTAAGTGTGAGCAGCTAAGGAAGATGATCCAGTTCATTTCTGGTGTCCTCCATTTTATACTGCAGGGATCAGGGTAATTCACTGAGAGGTGACTCAAGACAGCCCCTTGTCTGTCTTCAAGAGACTTTGTTGAAAGCTGTTTGAGAAAAGGAGAATCCCTGGATTAAGCAGTAGTTTATATTTGTACTCAGAATTGTAGTAGGATAATATTTGTGTTAAGGGCTGTACTTGCTCAGTAGGTTAAGACGCTGTGCCTGACAACCAACAGGCTGGGGTTTGAAACCCCAGTGCTACAAGTCGGAGTGAGCTCTCATCCCATGCCCAGCTACTGCCATCCCCGCAATTCAAAAGCATGGAAAGCATGGATAAAGAGGTACTGCCTTGATGGGAAGACAACAGTTTTCTGTACACCTTGGTGTTTAGTCAGGCTGGCAAATATTGAAATATCTTTGGACATTGCTGGCTCTGGCTTAGAAATAGGGATGAGCACCACACCCTACAGTCAGTCACCACGCGCAGAGACCTTTCCCTTTTTACTATTAGCGCTGTTGCTTTTATTAACGCTTCCCAAAGAATGCAAAGCGCACACTATGAAATGCAGTCTTCCTAATCCCCACCCTCCACTTCACAAGTATCATCAGACTGGAGATCTCACTATTGGAGGCATTGCTTCTCTGACCTTTATTATCCCCGACAAAATACACTTCACTGAAGAACCTCCACCAGCATCCTTGGATGAACTTGCGTAAGGAATCTTTCTCTGTTAGAAATTATCACTTCTAGAAATACATCTTCTAACAGTTTCTTAAAGCAGGGCTGATGAGCAGATTTTAAATTGGTTGAATAAATATAAGTTAAATGTACAGACCAAGATGCTACTCAGGAATTGTTACTCTATCTGGACAGTTGTATGAGTTTATCTATGGGTGGATCAGGCAGAGGTAAGGGGTTTAAATTTGACATACTCCTGTGCCACTCAACTGTGCCACTTAAAGAGTCTGATCCATTTACCACTACTCATCCCTGTACTCTGTTCAACCCCTCTGTCTTCCTCCCCAACTTGTTTCAATCCTTGTACACAGCTTTCCTGCTCTGCTGGATTGATGTTGCTCCACCAGTGCACACAGGAAGGGTCTAGCCTTTCCACCTGCACACCAGTTCCCTATGATGCTGCAAAGCCCTATATAGCCCTATATAACACTATATAGAACATATATACTGCCATAGCTTCCTTTAATTAGGCTATAATTCTGTAAGCCTTACTTGGGAGTCACCTTCACTGAACTGAATGTAGATACCCATGAGGTTTCTAGGCAAATCCAAGACCATCCCAGCACAGTGGTGACCTATGCCAGAAATTATTTCCAATATATGTTTATACTGGAAACATGTATTGAAAAAGAGAAAATATATATATATTTCCTTATGCCACATAATTCCCACAACCCAATCCAGAATACAGACCCTGCCACAGTGTGGGAAAAACACTAGGAAAAAGAACCCCTTGTGCTGCATCCTAGTCCTCAGAAACAGGTAGGGAAACTGAGGACAAGAGGGTCGAGTTAATTCACAAAAACTGTCCTTTTTCCTTGCATTATCAAAACTTCTTTCACTCATATTTGGAGCAGTGAAGATACAACCCAATTATAATAATCACAAAAATAGGGCAGATATGGTCAGTGTGGAATGTGTGGAATGTGTTTATTTTTCAGTGTGGAATGTGTTTATTTTTAATTTACCATATTTCTTTTATTTAGCGTCGTGACAAAGAATTACCAGCATATCTTGGCCTTGGCATTTGCAGTAAAGGAGATCAATGAAAATCCCCAGATCTTACCCAATATTACCCTGGGATTCCACATCTATGATAGCTATTTCAATGCCAAATGGACCTATCACGCCACAATGCTCCTGCTTTCCACACCAGAAAGATTTGCCCCTAACTACAAGTGTGGCACTGAGAATACACTAGCAGCAGTCGTTGGGGGTCTGGACTCCTTGATATCCCTTCATGTGGCTACTGTCTTGGATATCAACAAGACTCCACAGGTGGGACGTGCATGGAGAATGAGAATGCATGCTTTTTTGAACCAAGGAAACTCATCAAATGTTTCTTTTCTAGCTCAATCCTATAGGGGTTTGATAAGAGAGGTTCTTGAAAACCTCTTTGTAAGGTCTGCAATAGTGATCTGTGTCACTGCTGTCCATGTCAGACTTGCTGGCACTAATGACACCTTTCACCAAGAAATGCAGTCCGTGCCAGAAGGGAAGGGAGAATGAAGGGTCATTTTGGATGCTAAGAGAGTTGGGTGTCAACAGGGTGTACCATGACTCTATCCCCATTATTCCCCACTGACACTCCCCTTGCTTCTCCCCAATATATGCGAACAGATGTCATAGAAGACACCATAAAGGAAGTACTCAATGTTACAGTTATTTTACGTTACCCATAGTCTTTCAAGACTGACGGAGGCCTGCTTTCTTTTTGCCTCTATATTCTGCTTTAGCTTATCTATGGCCCTGCTCCAGTGATGAATGATAAAACCCCAGGACTTCCTTTCTATCAGATGGTTCCCAAGGAAGCCTTTCAATATATGGGGATTCTCATGCTGCTTCTGCATTTCAGTTGGACGTGGATTGGGGTCATGGTTATGGATAATGATAACGGACAAAGATTTTTGCAAACTGTGTATCCCTTGTTTACCAAGCATGGCATCTGCTTTGCCTTCATTGAAAGAAGTCCCCTTTTAACTTTTGTCACTGAACTCAAGGATTTGCTCCAAGAGGAGGGGAAAATCAGAGACAGAATCATGGCTAACAAAGCCAATGTGGTGGTGACCTATGGAGAATCCTATTTTGTTGTGTTTCTTAGATGGCTGCAATATCTGTCAGAAGCAGAGGAAGTGACATATGAACCTAAAGGTAAAGTTTGGATCATGACAGCCCAAATGGAGCTGACTTCATTAGTATACCAAAGGACTTGGGAGACACATATAATCAATGCTGCGATATCCTTTGCAATTCAATCCAATCTTATTGAAGGATTTCTCCCGTTTGTTAAGAGCAGAAACCCTTCCAGTCCAAGAGGTGATGGATTCATCAGGGAGTTCTGGCAACAGGCCTTTGGCTGCGTGTTCCCAAGACACATTGTGGGCGAGGTAAAAGGTGACATCTGCACTGGAGAAGAAAAGCTAGAGGACCTTCCAGCTATATTTTTTGAAATGAACATGACCGGTCACAGCTACAGTGTCTACAATGCTGTGCATGCTGTAGCTCATGCTGTACATGCCATGTCCTCATCTGGACTTCAGCACAGATCCCTGCTGGTTGAAAGACTGAAAGCTCTGAATCAAAGGTCTCTGCAGGTAACCCCTCACTTTCTCACTACTTCCTCAGCAGCATTCCCCTTTCCATAATCTGTACAAGCACCACATTCCATCACACAGTTTTGAATTAGAAGATTTCGGCTACCTTTGTAAACTGATTGAAGTATATGAGATTTTTCTTGTTTCCTTTTTATTTATTTCAGTTTGGTTTACATAAAATATTACATTTTTTATTCTTGCAGTGATACAGTTGTATTTTCAAAAGGGCAGGAACTCATCATTATCATCGCCATCATCTTCATCATCATACATCTCATAACCACATCCTATTCAGTCTTTACATTCAAACACGAAACCATTATTTTTATATTAAAATAGTATATATTATTCTTTATTAAATAATAAAATTTATTTAATTTAAATCTATATATATTATTCTTTATTAAATATTTGTATATATATTTGTATAAATAAATATTTGTATATATTATTCTTTATTAAATAATAAAATTTATTTAAATATATATATATATATATATATATATATATATATATATATATATATATATATATATATATATATATATATATATAATTTTACTGTACCTAAAATTTAAACATTCACCTATTCCCACATTGTAATTAATAATACTATTAATGCTGTTGTTCTATCACATCTTGACTGAAATATTAGCTTTCTCCTACTGGAACAGAAACCTTTGTGTATCTCTGGATATTGTTCAAACACCTCTCCCTCCAACTGCAGACTTTCCCCCCTTATCTTTTCAATCTAGTTCCATCATTTTCTGAGACGGGTATCATTTAACAACAGTGCTGGGGTTGAGGTTTCCTTCAACCACGATGGGGAGATAGACATGGGATATGATATTATCAACTGGAGAAGTTTCTCAAATGACTCCTTCCATAGAGTGAAAGTTGGGCAGATTCATCCTGGGGTTCCTGAAACCCAAGCATTCACCATCAATGAGGGCGCTATAGCATGGCACAGCTGGTTCAACCAGGTAGGAACCAATTGTCAGCAGTTTGGGAAGTTCTCCATTTTCGAATGAACACTGAGACTGAATTTCACTGACCTGAAGGTAAACAGAAACAGCAAACTTCTGTAAATGTATGACATTTATTGAAAATGCCGAGTGAGAATCTCAAGTATTGAATCTTGGGATCTGATTTTATTCTTTGCATTTTCTTCTCTATTATTAATTGGTAATTTGGAGAACAGAACTGAAGATAAAAGTTAGTTTATATTTTTTCATGTTAGCATCTCTCGGTAGTAATATTTTGGCTGAGATGTGTGACACTGGGTGGAATCCTAACCTAGGCTGGCACAACGCATCAGTCTTGCAGTTCCCATGGGGATGTAGGGAGGCAAGTTTGTTAGACCCCCTTGGTCTCTGCATTCTGCCTGTGCACTGGCCTAACCTTCCTCCTGGAGTGGCGCAGAAGTGTCTTGTGGCACTTTTGTGACACCCCCCCAGTCAGCATAGGACTTGGGCTGGGGCATATGCTGCCTTTATCCCCACCAGTGTTGCGAATGGTCCCCAGGGGTTTAACTCGTATTGAGTTTAGAGCCAACGCCTCCTGAAACTCAACTTGAAAACAAGCCATAATGATAATGAGTCATAACAGGAGCAATTTCCAAGTACTCAAGTCACCCCTTTGCCAATCGAAAAGACTTGAGTCAAAATACTCTTTTTAAAAGCCTGCTGTGGTTAAAAATAGGGCTGTCAGTTTCCAGAGCTCTGTTTCTGTCCCACCCCATTAGTAAACAGTAAGGGAGGAGGTGGGAGGGTCTGCAAGAAGGTGGGGATGGGAGTAAAAAAGCAAGAAAGGTTTTGTGCAGGAGCTGCGTGGCTTACCAGGATGACTGAGTCCATGGCAGTCCTACTCAGAAGTAGTCCCACTACAACTAGTCATTCAAGGGGGCTTACTTCCCCCAAGAGACAACAATGCCATGTACCCTGCTGTAGGCTATCTACTTATGGCATTAGCTTTTAATGCTGTCATTGGTTGTGCAGAAGAATTTGATTGTCTTGACCTTTGAAGTGGGACATGTTTCTGTGTGTGTTTGTGTGTGTGTGTGTTTAATACATGATAGTTTAAAAAACCATGTATCAAAGAGGAGCTGGATCAGATAGACCCCAAGGTAGCCAGCCAGAGGGCCAAAATTTGAGTATGTTTCCGCATCTTCCATGTGTGTAACTCTTGTAATCAAATCAGCCAAAAATGCACTTTTTGTGACTCGAGTCAGAGTAATTTGAGTCAAATATGCAACGCTGTGAACTTTTTCATTTACGAATAGGTGAGGCCTATTTCTGTATGCAGCCAGCGTTGCCGTCCTGGGTTTAGCAAGGAAATGATGGAGGGAAAACCGTTTTGCTGTTACAATTGCATACCATGTCCAGAAGGGAAGATTTCAAAGACGGAGGGTAAGATTTGTTGTTTTTTAAATTAGAGAGTTGCTGCATTAGTATCAGTGATGGGCTTCAAATAAATTAACAACCGGTTCTCTGCCCATCTGGCAGCCACTTTTAAATGGATATTTTTAAACTTTATATTGCCTATCTCTCGTTATCAACCGGTTCTATAGAGTAGGTGCGAACCTGCTGGAGCCCACCACTGGTTAGTATGTTAGTTTAAAGGCTCTCTACCCTACCCTTAGTTTAAAGGCTCTCTACCCTACCCTTAGTTTAAAGGCTCTCTACCCTACCCTTATGTCCCCAGGATCCAAGACAAGCTGACATGAAATTATTCTATAGACAATCATTTCCACTGAAAAAGAGAAGACATGCCTCACCACGTTTACTGATCCTTCTCCCCAACAAAAATCAAAGGAACATCTTTTCCTACTGTAGCTAAACATGCTGCTTATTTGCTGCCTATTTCAGGTTTAATCATGATAAATCAGGTTGATTTCAGGTTTAATGAGGTTGATTCAGGTTTAATCGTGGTATTGTAGAGGTGCCTGGAAGCAAGTATCTTTCTTCGGTTTTGCTAAACCTCTCCCCCCTCCAAAGTTATACACTTTTTTTCCTTACTTTTAATTCCTTAGTAATTACAATTACTAAATTAAAAGCAAAAATTAAAAGTCTTTGGATCTGTGTACTTTTACCATCAGTCCAGTAAATAGCCGTATGCAAATAGCCAAAATTAGCAATACGTCCACAAACAGCCATGTACTTTCCTGGAAGATAATATCAGGTGCACATATGTGCATACAGCGGTATCTTGGTTTGTGGGCATAATTCATTCCAAAGCGAATTTTCCCATAAGAAATAATGGAAATGCAGACAGTTTGTTCCACAACCCAAAAATATTCATATAAAATGATTGCACTACTGCCAGCAAAGCACGAAAGCCTGGGTTGGATTGTTATGGAGGATAGGCTGTTACCCAAGCAGCAAATCCCCCCTCTCCACGCCAATGAATTAGTCCAATGGAAAAGGCAGAGCCGATACAATTGGATCCAGCTGGCGTCACAGAGCTGGGCTAAGGACATGAGCTCACCCTGTCTTGTGGGGCCGACCCGGGAATCGAACCCTGGCCTGCTGGTTAACAGGCACAGTGTCTTAGCCACTTCTGCCACCCACAGCCCAGATAAGATAATAAAGAACATACAAAATAGAAAGAAATTTAAACAACCTTCAAGTAGAGCAAAATGCTATGCATGCTATTGTAATCTATGGGACTTACTCCTAGGAAACTGAGAATAGGATTGCAGCATTACACAGCAATCCTAAACACATTTTCCTGGGAACAAGACCCATTGAACATAAAGGGGCTTACTTCTGATTAGACATGGTTATATTCTGCTATCAGTCTCTCAGGTCTCTTAGGCTGCAATCTGCCCCCCCCCCCACCCCACACACACACACAGGAGTGAGTGCCACTGATTATAATAGAGTTTACTTTAGAGTAGACATGTATGCCTAGACCTACAATCCAGAGTAACTATGTGAGCATACAAGAGGCATTATGTGCACCCGTAGTTACTACACCACCTAGTGAAAACCTATGGGAAATTCATATTGCAATCCAGAGTAAATTATTCTTACACCAGAGCAAGGACTCTCCATAGTTACTTTGGATTTCGCCCTAGGTCTCAGGGTCCTTTCCATTGTCCCACTTACATAGGAGTGAGCTCCATTGACTGTAATAGGCTTACTTCAGAGTAGACAGGCATAGGCTGGTCTCTCAGGAGAGGGTAAGCAGGTACTGGTAGAGTGCCAAAACCTGCCATATCTTGGACGGGACAGTCTTTTTCATTTGTTTTTCAAGTCATCACTTGTATATCAAGTTAAAATTTATTAGAAATATTTGCTTATCCTGAAAAAGTCTCAATCCAAGTTACTCTCAATCCAAGGTTTTACTGTATAAATCTTACTACACATGTTCTGCATTTTACAAGATCATCATTGAAATTTTAATATCATCAGTATGTTTATAACCACTAAATTAAATATATAATCACTGAATTAAAATCATTGTGTTATGAGACTCTGTTTCTAAATGCATGTATGAGCACAATCCTAACCATGTCTACACAAAAGTAAGCCCCATTGTGTTCAATGGGTCTTACTCCCAGGAAAGTGTCTTTAGGATTGCAGCCTATGAGTGTGTGTTTATGTTAGTGAACACAAGACTAATGTGTTCTCTTTCAGACATGAATGACTGCAGTAGATGTGCTGAAGAAACCTATCCCAATAAAAACCAAGATTTCTGTATTCCCAAAGAGATCAGCTTCTTATCATTCGAAAGGCCTTTGGGGATCAGCTTAGCTAGTTCTGCTGCTTGCTTTGCTGTACTTACACTTCACGTGATAGGAACATTTTTGAAGCATCACAACACCCCCATTGTGAAAGCCAACAACCGAGGCCTCACCTACACTCTCCTCATCTCCCTCCTCCTCTGCTTCCTCTGCGCATTGCTCTTCATCGGTCGTCCAGGGAAAGTGACGTGCATCTTGCGGCAAACTGCTTTTGGCATCATCTTCTCACTGGCTATTTCATGTGTGCTGGCAAAGACCATCACGGTGGTTCTGGCTTTCATGGCCACCAAGCCAGGGTCCAGGATGAGGAGGTGGGTGGGGGCAAGACTGGCCAACGCCATCGTTCTTTCCTGCTCTCTCCTGCAAGCAGGCATCTGCACTGTGTGGCTGGCCACCTCTCCCCCATTCCCAGGTGCTGACACGCACTCCGTGGTGGCAGAGATTGTGCTGGAATGCAACGAGGGCTCAGTGACTCTCTTCTACTGCGTGCTGTGCTACATGGGCTTCCTGGCCATCGTCAGCCTCACTGTGGCATTTCTGGCCAGGAAGTTACCCGACAGCTTCAACGAAGCCAAGTTCATCACCTTCAGCATGTTGGTCTTTTGCAGTGTGTGGCTCTCCTTTGTTCCAACCTACCTGAGCGCGAAGGGGAAATACATGGTGGCAGTGGAGATCTTCTCCATCTTAGCCTCCAGTGCTGGGTTGTTGGGCAGTATCTTCTCTCCAAAAATGTACATTATTTTGTTGAGGCCTGAGCTGAACAACAGGGAGCAGCTGATGAGAAGGAGAAAGTGAATAGATACAGGCATGGCTATAGGATAAAGCTATAGGGCCAAGACACCGGTTGCCTGATTTCTAACAATACTTAGAATTTTAGTCTTTTGAACTTGCATTCAACATTAATTTTGTTTGTTTTCTCAACAACTAGAAAGCCTTTATGGAGTAACAGAACACTGTCACGCTGCTCTATGTGCAACAGTCATGCATGAAACTACGTAGAGTGTCACCCTCTAAATCAGTGGTCAGGGAACAGGGGTAAATTGCCCCAAATGGAGTAAAAATCAAATTCCTGGGGGTAAAGGACTGGGGAGCAGTTTGATCCAGCCGTGGCTTTGCGCAGCTAAGTCCGAGCACTGTGGGCATCCATCTTGAAAAGAATGAGTGCACATGCGTGCGCAGCCGTTTCCTGCCTCCAGGTTGCCATTGAGAGGCTTCTCCGTGGGTGGTGTATCCTCTCCTGACCTCACCAGCACTTTCCCTTTCCTAATTGGAGGTGTGTGCCGGCACGGTCAGGAGAGGATACTCCATGGGAACCTTTACGCAGGGAGGCAGGGAAAGACTGGGTGTGCATGCGCATTCTTTTCAAGATGGATGCCTGCAGTGCCTTCTCTGATGGCTGACCTCAGTCTCATCTGCCCCCAACTGCAGCCTGAGCCTCCCCAGCAGCCTCCCCAGCCAAGGTAAGCACCCATTCCCTCCTGTCTACTCAGGAGTAAGCCCATTAATTCAGTTGAGCTTACTCCTGATTTTTTAAAAATGTAGGACAAAATGTAGAACATCCTATATTTTGTCCTACATTTTTTAAAAAGTTCCGGATTTTCAACTGACTTTTGGGTGACCATGTCCTACATTCCGAGTTTAGGATCTGACCTTCCTGCGCATGCATATGAATCTATGAAGTTCTGAAGTTGAAGCTTTCAAAGAAATTTTGAATAGATCCAATAAAATTTTGAATTCAAATAATTAATAATATATTCTTTCCTTCCTTTCAAATCAAGGGGGTAACATTGGCATATCAAAATATATTTTGGGGTAAGAGGTAAAAAAGTTCCCTGACCCCTGCTCTAAAGAGACTGTCTCTTATTGCTGCATTAACAGACTCGTTCCCATGCTCTGTTCAGTCATTGGATTTATGTGAGTAGTGTTGGTTTTGTCATTTAAAACACACAGCACAAAACATTAGAACGATTGTAGAAAACGAACACAGTTCTGTTGAGCCCAATGGCCGACCACAGATGTAAAAAGGCTGCATACAGATGTTAGGCATTGGGAAGTGTAGCAGTGTGTAGGGAAGACTGCCACCACCACACAACTGCCACCACCAAACAACACTCTTCAAACTGTACCCAAATGGGGTGGGACTCAAACCCAAGACCCCTGGGTTACTACCCAGATTCTTCAGAGAGGCAACCAACATGGCAGAAAACTACAAAGGACCACAATACAAATTATTCCATGACCACAGCTTTATTACATGTGCATACATGGCTTCCACCTCCGTTGGGCAAGGTGAACAGAGAACAAAGGCTTTTTATAGGGTATTTTAGTAGAGGAGGGTACAATTGACTGAGGGAAAAGCTTGGACCCTGCTTTGCTAGGTTTTCTTTGCAAGGGTGGGATTCAAAGAATGACAACAAGCAGTGGCTGGGTAGGCCGGAAGGCAAACTTGCAAGGTGTCCTTAACTATTTTGAGACTGTGCATTGTCAGGGCTGCTTGCGGTTATGGCTTAATTGCATAAAACGTGTATTTTTGCTACCTTCTGCCTTTATCATTTCAGCCTGGATGTTTTGTGACTGGCCTTCTTGTTTTTTTCCGGCTTAGAGCAGCTGGCCTTGCTATGGGGGCAGAGGTGGATTGGGCCTGGGTCATTTGGACCTAACAAGATATTAAAACAGGCTGTATATAACAGTTTTAGGACAGAACACATATTATCCATAGGCAAGCAATTATTAATTACAATTATTGGTTACAAGGCAGAAAGATTCTTAGGAACCAGTTTGGACAAGACATTTTCTCATCACAGGAACTGTTTTGGTACTCCAAGGATAACTAATGTCTTTGGCCTTTGGTCAATGCAAGAGGATGGAGGCGGCTGGAAAATGTGGAATCAGACACAAGGACTGGATATGCGGGAACACTAGTGACATCCCTGTGTGTGGAGTTAGCCCACACAATCCCCCACACAGGAGTTACCCCACACAATCACACACCCACCAACAAGATGAACCTCCCCATTCACAACGAATAATCTTTGCATTTGAGAGCAATTGTCTCTTGGGGAAGGGAGATCAGAACAGAATGAACACTAAAGCCTTCCAAGCTGCCCTTGTAAACAGGCTGCCTTTTAGCCATTAATTGCACTTTTAAAGGATGCTTTTCTTTCAATTTAAAGACCCAAATGCAGCCACTTTGAGAAAAAATTGCATATAAATAATTTGCATCTTTCTACTAAACTCTTCAAAATGCTCCTGATATTAAATATGCATGTAGCAAGCTTAACAAAGATTTCTAGAGACAAATGACCACCAAACAGCATGTGGTTGTTCTGTGGAACTCCCCGCCACACCAAGTAGCCTACCCTCCATGCAGCCAGCCAGCCAGCACCAAGCCAGCCCAGCCCACCTCTCTGTGGCAGGCTGGCTGGCAGGGAGGCAGTGGCTCTGTCTTGTGACTGCTGCTGTGTCCTCAAGTGGGGCAGTGATAGCCCTGTGGAAGGGAGTCTTGGGGGTTTGGAGTAGCAGCAATGGGGTGGAAGAGGGCCTGTGGGATGGGGTTTGCAGCAATGGGGGTAATTGAGGGGATTTGGGGAAGCAGCAATGGGGATGGGCTTGGAGGCTGAGGGTATCAGCAATGGGGAGGTGGGAGAGGGACTGAAGGCAGAGGGTTGGACTAGATGACCTTGTAGGTCCCTTCCAACTCTGTGATTCTAAAGAGTTAATAACCACAACTACCACCATGTATATTTGTCTTGAGCACTGTAAATATCTTGAAAACTGCATACTTATCTTGAGAACTATAATTATTTCAAGTATTTGTAAAAAAAAATTGTGTTTCTGTGACAGCTAGGAAAATAAGTAGTAATGACCACGATAAGCCTTATAAAGATACTGAGATCTACCATTTTAGAGCTAAGCTAACAAACAGACAAGGATCCATTAGTCTGATTTTCATAGCTGAGTTCAGGAATATTAAGAGACAGAAAAATTCATCAATATCAGACCAAGAAATGGATACCAGCACAGAGGGAAGATATACAGTAGATCTATTTGAAGGATGGTAGCATTTATGATGTTATTGCTGGAATTATTTTTTCATTGGGTATTCAGTGCCCATGTTGGTAAATGCCAAGTCCATGGTCCACACCCTCCACTGTGGTGTGGGAGGAAGGGGACACCAGCCTAGGTAGCCAGATCGGCCGAATCAACCCTGGCGATCAATGGGGTGACAGATTTCGCGGCCAGATCGCCCTCACATCCTACTCCCCGTAGTTATTCTTGATTGCGCCCTAAGAGTGAACTACTTAAGAAACATAAGGCAGAGACTGCTAAACCCTTTCCCAGCAGCATCTTGCCTCCCCTCACCCTGTTGCAGGGGAAATTGGAAATGGGGATTCCTTGCCTCTTGCCTCCCTTCAGCATGCCAGTTGAAACTCTCCTTGAACCTTGATGTCAGAAGGTGCAAACCCACATACTGTATGTAAATAGAAGTGGAATATAAATAGAAGTGATATGAATAGAAGTAAATAAATTATCATCTTCTAAGAGCAGTATTTCTATATTCCTGATGTTTCTTTTTCATCTAGTTCCTGAGAATCATCTCATTTAACAACAGTGCTGGGGACACAGTTTCTTTTGACCAAAATGGGGAGCTAATTGCTGGATTTGATATCATCAACTGGATTATCCTCTCCACTCAGTCCTTTCACAGGGTGAGAGTTGGAAGTGTGGCTCCCCAGGCTCCTCCAGACAAGACAGTCACCATCAGTGAGGATGCCATCGTGTGGCACAGATGGTTTAATCAGGTAGGGTGGTGTTGTTCGCAAGTCTAGGAAGGCTTCCGGCAGCGAATGAGAAATAAATAAATTTCATTTGTGACATGCAAGTGATCACAGCTCTGATGCTAAGAACGTTTGTGAAACACCACAACACTCCCATCGTCAAAGCCAACAACCGCAACCTAACCTACACCCTCCTCATCTCCCTCCTGTTCTGCTTCCTCTGCGTATTGCTATTCATTGGACAGCCCATGAAAGTGACGCGTCTCCTCCGACAACCTGCTTTTGGCATCGTCTTCTCAGTGGCTGTTTCTTGTGTCTTGGCAAAGACCATCACGGTGGTTCTGGCTTTCATGGCCACCAAGCCAGGAAGCAGGATGAGGAACTGGGTGGGGACCAGACTGGCCACCTCCATTGTCCTTTCCTGCTCCCTCATTCAAACATGCACCTGTATTGTGTGGTTGGCAACTTTTCCTCCTTTCCCAGACACTGACAAGCACTCAATATTAGAAGAAATTGTACTGGAATGTAATGAAGGGTCCACAGGCATGTTTTACTGTGTCTTGGGCTATATGGGCTTCTTGGCCAGGGTCAGTTTCTCTGCGGCTTTCTTTGCCAGGAAACTACCTGACAGTTTCAATGAGGCGAAATATATCACTTTCAGCATGTTGGTCTTTTGCAGTGTTTGGCTGTCTTTTGTCCCAACCTACCTGAGCACGAAGGGGAAATACATGGTGGCTGTGGAGCTCTTCTCTATTTTAGCCTCCAGCGGTGGTTTGCTGGCCTGCATCTTTTCCCCCAAATGTTACATCATTGTGTTGAGGCCTGAGCTGAACAACAGGGAACAACTAACCAGGAGAAAAGGTTGACAACCCAGACCTGTTTGAAACCCTGAATAGCAGCCACTAGTTTTGCACCATTCACTCTAACGGATCCATAAAAGTGCAGGGACCCATTTAGCAGCTGCACAATATTGCAATAAAATGCAGCAGTACCTCTGGATGTTCAGTGACATCTGGACATTCATCATATCATCACCTAAACCTTGGTTAGGCTAGCTCAGGTCCTGGCACAAAGCCTGTGCTGGCTTAGCAAAAGTTTCACAAAAGTGCCCTTTTGGGTACTTCTGCGCCACTTTTGGGGAGTTTAGGCCATTGCAAAGACCTGTGTTGGCCTCTCCACACCACCATGGGAATAAGGAGAGGGGTGAGTTATGCTGGCTGAAATTGGTAAGAATTGGGTCCTGAATTTTCCAGGTCTAATTCCAGCACCAGGATCACTAAATCATTCTTGCTCCTACAATTTCCCTTAGAAAGAATATGGCCAATATGTGTAGGCATTACTTTGGGACTGTGAGGCAGACTGGGAGCACAATCCAGAGCAACTAATCTGTCCACAGAAGAGCCCTTAGGTTGCCCTATCTAACACTAGGTTGGAGCAACTGCAAGATGCTCCACCCCAGTTACTCCGGAAGAGGCTTAGGGCAGAGCAAGGCAAGATAGGGTGCCCTAAGAGAGGTGGACCTGCTCTGCCCTAACTGGGGCAGCCTAAGCAGCTCAGGAGAGGCAAGTTGAGGGCATGTTTAGCATTGCCAGGGGAAGAGCAGTTACTCTGTATTCAAAGCCTGTTTCCAAGGCAGAAATGCCTCTTCCAGTTCCTCAGAGATATACCACCTCAGGAGCAGGTATAGTAATGAGTAGACCCATAGGGGTCCATGATAAGGCCCGAGTAAGAATGGCAGTGTTGACCAAAAATCTGAGTTCTTGGCCATCCTAGCTGCAACCCCTGCCTCTCAACCTCAGGATATGGAACAAACTACGGCTGCCCACAAACCTCAGGATACAGCAGGCCACTCCAAGAAGCCCCTTGTATTCACTGTAGAATGTACTGGCATCTCATCAGGGACTCCTTATAAGGCAGGCACCCCGTGGCGTCACCAGACTGGTGCGGCTGGTGTGGGCTGCATTGGGTGATGCGCTCCATATGGGGTGATGTGCCGGAGGAGTTTGACTGTCCTTTGGCAGGCCCCGGGCGTCAGCACCGCCATTCAGGCCTGCTCCAAGGTGGAGCAGCAGCCAGAAGCTGCCACTTGTCTGAGGAGCTGGCCTGAATGGCCATCAGAGGTGCACTGCGCAGAAACACACTGAGCATGCCGAACAGCTTCAGAGGAGACTTCCTTGGAGCAGAGAAAGCCCGTGCCTCTGCACAGCCATTCGGCCTCACTCAGGAGGCAGCGCCGCAGCCGAATGGCTTCAGAAAGGCTTCAGAAAAGTACTGCACAGGTGTCAGTGATGGTGCCTGCGCAGTACTCTTTCTGAAGCCAGTTGGCTTCAGAAACAACTGTGCAGGCGCCAACTTTGGTGACTGCGCAGTCCAGATAGGGGGGGGGGGCGCATCCCAGGGATGACGCACAGACTTCCGCATCAGGTGATGTGCAGAGCCATGTCACCACTGTAGGCACCACAGCTGTTCCTTGTTCAGTGTGATCTGAGGGGTGTCTCCTCAGGAGCAAGTCTTCCCCTTGTGTCAAATACTTAGCATACTCTGGAGCAGTTAGAGCAGCCCAGGCTTCCTGACTCTCTGGATTCAGCATAACTTTCTGCTCTGGATACAGAATGGTTAGGAGAGTGCAGTTAAGTCAGAGCAGGCTGAATTTGCTCTGGATTGTGTCCTGGGTTACTCAGAACATGGAGCGTCTGGGAATATATATGGGAGAGAGTTTGTATGTTCATCATTGGCCCACATATCCATCTCTGGACATTGGACATTTCCGTGATGCTGTGGAGGTTTGGTCTCTGCAGGAGATCCTGGACTGGAGAAACAGGGGCAGAGGCCAGTTCCAACCCAGGAGGGGAATCACTGTGGGACCCTCTCCTAGGTGATATGCATGGGGTGGGTTGTCGCACCTGCCCTGGAACCGAAAGGAGGGAAGGTGTGGAGGAGGTCATGTGCGAGAAGTTTAAAGGAGGGGAAAAGGCAGGAGTGAGTCACTCAGGCGGGAAGCCGGAGAAAGGAGAGGAAGGGTGCAACTGGGGGCTCCGTTTAGGACGGGAAGAGATGCCTGAAAGAAAGAGACATTATGTTATTGGATGTTTTGCGGTTTATGTTATAAAAAGGAGAGTTCAGTTAACTTACCCGTTAATGGCATTGATATTTCTGAAAGGGTGACTGTACCTGTTAAAGAAAGAGAAGATGTGAAATGTAACCACCAAGCTTTGTGCCTTATACAGTAAAACAATCTTGTTACTCCTCACCTTGTCCGACTGTTCTTGGAGATGTCAGAAGGGGACGACAAAGAGACCCAGAAATGTCACCCAAAGGGTGCGGAGAGATACAGGAGGCAGGAGGGAGCAAGACAGGGACATGGACTGGTCATCTTATTCCATGATTTTCGAAAGGCAACCAACATGGCAGAAAACAACAATGGACCATGATAAAACACTAGCTTTATGTGGAGTCGGAAACAAGTTTTGAAGTTTTTTGTTCTATAAAGCAGTTGCATTTTCATTTTCAGGTTAACTGGCCATAACATTTGATAGAATACAGATATTACAGTGCAGTTTATTACAATGCATTTTGTGTTAAAATACCTTTATAATGATATAAAACATGATGGTAGTATTACCATTTTTCACAATGTTGGTTCTAGTGTCAAGGTGTCTGGCACAAGGTGGCACAATGTGTCCTGTGCAATTACTACCCCCTGCACACCCTTAGCTATGCCGCTGCTTTGTTCTCCTTAATTTTGGTTCCAGTAATACCGTATTTATTCAAATCTAACGCTCACTTTTTTCAGCTGAATTTATTCTCCAAAATCAAGGTGCACATTAGATTTGATGGTTAATTAGATTTGAGCAAATGTGGTATTTTGATTATAAGTATAGGGAGTGCTTTAGATTTGATGGCACATTATAGTCTAGTAAATATGGTAATTTTACATGCAGGGATAAGATTATTTTTTATTTTTATATTCCTTTTCACTGGATCTGTGTAGCTTTAATATTTGTTTTCTTATCCTCAGGTTTAGCCCAGCGGTTCCTTCACACTAATAAACTCACTTCCAAAAGTCCTGATATAACACTAGTACAAATCCTCTCCAAAGAGAAGGGTAAAGGTGCCATAAGGACAAACCACCCCTTCCCCACTCAATTGGGACAACTTATGAAAATTTGGCATAATGAGAAGGAGGAATTAAGGCGCACACGAGTTATGAGGATGCACATCATGTAGAATATGAGGCTGGTGTACGGAGGGGGAATAAATATTTTCAAAATCAGTCTAAGGTCAACAAGAATTATAGTACCTTCTAAGACTTTTGACACTTCCACTACCCTTTCTTAATGTGGATTATTCCCAGTGCAAATGTCTGTTGTATGCAACTCAGTCTTGGCAAACACTTTTCTTCAGATGTGAACAACAATTCTATTCCAGCAATCCCACAGAGAATTGTGAACTCTGGATTGTTGATTACGGGCTACTGTAATTAATTCTGCTCACTGAAAAAGATAATGACTTATTTTTGACATTACTAGCAAAGAAAAATACAAAGAATACATATAAATATACACTGTTGTGTACAGAATAGCTTTAAGTGTGAGCAGCTAAGGAAGATGATCCAGTTCATTTCTGGTGTCCTCCATTTTATACTGCAGGGATCAGGGTAATTCACTGAGAGGTGACTCAAGACAGCCCCTTGTCTGTCTTCAAGAGACTTTGTTGAAAGCTGTTTGAGAAAAGGAGAATCCCTGGACTAAGCAGTAGTTTATATTTGTACTCAGAATTGCAGTAGGATAATATTTGTGTTAAGGGCTGTACTTGCTCAGTAGGTTAAGACGCTGTGCCTGACAACCAACAGGCTGGGGTTCGAAACCCCAGTGCTACAAGACGGAGTGAGCTCTCATCCCATGCCCAGCTACTGCCATCCCCGCAATTCAAAAGCATGGAAAGCATGGAGAAAGAGGTACTGCCTTGATGGGAAGACAACAGTTTTCTGTACACCTTGGTGTTTAGTCAGGCTGGCAAATATTGAAATATCTTTGGACATTGCTGGCTCTGGCTTAGAAATAGGGATGAGCACCACACCCTACAGTCAGTCACCACGCGCAGAGACCTTTCCCTTTTTACTATTAGCGCTGTTGTATGTATTAATGCTTCCCAAAGTATGCAAAGCGCACACTATGAAATGCAGTCTTCCTAATCCCCACCCTCCACTTCACAAGTATCATCAGACTGGAGATCTCACTATTGGAGGCATTGCTTCTCTGACCTTTATTATCCCCGACAAAATACACTTCACTGAAGAACCTCCACCAGCATCCTTGGATGAACTTGCGTAAGGAATCTTTCTTTGTTAGAAATTATCACTTCTAGAAATACATCTTCTAACAGTTTCTTAAAGCAGGGCTGATGAGCAGATTTTAAATTGGTTGAATAAATATAAGTTAAATGTACAGACCAAGATGCTACTCAGGAATTGTTACTCTATCTGGACAGTTGTATGAGTTTATCTATGGGTGGATCAGGCAGAGGTAAGGGGTTTAAATTTGACATACTCCTGTGCCACTCAACTGTGCCACTTAAAGAGTCTGATCCATTTACCACTACTCATCCCTGTACTCTGTTCAACCCCTCTGTCTTCCTCCCCAACTTGTTTCAATCCTTGTACACAGCTTTCCTGCTCTGCTGGATTGATGTTGCTCCACCAGTGCACACAGGAAGGGTCTAGCCTTTCCACCTGCACACCAGTTCCCTATGATGCTGCAAAGCCCTATATAGCACACATGTAGAACACTATATAGAACATATATACTGCCATAGCTTCCTTTAATTAGGCTATAATTCTGTAAGCCTTACTTGGGAGTCACCTTCACTGAACTGAATGTAGATACCCATGAGGTTTCTAGGCAAATCCAAGACCATCCCAGCACAGTGGTGACCTATGCCAGAAATTATTTCCAATATATGTTTATACTGGAAACATATATTGAAAAAGAGAAAATATATATATATTTCCTTATGCCACATAATTCCCACAACCCAATCCAGAATACAGACCCTGCCACAGTGTGGGAAAACACTAGGAAAAAGAACCCCTTGTGCTGCATCCTAGTCCTCAGAAACAGGTAGGGAAACTGAGGACAAAAGGGTCGAGGTAATTCACAAAAACTGTCCTTTTTCCTTGCATTATGAAAACTTCTTTCACTCATATTTGGAGCAGTGAAGATACAACCCAATTATAATAATCACAAAAATAGGGCAGATATGGTCAGTGTGGAATGTGTGGAATGTGTTTATTTTTCAGTGTGGAATGTGTTTATTTTTAATTTACCATATTTCTTTTATTTAGCGTAGTGACAAAGAATTACCAGCATATCTTGGCCTTGGCATTTGCAGTAAAGGAGATCAATGAAAATCCCCAGATCTTACCCAATATTACCCTGGGATTCCACATCTATGATAGCTATTTCAATGCCAAATGGACCTATCACGCCACAATGCTCCTGCTTTCCACACCAGAAAGATTTGCCCCTAACTACAAGTGTGGCACTGAGAATACACTAGCAGCAGTCGTTGGGGGTCTGGACTCCTTGATATCCCTTCATGTGGCTACTGTCTTGGATATCAACAAGACTCCACAGGTGGGACGTGCATGGAGAATGAGAATGCATGCTTTTTTGAACCAAGGAAACTCATCAAATGTTTCTTTTCTAGCTCAATCCTATAGGGGTTTGATAAGAGAGGTTCTTGAAAACCTCTTTGTAAGGTCTGCAATAGTGATCATGTGTCACTGCTGTCCATGTCAGACTTGCTGGCACTAATGACACCTTTCACCAAGCAATGCAGTCCGTGCCAGAAGGGAAGGGAGAATGAAGGGTCATTTTGGATGCTAAGAGAGTTGGGTGTCAACAGGGTGTACCATGACCCTATCCCCATTATTCCCCACTGACACTCCCCTTGCTTCTCCCCAATATATGCCAACAGATTTCATAGAAGACACCATAAAGGAAGTACTCAGTGTTACAGTTATTTTACGTTACCCATAGTCTTTCAAGACTGACGGAGGCCTGCTTTCTTTTTGCCCCTATATTCTGCTTTAGCTTATCTATGGCCCTGCTCCAGTGATGAATGATAAAACCCCAGGACTTCCTTTCTATCAGATGGTTCCCAAGGAAGCCTTTCAATATATGGGGATTCTCATGCTGCTTCTGCATTTCAGTTGGACGTGGATTGGGGTCATGGTTATGGATAATGATAACGGACAAAGATTTTTGCAAACTGTGTATCCCTTGTTTACCAAGCATGGCATCTGCTTTGCCTTCATTGAAAGAAGTCCCCTTTTAACTTTTGTCACTGAACTCAAGGATTTCCTCCAAGAGTTGGGGAAAATCAGAGACAGAATCATGGCTAACAAAGCCAATGTGGTGGTGACCTATGGAGAATCCTATTTTGTTGTGTTTCTTAGATGGCTGCAATATCTGTCAGAAGCAGAGGAAGTGACATATGAACCTAAAGGTAAAGTTTGGATCATGACAGCCCAAATGGAGCTGACTTCATTAGTATACCAAAGGACTTGGGAGACACATATAATCAATGCTGCGATATCCTTTGCAATTCAATCCAATCTTATTGAAGGATTTCTCCCGTTTGTTAAGAGCAGAAACCCTTCCAGTCCAAGAGGTGATGGATTCATCAGGGAGTTCTGGCAACAGGCCTTTGGCTGCGTGTTCCCAAAACACATTGTGGGCGAGGTAAAAGGTGACATCTGCACTGGAGAAGAAAAACTAGAGGACCTTCCAGCTATATTTTTTGAAATGAACATGACCGGTCACAGCTACAGTGTCTACAATGCTGTGCATGCTGTAGCTCATGCTGTACATGCCATGTCCTCATCTGGACTTCAGCACAGATCCCTGCTGTTTGAAAGACTGAAAGCTCTGAATCAAAGGTCTCTGCAGGTAACCCCTCACTTTCTCACTACTTCCTCAGCAGCATTCCCCTTTCCATAATCTGTACAAGCACCACATTCCATCACACGGTTTTAAATTAGAAGATTTTGGCTACCTTTGTAAACTGATTGAAGTATATGAGATTTTTCTTGTTTCCTTTTTATTTATTTCAGTTTGGTTTATATAAAATATTACATTTTTTATTCTTGCAGTGATACAATTGTATTTTCAAAAGGGCAGGAACTCATCATTATCATCGCCATCATCTTCATCATCATACATCTCATAACCACATCCTATTCAGTCTTTACATTCAAACACGAAACCATTATTTTTATATTAAAATAGTATATATTATTCTTTATTAAATAATAAAATTTATTTAATTTATATATATACATATATATATATCATTTTACTGTTGCTAAAATTTAAACATTCACCTATTCCCACATTGTAATTAATAATACTATTAATGCTATTGTTCTATCACATCTTGATTGAAATATTAGCTTTCTGCTACTGGAACAAGAACCTTTGTGTATCTCTGGATATTGTTCAAGCACCTCTCCCTCCAAATGAAGACTTTCCCCCCCTTTTCTTTTCCATCTAGTTCCATCATTTTCTGAGACGGGTATCATTTAACAACAGTGCTGGGGTTGAGGTTTCCTTCAACCACGATGGGGAGATAGACATGGGATATGATATTATCAACTGGAGAAGTTTCTCAAATGACTCCTTCCATAGAGTGAAAGTCGGGCAGATTCATCCTGGGGTTCCTGAAACCCAAGCATTCACCATCAATGAGGGCGCTATAGCATGGCACAGCTGGTTCAACCAGGTAGGAACCAATTCTCAGCAGTTTGGGAAGTTCTCCATTTTCGAATGAACACTGAGACTGAATTTCACTGACCTGAAGGTAAACAGAAACAGCAAACTTCTGTAAATGTATGACATTTATTGAAAATGCCGAGTGAGTATCTCAAGTAGTGAATCTTGGGATTTGATTTTATTCTTTGCATTTTCTTCTCTATTATTAATTGGTAATTTGGAGAACAGAACTGAAGATAAAAGTTAGTTTATATTTTTTCATGTTAGCATCTCTCGGTAGTAATATTTTGGCTGAGATGTGTGACACTGGGTGGAATCCTAACCTAGGCTGGCACAACGCATCAGTCTTGCAGTTCCCATGGGGATGTAGGGAGGCAAGTTTGTTAGACCCCCTTGGTCTCTGCATCCTGCCTGTGCACTGGCCTAACCTTCCTCCTGGAGTGGCGCAGAAGTGTCTTGTGGCACTTTTGTGACACCCCCCCAGTCAGCATAGGACTTGGGCTGGGGCATATGCTGCCTTTATCCCCACCAGTGTTGCGAATGGTCCCCAGGGGTTTAACTCGTATTGAGTTTAGAGCCAACGCCTCCTGCAACTCAACTTGAAAACAAGCCATAATGATAATGAGTCATAACAGGAGCAATTTCCAAGTACTCAAGTCACCCCTTTGCCAATCGAAAAGACTTGAGTCAAAATACTCTTTTTAAAAGCCTGCTGTGGTTAAAAATAGGGCTGTCAGTTTCCAGAGCTCTGTTTCTGTCCCACCCCATTAGTAAACAGTAAGGGAGGAGGTGGGAGGGTCTGCAAGAAGGTGGGGATGGGAGTAAAAAAGCAAGAAATGTTTTGTGCAGGAACTGCGTGGCTTACCAGGATGACTGAGTCCATGGCAGTCCTACTCAGAAGTAGTCCCACTACAACTACTCATTCAAGGGGGCTTACTTCCCCCAAGAGACAACAATGCCATGTACCCTGCTGTAGGCTATCTACTTATGGCATTAGCTTTTAATGCTGTCATTGGTTGTACAGAAGAATTTGATTGTCTTGACCTTTGAAGTGAGACATGTGTGTGTGTGTCTGTGTGTGTGTGTGTTTAATACATGATAGTTTAAAAAACCATGTATCAAAGAGGAGCTGGATCAGATAGACCCCAAGGTAGCCAGCCAGAGGGCCAAAATTTGATTATGTTTCCGCATCTTCCATGTGTGTAACTCTAGTAATCAAATCAGCCAAAAATGCACTTTTTGTGACTCGAGTCAGAGTAATTTGAGTCAAATATGCAACACTGTGAACTTTTTCATTTACGAATAGGTGAGGCCTATTTCTGTATGCAGCCAGCGTTGCCGTCCTGGGTTTAGCAAGGAAATGATGGAGGGAAAACCGTTTTGCTGTTACAATTGCATACCATGTCCAGAAGGGAAGTTTTCAAAGACGGAGGGTAAGATTTGTTGTTTTTTAAGTTAGTTAACTGCTGAGTTAGTACGTCAGTTTAAAGGCTCTCTACCCTACCTTTATGTCCCCAGGATCCAAGACATGCTGACATGAAATTATTCTGTAGACAATCATTTCCACTGGAAAAGAGAAGACATGCCTCACTACCTTTACTGATCCTTCTCCCCAACAAAAATCAAAGGAACATCTTTTCCTACTGTAGCTAAACATGCTGCTTATTTGCTGCCTATTTCTTGCCCCCTGATTCAGGTTTAATCATGGTATTGTAGAGGTGCCTGGAAGCAAGGACAGTGACGCCTCACGTAAAGAACGCCTCACGTAAAGTAATTTTCACGTAACAAACAAAAATTTATCTAGGATTCTGCTTCACATAAAGAAAGTGCTTCACGTAAAGAACACATTCGTTGGCAGTTAGGGCAGACGCGCTGGCCAGCAACCTGTTAAAAAAGTGTCAGGGCTGCCTAGCGCACCTGCCCATAGTGAAAGCAACACTTCCATGCTCTTCCTCCTGCGGCCAGACATCCGCTGGGCAGAGGGAGAGAAGAGCAGTGGAGAAGAGGGAAGCAGCTCAGGGCCAGCCAGAAGGGAGCAGAGAGAGAGGCTCAGGATGAAGAGAAGGAGAAAGTGGGGAGACACTTGGAAAGTGTCTTGGATTACAGAAGAAAGTGTCTTTGATTGCAGCCTCCTACCCATGTCTACCCAGAAGTCACCTTCATTGTGTTAAATGGGTCCTACTCCCAGGAAAGAGTCTTTAGGATTGCAGCCTAAGTAGACTTCATAGGATCATGCCCATTGAATGCATGTTTTGAATTCAATTACAGTGTTTTGTCATCATTTTTACATCCAGTTAATATTTTTATATAAATATTTTTGGGGTTGTGGAACCAATCATCTGCGTTTCCATTATTTCCTATGGGAAAATCCGCTTCTCGTAAAGAAAGTTTCACGTAAAGGAACTGCCTCCAGAATGAATTAATTCTGTTACGTGAGGTACCACTGTATCTTTCTTCTGTTTTGCTAAACAGAAGTTTAGCAAAAAACCCCTCCAAAGTTATATACTTTTTTCCCTTACTTTTAATTCCTTAGTAATTACAATTACTAAATTAAAAGCAAAAATTAAAAGTCTTTGGATCTGTGTACTTTTACCATCAGTCCAGTAAATAGCCGTATGCAAATAGCCAAAACTAGCAATACGTCCACAAACAGCCATGTACTTTCCTGGAAGATAATATCAGGTGCACATATGTGTATACAGCGGTATCTTGGTTTGTGGGCATAATTCATTCCAAAGCGAATTTTCCCATAAGAAATAATGGAAATGCAGACAGTTTGTTCCACAACCCAAAAATATTCATATAAAATGATTGCACTACCGCCAGCAAAGCACGAAAGCCTGGGTTGGATTGTTAGGGAGGATAGGCTGTTACCCAAGCAGCAAATCCCCCCTCTCCACGCACTGAATTAGTCCAATGGAAAGGCAGAGCCGATACAATTGGATCCAGCTGGCATCACAGAGCTGGGCTAAGGACATGAGCTCACCCTGTCTTGTGGGGCCGACCCACTAAATTAAATATATAATCACTAAATTAAAATCATTGTGTTTTGAAACTCTGTTTCTATATGCATGTATGAGTGTGTGTTTATGTTTGTGAACACAAGACTAATGTGTTCTCTTTCAGACATGAATGACTGCAGTAGATGTGCTGAAGAAACCTATCCCAATAAAAACCAAGATTTCTGTATTCCCAAAGAGATCAGCTTCTTATCATTCGAAAGGCCTTTGGGGATCAGCTTAGCTAGTTCTGCTGCTTGCTTTGCTGTACTTACACTTCACGTGATAGGAACATTTTTGAAGCATCACAACACCCCCATTGTGAAAGCCAACAACCGAGGCCTCACCTACACTCTCCTCATCTCCCTCCTCCTCTGCTTCCTCTGCGCATTGCTCTTCATCGGTCGTCCAGGGAAAGTGACGTGCATCTTGCGGCAAACTGCTTTTGGCATCATCTTCTCACTGGCTATTTCATGTGTGCTGGCAAAGACCATCACTGTGGTTCTGGCTTTCATGGCCACCAAGCCAGGGTCCAGGATGAGGAGGTGGGTGGGGGCAAGACTGGCCAACGCCATCGTTCTTTCCTGCTCTCTCCTGCAAGCAGGCATCTGCACTGTGTGGCTGGCCACCTCTCCCCCATTCCCAGGTGCTGACACGCACTCCGTGGTGGCAGAGATTGTGCTGGAATGCAACGAGGGCTCAGTGACTCTCTTCTACTGCGTGCTGTGCTACATGGGCTTCCTGGCCATCGTCAGCCTCACTGTGGCATTTCTGGCCAGGAAGTTACCCGACAGCTTCAACGAAGCCAAGTTCATCACCTTCAGCATGTTGGTCTTTTGCAGTGTGTGGCTCTCCTTTGTTCCAACCTACCTGAGCGCGAAGGGGAAATACATGGTGGCCGTGGAGATCTTCTCCATCTTAGCCTCCAGTGCTGGGTTGTTGGGCAGTATCTTCTCTCCAAAAATGTACATTATTTTGTTGAGGCCTGAGCTGAACAACAGGGAGCAGCTGATGAGAAGGAGAAAGTGAATAGATACAGGCCTGGCTATAGGATAAAGCTATAGGGCCAAGACACCGGTTGCCTGATTTCTAACAATACTTAGAATTTTAGTCTTTTGAACTTGCATTCAACATTAATTTTGTTTGTTTTCTCAAAAACTCAACAACTAGAAAGCCTTTATGGAGTAACAGAACACTGTCATGCTGCTCTATGTGCAACAGTCGTGCATGAAACTACGTACAGTGTCACCCTCTAAATCAGTGGTCAGGGAAAAGGGGTAAATTGCCCCAAATGGAGTAAAAATGAAATTCCTGGGGGTAAAGGACTTGGGAGCAGTTTGATCCAGCCGTGGCTTTGCGCAGCTAAGTCCGAGCACTGTGGGCATCCATCTTGAAAAGAATGAGTGCACATGCGTGCGCAGCCGTTTCCTGCCTCCAGGTTGCCATTGAGAGGCTTCTCCGTGGGTGGTGTATCCTCTCCTGACCTCACCAGCACTTTCCCTTTCCTAATTGGAGGTGTGTGCCGGCACGGTCAGGAGAGGATACTCCATGGGAACCTTTACGCAGGGAGGCAGGGAAAGACTGGGTGTGCATGCGCATTCTTTTCAAGATGGATGCCTGCAGTGCCTTCTCTGATGGCTGACCTCAGTCTCATCTGCCCCCAACTGCAGCCTGAGCCTCCCCAGCAGCCTCCCCAGCCAAGGTAAGCAACCATTCCCTCCTGTCTACTCAGGAGTAAGCCCATTAATTCAATTGAGCTTACTCCTGATTTTTTAAAAATGTAGGACAAAATGTAGCACATCCTACATTTTGTTCTACGTTTTTTTAAAAGTTCCGGATTTTCAACTGACTTTTGGGTGACCATGTCCTACATTCCGAGTTTAGGATCTGACCTTCCTGCGCATGCATATGAATCTATGAAGTTCTGAAGTTGAAGCTTTCAAAGAAATTTTGAATAGATCCAATAAAATTTTGAATTCAAATAATTAATAATATATTATTTCCTTCCTTTCAAATCAAGGGGGTAACATCGGCATATCAAAATATATTTTGGGGTAAGAGGTAAAAAAGTTCCCTGACCCCTGCTCTAAAGAGACTGTCTCTTATTGCTGCATTAACAGACTCGTTCCCATGCTCTGTTCAGTCATTGGATTTATGTGAGTAGTGTTGGTTTTGTCATTTAAAACACACAGCACAAAACATTAGAACGATTGTAGAAAACGAACACAGTTCTGTTGAGCCCAATGGCCGACCACAGATGTAAAAAGGCTGCATACAGATGTTAGGCATTGGGAAGTGTCGCAGTGTGTAGGGAAGACTGCCACCACCACACAACTGCCACCACCAAACAACACTCTTCAAACTGTACCCAAATGGGGTGGGACTCAAACCCAAGACCCCTGGGTTACTACCCAGATTCTTCAGAGAGGCAACCAACATGGCAGAAAACTACAAAGGACCACAATACAAATTATTCCATGACCACAGCTTTATTACATGTGCATACATGGCTTCCACCTCCGTTGGGCAAGTTGAACAGAGAGCAAAGGCTTTTCATAGGGTATTTTAGTAGAGGAGGGTACAATTGACTGAGGGAAAAGCTTGGACCCTGCTTTGCTAGGTTTTCTTTGCAACGGTGGGATTCAGAGAATGACAACAAGCAGTGGCTGGGTAGGCCGGAAGGCAAACTTGCAAGGTGTCCTTAACTATTTTGAGACTGTGCATTGCCAGGGCTGCTTGCGGCTATTGCTTAATTGCATAAAACGTGTATTTTTGCTACCTTCTGCCTTTATCATTTCAGCCTGGATGTTTTGTGACTGGCCTTCTTGTTTTTTTCCGGCTTAGAGCAGCTGGCCTTGCTATGGGGGCAGAGGTGGATTGGGCCTGGGTCATTTGGACCTAACAAGATATTAAAACAGGCTGTATATAACAGTTTTAGGACAGAACACATATTATCCATAGGCAAGCAATTATTAATTACAATTATTGGTTACAAGGCAGAAAGATTCTTAGGAACCAGTTTGGACAAGACATTTTCTCATCACAGGAACTGTTTTGGTACTCCAAGGATAACTAATGTCTTTGGCCTTTGGTCAATGCAAGAGGTTGGAGGCGGCTGGAAAATGTGGAATCAGACACAAGGACTGGATATGCGGGAACACTAGTGACATCCCTGTGTGTGGAGTTAGCCCACACAATCCCCCACACAGGAGTTACCCCACACAATCACACACCCACCAACAAGATGAACCTCCCCATTCACAACGAATAATCTTTGCATTTGAGAGCAGTTATCTCTTGGGGAAGGGAGATCAGAACAGAATGAACACTAAAGCCTTCCAAGCTGCCCTTGTAAACAGGCTGCCTTTTAGCCATTAATTGCACTTTTAAAGGATGCTTTTCTTTCAATTTAAAGACCCAAATGCAGCCGCTTTGAGAAAAAATTGCATATAAATAATTTGCATCTTTCTACTAAACTCTTCAAAATGCTCCTGATATTAAATATGCATGTAGCAAGCTTAACAAAGATTTCTAGAGACAAATGACCACCAAACAGCATGTGGTTGGTCTGTGGAACTCCCTGCCACACCAAGTAGCCTACCCATGCAGCCAGCCAGCCAGCACCAAGCCAGCCCAGCCCACCTCTCTGTGGCAGGCTGGCTGGCAGGGAGGCAGTGGCTCTGTCTTGTGACTGCTGCTAGATCCTCAAGTGGGGCAGTGATAGCCCTGTGGAAGGGAGTCTTGGGGGTTTGGGGTAGCAGCAATGGGGTGGAAGAGGGCCTGTGGGATGGGGTTTGCAGCAATGGGGGTTAATTGAGGGCCTAGGGGATTTGGGGAAGCAGCAATGGGGATGGGAAAGAGCTTGGAGGCTGAGGGTATCAGCAATGGGGAGGTGGGAGAGGGACTGAAGGCAGAGGGTTGGACTAGATGACCTTGTAGGTCCCTTCCAACTCTGTGATTCTAAAGAATTATTAACCACAACTACCACCATGTATATTTATCTTGAGAACTGTAATTATCTTGAGAACTGCATACTTATCTTGAGAACTGTAATTATTTCAAGTATTTGTAAAAAAAAATTGTTTCTGTGACAGCTAGGAAAATAAGTAGTAATGACCACGATAAGCCTTATATAAAGATATTCAGATCTACCATTTTAGAGCTAAGCTAACAAACAGACAAGGATCCATTAGTCTGATTTTCATAGCTGAGTTCAGGAATATTAAGAGACAGAAAAATTCATCAATATCAGACCAAGAAATAGATACTAGCAGGGAAGATATACAGTAGATCTATTTGAAGGATGGTAGCATTTATGATGTTATTGCTGGAATTATTTTTTCATTGGGTATTCAGTGCCCATGTTGGTAAATGCCAAGTCCATGGTCCACACCCTCCTCTCCACAAATATCATCAACCAGGAGATCTCATACTTGGAGGTATCACTTCTCAATCCTTCATTTTTTCTGATTCCATAAACTTCGTGGAAGAACCTCCTCCAGCATCATATGAACACCTCACGTAAGCGCTACATTAGTTTTTCATATTATAATTTCATCCCAAATGATCAGTCCTTAAGAGCTGCAGCCTGAAAATAGTAGCTTTTGGACAAACTGTAAAGCAGGTTAAATAGCAGAAGGGAAGGAAAATGTAGCATAAGGGAAGAAAAATGTAGAGAGATGGAAAGCCACAGCATAGATTCTAAAGCTAATTTTCTTTCTTGTATGTTTTCCATTTTTCCAAACTTTTTTAAAAATATTACTGTCCTACCATTACTGTCCTCCTGGCAAAGCCTAAAGACTTTTTTTTATTAAATCATGCTTATGATAGTTTTTCTGAACTAACTCTTTTTTATCATTTTTAATCTGGGTTCTTATCTGCCTGTTTTTAACCTTGGTTTTCATGGGATTATATAGTTTGTATTTTAATTGTAATTTAGTTGTATTTTAATTGTATTTATTATTTCTATCTGGTTTTAATGGTATTTTATTGTTCTGTATGTTGTTAGCCGCCTTGGGTTCCTTTTTAAGGAAGATATATATTTATTGGATATAAATCAAATAGTCATCTTGATCTTTGAAACGGATTGCGCTGTTAGATATTTAAATTGTTTGAAAATAGTAAAGTGCATCTTATTTTATCTGAAAGATACTGTAGCAGTCTTTCATTTCAGGATTCCCTTCATCAGGATCACCTTCATATGTTCTTGACAGCTGATACCAAAATAGATTGGTTGTTACTTGGTACTTCTATTTCTAGTGTATCACCACAACAGCATAAACTATACAGTACTGTAGCTGGCAAGAGAAATATACACTGTCCTTTAGTTAAGGGGTATCTCTTCACAAAAGGCAATGTATATAATGTTTAGGGGAAATTAATATTAAACATGTGCAGTACCCAGCTTCAAATAATTACGTTACAATTTAGGATGCTTTTCTAATAAAGAATTCAACTCTCCTTCTAGGATAATAACAAAACATTACCAGCACATCTTGGCCTTGGTATTTGCAGTGAAGGAGATAAATGAAAATCCCCATATCTTACCCAATGTCACTCTGGGATTTCACATCTTTGACAGCTATTTAAGTGACAAGTGGTCCTATCATGCTACGATGCTGCTTCTGTCTTCCGTGGAAAGATTTGTCCCAAACTATAAGTGTGGCATTCAGCAAAACTTGATAGCTGTCATTGGCGGACTGGATTCCCAAGTCTCCCTGCATGTGGCAAATATCTTAGATGTCTATAAGGTTCCACAGGTAGGCTGACTTTATCTCTGGTGGTGACCTCTGAGAAGTTATTGCTTCAGCTGCACTGCCTTTGTACTTCCAAAGTTTGCTTTGTGGTTCAAAGTTAGAATAGGATGCATCAGTGGTGGGATTCAAATAAATTAACAACAGGTTCTATGTCCTAATAACCTAAATTAACAACAGGTTCCATGTCCCATTAGTATCCGGTTCTTAGAACCAGGCACTCATTAGCAAAGAGTTCTATAGAACCTGTGAGAACCCCTGAAGCCCACCACGGGGATGCACTAAATCAGAAACAGCTGTTTCTGTAGAATATTCTGATATTCCAGTAGAATATTCTTATGCTTTAAATGTTCTTAAAATAGAGTGGAAGAGTTCAGGCATCTTTGCAGTCTTAAAGACTACATTCACATCAACACCCCATTCACTGTTTCTATGCTCCATGTTATTTTCTGCATCATCCACTAATTACTTTCCATTACTTACTGTGAATAATTACCAAATAGCTTTTGAACCATGCTGTATGGAAAGAACCATGCCAATCCTGGAACATTAACAAAAACGGCTCCTCTATTATTATTGTTTGAGTTGAAGGCATGATTGGTTTGTTTCTGGCAATATTTATCCAGCCTCTTGTATTTATTCTGATCAGTGATTCCCCAAAAACCTCTGAAACTACCTGTATCTTGTTGTCACTTTTTTTATCTGTCATTCAGACATAGGACGCTTCTTAAATTCAGAGGCCGCACAGAGTCATAATGGTTTATAATCATGGATTATAGTGGACAAAACCAGCTTTCAGAATTTCATTGGAATTTATTAGAAATTATTTGATACCTCTGAAATCATACTGTAAACCCAGGCAGCTGCAGACACACATTCCCAGGCAGAAGTTTCCAATCAACTCCAATAAAGAAATCTCTTGCTTGCATCAGCGTCTCCTGGGTCATCGCTGGATTAATCTCCCAATCTTCCTATTACAAATTGGGGCCTCATCCGCGGGATCATTGGATCTGGAGATTTTCCAGGGAAATTGGGGTGTCCAGAAAGGAGAGCTCTTGAGGCTCCCCAAGTTGGTGAGCAGTGTACTTATCGGTGGAAACCGGTCCTCAGTTTCTCCAAGGCGCCTCCAACCAAGTTTGGTTGGGGAGAATAAGAACACCGGTTCCCATCAAGATCAGGACCTCTCATCATCTTCGGTCTCAGGAGTACAAGCAACAGATCTATAGAAACCAGGCAAGTACGAGAGAACACCCTGACAGATGTACTGCCTGAAGAGTGCACTAGGTTAGATCCACTAGTCTGGAAAGGCCAGACAGTGGAGCCCACTCAGTGACGCTGAGGGGTCGCTCCGTTTGGGTGACCACGGAGGGGGGACCGAGTCCTAGGTAAACTCCCCAGGAGCCCAGCCTTTTGCTCAGAAGGGAGGACTCGTCACCCTCCCTGGCTGAGGAACATTGGCCCGTTACTCCTTTAAAGGCACCTGTCTCTATCTTTAAGCGTGGGCTTGGATAGATGAGTAAAGTACGCTAGCCTCCATCCAAAGATTGGGGAAGAGGGAGGGAAGACCTGGCCTAACGTTACTTGGAAGGAAAGAATCCTAACCTAGCACCAAGAATTGGATAGAAGAATCTGCCAGACAGTACTTGGCAACAAACTGCAACCAAAAAGTTTTGTATTACCTGTTAAACTATAACAAAAGTTGTTTTATGTGGTTTAGTTTAACTGTATTGCAAGCAAAAGGTTATTTTTATTCCTAAAGCTTAAATTGTACTGAGATCCTGTCTTATGCGGCGAGGAGGGAGGTAAAAAACTGTGTGAGTGAAAAGTGGTTGCATGATTGACACAAGTGAAGGCGTCAGACCCCAGACGCGTGTTGTATGATTGTGTGAACGTACCAAGTGTGATTGACACCGCCGTTTCTTGTTGTGAGCCACTGACGAGCCTGGCCACGCAAGCTGGAGGAAGAAGTGAAAGTTTACCCTCTGTGTTCCTTACCCCATAAATAAAAGACCCTGATCCTCCCCTTTCCCTATTCTGTCTTGTGAGTGCCTTTTTGTCTGCACTCTAGAAACAAGTGGCCTAAGAACAGACCTCAAAAGACAGAGACAAGAGGCTCTGTGAGTTAGGAAAGTATGGAAAGCCCCAAGAGTTTGGCTTCAAGAGGGGAGTGGAGGCGACTAAGCCTACCCCATCACTGGAAATTTTAAAAGTTGAAGTCTAATTGTGTATTTGTATTTGCCTGTCATTTGCTTGCATTGCATTGTTAGATCTATTTACTGTTTTCTGAGGGAATGCAGAGGGAAGGTAAAAGCCAATAGTTGGAGGCTCCACAAGTAAGGTTTCTGTAGTATAAAAAGTATTGCATTGGGGGAAGAAGCCCCCCCATCTCTCTCTCTCTCTCTCTCTCTCTCTCTCCCCCCCCCCCCCCCCGGGCTGGCTGTGATGGGATGGCTAGCAGAGCTGCCAGATGGGAGCAGAGATTTGGTGAAAAACAGCAAAGTGGACTTTAAAAAATTTGTATAGTGGATTTTAAAATTTGTGGAAGGACTAGCGTGGCTCAAGTGAGCAGTGACCCTGCTCATGAAAGACCACAGCAGGGTCAGTTGTGTGTAACTGTAAAAAGAAGTCTAATACCTGAAGAAATTGCTCTCAGTTGTGTAAATTTCTGTATGTTGCAGTATAAGTGGCACCAGGAAGTGAGCTCAAAAAGCTTCACAAAGAGCAGAGAATTCTGGAATTGTAGTTTGCTAAACAACTATGGTGGTGTCCCTTGCTTGGTTGTGTGGTGGTGAGAGGCTCAGGGCCTCTGCATGGAAAACAAAAGTAGTTAGAGTTTGGTTGGGGGCAATGAGTTCTCAAAAAGAGCTTGTGACAGAGAGGAGTAAAAACAGGGGGTTATGAATACAGTAGTTGTGTGGCAACTAGAAGGCAGTGGACTAAAGTTCGTTATTAGGTATAAAAAAGGTGCATGTTCTGAAGACTGTATAGATCAGTGTGTGGTTTGTGCAATTTTGTTGCCTTGTTGGGTTGTGTAGCAAGTCACTAGAGGAGAGAAAAGTTTCACAAGCATGGTTAGCAGTGCTTATTAAAATAAAAGAAAAAAATGTAAGTGAAGTACAGTATAGTTGGAACAGTTTGCCTAGAGCCCTGAGAGCATGGCACAAAGAGAAGCCATAGCAATCATAAAGTTATCATGGTAATCTTGGTTCTGGGAAGCACTTGCCCCCTGGGGTGTGTGGAATCCAGTGCCTGTGTTCTGACTCTGCGTATGTGAGTGGTAGTGAGTGGTCTGGAGGTTTCTTTTTGAGAACTAGTTAAAAGAAAAAGTCCATGTTAAGGTCACCATTCTGTCTGGAGGTTTGTTTGTTTTTTTGCATTGGTTCTTTGTTCTAAAAACACCATCTGGGTTTACAGTGCTTTATGTCAAAAGCTGTATTGTAGTTTGTTGATTGCAAAAATATTTTGCTCTAAGCTCCCTGTATTGGCAAAGCTGAATAAAGCCTCCAGCAACAAGTATGAGTTACCAAAAAAATTTAAAAGAAATTAGAATTCAAAAATACCTTTTAAAACAGCTATTTACATTGCTAGCAAGGATTTACTAGGGGGGAATAGAGTTATGGAAGTCTGCATGGTGTCACAAATCAGTCAAAATGTGTTGCCCTTTTCCCTACCCCTGGCAAGACAAAGGAGTCAAAGTGTTGCCAAAGCATCTGAACATGGGCAGAGTGCAAAAACAAAAATTTGCAGTCCTGAAGATGTTTTAATCTTTTTTTCCAGGAGAAGACATTGCCTTCAGGGACTTTCTAATCCTGATTTACATAACCATTGTTTCTCTCACAAGAAAGGAGGGGGCAAAAGCTATCAAGAACTAATTTGCTTGGTATCTGTTGCTCTGCCCCAGATTCTCAACTAAATAGCCTTTATGTTCAAAGTATATGTTCTCTGTTTGTAGCGTAGTCTTTTGCTTGAGTGCAAATTGTTGTATTGGAATGTTCAACTTAATAATATTTCAAAGATAATCTTTTAGGCAAGTCCAAGCCAAAAGAGAATTGCATTTAACTAGTATCACTGCATGTCCTCTTCCTGCAAATCTATATGGTTTTCTGTATTTCAAATGTAAATATTATTGTCTCTCTCTCTCTCTACTCCCCCGCAGGGAAAGAGTGCAAAAGCCATTAAATTTCCATTATTCCAGCAGGTCAAATAAGAGCCTGATCCAAGGTACAAAGTGTTAAAAAATGCCTGCCTAGTAAAACAGAACAGTCTAGATTTGAATGCGCAAGACACCTTGATGTACCGAGGAGATTAGAAATTAGGGCACCTAAGTATGTCAAATGTTATAGCAATCACATGTTTTAAGCTTTCAATTTACAAGTTCAAAAGTGTCTCATTCATCCAAGGAACTTAAAAGTTGCCAAGATTCTCAATAGTGTGTATATCTATCAGTGAGTGCAATCCTAAACATGCTCGCCCAAGAGTGTGTTCAAGTATATTCAAAAGAGTTATATTAAGTGCTATGCTACATACTGCCTCTTTCCCTATGTATGTGTGTTGTGTGTCTTATATTCTTATTTACAGAGCCAATGTGATCCAAAGTACAGACGTTCCAAAAAGAGTACCATAAGAATCTTATTTCCAGGACTTTGCTAAAAGCTGTTAACTATCAAAACCAAGCAACTGAGTGCAAATAAAACAATAGGAAAATAAAAATGGATAACAAGACGTGGCTGCCTGCGTTATATCGGACGGGCCAATTGTGCCATAAATTACATGTTGTTTCTATGTTGTCTGTCTGTCTTGTGCTTCTTGCAGATGTTGGATGTCAAAGCAAGCCTTGCAAAAGAAGCAATGTGAGTCAAACAGTAAACAACGGCCTTGCAAAAAGACTACCTGTGTCTACAAACAAAAATGGGCCAAAAAGCAACAACAAGAAGGCATGACGTAAAGTGGGTTTTCCACATCCCTACCTCGAAGGGTTGTCGTACTGCCTTCTTCTAGCAAGCTTATGCTCCAGAGCTGCCCAACACCGACTGAGCCTCTGATGTTGACTGCCAACTATCTAATGTTGAAAGGCACGACAAAATAGTGAGTTTTTCACTGCCCAACAAGGTGTCGCAAAGCCTTTCCAGCTTCCAGGCCATCCAGGTGAGCCACGTGAGCCAGGCTGGTAAGCATGTAGCCAGTGCATGCTTCCATGCAACAAGAAGCAACAGTGAGCCGTGTGTGACATATGCGATGTGGCCTGTGTGCTTGTGTTCCTGCACTCCTGTACACCTGGCTTTGCTGACTCAGGCCCACATCAGGCACCTTTTGCAACCAGCATTCCTGATCCTGATCCTGTGTTGTAGACAATGGAACTTCAATCAAAGTATGAGTCTTGGTGTTAGACTCTAAGCTCAGCAGCACAAGAACTCTGTTGTGGCTGTCCAGTGTTGTGAACTCTTGTCTTCCACAGGTGTATGGCAAAACATTCAAAAGGTTAATTTGCAAGGACTAGTAAAGTATAACTTCTATTTGCAGTTGCAGATAAAACAATGGAACCTTAACCATGAAGTGGACCCTGCTGTTGAATACTCTTCCTATGTGCATAGTCATCAAACAGTGCAAACACTTAAAACAAGGGTTGTGCTTTGTTTGTATTGTATCTCTGTAAACTCTTGTCCCTTAGTTTTTGTATGTTAAATGTTTATGTTGTCTTGTGTGTGTGTTGGATGAGGTGAAAAGGACCCCCAACCTCAAAAATGCCCTACTGACTGTAGAAAAGCAGATTTAGAAAAAGTCCCAAAACTGAACAATTGTACATTATTGGACACTACACATTTACCTTCATATGTAAATGAGGTGTCCAAAGTGGGGAATATAGTGGACAAAACCAGCTTTCAGAATTTCATTGGAATTTATTAGAATTTATTAGAAATTATTTGATACCTCTGAAATCATACTGTAAACCCAGGCAGCTGCAGACACACATTCCCAGGCAGAAGTTTCCAATCAACTTTCACAGGTTCCCAGGAAAAGGGATTATAACATCACAATGCATTGCCTTAGTTCCCAGGCATGATATGATCTGCAGTAAATGGCCCACTTCAGACTTGTAAAAGAATGCTGATCTCAGCAGGAACTGAAAGAAAATTCCTTTCCTTTGCATTGCCTAACCCTGCAGCCTAGCAGGAAAGAAAAAGCAATGTGAATTGTCAGGCAGGACGAAAAAGGCTTATTTGAAGCCCAAAGATCATAAAATTAAAATAAAGTTTTAATTTCTTCTTTTTGTATTAACAGAAGCCCAAATGGATCAAGTAAATGTTAAACCCATGTGTGCTTAACTTCGTATGACAGTTGTGATGTTTTCCATTGTAATTGTATCTCCCTAATCTCACCTCTTTGTGTATAACAGGAAACTCTAAAGTAGGATCTCTTGTACACCTGTGAGAATATCTCTGTCACAAAGAAATAATCCCTTTTTGTAAAGAATGTATACGTGACTGAAGGGGTATAAGATGTGCGTGCGAAATGTACAAGGGGTCTCAGTCTTTTTGTAGGACGAAACTCTGTCCGACTGGGATCTGGAGCTCCAATAAAGAAATCTCTTGCTTGCATCAGCGTCTCCTGGGTCCTCTCTGGATTAATCTTCCAATCTTCCTATTACAGGATTACTGTGATTTTTGACCCCAGCATGCACTGGGCAGCACCTCAAAATGCATCATCCCTGGGCATACTGTCATGAACAAGGAATTATATTTATAAGCCCAGAACCCACTAAAGCAGAGGTGTCCAAACGTTTAGCTTCCCTGGGCCGCATTGGAAGAAGACGAGTTTTTTTGGGCCGCACATAAACACTAACAACTTTTTAACAACTTTAAAAAATGTAGGACAAAATGTAGGATGTCTTATATTTTGTCCTACATTTTTAAACCTTGGAGTAAGTTTCATTAATTTTAATGGGGCTTACTTCTGAGTAGGCATAGGATGGGCAGAGATTTTCTCTAAGCTAAACCTTGGAGTATGTCTCATTGATTATCATGGGGATTTCTGCTGAGTAGCCATGCATAGGATTGGGCTCTCAGACTGCACCTTGGGAGTAAGCCTCATTGACTTTAGTGGGGCTTACTTCTAAGGAGGCATGATGAATAGTATGGGCTGTGATCCTCTCCAAGCTCATCCTTGGAGATATGCTGCAATCCTCAACACACTTTCCTGGGAGTAAGACCCACTGGGTACAATGGGCCTTACTTCTGAGTAGACATGGTTAGGGTTGCAGCATATCTCCAAGGTTAAGCTTAGAGAGGATCACAACCCATCCTATGCATCATTGGGCTCTCAGACTGCAACTTGGGAGTAAGCCTCATTGACTTTAACAGGGCTTAATTCTGAGTAGATCTCAAGGGCAGCAGGCAGCAGCTGGGATAGAGGCTGAGGCTGCTTTGGGGGGGATGCAGGTGGGCGAGCACTGCAAGATCTGCAGGGCTCTGAAGTGCTCTGAGTGCCAGGAGGCAGGTAGGGGAGGAGCCTGGCAGCCCAGACCAGGTTTGTGGCGGCCGCCCAGGGCAGTGCGCAGAGAAGCATGCGAAATTTGAAAATGGCTGCTGCCACAAAGCCAGTTTTTTCAATGTTGGTGGCCAGCTTTGCAGGAGGGCCACATCCACCCTCATCCTGGGCTGCATGCGACCCCTGGGCCACGTGTTGGGTACCCCTGCACTAAAGGATGTTTAGGAAGCCATGGTTCTTTCATCCTGTGTCTGTAAGATGGGAACTGGAAAAATAACTTTCACTGTAGTGTTGTTCAAAGATATGCAGAAACATACTGGACTTAAACTGTCTTGAATACTTGGAAAAAGTCATAAAAATAATATTATACTTTCTCTCCAACCTTTATATCCTCAATAGCTCATTTATGGCCCTGCTCCAATAATGAACATTAAAACACCAGGAATTCCATTCTACCAAATGGTGCCCAAGAAAGCCATTCAGTATGCGGGAATTCTCACATTACTTCTGCATTTCAGCTGGACATGGATTGGCCTTGTTACGATGGAAAATGATGACGGAGAGGAATTTGTGCAGACTGTGGTTCCACTGTTTTCCCAGGGCGGTATCTGTTATGCCTTCATAGAAAGAATATCCCGAGTTAGGTTTGTCTCTGGAATTAATGATATGATGCAACTTTGGGCAAAAATACGTGATAAAATTATTGGATCTACAGCAAATGTAGTGGTTGTCTATGGAGAATCTCAAACTATGACACATCTGAGATGGTTCCCATACCTGTCAGAACAGAAACACATGACAAATATAGCACAAGGTAAGGTGTGGATAATGACTGGCCATATTGAGTTTGTATCAAGTCCCTATCAAAGGACTTGGGATTCAGAAATGTTCCATGGTGCAATTTCCTTCACTTCTCACACAAATGACCCACCAGGATTCCAGCAGTTTCTTGAGAGCAGAAGCCCATCCAACACCAATGGAGATGGCTTCATCAGAAGTTTCTGGCAAAATGCATTTGAATGTGTCTTCCCAGATTCAGACCTGGGCACAGTGAATGAAGATATTTGCACAGGGGAGGAGGAATTGGGAAGCCTTCCTGCATCTTTCTTTGAAATGAGCATGCTTGGACAGAGCTATAGTGTCTACAATGCTGTCCATGCTGTGGCCCATGCTTTGCATGCCATGTCCTCATCTTCACTCCCATATAGAGACCTGGTTGAAGGAGGTGGACTGACGCTCCGGAATCAGCAGTTATGGCAGGTAATGGAAAGAGCCACTTCATGTGGCAAAGCATTGTGGATTTGTTGAAAGGCCATACCTGTAAAGAAATTGCCACCCCATTCTTCTTTGTTCAGTTTCCCATGTTTTTTTTACTGAGCACTTTCAGACTGAAACGCAGAATGGATAGTTTTGAAAATTTATTTTATTTTCTTCTCATATAAGCAGCAACTATTGTTCAGTATATTAGTCATGATCCTTAGCATCAAAGAACACACTGTATCCCATTCACTTTAAGTATTCATTCCAGGGATGTTCATACCCCACACTAGGGCCGTGTGCGGCCCCAAAGAAAGTCTTCATGTGACCTGTACCGTGCCCCCTTCATCTGGCCCTTGAGGAATCCCTGTAATCATCTGCAGGTGAAGGACATTTGCTCCCTGAAAATCCAGAGGGTATTCTGATGGCTGGGGAGGCTGTACACATCTTTTTCTCTTGTGTATTAAAGTGCTCATGGACTGATTTGAAGATCCCCTTCTTTCTGTGTTAACAGGTTTTTATGAACTGATTTGAATTCATTCATAACTGCTGTCTCTAATGTATTTGTTTTTGTAAATTTATGTAAATTTATTCAAATTTTATATGCAAGTTCATTCTTTTTTTCTTCCAGCCCCTGACACAGTGTTAGAGAGATGATGTGGCTAACTGGCCAAAATGTTTGGACACCTCTTATAGACAAATTGGTAAAAGCTTACAATTGCCCTTCCAAAAGTGCAATATTCTTTAATCTACCCACACTGTATGTAAATAGAAGTGGAATGTAAATAGAAGTGATAGAAATAGAAATACATAAATCACCTTCTATCATCAGTATTTCTATATTCTTGATGTTTCTTTTTTATCTAGTTCCTGAGAATCATCTCATTTAACAACAGTGCTGGGGACACAGTTTCTTTTGACCAAAATGGGGAACTAATTGCTGGATTTGATATTATCAACTGGATTATCTTCTCCAATCAATCCTTTCACAGGGTGAAAGTTGGAAGCGTGGATCCCCAGGCTCCTCCAGGCAAGACAGTCACCATCTATGAGGATGCCATCATGTGGCACGGATGGTTTAATCAGGTAGGATGGTGTTGTTGGAAAATCCAGGAAGGCTTCCAGCACTGAGTGAGAATTAAATAAATTTCGTTTGTGACATGCAAAAGTCGTTGATTTTTCAGGGAATATGAACCTCTAAAAGCCTCCCAAAATCCTGATTATATATTTTATGCATTAAGGAAACAGTTGATTTGTCAATTGTTTTTTCATTGTTTTCTGTATTGTCACAAGTATTAGATTCAGAAATGGTTAGTGGGATTAAATTTATAATTTAACTAAATCATTTCAGTGATTAATATATCTAAGCTTGGAATTGATGTTTTTCAACATTCAATTAAACTTCATTAGAATCAGACTTGATGTTACTCAAAAATGTTGCTTTTACTCAAATTCATCTCTGTCTGTAATCCTAATAGTACCCATTTCAGGGCAATGCAATCATTCAATGCAATGGCCTGCCCTTGGTGTATCATAAGCAACTATGTATTATTTAGCAACCTCCATTTCACCACCAGCTCCCCCAAGAAACACCCCTCATTTCAGAGCTAAGTGGACCTTTGGGAGTGCAGGTGAGCCAAACCAAAGGTAACAAGCACCCCTATCACACAGAGAGAGACAGACAGACAGAGAGGCTGGGAGCCACGCAGATCACTGAAGAGACAGATGTGAGACATAAGTGTGGCGAGACACAGCAGTTGACCTGGGCACCGCTGAGAAGTGTCTTATGGTAGAGTCAGATATCTCAAGAACATTTTCATTTGTTACTATGCCCATTATTTTTATGCTTCTATATAATTTCATTTATGGTTCAGGTACAACCTCTTTCTGTATGTAGTAAGAGCTGCTATCCTGGGTTTAGCAAGAAAGCGAAGGAGGGAGAGCAATTTTGCTGCTATGATTGTATCCCATGTCCAGAAGGGAAGATTTCAAATCAGAAAGGTAAGAATTAAATTGCACAGAGGTATCAAAACAGGCAGTGGCATAACTAAAGGTTTGTTGTTGAGGGACTACAAAATCTTCTTTCACCCCAGATAGCAGATAGATGACTTAGCACACGGTCCTTAGCACACAAGGTCAATGCAACTCCCAGGTAAGGGAGCAAATAATACTTTACTTTGAGGAGGCTTCCATGGCCTTGACAATGCCCACCCAATGGCAGGATGCAGCACATGTCCCACTGGTACAGCTATACCAGTGCTGGAAAGACGGCTAGGATTGCACTCTTAGCTGTACCACTGGTTGGGTGGAGGCAACAGAGCAAGTAAGTGGCGAGTCCTCCCTCCCAATTTTCATTTTTTTAAGAGCAAAGTTTTAACAACTTCCAGTTTTACCTGACTACCAAGGCAATGTTTTTAGCTTGACAATGGGTTACACAATCATTAGCTATACCACTGAGAACAGGGCACTCTGTTCCTGAGAAACATTCCTAGCAGATCAGGAAACTGCTGGAGTTTGCCTTTTAGGGTCTGATTGAATGGTCTATTATCTTATTAAGTAGCTGACTAAGCAGTTTACTTATGACATCAAAAGGAAAGAAGGGTCGCTGTCCTCTTAGAGCTTAATCCTATTAAAAGAGACAAGTCAGTCACCTTCACTGTGGATGACATTATGCTGGGAACATTTCCTCTGCTATACATAAGACATAAGATTTGAGCAGATCCTTTGATGTGAATGTGGTGCCAGGCTATACAAGGCCTAGAAATTGGCTCACCATATTTCTTGCTTACCACCAATGACATTTGAAGAGGCACAAGCTCTTAACTAGTTGCAGCTATGATGTGCTACTGTCTTGCAGCAGATAGGCAGAAATCAAGGCAATCACTGCCACCTGTGAGGGAGAATACCGATTGGCAGATGGACACTGAAGCTCCCATAAATATGCTGCTATCCAAAACTTCCTTGTGGGTTTGTTGGAAGGAGTCGTATCTCGAAATGCCGTTGGACTGATTAGTGATTTGCTGACCTTTGGACTGGACTTTCTGTATGTTGCCTTTGGACTCTGACTTGGACTTTGTTGACTCGTATGTGTTTGACCTCTGGACTGTGTATCTGGCTTTGGCATTGCTTATCCCTCTGAATACTGTTCGCTATTTTTCTCAAAGACCTTTGTGTGTACTTGGCTTACTTACCTGCCCTACTGTCTACTTCTCATCAGTGGTATCTCTGCTATACCAGTGTGAGGTACAAGCTACCCTCAGCTTATCACCTGGCATGTCTGTCAGAAGATAAAGAATTAATGCATGTTGCTGAGTTTCATAGCATGTTGGTGTAATCAAGACCATATTTTCCTTAACAGATATGAATAAATGTTATGAATGCACAGATGAAAGCTATCCAAGCCAAAAAAGAGATGTCTGTATTCCAAAGGTTGTGACCTTTTTATCCTATGAAGAACCTCTGGGGTTCAGTTTGGCCTTCATTGCTCTTTTCCTTTCTCTAATCACAGCACTGATGCTAAGAACGTTTGTGAAACACCACAACACTCCCATTGTCAAAGCCAACAACTGCAACCTCTCCTACACCCTCCTCACCTCCCTCCTGTTCTGCTTCCTCTGCGTATTGCTATTCATAGGACAGCCGATGAAAGTGACATGTCTCCTCCGACAACCTGCTTTTGGCATTATCTTCTCAGTGGCTGTTTCTTGTGTGCTGGCAAAGACCATCATGGTGGTTCTGGCTTTCATGGCCACCAAGCCTGGATCAAGGATAAGGAAGTTGGTGGGGACCAGACTGGCCACCTCCATTGTTTTTTCCTGCTCCCTTGTTCAAACAGCCATCTGTATTATGTGGCTGACAACCTCTCCTCCTTTCCCAGATACTGACAAACACTCAGTGCCGGAAGAAATTGTACTGGAATGTAATGAAGGGTTCACCATTATGTTTTACTGTGTCTTGAGCTATATGGGCTTCTTGGCCACTGCTAGTTTTTCAGTGGCTTTCTTTGCCAGGAAACTACCTGACAGTTTCAATGAGGCCAAATACATCACTTTCAGCATGTTGGTCTTTTGCAGTGTTTGGCTGTCTTTTGTCCCAACTTACCTGAGCACGAAGGGGAAATACATGGTGGCTGTGGAGATCTTCTCTATTTTAGCTTCCTCAGGTGGTTTGCTGGGCTGCATCTTTTCCCCCAAATTTTACATCATTGTGCTGAGACCTGAGCTGAACAACAGGGAACAACTAGCCAGGAAAAAAATTTGACAACCCAGTCCTGTCTGAAACCCTGAACAGCAGCTGCGAGTTCTGCACCATTCACTCTAATGGATCCGTGCAGTTCTGGGACCCATTGGGCCTCTGCACGATATTGCAATGAATTGAAGCAGTACCACTGGATGTTCAGTGATGTCATCGTATCACCTAACATCCAAGTTACCATCCCTGGCATGCATTTATATTAGTTGAAAGGTTGCAGTAATAAAAAGATTAATCCCAGCTGCCAAACTTCTCAGAATACTAAATCTTACTCAACAATATTTCAGACACAAACACACACATATACAGTGGCGCCTCACATAAAGAATGCCTCATGTAAAGTATGTTTCACATAACACACAAAAATTTCTCTAGGATTCTGCTTCACGTAAAGAACATGCTTCACGTAAAGAACACATTTGTTGGTAGTTGGGGCAGACGTGCTGGCCAGCAGCCTGTTTAAAAGGCGTCAGGGCTGCCTAGCGCACCTGCCCATAGTGAAAGCAACACTTCCATGCTGTTCCTCCTGTGGCCGGGTGTCCGCTGGGCAGAGGGAGAGAAGAGGGAAGCAGCTCAGGGCTAGCCAGAAGGGAGCAGGGGAGAGAGAGGCTCAGAATGGAGAGAAGGAGAAAGTAGAGAGACACTTTGAAGGTGTCTTGGATTGCAGCCTCCTAACCATGTCTACCTAGAAGTAAGCCCCATTGTATTAAATGGGTCTTACTTCCAGGAAAGTGTCTTTAGGACTGACTGCAGCCTAAGTAGACTTCATAAGATCACGCACATTGAATGCATGTTTTGAATTCAATCCCAGTGTTCTGTCACCATTTTTACATCCAGTTAATATTTTTATATGAATATTTTGGGGGTTGTGGAACCAATCGTCTGAGTTTCCATTATTTCCTGTGGGAAAAACAGCTTCACATAAAGAATGTTTCACGTAAAGAACATGCCTCCGGAAAGAATTAAATTTGTTACGTGAGGTCCCACTGTACAGGCTTTTGAACTGGTGTTCATCACAAGATCCTAAGATATAAGATATTGGTGAGTGCTCCTGCCGATCTGTATAGCTGGGTCATTGGTGTACTTAACATGCCGTGGGTCGTACAAAGCTCACTTATACCTCACTGTCAAAAGATACAAAAATACAACTAATTCAGACCAGGAATATGGAGATTCTAGTTATGGTGTGAAAATTTAAATCTGCGTGTAAGATGCTATGTATTTGTGGTATTAGTGTTAGTACTCTTTCTTCCCTGGGCATGCAAGGCTCACATGCCTACTCTGCAATCTACACTCTCCTCTTCACAAATATCATCAGCCAGGAGACATCCTTCTTGGAGGCATTGCTTCTCTATCCATCATTTTTTCTGATGCAATAGCCTTCCCTAAAGTGCCCCCATCAGCTCAACATGAACATCTTATGTCAGAATTTACCTTTTATTTGTTCTTATTTCCTCATAGTTCATCACTTGCATGGCCTTCAGAGCAGTGGCCATCTGATCAATTATAGAGAAGGTAGGGCATTATCCTAACTCCCTGAGCAGAGATGCAGTAGGTCTTGCTTGGCTTCTGCTGCACCCTGTGAAGAAGTGTTGTCTGCTATAGGTCACTTTAGGGTAAGCAGACGTTGACTCTTTCCTTGGGTAATACCCAGTAGCCACTATGGGGCCACTGACACAGGTCTGTGATGACCCACAAAGACACAAGGGAGATGAAATTTGGTATTTCATCTGCTCTTCTTCCTGCCCTTTTCACTGCCCCATTTTGCCCAACCCCTCCACTTTTTGGCCAACCTCTACCCTTCTCCTGCTCTTCCCCTACACACACCCTGCAGAGGCTTGCCTGCTTCAGTGGGTCCCTATCATTCTGTCAGAATCAACAAGCTGGTTTCTATAAAGTTACTCTCAATCTCAGATGCTTATTCTTAGATGCTTAGAGCACAATCCTAACCATGTCTACTCAAAAGTAAGCCCCATTGTGTTAGCCTGGTGAAGAGAAGGCTGAGAGGAGACACCATCACACTCTTCAGATACCTGAAGGGCTGTCATATGGAAGAGACACATTTGTTCTCAGTAGCCTCAGAAAGCAGAACTAGAATCAACAGGTACAAACTACAAGAAAGGAGATTCTGTTTGAATATCAGGAAAAATTCCCGAAGGTGAGGCCAGTTCGGCAGAGGACTAGATTGCCAAGGGAGGTGGTGCATGATCTAGGAGGATTTCCTGCTACAGGCAGAGTTTTGGACTTGATGACCTATTAGATTCCTTGCAACTTTATGATTCTATGATCTGTAATAAAGGATTAGTAAAAATAAATTTCAGTGAAGGCTTTTGAAAGAACACTTGAAATCTATCTTCTATATATATAAAAGAGAAAAGTCACTGACTGACTGACTGACTGACTCACTCACTCACTCATCAACACCCTGCCAAAACAGCTGGGCCTAGAAGCGTGAAAATTGAGGTGGGTGTTCCTTCTGTGACAGAAGGAGTCACTAAGAACCAGTTTTTGGAAATTCCAACATTTCCAAAAACATTTGCAACACCCCCAGGCCAGCACAATCAAAGGTACTGGTACTTTCAAACCACTAAACATGAAGAGTCTCTTGATGAAGTTTTCTTGATGAAGAGTCTTCCTCCACGAATGTACCTGCCCTCTTCGTTCCTTTGGGGTGTCTCTCTTGCCCAGACAACTGACCTCTGAGGTGTTCCTTGTTGGCACCTGCACTAGATGATGTTCCTGCATCCTATATTCCCTTCACCAATGCAGATTGTTTGATGGTGCAGCCTGATTCTCTAATGCAGTATTTTTCAACCACTATGCTGCCATGAATGGTCCACAGGTGTGCCATGGAGTTTGGAGCATGGTGGTTGAAAGCTGCTGAAACACTTTTCTGGGTTTGGTGACTTATAAATTACTCTACCAGAGGTGAAGACAAGAGCATAGAGGGCAATGAGTTGGGAGAAGGTGAATGATGACAATCACTGATCTGACGTCTCCATCTTCACCTTTCTGCTGGTTCTACTTTGAAGCAAATGGAGTGGGAGTCTGAAGACTGAAGCCTCAAGACCCTCCACATCGACTAACTCAGCAGGCCTAAGGAAAGGTCTCCAAGGACGGGGAATCTTCTCCCTTTTTCTTAAGTGGCTTCAATTCAATCTTCTTCGAAGCCTTTCATGGGCTTCTCCCTTCCTCCCACCTACGAATCAAGGCTGTTCTTTTGCACTTTCATCAAACCATGTCCCCTCCCCCCCCCGGCATGGATTTCATCTTCTTTAGGCCCTTATCCCATTAGAATCCCAAGCAAAGCAAAACTCTGCGAAGGTATTGTGTCCCTTCTCCATCCCCAAACAGGGAAGCCTTTAACATGATCTGTGGGAAAGTGACCTGGAGATACACACAGTGGAATCAGTGGGGTTCATGTTACCCAGTGCCAATACCAGCACATCAGCCCCATCTTTACATCCTCCCAACCGGTGGGCAGGGAGGGACCCATGATGTGGGTACAGTGATGCACCATCACCCTGCCCCATAGGTTTTTGGTTATAAAATTTGATAGAATAAATGTATTTCACTGTGGTTTGTTCTGCTGCATTCCTCATGAAAATTTACATCAAGGCATATTCAGTGGTACCTCGCTTAACAAGCGTTTCACATAACAAGCAAAAATTTCCAAGAAATCTTGCTTCACATAGCAAGTTCCGCTTCACCTAACAAGCAATTGTGCTATGGGCGCAGGCTATGCAGCCCTGACACTCCACATGGAAGCTCTTTAAAAGGGTTGCTGTCCAGCACTGCTGCCTCTAACTGCCCCCAACTTGGGGGCAGTTGCCCGGAGGTGCCAGAGGCAGCTGCCCCTAACTGCCCCCAAGTGCCCCCACCAACCATCTTGAACCTCCAGCAGCAGCCCAGCTAAGCCTCTCAGGAAAGTGTCTTTGATTGCAGTCTCCTAACTATGTCTATCCAGAAGTAAGCCCCATTGTGTTAAATGGGGCTTACTCCCAGGAAAGTGTCTTTAGGATTGCAGCCTACGTAGACTTCATAGTTTCATGTACATTGAATGCATGTTTTGAATTCAATTCCAGTGTTTTGTCATCATTTTGACATCCAGTTAATATTTTTATATGACTATTTTGGGGGTTGTGGAACCAATAGTCTGAGTTTCCATTATTTCCTATGGAAAAATCTGCTTCACTTAAAAAGCATTTCACTTAAAGAGCATGCCTTTGGAACAAATTAAGCTCTTTATGTGAGGCACCATTGTATAATGTGATAGCATTATTCAAAAATACTTAATTTTGAAAATTTAGGCCACACTCCTGTACACATCATCGTACACATCATCCCTCTTCATCCTCTCCCCACAGCCAAAGCACAGACTGGGTCATGTTCTCTCTCTCTCTCTCTCTCTCTCAAACATCCATGTTCTTCCAGTATGCTGTGGCATACTGTACTGGTGTGCTGTAAGTGGTCTGCTGGTGTGCTGTGGAAATGTAGGGGAAGGACAGGGTGACCAGATGACCGGAAAAACCCAGACTGGTCTGGATTTTTAGCCTCCTGTCCAGGTGTCCTACATTTTGGCTTCGTTTTGAAACTTTGCGATAGTGCACAGTACCCCATCATGCCATATGTCGTTGAATTCGTACTGAAGAGCAGAACCCAATGCAAGAATCAGTTTTGAGATATCTCCTTTCTATCAAAAGTTATGGTAAAAAACTGAAAGAGGGTAGGAATTTTGACCTGGGATTAGGAATTTTGGCCTTGGGGTTCAGGAATTTTGGGTTTGGCATCTGGTAACCCTGGGGAAGGAGTGTTTGTGAGGAGGGCTAAGGAGATGTGAAGCCTCCATTCTCAGCCTGGTGTGCCTATCAAGGGGCCAAAAATTGACGTTGTCCTTGACCATTTCAGGGCCTTCTCAGTGCGCCTGAGTCAAAAACTGCTCTAGAACTACATGATCAACACAAAATGGTGGGAGAGACAGGACTACATTTCCCAGCAGGCCTTGCTGTGGCTGTACTCAAAGCCTGAGGGAGGTCTTGCTAAAGGATAGGAAGGGAGGGAGTCAGGAGGCCTGAGCCAGGGAGGGAGCAGAAGCCCAGCCTGGGAGGGGTGGAGGTTCCTGAGGGGGGCTTGGCTCTGAGGCTGCAAAGGCCTGCTGGACTCCCTCTTGCAGTTGGGAAGAGGGAGGGTTGTACTGGGTGTCTGGTTGGGACGAAGGGCTTGATGCAGCCCCTTTGGGGTCTCCCCCCACCAGTGACTCCATCACACCGTGGTTTCCAGCATCCCACGCCTTCCGTGTCTTATTAACCCACCAGTTTTCATGAGGTGCATGTCAAGGGGACGGTGACCCTCTTGTTGGTGCTGAGGGACCCAATTCCTCTCCCAGCCAGGACAGCCTCTCTTTGAAGATCACTGATATCCATCAGGGTGAATAGCTGAGGAGGGCTCGAAAACGGCTTTATTTTTGGCTGATTATATGCTTAGAAAAGTTCCTTAAATCTGATATTTAAAGGTTCCAAACTGACGGACAAACCCACAGAAAGTCTCCCGGAATTGACTGGAACCCCTTGCTTTGGGCCCATGCGCGACCCCCACAGCCTCTCCGGGCTTCAGAATGGAGCTCAGGCCCATTTAAAGGGTTTTCACCACATGTTCCTTTTATATCTCTGGCCTTCATTCTTTCATTAGCTATGGGCACAAGCAGGTGCGCATGTCACTTGACCCTTCAAAAAGTTTCCACACCTGACCAGAGCTCAGCTTTGGTTGAGTTTGGAGATTTTAAAAATCCAGCGATTTAAACATCCATAGTTTTTGGTATTTGCAGGGGAACAGAACCCCTATGGATAACAAGAGCTACTTGTACTTTAAATGTGTGCTACGTAAGGGATATAGATGATGTACTGTCAGCAGAATCACCCTGGAAAATATTTTTTAAACCAACATGTAGTATTTTGGTTTTTTATGTGTGAATTTGCCTAATCTTGCAGCCACCACCTCAAATAGTATAAAAGAATTCAAGAGCATACATGAGACAGTCTTACAAAGTTAATTTTTTTTAAAAAGCCTGATCCATTCCTACTTTCTGTTCCTTACAGACAGCAGAGAAACTGAACCACAGCCCAACAATCCATGTGGTTTGACAGAAATGGCTGCTGCTCATCCAGGCCAGGTAAAGAAAATTGACAGGAGCAGTTGGGCTACTTCTGGAACATTTCCAGCTGCAGCTTTTCTACCTTGTTTTGTTGTACCACACCTGTTTCTTTCCTATTAACCTCCTTCCCCAACCTCTTCCTGTACAATAAAAATCTTTCGTCCATCTCCAGGACACTCCTGGAAAGAGAAAATTTTGACAATATAGTTCAAGGAGTGGGTAACTTCCAATCCTGATGTTGTGACGATGCTGCATTTTGCCATACGATAAAATAAAATAAACAGTCTTGAATGAGTTGCTAATAGGGCATTTCTCCATTTCCTATAGGTTCCAATTTCATTCAGACATAGCTCTTTATTTTAGCACTGAAGAGTGGGCTCTCCTTTGTCCATGCCAAAGGCGCACATATGAGGCCATCATGACTGAGAATTACGAAAATGTCACCTTTGTAGGTAAGTAAAATTGTATGAGTCTTGATTGATTGATTGATTGGCTGACTGATTGATTGAATGATTGATTGATTGATTGATTGATTGGTGGAGATTCAAGAAGACCTGTATCAGGTTTTCCAGGGCAGGAGTAAACTTTGGGGATCGTGGCAGGGCCCTTTGATATCTCTGTCTCCATTCCACCCTGAGCCCTGCTAACAGGGCAGGAGGCACTCTTTCAAGTGGGTGTTCCTCTTTTATTTAGCAGCGAAAGAGTAACTGGCTCTCCAAATCCCCATCAATGTCTGTTGTAGTGGCGTCTGCTGCTGTTCTTTTGCATTTTAGATTGTGATCCCCTTTGGGACAGGGCACATTAGCTGTTAATTGGCTACTTTTCCATTTCTTTGTAAACCGGTTTGTGAACTTTTTAGTTGAAAAGCAATATATAAATACTGTAGACAGACAGACAGATCCCTCCTCCTGCTATGCTTTCCACCCACCCTCCCCTACCCCTGAATCCCTCCTCCTTCTCAGACTTAGTTGTCTGTGGCCTGGTGCTCTCCAGGAACTCCTCATGGTGATCTTCTGTCCTCTGTCCAATGCTGGTGCAACACAGGATTGGACTAAGACTGCAATCCTAACCATGTCTACCCAAAACTAAACCCCATTGTATTAATGGGACTTTCCCAGGAAAGTTAATGTTAATGATATCTTTAGGATTGCAGCCGAAGTCAGTGCCAGTCTGGCACAGATCATCATTGGTGTGCTTTACCTCCTGTGTCATGACATGGATTGGACTCTCAGTTCGTCCTCCAACACTTGCACTTTGTACTGAGATTCCTTCACCTCAGAAGAAGTAAATCATCATGACAAGGATGCCAAGTGCAGTTTAAGGTTGGGGACATTTTCCTGGGGACTTGTTATGCTCAGATAACAAGGGCTTATGGGTAGGGTTGCCATTCCCCTGGACAAACCAGGAGCCATGTTCAATGCTTATAACCCGCCCAAGGTCATAAACCATCCAGACCTAGGGAAGCTTCTCCTCTGGATGGGTAGCTCTGGAGCACAGCCTCCTCCACCTCTCTTTCCCCCTCCAAATGATCACCCATCCTCTCCTCCAGATGATCTTCTTCCAGGCTCCTGCTACTTCCAGTCATCCTCTACCTCTCCCCCGCCCCATATATCCCCTAAGAGGATAGATCACATCTTCCCCTATCCACCTCCAAAGATCCTTTATCCACCTCCAAAGATCACCCCTTCCTCTTCCCCCCCAGCTCTCACTGGGTACCCCAGAACCTGTATGTTTGTGTGTGTGAGAGTGAGTCAGATTTATGAGGGGGAAGTTTGCGCGAAAGAGTGAAATGAGTGTGTGACTGGGGTGTGTGTGAGTGTGAGATCTGTGTGTGAGTATGAAGCGTGTGAAACCATTACAGTGTGTCTGTATATGATCCTTGTGTGAGATGACAGGTGTGTGGGGGTTTGTGTGTGAGAGATCTGTGTGAGAGACAGTTTTGTGTGAGAGACAGTGAAAGGTGTTCATGTGTGAAAGAGAAAAAAGAGTGGAAAAAGAATATGTGTGTGTGTGTGTGTGTGTGTGTGAGAGAGAGAGAGAGAGAGAGAGAGAGAGAGAGAACTCAAAGCCCTATCCTATGCAGAAGTCTTAGAAGTAAGTCTTATAGTCAATAGAGCTTACTCCTAGGAAAGTATGGATAGCTTTCCTGAGAGTAAGGCTGCAATCCTAAAGACACTTTTCTGGAAGTAAGACAATAGTGCTTACTTCTGAGTATACATGGTTGAGATTGCAGTCCAAATCTCCTTGAATACAATGACATTTACTTCAAACATTGCGGTGCCTCTAACTCTGTCAAACTCACCAGGATTGATAGTGATATCACTTCCACTGTCATGTCACTTCTGGTTATGACATCACTGTCAGGTTGATGACATCACATTCTCATCCAGGCAAGTTTGACAAGGGGTCTGCCCGGTTTTATGGAAGAGAATTATGGCAACCCTTTCTCTTTGATGTGTTTGTGTGAGTGAGAGTTGTGAGGGGCAGTGCCTGTGTAAGATTTGTGTGTGAGAGAGTAAAAGATGTGTGACTGGGGTGTGTGCGTAACATCTGTTTGAGTGTGAAAGATGTGAGACTGGGGTGTGTCTGTATGAGATCTGTTGCAGTGATGGGCAGGCCTGGCCCTAACAACCCATTCTCCAGAAGTGGGCGGGGCCAGGCCAGGTCAGGAGGCGGGGCTGAGGTCAGGGGGCGGGGCCAGCAAGAATTTTTTAAAAATTTAAAAAAATTAAGCATGTGGCTTACCTCTGAGTAGACCTGCATAGGATGGTGCTCTGAGACCAGTGACGGGCACGGCCTGGCCCAAGATCCGGTACGCCGGAAGTAGGTGGGGCCAGGCCGGGTCAGGGGGCGGCGCCGGGGTCAGGGGGCAGGGCAGACCAGGGGCGGGGCCTGGGCGGGTCAGGGGCGGGGCCTGGGCGGGGCCTGCATACTGCCACCCACCTCTGTTCTTCTGCAGGTCCAGCCGCCGCCGCCACGAAAACAAAAAGCGCACGGCGCATGCGCTGAAAACAAAGCGCGTGCGCAGTGCACTTTTTGTTTTCGGCGCACTGCGCTTGCGCTAAAACAAGCGCACTACGCATGCGCCAACCAACAAAGGTTGGCGCATGCGTTGTTTAGGGTGCCGGCTTTCCCTGTCCTTACGTGACCTCCGGCTGCAGACAAGGAAAGCCCAGCCTCCCCGGAACTCCCGCCCACGCCTCCTTATTAAAGACGTCCGCAGTGCGGACAATTTAAAGGGCTCCTTAAAGGGACAATTTAAAGGGCTAAGTCACGGCTCCTTCCTTGGACTCTGCGGCAGTCCCATCCACACTTTCCTGGGAGTAAGTCCCATTGACTGTCAGGGGACTTACTTCTGAGTAGACCTGTCATGGGACTTACTTCTGAGTAGACCTGCACACTGCCATGCAATAGATGCTGCCCTTACCCTGACCACACTTTCCTGGGAGTAAGTCCCATTGACTGTCAGGGGACTTACTTCTGAGTAGACCTGCACACTGTCATGCAATAGATGCTGCCCTTACCCTGACCACACTTTCCTGGGAGTAAGTCCCATTGACTGTCAGGGGACTTACTTCTGAGTAGACCTGCACACTGTCATGCAATAGATGCTGCCCTTAGCCTGACCACACTTTCCTGGCTCTGGAGCAGTTAGGGCAGCCCAGGCTTCCTGACTCTCTGGATGCAGCATAATGTTCTGCTCTGGAAACAGCTAGGGCTCTCCTCACTACCCTTACTCTAGATTGTGCCCAACATAGGACTATAGCCTGCCAATATATCTAGTGCATTTTTACTCAGAAGAATTGCTAAGGAATACTATTAGATTTATTCCCTCTAAATTTTGCATATTGCAACATACTAAACAGGTAGCGCAACCTGTACAGTGTGTGCTGCATAATTACCTTTTGGTCAATGATAAAAGGTAAGGTAAAGTCCTCCTGCCAGCTGTGGCTGGCTGAAGATTGCCCTGCTGCCCATAACAGAACCAGCCACAACAGTGAGCATGGGCTCCGTCAGTCTTGAAAGACTATGGTATCATGCTCAGCGCTGCATATGCTGCATTCGAAGCACGAAAGCCTGGGTTAGATTGTTACGGAGGATAGGCTGTTACCCAAGCTGCAAATCCCCCCTCTCCACGCCACTGAATTAGTCCAATGAAAAGGCAGAGCCAATACAATTGAATCCAGCTGCGTCGCAGGGCTGGGCTAAGGACAGCAGCTCACCTTGTCTTGTGGGGCCGACCCGGGTCTCGAACCCTGGCCTGCTGGTTAACAGGCACAGTGTCTTAACCACTTGCACCACCCACAGCCCATGTGAGCATGGCACCACTCATCCCCAATTCAAAGCTGAAGAGCCAGCATTGTCCAAAGATGCTTCCATGATCATGTAGCCAGTATGGCTATATGCTGAGGTGCAAGAATGCAATGGTACCTATATATTTTCTTAGGTACCACGGTGATACCTATTTATCCATTTGCATTTGCATGTTTTCCAACTGCTAGGTTGGTGGGAGTTGGGCTAAGGACAGGCGCTCATCCCAGTACTTGGATCTTGCAGTACTTGGATCTTGAAATGCTGACCTGTCAATCTACAGATTGACAGACACAGTGCCTTTAACCACTAAGCCACTGCATCCCTGCAATGATATATTCAATGATAGGTCAAAGATAGATTGATGGTCCCATAATGGAATTGTCTTCAAATAAAATACTATATTTATTTTTGGGGGGAAAAACACAATTGTATTTATGGATCAATTTTTAAGATGGTGGTAACAGTTTATGCATGAACCTCTATAAAGAAAGAAGCAGGAAGTCAGTACAAAATACTGCAGCAATGCATGGAGGGAAAGAGGGAAGGACCACAAAATACTGTAAAGTTAGCCACAGTCATCTGAATGGGTACAGGTACAGGGAGACCATATGGCATAACCAAAAAAGAGGACAAAGCCCCTAAAATGGAGGACATCCAAGGAAACATAACATAATAAAATAAAACAAAACATAAATACTAAACAAAATAACAACTAAACAAAACAACAAAATAACAAAACTAACAAAATAAAAATAACAAAATAAAATAAAAAATAACAAAATAAAAACTAAAAAATCTAGTATTTATTGCTTTCATGTAGTTAATTTAAACACTACGTTATTGTTAAATTTAAAACCATCACATATAATTTATTACATAAAATTTATTAATTACAAGAAGGCTTCATGCTACCCGCTTACAAGGGAAAGGGGGACATTTAAGTTTTTTTCCAGGACACAATGCTGAAACATGTCCTGGGAAGAAAAGGGGGACATGTGGTCACCCTGCACAGTTACAGCTCAGCAAAGTGTTAACAAATGGGCATACATTTCCACATTCCAAGTGCAGCATGCTCATCATCTTTATACCTACACACTTAGGGTGTATCTTTGGTCCTGTCTGATGCCATTACAAGTACTGATTTTGTTTGTTAGTTAGTTCTTAGTTTTATTGTCTATGCAGAGTTGGGTATGGGGGCACTCTCTGACACAGTTTCAGGCCGGAAAAAAGAATTAAAGGTGTCCTTCATTATCCACTGGGTTTCCATTCTAGGAACCCCTACTCAGAAGTAAGTTGCATTGAGTTAAATGGGGCTTACTCCCAGGAAAGCACTCTTAGAATTGCAGCCATAGAAACATAAATTCAAAGTACACAGTTGCTGAAATGCTTCAGTTATTTTTTTGCTAGTTGTTTTCTGTTGTTTAATTACTGTCCTTTAAATAATTAAATAGAAGGTACCACAGCTGTCAGTTGTTAGTATTTCCCATAGAATTAGATGCAATTATTAACCCAACCTAATTCCAACCTTTCAGCACTTGTCTGGTGTCCCCATAATCAAACTCCCAGTAGCTACAACATGTGTGTGTCAATCTCCAGGAATAACTTCAATCAGAGTAAGTAACTCCATAGGGGATTGTTGAAGGAAACACATTTGTCAGCGCTGAATAGAAGATTCCTCTTCTGTGAAATTTTACAAGGGGGAGAAGAGCTTGGAAGGGTTCATAGCAAGTGAGGGACACCAGAACGACCTTGACCATTGTAATGCATGTTAATAGAATTAACTCTGGATATGATCTTCTTGCCCTCCAACAATTCAAACCCTTCCAATCTTAAAAAATGCCTAATCAGAAACTGTGTGTCAAGCATAAATCTTGTTTCGTGCACATATTTATTAAAAATCTTGTATAAAATTACCTATAGGATCAAAAGGGACATACACACCTTATACCGCTTCATACATCATAAAAGGTATATGAGACATAAATGAATTTTCATTTTAAACTTGGGTGTCCTTCACAAGATCGCTCATTATGTATGTGCAAGTACAGTGATGCCTCACGTAACAAATTTAATTCGTTCTGAAGGCCTGTTTGTTACATGAAACATTCTTTACGTTTACGTGAAGCAGATTTTCCCATAGGAAATAATGGAAACTCAGACGATTGGTTCCACAACCCCAAAAATATTCATATAAAATATTAACTGGATGTAAAAATGATGACAGAACACTGGGATTGAATTCAAAACATGCGTTCAATGTGCATGATCTTATGAAGTCTACTTAGGCTGCAGTCAGTCCTAAAGACACTTTCCTGGGAGTAAGACCCATTGAACACAATGGGGCTTACTTCTGGGTAGACATGGTTAGGAGGCTGCAATCCAAGACACCTTCAAAGTGTCTCCCCACTTTCTCCATCTCTCCATCCTGAGCCTCTCTCCCCTGCTCCCTTCTGGCTAGCCCTGAGCTGCTTCCCTCTTCTCCACCGCTCCTCTCTCCCTCTGCCCAGCAGACACCCAGCCACTGGAGGAACAGCATGGAAGTGTTGCTTTCACTATGCGCAGGTGCGCTGGGCAGCCCTGAAACTTTTTAAACGGGTTGCTGGCCAGCGCATCTGCCCCAACTGCCAATGAATGTGTTCTTTACGTGAAGCACAGTTTGTTATGTGAAGCAGAATCCTAGAGAAATTTTTGTTATGTGAAACATACTTTACGTGATGCATTCTTTATGTTAGGTGCCACTGTATTCCAAAATACAGAAAAATCCAATATCCAAAATGATTTTGGTCCAACACATTTCCAACAAGGCAGGAGTGGGCAAACATTTTCGCAGGAGGGCCACATGATGTCTCCGACCCTGTGTCAGAATTGATTAACATTTCAAATTTAAATAAATTAGCATAACTCTATAAATGAATATATGAGACCCAACTTACATAAATGACAGCACAATCCTAACTCCTGGTTAGGATGGCACAAATTATAGCACAAGTCCTATGCTAGTTACAGGGTGATAACAAAACAGAATGCATTTATGTTTCCACGCTTTGCACAGACATGCACCAGCCTCTCCAAACCACTGCAGGAACAGGGAAACGGCCTAGTTGTGATGGCCTAAATTGGTTAGGATTGCACCCCAAAATGAATTTTAATGCACTTATTTATAAAATTACTAGCAAAAACGTACTTGCTTTGAGGGTGTAAAATTCCCCCATACACCATCCCCCCACTGCACATCAACCCCCATGCGAATCCATCCCCCATCTGCATCTGTCCCCATGAGCATCAACCCTTTGTGTGCATAAACCCCCATGCACAACACCCCCATGTGCAACAACCCCCATGTGCAACCCCCCCAATGCAACCCCTCCCTCCAAACAACATCCCCCCAGTGCACCAGTCACGGAGCACCAGGCACAGATGTTGGTCAGTCTTCCTTGTTAAATATAGGACAAAAACATGTTGCACCCCTTTTCAGCCCCTTAAGTGTTAAATTTCTCCAAATTGGTTCTTGGTGTGTGTTCATGTGACAGAAAGAACTCTCTCCCCGAATTTCATGGTTCTAGGTCTGGGAGTTGGGGCAGAGCATCCCTCAGTCACTAATTTTTCAATGCAAAGTTTAGGGAGGAAAACGTATTGCACCACATTTCACCTCCTTCTGGTTGGAATTTCCAAAAACCGGTTCTTAGTGGATCCTTCCATCATGGAAGGAATACCCTTCCCAAATTTCACACTTCTAGGCCCAGTGGTTTTGACTGGGCATTGATGAATGTGTCGGTGAGTGAGTCAGTGAGTCAGAGAGTGAGTGAGTGACTTTTCTCTTTTATATATATACTCTTTTATATATATACTTTCTCTTTTATATATATTCTTTTTTATATATATACTTTTATATATATACTCCCACATTGTGGGAGTAAAATTCCCCCATATGCCATCCCCCCATGGCACATCAACCCTCCCTGGAGCATCAACCCCCCATCCACAACATCCCCACAGGCGCAACATCCCCACAGGTGCAACATCCCCCATGTACAACACCCCCCAGGCACAACATCCCCCAGGAACTCTGTTCAAGGAATGCCCTGAGCCAGGCTGGGAATTGCCCTTTACCAACTTTAACATCTGCACGGGGAACTATGCGGAGAACCGCATCCCCTTAGATCACATGGCTATTGTTTGAACAGTCCATGTTTATTTTAAAGTTTATTTTAACGTAAAATAGTTAATAAAAGTGGCCCTCAATCCAGCACTTTTGTTTGACTCTTTATTTGCGTCTGTCTGGGGTAAAGTCTCCACATGGAATAATCAACAATGAGCTTAACAATTACCTTCCTGTTTAGTTATCTTATGGACTGTAATTATTCAATTATGCTTCAAAAACCACTATGGAGTTACCAAGGCCACTGGAAACACTTACTGAAAAGACTGGTATGAGTTTTATAAATACACCCTGAACCACCATTTAGAACTAGGTCCACATCAGAAGCAAGCAAGGACTATACCAATTAGTCCTGAGCTTAGGATGCTGGAATTGGTAGTGAGGCAGATAGCATTGTTTCTTCACAGGACATGTAAGGGCACAATCCAGAGTAACTACGGGGAGTCCTTGCTCCGGTGTAAGAATAATTTGCTGTGGATTGCAGTATGAATTTCCCATAGGTTTTAATTAGATGGTGCAGTAACTACGGGTACACGTAATGTCTCTTACGTGCTCCCGTAGTTACTCTGGATTGTAGGGTAAGACTCACATTCGTAAAAGTCAAGTTTGTGAACTATCAATCTGATCTTAATGATACACTGTATGATGTATATACTGTATTAGATGCTGTAATATACTGCAGATGATATGCTATATTATAGATGATATACTGTATTATAGTGCTGCGGCATATTAGGAGAAACAAATGCTATTTATCTTAGACTTAGAGCACAATCCTTACCACATTTACTCAAAAGTAAGCCATATTTTGTTCAATGGGTTTTACTCCCAGGAAAGTGTCTTTAGGATTGCCGCTTTAATCACAAAGTCTTCATGCAGTGTACTGGGACCTGGGTTGAGGATGGTGGCATCAGCGGTGGTGCTGCTGCTACTAATTTCTCACTCATCATACAAGGCTCACATTCATAACTGCAGAGTACATGCTCTCCAGCCTCCACTTCACAAGTCTCATCAGCTGGGAGATCTCGTCATTGGAGGCATCGTCTCACAGGCACAAATTTTTTCGGATGCAATTGAATTCACTGGAAAACCCCCACCTGTGTCTCTTGATGAACTTAGGTAAGGAGAGATTTTATTTGTTATTTCCATGGGTTTCACCAGCTGAATGATTAGTTCAAAAAGTTTAGTCCTCTGAATAGTGTTTGATAGCAACTTTATTTGAATAATGGGAATGTTGAACAACAGAAGTGCCCCTTTCAGCATAGCATCAGGCTGAATAGGATCAGGACCACAAAGGAAAACACATGGGAAACAACTGTCCTTGGCAGGAGCTTCCTCTAAGGGATGCTAAATATTTTTCAAGTTCCATACCCAGCCATATATGCTGAATATTATCTGATACATACAATAATGCTGATTCATATACTTTTCAGAACACATGAGATTCTGGGAACTATCTATCTATCTACAGTGTTTATATTCTGCTTTTCAACTAAAAAGTTAACAAAGCAATTTACAGAGAAAATAAGTATGCAGGATGAATGGAATGAACCTCAGGCTTTCTCCAAAAAGGATGTTATCAGTGACCAATAGGGGTTTCCCTGAGTAAATTTCCTTTCAGATTCACAATGGTTTTTCTCTTGTTCACTGTTTTGTGGCTACTGGGGGAGCATGTTGTTCTTTGTCTTGATATTTGAAAATTGGGAATTGAAAATAAAAAAATATCTAATTTTATCTGGGATACATTCTATAAAACATTCCCCTTGACAGTGTCACTACCTTGATCAGATTGGTATTTTACAATAACTAATACTGAAGAGGATTGATTACATGCTGTGATTAATTATACAGTGATGCTTTGGTTTATGAGCATAATTCTTTCCATAATGCTTGGAATCTAAAGTACATTTTACCATAGGAAATAATGAAAACAAAGATGATTCATTCCATAACCCAAAAATATTCATTTAAAACTGATTACAATATTGTAATATAGTACAAAATAATAAAGAAAAACATTATCTTGTACATAGTTTTTCTAGTCCATCAGGCTGCAATCTGTTCTCTTACACAGAAGTGATCCCCACTCATTATTATAGGGCTTAGAATAGACATGCAAGACTAGGGGTGCAATCCTGAAAGATTATCCAGATCCATAGTAAGGGCAATGAAACTCTAAGGTAAGGGAACACAGATTGCCTGTTCTTGAGGAGGCCTCTATAGCTGACCCCAACTTGCAGGATGCAACAAACTCCCCCCCCCCACCCTGGCAACAGAGCTAAGCCAGTGCTAGAAAGGTGAGTAGGATTAAATTCATAGGGTGCAATCCAGAGTAACTACGGGGAGTCCTTGGTGCGGTGTAAGAACAATTTGCTCTGTACTGCAATATGAATTTCCCATAGGTTTTCTCTAGGTGGTGCAGTAACTACGGGTACACGTAATGTCTCTTACGTGCTCCTGTAGGTACTCTGGATTGTAGGGTAGGTCTCTCAGGCTCCTTTCCATTGCTCCCTTGCATAGAAGTGTGTCTCAGTGAATGTAATAGGCATACTTCATAGTAGAGATGCATAGGCTGGTCTCTCAGAAGAGGCCAAGCAGGTACAGACAGAGTGCTGAAATTGGCTGTATCCAAGCCTGGACTATTTTTTTCTTTGTAAACATTGCTTGTGAACCAAGTCAAAAACTTAGAAATCTTTGCGTGTAATCCATACTTTCTTAATCCAAAACGCTCTCAATTCAAGGTTTTACTGCATATTCATTTATACCATGGTTTCTAGTGCAAAATCTCAAAATCCTAAACAGAATCTACACCTAGAAAAACAGAAAATATTGCAGTCTAGGTCACTTCAGCCGAGATGGCATACTGTAACTCCAGAACAATAGTAGGCCTCCATCAGTCTTGAAAGGCTATGGTACCGTGCTTGATGCTGCATACGCTGCATGCAAAGCACGAAAGCGTGGGTTAGATTGTTATGGAGGATTTGTTGTTACCCAAGTAGCAAATCCCCCCTCTCCACCACTGAATTAGTCCAATGGAAAGGCAGAGCCAATACGATTGGATCCAGCTGCGTCGCAGAGCTGGGCTAAGGACAGGAGGTCACCCTGTCTTGTGGGGCCGACCTGGGTCTCAAACCCTGGCCTGCTGGTTAACAGGCACAGTGTCCCAACCACTTTTGACACTCACAGCCCTTCCAGAACAATAAATACAATGTAAAATGATAAGGTTTGAAAAGATAACAGTCTGGTATGAGTAATTAAACTTCTGATAAAGAATGCAACTCTCATTCCAGTATATTGGCTAAACATTACCAGCACATCCTGGCCCTGGAATTTGCAGTCAAGGAGATCAATGAAAATCCACAGATCTTGCCCAACATCACTTTGGGCTTCCACATCTATGACAGTTATTTCCAAGAAAAATGGACTTATCACATCACAATGCTACTGCTATCTTCATTGGACAGATTTGTCCCCAACTACAAGTGTGACATTCAGCATAAGATGATTGCAGTCATTGGGGGACTGGATTCCAGAGTCTCACATTATGTGGCAAACATCTTGGAAATCTATAAGGTGCCACAGGTAAGATATTTCTTCATTTACATCTCTTTGTTTTTTCCAGGTTTCATTTTGTGGTTTATCAGCACAAGAATCTTTCCACATTATAGAATTGCTGGAACACACTGTAAATTATTTGCGTTGATCACATCAAAATGTTCTATAAATACCAATATTATATTCTTTTCCCTGCCCATCTATCATGAGCTCATCTACGGTCCTTCTCCATTCATGGATGATGAAACTACTGGACATGCCTTCTATCAGATGGTCCCCAAGAGAAATATTCAGTATGAAGGGATTCTGTCCTTACTTCTCCATTTCAGCTGGACGTGGATTGGGCTCCTTACTATGGACAATGATGATGGAGAAGACTTCGTACAAAAAGTGGTACCCATGTTTTCACAGAGAGGGATCTGTTTTGCCTTCATTGAAATGATGCCCGAAAACGTTTATATCCCAGAAATGAATGACAATTTCAAACATGGAGCAAAAATACATGATAAAATCATGCAGTCTGAAACCAATGTATTGCTTGTTTATGGGGAATCTTATTCTATGGTCGTTCTGAGATGGTTCCCATATCTATCAGAACAGGAACACATGACCCACACAGCAAAAAGGAATGTGTGGATAATGAGTGCCCAGATGGAGTTTATATCACATGTCTATCAAAGAACATGGGATCCAGGAGTATTTGAAGGTGCTATATCCTTCACATTTCATGCCAATGAGCCACCTGGATTTCAGCAGTTTGTTGAGAGCAGAAACCCCTCCAGCAATAATGGAGATGGCTTCACCAGACATTTCTGGCAAAGTGTATTTAGCTGTGTCTTTCCTAATTCAACTCTGGACACAGAGAATGAAGGTGTTTGCACTGGGGAGGAGAAGCTGGACAGCATTCCCAGCCATTTTTTTGAAGTGAGGATGACGGGGCACAGCTACGGTGTCTACAATGCAGTCCATGCTGTGGCCCATGCTTTACATGCAATGACTGTCTCTGGCTTCCTGTGTTCTGAACTAGAAGATGGAGCTGTACACAAGCCTCCGAACCAGCGACTCTGGCAGGTAATGGTCTCAACATACTCACCAGATCCCAGCATATGCAACAAGACCCTAGCAGTAAATAATTCACCTCCCCAAATTACTTTTATGCTTCATTTTTGTATACTCCTTCATTACCAGAGTAGAATCTGTTCAGATGTATTTCTCTCCAGTCACTATAATTTTCCTGATTTGTACAGTGTTCCCCAGCAGATTATCAGGTCGTTTGTTCGAGATCCAATTACTGTAAGACGGAGTGAGCTTGTGTCAATTGCCCAGCTCCTGACAACCTAGCAGTTCCACCTTGGTGGGAGGGTAGCAGTGTTCCCTGCACATATGGCCACCTGTCCACAGTGGCATCTTCAGACAACTTAAAAAATGGAGATGAGCACTACTCCCTAGAGTTGATCACAACTAGCAGGTCCACATGTGGGGGGCGCTTTTAGTCTTTCACTTTAACGGTGATCCCTCCTGCATTTCTCAGTGTTAGCCGTGAGCTTCTTATATGAATAACAATCACTATTACATCTGAAGAATTTGTCTACTGGGAATCTGTCTTTTTGCTGTTACATTAACATGAATTGTGGTCCTTGCTGTTGATAATGACTATGTAGAAAGATCTGCAGACCCTTGTAACAGTGACTGTTTGTAGGGTTTTGGTAGATCACTGTAGACATGATTGATATGCAGGGTGACTAGATGCCCAACTTTAAAAAGGAGTACAAGTAGTGGTTGGCTCCAGCAGGTTCGCACCTACTCTACAGAACCGGTTGTTAACAAGAGATAGGACATATAAAGTTTAAAAATAGCCATTTAAAAGTGGCTGCCAGATGGGCAGAGAACCGGTTGTTAATTTCTTTGAATCCCATCATTGAGTACAAGGTTTTTGATTCCTCTCAGCCCGTACTTTCTGCAGACAAAGGGATGTTTATCTACCCATGAGTAAAGCCGTGTTATGGGGCACTTTCCCTTTCCCCATGGATTTTTTTATTTTTACTTTCTTGGCCATAACTTTTGATAGGAAGAATTTTTGCATTAGATTCTGCTCTTCAATATGAATCCAACGACATATAACATGTTGGGGTTCTGCACACCATTGCAAAGTTCCAAAAGGAAGCCAAAATGGAGGACAAAGAAGACTTTTTGGAGGACACCCAGACAGGTGGCTAAACAAGAGGATAAATCCTGAAATTTCTGGTCATATGGTCACCCTGTTGATATGTCATATATATGACACTAAGTATATCAAGTTCTCTACATTTATTTTCTGTTGAAAAAAGTGGTTTAAATGGAATAAATTAATAAGTTGATCACTTCATAACATCCAACTGTAGCCTTTCAGTACTGACTATTTTTTTCCCATCCAGTTCCTGAGAACTGTCTCATTTAACAACAGTGCTGGGGACCAGATTTCTTTTGGCAAGAATGGAGAGTTAATTGCTGGATTGGATCTCATCAACTGGAATGTTTCCTCTAAACACTCTTTTCATAGAGTGAAAGTAGGGAGGATGGATCCCCAGGCACCTCCAGGCCAAGAATTCTCCATCAATGAGGAAGCCTTGACGTGGCATCAGTGGTTTAATCAAGTAGGATCTAAGATGAATAGATGGATAAAGTAAATCAAGAGGCATAGAGGGATAAGGGATGGATAGAGTGGATAGAGAGTTGCTCCTCCAGGCCACGGAATCTCCATCAATGAGGACGCCTTGACGTGGCACCAGTGGTTTACTCAAGCAGGATCCAAGATGAATAGATGGATAAAGTAGATCAAGATGGATAGAGGGATAAGGGATGGACAAAGTGGATAGAGAGAAGCTCTTTTCCCTTTCACATAACACCAGAACTAGGGAACATCCACTAAAGATGAGTCTTGGGAGGATTTGGACAGACAAGAGAAAACATTTCTTTATCCAGCATGTGGTTTGTCTGTGGAACTCCCTGTCACAGGATGTGGTGATGGCATCAAGCCTCATGCCTTTAAGAAGGCAAATTCATAGAGGAAAGGACCATCATGGGTTACAAGCCATGAGGGGTGTGTAGATGTGGACAACCTCAAAATGCCAGATGGGGGTGGGGCACGTGGATTAATGTGTCATATGTGCTCTCTGAAGCATCTGATGAGATGCTTTGTGACATAGGAAGTTGGAGTAGATGGGCCTGTGGCCTGATCCAGTGGAGGCTCTTCTTCCGTTCTTATGCTATAATCCTATTATTAGCATTCTAGGAAAACTTGTAGTTCTGTTGAGACTTCCAGATCACATTCACCAAAAACAAGGAAATCATTATATTGTCAGTTTAGGAAGAGTGACAATCCAGTTTTGCATAAGCCATAAATTTGGGGCATATGATGCAATCCAGAGTAACTATGGGACCTTTTACACCAACTTAGTTACGCTGCCTCCTGTGGGAAACCTATGGGAAATCCATAGAGCAATCCAGAGTAAGTGCCTCTTATGCCTTCCCGTAGTTACTCTGGATTGTAGGGTAAGTTTCAGGCTGAGTTGCTGCTTTCATTTGAATCATTTAGACTGAAGGAAGCTCAGTGTATGGATTAATTAAACAAACTACACTTCAGTGTTGTATCCTAGTTGTATTCCTGACTATATTAATTCAAATACTGTTAGAACAGGCTGGGGCTTTACTCAATCTAAAGAGATTAACACTCCATAGGAGATCCCCAGCCTGAAAACCAGACACAGTGTGGCCTCAGGTTAGAATTGGGCTGGGTACAGCCTAGGAAGAGGCCCAGAAATGTGAGAGTTTCATGCACATGAGTAATCCTGACAATAATCCATGTGGTCTTCCATATATATTTTTCAGGTGCAACCTCTTTCTGTATGCAGCCAGAGCTGCTCCCCTGGATACAGCAAGAAAGTGAAGGAGGGAAAACCATTTTGCTGCTATGACTGCATCCCATGTCCAGAAGGGAAGATTTCAAACCAGGAGGGTGAGAATTCTCATTTATAGATGTATCAAACAGAGGAACATGCTAATAAATTTGATAAGTTTGAAATCTAGGAAGTACCAGTCCATCACTGGAACATCACTTCTGCTGACAGATCAACACACCATGTTCCACCAGCTGAGATCCAGTTAGGATTGGATTGCGATTTTCCTTCCTGTTTCAATCATTGAAGTATATTTGAATATTATGATTGAAACGGTTAGTAGGTAGGATTTCAGAAGCTGCTACTGTAAAAAAAATAATATAATTGTTGTCCCATCATTTTCTCTTTGTTTATTCTCACTAAAAAATTGCATGTACAGTGGTACCTCTCATAACAAGTGTTTCACATAACAAGAATAAATGTCCAAGGAATCTTGCTTCACATAACAAATTCCACTTCGCTTAACAAGAACTTATGCAGCCCTGACGCTCCGCACGGAGGCTGTTTAAAAGGGTTGCAGGCCAACGCTACTTCCTCTAACTGCCCCAACTTGGAGGTAGTTGCCTGGGGGTGCCACAGCCAGCAGCTCCTAACTGCCCCTAAACACTCCCACCAGCCACGTTGAACCTCCAGCAACAGCCCAGGTAAGCCTCCCAGGAAAGTGACTTTGATTGCAGCCTCCTAACCGTGTCTACTCAGAAGTAAGCCCCATTGTGTTGAATGGGTCCTACTCCCAGGAAAGTGTCTTTAGGATTGCAGCATAAGTAGACTTCATAGGACCATGCACACTGAATGCATGTTTTGAATTCATTTCCAGTGTTCTGTCATCATTTTTACATAGTTACTATTTTTATATGAATATTTTTTGGGTTGTGGAACAAATAGTCTGAGTTCCCATTGTTTCCTATGGGAAAATCCGCTTCACTGAAAGAGTGTTTCACTTAAAGAGCATGCCTTCAGAAAGAATTAAGCTCTTTATGTGAGGAATCGCTGTCTAACCTAAAAGCCAGTGGATTTAATAAAATGTTTTTCTTTGAGAGACTCATTGTATGTTGTCATAGTGTTTAGCGTATTTTCATAACAAGCACATCCTTTCCCTTTTAGACATGGATGACTGTGATAAATGCACAGAAGAAAACTATCCAAACCAAAAACAAGATGCATGTATTCCCAAGACTCTGGCCTTCCTATCTTATGAAGATCCTGTGGGGATCAGTTTGGCCTTCTTTGCCCTCTCGCTTTCCTTGATCACAGTGTTGATGATAACAACATTCAGGAAACACCACAACACTCCCATCGTCAAAGCCAACAACCGCAACCTCACCTACACCCTCCTCACCTCCCTCCTGCTCTGCTTCCTCTGCGTCTTGCTATTCATCGGACAACCTGGCAAGGTGACGTGTCTCCTCCAACAAACCATCTTTGGCATCGTCTTCTCAGTGGCCGTTTCTTGTGTCTTGGCAAAGACCATCACGGTGGTTCTGGCTTTCATGGCCACCAAGCCTGGAAGCACATTGAGGACATGGGTGGGCACCAGACTGGCCACCGGCATTGTTCTTTCTGGCTCCCTCCTTCAAGGAGGCATTTGTATTGCATGGTTGGCAACGTCTCCTCCTTTCCCAGACACTGACAAGCACACAGTGCTGGAAGAAATGGTCCTGGGATGTAATGAGGGGTCTGTAACAATGTTCTACTGTGTCTTGGGCTATATGGGTTTTCTAGCCACTGTCAGTTTCATGGTGGCTTTCCTTGCCAGGAAGTTACCTGATACTTTCAACGAAGCCAAGTTCATCACCTTCAGCATGTTGGTCTTTTGCAGTGTGTGGCTCTCCTTCGTTCCCACCTACCTGAGCACCAAAGGCAAGTATATGGTGGCCGTGGAGATCTTCTCCATCTTGGCCTCCAGTGCCGGATTGCTGGGATGCATCTTTTTCCCCAAATGCTACATCATTCTATTAAGGCCTGAGTTGAACAGCAAGGAACAACTAACAAAAAGAAAAGCCTGAAGTATTTTTTTCATATGATATTTTCTCACATCTAGACATGTATGTGTGGAAGAAAGAGAGAGAGAGAGAGCACAGACAGATAATTGTGCTTCTTTCTCCGTGCCTGTCCTCATTTGAAAATACATTTGCGAAATGTACAGTAGTTGACATTTCTTTAAAAGAGAATTCTCAATGAGTTTCCCATAAACTATTCCTAAATCATGTGTAAATGTTCCTGTACTTTGGAGGGGCAATTTTAGACAGCATACCATCCAAGATTAAAATTATCTCCCCTATTTATGGAGAGCTGAGATTTCAGCCAGGTCCCCAGAATGGAGAGAGCATGAAATTTACATCCACATGTTTTCCACTGAAAATTTAAATATGATAAAGCTATTTAACCTAAAAGATGTTGTTTGCCTTGGAAAGTGAAACTGAATCACAGTGAGCATTTTCTCATGAGTAGACAGCCATGCCGTGGTCCATTGGAAAGGGCAAGTCAAGAGGAATGCAATACTCAAGAAGTAAATTCCTCCCTCCGAACTCATAGACACATTGAATCCTATAGTTAGTGAAACTGAACTTCATGTTCACGTTTACTCATGAGTAAATAAATGTTAATGGTTCATAGAATCATAGAATCATAGAGTTGGAAGGGACCTAGTAGGTCATCTAGTCCAACCCCCTGCCTGCAGCAGGAATTCCCCCTAGAGCATCTCCAACAGGTGCTCATCGAGCCTCTGCTTGAAGATCCCCAGAGAGGGAGAGTCAACCACCTCCCTTGGCAATCTGTTCCACTGCCGAACTGCCCTCACAGTCAGGAATTTTTTCCGGATTTCCAGCCGGAATCTCCTCTCTTGCAGTTTGTACCCATTGGTTCTAGTTCTGCTTTCAGAAGCAGCTATGAACAAATTGGCCCCTTCCTCCCTATGACAGCCCTTCAGGTATCTGAAGAGGGCAATCATGTCTCCCCTCAGCCTCCTCTTCTCCAGGCTGAACATCCCAAGTTCCCCCAACCTTTCCTCGTAGGGCTTCCCTTCCATCCCACTGATCATTCTTGTCGCTCTCCTCTGGACTTGCTCCAGTTTGGCTGCATCTTTCTTCAAGTGAGGTGCCCAGAACTGAACACAGTACTCAAGGTGAGGTCTCACCAATGCAGAATAAAGAGGAACTATAACTTCTCGTGACTTGGAAGCTACAGTCCTCTTAATGCAACCTAAAATGGCATTTGCCTTCTTTGCAGACACATCACACTGCTGACTCATGTTCAGCTTGTGATCCACGGCGACTCCAAGATCCCGCTCACATGTTGTGCTGCCAAGCCAAGTATCCCCCATTTTATACCTATGTTTTTGGTTTTTATTGCCTAAGTGCAGAACCTTGCACTTCTCCCTGTTGAAATTCATTCTGTTTGTTACAGCCCAGGATTCCAGTTTATCCAGATCCTCCTGGAGGTTTCTCCTATCTTCTGATGTGTTTGCTACTCCTCCCAGTTTGGTGTCATCTGCAAATTTGATCAGGCTCCCCCGTATCCCTTCCTCCAAGTCATTGATGAAAATGTTAAAGAGAACCGGTCCCAAGACAGAGCCTTGGGGGACCCCACTAGAAACTGACCTCCAGGTTGACACAGACCCATTTACTAAAACCCTTTGAGTGCGGCCATCGAGCCAGTTGCAGATCCACCTAACAATTGCCCTGTCTAGCCCATATTTTTCCAACTTCCTAATTAAAATGTCATGTGGGACTTTGTCAAATGCTTTGCTGAAGTCAAGATAAATGACATCCACAGCATTGCCACTGTCCAGTAAGCTCGTAACCCGATCAAAAAAGGAGATCAGATTTGTCTGGCAAGATTTATTCTTGGTAAATCCATGCTGGGATGTTTTGATCACGGAGTACTTGTCTAGATGTGCACAAATTGTGTGTTTTATGATTTGCTCTAATATCTTGCCCGGGATTGAAGTCAAACTGACTGGTCTATAATTTCCCGGGTCTTCTTTTTTCCCCTTCTTAAAAATTGGGACTACATTTGCCCTCTTCCAGTCCAGTGGCACTTCTCCACTCCTCAAGGATTTCTCAAAGATGATCGACAAAGGCTCTGCAAGGACATCTGCAAGTTCATTAAGAACTCTAGGATGCAGCTCATCCGGTCCAAATGACTTGAATTCATTTAGGCCAGTTAAGTGGTTTCGAACCAGTTCTCTGTCAATCTTAATCTGCTGTTCTGCACCATCCATGTTTTCATTACCTCTTTGGGGATGTAAACACATCCCCGAATCAGTCAATGATCCCGCACCCCCATTTGCACAGCCCTCCTTCTGTGAATAGACGGATGCAAAGTAGGAGTTGAGCAGCTCCGCCTTCTGCTGGTTTCCAGACACCTGTTGTCCATCCTTGTCCAAGAGCAGCCCCACCCCCTCGTCTCTCCTCCTGTTCCTCTGGGCATATCTAAAGAAGCTCTTTTTGTTATCTTTGACTCCCCTGGCCAGCCTCAGCTCATACTGAGCTTTAGCATCCCTGACCCCCTCCCTACATGACCGGGCTACCTGCCTGTACTCCTCTCTGGTGATCTTTCCAGTCTTCCACTCCCTATACTTCTCTTTCTTTAACTTCAGCTGATCCCCAAGTTGCCTGTGGAGCCAACCTGGTTTTTTCAGCATTTTCCCCCCTTTCTTTTTTATTGGAATTGTTTCTGACTGTGCTTGTAGAAGCTGCCTCTTAAGGAGCTCCCACCCATCTTGGGCCCCTTTCCCCATTAGATCATCAACCCATGGGATCCCACCTATGACTCCTCTAAGCCTGTTGAAATCAGCTTTCCTGAAATCCAACATATAAGTTTCACTCTGCACTCTTTTTATTTCCCACATTATTCTAAATTCCAGCAGCTCATGATCGCTTTCCCCTAAAGTTCCCACTATGTTGACCTGATCAACCAGTTTTTCACGATTTGTTAAGATCAGGTCAAGGATGGCCCCTCCCCTTGTCGTTTCCTCCACTTTCTGGACCATGAAGTTATCTTCCAGGCCCATCAGGAATCTACTGCAGCTTCCATGTTTGGCTGAGTTTGTCTCCCAGCAAATGTCTGGGTAGTTAAAGTCCCCCATTACTACTACCTCATATTTCCTTGCAATGCCTGCCAGTTGCTCCAAGAAGACATCGTCTACTCCTTCTCCTTGACCTGGCGGTCTATAGTAGACGCCCACCACAATGTTTTGTTTTCTATTTTCCCCCCTTACTTTTACCCAAACACACTCTACAGGGATATCCGGACCACTCTCCTGGATTTCAGAGCAAGTATATATGTTCTTGACATATAATGCTACTCCACCTCCCCTTTTGCCACTTCTGTTCCTCCGGAACAGCTGATAGCCTTCCAATTGTGTGTTCCAGTCATGGGAGTCCCACCAAGTTTCAGTTATTCCTATCAAATCAAATTTCCCTTCACTTGCTAAAAGCTCCAGCTCATCTTGTTTATTTCCCAGGCTCTGTGCATTTGTGTAAATGCAACTTAAGCCCTGGAGGTTGCAACTCAATGCATTTCCCTCCTTTTTTGTAAGGCCAGGCCCCTCTAAAGATTTTTGAGTTACAGCTGTGCCCTGGCAATTTCCATCCAGAGCATTTTCCTTATTCCTAGGTTCCCTTTGGACGTAACCCACCCCCTTCTTATTTAGTTTAAAGCCCTCCTGATAAGGTTGGCCATCTCCCGTCTGAAGACACTCTTCCCCCAACCCGTAAGATGTAGTCCATCCTTTGCTAGGAGTCCTTCCTCAAGGAAGTTCATCCTGTGATCCCAGAATCCAAATCCTTCCCGATGACACCATTTTCGAAGCCAGCTATTGACCTGAAAAATCTTGCTATCTGTCTGAGGACCTTTGCCAATTACTGGGAGGATGGATGAGAATACCACCTGGGTATCCCCCAGGTCCTTAATCTTCCTCCCCAGAGCTTCTTAATCCCCAACTATCTTTTGGAAAGTTTCCCGAGCAGTATCGTTTGTTCCTACGTGGATGAGTAAGAACGGGTGATGATCAGCAGGTGTGATCATCCTCGGTAGCCTCTCCGTGATATCCCGTATCCTAGCACCAGGGAGGCAGCACACCTCACGGGAAAACGGGTCTGGTCGGCATACAGCTTCCATGCCCCTCAGGAGAGAATCTCCAATCACCACCACCCTCCTCCGTGTTCTCCTTCTGTGTCTAGCTTCCCCCACACTAACTGGTTGTGGCTGCTGTCTATGAGGGGGATCTGTAGGCATGCCAGTATGGGCAATGCCAGGATCCGGTGTAGGTGTGCTAGCAAGAGGAACTTCTGCCAGCATGGTGGAATCTGAGAGACTCTGGAAACGGTTGTATAGCTCCAGTGGTTCTCGACTGCTCCTGCCCCCTTTTCTCCTGACGGTCACATGTCTCCATGAAGAGACATCATTGCTGGGGTCCCCACTGGTGTCATCCCTCTGGAGAAGTTCCGTGTGTGTTGTATCAAGGAACTCCTCAGATGCCTTAATTTGACGAAAGGTGGAAACTTCACCCTCCAATGCTGCCACCTTCTCCTCCAACAGTGCAACCAGTTTGCACTTGCAGCATCGATAATCCCCGGGGTCCTTGGGCAAGAAGACAAACATGGCACACGTGGTGCATGTCACGACAACTGCGCCCTTCCCTTCCATCTCCTGTCAACTTCACAAGTCCTCCTTGCTCACAGGCTCCGGTCCACAGGATCGCGCCTCAGGCCCTAATAAAGCCCTTGAAAGCTCCTCCCACAGACAACCAGCCAATGAACACCTAGCAGCAATTAAGCACTCAGCTAAGCAGCCCCCCTCCTCCACTCACCTGGGACTCTGTGTTCCTTCTCACCTCTCCTCTGAAAAGGAGACTGAACCAGGAACAGGCCCTAATAAAGCCCTACAAAGCTACTCCCACCAGGCAACCAGCCAATGGAACAAAGGAACATCAGTTCCTTGATGTGTGTTTTCCCCTCTACTTTAAAACACAGCAATGCCGTGGTAAGGACTGCAGAGTGGGAGCCGGGGCTAAGATCCGACATTATTTCCAATCCTCTCCGTTACTGGAGGGCAAAAAGAAATGGCACATTGCCACACGAATCTGATCAGACCTACACTGCAAAATACAGGCACCAAAAAGCCAGAAATATCACTTGCTAAATAGTGCATATTTATTAATACGTAGCCAAAATACATAACAAATTACAGTAAGTCCTCAACGTGACCCTTCAAGATACAGACATTCATACATACAAATGTTCCTGCAGGATACAGACTTTCAACATATAAATGAATCACTCGACTTCTGAGCTTTCCTCGCAATGAAAAATGAATTAAAGTCAGTGGTGTTGGACATGAACATTTCAACTGACAAACAAGGTTCTGGAATGGAACTCATTTGTAAGTCAAGGATTTACTCTACAGTAAAATGAACAAAGGCATGTGTGGGCAATGAATATCTTATATATTTGAAAGATAGTTATTTACTATGGAAAGTCATAAGGAAATGCCAGTAAAAGTTTCAACACTATTTCACGTGCAAATCAACATTAGAGAAGACAATTTTAGCCTTTAGACCAGCAGAGAGAGGTTGAAAGACTAGAGCATGTGTTGAATGAATGAATGAATGAATGAATGAATGAATGAATGAATGAGTTCTGGATATAATTGAAAGAGATGAACCACAGAAAATGAACCATCATAAAGTTGGGGGCAACTGTAATGCCTATCGGCCAGCATACTCTCAACAGTTTCCAATACGCCAGTGGCTCACTGGAGACAGAGGACTGCCAGCAGGCCAAACTGGGGGCCATTGAGAAGGTTGAAAATGTGCCAGGATGGAGGGGAGAGAAATGGCATGGACCATGTAAACCCTTCCCCAGATGAAAGTAAAGTCCATAGGTGGACGCCGTTCTCTCAGTCCATCAACAAATGAATCAATAATTACTGTACTCCTTTGGTGAGTAAGGACTGTGGGAGAGCAAGGAAGTTATGTTCATGGTATTCTCACTTCATATCACTCAACACCATCTTTCCTTTTCTCTTAAGTCCACAATTATTTGTGCCCCTGCACTGTGGGTCATTCAAGGGCTAAGTGTCACCTGCCGTCAAAAGACTAAAAAAATTATCCTTTGCAGTGACAAACACGTTCTCTTCATCAACTCGCCTCCAAAATAGTCTCCACATGGAATAACCAACGATGAGCTTAAAAATTACCTTCCTGTTTAGTTATCTTATGGACTGTAATTATTCAATTATGCCTCAACAGCCACTATGGAGTTACCAAGGCCACTGGAAACACCTACTGTAAAGACTGGTATGAGTTTTATAAGTATACCTGAACCACCATTTAGAGCTGGGCCCACATCAGGAGCAAACAAGGATATATCAATTAGTCCTGTGCTTAGGATGCTGGAACTGGTAGTGAGGCAGGTAACATTGTTTCTTCACAGGACATGTGAGACTCACACTCGTAAATGTTACGTTTATGATTGATCAGTCTGATCTTAAAAGAGGCAGATGATGTACTGTATTATAGTGTTCAGGCATATTAGGAGAAACAAATGCTTTTGATCCTAGACCTTAACCACGGAGTCTTGATGCAGTGTAGTGCATGAAAATTGAATAATCGGTGGGTTCTGTAGACCCATGGCTACTGGGTCCTGGGTTGAAGATGGTGGCATCAGCGGTGGTGCTGCTGGTACTGCTTTCTCACATACCATACAAGGCTCACATTCATAACTGCAGAGTACATGCTCTCCAGCCTCCACTTCACAAGTCTCATCAGCTGGGAGATCTCGTCATTGGAGGCATCGTCTCACAGGCACAAATTCTTTCGGATGCAATTGAATTCACTGGAAAACCCCCACCTGTGTCTCTTGAAGAACTTACGTAAGGAGAGATTTTATTTGTTATTTCCATGGGTTTCACCAGCTGAATGATTAGTCCAAAAAGTTTAGTCCTCTGAATAGTGTTTGATAGCAACTTTATTTGAATAATGGGAATGTTGAACAACAGAAGTGCCCCTTTCAGCATAGCATCAGGCTGAATAGGATCAGGACCACAAAGGAAAACACATGGGAAACAACCGCCCTTGGCAGGAGCTTCCTCTAAGGGATGCTAAATATTTTTCAAGTTGCATACCCAGCCATATGTGCTGAATATTATCTGATACATACAATAATGCTGATTCATATACTTTTCAGAACACATGAGATTCTGGGAACTATCTATCTATCTACAGTGTTTATATTCTGCTTTTCAACTAAAAAGTTAACAAAGCAATTTACAGAGAAAATAAGTATGCAGGATGAATAGAATGAACCTCAGGCTTTCTCCAAAAAGGATGTTATCAGTGACCAATAGGGGTTTTCCTGAGTAAATTTCCTTTCAGATTCACAATGGTTTTTCTCTTATTCACTGTTTTGTGGCTACTGGGGAGCATGTTGTTCCTTGTCTTGATATTTGAAAATTGGGAATTGAAAATAAAAAAATATCTAATTTTATCTGGGATACATTCTATAAAACATTCCCCTTGACAGTGTCACTACCTTGATCAGATTGGTATTTTACAATAACTAATACTGAAGAGGATTGATTACATGCTGTGATTAATTATACAGTGATGCTTTGGTTTATGAGCATAATTCTTTCCATAATGCTTGGAATCCAAAGTACATTTTCCATAGGAAATAATGGAAACACAGATGATTCGTTCCATAACCCAAAAATATTCATTTAAAACTGATTACAATATTGTAATATAGTACAAAATAATAAAGAAAAACATTAACTTGTACATAGTTTTTCTGGTCTATCAGGCTGCAATCTGTTCTCTTACACAGAAGTAATCCCCACTCATTATCTGAGGGTCCAGGGTACCTGAGGGACCGCCTTCTTCTTTACAATCCGACCCGTCACCTAAGGTCATCTGAAGGGGCCCTACTGACTGTGCCGCCACTAAAAGACGTGAGAGGTGTGGCGGCCAGAGATAGGGCCTTCTCTGTGGTGGCACCCCGGCTCTGGAACTCCCTCCCCTTAGAACTGAGGAGAGCTCCCTCTATACAGAGCTTCAAGCGGACCCTTAAGACCATTTATTTTAAAAAAGCATTTTAAATGGGGTATAGGTAGGGGGGGCAGTTTTATTGTTTTATCATTTTATTGTTACTGTTTTTAACTATGTTTTTAGTCTGTTTTTATTTTTGAGCCTATTAATTTAATTGTATTTTAATTGTTTTTAATTATGTTTTAATTTATATTTATAATTTGATTTTAATGGTGTTTTATCCTGTTGTTGGCCGCCTTGGGCTCCCTCTTGTAGGAAAGGAAAGGCGGGATATAAATATTTAAAATAAATAAATAAATAAATAAATAAATAAATAAATAAATTATTATAGGGCTTAGAATAGACATGCAAGACTAGGGGTGCAATCCTGAAAGGTTATCCAGATCCATAGTAAGGGCAATGAAACTCTAAGGTAAGGGAACACACATTGCCTGTTCTTGAGGAGGTCTCTATAGCTGACCCCAACTTGCAGGATGCAGCAAACCCCCCCCCCCCCCGGCAACAGAGCTGTGCCAGTGGTAGAAAGGTGATTAGGATTACACTCATAGGTTTCTCAGGCTCCTTTCCATTGCTCCCTTGCATAGATGTGTGTCTCACTTACTGTAATAGGCTTACTTCATAGTAGAGATGCACAGGCTGGTCTCTCAGAAGAGGCCAAGCAGGTACAGGCAGAGTGCTGAAATTGGCTGCATCCAAGCCTGGACTATTTTTTTTCTTTGTAAACATTGCTTGTGAACCAAATCAAAAACTTAGAAATGTTTGCATGTAATCCATACTTTCTTAATCCAAAATGCTCTCAATTCAAGGTTTTACTGTATAGTCTTTTATACTATGGTTTCTAGTGCAAAATCTCAAAATCCTAAACAGAACCTACACCTAGAAAAATAGAAAATATTGCAGCCTAGGTCACTTCAGCTGAGATGGCATACTGTAACTCCAGAACAATAGCAGGCCTCCGTCAGTCTTGGAAGACTATGGTATCGTGCTCAGTGCTGCATACGCTGCATGCAAAGCACCACAGCGTGGGTTAGATTGTTATGGAGGATTTGTTGTTACCCAAGCAGCAAATCCCCCCTCTCCACCACTGAATTAGTCCAATGGAAAGGCAGAGCCAATACGATTGGATCCAGCTGCGTCGCAGAGCTGGGCTAAAGACAGGAGGTCACCCTGTCTTGTGGGGCTGACCTGGGTCTCAAACCCTGGCCTGCTGGTTAACAGGCACAGTGTCCCAACCACTTTTGACACTCACAGCCCGTCCAGAACAATAAATACAATGTAAAAAGATAAGGTTTAAAAAGATAACAGTCTGGTATGATTAATTAAACTTCTGATAAAGAATGCAACTCTCATTCCAGTATATTGGCTAAACATTACCAGCACATCCTTGCCTTGGAATTTGCAGTCATGGAGATCAATGAAAATCCACAGATCTTGCCCAACATCACTTTGGGCTTCCACATCTATGACAGTCATTTCCAAGAAAAATGGACCTATCACGTCACAATGCTACTGCTATCTTCATTGGACAGATTTGTCCCCAACTACACGTGTGACATTCAGCATAAGATGATTGCAGTCATTGGAGGACTGGACTCCAGAGTCTCACATTATGTGGCAAACATCTTGGAAATCTATAAGGTGCCACAGGTAAGATATTGCTGTATTTCTTCATTTACATCTCTTTGGTTCTTCCAGGTTTCATTTTGTGGTTTATCAGCACAAGAATCTTTCCACATTATAGAATTGCTGGAACACACTGTAAATTATTTGCGTTGATCACATCAAAATGTTCTATAAATACCAATATTATATTCTTTTCCCTGCCCATCTATCATGAGCTCATCTACGGTCCTTCTCCATTCATGGATGATGAAACTACTGGACATGCCTTCTATCAGATGGTCCCCAAGAGAAATATTCAGTATGAAGGGATTCTGTCCTTACTTCTCCATTTCAGCTGGACGTGGATTGGGCTCCTTACTATGGACAATGATGATGGAGAAGACTTCGTACAAAAAGTGGTACCCATGTTTTCACAGAGAGGGATCTGTTTTGCCTTCATTGAAATGATGCCCGAAAACGTTTATATCCCAGAAATGAATGACAATTTCAAACATGGAGCAAAAATACATGATAAAATCATGCAGTCTGAAACCAATGTATTGCTTGTTTATGGGGAATCTTATTCTATGGTCGTTCTGAGATGGTTCCCATATCTATCAGAACAGGAACACATGACCCACACAGCAAAAGGTAAAGTGTGGATAATGAGTGCCCAGATGGAGTTCATATCATATGTCTATCAAAGAACATGGGATCCAGGAGTATTTGAAGGTGCTATATCCTTCACATTTCATGCCAATGAGCCACCTGGATTTCAGCAGTTTGTTGAGAGCAGAAACCCCTCCAGCAATACTGGAGATGGCTTCATCAGACATTTCTGGCAAAGTGTATTCAGCTGTGTCTTTCCAGATTCAACTCTGGACACAGAGAATGAAGGTGTTTGCACTGGGGAGGAGAAGCTGGACAGCATTCCCAGCCATTTTTTTGAAGTGAGGATGACGGGGCACAGCTACGGTGTCTACAATGCAGTCCATGCTGTGGCCCATGCTTTACATGCAATGACTGTCTCTGGCTTCCTGTGTTCTGAACTAGAAGATGGAGCTGTACACAAGCCTCCGAACCAGCGACTCTGGCAGGTAATGGTCTCAACATACTCACCAGATCCCAGCATATGCAACCAGACCCTAGCAGTAAATAATCCACCTCCCCACCTCCTACTTCTATGCTTCATTTTTGTATACTCCTTCATTACCAGAGTAGAATCTGTTCAGATGTATTTCTCTCCAGTCACTATAATTTTCCTGATTTGTACAGTGTTCCCCAGCAGATTATCAGGTCGTTTGTTCGAGATCCAATTACTGCAAGACGGAGTGAGCTTGTGTCAATTGCCCAGCTCCTGACAACCTAGCAGTTCCACCTCGGTGGGAGGGTAGCAGTGTTCCCTGCACGTATGGCCACCTGTCCACAGTGGCATCTTCAGACAACTTAAAAAATGGAGATGAGCCCTACTCCCTAGAGTTGATCACAACTAGCAGGTCCACATGTGGGGGGCGCTTTTAGTCTTTCACTTTAACGGTGGTCCCTCCTGCATTTCTCAGTGTTAGCCGTGAGCTTCTAATATGAATAGCAATCACGATTACATCCAAAGAATCTGTCTACTGAGAATCTGTCTCTTTGCTATTACTTTTCAGCTGGACATGAATTGTGGTCCTTTCTATTGATAATGACTATGTAGAAAGATCTACAGAACCTTGTAACAGTGACTGTAGGATTTTTGTAGATCACTGGATGTAGACATGATTGATATGCAGGGTGACCAGATGTCCAACCTTAAAAAGGAGGACAAGGTCTTGGATTCCTCTCAGCCGGCCTTTCCTGCAGAGAAAGGCAAGTTTGCCTACGCATGAGTAAAGCCATGTTATGCGGCGCTTTCCCTTTCCCAATGCCCTTTCCCTTTTCCTAGGCATTTTTTTTATTTTTACTTTCTTGGCCATAACTTTTGATAGGAAGCAGATATTTCAAAACTGATTTTTGCTTTGGATTCTGAATATGAATCCAACAACATATGATTTGATTGGGTTCTGCACACCATTGCAAAGTTCCAAAATGGAGGACAATGAAGACTTTTTGGGAGACACCCAGACAGGTGGCTAAACAAGAGGATAAATCCTGAAATTTCTGGTCATATAGTCACCCTGTTGATATGTCATATATATGACACTTAAGCATATCTTCTCTACATTAACCCTACAATCCAGAGTAACTAAGGGAGCACGTAAGAGACATTACATGTACCCGTAGTTACTGCATGAAAACCTATGAGAACCTATGAGAAATTCATATTGCAATCCAGAGTAACTTGTTCTTACACCAGAGCAAGGACTCCCCGCAGTTACTCTGGATTGCGCCCTTATTTTCTATTGAAGAAGTGGTTTAAATCGAATAAATTCATAACTTGATCACATCATAAAATCCAACTGTAGCCTTTCAGTACTGACTATTTTTTTCCCATCCAGTTCCTGAGAACTGTCTCATTTAACAACAGTGCTGGGGACCAGATTTCTTTTGGCAAGAATGGAGAGTTAATTGCTGGCTTGGATCTCATCAACTGGAATGTTTCCTCTAACCACTCTTTTCATAGAGTGAAAGTAGGGAGGATGGATCCCCAGGCACCTCCGGGCCAAGAATTCTCCATCAAAGAGGATGCCTTGACATGGCACCAGTGGTTTAATCAAGTAGGATCTAAGACAAATAGATGGATAAAGTAGATTAATATGGATAGAGGAATAAGGGATGGACAAAGTGGATAGAAAGATGCTTTTTTCCCTTTCACATAACACCAGAACTAGGGGACATCCACTAAAGTTGAATGTTGGGAGGATTTGGACAGACAAGAGAAAAAATTTCTTTACCCTGCATGTGGTTTGTCTGAGGAACTCCCTGCCATCAAGCCTCAATGCCTTTAAGAAGGCAAATTCATAGAGAAAAAGACCATCATGGGTTACAAGCCATGAGGGGTGTGTAGATGTGGACAACCTCAAAATTCCAGATGTGGGGCGCAGGGACCTGGATTAAGGTGTCATATGTGCTCTCTGAAGCATCTCATGTGCCGCTGTGTGATATAGGAAGTTGGAGTTAGATGGGCCTGTGGCCTGATCCAGTGGAGGCTCTTCTTATGTTCTTATGCTATGATCCTATTATTTGCAAACAAGAACCAACCATGAAGTCACAATCAAAAGTTGAAACTGTTACAAAATTATGACATAAATATGAAAATAGCCATTCATTACAAGGGTCCTGGGGTCCTTGAATGTTATAGCTGATAGTCCATCAGCTATTGTGCATAATGTTGGAGACACTATATTTCAAGGATGCATACAAAAGAATTGTCTAACAAATTGTTAGAAGAAATAAAACATTACAATTACTTACAGCCTCAAGACACTTCTCATTGCATGTAGCTCAGCCTCCAAGGCACAGTCCTTTCATCCCCCACATCTTAAACAAAACATTCCTTACAGCCACCTGTTGAGGATTAGGAGAAATTCCACTCTGGATGAAGATTTTCTTCAAGAACGAGATAATATATTAACCCAATTTCAACCTAGGGGCTACCCATTAGAAGTATTATCTCAGGCCAGAAGCAGGGTGGATAAAGTGGATAGAAATTATCTACTACGGGTTAAGTCTAAAACACCTTTAGAGTCATTTGGCCAATAGACTATATGCCTGGCATTAATTCTGTCAGGCATATAATAAACAAACACTGGCACTTATTGTATGATGTGCCAGACTGTGAATTTCCTCCAAACTTTGCCTTCAGAAAAATCCAGGATATTAGAAATATACTTATTGGATCTGACATAAGAATTAAAAACATCAGACAAGAACCCTCAGTAGGCCATTTCAAATGTGGCACATGTTCAGCTTGTCCACAAGTCCTAGAAGGCAGGCAGATCAATATCCCAGAATTAGATATCCATATCACCTTATATCATTTTAGCACATGTAGGACCTCTAATATAGTCTACTTACTCATACGTACATGCCCACAGATTTACCTGGGAAGTTCAAGCAGCCCTATAAGAACTGGGATCTTGAAACATAAATCACACATTGAACTCCAGATCCTAGAAGCCCCTTTGGTCCAGCACTTTACTGAAAAACATTAAAGGATTTCAAATTTTTTGTGTTATACATTTCTAGAGTTTCAGACCCACATAGAGTACAAAGTGACCTGCACAGGCAAGAATGTAGATGGATTTTATATTTCTATGTGTTTATAGAGTTTCAGATCCATACAGAATACAAAGCAACCTGCACAGGCAAGAATGTAGATGGATTTTTAAGTTGAGGTCATTAGAACCCCGAGGTCTGAACGTCTGTAATGACTTTTCCTGTTTTTTTGTAACACTAATACAACATCTTTAATGTCTTTATAATATACAATCAGTAGCATTGATGTCAAGTCGTGATAACATAATTATGTGTCTTATAAGTGTGGTGATATATCTTACCTTGTAACTTTAATTATTCATTAATACCCCACCTGGTTCCTTTAAATGTCAACAAGCTTGAGTAATTGTTGCCAGCCCTTTCTCTTTGGACTGTGCCTTGGAGGCCAAGGTATGTGCAATGAAAATTTTCATGAGGCTTACAGCCCAATCCAGAGCAACTAATCTGTCCACCTAAGAGCCCTTAGGTTGCCCTATCTAACACTAGGTTGGAGCAACTGCAAGATGATCCACCCCAGTTACTCTGGAGGAGGCTTAGGGCAGAGCAAGGCAACATAGGGTGCCCTAAGAGAGGTGGACCTGCTCTGCCCTAACTGGGGCAGCCTAAGCAGCTCAGGAGAGGCAAGTTGAGGGCATGTTTAGCATTGCCTAGGGCAGAGCAGTTACTCTGTATCCAAAGCCTGTTTCCAAGGCAGAAATGCCCTCTTCCAGCCCTCAGAGTTACACCACCTCAGGAGCAGGTATAGTAATGAGTAGACCCATAGGGGTCCATGATAAGGCCCGAGTAAGAATGGCAGTGCTGACCAAAAATCTGAGTTCTTGGCCAGCCTAGCTGCAACCCCTTCCTCTCAACCTCAGGATATGGAACAAACTACGGCTGCCCACAAACCTCAGGATACAGCAGGCCACTCCAAGAAGCCCCTTGTATTCACTGTAGAATGTACTGGCATCTCATCAGGGACTCCTTATAAGGCAGGCACCCAGTGGCGTCACCAGACTGATGCGGCTGGTGTGGGCTGCATTGGGGATGCGCTCCGTATGGGGTGATGTGCCGGAGGAGTTTGACTGTCCTTTGGCACCCCCATTCAGGCCTGCTCCAAGGCGGAGAATCAGTCAGAAGCTGCCACTTGTCTGAGGAGCTGGCCTGAACGGCCATCTGAGGTGCACTGCACAGAAACACACTGAGCATGGCGAACAGCTTCAGAGGAGACTTCCTTAGAGCAGAGAAAGTCCGCGCCTCTGCACAAGCATTCGGCCTCACTCAGGAGGCGGAGCGGCAGCCGAATGGCTTCAGAAAGAGTATTGCACAGGCACCAACTCTGACGCCTGCACAGTCTCCCCCAAAGCCAAAAGGCTTCAGAAAAGTACTGCGCAGGTGTCAGAGATGGTGCCTGCGCAGTACTCTTTCTGAAGCCAGTTGGCTTCAGAAACAACTGCGCAGGCGCCAACTTTGGTGACTGTGCAGTCCAGGTGGGGGGGGCGCGCATCCCAGGGATGACGCACAGACTTCCACACCAGGTGATGTGCAGAGTCATGTCACCACTGTAGGCACCACAGCTGTTCCTTGTTCAGTGTGATCTGAGGGGTGTCTCCTCAGGAGCAAGTCTTCCCCTTGTGTCAATTACATAGCATACTCTGGAGCAGTTAGGGCAGCCCAGGCTTCCTGTCTCTCTGGATTCAGCATAACTTTCTGCTCTGGATACAGAATAGTTAGGAGAGTGCAGTTAGGTCAGAGCAGGCTGAATTTGCTCTGGATTGCAGCCTTAAGTAATTATAATGTTTGAATTTTTCTAACAATGGTTTAGGTATGGATTTTACTATGGTGATATTATACACTTTTGGATAAATGAACTGCATCTGCATATGTGATACCCAGCCTTAGTCGACGCTGAGTCAGCAGAGCAACCTTCTTCACTTGAATCCACCTTAAGCCTCCTTTTGAATTTCAGGACTGACAATTCTTTTGTGTGCACTGTGTGCACCTTTGAAATACAATGACTCCTATGTTATGCATGATAGCTGATGTATGATTCTAGGACTCCAGGACTTTTGTAATAAATGGTAATTTTCATATTTTGAATTTGTAACAGGTTACGTTGTTGATTGTGCTTTCACAGTTGGTTCTCGTTGACAAATGATCCTATTATTGGTATTCTAGGAAAACTTGCAGTTCTGTTGAGATTTCCAGATACCATTCACCAAAAACAAGGAAATCATGATATGGCACAAATCAGAGGAAATCCTATTGTCAATAAAGGAAGATTGAAAATCCAGTTTTGCATGAGCCATAAGTTTGAGGCATATGCTACAATCAGGAGTAACTATGGGGCCTTTTACACTGACTTAGGGCGCAATCCTAACTATGGGGAGTCCTTGCTCCGGTGTAAGAACAATTTGCTCTGGATTGCAATATGAATTTCCCATAGGTTTTCACTGGGTGGTACAGTAACTACGGGTGCACATAAAGTCTCTTACGTGCTCCCGTAGTTACTCTGGATTGTAGGGTTAGTTACGGTGCCACCTGTGGGTAACCTATGGGAAATCCATAGAGCAATCCAGAGTAAGTACTTCTTATTTCTTCCCTTAGCTACTCTGGATTGTAGGGTAAGTTTCAGGCTGAATTGCTGCTTTCATTTGAATCATTTAGACTGAAGGAAGCTCAGTGTATGGATTAATTAAACAAACTACACTTCAGTGTTGTATCCTAGTTGTATTCCTGACTATATTAATTCAAATACTGTTAGAACAGGCTGGGGCTTTACTCAATCTAAAGAGATTAACACTCCATAGGAGATCCCCAGCCTGAAAACCAGATGCAGTGTGGCCTCAGGTTGGAATTCGGCTGGGTACAGCCTAGGAAGAGGCCCAGAAATGTGAGAGTTTCATGCACATGAGTAATCCTGACAATAATCCATGTGGTCTTCCATATATATTTTTCAGGTGCAACCACTTTCTGTATGCAGCCAGAGCTGCTCTCCTGGATACAGCAAGAAAGTGAAGGAGGGAAAACCATTTTGCTGCTATGACTGCATCCCATGTCCAGAAGGGAAGATTTCAAACCAGGAGGGTAAGAATTCTCATTTATAGATGTATCAAACAGAGGAACATGCTAATAAATTTGATAAGTTTGAAATCTAGGAAGTACCAGTCCATCACTGGAACATCACTTCTGCTGACAGATCAACACACCATGTTCCACCAGCTGAGATCCAGTTAGGATTGGATTGCGATTTTCCTTCCTGTTTCAATCATTGAAGTATATTTGAATATTATGATTGAAATGGTTAGTAGGTAGGATTTCAGAAGCTGCTACTGTAACATAATATAATTGTTGTCCCATCATTTTCTCTTTGTTTATTCTCACTAAAAAATTGCATGTACAGTGGTACCTCTCATAACAAGTGTTTCACATAACAAGAATAAATGTCCAAGGAATCTTGCTTCACATAACAAATTCCACTTCGCTTAACAAGAACTTATGCAGCCCTGACGCTCCACACGGAGGCTGTGTAAAAGGGTTGCAGGCCAACGCTACTGCCTCTAACTGCCCCAACTTGGAGGTAGTTGCCTGGGGGTGCCACAGCCAGCAGCTCCTAACTGCCCCTAAACACTCCCACCAGCCACGTTGAACCTCCAGCAACAGCCCAGGTAAGCCTCCCAGGAAAGTGACTTTGATTGCAGCCTCCTAACCGTGTCTACTCAGAAGTAAGCCCCATTGTGTTGAATGGGTCCAACTCCCAGGAAAGTGTCTTTAGGATTGCAGCGTAAATAGACTTCATAGACCATGCGCACTGAATGCATGTTTTGAATTCATTTCCAGTGTTCTGTCATCATTTTTACAGTTACTATTTTTATATGAATATTTTTTGGGTTGTGGAACAAATAGTCTGAGTTCCCATTGTTTCCAATGGGAAAATCCACTTCACTGAAAGAGTGTTTCACTTAAAGAGCATGCCTTCAGAAAGAATTAAGCTCTTTATGTGAGGAATCGCTGTCTAACCTAAAGGCCAGTGGATTTAATAAAATGTTTTTCTTTGAGAGACTCATTGTATTTTGTCATAGTGTTTAGTGTATTTTCATAACAAGCACATCCTTTCCCTCTTAGACATGGATGACTGCGATAAATGCACAGAAGAAAACTATCCAAACCAAAAACAAGATGCATGTATTCCCAAGACTCTGGCCTTCCTATCTTATGAAGATCCTGTGGGGATCAGTTTGGCCTTCTTTGCCCTCTCGCTTTCCTTGATCACAGTGTTGATGATAACAACATTCAGGAAACACCACAACACTCCCATCGTCAAAGCCAACAACCGCAACCTCACCTACACCCTCCTCACCTCCCTCCTGCTCTGCTTCCTCTGCGTCTTGCTATTCATCGGACAACCTGGCAAGGTGACGTGTCTCCTCCGACAAACCATCTTTGGCATCGTCTTCTCAGTGGCCGTTTCTTGTGTCTTGGCAAAGACCATCACGGTGGTTCTGGCTTTCATGGCCACCAAGCCTGGAAGCACATTGAGGACATGGGTGGGCACCAGACTGGCCACCGGCATTGTTCTTTCTGGCTCCCTCCTTCAAGGAGGCATTTGTATTGCATGGTTGGCAACGTCTCCTCCTTTCCCAGACACTGACAAGCACACAGTGCTGGAAGAAATGGTCCTGGGATGTAATGAGGGGTCTGTAACAATGTTCTACTGTGTCTTGGGCTATATGGGTTTTCTAGCCACTGTCAGTTTCATGGTGGCGTTCCTTGCCAGGAAGTTACCTGATACTTTCAACGAAGCCAAGTTCATCACCTTCAGCATGTTGGTCTTTTGCAGTGTGTGGCTCTCCTTCGTTCCCACCTACCTGAGCACCAAAGGCAAGTATATGGTGGCCGTGGAGATCTTCTCCATCTTGGCCTCCAGTGCCGGATTGCTGGGATGCATCTTTTTCCCCAAATGCTACATCATTCTATTAAGGCCTGAGTTGAACAGCAAGGAACAACTAACAAAAAGAAAAGCCTGAAGCATTTGTTTTCATATGCAGTTTTTCACATCTAGACATGTATGTTTGTAAAAGAGAAAGAGAGAGAGAGCACAGACAGATAATTGTGCTTCTTTCTCCATGGCTGTCCTCATTTGAAAATACATTTGCGAAATGTACAGTAGTTGACATTTCTTTAAAAGAGAATTCTCAACCAGTTTTCCATAAACTATTCCTAAAACACGTGTAAATGTTCCCGTACTTTAGAGGGGCAATATCTCCCCTATTTATAAAGCAGGCATCCGTCAATCTTGAAAGACTATGGTATCATGCTTGGAGCTGCATATGCTGCATGCGAAGCACGAAAGCCTGGGTTAGATTGCTATGGAGGATAGGCTGTTACCCAAGCAGCAAATCCCCCCTCTCCACGCCACTGAATTAGTCCAGTGGAAAGGATCCAGCTGCGTCGCAGAGCTGGGCTAAGGACAGGAGCTCACCCTGTCTTGTGGGGCTGACCTGGGTCTCGAACCCTGGCCTGCTGGTTAACAGGCATAGTGTCTTAGCCACTTGCGCCACCCACAGTCCCCTATTTATGGAGAGCTGAAATTTCGGTCAGGTCCACAGAAAGGAGAGCGCATGTAATTTACATCCACATATTTTCCACTGAAAATTTAAATATGGCTATTTACCCTAAAAGATGTTGTTTGCCTTGGAAAGTGAAACTGAGTCACAGTAAGCATTTTCTCATGAGTAGACAGCCATGCCTTATAGACACATGCCTCCTCCCAACTTATAGACACATTGAATCCTATAGTTAGTGAAACTGAACTTCATGTTCACGTTTACTCATGAGTAAATAAATGTTAATGGTTCATTGACGTGTGTTTTCCCCTCTACTTTAAAACACAGCAATGCCGTGGTAAGGACTGCAAAGTGGGAGCCGGGGCTAAGATCCGACATTATGTCCAATCCTTTCCCTTTCTGGAGGGCAAAAAGAAATGGCACATTGCCGCACGAATCTGATCAGACTTCCGCTGCAAAACACTGCAGACAAAATACAGGCACCAAAAAGCCAGAAATATCACTTGCTAAATAATACATATTTATTAATACGTAGCCAAAATACATAACAAATTACAGTAAGTCCTCAATGTGACCTTTCAAGATAGAAACATTCATACATACGAATGTCCCTGCAGGATACAGACTTTCAACATATAAATGAATCACTCGACTTCTGAGCTTTCCTCGCAATGAAAAATGAATTAAAGTCAGTGGTGTTGGACTTATGAACATTTCAACTGACAAACAAGGTTCTGGAATGGAACTCATTTGTAAGTCAAGGATTTACTCTACAGTAAAATGAACAAAGGCATGTGTGGGCAATGAATATCTTATATATTTGAAAGATAATTATTTACTATGGAAAGTCTTAAGGAAATGCCAATAAAAGTTTCAACACTATTTCACATGCAAATCAACATTAGAGAAGACAATTTTAGCCTTTAGACCAGCAGAGAGAGGTTGAAAGACTGGAGCATGTGTTGAATGAATGAATGAATGAATGAATGAATTGAATGAATGAATGAATGAATGAATGAATGAGTTCTGGATATAATTGAAAGAGATGAACCACAGAAAATGAACCATCATAAAGTTGGGGGCAATTGTAATGCCTATAGGCCAGCATAGTCTCAACAGTTTCCAATAGGCCAGTGGCTCACTGGAGACAGAGGACTCCCAGCAGGCCAAACTAGGGGCCATTGAAAAGGTTGAAAATGTGCCAGGATGGAGGGGAGAGAAATGACATGGACCATGTTCACCTTCCCCAAATGAAAGTAAAGTCCATAGGTGGATGCCTTTCTTTTAGTCCATCAACAAATGAATCAATAATTACTGTACTCCTTTGGTGAGTAAGGACTGTGGGAGAGCAAGGAAGTTATGTTCATGGTATTCTCACTTCATATCACTCAACACCATCTTTCCTTTTCTCTTAAGCCCACAATTATTTGTGCCCCTTCACTGTGGGTCATTCAAGGGCTAAGTGTCACCTGCCGTCAAAAGACTAAAAAAATTATCCTTTGCAGTGACAAACACGTTCTCTTCATCAACTCGCCTCCAAAATAGTCTCCACATGGAATAACCAACGATGAGCTTAAAAATTACCTTCCTGTTTAGTTATCTTATGGACTGTAATTATTCAATTATGCCTCAACAGCCACTATGGAGTTACCAAGGCCACTGGAAACACCTACTGTAAAGACTGGTATGAGTTTTATAAGTATACCTGAACCACCATTTAGAGCTGGGCCCACATCAGGAGCAAACAAGGATATATCAATTAGTCCTGTGCTTAGGATGCTGGAACTGGTAGTGAGGCAGGTAACATTGTTTCTTCACAGGACATGTGAGACTCACACTCGTAAATGTTACGTTTGTGATTGATCAGTCTGATCTTAAATAAGACAGAATATCTTAGATCTTAATCACGGATTCTAGATGCAGTGTAGTACATGAAAATTGAAGAATCTGTGGGTTCTGTAGACCCATGGCTACTGGGTCCTGTGCTGAGGATGGTGGCATCAGCGGTGGTGCTGTTGGTACTGCTTTCTCACATACCATACAAGGCTCACATTCATAACTGCAGAGTCCATGATCTCCAGCCTCCACTTCACAAGTCTCATCAGCCAGGAGACCTCGTCATTGGAGGCATCGTCTCACAGGCACAAATTCTTTCTAATGAAATTGAATTCACTGAAGAACCCCCACCTGTGTTTCTTGAAGACCTTCTGTAAGGAGAGATTTTATTTGTTATTTCCATGGGTTTCACCATCTGAATGATTAATCCTAAGAGCAGCACCCTCTAAACAGTTTTGGTGGTAACTATATTTGAATGAAAGGAATGTAGAACAACAGAAGTACCCTTTATTGCATAGGGCCAGTCAGAATAAGATCAGGAGCACAATGGAAAACACATGAGAAATAACAGTCCTTGGCAAGAGTTTTCTCTCTGAGGGATCCTAAATATTTTTCAAGTTTCATATTCAGACTTATGTGTTTAATATTATCTGGAATGTACAATAATGCTGATTCGTATACTTCTTTTCCTCAAATATGAGATTCTGTGAACTATCTGTCTTCAGTGTTTATATTCTGCTTTTCAATTAAAAAGTTAACAGAAAATAATAGAGTTTACAGAGAAATTTTTATTCAATCTAATTGTATTTAATTATATTTTAATGGTGTTTTAATCTTTATTTCTGATCTATTTTAATGACGTTTTATTTCCCTGATGTTAGCCGCCTTGAGCTCCCTCTTGCAGGGGAGGAAAGGCGGAATACAAATTAATTAATTAATTAATTAATTAATTAATTAATTTTATATATATATATATATATATATATATATATATATATATATATATATATATATATATATGTATGTATGTATGTATGTATGTATGAATAAATAAATAAATAAATAAATAAATAAATAGATAAATAAATAAATAAATAAATAAGCAAGCTGCTTATGGAGTTGGGAAGATCACTCGTGGACCCAGGTTTCCCAAGATTCACAATGGTTTTTCTTTTGTTGACTATTTTGTGGCTACCAGGGGAACATGTTGGTCCTTGTCTTGATATTTGAAAATAGGGTATTGAAAATAAAGGAAATTATATTAGATTATATTCTATGATTCTATATCTGAGATACATTCTATGAAACAATCCCCTTGATGCTGTCACTACCTTGATCACGTTGATATTTTTATAATAACTGATTCTGAAAAGGATTAATTGCTACATGCTGTGCTTAATTATACAGAGGTGCCTTGGTTTCTGACCATAATTCTTTCCATAACGCTTGTACTCCAAAGTAGATTTTCCCATAGGAAATATGGGAAATACATGAAATAATGGAACAGGAAATATACAAGAAATAATGAAAACTCAGATGATTCGTTCCACAACCCAAAAATATTCAATTAAAAATGACTGCAATACTGTAATATAACACAAAATAATAAAAAATACAAAAAATAAAGAAAAAAATTAACCTATACTTACAGTATAATCCAGAGTAACTATGGGCTAACTACATCAACGTAAGAAAAATTTTCTCTGGAATGCTCTATGCATTTCCCATAAGTTTCCCATAGCTGGCACCATAACTACTTCGAAGTAAATGTCTCTTAATTCGATGTCAGAGGTCCCGTAATTCTGGATTGTGCTGTAAGTCTTTCAGGTCTCTCAGGCTGCAATCTGTTCTCTTACACAGAAGTGAGCCCCACTCATTATTACAGGGCTTAGAATAGACATAAAAGACTAGAGGTGCAATCCTAAAAGATTATCCAGCTCCACAGTAAGGGCAATGAAACTCTAAGGTAAGGAAACAAATATTGCCTGTTCTTGAGGAGGCTTAAATAGCTTGTCCCAATTTGCAGGATGCAGCAAATGCCCCCTCCCCAACACAGCTATGCCAGTGCTAGAAAGGTGATTAGGATTCCACTCTATGTCTCTCAGGCTCCTTTCCATTGCTCCCTTCCATAGGAGTGTGTCCCACTGACTGTAATAGGCTTATTTCACAGTAGAGATACATAGGCTAGTCTCTCAGAAGAGGCCGAGCAGGTGCAGGCAGAGCACGAAATTTGCTGTATCCAAGCCTGGACTTTTTTTTGGCTTGTAAACCAAGACACTGCGTGTGAACCAAGTAAAAAAAAAATTAGAAATGTTTCCTTGTAATCCACACTTCCTTAATCCAATAGGCTCTCAATTCAAGGTTTTACTGTATATTCTTTTATACCAAAGTACAATGTAAAATGATAAGGTTTAAAAAGATAACAGTCTGGTATGAATGATTAAACTTCTGATAAATAATGCAATTCTCATTCCAGTATATTGGCTAAACATTACCAGCACATCCTTGCCTTGGAATTTGCAGTCAAGGAGATCAATGAAAATCCACAGATCTTGCCCAACATCACTTTAGGCTTCCACATCTATGACAGCCATTTCCAAGAAAAATGGACCTATCACGTCACAATGCTACTGCTATCTTCATTGGACAGATTTGTCCCCAACTACACGTGTGACATTCAGCATAAGATGACTGCAGTCATTGGAGGACTGGACTCCAGAGTCTCACATTATGTGGCAAACATCTTGGAAATCTATAAGGTACCACAGGTAAGATATTGTATTTCTTCATTCACATCTCCTTGGTTCTTCCAAGTTTCAATTTTTGGTTTATCCGCAAGAGAATCTTTCCATGTTAAAAGAATTGGTGGAACATAATGTAAATTATTTCCTTTAATAACTTGAAAATGCTCGTATAAAATTCCAATATTCTTTCCCCTTCCCATCTATCATGAGCTCATCTATGGTCCTGCTCCATTTATGGATGATAAAACTACTGGGCATCCTGTCTATCAGATGGTCCCCAAGAGAAATATTCAGTATGAAGGGATTCTGTCTTTACTTCTCCATTTCAGCTGGACGTGGATTGGGCTCCTTACTATGGACAATGACGATGGAGAAGACTTTGTACAAAAAGTGGTACCCATGTTTTCACAGAGAGGGATCTGTTTTGCCTTCACTGAAATGATGCCTGAAAATGTTTATATCCCAGAAATGTATGACAATTTCAATCATGGAACTAAAATACATGATAAAATCATGCAATCTGAAACCAATGTATTGTTTGTCTATGGGGAATCATATACCATGGTCGTTCTGAGATGGATCCCATACCTATCAGATCAGGAACATATGATCCATAAAGGTAAAGTGTGGATAATGAGTGCCCAGATGGAGTTCATATCACATGTCTATCAAAGAACATGGGATCCAGAAGTATTTGAAGGTGCTATATCCTTCACATTTCATACCAATGACCCACCTGGATTTCAGCAGTTTGTTGAGAGCAGAAACCCCTCCAGCAATAATGGAGATGGCTTCATCAGACATTTCTGGCAAAGTGTATTCAGCTGTGTCTTTCCTAATTCAACTCTGGGCACAGTGAATGAAGATGTTTGCACCGGGGAGGAGAAGCTGGACACAATTCCCAGCCATTTTTTTGAAATGAGGATGATGGGGCACAGCTACGGTGTCTACAATGCAGTCCATGCTGTGGCCCATGTTTTACATGCTATGGCCCTCTCTGGATTGCTGCTTTCTGAACTAGAGGATGGAAATGTACACAAGCCTTCGAACCAGCGACTGTGGCAGGTAATGGAGTCAACTTACTCACCAGACCCCAGCATTTGCAACAAGACAACAGCAGAAAATAATCCACCTCCCCAATAATCCACCTCCCCACCTCCTACTTCTATGCTTCATTTTTGTATACTCCTTCAATACCAGAGTAGAATCTGTTCAGGCGTATTTCTCTTCAGTCACTATAATTTTTCCTGATTTGTACAGTGTTCCCCAGCAGATTGGCAGGTAGGTGGTTCGAGACCTGATTACGGCAAGACGGAGTGAGCTTGTATCAATTGCACAGCTCCTGCAAACCTAGCAGTACCACCTCAGTGGGAAGGTAGCAGTGTTCCATGAACATGTGGGTTGACATCTTCAGTTGACATCATCAGACAACTTATGAAACGGAGATGAGTACTACTCCCTGGAGTCAATCACAACTAGCAGGTCAACATGTGGTGGGCACCTTTACTCTTTTACCTTTACAGTGGTCCCTCCTGCATTTCTCAGTGTTAGCCGTGAGCTTTGAATATGAATAGCAGTCACTACTATATCTGAAGAATTGGTCTACTGAGAATCTGTCTCTTTGCTATTACATTTCAGCTGGACATGAATTGTGGTCCTTTCTATTGATAATGACAATGTAGAAAGATCTGCAGAACCTTGTTACAGTGACTATTTGTAGATTTTTTTGTAGATCACTTGATATAGACATGACTGATATGCAGGGTGACCAGATGCCCAAACCTCAAAAGGAGGACAAGGGCTTGGATACTTCTCAGCCAGGCCTTTCCTGCGGATAGTGGCATGTTTGCCTATGCAGAAGTAATGCCATGATATTGGGCACTTTCACTTTCCCAATGCATATTATTTTCTTGTCCATAACATTTGATAGGAAGCAGATATTTCTAAATTGATTTTTGCATTGGTTTCTGCTCTTCAATATGAATCCATCGACATGTGTCATGATGGGTTACAGCACACCACTGTAAAGTTCCAGAATGAAGCCAAAGTGGTGGACAAAGAAGCCTTTTTGGAGGACACCCAGACAGGTGGCTAAACAAGAGGATAAATCCTGAAATTTCTGGTCATATGGTCACCCTGTTGATATGTCATATATAAGACACTTTAGTATATCAAGTTCTCTACATTTATTTTCTATTGAAAAGGTGGTTTAAATGGAATAAATTCCTAAGTTGATCACATCATAACATCCAACTGTAGCCTTTCAGTACTGACTATTTTTTTCCTATCCAGTTCCTGAGAACCGTCTCATTTAACAACAGTGCTGGGGACCAGATTTCTTTTGACAAGAATGGAGAGTTAATTTCTGGATTGGATCTCATCAACTGGAATGTTTCCTCTAACCACTCTTTTCATAGAGTGAAAGTAGGGAGGATGGATCCCCACGCTCCTCCAGGCCAAGAATTCACCATCAATGAGGACGCCTTGACGTGGCATCAGTGGTTTAATCAAGTAGGATCTAAGACAAATAGATGGATAGAATAGATCAAGATGGATAGAGGGATAAGGGATGGACAGAGATGATAGAAAGATGCTCTTTTCCCTTTCACATAACACCAGAACTAGGGGACATCCACTAAAGTTGAATGTTGGGAGGATTCGAACAGACAAGAGAAAATATTTCTTTACCCAGCATGTGGTTTGTCTGTGGAACTCCCTGCCGTCAAGCCTCAATGCCTTTAAGAAGGCAAATTCGTAGAGGAAAGGACCATCATGGGTTACAAGCCATGAGGGATGTGTGGATGTGGACAACCTCAAAATGCCAGATGCGGGGCAGGGGGCACCTAGATTAAGGTGTCATATGTGCTCACTGAAGCATCCCATGAGCTGCTGTTTGATACAAGAAGCTGGACTAGATGGGCCTGTGGCCTGATCCAATGGAGGCTCTTCTTATGTTCTTATGCTATGATCGTATTATTGGCATTCTAGGAAAACTTGCAGTTCTGTTGAGACTTCCAGATTCACATTCACCAAAAAAAAGGAAATCATGATATTGCACAAATCAGAGGAAATCCTATTATTAATTTAGGAAGAGTGATAATCCAGTTTTGCATGAACCATAAGTTTGAGGCGTCAGAGTAACTACAGGACCTTACACCGACGTAGTTATGGTACCACCTATGGGAAACCTATGGGTAATGCATAGTTGTATTCCTGACTGTAATAATTCAGATACGGTTAGAACAGGCTGGGGCTTTATTCAGTCTAAAGAGATTAACACTCCATAGGAGATCCCCAGCCTGAAAAGCAGATGCAGTGTGGCCTCAGGTTAGAACTGGGCTGTCCACAGCCTAGGAAGAGGCCCAGAAATGTGAGAGTTTCATGCACATGGGTAATCCTGACAATAATCCATGTGGTCTTCCATATATATTTTTCAGGTGCAACCTCTTTCTGTATGCAGCCAGAGCTGCTCTCCTGGATACAGCAAGAAAGTGAAGGAGGGAAAACCATTTTGCTGCTATGACTGCATCCCATGTCCAGAAGGGAAGATTTCAAACCAGGAGGGTAAGAATTCTCATTTATAGATGTATCAAACAGAGGAACATGCTAATAAATTTGATAAGTTTGAAACCTAGGAAGTACCAGTCCATCACTGGAACATCACTTCTGCTGACAGATCAACACACCATGTTCCACCAGCTGAGATCCAGTTAGGATTGGATTGCGATTTTCCTTCCTGTTTCAATATGATTGAAATATGTTTGAATATTATGACTGAAATGTTTAGTAGGTAGGATTTTGGAAGCTGATGCTGTAAAGGAAATAATATAATTTTCCCTTTGTTTATTTTCAATATAAAATTGCAAGTATAACCAATTTTTTATTTTTTTAGAGACCCATTGTATTTTGTCATGGTGTTTAGCGTATTTTCATAACAGGCGCATCCTTTCCCTTTTAGACATGGATGACTGTGATAAATGCACAGAAGAAAACTATCCAAACCAAAAACAAGATGCATGTATTCCCAAGACTCTGACCTTCTTATCTTATGAAGATCCTGTGGGGATCAGTTTGGCCTTCTTTGCCCTCTTGCTTTCCTTGATCACATTGTTGATGTTAAGAACATTTAGGAAACACCACAACACTCCCATCGTCAAAGCCAATAACCGCAACCTCACCTACACCCTCCTCATCTCCCTCCTGCTCTGCTTCCTCTGCGTCTTGCTATTCATCGGAGAACCTGGCAAGGTGACGTGTCTCCTCCGACAAACCATCTTTGGCATTGTCTTCTCAGTGGCCGTTTCTTGTGTCTTGGCAAAGACCATCACGGTGGTTCTGGCTTTCATGGCCACCAAGCCTGGAAGCACATTGAGGACTTGGGTGGGCACCAGACTGGCCACCGGCATTGTTCTTTCTGGCTCCCTCCTTCAAGGAGGCATTTGTATTGCATGGTTGGCAACGTCTCCTCCTTTCCCAGACACTGACAAGCACACAGTGCTGGAAGAAATGGTCCTGGGATGTAATGAGGGGTCTGTAACAATGTTCTACTGTGTCTTGGGCTATATGGGTTTTCTAGCCACTGTCAGTTTCATGGTGGCGTTCCTTGCCAGGAAGTTACCTGATACTTTCAACGAAGCCAAGTTCATCACCTTCAGCATGTTGGTCTTTTGCAGTGTGTGGCTCTCCTTCGTTCCCACCTACCTGAGCACCAAAGGCAAGTATATGGTGGCCGTGGAGATCTTCTCCATCTTGGCCTCCAGTGCCGGATTGCTGGGATGCATCTTTTTCCCCAAATGCTACATCATTCTATTAAGGCCTGAGTTGAACAGCAAGGAACAACTAACAAAAAGAAAAGCCTGAAGCATTTATTTTCATATGTTATTTCCTCACATCTAGACATGTATGTGTGTAAGAAAGAAAGAGAGAGAGAGAGAGAGAGAGAGAGAGAGCGCGCACAGACAAATAATTGTGCTTCTTTTTCCGTGTCTGTCCTCATTTGAAAATACATTTGCGAAATGTACAGTAGTTGATATTTCTTTAAAAGAGAATTCTCAACCAGTTTTCCATAAACTATTCCTAAAACACGTGTAAATGTTCCCATACTTTGGAGGGGCAATTTTAGACAGCATACCATCTAAGATTAAAATTATCTCCCCTATTTATGGAGAGCTGAGATTTCAGCCAGGTCCACAGAATGAAGAGAGCATGCAATTTACATCCACATGTTTTCCACTGAAAATTTCAACTATGATATGGCTATTTAACCTAAAAGATTTGCCTTGCAGGCTGGAACAAAATTGAAGGTCTTATTGGAGTAAACTTATGCTTGTGACTACCCAATGACAATGCTCATGATAAAAGTTATTTCGTTTTATGTAGACAATGGTCAGAATCACCATAGCAAGTTTCTACAAAACTGTATTTTGGGGTTGATTATTAAAAGTTTCACTCAAATCCTTGCTTAGCTTTGAAGCTTCCTGACTGACCTCTCTTTCTCACATTCCTCATAAGGTTGTTGGGAGGAAAAACAGAAAGGAGGAAAAACAGAGAGGAGGAACCAGGAACCAAGGAGGAACCTTGAAGGAAGGGTGGTAGAAAAAAGGTGAAAATAAACAAAACAACGGTTCTGTTCCATCATTCTGCTAATATTGTCTCTGAAGTTTTCAGGACCATCCACATAAATGCTTTCATGGTCAAGTTCTGAATCCTTTTTATGCTTCATACATTATTCAAGCCAAACACTTATTAATGACCACTGATAGTGATCATATTACACTATGGTCTGAGATGTCAAGAGATGGGCCAGTCTTACAATTGCCATATAGGCAAATGATCTATTCCTGAAGTATATTGTTTAGGAGAGGTAGGCTACCTAGAAATCCTCCACAATCAGCACAATCCAGAGCAACTAATCTGTCCACATAAGTGCCCTTGGGTTTCCCTATCTATCACTAGGGTGGAGCAACTGCAAGATGCTCCACCCCAGTTACTCTGGAAGAGGCTTAGGGCAGAGCAAGGCAAGATAGGGTGCCCTAAGAGCGGTGGACCTGCTCTGCCCTAACTGGGGCAGCCTAAGCAGCTCAGGAGAGGCAAGTTGAGGGCATGTTTAGCATTGCCTAGGGCAGAGCAGTTACTCTGTATCCAGAGCCTGTTTTCAAGGCAGAAATGCCCTCTTCCAGCCCTCAGAGTTACACCACCTCAGGAGCAGGTATAGTAATGAGTAGACCCATAGGGGTCCATGATAAGGCCTGAGTAAGAATGGCAGTGCTGACCAAAAATCTGAGTTCTTGGCCAGCCTAGCTGCAACCCCTGCCTCTCAACCTCAGGATATGGAACAACTACAGCAGCCCACTAACCTGGGGATACAGCAGGCCATTCCAAACATCCACCCTCCACTAGAGGAACTGCAGCTGTAACTGGTTGTCAGGAACTTCTGGGCTTTCTTATAAGGCAGACACCACAGCTGTTCCTTGTTCAGTGTGATCTGAGGAGGGTCTCCTCAGGTGCAAGTCCTCCCCATGTGTCAAATACTTAGCATGCTCTGGAGCAGTTAGGGCAGCCCTGGCTTCCTGACTCTCTGGATGCAGCATAACTTTATGTTCTGGATACAGAATAGTTAGGAGAGAGCAGTTAGGGCAGAGCAGGCTGAATTTGCTCTGGATTGCGCCCTAAATGAAAATACAGTAGGACATGACATCATGTCCCACAGAGATGAAGGCTTCAGGGAACAAGAGACATCACTGAAGACTTCAGGGAACAAGACAATGTTTTGAAGAGGACACATATACAGGTGTTAAAGTACACACATATACTCTCTGCTAGAGTGGAGGAAGTGGACAAATGAGAACATAGACACAGTGGAAAAAAATCTGGTGGAATGGGAGAGACTGCAATAGTTTGGGAAACTCTGAGAGTTTGGGAACTAGGATATGTGATGGGGCAAAGGCAGTGATGCAAAACCAGAAGTGGGTTGCAATCACCATCACATCGTCCTGGCAAACCCTGTTCTCATACAACATGATCTTTCATTCCCTACTTTCAGAGTACAGGCTACAATTCCTTCCATCTTTATCTTCTTACGGGTAGAAGCAGTTCAAAATAGTACAGTGGTTCTTCCCTTAACAAGTGATTCACATAACAAGCAAAAAATTCCAAGAAATCTTGCTTCACATAACAAGATCCGCTTACACTATGGGTATGCGTGCTATGCAGCCCTGACGCTCCACATGGAGGCTCTTTAAAAGGACTGACAGCCAGTGCTGCTGCCTCTAACTGCCCCCAACTTGGGGGCAGTTGCCTGGAGGTGCCAGAGGCAGCTGCCCCTAACTGCGCCCAAGTGCCCCCACCAACCACCTTGAACCTCCAGCAGCAGCCCAGGTAAGCCTCCCAGGAAAGTTTCTTTGATTGCAGTCTCCTAACTATGTCTACAAACTATGCAGTCTTGCATGGTTTGATTGCAGTCTCCTAACTATTGCAGTATCCTAACGATCCCTACAATCCAGAGTAACTACGGTGCACGTAAGAGACATTACGTCTACCCGTAGTTAATGCACCACCTAGTAAAAACCTATGGAAAATTCATATTGCAGTCCAGAGCAAATTGTTCTTACACCGGAGCAAGGACTCCCTGTAGTTACTCTGGATTGTGCCCTTTATCTACTCAGAAGTAAGTCCCATTGTGTTAAATGGGGCTTACTCCCAGGAAAGTATCTTTAGGATTGCAGCCTAAGTAGACTTCATAGGATCATGCACATTGAATGCATGTTTTGAATTCAATTCCAGTGTTTTGTCATCATTTTTACATACAGTTAATATTTTTATATGAATATTTTGGGGATTGTGGAACCAACTGTCTGAACTTCCATATTTCCTCTGGAAAAATCTGCTTCACTTAAAGAGCGTTTCACTTAAAGAGCATGCCTCTGGAATGAATTAAAGCTCTTTATGTGAGGCACCACTATATTTGCAAAATAACACCACCAAAACACGAAATTGGGCTTATAAAATGTCAAAATGTGATATCCTGCTCAATAAATGTAATAACACCACCATGGACCTATTAAAGTGGTTGCAGTGCACCTGTGAATTGTCCTGAGTGCACCTGACTGTGTTTCTAACTCCCTGCTTCCACATGCAGCTATGTGGCACTCTAACTAGTGGGAGAATCTTTTGATCGTCCTCAGAATCACCCTAGGAAAATGCATGGAGCCTATAGAAAGTGAAACTGAGTCACAGTGCGCATTTTCTCATGAGTAGACAGCCATGTCTTGGTTCATTGGAAAGGGCAAGTCAAGAGGAATACATAATATTCAAGAAGTAAATTCCTCCCTCCAAACTGATAGACACATTAAACCCTAAGATTAGTAAAACTGAGCTTCATGTTCAGGTTTACTCATGAGTAAGTAAATGTTAATGGTTCCTTGGTGTGTGTTTTTCCCCTCTGCTTAAAAAGACAGCAATTCCATGGTAAGAATTGAAGAGTGGGAAGCGGGGCCAAGATCCACATTATGTCCGATTCTCTCCCTTCTTAGAGTGCAAAAAGAAGTGGCACATGGGCACACCAATCGGATCAGACTTACACTGCCTCTAGAGATGTAGATCCATAGAGGCTCATCCACTGGAATGGAATGGATGGGGATGAGGCTCGATGCCTGGTGCAGTGGGGGAGATGTTGTTCGGAGGGAGGGGTTGCACTGGGGAGGATGCTGCACATGGGGGGCTGCGCATGGGGGTGTTGCACATGGGGAGATGACGCACCTGGGGGTTGGGGCACATTGAGCGGTTGATGCACATGGGGGAGATGATGCACATGGGGTGATGATGTGCATGGGAAGATGATGCGCATAGGAAGATGATTCACATGGGGAGATAATACACATGGGGAACTGATGCACATGGGGAGATGACGCACATGGGGAGATGATGCGCATGGGGGTCTGATGTGCATGGGGGAATGTTGCACATGGGGAGATGAACATGGGGGTTGATGCACATAACTTTTTGCTAATAAATAAATATATTAGAGACCCAACTTACATAAACGACAGCACAATCCTTTCTCCTGGTTAGGCCAGCACAAGTCCTGACACAAGTCCTGTGCTGGCTGGGGTGGTCACAAAGATACCAAAAGGCATTTCTGAGCCACTCCTGGGGAGGTTAGGCCAGTGCACAGATTCATATTGGAATCCAGATTAAGATATTCTTACACCAGAGCAAGGACTCCCCGTAGTTACTCTGGATTTTCCCGTGTCCTCAATGTGACCTTTCAGGACACAAACATTCGTACATACTAATGTCCCTGCAAGATCCAAACTTTCAACATACAAATGGATCCTCGACTTGTGACCTTTCCTCACAATGAAAAATGCATTGAAGTCAGTGGTGTTGGACTAATGAACATTTCAACTTACAAACCAGATTCTGGAATGGAACTCATTTGTAAGTCAAAGATTTACTATTTGCAGGGTGACCAGATGACCGAAAAAACCCGGAGTTGTCCAGATTTTTAGCCTCCTGTCCGGGTGTCCTACATTTTGGCTTCATTGTCCTACATTTTGGCTTCATTTTGAAACTTCGTGATAGTGCACAGTACCCCATCATGCCATATGTTGTTGTATTCGTATTGAAGAGCAGAATCTAATGCAAAAATCAGTTTGGAGATATCTCCTTCCTATCAAAAGTTATGGTCAAAAAAACAGAAAAACAAAAAAAATACATTTTTGGCAATTTTTTTCAGCAGGTAGGAATTTTGACCTGGGATTAGGAATTTTAGCCTTGGGGTTCAGGAATTTTGGGTTTGGCATCTGGTCACCCTGCTATACAGTAAAATGAACAAAGACATTTGTGGGCAATGAATATATTTACCCCCCACGGCAAGAATGAAGAGCCAGAGACAGATGTTGGATTAAAGGGCCACTTTATTAAGTAACTAACAGTAGTTAAAACAACAGAGGACTGCTAACAAAGTCGTGCTGGTAGCTACAAAAATAGGGATGGGCGAAAGCCTGACTCAGGTCTCACTCCCACACTGGGGGGTGCCTGTCAATTCCAACCCGAAGGTCGAGACAGCTGGACGCTCAGCCAACCTGTTGCCCAGTTGACCTCGCCTAAATTCCAGGTACAGAGCTAGCCGCCTAGGCCTATGTCTGGAGAGGGCATCAGTAGGCCCACTATGCATTGCTCTGACCCTTGCTGTCTCAGGCAATCACCAAGGGCCTATCCTGCCTACTCCAGCACAACACCTGCCACATAGGGAACCTGTCTAGAACATGGTTCCACCACCCCATTAAAGACAGGAAAGCAGTCCCCTGACTAAATTCCAGATAAACTCATCCAGGGCCAAATCAGAAAGATGCACCCCATCTGGTCTAAAAACATGAGGCAGCTGCCACAAAACATGACGGTGAGTAAGCACCAGCCCACCCCAACTATGGACAAAATTTGCCACGTAGGCATTAACCCTCTTACGGGCCAAATCAATTTTTCGGAGATCCCTGGCTCCCCTCCACACCCTACGAGGGAGAAAAGAGGACCAGATAAACCGAATGTCCGGGCACCACCATTTAACCAGGGAGAGATCCTGCCTGATCTGCACCCGAAGAGACACAGTCTTGGTCTGGGTCAGATCATTCTCTCCCAGGTGCACCAGCAAAACATCAGGGGGTAGGTTGTCCTTCAAAAACAAACTATGGGTAGCAGCTGCCCCCACCCTATTCCCCGTTTAACGGCCCAAAATATACAAACATCTGGGCTGAGACCAAGGCAGAAACCGGCACCGGTACGTCGGCCCTCTTCCGAGCCCAGAAGAGAATAGAATGGCCAACCACCAGGACACGCAGCAGTCAGGGTGAGGGTGCATCAAATTCACTACATAACTGTAAAAGAAAAAACCAGGCAACCAACAGTGAGACCATGCCAAACCAGGCAACAACCCTCAGCAAACTCTGCTCCCAAGAGCCTCATTTGCGAACATAATACCTGAAGGCACCTGAGTGCCATCGTCCGATGGAAGACCCACACTAGAAGCCAAAGTAGCAGCGCCAATCCAAAGGGAATGAATGCTATAAAAATGAGGGGAGAGCCCAAGAGTGGTCACCGCCCATGAAAAAACTGCCTGAAATTGAAAAAAAGTGAGTGGCACCCCATCAGCATGCTGAAATAAAGGGCCCACAAAATGAAGCACCCTGTCTCTGTAGAGAATAAGAGCCCGCACTGGGCCCAGGGGGTGGCGAGGGATAGCCTGAAGCCTGATGATCGCCCCTCTAGCCCTCTGGTCAGTCTTGGACCTGCACAAGCGCAAGATACAGCCCGAGATATCGAGGGTCAAGTCTGACCACCACAAAACCCATGCTGGGTCAGCCAAAGGAGACCTCACTAAAACCTTGCTGATCCTAAAGGCCCTGAAGAACATGACCAGAGCCACAGCTCGAAAGAGGTCCCTCTCAAAATCAGAGCTGCAACAGTGACCAAAGGCCTCCACCAAACCCCTTAGAATCTGCACTGTCACTGACTTATGTTTGTCCGAGACGGAAGGTCTGTTGCAACGCATGCCTTCCAGCATGCGCCGGACCTTAAAACTTTGAGTGCTATCACCCACACCTTTCAGACAAGCCATAAAGGCCAGAGCAGACAGGTACACCATAATGGATCTAGGGTGAAGGCCAGACTCAAATAAGAAAAGCACAAACCAGAGTATAGAGTCCTCAGAAAGAGGCCACTCCACAGCCAGGTCCTTGGTCTGACAGAAAGCCACAAACTCTTCCACCTTCTTCTCATAGCTGGACCTAGTAGAAGGAGCCAGCGAACCAAGAATCAACCTCTGAGCCCTCACGGTCCAAGGCTCCACAGCCACTTGGGCATGGGGTCCGAATCTGGGCGGGCAGCTGGGGTGAGTTGCCGGAAGCGCTCCTCCTGAAAACGAGACAGAGCATCGGCAACCCCATTCTCAAGCCCCGGTATTTGACTAATCGAAACCACCAAATTAATATGCAGGCATTGCAAAACAAAAGCATGAACCAAGTGCATCACCCTTGGTGACCAAGAAGTCTGCTTGTTAATGACATGTACAACAGCCTGGTTATCACACCAAAACCGGACAGTGGAGTTCCAAAATCGGTCTGCCCAGATGTGCACTGCCACTACCAAAGGAAAGAGCTCCAAAAAGGTAAGATCGTACACCACATTACTAGCCTTCCAATTGTCGGGCCAGGAATGGGCACATCATCTTCCTCTAAAATAACCCCCAAAACCATGGCCACCAGCAGCATCCAAATGGACCTGCAAGTCAGCCCAGAGGATCTGAAGCTCCCTCCAAAAGGAAGTGCCATTAAAGTCAGACAGGAAGGTCAACCAAACCTTCATGGCAGCCTTCATGGCAGCAGAAACCCGCACCCTATGGTGAGGGGCACTCAGGCCAACCATGGCATCACAGAGATGCCGAAGGAAGGCCCAGCCGGGGGCCACAACCTGGCAGGCAAAATTCAAATGCCCCACCAAAACCTGCAGCTCCCTGAGCAACAACTTCTTCGCCTGCAGGGCCTGCTCCAAGAGGTCACACAAAGTAACCAACTTGGCTTTGGGCAACCTAGAATACTGGGCTAAAATGTCCAACTCAATCCCCCCAAAAATTAGAGAGGTGGTGGGCACCTCAGTCTTATCCTTAGCCAAAGGGACACCCAACTAAGAGCAAAGTCTCTGGAAGGACGCAAGCAGCCTGGCACAATCATCAGTGCCAGCCCCGCCCATAAAGAGAAAGTCATCCAAATAGTGGACCACTTTCCAAAAATTGGACCTAAAGCGCAGAGCCCACTCTAAAAACGTACTGAAAGCCTCAAAGGCAGAACATGAAACCGAACAGCCCATCGGCAGAGCTCTGTCAACATAATAGCCCCCCTCAAACCACATACCCAGCAGGCAAAAGTCACTTGGATGAATGGGGAGCATCTAAAGGCTGACTCCACATCCGTCTTGGCCATGAAGGCCCCGGGCCCGCAGAAGGCGGACAGCATCATCCAAGGACATGTACCGCCTGAGCACAGGTGAGAGGGGATACCATCATTGACAGAGTCACCTCTCGGGAACAACAAATGATGTATTTACCTAAACTGACCCGGGGCCTTCTTGGGGACTACACCCAACGGGGAAACCCTCAAATTCGAGAAGGGGGGATGCAAAAGTACCAAGCACCCAGCCAGCGGCAACCTCCTTGGCCAACTTTTGGAAAACAACACCCTCCATGCCCTTCACTGATTTAAGGTTCGTAGCCCAAAAGGCTTGCTCCTGGTGAGGGGCAGGGATCTGAAAACCCCCTAGAACCTCTCCAACAAATAACTGGCTGCCTGCCAGTCAGGGTAACTGTCCAGCAGTGTGGCCAAAACGGGCAGCTTAATTGGGGACGGCCCCTTTTCCTGAAGCTGGGGAAGGGGGAGGGGGTTGAGTCCCTCCACCCTTCTAACCACTCTTGGCTCCAGCTCCCTTAAACCCCTTCCCTCTGGGGCATGCGCTGGCAGGGTGTTTTCCACCAGACACCACACATTGCTGACTGAAAGGGAACCCCCTTTTGTACAGGCCCCAGACGAGCTAAATTCGTAGCACGCCCTCTGCCCTTGAACCCCCAATGCACCCGACAATGCCTTGGGTTGTGATACAGAGTTTCGTGCAATGAGGTGACCACTGTCAGAGCGGTCACCCTGGACGGGTTTGGCAGTAGCCACAACCTGCATCCAGAGCTCGAAATTTGGTACAGACCAGTCTAGGCAGTGTCATTGGCGGTCCTGAGCCTAAAGTTCTGGTCATATTATAACCAGGCCTGTCCCCCAAAATCCCGTAGTGTCTGATGGACAATGTCCGCCAGAGCCCTCTTTGGTCTAAGCTGAACTACCATGGCCATATGAATGCAATAGCCGTATAGCCAGTTAGTCCAGTTGTGATCAACCTTGTGCCTTTTAGATGCCTTGAGATCACGTTTGGGCTCCCCTATCCTAGGTACCCTCTCTGGCTCAGTATGGAGAAGACTGAAGAGGTCAACATAATCACCTCTCCAGATCTTCTTCTTAACTGACATGGCAAGTCCACCCAGTGGCAAGTCAATACTGCCATAAGGGCAGTCCTCAGGACCGTCCTCATAGTCAGAATGCCTGGCCAGCCAGTAGACCTCCTCCCATGTAGGCCATGAAGGCGCACTGCCCCGTGGCAGTTCCCCATCCCAGGAAGACCTGGACCTAGAAGGGTGAGCCAACCCCAACCATGAGGGGTCTGATGGGCCAAAGTCTATAGGGAGCCAAGAGAAACAAGGGGCCCCCACCCAGGGACCCACCAAGGAAATATAGATGCAGCTCGCTTTGGTTGCGGGGGTGCAAAGGCTGAAACTTTATCCCAGCAACCAACCACCTCTGGATCATTGTCATCAGCCTCACCTGAAGCCGCCCCACCCCCAGAGGAGGAAGGGATATCAGGCACACTGGGCTGTCCAAAGGGGACCTGGAGAGGCTCGGGAGCCTGAGGAGTCCGGCTACCAGACCTAGAAGGGCAAGCCGTATACATTAGAGCCCCCTGACCCTTCCTAGTGAAAGTTCAAGTGGGAGGTAACGCTGTTGATACAGAGGCCCCATCCCCCCCTGCTGGCAGCTCGTTCCTTTGGCCTCCTTCTCCAAGGCTTTACACCTTTCCACCAACGCCCGGTGATCTAGGGCTTCCAATTCCTCATCAGAGGAAGTTGGCTCAGGAGGTGGTGTGGGAAGAGTGGGAGGTCTAGGGCCCCCCCCCCCGCTTCTGAGCCTTCTTGCCCATAATATACACCCAGAGGCCAATACAATAACCCCAACCCGGTGTGTGATCTTTATTCCACAGAAAAGGAACCGTCCCACGAAGACTCAGCTCAGACGAAACGCCAACGCAGCAGAGACCAAAGAAGAATAGAGGAGGGAGCCGGAAAGCACCAACTGTGGAAGAGGGGAGTAAGGCTTACAGCCCTGATCCCACCTGGCTGTCCCTACAAAATGGCTGCCCTCACAAAATGGTGGCCGGAGTCACAAGGACAAAACAAAATGGCCACCAGCCAAGATGGCTGCTCAGCCACGAGGCCCAGAAAAGCTGAGCAACCCAAGCCTGGGCTCCAAGGAGAACCACCACCTCTGCAGGCCACCAAAGTTGCCCTGAAGGCAACAGAGCCACGCAGTAGTGCGGTAAGAGCAACCCCGAGGAGGGGGCGGGGGCATCCCACAGGATGAAGCCTCCCCACAAGGAGCCACGGGCGACCCAGAGGCACGCCCGCTATGGCGCAGAGCCGCGCAGTCCAGCAAATGAGCAGCAAGCTTGCCCTGAAGAGCGCCGTTCAGGGAGCGCTCAAGAGGAGCTGCGTCCTGGACAACACTATCTGCCAGACTGAGGGACGCACAGGCAAGTGCACCTGCTCTGTCCCCCAGTCGCCACCCCCTGGCCCAGGCAGCCAATCAGCTGCCAACATCTTTCCCCGGCCAGACCATTCCACCAGGGGGAGGCAAAGTGGACCAGCCCATTATGGGGCTAGCCTAAATAAAGAGAAAAGTCACTGACTCACTCACTCACTGACTGACTCACTCATCAACACCCTGCCAAAACCACTGGGCCTAGAAGCGTGAAATTTGGGGTAGGTGTTCCTTCCATAACTGAGGAGTTCACTAAAAACCGGTTTTCGGAAATTCCAACATGAACACCCACCAAGAACCGATGTGGAGAAATTTAACCCTTTAGGGGCTGAAAAGGGGTGCAACTTGTTTTTGTCCTATACGTAACATGAAAGACTTACCAACATCCGGCCAATTTGGTGCTCTGTGCCTGGTGCACTGCGGGGATATTGTTTGGAAGAAGAGGTTGCACTGGGGAGGATGCTGCTCATGGGAAGATGTGCATGGGGGCTGATGCACATGGGGATGTTGTGCATGGGGGAATGATGCGCATGAGGAATGTTACACATGGGAGATGTTGTGATTGGGGGTTGATGTGCATGGGGAGATGTTGCACATGGGGGACTGATGCGCATGGGAGATGTTGCGCATGGGTGGATGTTGCACATGGGGGATGTTGCGCATGGAGGGTTGATGCGCATGTGAGATTGATGCGCCTGGGGATGTTGCGCATGGAGGATGTTGTGCATGGGTTGATGTTGCGCATGGGGGTTGATGCTCATGGGGAAAGTTGAGCATGGAGGTTGATGCACATGGGGGGTTGATGTGCATGGGGAGATGTTGCGCATGGGGAGATGATGTGTATGGGGGAATGATGCGCATGGAGGATGTTGTGCATGGGGGATGTTGCCCATGGGGATTGATGCGCATGGGGGGTTGAAGCGCATGGGGGTTGATGTGCATGGGGAAATCTTGCACATGGGGGACTGATGCGCATGGGGGACTGATGCACATGGGGGATGTTGCACATGGGGATGTTGTGTATGGGGGACTGACACGCATGGGGGATGTTGCACATGGGGATGTTGTGCATGGGTTGATGTTGCGCATGGAGTTGATAAGCATGAGGGACTGATGCACCTGGGGGAAGATGTTGCGCATGGGGGGATGCATGGAAGATGTTGCGCATGGGGGGTTGATGCACATGGGGGACTGATGTGCATGGGGGTTGATACACATGGGGGATGTTGAGCATGGGGATTGATGCACATGGGGAACTGATGCACATGGGGGGTTGTTGCGCATGGCGGGGAAGTTGCACATGGGGGAAGTTACACATGGGGGACTAATGTGCATGGTGGGAGTTGTGCATGAGGGACTGATGTGCATGGGGGACTGATGCACATGGGGATGTTGCACATGGGGGGATGTTATGCCATGGGGGGATGGCGTACGAAGGAATTTTACTCCCACAACACGGGTACACTTTTCGCTAGTCTATATATATAAAAGGCATCTTCATCATCATCACTGACTCCTCAACACCTAGCCAAAACCGCCAGGCCTATAAGTGTGAAATTTGATGAGGGTGTTCCTTCCATGATGGAGGGATCCACTAAGAACCAGTTTTTGGAAATTCCAAACAGAAGGGGGTGAAAAGGGGCGCAATGCGTTTTATAAAACTAATCGTCGTCATTACTGACTCATCCTTGCCCTTCCAAAACTGTCAGGCCTAGAAGTGTGAAATTTGGGGAGGGGGTTCCTTCTGTGGTGGAGGGAGTCACTAAAAACCAGTTTTCGGAAATTCCAAACAGAAGGGGGTGAAATGGGGTGCAACGTGTTTTCTTCCCTATATTTTGCATTGAAGACTCAGTGACTGATGGATGCTCTGACCCAACCCCTGGACCTAGAAGTATGAAATTTGGAGAGGGTGTTCCTTCTGACACATCAACACCAAGAAAGGATGTGGAGAAATTTAACCCTTTACGGTCTGAAAAGGGGTGCAACATATTTTTGTCCTACACTTAACATGGAAAGCTATCCAAAATCCATCTGATTTTGGCGCTCAGTGCCTAGTGCGCTCAGTGTCTAGTGCACTGGGGGGATGTTGTTTGGAGGGAGGGGTTGCAATGAGGAGGATTTTGCTTATGGGGGACTGATGCGCATGGGGGTGGATGCGCATGAGAATCACCTCTCAAGGGGAGTTGGGGGGTTGGCGTATGAGGGATGATGCGCATGGAGGGATGTTGCACACGGGGGATTGATGCACATGCGGGATTTTTGCGCATGAGGGTTTGTGAGCATGGTGGGTTGATGTGCATCAGCCATGGAGGACCAATGCGCATGGGGGTGGATGTGCATGAGGGGATGTTGCACATGAAGGTGATGAACATTGGGAAGGTTATGCACATGGGGGATGATGCGAATGGAGGGATGTTGTGCATGGAGGATTGTTGTGCATTGAGGGATCTTGTGCATGGGGGGTTGATGATGCACATGTGGGTTCATGCACATGGGGGTTTGATGTGCATGGGGGAATGTTGCTAATGGGGGTGTGATGTGCATGGGGGACGGATGAGCATGAGAGACAGATGTGCATGGCCGGATAATGTGCATGGCCAGATGATGCGCATGGGGGGTTGTTGCGCATGGGGAGTTGTTGCACATGGGAGGTTGATGCACGTGGGGGGTTGATGCGTGTGGGGGGTTGACGTGCGTGGGGGGGTTGATACTCTGTGGGGGGATGGCATACGGGAGAAATTTATTCCCCCAATGCGGGTATATTTTTGCTAGTATCTTATATATTTGAAAGATAATTATTTATTATGGAAAGTCATAAGGAAATTCCAGTAATAGTTTCATCACTATTTCACATGCAAATCGACATTAGAAAATATAATTTTAGCCTTTAGACCAGCAGAGAGAGGTTGAAAGAGTGGAGCATGTGTTGAATGAATGAATGAATTCTGGATATAATTGAAAGGTTTTGAAAGAGATGAACCATCGGAAAATAAACCATTATAAATTGGGGGGGACGACAACTGTAATACCAATAGGCCATTATAGGCTCAAACAGTCTCCAACAAGTCAGTGGCTCACTGGAGACAGAGGACTCCCAGCAGGCCAAACTGGGGGCCATTGAAAAGGTTGAGAATAGGTGCCAGGACAGAAAGGGGAGAAATGGCATGGATCATGTTCACCTTCCCCAGATGAAAATGAAGTCCATAGGTGGATGCCTTTCTCTCAGTCCATCAACAAATGAATCAATAATTACTGTACTCCTTTGGTGAGTAAGGACTGTGGGAGAGCAAGGAAGTTATGTTCATGGTATTCTCACATCATATCACTCAACACCATCTTTCCTTTTCTCTTAAGCCCACAATTATTTTTGCCCCTGCACTGTGGGTCATTCAAGGGCTAAGTGTCACCTGCCGTCAAAAGACTAAAAAAATTATCCTTTGCAGTGACAAACATGTTCACTTCATCAATTCCCCTCCAAAATAGTCTCCACATGGAATAACCAATGATGAGCTTAAAAATTACCTTCCTGTTTAGTTATCTTATGGACTGTAATTATTCAATTATGCCTCAACAGCCACTATGGAGTTACCAAGGCCACTGGAAACACCTACTGTAAAGACTGGTATGAGTTTTATAAGTATACCTGAACCACCATTTAGAGCTGGGCCCACATCAGGAGCAAACAAGGATATATCAATTAGTCCTGTGCTTAGGATGTTGGAATTGGTAGTGAGGCAGGTAACATTGTTTCTTCACAGGACATGTGAGACTCACATTCATAAATATTACATTTGTGATCCATCAGTCTGATCTTAAATAAGGCAGATGATATACTGTATTATAGTGTTCAGGCATATTAGGAGAAACAAATGCTATTTATCCTAGACCTTAATCACAGATTCTTGATGCAGTGTAGTGCATGAAAATTGAAGAATCTGTGGGTTCTGTAGACCCATGGCTACTTGGTCCTGGGTTGAAGATGGTGGCATCAGCGGTGGTACTGCTGGTACTGCTTTCTCATATACCATACAAGGCTCACATTCATAACTGCAGAGTCCATGATCTCCAGCCTCCACTTCACAAGTCTCATCAGCCAGGAGACCTCGTCATTGGAGGCATCGTCTCACAGGCACAAATTCTTTCCGATGCAATCGCCTTCACTGAAGAACCCCCACCTGTGTTTCTTGAAGACCTTACGTAAGGAGTGTTCTTTGTTATTTCCATGGGTTTTACCATCTGAATGATTAATCCTAAGAGCTGCACCCTCTGAACAGTGTTGGTGGCAACTATATTTGAATGACGGAAATGTTGAACAATAGAAGTGCCCTTTAAAGCAGTCCTTGGCAGGAGTTTTCTCTCTGCAGGATCCTAAATATTTTTCAAGTTCCATGCCCAGCCATATGTGCTGTATATTTTCTGGTACATACAATAATTCTGTTTTATATACTTCTTTTCCATAATTATGAGATTCTGTGAACTGGAGGATGGACCCTGAATCCTAATGGCCTGATCTTCAGGCTTTCTACAGAACGGATGTAATCAACCACCAATTAGGTTTCCCTCTGCAACTTTCCTTTCAGACCCACAATGGTTATTCTCTTGTACACTGTTTTTTAGCTACCAGGGAAGCCTATTCACAGGTGGGCACAAGCCTATTCGCTCCGGTTCTGGGGGGGATCTTCCAATCCCGCTGCCGCTGGCGAGCCGGCAGCAGCAGGAAGCCCCCAGAACAATGAGGACTGGTTCGGCCACCACCACGCTCTCCTCTCCTGGCAGGGGGGGCCGAGAAGGAGGAGCGCAGCCCCATCACGCTCTCCAAGCCTCTCCCGGTCAGCGGGGGGCTGAGAAGGAGGAGCGCAGCCCCATCATGCTCTCCAAGCCTCTCCCGGTCGGCGGGGGGCTGAGAGCCACATCCTATGCAGGTCTACTCAGAAGTAAGTCCCAGTACAGTCAATGGGACTTACTCCCAGGAACGTGTGGAGAGGACTACAGCCTCAGAGCCCCATCCTATGCAGGTCTACTCAGAAGTCAGTCCCAGTATAGTCAATGGGACTTACTCCCAGGAAAGTGTGGAGAGGACTGCAGCCTAAGAGCCCCCTCCTATGTAGGTCTACTCAGAAGTCAGTCCCAGTATAGTCAATGGGACTTACTCCCAGGAAAATGTGGAGAGGACTGCAGCCTCAGAGCCCCATCCTATGCAGGTCTACTCTGAAGTAAGTAATTTTTAAATTTCTTTTAATTTTTAAATTAAAAACCTCCCCAGCCTCGCCCCCTCACCCTGGCCCTGCCCACTTCTGGAGAACCGGTTCTTGGGCCAGGCTGGGCCCACCACTGAAATTGGTCCTTTACTTGTTTCAAAATTGGGCATGATCACATTGATATTTTCATCATAACTGATACTGAAAGTGATTGATTGCTACATACTGTGGTTAATTATATAATCTTTTATAGGTTGGTTTCTAGTGCAAAATTTCAAAATTCTAATTTAAACAGAATCAACACCTAGAAAAATAGAAAATGTTGCAAGATAGGTCACTTCAGCTGAGAAGGCATACACTAACTCAGGAGGGACAATATATATGATGTGAAAAGATAAATTTTAAAAAGATCGCAGAGCAGTGTTAACAGTTAAACTATGGTATGGAATGCACTTCTAATAAACACAACTCTCATTCCAGTATATTGGCTAAACATTACCAGCACATCCTGGCCCTGGAATTTGCAGTCAAGGAGATCAATGAAAATCCACAGATCTTGCCCAACATCACTTTGGGCTTCCACATCTATGACAGCCATTTCCAAGAAAAATGGACCTATCACGTCACAATGCTACTGCTATCTTCATTGGACAGATTTGTCCCCAACTACAAGTGTGACATTCAGCATAAGATGATTGCAGTCATTGGGGGACTTGACTCCAGAATCTCACATTATGTGGCAAATATCTTGGAAATCTATAAGGTGCCACAGGTAAGATACTGTTGTATTTCTTCATTCACATCTCCTTGGTTCTTCCAGGTTTCATTTTGTGGTTTATCAGCATGACAATCTTTCCATGATAAAAGAATTGCTGGAACACAATATAAATTATTTACTTTGATCACTTGAAAATGTTCTATAAATACCAATATTATATTCTTTCCCCTTCTCATCTATCATGAGCTCATCTACGGTCCTTCTCCGTTTTTGGATGATAAAACTAATGGACATGCCTTCTATCAGATGGTCCCCAAGAGAAATATTCAGTATGAAGGGATTCTGTCTTTACTTCTCCATTTCAGCTGGAAATGGATTGTGCTTGCTGCGATGGACAATGACGATGGAGAAGACTTCGTACAAAAAGTGGTACCCATGTTTTCACAGAGAGGGATCTGTTTTGCCTTCATTGAAATGATGCCCGAAAATCTTTTTATCCCAGAAATGAATGACAATTTTCAACATGGAGCAAAAATACATGATAAAATCATGCAATCTGAAGTGAATGTATTGCTTGTCTATGGAGAATCTTATTCTATGGTCATTCTGAGATGGTTCCCTTATCTATCAGAACAGGAACACATGACCCATACAGCAAAAGGTAAAGTGTGGATAATGAGTGCCCAGATGGAGTTCATATCACATGTCTATCAAAGAACGTGGGATCCAGGAGTATTTGAAGGTGCTATATCCTTCACATTTCATGCCAATGACCCACCTGGATTTCAGCAGTTTGTTGAGAGCAGAAACCCCTCCAGCAATAATGGAGATGGCTTCATCAGACATTTCTGGCAAAGTGTATTCAGCTGTGTCTTTCCAAATTCAACTCTGGACACAGAGAATGAAGGTGTTTGCACTGGGGAGGAGAAGCTGGACAGCATTCCCAGCCATTTTTTTGAAGTGAGGATGACGGGGCACAGCTATAGTGTCTACAATGCAGTCCATGCTGTGGCCCATGCTTTACACGCTATGGCCCTCTCTGGATTGCTTCATTGTGAACTGGAGGATGGAACTGTACACAAGCCTACAAATCATCAACTGTGGCAGGTAATAAACTCAACTTTCTCTAGTGACAGAGCTCCAGACTCAGTGGTAAACAATTCATCTCCCCAAATTATTTCCATGCTTCATTTTTGTACACTCCTTCCTGTTCCTAGGTAGCAACGCCAGAGTAGAACCTCTTCAGCCATGTTCACCTGCAGTCACTACAGTGGTACCTTGGGCAAAGAATGCCCTAGGTAAAGTATGTTCCAGGTAAAGAACATACTATTCCCCTGGGCTTCTAACTTGGGTAGCGAAGCTGATTCGGGTAACAAAGGCCAGCTGGCAGCTCTTTAAATTTTAAAGAGCTGCAAGCCTGCACTTGTTACCAGAATGAACAGGTCAGGTAACACAGGTGGGGTTGGGAAGGTGCTTGGGGGGACTGGGGGGTCTTCTGGGAGTGTGTGAGGGTGTTTGGGAACAGTGGGGGGGGGGAGATATAGGCATCCAGGAATAGTGGCTGCCACTTTAAACACCTGCATTCCAACCCCAGGCTCCCTGTGGAGCTTTTGAAAAGGCTGGAGAGCAGGCCAGGGGATACTCCTCCCTCCAGGCGGCTCTGCAAGGAGCCAGGCTTTTAAAGTGGCAGCCACTACTCCCAGATGCCTAAATCTCCCCCCCCCCCCACTGTCTCCAAACACCCTCCGCCCCAGAAAACCCCCGGTCCCCCAGTGGGGCTTACTCCCAGGAAAGTGTCTAGGATTGCAGATTCCTAACCATACCTACTCAGAAGTAAGCCCCGTTGTGTTCAACAGGTCTTACTCCCAGAAAAGTGTCTAGGATTGCTAATTCCTAACCATGCCTACTCAGAAGTAAGCCCCATTGTCTTCAATAGATTTTACTCCCAGGACAGTGTCTTAAGGATTGCAGCCTCCTAAGTGTCTTTAGGATTGTGCCTTTAGGATTGCAGCCGAAGTAGACTTCATAGGATCATGCACATCAAATGCATGTTTTGAATTCAGTTTCAATGTTTTGTCATCATTTTTAGATACAGTTAATATTTTATATGAATATTTTTTGGGTTGTGGAACCAATCATCTGAGTTTCCATTATTTCCTATGGGAAAATCCGCTTCACGTAAAGAATGTTTCACGTAACAAACATGCCTCCAGAACAGATTAAATTTGTTATGTGAGGCGCCACTGTATTCTTATTTTTCCTGACTTCCCAGTACGGCTGCAGTGGCTTAGTGGTTAAAGGTGCTTTGCCTGTCAATCTGAAGATGGGCAGGTAGGTGGCTCAAGACCCAATTGATGCAAGACAGAGTATCCTCCCATCAATTGCCCAGTTCCTACCAACCTAGAAGTTTAAAAGCATGCAATATTCAAGTAGATAAATAGGTAAAACGTCAATAGAAAGGTAACAATATTCCATGCATGTCCACAGAGATGTCTTTCAACAATGCTGGCTGTATAGTTTAAGGAATGCCGATAGGCATGGCTCCCAGTGATGGGCTTCAAAGAAATTAAGAACCGGTTCTCTGTCCATCTGGCAGCCACTTTTAAATGGCTATTTTTAAACTTTATATGTCCTATCTCTTGTTAAGAACCGGTTCTATAGAGTAGGTGCGAACCTGCTGGTGCCCACCACTGATGGCTCCCTAAAGTCAGTCACGACTAGCAGGGTAACCTGTGGGGGACAACTTTACTCAGTGATGGGATTCAAAGAAATTAACAACCGGTTCTATGCCTATCTGGCAGCCATGTTTAAATGGCTATTTTTTAACTTTATATGCCCCAGCTCTCATTAACATCCAGTTCTATAGAGTAGCTGCGAACATGCTGGAGCATTAGCTGTGAGCTTTTAATAAGCAGAGCAGTAACAATCTGTATCTGAAAAATTTCTATCTGAAAAACTTGTCTAAAAAGAATCTGTCTCTGTACTATTACATTTCAGCTGCATGTGAATTGTGGTCCTTACTATTAATAATGACAATGTAGAAAGATCTGCAGAACCTTGTTTAAGTGACAGTTTGTAGGTTTTTAGTAGATCACTGGCGTTGGACATGATTGATATGTCATATACTGTATATGGGCCAAATCCAGAGCAAGTTCAGCCTGCTCTGCCCCAACTGCTATCTCCTAACTACTCTGTATCCAGAGCAGAAAGTTATGCTGCATCCAGAGAGTCAGGAAGCCTGGGCTGCCCTAACTCTTCCAGAGCATGCTAAGTAATTGACACCTGGGGAGGGCTTGCTCCTGAGGAGATGCCCCCAGATCACACTGAACAAGGAACTGCTGTGGTGCCTGCAGTGGTGACACAATTTTGAACATCACCCGGTGTGGAAGTCTGCGCATCACCCCCGGGACATGCACACCCCCAACCTGGACTGCACAGTTGCCAAAGTTGGCGCCTGTGCAGTTGCTTCTGAAGCCAACTGGCTTCAGAAAGAGTAATGCGCAGGCACCATCTCTGATGCCTGTGCAGTACTTTTCTGAAGCCTGAGAAAGACAGCCTGAGAAAGGCGGGATACAAATTTTTAAAAATAAATAATAAAATAAAATAAATAAGCCATTTGGCTGCCACGCTCTCTCCTGAGCGAGGCTGAATGGTCGTGCAGAGGCGCGGACTTCCTCCGCTCTAAGGAAGTCTCATCTGAATCTGTTTGGCATGCTCAGTGTGTCTCTGCACAATGCACCTCAGCTGGCCATTCTGGCCAGCTCTGAGGACGAGTGGCAGCTTCTGGCTGCTGCTTCGCCTTGGAGCAGGCACAAATCGGTGCACTGACACCCAGGGCCTGCCAGAAGACTGTCAAACTCCTACAGCACATCACCCCATACGGAGCACATCACCCAATGCAGCCCACACCAGTCTGGTGATGCCACTGGGTGCTTGCCTTATAAGGAGTCCCTGATGAGATTCTAGTACATTCTACAGTGAATACAAGTGGCTTCTTGGAGTGACCTACTAAATCCTGAGGTTAGTGGGCAGTTGTACTTCTTCCATATCCTAGGTTGAGAGGCGGGGGTTGCAGCTAGGCTGGCCATGAACTCAGATTTTTGGTCAACACTGCCATTTTTACCCTGCCTTATCATGGACCCCTACGGGTCTACTCATTGCTGTACCTGCTCCTGACTGGTATAACTCTGAGGAGCTGGAAGAGGGCATTTCTGCCTTGGAAACAGGCTCTGAATACAGAATAACTGCTCTGCCCTAGACAATACTCAACATGCCCTCAACATGCCTCTGAACTGCCCAGGGCAGTTGCCTATGTTGCCTTGCTCTGCCCTAAGCCTTTTCCAGAGTAACTGGGCTGGAGCATCTTGCAATTGCTCAACCCTAGTGATAGATAGGGAAACCCAAGGGCTCTTGCATGGACATATTAGCTTCTCTAGATTTGGCTGCAAGACAGTTAAATATATCAAGTTCTTATCTATATTTTCTGTTGAAAATGTAGCCTAACAGTAGGATCCTAAGCCTGTCTTCTCAGAAGTAAAAAAAAATACTGCATTCAATGGGGCTACTCCCAGGAAAGTGGGTTTAGGACCATAGCCTAAAAGGAATAAATTTATAAGTTGATCACCTCATAGCATCCAACTGTAGCTTTTCAGTGCTAACTATTGTGTTTTTCCATCCAGTTCCTGAGAACTGTCTCATTTAACAACAGCGCTGGGGACCAGATTTCTTTTGACAAGAATGGAGAGTTAATTGCTGGATTGGATCTCATCAACTGGAATGTTTCCTCTAACAACTCTTTTCATAGAGTGAAAGTAGGGAGGATGGATCCCCAGGCACCTCCAGGCCAAGAACTCACCATCAATGAGGACGCCTTGACGTGGCATCAGTGGTTCAATCGAGTAGGAGCCTATTGTTGGCATTCTAGGAAAACTTGCAGTTCTGGTGACACTTTCAGATCACCTCTTCGCCATAAACAAGGAAATCATGATATGGCTCCAATTGTTTAATCAGGGGAAAATCCTATTGTCAATTTAGGAAGACTGAGAATCCAGTTTTGCATGAGCTGTATATTTGAGGTTATGTTTCAGGATGAGGTGCTGCTTTCATTTGAATGATTTTGGGCAAAATCCAGAGTAACTATGGGGAGTCCTTGCTCTGGTGTAAGAACAACATACTCTGGATTCCAATATGAATTTCCCATAGGCTTTCACTAGGTGATGTAGTAACTAAGGGTACACGTAAAGTCTCTTACGTGCTCCTGTAGTTTGACGGAAGGAAGCTCAATGTATGTATTGTTCTACAGCTCACAGTGTTGTTTCCTAGTTGTGTCTGTAATAATTCAGAAACAGAGCAGGCTGGGGCTTTATATACGCTAAAGAGGTTAGAGGTTTATATACGCCACAGGTTAGAATTGGGCCATCCATAGGAAGAGACCCCAGAAATGTGAGTGTTCCATGCACATGTGTAATTGTGACAGTAATCCATGTTGTCTTTCATATATATCTTTCAGGTGCAACCTCTTTCTGTATGTAGCCAGAGCTGCTCTCCTGGATACTTCAAGAAAGTAAAGGAGGGGAAACCATTTTGCTGCTATGACTGCATCCCATGTCCAGAAGGGGAGATTTCAAACCAGGAGGGTAAGAATTCTCATTTACAGATCGATCAAACAGAGAAACATGCCAATCAAATTGGAAAATTTGAGATCTAGGAAGTACCAGTTCGTCACTGGAACATCACTTCTGCTGACAGATCAACACACCATGTTCCACCAGCAGAGACCCAGTTAGGACTGGGCTGCAACTTTCCTTCATGTTTCAATATTATTCAATATTAATTATGATGGAAAGGTTTAGTAGGGAGGATTTTGGAATCTGCTGCTCTAAATGAAAAAAAATATCATTTTCCCTTTATTTACAATATAAAATTGCATGTATAATCAAATGCTCTGTGGATTTAATAAAATGTTATTTTTTAGAGACTCGTTGTATTTTGTCATGGTGTATAGTACATTTTTATATGAACTGCATTTTTTCCTTACAGACTTGGATGACTGTGATAAATGCACAGAAGAAAACTATCCAAACCAAAAACAAGATGCATGTATTCCCAAGACTCTGGCCTTCCTATCTTATGAAGATCCTGTGGGGATCAGTTTGGCCTTCTTTGCCCTCTCGCTTTCCTTGATCACAGTGTTGATGATAACAACATTCAGGAAACACCACAACACTCCCATCGTCAAAGCCAACAACCGCAACCTCACCTACACCCTCCTCACCTCCCTCCTGCTCTGCTTCCTCTGCGTCTTGCTATTCATCGGACAACCTGGCAAGGTGACGTGTCTCCTCCGACAAACCATCTTTGGCATCGTCTTCTCAGTGGCCGTTTCTTGTGTCTTGGCAAAGACCATCACGGTGGTTCTGGCTTTCATGGCCACCAAGCCTGGAAGCACATTGAGGACATGGGTGGGCACCAGACTGGCCACCGGCATTGTTCTTTCTGGCTCCCTCCTTCAAGGAGGCGTTTGTATTGTATGGTTGGCAACGTCTCCTCCTTTCCCAGACACTGACAAGCACACAGTGCTGGAAGAAATGGTCCTGGGATGTAATGAGGGGTCTGTAACAATGTTTTACTGTGTCTTGGGCTATATGGGTTTTCTAGCCACTGTCAGTTTCATGGTGGCGTTCCTTGCCAGGAAGTTACCTGATACTTTCAACGAAGCCAAGTTCATCACCTTCAGCATGTTGGTCTTTTGCAGTGTGTGGCTCTCCTTCGTTCCCACCTACCTGAGCACCAAAGGCAAGTATATGGTGGCTGTGGAGATCTTCTCCATCTTGGCCTCCAGTGCTGGATTGCTGGGATGCATCTTTTTCCCCAAATGCTACATCATTCTATTAAGGCCTGAGTTGAACAGCAAGGAACAACTAACAAGAAAAAAGTCTGATCCAAATTGAAGCTCTTATACAAGAAGAAACATTTTCTCTTGTGTAAAGTAAGCTTCTGATTACCCAATGACATGTTCATCACAAAAGTTATTAAGTTCTTTGTAAATAGTGATCAGAATCACCATAACATGTTTCTACAAATACATTTGGGGAGTGTGGGATATAAAAATTTAACGCAAATCCTTGTTTCGCCATGAAGCTTCCTGAGTGACCTCTCTGCCTAATCTACCTCACAAGATTGTTGTGAGGAAAAAAGGAGAGGAGAAACCAGGTGCACTGAAGTTCTTGAAAAAGGGTGCAAAATATGAAAAAAAAGAATAATAATGCTGTTCAATCATTCTGCTAATATAATCTCTGTGATTTTCAGGACCATCTGCATAAATGCTTTCATACTCCATGTTCGGAATTATTTTACGCTTCATACATTATTCATATCAACCACTAATTAATGACTACTGATAGTAATCATGTTGTACCATGTTCTGTACAGTAAAATCTTGGATTGTGAGTAACTTGGATTGAGAACAATTTGCAGGACAAGCAAATTGCATATCATGATATACAAGGAATGTCTTGATAAACAAGTGAAAAATAGTCCCATAAAGCAGAGGTGTCGAACTCATTTCATACCAAGGGCCGAAGTTAGTATTCATAATGCCTCCAAGGTCCAGTAGCAGGTCAAAGGGTGAATAGCAGTGGCGTAGCAGACATAGCAGTCAGTCTTGGAGGGAGTCTCGCCCCTTTGGATGCAGTACAGGCAGGGGGAGCAAAATGGGGGAAGATGTCTTGGATCCAAAGGGGTGAGACTCTCTCTAAGACTGACTAATACACCCCCCTCTAGCTACACCTCTGGCGGATAGAACTCAGAGTCACTATATGTCCCCTTTCTCCAGGACATGTCCTCTTTTTCCGTCTTGTGTCCTGGAAAATTTTTTTCATTGACCTCCTTTTCCTTGCGAGCAGGGAGCTTGTAGCTGTCTTGTAATAAATAAATTATATGTAATAAATCAGTTGTAATAGTTTTACATTTAATAAGTAATATAGTGTTTGAAATAACCATGTGAAAGCATTATGTATGTGTTTTTAGCTTTTATTTTGTCCTACATTTTTGGGAGGGAGCTTTGAGCTCTTTTCTGATTATGACATCTGGTCACCTTGGCTCTATGGATGAAATCCTAGTCACAATTTCCTGAGAGTAAGACCCATTGACTGTAATGGGACTTACTTCTGAGTAACGGTTAGGCTTTGGCTCTGTGGCGGGAATCCTGTCCACATTTCCCTGGGAGTAAGAGCACAGGTGGGCAGATAGCTACTCTCACCTACTCACCCGAGCCTGTTCTTGGAATTTGGCTGCTGCTAGGGAGCCGGTTGTAGTGGAAGGAGGGAGAACAGGGAGGACCGGTCCCCTCCCTGCCCTGCTGTTGCTGAGTGGCTGCCAGGCAAGACAGCGGGGAGGGGGAAGAGCCATCTGCTCAGTACACCGCTGGGCAGGCACCCACCATGTCGAGGGGCTGCCTGCCTGTTCACTTGCCTGCCCACCCAGCGGAAGAAGGGCTGCCCGCCCTGACCTGCTCCCTCCAGGATCTCCCCTGGGCTCAGGGTCGTTCTCAGCCTGGAGGGGGAAGAGAGGGAGGAGCAGAGGCACTGCTCACACAGGGCTTATTCCCAGGTAAATGCTGAATGCTGCAATCCTAAACACACTTTCCTGGGCCAGGATAAGCCCAGCCACCCCCACCCCGCCAGCTCCCTCCCTGCCTTGGTGCCTCTCCTGGGGCTGAAGGAGTCTCCCAGAGGGAGCAGGGAGAACGGAGCAGGGAGGGAGGGAAAGCGTGGGGGGGCTGCCTGGGCTTCTCCTGACCTAGGAAAGTGTCTTTAGGATTGCAGCCTTTGGCTGCACTTTCCTGGGAGACCCCAAGCCAAAGGCTGCAATCCTAAAGACATTTTCCTGGGCCAGGAGAAGCCCCCCTGCCTGAGAGTCCAAGCAGCTTCTTCCCTGCCTGCCCTCTCTGCTATTCCCCCCTCCCTGCTCCGTTCCTGGGGGGCTCCTTCAGCTGGCTGAAGGAGTCCCCAGGTGCCCCCTCAACTCTTTCCTCCTCCCTCCCCCTCTTTCCTTCTCTCTCTTTACTTCTCCCTTCCTCTCTTTCTCTCCCTCCCCCTTCCTCTCTCTACTTCTCCTACTCTCTCCCCCTCCTCCTCTCTCTTATCTATCTATCAATCCATCCATCCATCCATTCATGCCTTTCACATCTATCTATCTATCTATCTATCTATCTATCTATCTATCTATCTATCTATCTATCCAACCAACCAACTCACTCACTCACTTACTCACATTCTATACTTATTGTCTTTATATGTGGATGGAACTGCAGCCTCAGAGCCCCATCCTATGCAGGTCTACTCAGTAGTAAGTCCCATGACAGTCAATGGGACTTACTCCCAGGCCAGTGTGGATGGAACTGCAGCCTCAGAGCCCCCTCCTATGCAGGTTTACTCAGAAGTAAGTCCCATGACAGTCAATGGGACTTACTCCCAGGCCAGTGTGGAGAGGAATGCAGCCTCAGAGCCCCATCCTATGCAGGTCTACTCAGTAGTAAGTCCCATGACAGTCAATGGGACTTACTCCCAGGCCAGTGTGGAAGGGACTGCAGCCTCAGAGCCCCATCCTATGCAGGTCTACTCAGTAGTAAATACCATGACAGTCAATGGGACTTACTCCTAGGCCAGTGTGGAAGGGACTGCAGCCTCAGAGCCCCATCCTCTGCAGGTCTACTCAGAAGTAAGTAATTTTTTAATTTTTTAATTTAAAACTTCCCCGGCCCCGACCCCTGATCCTGGCCCCACCCCTGACCATAGCCCCGCTCCTGGCCCCGCCCACTTCCGGAGAACCGGTTCTTGGGCCAGGCCGGGCCCACCACTGAGTAAGAGTCACTGAGTAGACGTGGAGTTGCTTTCTGGAGGGGACAAACAGGGAGGCTTTTTTCTCCCTTCCTCTGCCTGGAAACTTGCTCAGTTCCAGCTCTGATGGGCAGCATCCATCCCTCCATCCAGCTATCTGAGCTGCTGCGGTAGAGACATGGTGAGGAGAGGGTGACCAGACACTCACTCACACTCAAACACTCCATGCATGCAGACACTCACCAGAAACTCAGTTGGTCACTCTCTCACACACTCCCACACACTCTCTCACACACACAGGCTGCATGGGTTTCACCTTGCAAGCGGGAGACCTTGGCCAGCCAGAGATGCTCCCGCACCACGGGAGAGTCAGGGCTGGCCTGCGAGGTTGTGGGGAAGGCGCAGAGGGCTCTGCAGGACTGCGGAGCCACCTGAGAAACTTGAGAAAGCATGAGAAAATTGCTGCTGCTGAGCATGAGCCTTTCTTCCTCCTGGAGCCCTCCTTTCTCCCACTCTGTGAAGCCCAGATCAAAATCAAGGCCCACAGCTCTTGGTGTGCTGCCGCCACACTTGAGCTGCTTCTAGAGTTTGGGAGATCACTCATGGGCCACAGGCGTGCTTGAAAAGGTTCACATGCGGCCCATGGGCTGCATGTTTGACATGTCAGCATAGGGAATGATGGTGCACATGGGGTGATGGTGTGCATGGGGGGACAGTGTGCATGAGGTGGACAATGTGCACGGGGGAGATGCTGCACATGGGGTGATGGTCCACATGTGGGTGTTGCATGTGGTGCACATGGAGAGAGGGTGTGCATGGGGGATGTTGTACAAGGGTATTGCACATGGGGGATGATGTGCATGGGGGTGTTATGCAAGGGAGGACGATGCACCATGGGCAGATGACATATGGGAGGAATTTTACTCCCGCAACGCAGGTATGTTTTTGCTCGTATTTTATATTTTCTTTATTATTTTGAATTATATTACAGTACTAGAGAAATGTACCTGTGTTGCAAGAGTTAAATTTCAAGAATATTTCCAACATCAACTGAGCAACACACCCCCTGTGCATTGGTGGTCCCATAACCCCCATCCAACACACACACCTGTGCAGCACATTCCCCATACGCTCCATACCCCATGTGCACCATACCTCATGCACAACTTCCACCATGTACCATCTCCCCAAGTGCACCATCCCCCATCCGCACCATCCCTCTCCATGCAACATCCAACCATGTGCACCATTACCCCATTCAATCCCTCCTTCAGTGCATCTAGCACTGGGTATCAAATTGGCTGGATGCTGATCAGTCAGTCTTCAATGTTAAGATACGACAAAAACACATTGCACACCTTTTCAACCCCTTAGGCATTAAATTTCTCAAAATTGTTACTTGGTGGGTGCTCATGTCACATAAGAAAAACTCTAACCAAATTTCATGCTTATAGGTCCAGGATTAGGGCAGTGTGTTGATGAGTCACCAATTCAGTTTAAAGTACAGGGTGGAAAAGTGTTCCACCCCTTTTCACCCCCTTCTAGTTGGAATTTCCCAACTAGAATTGGGAATTTCCCAACCAGTTCTTAGTGAACGCCTCCATCATGGAGGATGGAGTTTGTTGGAATGGCTGTGGGTGGCGCAAGTGGTTAAGACACTGTGCCTGTTAACCAGCAGGCCAGGGTTTGAGACCCGGGTTGGCCCCACAAGACAGGGTGAGGTCCTGTCCTTAGCCCAGCTCTGCGACACCAGCTGGATCCAATCGTCTCAGCTCTGCCTTTCCATTGGACTAATTCAGTGGTGTGGAGAGGGGGGATTTGCTGCTTGGGTAACAGCCTATCCTCCATAACAATCCAACCCAGGCTTTTGTGCTTCGCATGCAGCGTATGCAACGCCAAGCACGATACCATAGTCTTTCAAGACTGACGGAGGCCTTCTTTATATATATATATATATATATATATATATATAGAGAGAGAGAGAGAGAGAGAGAGAGAGAGAGAGAGAGAGAGAGAGAGAGAGAGATGATTCATTGGCATCCTTCAGTCTCAAAAGACTATGGTATCGTGTTCTGAATGGAGGTCCTATTTGAAACAATGACATCTGCACTGGATTGGGCATGTCGTGAGAATGGCTAATGGTCGGATTCCCAAAAATCTCCTGTATTGACCTATATAATCATATATTACATATTACATATTATAACGCAGGGTATATAATAAGTTTCCATACATAGGAAAAATACGAAAACCATTTTTATTTTATTTTTATTTAGCATGTGTTTAATCATACTGAGGGCCAAAACGTGTTTTCAAAACAATTAGTCACGTAGAGCATATTATTTAAATAAAAATACTTTTCATAAAAAATGTTTATTTTTCCCATGTATGGAAACTTATGGGACACCCTGTATATATTGTAGTCATTTTTATATGAACATTTTTGAGTTGTGGAACAAATTGCCTGAGTTTCCAATATTGTTCATGGGAAAATTTGCTTTGATATCCAACTGCTGTGGATTACTGGTGTTTTAATCTTTATTTATGATATATTTTAATGATGTTTTATTCCCTGATGTCAGCCGCCTTGAGCTCCCCTTGCAGGGAGGAAAGGCAGGATATAAATTAAATAAATAAATAAATAAATAAATTACAAACATGCTTCCAGAACAAAGCAGGCATCCGTCAGTCTTGAAAGACTATGATATCATGCTCGGCGCTGCATACACTGCGTGCAAACCACGAAGGCCTGGGTTAGATTGATGTGGAGGATAGGCTGTTACCCAAGCAGCAAATCCCCCCTCTCCACACCACTGAAATAGTCCAATGGAAAGGCAAAGCCTATACGATTGGTTCCAGCTGTGTCACAGAGCTGGGCTAAGGACAGGAGCTCACCCTGTCTTGTGGGGACCGACACGGGTCTTGAACCCTGGCCTACTGGTTAACAGGCACAGTGTCTTAACCACTTGCGCCAGCCATAGCCATTCCAACAAACTGTGAACGAACTGTTCTCGTAAACCAACGTACCACTATACTATACTATACTATACTATACTACACCACACCACACCACACTACTCTACACTATACTATACTGTACTGTACTATACTATAATATACTATACTATAATGATGGAGAAGGGCCAGTCTTCCAAAAGACAAATGGAATACTAATGTTCTTTCCCTGAAGTTTGATTTATTATTGTTATACTGTTTTGGAGAAGGAAGCTACCGAGAAATCGTCCACCACTGGGTCTGAAAGGCATGTTCAGCTTTTGGAAATGGGAATACAACAGGACATGATGGCAGATCAGACACCATTAAAGTGGGTTGCAATCACCATCACACCATCTTGCCCCATGAGAAAGCCCCTGTTCTTACAACTTGCTCTTTCCTTCCCTACTTTCAGAACACAGGTTGCAGTTTCTGCCATCTTTCATTTGTTATAGGTTATTTAATACCCACATGTCCCTTGCTATCATACAGAACAAACGTCAAAACCACTTCTGAGTTGTGAAAAACATGTTTTCCTCACCAAATCCACAGAGAATTCCCAGCTATGAATTCACAATTACTTTCCAGTTTCATTATCTTAAGAACTGTCATTAATCCAGTTTCAGTAATCCATGGAGTTTTGGTGGCCCTAGAATCTGACTGCAGTGACTCTGATGGATTTCATTAATATACCCGGTGTTACTCTCAAGACTTCAGCCAAAGAAAATGGAACATGCAGTGATCCACAGGTTCAGTCCTGGGTACTTATAAATGATATATTCCAGAGTTTAGGTAGATTGGAACACAAATCATTTAGTTATAGTTGTGCTTAGGATGGTGGTAATAGTGATGTTGATGCTTCTACTGCTACCTCTCAGGGCATGCAAAGCTCATACTGGTAACTGCCGAGTCTGCCATCCTCACCCTCCACTCCACAAATATCATCAGCCAGGAGATTTCACCCTTGGAGGCATTGCTTCTCAATCCTTCGTTTTTGCCGACACAATACGTTTCACTGGAGTAGTCCCACCGGCATCATTTGAAGACCTCAAGTAAGAAGCTGAGTTTTGTTTTCCTTCCTTTCTCACTTGAATACTCTATCCAAGGAGCTGAACCTTGGAGCAGCTATGAAGTTAATAGAACACAGGGAAAGCTGAGAGCAGAAGCACCTTTCTCTGGACAGGAAAAGAAAAGTACCGCATAAGTACTTCTATTTTTTTTTTACTTCTGAAAGTGATTCCTTTCACATTGCACGTTTTCCTTCTATAAATTGTCACATCACAATTTTCCCTGGCTCTTCCCCATAATCTTTTGCTTCTCTTTTATTTTTCCTTGGAGCCTGAAACCCTCTCTGGCTGCAATCCTAAAGAAACGTTCCTGGGTCTAAAACACATTGAAAACAATGGAGTTTACTTTTGCGTACACATGGTGAGGATTGTGCTCTCACTTGTTTATTCTCCATTTCTTTCATAATAAATAACACTTATATACAGTACAATGACCAGCAAGTCTGGGCAGACGATGTGTTGCCACACTCACTTCCCAAGGAGTTACCAAGCCTATAGCATGGGAGGAGGTCCATCATGGGGTGATGTGCTAGCCTTTTGCTCCAGATGACACAAACCCTAGTGATGCATCTGAGTCTTGGAAAGGAACTTGGAAAGAAATTATAAACTTCCCTGTTATTATGATAGTTCCTATTTAATCCCCACTGAGAGATAATTGCAGAAAGTAGCCTTTGGTTGTGTGGATGTCATAAAAAGAGTGGGATCCCCCATTAAGAGTGTCCATTCTCTGCAATATTCTCCATAGAATTATACTAGGTTTATTCTGGTATGCTATTGTCCTACTTCCTTGGAGACAAAAAAATCAAGTCAACTCCAGATTTATCCCAATGAATCTCAGTGTTACCAGAATCATCATTTCAGCTGTGTGATTAGAAAATCATTCCTGCTAATACATTTATGGCACAGTCCTATGCATGTCTACTCAGAAGTGAGGAGTACAAGAGGAGTCTTTCATCTTCTGACTACCACCACAGTCACCTTCACGGTTTCCCGATACTTGATCTCAGAATGGATTGAATGATATTGTTGTTTGTTAACCCATGTCCGACTCTCCATGACCAGGTGGACTGCAGCACGCCAGGCCCTCTTATCCTCCACTATCTTCCAAAGTCTGTCCAAATTCATTATTGATTGCTACTTCTTATGTTCAGTGCCCAAACCTATGATGGTCTACTCAGTATTAAGTTCCATTGTAGTAATTGGGACTTACCCCCAGGAAAGTATTGATAGACACTTTCCTGGGAGGAAGACGTACTGAACACAATGGGGCTTACTTTTCAGTAGACATGGTTAGGATTGTGCTCTTAGTTTCATTTTTTTCAATTATGTTTTTTTTCTCCCCCACTGTTCATAGTGCAAGAACATGTAGGCAGACTCGTAATCTAGGCTAACTTTTGTTGAACTACCTCAAGAAAGAAAATATAAGAACCGTAAATATTATGGCTTTTAAACATTTTAAAAGCTGCATATTAAGGCTTTTGAACCTTTTAATGATGCAGAGCCAATTTGAACAATTAATAGTGTTGAACGATAAAGGTTCAATATACCTACTGAAAAATAATGCAACTTTCATTCTAGTATAGTAACTAAACATTATCAGCACATCCTAGCCCTGGAATTTGCAGTCAAGGAAATCAATGAAAATCCACAGATTTTACCTAACATCACTTTGGGCTTCCACATCTATGACAGCCATTTCCAAGAAAAATGGACCTATCACGACACAATGCTACTGCTATCTTCATTGGACAGATTTGTCCCCAACTACAAGTGTGACATTCAGCATAAGCTAATAGCAGTCATTGGGGGACTTGACTCCAGAATCTCACATTATGTGGCAAATGTCTTAGAAATCTATAAGGTGCCACAGGTAAGATATTGTAGTATCCCTTCATTCACATCTCCTTGGTTCTCCAAGTTTCAATATGTGGTTTATCAGCATGAGAATCTTTCCATGTTAAAAGAATTGCTGGAACATAATGTAAATTATTTGCTTTGATCACTTGAAAATGTTCTATAAATGCCAATATTATATTCTTTCCCCTTCTCATCTATCATGAGCTCATCTATGGTTCTGCTCCATTTATGGATGATGAAACTACTGGACATCCCCTCTATCAGATGGTCCCCAAGAGAAATATTCAGTATGAAGGGATTCTGTCTTTACTTCTCCATTTCAGCTGGACGTGGATTGGGCTCCTTACTATGGACAATGATGATGGAGAAGACTTCGTACAAAAAGTGTTACCCATGTTTTCACAGAGAGGGATCTGTTTTGACTTCATTGTAAGGTTGCCTGAAAATGTTTTTATGCCAGAAATGAATGACAATTTTCAACATGGTGCAAAAATACATGATAAGATCATGCAATCTGAAGTGAATGTATTGCTTGTCTATGGGGAATCTTATTCCATGGCCATTCTGAGATGGTTCCCATATCTATCAGAACAGGAACACATGACCCCTATGGCAAAAGGCAAAGTGTGGATAATGAGTGCCCAGATGGAGTTCATATCATATGTCTATCAAAGAACGTGGGATCCAGGAGTATTTGAAGGTGCTATATCCTTCACATTTCATACCAATGACCCACCTGGATTTCAGCAGTTTGTTGAGAGCAGAAACCCCTCCAGCAATAATGGAGATGGCTTCATCAGACATTTCTGGCAAAGTGTATTCAGCTGTGTCTTTCCAGATTCAGCTATGGGCACAATGAATGAAGATGTTTGCACCGGGGAGGAGAAGCTGGACACAATTCCCAGCCATTTTTTTGAAATGACGATGACAGGGCACAGCTATAGTGCTTACAATGCAGTCCTTGCTGTGGCCCATGCTTTACACGCTATGGCCCTCTCTGGATTGCTGCATTCTGAACTGGAGGGTGGAACTGTACATAAGACTCCAAATAAGCGACTGTGGCAGGTAATGAACTCAACTTTCTCATGTGGCAGAGCTCCAGACTCAGTGGTAAATAATTCATCTCTCCAAATTATTTCCATGTTTCATTTTTGTACACTCCTTCCTGTTCCCATGTAGCAATGCCAGAGTAGAACCTTTTCAGCTATGTTCACCTGTTACCAAGAGAGAGCAATAAAAATGGGGAAATTAGCTTGTGCTTCTCTTTGGTTACTACAGGATCTAGGCAGGACTCGAAAACAGCGTCATGCAGAGAAAATACCCCTTGTTAAAAGGTGAACCACTAAGGAAAACTTATCACAAAGATGCAGACTTTATTGTCATAAAGCATAAACCAATATTACATACATTCAGCAGCATAAGAGTGAAGTGTACCTGTTTCTTACATAGTGTGTACCAAGGAGAAGGGGGGGAGCAAAGGAAAGGGGAAGAGAGGGGAAAGCAATATCTACCTTTCCTCAAGCCATGCCAGTATCCAGATGGGAGGAGGGTCCAGGAAGAGAGATGATCCAAAGGGGAAGAGGGTCCAAGCAGAAAGAGAGTCCAAACAGAGAAAAAGAGAGGGAACAATAGGGTGCATGGCTTTTTATAACCTAGGTCCAGGAGGCTGTTTACCTTACAGGAAGGGGAAGGCTGGCAGACGCCATCACCCAATCAGAAAATAAAGAAGAACCCATCCAGCTACGTGTGGTCAAAATTTGAAAAGAGAAAGAGTGGGGAAGTGACCATGTGGCTGGCAAGAACAATAGAAGACCATGCTTCACATTAGCATATAAATGACAGTGGCAGAGTAGTTAAAGAATTACTTGCTCGTAAGCTCCAAAGGTGTGTTTAGGAGTGAAAGAGGGGGAAGGGAAGTGGGACTTTGAGCCAACACATTTATAATGTTAAATTAATAAAATGTATAATATTGTAAGGGAGCAATTCTTGTAACACACCTGCAGTCACTATTCTTATTTTTCCTGATTTGTAGTATTCCCCAGTATGGCTGCTACCCCAGTATGGTCAGTGGTTCAAGACCCCCAATTACTGTAAGACAGAGTGACCTCCTGTCAATTGCCCAGCTCCTGCCAACCTAGCAGTTTAAAAGCATGCAAAATACAAGTAGATACTTAAGTACAACATCAGTGGGATGGGAACAACATTCCATTTGCAAGTGGGCCACATATGCACAGAGGAATATTTAGAAAATGCTGGCTCTATAGCATTTTAAGAAATGCGGATGAGCACAGTGCTCTAGAGTCTGTCATGACTAGCAGAGTAACCTGTGTGGGACACCTTTACTCCTTTACCTTTACACTGGTCCCTCCTGCATTTCTCAGTGCTAGCTGTTAGCTTTTAATAAGAATAGAAGTAACTATCTGTAGCTGAAAAATTTACCTAAAATGAATCTGTCTCTTTACTTCAGCTAGACATGAATTGTAGAAAGACCTGCAGAATCTTCTTTGACAATTAGGATTTTTGTAGATCACAGGAGTTAGACATGATTGAGTGTGTTTGGACAGCAGCATAAAAGGAATAAATTTATATGTTGATCACCTCATAATATCCAAGTGTAGATTTTCAGTGCTAACTATTGTGTTTTTCCATCCAGTTTCTGAGAACTGTCTCATTTAACAACAGCGCTGGGGACCAGATTTCTTTTGACAAGAATGGAGAGTTAATTTCTGGATTGGATCTCATCAACTGGAATGTTTCCTCTAACCACTCTTTTCATAGAGTGACAGTAGGGAGGATGGATCCCCAGGCACCTCCAGGCCAAGAATTCACCATCAATGAGGACGCCTTGATGTGGCACCAGTGGTTCAATCAAGTAGGATCCTATTGTTGGCATACTTGGAAAACTTGCAGTTCTGGTGACACTTCCAGAACACCTCTTCGCCATAAATAAGGGAATCATGATATGGCTCCAATTGTTTAATCAGGGGGAAATCCTATTGTCATGTTAGGAAGACCGACAGTGCAGTTTTGCATGAGCCGTATGTTTGAGGCTCCGTTTCAGGCTGAGGTGCTGCTTTCATTTGAATGATTTTGACTGAAGGAAGGCCAATGTATGTATTGTTCTACAGTTCAAAGTGTTGTTTCCTAGTTGTGTCTGTAATAATTCAGAAATAGTTAGAGCAGGCTGGGGCTTTATATACGCTAAAGAGATGGACATTCCCAAGATCTCCAGCATGAACACCGGATGCAGTGTGGCCACTGGTTAGAATTGGGCCATCCATAGGAAGAGGCCCCAGAAATGTGAGAATTCCATGCATATAGATAATCCTAATAATTTGTGTTGTCTTTTTAAATATATCTTTCAGGTGCAACCTCTTTCTGTATGTAGCCAGAGCTGCTCTCCTGGATACTTCAAGAAAGTGAAGGAGGGGAAACCATTTTGCTGCTATGACTGCATCCCATGTCCAGAAGGGAAGATTTCAAACCAGGAAGGTAAGAATTCTCATTGACGGATCGATCAAACAGAGAAACATGCCAATCAAATTGGAAAATTTGAGATCTAGGAAGTACCAGTTCGTCACTGGAACATCACTTCTGCTGACAGATCAACACACCATGTTCCACCACCAAAGATCCAGTTAGGATTGGACTGTAACTTTCCTTCCTGTATCAATATTATTGAAATATGTTTGAATATTAATTATGACTGAAAAGTTTAGTAGGGGGTTTTTGGATGCTGCTGCTGTAAAGGAAATAATATAATTTTTCCCTTGATTTACTTTCAGTATAAAATTGCAAGTATAACCGAATGCTCTAAGGATTTAATAAAATGTTATTTTTTTAGAGACCCGTATTTTGTCATGGTGTATAGTACATTTTCATAACAAGCACATCCTTTCCCTTTTAGACATGGATGACTGCGATAAATGCACAGAAGAAAACTATCCAAACCAAAAACAAGATGCATGTATTCCCAAGACTCTGGCCTTCCTATCTTATGAAGATCCTGTGGGGATCAGTTTGGCCTTCTTTGCCCTCTTGCTTTCCTTGATCACAGTGTTGATGTTAACAACATTCAGGAAACACCACAACACTCCCATCGTCAAAGCCAACAACCGCAACCTCACCTACACCCTCCTCACCTCCCTCCTGCTCTGCTTCCTCTGCGTCTTGCTATTCATCGGAGAACCTGGGAAGGTGACGTGTCTCCTCCGACAAACCATCTTTGGCATTGTCTTCTCAGTGGCCGTTTCTTGTGTCTTGGCAAAGACCATCACGGTGGTTCTGGCTTTCATGGCCACCAAGCCTGGAAGCACATTGAGGACATGGGTGGGCACCAGACTGGCCACCGGCATTGTTCTTTCTGGCTCCCTCCTTCAAGGAGGCGTTTGTATTGCATGGTTGGCAACGTCTCCTCCTTTCCCAGACACTGACAAGCACACAGTGCTGGAAGAAATGGTCCTGGGATGTAATGAGGGGTCTGTAACAATGTTCTACTGTGTCTTGGGCTATATGGGTTTTCTAGCCACTGTCAGTTTCATGGTGGCGTTCCTTGCCAGGAAGTTACCTGATACTTTCAACGAAGCCAAGTTCATCACCTTCAGCATGTTGGTCTTTTGCAGTGTGTGGCTCTCCTTCGTTCCCACCTACCTGAGCACCAAAGGCAAGTATATGGTGGCCGTGGAGATCTTCTCCATCTTGGCCTCCAGTGCCGGATTGCTGGGATGCATCTTTTTCCCCAAATGCTACATCATTCTATTAAGGCCTGAGTTGAACAGCAAGGAACAACTAACAAGAAAAAAGTCTGATCCAAATTGAAGCTCTTATACAAGAAGAAACATTTTCTCTTGTGTAAAGTAAGCTTCTGATTACCCAATGACATGTTCATCACAAAAGTTATTTAGTTCTTTGTAAATAGTGGTCAAAATCACCATAACACGTTCCTACAAATACATTTTGGGGGGAGCGGGATATAAAAATTTAACACAAATCCTTGTTTAGACATGAAGCTTCTTGAGTGACCTCTCTGCCTAATCTACCTCACAAGGTTGTTGTGAGGAAAAAAAGAGAAGAGAAACCAGGTGCAATACAGGCAGGGGGAGCAAAATGGGGGGAGATGTCTTGGATCCAAAGGGATGAGATTCTCTCTAAGACTTTCTACTACACCCCCCTCTAGCTACACCTCAGCTGGATAGAACTCAGAGTCACCATATGTTCCCTTTCTCCAGGACATATCCTCTTCTTTCATCTTGTGTCCTGGAAAACTTTTTTCATTGACCTCCTTTCCCTTGTGAGCAGGGAGCTTGTAGCTGTCTTGTAATAAATAAATTATATGTAATAAATCATTTGTAATAGTTTTACATTTAATAAGTAATATAGTGTTTGAAATAACCATGTGAAAGCATTATGTATGTGTTTTTAGCTTTTATTTTGTCCTACATTTTTGGTTTGGAGCTTTGAGCTCTTTTCTGAGTATGACATCTATGGCTCTATGGATGAAATTCTAGTCACAGTTTCCTTAGAGTATGACCCACTGACTGTAATGGGACTTACTTCTGAGTAACAGGCTTTGGCTCTGTGACTGGAATCCTGTCCACATTTCCCTGGGAGAAAGAGTCACTGAGTAGACGTGGAGTTGCTTTCTGAAGGGGACAAACAGGGTGTCTTTTTTCCTCCCTTCCTCCACCTGGAAACTTGCTCAGTTCCAGCTCTGGTGGGCTGCATCTTCAGCAGCTGGATGGATGTGTTCATCCATCCCTCCATCCAGCTATCTGAGCTGCTGCGGTAGAGACATGGTGAGGAAAGGGTGACCAGACACTCACTCACACTCAAACATTCCATGCATGCAGACACTCACCAGAAACTCAGTTGATCACTCTCTCTCACACACACTCACACACACTCTCTCACACACACAGGCTGCATGGGTTTCACCTTGCAGGCAGGAGACCTTGGCCAGTCAGAGACGCTCCCACACCACGGGAGAGTCGGGGCTAGCCTGCGAGGTTACGGGGAGGTTACAGACTGTGGAGCCACCTGAGAAACAACAGATTTTGCTGCTGCTGTGCATGAGCCCTCCTTCTTCCTGCAGCCCTCCTTTCTCCCGCTCTGAGAAGCCCAGATCAAAATCAAGGCCCACAGCTCTTGGTGTGCTGTCACCACTACTGAGCTGCTTCTGGAGTTTTGGAAATCACTCATGGGCCACAGGTGTGCTTGAAAAGGTTCGCATACAGCCCATGGGCCACATGTTTAACATTTCTGCACAGGGGATGATGGTGCACATGGGGCAATGGTGCATATGCGGGGGACAGTGCATGGGGTGGACGATATGCATATGGGAGATTTTGCACATGGGGTGATGGTGCACATGTGAGTGTTGCATGTGGTGTGCATGGGGGAGGGTGTGCATGAGGGATGAGGGCATTGCACATGGGGGATGATGTGCATGGGGGTGTTGTGTATGAGAGGATGGTGTACCATGGGCAGATGACATATGGGGGGATTTTACTCCCGCAATGCAGGTATGTTTTCACTAGTATTTTATATTTTCTTTATTATTTTGTATTATATTACAGTACTTGAGAAATGTACCTATCAACTGAGCAACAAATGCCCCCATGCAACACACCCCTTGTGCAGTGGTGGTCCCATAACCCCCATCCAACACACACACCTGTTCAACACATTCCCCATGTGCACCATACCCTCATGCACAACTTCCCCCATGCACCATTGGCCCAAGTGCTCCATCCCCCATGCACACCATCCCTCTCCATGCAACATCCAACCATGTGCACCATTACCCCCCCATGCAATCCCTCCTCCAGTGCATCTGGCACGGGGCATCAAATTGGCTGGATGACGAGCAGTCAGTCTTCAGTGTTAAACATACAACGAAAACATGTTGCACCTCTTTTCACCCCCTTAGGGGTTAAATTTCTCAAAATTGTTACTTGTTTGGTGCTCATGTCACATAACAAAAACTCTAACCAAATTTCATGCTTCTAGGTCCAGGGGTAGGGCAGGGTTTTATGCTAGGTTACATATATAATTCATTGGTATCCTTCATTCTCAAAAGTCTATGGTATCGTGCTCTGGATGGAGGTCCTATTTGAAACAGTGACATCTGCACTGGATTGGGCATGTCGTGAGAATGGCTGATGGTCAGATACCCAAGAATTATTTAATAAAAATATATTATTTTATTTTTCTTAATTATATAATAAAAATTTATTATTTTAATCATAGATTCTAAAATAAAAATCATAGATTTTATTTAACGTGTGTTTAATCATACTGAGGTGCAAAATGTGTTTTGAAAACACCGGTAGTCATGTAGAAGATATTACATAAATAAAAATGCTTTTCATAAAAAAAGTTTATTTTTCCCATGTATGGAACACTTATGGGACAACCTGTACATTTTGTAATCATTTTTGCATGAACATTTTGGGGTTGTGGAACAAATTGTCTTACTTTCCAATATTGTTTATGGGAACATTTGCTTTGATATCCTACTATTTTGGATTACAAACATGCTTCCAGAACAAATTATGCTTGTAAACCACTGTACTATTATGGTGGAGAAGGGCCAATCTTCCAATAGACATATGGAAGACGAATGTTTGATTCCTGAAGTTTAATTTATTATTGTTACATTGTTTTGGAAAAGAAAGCTACCAAGAAATCCCCCACCATTGGGTCTGAAAGACATGTTCAGCTTTTGGAAATGGGAATACAGCAGGACATGATGGCAGATCAGACACCATTAAAGTGGGTTGCAATCACCATCACACCATCTTGCCCCATGAGAAAGCCCCTGTTCTTACAACTTGCTCTTTCCTTCCCTACTTTCAGAACACAGGTTGCAGTTTCTGCCATCTTTCATTTGTTATAGGTTATTTAATACCCACATGTCCCTTGCTATCATACAGAACAAACGTCAAAACCACTTCTGAGTTGTGAAAAACATGTTTTCCTCACCAAATCCACAGAGAATTCCCAGCTATGAATTCACAGTTACTTTCCAGTTTCATTATCTTAAGAACTGTCATTAATCCAGTTTCAGTAATCCATGGAGTTTTGGTGGCCCTAGAATCTGACTGCAGTGACTCTGATGGATTTCATTAATATACCCGGTGTTACTATCAAGACTTCAGCCAAAGAAAATGGAACATGCAGTGATCCACAGGTTCAGTCCTGGGTACTTATAAATGATATATTCCAGAGTTTAGGTAGATTGGAACACAAATCATTTAGTTATAGTTGTGCTTAGGATGGTGGTCATAGTGATGTTGATGCTTCCACTGCTGCCTCTCAGGGCATGCAAAGCTCATACTGGTAACTGCCGAGTCTGCCATCCTCACCCTCCTCTCCAAAAGTCTCATCAGCCAGGAGATTTCACCCTTGGAGGCATTGCTTCTCAGTCCTTCATTGTTGCCGACGCAATACATTTCACTGGAGTAGCCCCACTGGCATCATTTGAAGACCTCACGTAAGAAGCTGAGTTTTGCTTTCCTTCCTTTCTCACTTGAATGGTCAGTCCAAGGGGCTGAAGCCTTGGAGCAGACGTAGTGAAAGTTAATAGACCACAGGGAAAGCTGACAGCAAAAGCACCTTTTTCCGGACAGGAAAAGAAAACTACCAAATAAGTACTTTAAAAATTTTTTTTCATCTTCTGAAAATGATTCCTTTCACATTGTTCTTTTTCCTTCCACAAATTGCCACATCAAAATTTTCCCTGGCTCTTCCCCATTATCTTTTGCTTCTCTTCCTTTTTCCTGGATCCTGAAACCCTCTCAGGCCGCAGTCCTAAAGACTTTCCTGGGTCTAAAACACATTGAACACACTGAGGCTTACTTTTGAGTAGACATGGTTAGGCTTCTGCTCTCAATTGCTTATTCTCCATTTGTTTTTGTTCATGTTGTTGTTGTTGTTGTTTTGGAGACGTAACGTTGATATACAGTACAATGACCAGCAAGTCTGGGCAGACGATGTGTTGCCACACTCACTTCCCAAGGAGTTACCAAGCCTATAGCATGGGAGGAGGTCCATCATGGGGTGATGTGCTAGCCTTTTGCTCCAGATGACACAAACCCTAGTGATGCCTCTGAGTCTTGGAAAGGAACTTGGAAAGAAATCATAAACTTCCCTGTTATTATGAGAGTTCCTATTTAATCCCCACTGAGTGATATTTGCAGAAAGTAGCCTTTGGTTGTGTGGATGTCATAGAAAGGGTGGGATCCCCCATTAACAGTGTCCATGCTCAGCAATATTCTCCCTCGTTTTATGCTAGGTTCTCTCTTGTATGCTATTGGCCTACATCCTTATGCTCTTGGCCTACATCTCTTGTATGCTATTGGCCTACAACCTGGAGCCACCATTATTGATTATGATGGCAATTTTGTGGATGACAGCACCAAGAGTGCTGCAAACCTTTACGCAGGCCGCTCCTCGGCCCGCAACTTCATGTATCCCTGGACCCACACCCGCACCATTCGCCCCCGACCCCAGATCGTGAGCCAGCAGACTGGAACACACAAGGAGACCCTTGCCTTCTGGACCCGCAAGTCCCAACCCTGGGTGAACACCGCAGATGACCCCCTATGGTTCGGCCTAGGACTGGCCGTGATGACCCGCAAGCAAACAATCCGCTTCAACTACCGTGTTACTTATTACATTTTATTTGCAGGATCAATCCTGCCATGTACCCATTCTTAATCAATAAAGATCAATAATCAATTGGAAAGGCTGGAAACTCGCATTTTTCCAGGGATCCGGGTTCATACACAAGGAGGGAGGTGATTCTTCTGTACAGGGCCCTCATCTTATACTTGACACCTGACTCAGTCTCAGGACCCTTCCCATACCACATTACAGGCATTTCATTGCTAGTAATGTAAATTCTCTTGCTAACAAACTCCATATAACCCCCCTTAACCTCCACCTTCATTGGATATCTATGGATATATAAACACAAATCATGTCATCTCCAGATTTCTCCCAATGAGTGTTCCCAGTAACATCATTCCAGCTGTGTGATTTCAAAATCATTCCTGCTAATACTCTTATGGCACAGTCCTATGCGTGTCTACTCAGAAGTAAGACTCACTGACTTCAATGGAATTTACCCCAGGAACGTGTATAGAAAATTGTAGCCTTATATTCAGATTTTGAATACTTAAAGTGTTGTTAAACATCTTTCCTTTTGCTAACATGCCCAGGTGGAAAAAAATCTAAAATTGGTCAGTTTTTCTTTTTTTTCTAATGGACGTTATGCTTATAATTTGACAAGATCTTGTGATTTTTTCTTATACCTGGACAGTTTTAAATCTGAAATCATGAATGTTTTGAATTTTTATTTTTCCTGTAAAATCAAAATGTTACCACTTGGTATCAGCTGGAAAAAATTCCAACACTAAAGTTACATTCAAATTGTATCTGTTTGCAGCTCTGACTTTATGGCAAGGCATCAATGAAGATGGAGTAGTGGGGCCACCTGCTGATCTGCACATCTCTAGGGACAGGAAAACCACCACTAGGAGAACAAATGGTGTAGTTGCATCCACTTTGAAATTCATTTGGAACTGCTTGCTAAATTCATTTAGGGTGCAATCCAGAGTATCTACGGGGAGTCCTTGCTCCGGTGTAAGAACAATTTGCTCTGGATTGCAATATGAATTTCCCATAGGTTTTCACTAGGTGGTGCAGTAACTACGGGTGCAGGTAATGTCTCTTACGTGCTCCCGTAGTTACTCTGGATTGTAGGGTTAGAACTGCTTGTTCTAAGGCCTCGTCTTTGTAAAAGGGAAGATTTTATCTATCTGAAAGAGAACTGATTAGTGTTCATTTGTTTTTCTGTCTATCTGATTTGTGCTTTTGGTGTAGCAGGCCTGAAGCAGGCCTAAATATTTCCTCCCATTATTGCACATTATTGTGCAGGAAGCCAGAGATGGTTCATTTCTGCTATTCCTCAGCACATCAATAGCACATCAACAGCCATCAGAAACGTTTGTCTTCACAGACAATTATCAGCTATCATCATGTGCTTTATTATTTTTCTATATAATATTATTTTTCTATATAATATTATTTTTGCTATATAATATTCTAACCCCTTGCTAGGCCAAGAGCTTGACCTGTTCTCCTGTGCTGCTGCCTGCCCTGCATTACAGGACTATACTACAAACTGTGAACTCTCAACTATAAACTTTATGTCAGATATATGGTTAATGAATGTTTTGCAAGTTGTAATATATCAAAATTCTTTGTTCCACAACACTTCCTAATAAAAAACAAAGTTATACTGAAACTGGAAGCAACATTTATTCATTACATGTGCCGTACTTCAGTATTGGGAAAATAAATCCAAACGAACACAGGTGATAGTGAAAAAACCTGGGCATGCTAGGGTTTATAATTCTCAGTCATTCCAGCATAATGACAAATTCTCATTCGTGATTCCTAATTCTAGTCATTAATTCTCAGTCAAGATTCTATTTGGTATTTCTGTGTTTGGAGCTGAATAATTTAGAGTTGATCCTGTTTCACGGGAGGTACGTGATAGAGCTTTTACATAAGGCAGAGGTTGAGGGATACTGCATTTTGTCATTCACGAATTTTTTAATGTTTTAAAGTATTTTATCAGTTATGTTTTTAATTCTGTGATGTTAGTTGCCTTGAGCCCACATCACAGAGAACGGTGGGATACAAATCTATTAATTAAATAAAATAAATATAAAGATAGGAGTCTTTCATCTTGTGACCACCACCACAATCACCTTCACTGTTTCTTGATACTTGACCTCAGAATGGATTGATAGGTATTGTTGTTTGTTAACCCATGTCCGACTCTTCACGACCAGGTGGACTGCAGCATACCAGGCCCTATTATCCTCCTCTATCTTCCAAAGTCTCTACAAAATGATAATTGGTTGCTACTTCTTACGTTCAGAGCCCAATTCTATGATTGTCTACTCAGAATTAAGTTTCATTGTAGTCTTTGGGACTTACTCCCTGGAAAGTATGAATAGACACTTTCCCGGGAGGAAGACGTACTGAACACAATGGGGCATACATTTCAGTAGACATGGTTAGGATTGTGCTCTTAGTTTCATTTTTTTCAATTACGTATTTAATTTCTCTCCCACTATTACTAGTGCAAGAAGATATAGGCAGACTTGTAATCAAGGCCAACTTTTGTTGAACTACCTCAAGAAAGAAAATACAGGAACTGTAAATATTAAGGCTTTTAAAGATTTAAAAGCTGCATATTAAGGCTTTTGAACATTTTAAAGCTGCAGAGCCAATGTGAACAATTAGACTATGATTCAATATACCTACTGATAAATAATGCAACTTTTATTCTAGTATAATAACTAAACATTATCAGCACATCCTGGCCCTGGAATTTGCAGTCAAGGAGATCAATGAAAATCCACAGATCTTGCCCAACATCACTTTGGGCTTCCACATCTATGACAGCCATTTCGAAGAAAAATGGACCTACCACAACACAATGCTACTGCTATCTTCATTGGACAGATTTGTCCCCAACTACAAGTGTGGCATTCAGCATAAGCTAATAGCAGTCATTGGGGGACTGGACTCCAGAGTCTCACATTATGTGGCAAATATCTTGGAAATCTATAAGGTGCCACAGGTAAGATATTGTTGTATTTCTTCATTCACATCTCCTTGATTCTTTAAAGTTTCAATATGTGGTTTATCAGCATGAGAATCTTTCCATGTTAAAAGAATTGCTGGAACAAAACGTAAATTATTTGCTTTGATCACTTGAAAATATTCTATAAATACCAGTATTGTATTCTTTCCCCTTCTCATCTATCATGAGCTCATCTACGGTCCTTCTCCATTTCTGGATGATGAAACTACTGGACATCCCCTCTATCAGATGGTCCCCAAGAGAAATATTCAGTATGAAGGGATGCTCGCTCTACTTCTCCATTTCAACTGGACATGGATTGTGCTTGCTGCGATGGACAATGATGATGGAGAAGACTTCGTACAAAAAGTGGTACCCATGTTTTCACAGAGAGGGATCTGTTTTGACTTCATTATAAGGATGTTTAATACTGTTTTTATCCCAGAAATGAACAAAAGTTTTCAAGATGGTGTAAAAATACATGATAAAATCATGCAATCTGAAGCGAATGTATTTCTTGTCTATGGGGAATCTTATTCCATGGTCATTCTGAGATGGTTCCCATATCTATCAGAACAGGAACACATGACCCATAAAGGTAAAGTGTGGATCATGAGTGCCCAGATGGAGTTCATATCACATATCTTTCAAAGAACGTGGGATCCAGGAGTATTTGAAGGTGCTATATCCTTCACATTTCATACCAATGACCCACCTGGATTTCGGCAGTTTGTTGAGAGCAGAAACCCCTCCAGCAATAATGGAGATGGCTTCATCAGACATTTCTGGCAAAGTGTATTCAGCTGTGTCTTTCCAAATTCAACTCTGGGCACAGTGAATGAAGATGTTTGCACTGGGGAGGAGAAGCTGGACACAATTCCCAGCCATTTTTTTGAACTGAGGATGACGGGGCACAGCTACAGTGTCTACAATGCTGTCCATGCTGTCGCCGATGCTTTACATGCTATGGCCCTCTCTGGATTGTTGCTTTCTGAACTGGAAGGTGGAACTGTACACAAGCCTCCATATCAGCGACTGTGGCAGGTGACGGTTTATTCTGGTTTTTCCTGATTTGTAGTATTCCCCAGTAGGGCTTCCAGACCTTAGTTGTTAAATGTGCTGTGCCTGTCAATCTGAAAAGCATTTGACAAGGTCCCACATGACATTTTAATTGGGAAGTTGGAAAAATATGGGCTAGACGAGGCAATTGTTAGATGGATCTGCAACTGGCTCAATGACCGCACATAAAGGGTTTTAATAACTGGTTCTGTGTCAACCTAGAGGTCGGTTTCAATTAGGGTACCCCACGGCTCAGTCTTGGGCCCGGTTCTTTTTAACATTTTCATCAATGACTTGGAGGAAGGGATACGGGGGAGCCTGACCAAATTTGCGGATGACACCAAACTGGGAGTAGTAGCAAACACAACAGAAGACAGAAGAAACCTCCAGGAGGATCTGAATAAACTAGAATGCTGGGCTGTAACAGAATGAATTTCAACAGGGAGAAGTGCAAAGTTCCGCACCTAGGAAATAAAAACCAAAAATACAGGTATAAAATGGGGGATACTTGGCTTGGCAGCACAACATGTGAGCGGGATCTTGGAGATGCCGTGGATCACAAGCTGAACATGAGTCCGCAGTGTGATGTGTCTGCAAAGAAAGCAAATGCCATTTTAGGCTGCATTAAGAGGACTGTAGCTTCCAAGTCGCGAGAATTTCTAGTTCCTCTTTATTCTGCATTGGTGAGACCTCACCTTGAGTACGGTGTTTAGTTCTGGGCACCTCACTTTAAGAAAGATGCAGCCAAACTGGAGCAAGTCCAGAGGAGAGCGACAAGAATGATCAGTGGGATGGAAGGGAAGCCCTACGAGGAAAGGTTGGGGGAACTTGGGATGTTCAGCCTGGAGAAGAGGAGGCTGAGAGGAGACATGATTGCCCTCTCCAGATACCTGGAGGGCTGTCATAGGTAGGAAGGGGCTCATTTGTTCATAGCTGCTTCTGAAAGCAGAACTAGAACCAATGGGTACAAGCTGCAAGAAAGGAGATTCCGGTTAGATATCTGGAAAAAAATTCCTGATGCTGAGGGCAGTTCGGTAGTGGAACAGATTGCCAAGGGAGGTGGTGGACTCTCCCTCACTGGGGATCTTCAAGCAGAGGCTCGACGAGCACCTGTCGGGGATGCTCTGGGACAGCATTTCTCAAAGTGGGGGTCGGACCCCTTTGAGGGTCGCCTGGAGCTTTCCTGGGGGTTGCCTAAAGACTCCTGGTGCAGGGGGCCAGGTGGGAAGACCTGGCAGAAACGCTGGAGCTGCTGCGGCTGGAAGAAGCCGCTGAGAAGCAGCTCAGAAGGAGCCTCTGAGCAGCTGTGAGACGATGTGGAGCCTTGGGGGTGGGAAGGATTGCAACCTTAGAGCCCAGTTCTATGCATGTCTACTCAGAAGTCAGTCCCATGATAGTGAATGGGACTTACTCCCAGGAAATAGTGGCTGGCTCTGCTGCCTGAGATCCCAATCCTATGGAGATCTCCTCTCACCCAGGTACTTACATTCCCATTCCTCCCTTCTTTCCTTCCTTCCTTCCTTCCTTCTTTCCTTCCTTCCTCCCTTCCTTCCTTCCTTCCTTTCCCAGTCACCCCCTCTTAGCTATGCCACATATATCTATCTATCTATCTATCTATCTATCTATCTATCTATCTATCTATCTATCTATCTATCTATCTATATTACGTATTGTTTTTATGATTAATCGCTATGCTTTAATTATGTTCAATTTGTAACAATGAAAATAAACCCTGCATATCAGATGTTTGCATTACTATTCATAACAGAAGCAAAATTACAGTTATGAAGTAGCAACAAAATTATTTAAAATATAAAATATAAAAAAAATAATAAAATATAAAATATAAAATAATTTTTATGGTTGTGGTGTCTCCACAACATGAGGAACTGTATTAAGGGGTCACGGCATTAGGAAGTTTGAAAACCACTGCTCTAGGGAGATTTCCTGCTGCAGGCAGGGGGTTGGACTAGATGACCTACGAGGTCCCTTCCAACTCTATGATTCTATGATTCTATGAAGATCAGCAGGTCTGTGGTTCAAGACTCAATTACTGCAAGACAGAGTGATTTCCCATCAATTGCCCAGCTCCTGCCAACCCAGCACTTCAAAAGCATGCAAAATACAAGTTGGTAAGAAAGTACAATGTCCATTTCCAAGTAGGCCACATCTCCACAGAGGCGTCTTTGAAAAATGCAGGCTTCATAGCTTAAGAAACGCAGATAAGCACAGATCCCTAGAGTCAGTCATGACTAGCAGCGTAACCTGTGTGGGACACTTTTACTCCTTTTCATTTACACTGGTCCCTCCTGCATTTCTCAGTGTTAGCTGTTAGCTTTTAATAAGAACAGCAGTAACTATCTGTATCTGAAAAATTTGTATCTGAAAAATTTACCGATAACATTTCAGCTGGATGTGAATTGTGGTCCTTCCTCTTCATAATGACAATGTAGAAAGATCTGCAGAATCTTCTTTGACAATTTGTAGGATTTTTGTAGATCGCGGGAGTTAGACATGATTAAAATGTCATATATGTAACACTTAAGTATATCATGTTCCTTACATATATTTTCTATTGAAAATGTAGCCTAACAGTGGAATTCCAAGCCTGTCTATTCAGAACTAAAAAATATTGCATTCAATGGAGGCTACTCCCAGGAAAGTGTGTTTATGACAACAGCCTGAATGGAGTAAATTTATAAGTTGATCACCTCATAATACCCAAGTGTAGATTTTCAGTGCTAACTATTGTGTTTTTCCATCCAGTTCCTGAGAACTGTCTCATTTAACAACAGCGCTGGGGACCAGATTTCTTTTGACAAGAATGGAGAGTTAATTTCTGGATTGGATCTCATCAACTGGAATGTTTCCTCTAACCACTCTTTTCATAGAGTGACAGTAGGGAGGATGGATCCCCAGGCACCTCCAGGCCAAGAACTCACCATCAATGAGGACGCCTTGACGTGGCACCAGTGGTTCAATCAAGTAGGATCCTATTGTTGGCATTCTTGGAAAACTTGCAGTTCTGGTGACACTTCCAGATCACCTCTTCGCCATAAATAAGGGAATCATGATATGGCTCCAGTTGTTTTATCAGGGGAAAATCCTATTGTCAATTTAGGAAGACCGACAATCCAGTTTTGCATGAGCCGTATGTTTGAGGCTGCGTTTCAGGCTGAGGTGCTGCTTTCATTTGAATGATTTTGACTGAAGGAAGGCCAATGTATGTATTGTTCTACAGTTCAAAGTGTTGTTTCCTAGTTGTGTCTGTAATAATTCAGAAATAGTTAGAGCAGGCTGGGGCTTTATCTACGCTAAAGAGATGGACATTCCCAAGATCTCCAGCATGAACACCGGATGCAGTGTGGCCACAGGTTAGAATTGGGCCATCCATAGGAAGAGGCCCCAGAAATGTGAGAATTCCATGCATATGGATAATCCTAACAATTTGTGTTGTCTTTTTAAATATATCTTTCAGGTGCAACCTCTTTCTGTGTGTAGCCAGAGCTGCTCTCCTGGATACTTCAAGAAAGTGAAGGAGGGGAAACCATTTTGCTGCTATGACTGCATCCCATGTCCAGAAGGGGAGATTTCAAACCAGGAGGGTAAGAATTCTCATTGACGGATCGATCAAACAGAGAAACATGCCAATCAAATTGGAAAATTTGAGATCTAGGAAGTACCAGTTCATCACTGGAACATCACTTCTGCTGACAGATCAACACACCATGTTCCACCAGCAAAGATCCAGTTAGGATTGGACTGTAACTTTCCTTCCTGTATCAATATTATTGAAATATGTTTGAATATTAATTATGACTGAAAAGTTTAGTAGGGGGTTTTTGGACGCTGCTGCTGTAAAGGAAATAATATAATTTTTCCCTTGATTTACTTTCAATATAAAATTGCAAGTATAACCGAATGCTCTAAGGATTTAATAAAATGTTATTTTTTTAGATACCCGTATTTTGTCATGGTGTATAGTACATTTTCATAACAAGCACATCCTTTCCCTTTTAGACATGGATGACTGCGATAAATGCACAGAAGAAAACTATCCAAACCAAAAACAAGATGCATGTATTCCCAAGACTCTGGCCTTCCTATCTTATGAAGATCCTGTGGGGATCAGTTTGGCCTTCTTTGCCCTCTTGCTTTCCTTGATCACAGTGTTGATGATAACAACATTCAGGAAACACCACAACACTCCCATCGTCAAAGCCAACAACCGCAACCTCACCTACACCCTCCTCACCTCCCTCCTGCTCTGCTTCCTCTGCGTCTTGCTATTCATCGGACAACCTGGCAAGGTGACGTGTCTCCTCCGACAAACCATCTTTGGCATTGTCTTCTCAGTGGCCGTTTCTTGTGTCTTGGCAAAGACCATCACGGTGGTTCTGGCTTTCATGGCCACCAAGCCTGGAAGCACATTGAGGACATGGGTGGGCACCAGACTGGCCACCGGTATTGTTCTTTCTGGCTCCCTCCTTCAAGGAGGCGTTTGTATTGCATGGTTGGCAACATCTCCTCCTTTCCCAGACACTGACAAGCACACAGTGCTGGAAGAAATGGTCCTGGGATGTAATGAGGGGTCTGTAACAATGTTCTACTGTGTCTTGGGCTATATGGGTTTTCTAGCCACTGTCAGTTTCATGGTGGCGTTCCTTGCCAGGAAGTTACCTGATACTTTCAACGAAGCCAAGTTCATCACCTTCAGCATGTTGGTCTTTTGCAGTGTGTGGCTCTCCTTCGTTCCCACCTACCTGAGCACCAAAGGCAAGTATATGGTGGCCGTGGAGATCTTCTCCATCTTGGCCTCCAGTGCCGGATTGCTGGGATGCATCTTTTTCCCCAAATGCTACATCATTCTATTAAGGCCTGAGTTGAACAGCAAGGAACAACTAACAAGAAAAAAGTCTGATCCAAATTGAAGCTCTTATACAAGAGAAAACATTTTCTCTTGTGTAAAGTAAGCTTCTGATTACCCAATGACATGTTCATCACAAAAGTTATTTAGTTCTTTGTAAATAGTGGTCAAAATCACCATAACACGTTCCTACAAATACATTTTGGGGGGAGCGGGATATAAAAATTTAACACAAATCCTTGTTTAGACATGAAGCTTCTTGAGTGACCTCTCTGCCTAATCTACCTCACAAGGTTGTTGTGAGGAAAAAAAGAGAAGAGAAACCAGGTGCAATACAGGCAGGGGGAGCAAAATGGGGGGAGATGTCTTGGATCCAAAGGGATGAGATTCTCTCTAAGACTTTCTACTACACCCCCCTCTAGCTACACCTCAGCTGGATAGAACTCAGAGTCACCATATGTTCCCTTTCTCCAGGACATATCCTCTTCTTTCATCTTGTGTCCTGGAAAACCTTTTTCATTGACCTCCTTTTCCTTGTGAGCAGGGAGCTTGTAGCTGTCTTGTAATAAATAAATTATATGTAATAAATCATTTGTAATAGTTTTACATTTAATAAGTAATATAGTGTTTGAAATAACCATGTGAAAGCATTATGTATGTGTTTTTAGCTTTTATTTTGTCCTACATTTTTGGTTTGGAGCTTTGAGCTCTTTTCTGAGTATGACATCTATGGCTCTATGGATGAAATTCTAGTCACAGTTTCCTTAGAGTATGACCCACTGACTGTAATGGGACTTACTTCTGAGTAACAGGCTTTGGCTCTGTGACTGGAATCCTGTCCACATTTCCCTGGGAGAAAGAGTCACTGAGTAGACGTGGAGTTGCTTTCTGAAGGGGACAAACAGGGTGTCTTTTTTCCTCCCTTCCTCCACCTGGAAACTTGCTCAGTTCCAGCTCTGGTGGGCTGCATCTTCAGCAGCTGGATGGATGTGTTCATCCATCCCTCCATCCAGCTATCTGAGCTGCTGCGGTAGAGACATGGTGAGGAAAGGGTGACCAGACACTCACTCACACTCAAACATTCCATGCATGCAGACACTCACCAGAAACTCAGTTGATCACACTCTCTCACACACACAGGCTGCATGGGTTTCACCTTGCAGGCAGGAGACCTTGGCCAGTCAGAGACGCTCCCACACCACGGGAGAGTCGGGGCTAGCCTGCGAGGTTACGGGGAGGTTACAGACTGTGGAGCCACCTGAGAAACAACAGATTTTGCTGCTGCTGTGCATGAGCCCTCCTTCTTCCTGCAGCCCTCCTTTCTCCCGCTCTGAGAAGCCCAGATCAAAATCAAGGCCCACAGATCTTGGTGTGCTGTCACCACTACTGAGCTGCTTCTGGAGTTTTGGAAATCACTCATGGGCCACAGGTGTGCTTGAAAAGGTTCGCATACAGCCCATGGGCCACATGTTTAACATTTCTGCACAGGGGATGATGGGGCAATGGTGCATATGCGGGGGACAGTGCATGGGGTGGACGATATGCATATGGGAGATTTTGCACATGGGGTGATGGTGCACATGTGAGTGTTGCATGTGGTGTGCATGGGGGAGGGTGTGCATGAGGGATGAGGGTATTGCACATGGGGGATGATGTGCGTGGGGGTGTTATGTATGAGAGGATGGTGTACCATGGGCAGATGACATATGGGGGGATTTTACTCCCGCAACGCAGGTATGTTTTCACTAGTATTTTATATTTTCTTTATTATTTTGTATTATATTACAGTACTTGAGAAATGTACCTATGTTGCAAAAGTTAAATTTCAAGATATTTCCAACATCAACTGAGCAAGAAATGCCCCCATGCAACACACCCCCTGTGCAGTGGTGGTCCCATAACCCCCATCCAACACACACACCTGTGCAACACATTCCCCATGTGCACCATTCCCTCATGCACAACTTCCCCCATGCACCATTGGCCCAAGTGCTCCATCCCCCATGCACACCATCCCTCTCCATGCAACATCCAACCATGTGCACCATTACCCCCCCATGCAATCCCTCCTCCAGTGCATCTGGCACTGGGCATCAAATTGGCTGGATGACGAGCAGTCAGTCTTCAGTGTTAAACATACAACGAAAACATGTTGCACCTCTTTTCACCCCCTTAGGGGTTAAATTTCTCAAAATTGTTACTTGTTTGGTGCTCATGTCACATAACAAAAACTCTAACCAAATTTCATGCTTCTAGGTCCAGGGGTAGGGCAGGGTTTTATGCTAGGTTACATATATAATTCATTGGTATCCTTCAGTCTCAAAAGTCTATGGTATCGTGCTCTGGATGGAGGTCCTATTTGAAACAGTGACATCTGCACTGGATTGGGCATGTCGTGAGAATGGCTGATGGTCAGATACCCAAGAATTATTTAATAAAAATATATTATTTTATTTTTCTTAATTATATAATAAAAATTTATTATTTTAATCATAGATTCTAAAATAAAAATCATAGATTTTATTTAACGTGTGTTTAATCATACTGAGGTGCAAAATGTGTTTTGAAAACACCGGTAGTCATGTAGAAGATATTACATACATAAAAATGCTTTTCATAAAAAAAGTTTATTTTTCCCATGTATGGAACACTTATGGGACAACCTGTACATTTTGTAATCATTTTTGCATGAACATTTTGGGGTTGTGGAACAAATTGTCTTACTTTCCAATATTGTTTATGGGAACATTTGCTTTGATATCCTACTATTTTGGATTACAAACATGCTTCCAGAACAAATTATGCTTGTAAACCACTGTACTATTATGGTGGAGAAGGGCCAGTCTTCCAATAGACACATGGAAGACGAATGTTTGATTCCTGAAGTTTAATTTATTATTGTTACATTGTTTTGGAAAAGAAAGCTACCAAGAAATCCCCCACCATTGGGTCTGAAAGACATGTTCAGCTTTTGGAAATGGGAATACAGCAGGACATGATGGCAGATCAGACACCATTAAAGTGGGTTGCAATCACCATCACACCATCTTGCCCCATGAGAAAGCCCCTGTTCTTACAACTTGCTCTTTCCTTCCCTACTTTCAGAACACAGGTTGCAGTTTCTGCCATCTTTCATTTGTTATAGGTTATTTAATACCCACATGTCCCTTGCTATCATACAGAACAAACATCAAAACCACTTCTGAGTTGTGAAAAACATGTTTTCCTCACCAAATCCACAGAGAATTCCCAGCTATGAATTCACAATTACTTTCCAGTTTCATTATCTTAAGAACTGTCATTAATCCAGTTTCAGTAATCCATGGAGTTTTGGTGGCCCTAGAATCTGACTGCAGTGACTCTGATGGATTTCATTAATATACCCGGTGTTACTCTCAAGACTTCAGCCAAAGAAAATGGAACATGCAGTGATCCACAGGTTCAGTCCTGGGTACTTATAAATGATATATTCCAGAGTTTAGGTAGATTGGAACACAAATCATTTAGTTATAGTTGTGCTTAGGATGGTGGTCATAGTGATGTTGATGCTTCCACTGCTATCTCTCAGGGCATGCAAAGCTCATACTGGTAACTGCCGAGTCTGCCATCCTCACCCTCCTCTCCAAAAGTATCATCAGCCAGGAGATTTCACCCTTGGAGGCATTGCTTCTCAGTCCTTCATTGTTGCCGACGCAATACATTTCACTGGAGTAGCCCCACTGGCATCATTTGAAGACCTCACGTAAGAAGCTGAGTTTTGTTTTCCTTCCTTTCTCACTTGAATGGTCAGTCCAAGGAGCTGAAGCCTTGGAGCAGACGTAGTGAAAGTTAATAGACCACAGGGAAAGCTGACAGCAGAAGCACCTTTTTCCGGACAGGAAAAGAAAACTACCAAATAAGTACTTTAAAATTTTTTTTTCATCTTCTGAAAATGATTCCTTTCACATTGTTCTTTTTCCTTCCACAAATTGCCACATCAAAATTTTCCCTGGCTCTTCCCCATTATCTTTTGCTTCTCTTCCTTTTTCCTGGATCCTGAAACCCTCTCAGGCTGCAGTCCTAAAGACTTTCCTGGGTCTAAAACACATTGAACACACTGAGACTTACTTTTGAGTAGACATGGTTAGGCTTCTGCTCTCAATTGCTTATTCTCCATTTGTTTTTGTTCATGTTGTTGTTGTTGTTGTTTTGGAGACGTAACGTTGATATACAGTACAATGACCAGCAAGTCTGGGCAGACGATGTGTTGCCACACTCACTTCCCAAGGAGTTACCAAGCCTATAGCATGGGAGGAGGTCCATGATGGGGTGATGTGCTAGCCTTTTGCTCCAGATGACACAAACCCTAGTGATGCCTCTGAGTCTTGGAAAGGAACTTGGAAAGAAATCATAAACTTCCCTGTTATTATGAGAGTTCCTATTTAATCCCCACTGAGTGATATTTGCAGAAAGTAGCCTTTGGTTGTGTGGATGTCATAGAAAGGGTGGGATCCCCCATTAACAGTGTCCATGCTCAGCAATATTCTCCCTCCTTTTATGCTAGGTTCTCTCTTGTATGCTATTGGCCTACATCCTTGGAGAAACACAAATCATGTCATCTCCAGATTTCTCCCAATGAGTGTTCCCAGTAACATCATTCCAGCTGTGTGATTTCAAAATCATTCCTGCTAATACTCTTATGGCACAGTCCTATGCGTGTCTACTCAGAAGTAAGACTCACTGACTTCAGTGGAATTTATCCCAGGAACGTGTATAGAAAATTGTAGCCTTATATTCAGATTTTGAATACTTAAAGTGTTCTTAAACATCTTTCCTTTTGCTAGCATGCCCAGGTGGAAAAAAATCCAAAATTGGTCAGTTTTTCTTTTTTTTCTAATGGACGTTATGCTTATAATTTGAAAAGATCTTGTGATTTTTTCTTATACCTGGACAGTTTTAAATCTGAAATCATGAATGTTTTGAATTTTTATTTTTCCTGTAAAATCAAAATTTTACCACTTGGTATCAGCTGGAAAAAATTCCAACACTAAAGTTACATTCAAATTGTATCTGTTTGCAGCTCTGACTTTATGGCAAGGCATCAATGAAGAAGGATTAGTGGGGCCCACCTGCTGATCTGCACATCTCTAGGGACAGGAAAACCACCATTATGAGGACAAATGGTGTAGTTGCATCCACTTTGAAATTCATTTGGAACTGCTTGCTAAATTCATTTAGGGTGCAATCCAGAGTATCTACGGGGAGTCCTTGCTCCGGTGTAAGAACAATTTGCTCTGGATTGCAATATGAATTTCCCATAGGTTTTCACTAGGTGGTGCAGTAACTACGGGTGCACGTAATGTCTCTTACGTGCTCCCGTAGTTACTCTGGATTGTAGGGTTAGAACTGCTTGTTCTAAGGCCTCGTCTTTGTAAAAGGGAAGATTTTATCTATCTGAAAGAGAACTGATTTGTGTTCATTTGTTTTTCTATCTATCTGATTTGTGCTTTTGGTGTAGCAGGCCTGAAGCAGGCCTAAATATTTCCTCCCATTATTGCACATTATTGTGCAGGAAGCCAGAGATGGTTCATTTCTGCTATTCCTCAGCACATCAATAGCACATCAACGGCCATCAGAAACGTTTGTCTTCACAAACAATTATCAGCTATCATCATGTGCTTTATTATTTTTCTATATAATATTATTTTTGCTATATAATATTCTGGCTATATAATATTCTAACCCCTTGCTAGGCCAAGAGCTTGACCTGTTCTCCTGTGCTGCTGCCTGCCCTGCATTACAGGACTATACTACAAACTGTGAACTCTCAACTATAAACTTTATGTCAGATATATGGTTAATGAATGTTTTGCAAGTTGTAATATATCAAAATTCTTTGTTCCACAACACTTCCTAATAAAAAACAAAGTTATACTGAAACTGGAAGCAACATTTATTCATTACATGTGCCGTACTTCAGTATTGGGAAAATAAATCCAAACGAACACAGGTGATAGTGAAAAAACCTGGGCATGCTAGGGTTTATAATTCTCAGTCATTCCAGCATAATGACAAATTCTCATTCGTGATTCCTAATTCTAGTCATTAATTCTCAGTCAAGATTCTATTTGGTATTTCTGTGTTTGGAGCTGAATAATTTAGAGTTGATCCTGTTTCACGGGAGGTACGTGATAGAGCTTTTACATAAGGCAGAGGTTGAGGGATACTGCATTTTGTCATTCATGAATTTTTTAATGTTTTAAAGTATTTTATCAATTCTGTTTTTAATTCTGTGTTGTTAGTTGCCTTGAGCCCACATCACAGAGAACGGTGGGATACAAATCTTTTAATTAAATAAAAGAAAGATAAAGATAGGAGTCTTTCATCTTGTGACCACCACCACAGTCACCTTCACTGTTTCTTGATACTCCGAATGGATTGATAGGTATTGTTGTTTGTTAACCCATGTCCGACTCCTGGTCATGTTAACCCATGACCAGGTGGACTGCAGCATACCAGGCCCTATTATCCTCCTCTATCTTCCAAAGTCTCTACAAAATGATAATTGGTTGCTACTTCTTACGTTCAGAGCCCAATTCTATGACTGTCTACTCAGAATTAAGTTTCATTGTAGTCTTTGGGACTTACTCCCTGGAAAGTATGAATAAACACTTTCCCGGGAGGAAGACGTACTGAACACAATGGGGCATACATTTCAGTAGACATGGTTAGGATTGTGCTCTTAGTCTCATTTTTTTTCAATTACGTATTTTAATTTCTCTCCCACTATTACTAGTGCAAGAAGATATAGGCAGACTTGTAATCAAGGCCAACTTTTGTTGAACTACCTCAAGAAAGAAAATACAGGAACTGTAAATATTAAGGCTTTTAAAGATTTAAAAAGCTGCATATTAAGGCTTTTGAACATTTTAAAGCTGCAGAGCCAATGTGAACAATTAGACTATGATTCAATATACCTACTGATAAATAATGCAACTTTTATTCTAGTATAATAACTAAACATTATCAGCACATCCTGGCCCTGGAATTTGCAGTCAAGGAGATCAATGAAAATCCACAGATCTTGCCCAACATCACTTTGGGCTTCCACATCTATGACAGCCATTTCGAAGAAAAATGGACCTATCACAACACAATGCTACTGCTATCTTCATTGGACAGATTTGTCCCCAACTACAAGTGTGGCATTCAGCATAAGCTAATAGCAGTCATTGGGGGACTGGACTCCAGAGTCTCACATTATGTGGCAAATATCTTGGAAATCTATAAGGTGACACAGGTAAGATATTGTTGTATTTCTTCATTCACATCTCCTTGATTCTTTAAAGTTTCAATATGTGGCTTATCAGCATGAGAATCTTTCCATGTTAAAAGAATTGCTGGAACAAGACGTAAATTATTTGCTTTGATCACTTGAAAATATTCTATAAATACCAGTATTGTATTCTTTCCCCTTCTCATCTATCATGAGCTCATCTACGGTCCTTCTCCATTTCTGGATGATGAAACTACTGGACATCCCCTCTATCAGATGGTCCCCAAGAGAAATATTCAGTATGAAGGGATGCTCGCTCTACTTCTCCATTTCAACTGGACATGGATTGTGCTTGCTGCGATGGACAATGATGATGGAGAAGACTTCGTACAAAAAGTGGTACCCATGTTTTCACAGAGAGGGATCTGTTTTGACTTCATTATAAGGATGTTTAATACTGTTTTTATCCCAGAAATGAACAAAAGTTTTCAAGATGGTGTAAAAATACATGATAAAATCATGCAATCTGAAGCGAATGTATTTCTTGTCTATGGGGAATCTTATTCCATGGTCATTTTGAGATGGTTCCCATATCTATCAGAACAGGAACACATGACCCATAAAGGTAAAGTGTTGATAATGAGTGCACAGATGGAGTTCATATCATATATCTTTCAAAGAACGTGGGATCCAGGAATATTTGAAGGTGCTATATCCTTCACATTTCATACCAATGACCCACCTGGATTTCAGCAGTTTGTTGAGAGCAGAAACCCCTCCAGCAATAATGGAGATGGCTTCATCAGACATTTCTGGCAAAGTGTATTCAGCTGTGTCTTTCCAAATTCAACTCTGGGCACAGTGAATGAAGATGTTTGCACTGGGGAGGAGAAGCTGGACACAATTCCCAGCCATTTTTTTGAACTGAGGATGACGGGGCACAGCTACAGTGTCTACAATGCTGTCTATGCTGTCGCCCATGCTTTACATGCTATGGCCCTCTCTGGATTTTTGCTTTCTGAACTGGAAGGTGGAACTGTACACAAGCCTCCATATCAGCGACTGTGGCGGGTAAGGGTTTATTCTGGTTTTTCCTGATTTGTAGTATTCCCCAGTAGGGCTTCCAGCATTAGTTGTTAAATGTGCTGTGCCTGTCAATCTGAAAAGCATTTGACAAGGTCCCACATGACATTTTAATTGGGAAGTTGGAAAAATATGGGCTAGACGAGGCAATTGTTAGATGGATCTGCAACTGGCTCAATGACCGCACATAAAGGGTTTAAATAAATGGTTCTGTGTCAACCTGGAGGTCGGTTTCAATTGGGGTACCCCACGGCTCAGTCTTGGGCCCTGTTCTTTTTAACATTTTCATCAGTGACTTGGAGGAAGGGATACGGGGGAGCCTGATCAAATTTGCGGATGACACCAAACTGGGAGGAGTAGCAAACACAACAGAAGACAGAAGAAACCTCCAGGAGGATCTAGATAAACTCGAATCATGGGCTGTAACAGAATGAATTTCAACAGGGAGAAGTGCAAGGTTCTGCACTTAGGAAACAAAAACCAAAAATACAGGTATAAAATGGGGGATACTTGACTTGGCAGCACAACATGTGAGCGGGATCTTGGAGATGCTGTGGATCACAAGCTGAACATGAGTCCGCAGTGTGATGTGTCTGCAAAGAAGGCAAATGCCATTTTAGGCTGCATTAAGAGGACTGTAGCTTCCAAGTCGCGGGAAGTTCTCGTTCCTCTTTATTCTGCATTGGTCAGACCTCACCTTGAGTACGGTGTTCAGTTCTGGGCACCTCACTTTAAGAAAGATGCAGCCAAACTGGAGCAAGTCCAGAGGAGAGCGACAAGAATGATCAGTGGGATGGAAGGGAAGCCCTACGAGGAAAGGTTGGGGGAACTTGGGATGTTCAGCCTGGAGAAGAGGAGGCTGAGAGGAGACATGATTGCCCTCTCCAGATACCTGGAGGGCTGTCATAGGTAGGAAGGGGCTCATTTGTTCGTAGCTGCTTCTGAAAGCAGAACTAGAACCAATGGGTACAAACTGCAAGAAAGGAGATTCCGGTTAGATATCCGGAAAAAAATTCCTGATGCTGAGGGCAGTTCGGTAGTGAAACAGATTGCCAAGGGAGGTGGTGGACTCTCCCTCACTGGGGATCTTCAAGCAGAGGCTCGACGAGCACCTGTCGGGGATGCTCTAGGACAGCGTTTCTCAAAGTGGGGGTCGGGACCCCTTTGAGGGTCGCCTGGAGCTTTCCTGGGGGTTGCCTAAAGACTCCTGGTGCAGGGGGCCAGGTGGGAAGACCTGGCAGAAACGCTGGAGGTGCTGCGGCTGGAAGAAGCCGCTGAGAAGCAGCTCAGAAGGAGCCTCTGAGCAGCTGTGAGACGATGTGGAGCCTTGGGGGTGGGAAGGATTGCAACCTTAGAGCCCAGTTCTATGCATGTCTACTCAGAAGTCAGTCCCATGATAGTGAATGGGACTTACTCCCAGGAAATAGTGGCTGGCTCTGCTGCCTGAGATCCCAATCCTATGGAGATCTCCTCTCACCCAGGTACTTACATTCCCATTCCTCCCTTCTTTCCTTCCTTCCTTCCTTCCTTCTTTCCTTCCTTCCTCCCTTCCTTCCTTCCTTCCTTTCCCAGTCACCCCCTCTTAGCTATGCCACATATATCTATCTATCTATCTATCTATCTATCTATCTATCTATCTATCTATCTATCTATCTATCTATCTATCTATCTATCTATATTACGTATTGTTTTTATGATTAATCGCTATGCTTTAATTATGTTCAATTTGTAACAATGAAAATAAACCCTGCATATCAGATGTTTGCATTACTATTCATAACAGAAGCAAAATTACAGTTATGAAGTAGCAACAAAATTATTTAAAATATAAAATATAAATAAAATAATAAAATATAAAATATAAAATAATTTTATGGTTGGGGGGTCTCCACAACATGAGGAACTGTATTAAGGGGTCACGGCATTAGGAAGTTTGAAAACCACTGCTCTAGGGAGATTTCCTGCTGCAGGCAGGGGGTTGGACTAGATGACCTACGAGGTCCCTTCCAACTCTATGATTCTATGAAGATCAGCAGGTCTGTGGTTCAAGACTCAATTACTGCAAGACAGAGTGATTTCCCATCAATTGCCCAGCTCCTGCCAACCTAGCACTTCAAAAGCATGCAAAATACAAGTAGGTAAGAAAGTACAATGTCCATTTCCAAGCAGGCCACATCTCCACAGAGGCGTCTTTGAAAAATGCAGGCTTCATAGCTTAAGAAACGCAGATAAGCACAGATCCCTAGAGTCAGTCATGACTAGCAGCGTAACCTGTGTGGGACACTTTTACTCCTTTTCATTTACACTGGTCCCTCCTGCATTTCTCAGTGTTAGCTGTTAGCTTTTAATAAGAATAGCAGTAACTATCTGTATCTGAAAAATTTGTATCTGAAAAATTTACCGATAACATTTCAGCTGGATGTGAATTGTGGTCCTTCCTCTTCATAATGACAATGTAGAAAGATCTGCAGAATCTTCTTTGACAATTTGTAGGATTTTTGTAGATCGCGGGAGTTAGACATGATTAAAATGTCATATATGTAACACTTAAGTATATCATGTTCCTTACATATATTTTATATTGAAAATGTAGCCTAACAGTGGAATTCCAAGCCTGTCTATTCAGAACTAAAAAATATTGCATTCAATGGAGGCTACTCCCAGGAAAGTGTGTTTATGACAACAGCCTGAATGGAGTAAATTTATAAGTTGATCACCTCATAATACCCAAGTGTAGATTTTCAGTGCTAACTATTGTGTTTTTCCATCCAGTTCCTGAGAACTGTCTCATTTAACAACAGCGCTGGGGACCAGATTTCTTTTGACAAGAATGGAGAGTTAATTTCTGGATTGGATCTCATCAACTGGAATGTTTCCTCTAACCACTCTTTTCATAGAGTGACAGTAGGGAGGATGGATCCCCAGGCACCTCCAGGCCAAGAATTCACCATCAATGAGGACACCTTGATGTGGCACCAGTGGTTCAATCAAGTAGGATCCTATTGTTGGCATTCTTGGAAAACTTGCTGTTCTGGTGACACTTCCAGATCACCTCTTCGCCATAAATAAGGGAATCATGATATGGCTCCAGTTGTTTTATCAGGGGGAAATCCTATTGTCACGTTAGGAAGACCGACAATCCAGTTTTGCATGAGCCGTATGTTTGAGGCTCCGTTTCAGGCTGAGGTGCTGCTTTCATTTGAATGATTTTGACTGAAGGAAGGCCAATGTATGTATTGTTCTACAGTTCAAAGTGTTGTTTCCTAGTTGTGTCTGTAATAATTCAGAAATAGTTAGAGCAGGCTGGGGCTTTATATACGCTAAAGAGATGGACATTCCCAAGATCTCCAGCATGAACACCGGATGCAGTGTGGCCACTGGTTAGAATTGGGCCATCCATAGGAAGAGGCCCCAGAAATGTGAGAATTCCATGCATATGGATAATCCTAACAATTTGTGTTGTCTTTTTAAATATATCTTTCAGGTGCAACCTCTTTCTGTATGTAGCCAGAGCTGCTCTCCTGGATACTTCAAGAAAGTGAAGGAGGGGAAACCATTTTGCTGCTATGACTGCATCCCATGTCCAGAAGGGAAGATTTCAAACCAGGAAGGTAAGAATTCTCATTTATGGATCGATCAGACAGAGAAACATGCCAATCAAATTGGAAAATTTGAGATCTAGGAAGTACCAGTTCATCACTGGAACATCACTTCTGCTGACAGATCAACACACCATGTTCCACCAGCAAAGATCCAGTTAGGATTGGACTGTAACTTTCCTTCCTGTATCAATATTATTGAAATATGTTTGAATATTAATTATGCCTGAAAAGTTTAGTAGGGGGTTTTTGGACGCTGCTGCTGTAAAGGAAATAATATATTTTTTCCCTTGATTTACTTTCAGTATAAAATTGCAAGTATAACCGAATGCTCTAAGGATTTAATAAAATGTTATTTTTTTAGAGACCCGTATTTTGTCATGGTGTATAGTACACTTTCATAACAAGCACATCCTTTCCCTTTTAGACATGGATGACTGCGATAAATGCACAGAAGAAAACTATCCAAACCAAAAACAAGATGCATGTATTCCCAAGACTCTGGCCTTCCTATCTTATGAAGATCCTGTGGGGATCAGTTTGGCCTTCTTTGCCCTCTTGCTTTCCTTGATCACAGTGTTGATGATAACAACATTCAGGAAACACCACAACACTCCCATCGTCAAAGCCAACAACCGCAACCTCACCTACACCCTCCTCACCTCCCTCCTGCTCTGCTTCCTCTGCGTCTTGCTATTCATCGGACAACCTGGCAAGGTGACGTGTCTCCTCCGACAAACCATCTTTGGCATCGTCTTCTCAGTGGCCGTTTCTTGTGTCTTGGCAAAGACCATCACGGTGGTTCTGGCTTTCATGGCCACCAAGCCTGGAAGCACATTGAGGACATGGGTGGGCACCAGACTGGCCACCGGTATTGTTCTTTCTGGCTCCCTCCTTCAAGGAGGCGTTTGTATTGCATGGTTGGCAACATCTCCTCCTTTCCCAGACACTGACAAGCACACAGTGCTGGAAGAAATGGTCCTGGGATGTAATGAGGGGTCTGTAACAATGTTCTACTGTGTCTTGGGCTATATGGGTTTTCTAGCCACTGTCAGTTTCATGGTGGCGTTCCTTGCCAGGAAGTTACCTGATACTTTCAACGAAGCCAAGTTCATCACCTTCAGCATGTTGGTCTTTTGCAGTGTGTGGCTCTCCTTCGTTCCCACCTACCTGAGCACCAAAGGCAAGTATATGGTGGCCGTGGAGATCTTCTCCATCTTGGCCTCCAGTGCCGGATTGCTGGGATGCATCTTTTTCCCCAAATGCTACATCATTCTATTAAGGCCTGAGTTGAACAGCAAGGAACAACTAACAAGAAAAAAGTCTGATCCAAATTGAAGCTCTTATACAAGAGAAAACATTTTCTCTTGTGTAAAGTAAGCTTCTGATTACCCAATGACATGTTCATCACAAAAGTTATTTAGTTCTTTGTAAATAGTGGTCAAAATCACCATAACACGTTCCTACACTTACATTTTGGGGGGAGCGGGATATAAAAATTTAACACAAATCCTTGTTTAGACATGAAGCTTCTTGAGTGACCTCTCTGCCTAATCTACCTCACAAGGTTGTTGTGAGGAAAAAAAGAGAAGAGAAACCAGGTGCAATACAGGCAGGGGGAGCAAAATGGGGGGAGATGTCTTGGATCCAAAGGGATGAGATTCTCTCTAAGACTTTCTACTACACCCCCCCCCCTCTAGCTACACCTCAGCTGGATAGAACTCAGAGTCACCATATGTTCCCTTTCTCCAGGACATATCCTCTTCTTTCATCTTGTGTCCTGGAAAACCTTTTTCATTGACCTCCTTTTCCTTGTGAGCAGGGAGCTTGTAGCTGTCTTGTAATAAATAAATTATATGTAATAAATCATTTGTAATAGTTTTACATTTAATAAGTAATATAGTGTTTGAAATAACCATGTGAAAGCATTATGTATGTGTTTTTAGCTTTTATGTTGTCCTACATTTTTGGTTTGGAGCTTTAAGCTCTTTTCTGAGTATGACATCTATGGCTCTATGGATGAAATTCTAGTCACAGTTTCCTTAGAGTATGACCCACTGACTGTAATGGGACTTACTTCTGAGTAACAGGCTTTGGCTCTGTGACTGGAATCCTGTCCACATTTCCCTGGGAGAAAGAGTCACTGAGTAGACGTGGAGTTGCTTTCTGAAGGGGACAAACAGGGTGTCTTTTTTCCTCCCTTCCTCCACCTGGAAACTTGCTCAGTTCCAGCTCTGGTGGGCTGCATCTTCAGCAGCTGGATGGATGTGTTCATCCATCCCTCCATCCAGCTATCTGAGCTGCTGCGGTAGAGACATGGTGAGGAAAGGGTGACCAGACACTCACTCACACTCAAACATTCCATGCATGCAGACACTCACCAGAAACTCAGTTGATCACACTCTCTCACACACACAGGCTGCATGGGTTTCACCTTGCAGGCAGGAGACCTTGGCCAGTCAGAGACGCTCCCACACCACGGGAGAGTCGGGGCTAGCCTGCGAGGTTACGGGGAGGTTACAGACTGTGGAGCCACCTGAGAAACAACAGATTTTGCTGCTGCTGTGCATGAGCCCTCCTTCTTCCTGCAGCCCTCCTTTCTCCCGCTCTGAGAAGCCCAGATCAAAATCAAGGCCCACAGCTCTTGGTGTGCTGTCACCACTACTGAGCTGCTTCTGGAGTTTTGGAAATCACTCATGGGCCACAGGTGTGCTTGAAAAAGTTCGCATACAGCCCATGGGCCACATGTTTAACATTTCTGCACAGGGGATGATGGTGCACATGGGGCAATGGTGCATATGCGGGGGACAGTGCATGGGGTGGACGATATGCATATGGGAGATTTTGCACATGGGGTGATGGTGCACATGTGAGTGTTGCATGTGGTGTGCATGGGGGAGGGTGTGCATGTGGGATGAGGGTATTGCACATGGGGGATGATGTGCATGGGGGTGTTGTGTATGAGAGGATGGTGTACCATGGGCAGATGACATGTGGGGGGATTTTACTCCTGCAACGCAGGTATGTTTTCACTAGTATTTTATATTTTCTTTATTATTTTGTATTATATTACAGTACTTGCATGACAAAGTCTCAAATGACACAGTATTGGAACGTGCTGGAATCTCTAGCATGTTCACACTTCTGAAACAGCGGCGTCTACGCTGGCTTGGTCATGTCGTGAGAATGGCTGATGGTCGGATTCCAAAAGATCTATGGAGAATTAGTGCAGGGAAAGCGCCCAAGGAGGAGACCACAGCTGCGATACAAGGACATCTGCAGGAGGGATCTAAAGGCCTTGGGAATGGACATCAACAGCTGGGAAACCTTGACCTCTGACCGTTCAGCGTGGAGGCAAAAGACCCAGCATGGCCTTCTCCAACTGGAAGAGACACTTGTTCGGCAGGCTGAAGCAAAGAGACAGACCCGAAAGCAGCGAAACCTGGGACCTGGGCAGGGGACGGAATTTATTTGTCCTCAGTGTGGAAGGGATTGCCACTCTCACATTGGCCTCTTTAGTCACACTAGATGTTGTTTCAGGACCTCCAATCAGAGCACGATACCATAGTCTTTCGAGACTGAAGGATGCCAATAATAATGAGAAATGTACCTATGCTGCAAAAGTTAAATTTCAAGATATTTCCAACATCAACTGTGCAAGAAATGCCCCCGTGCAACACACCCCCTGTGCAGTGGTGGTCCCATAACCCCCATCCAACACACACACCTGTGCAACACATTCCCCATGTGCACCATACCCTCATGCACATCTTCCCCCATGCACCATTGGCCCAAGTGCACTATTTTGGATTACAAACATGCTTCCAGAACAAATTATGCTTGTAAACCACTGTACTATTATGGTGGAGAAGGGCCAGTCTTCCAATAGACACATGGAAGACGAATGTTTGATTCCTGAAGTTTAATTTATTATTGTTACATTGTTTTGGAAAAGAAAGCTACCAAGAAATCCCCCACCACTGGGTCTGAAAGACATGTTCAGCTTTTGGAAATGGGAATACAGCAGGACATGATGGCAGATCAGACACCATTAAAGTGGGTTGCAATCACCATCACACCATCTTGCCCCATGAGAAAGCCCCTGTTCTTACAACTTGCTCTTTCCTTCCCTACTTTCAGAACACAGGTTGCAGTTTCTGCCATCTTTCATTTGTTATAGGTTATTTAATACCCACATGTCCCTTGCTATCATACAGAACAAACGTCAAAACCACTTCTGAGTTGTGAAAAACATGTTTTCCTCACCAAATCCACAGAGAATTCCCAGCTATGAATTCACAATTACTTTCCAGTTTCATTATCTTAAGAACTGTCATTAATCCAGTTTCAGTAATCCATGGAGTTTTGGTGGCCCTAGAATCTGACTGCAGTGACTCTGATGGATTTCATTAATATACCCGGTGTTACTCTCAAGACTTCAGCCAAAGAAAATGGAACATGCAGTGATCCACAGGTTCAGACCTGGGTACTTATAAATGATATATTCCAGAGTTTAGGTAGATTGGAACACAAATCATTTAGTTATAGTTGTGCTTAGGATGGTGGTAATAGTGATGTTGATGCTTCCACTGCTGCCTCTCAGGGCATGCAAAGCTCATACTGGTAACAGCCGAGTCTGCCATCCTCACCCTCCTCTCCAAAAGTATCATCAGCCAGGAGATTTCACCCTTGGAGGCATTGCTTCTCAGTCCTTCATTGTTGCCGACGCAATACATTTCACTGGAGTAGCCCCACTGGCATCATTTGAAGACCTCACGTAAGAAGCTGAGTTTTGTTTTCCTTCCTTTCTCACTTGAATGGTCAGTCCAAGGAGCTGAAGCCTTGGAGCAGACGTAGTGAAAGTTAATAGACCACAGGGAAAGCTGACAGCAGAAGCACCTTTTTCCGGACAGGAAAAGAAAACTACAAAATAAGTACTTTAAAAATTTTTTTTTCATCTTCTAAAAATGATTCCTTTCACATTGTTCTTTTTCCTTCCACAAATTGCCACATCAAAATTTTCCCTGGCTCTTCCCCATTATCTTTTGCTTCTCTTCCTTTTTCCTGGATCCTGAAACCCTCTCAGGCTGCAGTCCTAAAGACTTTCCTGGGTCTAAAACACATTGAACACACTGAGGCTTACTTTTGAGTAGACATGGTTAGGCTTCTGCTCTCAATTGCTTATTCTCCATTTGTTTTTGTTCATGTTGTTGTTGTTGTTGTTTTGGAGACGTAACGTTGATATACAGTACAATGACCAGCAAGTCTGGGCAGACGATGTGTTGCCACACTCACTTCCCAAGGAGTTACCAAGCCTATAGCATGGGAGGAGGTCCATCATGGGGTGATGTGCTAGCCTTTTGCTCCAGATGACACAAACCCTAGTGATGCCTCTGAGTCTTGGAAAGGAACTTGGAAAGAAATCATAAACTTCCCTGTTATTATGATAGTTCCTATTTAATCCCCACTGAGTGATATTTGCAGAAAGTAGCCTTTGGTTGTGTGGATGTCATAGAAAGGGTGGGATCCCCCATTAACAGTGTCCATGCTCAGCAATATTCTCCCTCCTTTTATGCTAGGTTCTCTCTTGTATGCTATTGGCCTACATCCTTGGAGAAACACAAATCATGTCATCTCCAGATTTCTCCCAATGAGTGTTCCCAGTAACATCATTCCAGCTGTGTGATTTCAAAATCATTCCTGCTAATACTCTTATGGCACAGTCCTATGCGTGTCTACTCAGAAGTAAGACTCACTGACTTCAGTGGAATTTATCCCAGGAACGTGTATAGAAAATTGTAGCCTTATATTCAGATTTTGAATACTTAAAGTGTTCTTAAACATCTTTCCTTTTGCTAGCATGCCCAGGTGGAAAAAAATCCAAAATTGGTCAGTTTTTCTTTTTTTTCTAATGGACGTTATGCTTATAATTTGAAAAGATCTTGTGATTTTTTCTTATACCTGGACAGTTTTAAATCTGAAATCATGAATGTTTTGAATTTTTATTTTTCCTGTAAAATCAAAATTTTACCACTTGGTATCAGCTGGAAAAAATTCCAACACTAAAGTTACATTCAAATTGTATCTCTTTGCAGCTCTGACTTTATGGCAAGGCATCAATGAAGATGGATTAGTGGGGCCCACCTGCTGATCTGCACATCTCTAGGGACAGGAAAACCACCACTAGGAGAACAAATGGTGTAGTTGCATCCACTTTGAAATTCATTTGGAACTGCTTGCTAAATTCATTTAGGGTGCAATCCAGAGTATCTACGGGGAGTCCTTGCTCCGGTGTAAGAACAATTTGCTCTGGATTGCAATATGAATTTCCCATAGGTTTTCACTAGGTGGTGCAGTAACTACGGGTGCAGGTAATGTCTCTTACGTGCTCCCGTAGTTACTCTGGATTGTAGGGTTAGAACTGCTTGTTCTAAGGCCTCGTCTTTGTAAAAGGGAAGATTTTATCTATCTGAAAGAGAACTGATTTGTGTTCATTTGTTTTTCTATCTATCTGATTTGTGCTTTTGGTGTAGCAGGCCTGAAGCAGGCCTAAATATTTCCTCCCATTATTGCACATTATTGTGCAGGAAGCCAGAGATGGTTCATTTCTGCTATTCCTCAGCACATCAATAGCACATCAACGGCCATCAGAAACGTTTGTCTTCACAAACAATTATCAGCTATCATCATGTGCTTTATTATTTTTCTATATAATATTATTTTTGCTATATAATATTCTAACCCCTTGCTAGGCCAAGAGCTTGACCTGTTCTCCTGTGCTGCTGCCTGCCCTGCATTACAGGACTATACTACAAACTGTGAACTCTCAACTATAAACTTTATGTCAGATATATGGTTAATGAATGTTTTGCAAGTTGTAATATATCAAAATTCTTTGTTCCACAACACTTCCTAATAAAAAACAAAGTTATACTGAAACTGGAAGCAACATTTATTCATTACATGTGCCGTACTTCAGTATTGGGAAAATAAATCCAAACGAACACAGGTGGTAGTGAAAAAACCTGGGCATGCTAGGGTTTATAATTCTCAGTCATTCCAGCATAATGACAAATTCTCATTCGTGATTCCTAATTCTAGTCATTAATTCTCAGTCAAGATTCTATTTGGTATTTCTGTGTTTGGAGCTGAATAATTTAGAGTTGATCCTGTTTCACGGGAGGTACGTGATAGAGCTTTTACATAAGGCAGAGGTTGAGGGATACTGCATTTTGTCATTCATGAATTTTTTAATGTTTTAAAGTATTTTATCAATTCTGTTTTTAATTCTGTGTTGTTAGTTGCCTTGAGCCCACATCACAGAGAACGGTGGGATACAAATCTATTAATTAAATAAAAGAAAGATAAAGATAGGAGTCTTTCATCTTGTGACCACCACCACAATCACCTTCACTGTTTCTTGATACTTGACCTCAGAATGGATTGATAGGTATTGTTGTTTGTTAACCCATGTCCGACTCTTCATGACCAGGTGGACTGCAGCATACCAGGCCCTATTATCCTCCTCTATCTTCCAAAGTCTCTACAAAATGATAATTGGTTGCTACTTCTTACGTTCAGAGCCCAATTCTATGACTGTCTACTCAGAATTAAGTTTCATTGTAGTCTTTGGGACTTACTCCCTGGAAAGTATGAATAGACACTTTCCCGGGAGGAAGACGTACTGAACACAATGGGGCATACATTTCAGTAGACATGATTAGGATTGTGCTCTTAGTCTCATTTTTTTCAATTACGTATTTTAATTTCTCTCCCACTATTACTAGTGCAAGAAGATATAGGCAGACTTGTAATCAAGGCCAACTTTTGTTGAACTACCTCAAGAAAGAAAATACAGGAACTGTAAATATTAAGGCTTTTAAAGATTTAAAAAGCTGCATATTAAGGCTTTTGAACATTTTAAAGCTGCAGAGCCAATGTGAACAATTAGACTATGATTCAATATACCTACTGATAAATAATGCAACTTTTATTCTAGTATAATAACTAAACATTATCAGCACATCCTGGCCCTGGAATTTGCAGTCAAGGAGATCAATGAAAATCCACAGATCTTGCCCAACATCACTTTGGGCTTCCACATCTATGACAGCCATTTCGAAGAAAAATGGACCTATCACAACACAATGCTACTGCTATCTTCATTGGACAGATTTGTCCCCAACTACAAGTGTGGCATTCAGCATAAGCTAATAGCAGTCATTGGGGGACTGGACTCCAGAGTCTCACATTATGTGGCAAATATCTTGGAAATCTATAAGGTGCCACAGGTAAGATATTGTTGTATTTCTTCATTCACATCTCCTTGATTCTTTAAAGTTTCAATATGTGGTTTATCAGCATGAGAATCTTTCCATGTTAAAAGAATTGCTGGAACAAAACGTAAATTATTTGCTTTGATCACTTGAAAATATTCTATAAATACCAGTATTGTATTCTTTCCCCTTCTCATCTATCATGAGCTCATCTACGGTCCTTCTCCATTTCTGGATGATGAAACTACTGGACATCCCCTCTATCAGATGGTCCCCAAGAGAAATATTCAGTATGAAGGGATGCTCGCTCTACTTCTCCATTTCAACTGGACATGGATTGTGCTTGCTACGATGGACAATGATGATGGAGAAGACTTCGTACAAAAAGTGGTACCCATGTTTTCACAGAGAGGGATCTGTTTTGACTTCATTATAAGGATGTTTAATACTGTTTTTATCCCAGAAATGAACAAAAGTTTTCAAGATGGTGTAAAAATACATGATAAAATCATGCAATCTGAAGCGAATGTATTTCTTGTCTATGGGGAATCTTATTCCATGGTCATTCTGAGATGGTTCCCATATCTATCAGAACAGGAACACATGACCCATAAAGGTAAAGTGTTGATAATGAGTGCCCAGATGGAGTTCATATCATATATCTTTCAAAGAACGTGGGATCCAGGAATATTTGAAGGTGCTATATCCTTCACATTTCATACCAATGACCCACCTGGATTTCAGCAGTTTGTTGAGAGCAGAAACCCCTCCAGCAATAATGGAGATGGCTTCATCAGACATTTCTGGCAAAGTGTATTCAGCTGTGTCTTTCCAAATTCAACTCTGGGCACAGTGAATGAAGATGTTTGCACTGGGGAGGAGAAGCTGGACACAATTCCCAGCCATTTTTTTGAACTGAGGATGACGGGGCACAGCTACAGTGTCTACAATGCTGTCTATGCTGTCGCCCATGCTTTACATGCTATGGCCCTCTCTGGATTTTTGCTTTCTGAACTGGAAGGTGGAACTGTACACAAGCCTCCATATCAGCGACTGTGGCGGGTAAGGGTTTATTCTGGTTTTTCCTGATTTGTAGTATTCCCCAGTAGGGCTTCCAGCATTAGTTGTTAAATGTGCTGTGCCTGTCAATCTGAAAAGCATTTGACAAGGTCCCACATGACATTTTAATTGGGAAGTTGGAAAAATATGGGCTAGACGAGGCAATTGTTAGATGGATCTGCAACTGGCTCAATGACCGCACATAAAGGGTTTAAATAAATGGTTCTGTGTCAACCTGGAGGTCGGTTTCAATTGGGGTACCCCACGGCTCAGTCTTGGGCCCTGTTCTTTTTAACATTTTCATCAGTGACTTGGAGGAAGGGATACGGGGGAGCCTGATCAAATTTGCGGATGACACCAAACTGGGAGGAGTAGCAAACACAACAGAAGACAGAAGAAACCTCCAGGAGGATCTAGATAAACTCGAATCATGGGCTGTAACAGAATGAATTTCAACAGGGAGAAGTGCAAGGTTCTGCACTTAGGAAACAAAAACCAAAAATACAGGTATAAAATGGGGGATACTTGACTTGGCAGCACAACATGTGAGCGGGATCTTGGAGATGCTGTGGATCACAAGCTGAACATGAGTCCGCAGTGTGATGTGTCTGCAAAGAAGGCAAATGCCATTTTAGGCTGCATTAAGAGGACTGTAGCTTCCAAGTCGCGGGAAGTTCTCGTTCCTCTTTATTCTGCATTGGTCAGACCTCACCTTGAGTACGGTGTTCAGTTCTGGGCACCTCACTTTAAGAAAGATGCAGCCAAACTGGAGCAAGTCCAGAGGAGAGCGACAAGAATGATCAGTGGGATGGAAGGGAAGCCCTACGAGGAAAGGTTGGGGGAACTTGGGATGTTCAGCCTGGAGAAGAGGAGGCTGAGAGGAGACATGATTGCCCTCTCCAGATACCTGGAGGGCTGTCATAGGTAGGAAGGGGCTCATTTGTTCGTAGCTGCTTCTGAAAGCAGAACTAGAACCAATGGGTACAAACTGCAAGAAAGGAGATTCCGGTTAGATATCCGGAAAAAAATTCCTGATGCTGAGGGCAGTTCGGTAGTGAAACAGATTGCCAAGGGAGGTGGTGGACTCTCCCTCACTGGGGATCTTCAAGCAGAGGCTCGACGAGCACCTGTCGGGGATGCTCTAGGACAGCGTTTCTCAAAGTGGGGGTCGGGACCCCTTTGAGGGTCGCCTGGAGCTTTCCTGGGGGTTGCCTAAAGACTCCTGGTGCAGGGGGCCAGGTGGGAAGACCTGGCAGAAACGCTGGAGGTGCTGCGGCTGGAAGAAGCCGCTGAGAAGCAGCTCAGAAGGAGCCTCTGAGCAGCTGTGAGACGATGTGGAGCCTTGGGGGTGGGAAGGATTGCAACCTTAGAGCCCAGTTCTATGCATGTCTACTCAGAAGTCAGTCCCATGATAGTGAATGGGACTTACTCCCAGGAAATAGTGGCTGGCTCTGCTGCCTGAGATCCCAATCCTATGGAGATCTCCTCTCACCCAGGTACTTACATTCCCATTCCTCCCTTCTTTCCTTCCTTCCTTCCTTCCTTCTTTCCTTCCTTCCTCCCTTCCTTCCTTCCTTCCTTTCCCAGTCACCCCCTCTTAGCTATGCCACATATATCTATCTATCTATCTATCTATCTATCTATCTATCTATCTATCTATCTATCTATCTATCTATCTATCTATATTACGTATTGTTTTTATGATTAATCGCTATGCTTTAATTATGTTCAATTTGTAACAATGAAAATAAACCCTGCATATCAGATGTTTGCATTACTATTCATAACAGAAGCAAAATTACAGTTATGAAGTAGCAACAAAATTATTTAAAATATAAAATATAAATAAAATAATAAAATATAAAATATAAAATAATTTTATGGTTGGGGGGTCTCCACAACATGAGGAACTGTATTAAGGGGTCACGGCATTAGGAAGTTTGAAAACCACTGCTCTAGGGAGATTTCCTGCTGCAGGCAGGGGGTTGGACTAGATGACCTACGAGGTCCCTTCCAACTCTATGATTCTATGAAGATCAGCAGGTCTGTGGTTCAAGACTCAATTACTGCAAGACAGAGTGATTTCCCATCAATTGCCCAGCTCCTGCCAACCTAGCACTTCAAAAGCATGCAAAATACAAGTAGGTAAGAAAGTACAATGTCCATTTCCAAGCAGGCCACATCTCCACAGAGGCGTCTTTGAAAAATGCAGGCTTCATAGCTTAAGAAACGCAGATAAGCACAGATCCCTAGAGTCAGTCATGACTAGCAGCGTAACCTGTGTGGGACACTTTTACTCCTTTTCATTTACACTGGTCCCTCCTGCATTTCTCAGTGTTAGCTGTTAGCTTTTAATAAGAATAGCAGTAACTATCTGTATCTGAAAAATTTGTATCTGAAAAATTTACCGATAACATTTCAGCTGGATGTGAATTGTGGTCCTTCCTCTTCATAATGACAATGTAGAAAGATCTGCAGAATCTTCTTTGACAATTTGTAGGATTTTTGTAGATCGCGGGAGTTAGACATGATTAAAATGTCATATATGTAACACTTAAGTATATCATGTTCCTTACATATATTTTATATTGAAAATGTAGCCTAACAGTGGAATTCCAAGCCTGTCTATTCAGAACTAAAAAATATTGCATTCAATGGAGGCTACTCCCAGGAAAGTGTGTTTATGACAACAGCCTGAATGGAGTAAATTTATAAGTTGATCACCTCATAATACCCAAGTGTAGATTTTCAGTGCTAACTATTGTGTTTTTCCATCCAGTTCCTGAGAACTGTCTCATTTAACAACAGCGCTGGGGACCAGATTTCTTTTGACAAGAATGGAGAGTTAATTTCTGGATTGGATCTCATCAACTGGAATGTTTCCTCTAACCACTCTTTTCATAGAGTGACAGTAGGGAGGATGGATCCCCAGGCACCTCCAGGCCAAGAATTCACCATCAATGAGGACACCTTGATGTGGCACCAGTGGTTCAATCAAGTAGGATCCTATTGTTGGCATTCTTGGAAAACTTGCTGTTCTGGTGACACTTCCAGATCACCTCTTCGCCATAAATAAGGGAATCATGATATGGCTCCAGTTGTTTTATCAGGGGGAAATCCTATTGTCACGTTAGGAAGACCGACAATCCAGTTTTGCATGAGCCGTATGTTTGAGGCTCCGTTTCAGGCTGAGGTGCTGCTTTCATTTGAATGATTTTGACTGAAGGAAGGCCAATGTATGTATTGTTCTACAGTTCAAAGTGTTGTTTCCTAGTTGTGTCTGTAATAATTCAGAAATAGTCAGAGCAGGCTGGGGCTTTATATACGCTAAAGAGATGGACATTCCCAAGATCTCCAGCATGAACACCGGATGCAGTGTGGCCACTGGTTAGAATTGGGCCATCCATAGGAAGAGGCCCCAGAAATGTGAGAATTCCATGCATATGGATAATCCTAACAATTTGTGTTGTCTTTTTAAATATATCTTTCAGGTGCAACCTCTTTCTGTATGTAGCCAGAGCTGCTCTCCTGGATACTTCAAGAAAGTGAAGGAGGGGAAACCATTTTGCTGCTATGACTGCATCCCATGTCCAGAAGGGGAGATTTCAAACCAGGAGGGTAAGAATTCTCATTTATGGATCGATCAAACAGAGAAACATGCCAATCAAATTGGAAAATTTGAGATCTAGGAAGTACCAGTTCGTCACTGGAACATCACTTCTGCTGACAGATCAACACACCATGTTCCACCAGCAAAGATCCAGTTAGGATTGGACTGTAACTTTCCTTCCTGTATCAATATTATTGAAATATGTTTGAATATTAATTATGACTGAAAAGTTTAGTAGGGGGTTTTTGGACACTGCTGCTGTAAAGGAAATAATATAATTTTTCCCTTGATTTACTTTCAGTATAAAATTGCAAGTATAACCGAATGCTCTAAGGATTTAATAAAATGTTATTTTTTTAGAGACCCGTATTTTGTCATGTTGTATAGTACATTTTCATAACAAGCACATCCTTTCCCTTTTAGACATGGATGACTGCGATAAATGCACAGAAGAAAACTATCCAAACCAAAAACAAGATGCATGTATTCCCAAGACTCTGGCCTTCCTATCTTATGAAGATCCTGTGGGGATCAGTTTGGCCTTCTTTGCCCTCTTGCTTTCCTTGATCACAGTGTTGATGATAACAACATTCAGGAAACACCACAACACTCCCATCGTAAAAGCCAACAACCGCAACCTCACCTACACCCTCCTCACCTCCCTCCTGCTCTGCTTCCTCTGCGTCTTGCTATTCATCGGACAACCTGGCAAAGTGACGTGTCTCCTCCGACAAACCATCTTTGGCATTGTCTTCTCAGTGGCCGTTTCTTGTGTCTTGGCAAAGACCATCACGGTGGTTCTGGCTTTCATGGCCACCAAGCCTGGAAGCACATTGTGGACATGGGTGGGCACCAGACTGGCCACCGGTATTGTTCTTTCTGGCTCCCTCCTTCAAGGAGGCGTTTGTATTGCATGGTTGGCAACGTCTCCTCCTTTCCCAGACACTGACAAGCACACAGTGCTGGAAGAAATGGTCCTGGGATGTAATGAGGGGTCTGTAACAATGTTCTACTGTGTCTTGGGCTATATGGGTTTTCTAGCCACTGTCAGTTTCATGGTGGCGTTCCTTGCCAGGAAGTTACCTGATACTTTCAACGAAGCCAAGTTCATCACCTTCAGCATGTTGGTCTTTTGCAGTGTGTGGCTCTCCTTCGTTCCCACCTACCTGAGCACCAAAGGCAAGTATATGGTGGCCGTGGAGATCTTCTCCATCTTGGCCTCCAGTGCCGGATTGCTGGGATGCATCTTTTTCCCCAAATGCTACATCATTCTATTAAGGCCTGAGTTGAACAGCAAGGAACAACTAACAAGAAAAAAGGTCTGATCCAAATTGAAGCTCTTATACAAGAGAAAACATTTTCTCTTGTGTAAAGTAAGCTTCTGATTACCCAATGACATGTTCATCACAAAAGTTATTTAGTTCTTTGTAAATAGTGGTCAGAATCACCATAACACGTTCCTACAAATACATTTTGGGGGGAGCGGGATATAAAAATTTAACACAAATCCTTGTTTAGACATGAAGCTTCTTGAGTGACCTCTCTGCCTAATCTACCTCACAAGGTTGTTGTGAGGAAAAAAAAGAGAAGAGAAACCAGGTGCAATACAGGCAGGGGGAGCAAAATGGGGGGAGATGTCTTGGATCCAAAGGGATGAGACTCTCTCTAAGACTTTCTACTACACCCCCCTCTAGCTACACCTCAGCTGGATAGAACTCAGAGTCACCATATGTTCCCTTTCTCCAGGACATATCCTCTTCTTTCATCTTGTGTCCTGGAAAACTTTTTTCATTGACCTCCTTTTCCTTGTGAGCAGGGAGCTTGTAGCTGTCTTGTAATAAATAAATTATATGTAATAAATCATTTGTAATAGTTTTACATTTAATAAGTAATATAGTGTTTGAAATAACCATGTGAAAGCATTATGTATGTGTTTTTAGCTTTTATTTTGTCCTACATTTTTGGTTTGGAGCTTTGAGCTCTTTTCTGAGTATGACATCTATGGCTCTATGGATGAAATTCTAGTCACAGTTTCCTTAGAGTATGACCCACTGACTGTAATGGGACTTACTTCTGAGTAAGGGCTTTGGCTCTGTGACTGGAATCCTGTCCACATTTCCCTGGGAGAAAGAGTCACTGAGTAGACGTGGAGTTGCTTTCTGAAGGGGACAAACAGGGAGTCTTTTTTCCTCCCTTCCTCCACCTGGAAACTTGCTCAGTTCCAGCTCTGGTGGGCTCCATCTTCAGCAGCTGGATGGATGTGTTCATCCATCCCTCCATCCAGCTATCTGAGCTGCTGCGGTAGAGACATGGTGAGGAAAGGGTGACCAGACACTCACTCACACTCAAACATTCCATGCATGCAGACACTCACCAGAAACTCAGTTGATCACTCTCTCACACACACACTCACGCACACACTCTCACACACACAGGCTGCATGGGTTTCACCTTGCAGGCAGGAGACCTTGGCCAGTCAAGAGACACTCCCACACCACGGGAGAGTCGGGGCTAACCTGCGAGGTTACGGGGAGGTTACAGACTGTGGAGCCACCTGAGAAACAACAGATTTTGCTGCTGCTGTGCATGAGCCCTCCTTCTTCCTGCAGCCCTCCTTTCTCCCGCTCTGAGAAGCCCAGATCAAAATCAAGGCCCACAGCTCTTGGTGCGCTGTCACCACTACTGAGCTGCTTCTGGAGTTTTGGAAATCACTCATGGGCCACAGGTGTGCTTGAAAAGGTTCGCATACAGCCCATGGGCCACATGTTTAACATTTCTGCACAGGGGATGATGGTGCACATGGGGCAATGGTGCATATGCGGGGGACAGTGCATGGGGTGGACGATATGCATATGGGAGATTTTGCAGATGGGGTGATGGTGCACATGTGAGTGTTGCATGTGGTGTGCATGGGGGAGGGTGTGCATGTGGGATGAGGGTATTGCACATGGGGGATGATGAGCATGGGGGTGTTGTGTATGAGAGGATGGTGTACCATGGGCAGATGACATGTGGGGGGATTTTACTCCTGCAACGCAGGTATGTTTTCACTAGTATTTTATATTTTCTTTATTATTTTGTATTATATTACAGTACTTGCATGACAAAGTCTCAAATGACACAGTATTGGAACGTGCTGGAATCTCTAGCATGTTCACACTTCTGAAACAGCGGCGTCTACGCTGGCTTGGTCATGTCGTGAGAATGGCTGATGGTCGGATTCCAAAAGATCTATGGAGAATTAGTGCAGGGAAAGCGCCCAAGAAGGAGACCACAGCTGCGATACAAGGACATCTGCAGGAGGGATCTAAAGGCCTTGGGAATGGACATCAACAGCTGGGAAATCTTGACCTCTGACCGTTCAGCGTGGAGGCAAAAGACCCAGCATGGCCTTCTCCAACTGGAAGAGACACTTGTTCGGCAGGCTGAAGCAAAGAGACAGACCCGAAAGCAGCGAAACCTGGGACCTGGGCAGGGGACGGAATTTATTTGTCCTCAGTGTGGAAGGGATGGACACTCTCAAATTGGCCTCTTTAGTCACACTAGATGTTGTTTCAGGACCTCCAATCAGAGCACGATACCATAGTCTTTCGAGACTGAAGGATGCCAATAATAATGAGAAATGTACCTATGCTGCAAAAGTTAAATTTCAAGATATTTCCAACATCAACTGAGCAAGAAATGCCCCCATGCAACACACCCCCTGTGCAGTGGTGGTCCCATAACCCCCATCCAACACACACACCTGTGCAACACATTCCCCATGTGCACCATACCCTCATGCACATCTTCCCCCATGCACCATTGGCCCAAGTGCACTATTTTGGATTACAAACATGCTTCCAGAACAAATTATGCTTGTAAACCACTGTACTATTATGGTGGAGAAGGGCCAGTCTTCCAATAGACACATGGAAGACGAATGTTTGATTCCTGAAGTTTAATTTATTATTGTTATATTGTTTTGGAAAAGAAAGCTACCAAGAAATCCCCCACCATTGGGTCTGAAAGACATGTTCAGCTTTTGGAAATGGGAATACAGCAGGACATGATGGCAGATCAGACACCATTAAAGTGGGTTGCAATCACCATCACACCATCTTGCCCCATGAGAAAGCCCCTGTTCTTACAACTTGCTCTTTCCTTCCCTACTTTCAGAACACAGGTTGCAGTTTCTGCCATCTTTCATTTGTTATAGGTTATTTAATACCCACATGTCCCTTGCTATCATACAGAACAAACGTCAAAACCACTTCTGAGTTGTGAAAAACATGTTTTCCTCACCAAATCCACAGAGAATTCCCAGCTATGAATTCACAATTACTTTCCAGTTTCATTATCTTAAGAACTGTCATTAATCCAGTTTCAGTAATCCATGGAGTTTTGGTGGCCCTAGAATCTGACTGCAGTGACTCTGATGGATTTCATTAATATACCCGGTGTTACTATCAAGACTTCAGCCAAAGAAAATGGAACATGCAGTGATCCACAGGTTCAGTCCTGGGTACTTATAAATGATATATTCCAGAGTTTAGGTAGATTGGAACACAAATCATTTAGTTATAGTTGTGCTTAGGATGGTGGTAATAGTGATGCTGATGCTTCCACTGCTACCTCTCAGGGCATGCAAAGCTCATACTGGTAACTGCCGAGTCTGCCATCCTCACCCTCCTCTCCAAAAGTATCATCAGCCAGGAGATTTCACCCTTGGAGGCATTGCTTCTCAGTCCTTCATTGTTGCCGACGCAATACATTTCACTGGAGTAGCCCCACTGGCATCATTTGAAGACCTCACGTAAGAAGCTGAGTTTTGTTTTCCTTCCTTTCTCACTTGAATGGTCAGTCCAAGGAGCTGAAGCCTTGGAGCAGACGTAGTGAAAGTTAATAGACCACAGGGAAAGCTGACAGCAGAAGCACCTTTTTCCGGACAGGAAAAGAAATCTACCAAATAAGTACTTTAAAAATTTTTTTTCATCTTCTGAAAATGATTCCTTTCACATTGTTCTTTTTCCTTCTATAAATTGCCACATCAAAATTTTCCCTGGCTCTTCCCCATTATCTTTTGCTTCTCTTCCTTTTTCCTGGATCCTGAAACCCTCTCAGGCCGCAGTCCTAAAGACTTTCCTGGGTCTAAAACACATTGAACACACTGAGGCTTACTTTTGAGTAGACATGGTTAGGCTTGTGCTCTCAATTGCTTAGTCTCCATTTGTTGTTGTTGTTGTTGTTGTTGTTGTTGTTGTTGTTGTTGTTCTTGTTGTTGTTGTTGTTTTGGAGACGTAAGATTGATATACAGTACAATGACCAGCAAGTCTGGGCAGACGATGTGTTGCCACACTCACTTCCCAAAGAGTTACCAAGCCTATAGCATGGGAGGAGGTCCATCATGGGGTGATGTGCTAGCCTTTTGCTCCAGATGACACAAACCCTAGTGATGCCTCTGAGTCTTGGAAAGGAACTTGGAAAGAAATCATAAACTTCCCTGTTATTATGAGAGTTCCTATTTAATCCCCACTGAGTGATATTTGCAGAAAGTAGCCTTTGGTTGTGTGGATGTCATAGAAAGGGTGGGATCCCCCATTAACAGTGTCCATGCTCAGCAATATTCTCCCTCCTTTTATGCTAGGTTCTCTCTTGTATGCTATTGGCCTACATCCTTGGAGAAACACAAATCATGTCATCTCCAGATTTCTCCCAATGAGTGTTCCCAGTAACATCATTCCAGCTGTGTGATTTCAAAACCATTCAAGCTAATACTCTTATGGCACAGTCCTATGCGTGTCTACTCAGAAGTAAGACTCACTGACTTCAATGGAATTTACCCCAGGAACGTGTATAGAAAATTGCAGCCTTATATTCAGATTTTGAATACTTAAAGTGTTCTTAAACATCTTTCCTTTTGCTAGCATGCCCAGGTGGGAAAAAATCCAAAATTGGTCAGTTTTTCTTTTTTTTCTAATGGACGTTATGCTTATAATTTGACAAGATCTTGTGATTTTTTCTTATACCTGGACAGTTTTAAATCTGAAATCAGGAATGTTTTGAATTTTTATTTTTCCTGTAAAATCAAAATGTTACCACTTGGTATCAGCTGGAAAAAATTCCAACACTAAAGTTACATTCAAATTGTATCTGTTTGCAGCTCTGACTTTATGGCAAGGCATCAATGAAGATGGATTAGTGGGGCCCACCTGCTGATCTGCACATCTCTAGGGACATGAAAACCACCATTATGAGAACAAATGGTGTAGTTGCATCCACTTTGAAATTCATTTGGAACTGCTTGCTAAATTCATTTAGGGTGCAATCCAGAGTATCTACGGGGAGTCCTTGCTCCGGTGTAAGAACAATTTGCTCTGGATTGCAATATGAATTTCCCATAGGTTTTCACTAGGTGGTGCAGTAACTACGGGTGCACATAATGTCTCTTACGTGCCCCCGTAGTTACTCTGGATTGTAGGGTTAGAACTGCTTGTTCTAAGGCCTCGTCTTTGTAAAAGGGAAGATTTTATCTATCTGAAAGAGAACTGATTTGTGTTCATTTGTTTTTCTATCTATCTGATTTGTGCTTTTGGTGTAGCAGGCCTGAAGCAGGCCTAAATATTTCCTCCCATTATTGCACATTATTGTGCAGGAAGCCAGAGGTGGTTCATTTCTGCTATTCCTCAGCACATCAATAGCACATCAACAGCCATCAGAAACGTTTGTCTTCACAAACAATTATCAGCTATCATCATGTGCTTTATTATTTTTCTATATAATATTATTTTTGCTATATAATATTATTTTTCTATATAATATTCTAACCCCTTGCTAGGCCAAGAGCTTGACCTGTTCTCCTGTGCTGCTGCCTGCCCTGCATTACAGGACTATACTACAAACTGTGAACTCTCAACTATAAACTTTATGTCAGATATATGGTTAATCAATGTTTTGCAAGTTGTAATATATCAAAATTCTTTGTTCCACAACACTTCCTAATAAAAAACAAAGTTATACTGAAACTGGAAGCAACATTTATTCATTACATGTGCCGTACTTCAGTAGTGGGAAAATAAATCCAAACGAACACAGGTGGTAGTGAAAAAACCTGGGCATGCTAGGGTTTATAATTCTCAGTCATTCCAGCATAATGACAAATTCTCATTCGTGATTCCTAATTCTAGTCATTAATTCTCAGTCAAGATTCTATTTGGTATTTCTGTGTTTGGAGCTGAATAATTTAGAGTTGATCCTGTTTCACGGGAGGTACGTGATGGAGCTTTTACATAAGGCAGAGGTTGAGGGATACTGCATTTTGTCATTCATGAATTTTTTAATGTTTTAAAGTATTTTATCAATTATGTTTTTAATTCTGTGTTGTTAGTTGCCTTGAGCCCACATCACAGAGAACGGTGGGATACAAATCTATTAATTAAATAAAAGAAAGATAAAGATAGGAGTCTTTCATCTTGTGACCACCACCACAATCACCTTCACTGTTTCTTGATACTCAGAATGGATTGATAGGTATTGTTGTTTGTTAACCCATGTCCGACTCTTCATGACCAGGTGGACTGCAGCATACCAGGCCCTATTATCCTCCTCTATCTTCCAAAGTCTCTACAAAATGATAATTGGTTGCTACTTCTTACGTTCAGAGCCCAATTCTATGACTGTCTACTCAGAATTAAGTTTCATTGTAGTCTTTGGGACTTACTCCCTGGAAAGTATGAATAGACACTTTCCCGGGAGGAAGACGTACTGAACACAATGGGGCATACATTTCAGTAGACATGATTAGGATTGTGCTCTTAGTCTCATTTTTTTCAATTACGTATTTTAATTTCTCTCCCACTATTACTAGTGCAAGAAGATATAGGCAGACTTGTAATGAAGGCCAACTTTTGTTGAACTACCTCAAGAAAGAAAATACAGGAACTGTAAATATTAAGGCTTTTAAAGATTTAAAAAGCTGCATATTAAGGCTTTTGAACATTTTAAAGCTGCAGAGCCAATGTGAACAATTAGACTATGATTCAATATACCTGCTGATAAATAGGTATAAATAAATAAACAATTAGACTATGATTCAATATACCTACTGATAAATAATGCAACTTTTATTCTAGTATAATAACTAAACATTATCAGCACATCCTGGCCCTGGAATTTGCAGTCAAGGAGATCAATGAAAATCCACAGATCTTGCCCAACATCACTTTGGGCTTCCACATCTATGACAGCCATTTCGAAGAAAAATGGACCTATCACAACACAATGCTACTGCTATCTTCATTGGACAGATTTGTCCCCAACTACAAGTGTGGCATTCAGCATAAGCTAATAGCAGTCATTGGGGGACTGGACTCCAGAGTCTCACATTATGTGGCAAATATCTTGGAAATCTATAAGGTGCCACAGGTAAGATATTGTTGTATTTCTTCATTCACATCTCCTTGATTCTTTAAAGTTTCAATATGTGGCTTATCAGCATGAGAATCTTTCCATGTTAAAAGAATTGCTGGAACAAAACGTAAATTATTTGCTTTGATCACTTGAAAATATTCTATAAATACCAGTATTGTATTCTTTCCCCTTCTCATCTATCATGAGCTCATCTACGGTCCTTCTCCATTTCTGGATGATGAAACTACTGGACATCCCCTCTATCAGATGGTCCCCAAGAGAAATATTCAGTATGAAGGGATGCTCGCTCTACTTCTCCATTTCAACTGGACATGGATTGTGCTTGCTACGATGGACAATGATGATGGAGAAGACTTCGTACAAAAAGTGGTACCCATGTTTTCACAGAGAGGGATCTGTTTTGACTTCATTATAAGGATGTTTAATACTGTTTTTATCCCAGAAATGAACAAAAGTTTTCAAGATGGTGTAAAAATACATGATAAAATCATGCAATCTGAAGCGAATGTATTTCTTGTCTATGGGGAATCTTATTCCATGGTCATTCTGAGATGGTTCCCATATCTATCAGAACAGGAACACATGACCCATAAAGGTAAAGTGTTGATAATGAGTGCCCAGATGGAGTTCATATCATATATCTTTCAAAGAACGTGGGATCCAGGAATATTTGAAGGTGCTATATCCTTCACATTTCATACCAATGACCCACCTGGATTTCGGCAGTTTGTTGAGAGCAGAAACCCCTCCAGCAATAATGGAGATGGCTTCATCAGACATTTCTGGCAAAGTGTATTCAGCTGTGTCTTTCCAAATTCAACTCTGGGCACAGTGAATGAAGATGTTTGCACTGGGGAGGAGAAGCTGGACAGCATTCCCAGCCATTTTTTTGAACTGAGGATGACGGGGCACAGCTACAGTGTCTACAATGCTGTCTATGCTGTCGCCCATGCTTTACATGCTATGGCCCTCTCTGGATTTTTGCTTTCTGAACTGGAAGGTGGAATTGTACACAAGCCTCCATATCAGCGACTGTGGCGGGTAAGGGTTTATTCTGGTTTTTCCTGATTTGTAGTATTCCCCAGTAGGGCTTCCAGCATTAGTTGTTAAATGTGCTGTGCCTGTCAATCTGAAAAGCATTTGACAAGGTCCCACATGACATTTTAATTGGGAAGTTGGAAAAATATGGGCTAGACGAGGCAATTGTTAGATGGATCTGCAACTGGCTCAATGATCGCACATAAAGGGTTTAAATAAATGGTTCTGTGTCAACCTGGAGGTCGGTTTCAATTGGGGTACCCCACGGCTCAGTCTTGGGCCCAGTTCTTTTTAACATTTTCATCAATGACTTGGAGGAAGGGATACGGGGGAGCCTGACCAAATTTGCGGATGACACCAAACTGGGAGTAGTAGCAAACACAACAGAAGACAGAAGAAAGCTCCAGGAGGATCTGAATAAACTAGAATGCTGGGCTGTAACAAATAGAATGAATTTCAACAGGGAGAAGTGCAAAGTTCTGCACCTAGGAAATAAAAACCAAAAATACAGGTATAAAATGGGGGATACTTGGCTTGGCAGCACAACATGTGAGCGGGATCTTGGAGTTGCCGTGGATCACAAGCTGAATATGAGTCAGCAGTGTGATGTGTCTGCAAAGAAAGCAAATGCCATTTTAGGCTGCATTAAGAGGACTGTAGCTTCCAAGTCGCGGGAAGTTCTAGTTCCTCTTTATTCAGCATTGGTCAGACCTCACCTTGAGTACTGTGTTCAGTTCTGGGCACCTCACTTTAAGAAAGATGCAGCCAAGCTGGAGCAAGTCCAGAGGAGAGCGACAAGAATGATCAGTGGGATGGAAGGGAAGCCCTACGAGGAAAGGTTGGGGGAACTTGGGATGTTCAGCCTGGAGAAGAGGAGGCTGAGAGGAGACATGATTGCCCTCTCCAGATACCTGGAGGGCTGTCATAGGTAGGAAGGGGCTCATTTGTTCATAGCTGCTTCTGAAAGCAGAACTAGAACCAATGGGTACAAACTGCAAGAAAGGAGATTCCGGTTAGATATCCGGAAAAAAATTCCTGATGCTGAGGGCAGTTCGGTAGTGGAACAGATTGCCAAGGGAGGTGGTGGACTCTCCCTCACTGGGGATCTTCAAGCAGAGGCTCGACGAGCACCTGTCAGGGATGCTCTAGGACAGCGTTTCTCAAAGTGGGGGTCGGGACCCCTTTGAGGGTCGCCTGGAGCTTTCCTGGGGGTTGCCTAAAGACTCCTGGTGCAGGGGGCCAGGTGGGAAGACCTGGCAGAAACGCTGGAGGTGCTGCGGCTGGAAGAAGCCGCTGAGAAGCAGCTCAGAAGGAGCCTCTGAGCAGCTGTGAGACGATGTGGAGCCTTGGGGGTGGGAAGGATTGCAACCTTAGAGCCCAGTTCTATGCACGTCTACTCAGAAGTCAGTCCCATGATAGTGAATGGGACTTACTCCCAGGAAATAGTGGCTGGCTCTGCTGCCTGAAATCCAATCCTATGGAGATCTCCTCTCACCCAGGTACTTACATTCCCATTCCTCTCTTCCTTCCTTCCTTCCTTTCCCAGTCACCCCCTCTTAGCTGTGCCACATCTATCTATCTATCTATCTATCTATCTATCTATCTATCTATCTATCATTAAGTATTGTTTTTATGATTGATCGCTATGCTTTAATTACGTTCAATTTGTAACAATGAAAATACACTCTGCATATCAGATGTTTGCATTACTATTCATAACAGTAGCAAAATTACAGTTATGAAGTAGCAACAAAAATAATTTTATGGTTGAGGGTCCCCACAACATGAGGAACTGTATTAAGGGGTCACGGCATTAGGAAGTTTGAAAACCACTGCTCTAGGGAGATTTCCTGCTGCAGGCAGGGGGTTGGACTAGATGACCTACGAGGTCCCTTCCAACTCTATGATTCTATGATTCTATGAAGATCAGCAGGTCTGTGGTTCAAGACTCAATTACTGCAAGACAGAGTGATTTCCCATCAATTGCCCAGCTCCTGCCAACCCAGCACTTCAAAAGCATGCAAAATACAAGTAGGTAAGAAAGTACAATGTCCATTTCCAAGCAGGCCACATCTCCACAGAGGCGTCTTTGAAAAATGCAGGCCTCATAGCTTAAGAAACGCAGATAAGCACAGATCCCTAGAGTCAGTCATGACTAGCAGCGTAACCTGTGTGGGACACTTTTACTCCTTTTCATTTACACTGGTCCCTCCTGCATTTCTCAGTGTTAGCTGTTAGCTTTTAATAAGAATAGCAGTAACTATCTGTATCTGAAAAAATTGTATCTGAAAAATTTACCTATAACATTTCAGCTGGATGTGAATTGTGGTCCTTCCTCTTCATAATGACAATGTAGAAAGATCTGCAGAATCTTCTTTGACAATTTGTAGGATTTTTGTAGATCGCGGGAGTTAGACATGATTGACATGTCATATATGTAACACTTAAGTATATCATGTTCCTTACATATATTTTATATTGAAAATGTAGCCTAACAGTGGAATTCCAAGCCTGTCTATTCAGAACTAAAAAATATTGCATTCAATGGAGGCTACTCCCAGGAAAGTGTGTTTATGACAACAGCCTGAATGGAGTAAATTTATAAGTTGATCACCTCATAATATCCAAGTGTAGATTTTCAGTGCTAACTATTGTGTTTTTCCATCCAGTTCCTGAGAACTGTCTCATTTAACAACAGCGCTGGGGACCAGATTTCTTTTGACAAGAATGGAGAGTTAATTTCTGGATTGGATCTCATCAACTGGAATGTTTCCTCTAACCACTCTTTTCATAGAGTGACAGTAGGGAGGATGGATCCCCAGGCACCTCCAGGCCAAGAACTCACCATCAATGAGGACGCCTTGATGTGGCACCAGTGGTTCAATCAAGTAGGATCCTATTGTTGGCATTCTTGGAAAACTTGCAGTTCTGGTGACACTTCCAGATCACCTCTTCGCCATAAATAAGGGAATCATGATATGGCTCCAGTTGTTTTATCAGGGGAAAATCCTATTGTCAATTTAGGAAGACCGACAATCCAGTTTTGCATGAGCCGTATGTTTGAGGCTGCGTTTCAGGCTGAGGTGCTGCTTTCATTTGAATGATTTTGACTGAAGGAAGGCCAATGTATGTATTGTTCTACAGTTCACAGTGTTGTTCCTAGTTGTGTCTGAAGTAGTTCAGAAATAGTCAGAGCAGGCTGGGGCTTTACTCATGCTAAAGAGCTCAATATTCCCAAGGTCTTCTCTAGCCTGAACACCGGATGCAGTATGGCCACAGGTTAGAATTGGACTATCCATAGGAATGTGAGACTTCCCAGAAATGTGAGACTTCCATGTACATGGGTAACGGTGACAGTAATCCATGTGGTCTTTCATATGCATCTTTCAGGTGCAACCACTTTCTGTATGCAGCCAGAGCTGCTCTCCTGGATTCAGCCAGAAAGTGAAGGAGGGGAAACCATTTTGCTGCTATGACTGCATCCCATGTCCAGAAGGGAAGATTTCAAACCAGGAGGGTAAGAATTCTCATTGACGGATCGATCAGACAGAGAAACATGCCAATTGAACTGGGGAAATTGGAGACTTAGGAAGTACCAGTTCATCACTGGAACATCACTTCTGCTGACAGATCAATACACCATGTTCCACCAGCAGAGGCACCATTAGGATTGGGCTGCAACTTTCCTTCCTGTTTCAATATTATTCAAATATGTTTTATTATTCAAATATGTTTGAATATTAATTATGATTTAAATGTTTAGTAGGGAGGATTTTGGACGCTGCTGCTGTAAAGGACATAATATAATTTTCCCTTTCTTTATTTACAATATAAAATAGCAAGTATAATCAAATGCTCTGTGGATTTAATAAAATGTTCTTTTTTTAGAAACTCATTGTATTTTGTCATGGTGTATAGTACACTTTCATAACAAGCACATCCTTTCCCTTTTAGACATGGATGACTGCGATAAATGCACAGAAGAAAACTATCCAAACCAAAAACAAGATGCATGTATTCCCAAGACTCTGGCCTTCCTATCTTATGAAGATCCTGTGGGGATCAGTTTGGCCTTCTTTGCCCTCTCGCTTTCCTTGATCACAGTGTTGATGATAACAACATTCAGGAAACACCACAACACTCCCATCGTCAAAGCCAACAACCGCAACCTCACCTACACCCTCCTCACCTCCCTCCTGCTCTGCTTCCTCTGCATCTTCCTATTCATCGGACAACCTGGCAAGGTGACGTGTCTTCTCCAACAAACCATCTTTGGCATCGTCTTCTCAGTGGCCGTTTCTTGTGTCTTGGCAAAGACCATCACGGTGGTTCTGGCTTTCATGGCCACCAAGCCTGGAAGCACATTGAGGACATGGGTGGGCACCAGACTGGCCACCGGTATTGTTCTTTCTGGCTCCCTCCTTCAAGGAGGCGTTTGTATTGCATGGTTGGCAACGTCTCCTCCTTTCCCAGACACTGACAAGCACACAGTGCTGGAAGAAATGGTCCTGGGATGTAATGAGGGGTCTGTAACAATGTTCTACTGTGTCTTGGGCTATATGGGTTTTCTAGCCACTGTCAGTTTCATGGTGGCGTTCCTTGCCAGGAAGTTACCTGATACTTTCAACGAAGCCAAGTTCATCACCTTCAGCATGTTGGTCTTTTGCAGTGTGTGGCTCTCCTTCGTTCCCACCTACCTGAGCACCAAAGGCAAGTATATGGTGGCCGTGGAGATCTTCTCCATCTTGGCCTCCAGTGCCGGATTGCTGGGATGCATCTTTTTCCCCAAATGCTACATCATTCTATTAAGGCCTGAGTTGAACAGCAAGGAACAACTAACAAGAAAAAAGTCTGATCCAAATTGAAGCTCTTATACAAGAAGAAACATTTTCTCTTGTGTAAAGTAAGCTTCTGATTACCCAATGACATGTTCATCACAAAAGTTATTTAGTTCTTTGTAAATAGTAGTCAAAATCACCATAACACGTTCCTACAAATACATTTTGGGGGGAGCGGGATATAAAAATTTAACACAAATCCTTGTTTAGACATGAAGCTTCTTGAGTGACCTCTCTGCCTAATCTACCTCACAAGGTTGTTGTGAGGAAAAAAAGAGAAGAGAAACCAGGTGCAATACAGGCAGGGGGAGCAAAATGGGGGGAGATGTCTTGGATCCAAAGGGATGAGATTCTCTCTAAGACTTTCTACTACACCCCCCTCTAGCTACACCTCAGCTGGATAGAACTCAGAGTCACCATATGTTCCCTTTCTCCAGGACATATCCTCTTCTTTCATCTTGTGTCCTGGAAAACTTTTTTCATTGACCTCCTTTTCCTTGTGAGCAGGGAGCTTGTAGCTGTCTTGTAATAAATAAATTATATGTAATAAATCATTTGTAATAGTTTTACATTTAATAAGTAATATAGTGTTTGAAATAACCATGTGAAAGCATTATGTATGTGTTTTTAGCTTTTATTTTGTCCTACATTTCTGGTTTGGAGCTTTGAGCTCTTTTCTGAGTATGACATCTATGGCTCTATGGATGAAATTCTAGTCACAGTTTCCTTAGAGTATGACCCACTGACTGTAACGGGACTTACTTCTGAGTAACAGGCTTTGGCTCTGTGACTGGAATCCTGTCCACATTTCCCTGGGAGAAAGAGTCACTGAGTAGACGTGGAGTTGCTTTCTGAAGGGGACAAACAGGGAGTCTTTTTTCCTCCCTTCCTCCACCTGGAAACTTGCTCAGTTCCAGCTCTGGTGGGCTGCATCTTCAGCAGCTGGATGGATGTGTTCATCCATCCCTCCATCCAGCTATCTGAGCTGCTGCGGTAGAGACATGGTGAGGAAAGGGTGACCAGACACTCACTCACACTCAAACATTCCATGCATGCAGACACTCACCAGAAACTCAGTTGATCACACTCTCTCTCACACACTCACACACACTCTCTCACACACACAGGCTGCATGGGTTTCACCTTGCAGGCAGGAGACCTTGGCCAGTCAGAGACGCTCCCACACCACGGGAGAGTCGGGGCTAGCCTGCGAGGTTACGGGGAGGTTACAGACTGTGGAGCCACCTGAGAAACAACAGATTTTGCTGCTGCTGTGCATGAGCCCTCCTTCTTCCTGCAGCCCTCCTTTCTCCCGCTCTGAGAAGCCCAGATCAAAATCAAGGCCCACAGCTCTTGGTGTGCTGTCACCACTACTGAGCTGCTTCTGGAGTTTTGGAAATCACTCATGGGCCACAGGTGTGCTTGAAAAGGTTCGCATACAGCCCATGGGCCACATGTTTAACATTTCTGCACAGGGGATGATGGTGCACATGGGGCAATGGTGCATATGCGGGGGACAGTGCATGGGGTGGACGATATGCATATGGAAGATTTTGCACATGGGGTGATGGTGCACATGTGAGTGTTGCATGTGGTGTGCATGGGGGAGGGTGTGCATGAGGGATGAGGGTATTGCACATGGGGGATGATGTGCGTGGGGGTGTTATGTATGAGAGGATGGTGTACCATGGGCAGATGACATATGGGGGGATTTTACTCCCGCAACGCAGGTATGTTTTCACTAGTATTTTATATTTTCTTTATTATTTTGTATTATATTACATTACTTGAGAAATGTACCTATGTTGCAAAAGTTAAATTTCAAGATATTTCCAACATCAACTGAGCAAGAAATGCCCCCATGCAACACACCCCCTGTGCAGTGGTGGTCCCATAACCCCCACCCAACACACACACCTGTGCAACACATTCCCCATGTGCACCATTCCCTCATGCACAACTTCCCCCATGCACCATTGGCCCAAGTGCTCCATCCCCCATGCACACCATCCCTCTCCATGCAACATCCAACCATGTGCACCATTACCCCCCATGCAATCCCTCCTCCAGTGCATCTGGCACTGGGCATCAAATTGGCTGGATGACGAGCAGTCAGTCTTCAGTGTTAAACATACAACGAAAACATGTTGCACCTCTTTTCACCCCCTTAGGGGTTAAATTTCTCAAAATTGTTACTTGTTTGGTGCTCATGTCACATAACAAAAACTCTAACCAAATTTCATGCTTCTAGGTCCAGGGGTAGGGCAGGGTTTTATGCTAGGTTACATATATAATTCATTGGTATCCTTCAGTCTCAAAAGTCTATGGTATCGTGCTCTGGATGGAGGTCCTATTTGAAACAGTGACATCTGCACTGGATTGGGCATGTCGTGAGAATGGCTGATGGTCAGATACCCAAGAATTATTTAATAAAAATATATTATTTTATTTTTCTTAATTATATAATAAAAATTTATTATTTTAATCATAGATTCTAAAATAAAAATCATAGATTTTATTTAACGTGTGTTTAATCATACTGAGGTGCAAAATGTGTTTTGAAAACACCGGTAGTCATGTAGAACGTATTACATAAATAAAAATGCTTTTCATAAAAAAAGTTTATTTTTCCCATGTATGGAACACTTATGGGACAACCTGTACATTTTGTAATCATTTTTGCATGAACATTTTGGGCTTGTGCAACAAATTGTCTTACTTTCCAATATTGTTTATGGGAACATTTGCTTTGATATCCTACTATTTTGGATTACAAACATGCTTCCAGAACAAATTATGCTTGTAAACCACTGTACTATTATGGTGGAGAAGGGCCAGTCTTCCAATAGACACATGGAAGACGAATGTTTGATTCCTGAAGTTTAATTTATTATTGTTACATTGTTTTGGAAAAGAAAGCTACCAAGAAATCCCCCACCATTGGGTCTGAAAGACATGTTCAGCTTTTGGAAATGGGAATACAGCAGGACATGATGGCAGATCAGACACCATTAAAGTGGGTTGCAATCACCATCACACTATCTTGCCCCATGAGAAAGCCCCTGTTCTTACAACTTGCTCTTTCCTTCCCTACTTTCAGAACACAGGTTGCAGTTTCTGCCATCTTTCATTTGTTATAGGTATTTAATACCCACATGTCCCTTGCTATCATACAGAACAAACGTCAAAACCACTTCTGAGTTGTGAAAAACATGTTTTCCTCACCAAATCCACAGAGAATTCCCAGCTATGAATTCACAGTTACTTTCCAGTTTCATTATCTTAAGAACTGTCATTAATCCAGTTTCAGTAATCCATGGAGTTTTGGTGGCCCTAGAATCTGACTGCAGTGACTCTGATGGATTTCATTAATATGCCCGGTGTTACTATCAAGACTTCAGCCAAAGAAAATGGAACATGCAGTGATCCACAGGTTCAGTCCTGGGTACTTATAAATGATATATTCCAGAGTTTAGGTAGATTGGAACACAAATCATTTAGTTATAGTTGTGCTTAGGATGGTGGTAATAGTGATGTTGATGCTTCCACTGCTACCTCTCAGGGCATGCAAAGCTCATACTGGTAACTGCCGAGTCTGCCATCCTCACCCTCCTCTCCAAAAGTCTCATCAGCCAGGAGATTTCACCCTTGGAGGCATTGCTTCTCAGTCCTTCATTGTTGCCGACGCAATACATTTCACTGGAGTAGCCCCACTGGCATCATTTGAAGACCTCACGTAAGAAGCTGAGTTTTGTTTTCCTTCCTTTCTCACTTGAATGGTCAGTCCAAGGAGCTGAAGCCTTGGAGCAGACGTAGTGAAAGTTAATAGACCACAGGGAAAGCTGACAGCAGAAGCACCTTTTTCTGGACAGGAAAAGAAAACTACAAAATAAGTACTTTAAAAATTTTTTTTTCATCTTCTGAAAATGATTCCTTTCACATTGTTCTTTTTCCTTCTATAAATTGCCACATCAAAATTTTCCCTGGCTCTTCCCCATTATCTTTTGCTTCTCTTCCTTTTTCCTGGATCCTGAAACCCTCTCAGGCTGCAGTCCTAAAGACTTTCCTGGGTCTAAAACACATTGAACACACTGAGGCTTACTTTTGAGTAGACATGGTTAGGCTTCTGCTCTCAATTGCTTATTCTCCATTTGTTTTTGTTGATGTTGTTGTTGTTGTTGTTGTTGTTGTTGTTTTGGAGACGTAACATTGATATACAGTACAATGACCAGCAAGTCTGGGCAGACGATGTATTGCCACACTCACTTCCCAAGGAGTTACCAAGCCTATAGCATGGGAGGAGGTCCATCATGGGGTGATGTGCTAGCCTTTTGCTCCAGATGACACAAACCCTAGTGATGCCTCTGAGTCTTGGAAAGGAACTTGGAAAGAAATCATAAACTTCCCTGTTATTATGAGAGTTCCTATTTAATCCCCACTGAGTGATATTTGCAGAAAGTAGCCTTTGGTTTTGTGGATGTCATAGAAAGGGTGGGATCCCCCATTAACAGTGTCCATGCTCAGCAATATTCTCCCTCGTTTTATGCTAGGTTCTCTCTTGTATGCTATTGGCCTACATCCTTGGAGAAACACAAATCATGTCATCTCCAGATTTCTCCCAATGAGTGTTCCCAGTAACATCATTCCAGCTGTGTGATTTCAAAATCATTCCTGCTAATACTCTTATGGCACAGTCCTATGCGTGTCTACTCAGAAGTAAGACTCCCTGACTTCAATGGAATTTACCCCAGGAACGTGTATAGAAAATTGCAGCCTTATATTCAGATTTTGAATACTTAAAGTGTTCTTAAACATCTTTCCTTTTGCTAGCATGCCCAGGTGGAAAAAAAACCAAAATTGGTCAGTTTTTCTTTTTTTTCTAATGGACGTTATGCTTATAATTTGACAAGATCTTGTGATTTTTTCTTATACCTGGACAGTTTTAAATCTGAAATCATGAATGTTTTGAATTTTTATTTTTCCTGTAAAATCAAAATTTTACCACTTGGTATCAGCTGGAAAAAATTCCAACACTAAAGTTACATTCAAATTGTATCTGTTTGCAGCTCTGACTTTATGGCAAGGCATCAATGAAGATGGATTAGTGGGGCCCACCTGCTGATCTGCACATCTCTAGGGACAGGAAAACCACCATTATGAGAACAAATGGTGTAGTTGCATCCACTTTGAAATTCATTTGGAACTGCTTGCTAAATTCATTTAGGGTGCAATCCAGAGTATCTACGGGGAGTCCTTGCTCCGGTGTAAGAACAATTTGCTCCGGATTGCAATATGAATTTCCCATAGGTTTTCACTAGGTGGTGCAGTAACTACGGGTGCAGGTAATGTCTCTTACGTGCTCCCGTAGTTACTCTGGATTGTAGGGTTAGAACTGCTTGTTCTAAGGCCTCGTCTTTGTAAAAGGGAAGATTTTATCTATCTGAAAGAGAACTGATTAGTGTTCATTTGTTTTTCTATCTATCTGATTTGTGCTTTTGGTGTAGCAGGCCTGAAGCAGGCCTAAATATTTCCTCCCATTATTGCACATTATTGTGCAGGAAGCCAGAGATGGTTCATTTCTGCTATTCCTCAGCACATCAATAGCACATCAACGGCCATCAGAAACGTTTGTCTTCACAAACAATTATCAGCTATCATCATGTGCTTTATTATTTTTCTATATAATATTATTTTTGCTATATAATATTCTAACCCCTTGCTAGGCCAAGAGCTTGACCTGTTCTCCTGTGCTGCTGCCTGCCCTGCATTACAGGACTATACTACAAACTGTGAACTCTCAACTATAAACTTTATGTCAGATATATGGTTAATGAATGTTTTGCAAGTTGTAATATATCAAAATTCTTTGTTCCACAACACTTCCTAATAAAAAACAAAGTTATACTGAAACTGGAAGCAACATTTATTCATTACATGTGCCGTACTTCAGTATTGGGAAAATAAATCCAAACGAACACAGGTGATAGTGAAAAAACCTGGGCATGCTAGGGTTTATAATTCTCAGTCATTCCAGCATAATGACAAATTCTCATTCGTGATTCCTAATTCTAGTCATTAATTCTCAGTCAAGATTCTATTTGGTATTTCTGTGTTTGGAGCTGAATAATTTAGAGTTGATCCTGTTTCACAGGAGGTACGTGATGGAGCTTTTACATAAGGCAGAGGTTGAGGGATACTGCATTTTGTCATTCATGAATTTTTTAATGTTTTAAAGTATTTTATCAGTTATGTTTTTAATTCTGTGTTGTTAGTTGCCTTGAGCCCACATCACAGAGAACGGTGGGATACAAATCTATTAATTAAATAAAAGAAAGATAAAGATAGGAGTCTTTCATCTTGTGACCACCACCACAATCACCTTCACTGTTTCTTGATACTCAGAATGGATTGATAGGTATTGTTGTTTGTTAACCCATGTCCGACTCTTCATGACCAGGTGGACTGCAGCATACCAGGCCCTATTATCCTCCTCTATCTTCCAAAGTCTCTACAAAATGATAATTGGTTGCTACTTCTTACGTTCAGAGCCCAATTCTATGACTGTCAGAATTAAGTTTCATTGTAGTCTTTGGGACTTACTCCCTGGAAAGTATGAATAGACACTTTCCCGGGAGGAAGACGTACTGAACACAATGGGGCATACATTTCAGTAGACATGGTTAGGATTGTGCTCTTAGTCTCATTTTTTTCACTTACGTATTTTAATTTCTCTCCCACTATTACTAGTGCAAGAAGATATAGGCAGACTTGTAATCAAGGCCAACTTTTGTTGAACTACCTCAAGAAAGAAAATACAGGAACTGTAAATATTAAGGCTTTTAAAGATTTAAAAAGCTGCATATTAAGGCTTTTGAACATTTTAAAGCTGCAGAGCCAATGTGAACAATTAGACTATGATTCAATATACCTGCTGATAAATAATGCAACTTTTATTCTAGTATAATAACTAAACATTATCAGCACATCCTGGCCCTGGAATTTGCAGTCAAGGAGATCAATGAAAATCCACAGATCTTGCCCAACATCACTTTGGGCTTCCACATCTATGACAGCCATTTCGAAGAAAAATGGACCTATCACAACACAATGCTACTGCTATCTTCATTGGACAGATTTGTCCCCAACTACAAGTGTGGCATTCAGCATAAGCTAATAGCAGTCATTGGGGGACTGGACTCCAGAGTCTCACATTATGTGGCAAATATCTTGGAAATCTATAAGGTGCCACAGGTAAGATATTGTTGTATTTCTTCATTCACATCTCCTTGATTCTTTAAAGTTTCAATATGTGGTTTATCAGCATGAGAATCTTTCCATGTTAAAAGAATTGCTGGAACAAAACGTAAATTATTTGCTTTGATCACTTGAAAATATTCTATAAATACCAGTATTGTATTCTTTCCCCTTCTCATCTATCATGAGCTCATCTACGGTCCTTCTCCATTTCTGGATGATGAAACTACTGGACATCCCCTCTATCAGATGGTCCCCAAGAGAAATATTCAGTATGAAGGGATGCTCGCTCTACTTCTCCATTTCAACTGGACATGGATTGTGCTTGCTGCGATGGACAATGATGATGGAGAAGACTTCGTACAAAAAGTGGTACGCATGTTTTCACAGAGAGGGATCTGTTTTGACTTCATTATAAGGATGTTTAATACTGTTTTTATCCCAGAAATGAACAAAAGTTTTCAAGATGGTGTAAAAATACATGATAAAATCATGCAATCTGAAGCGAATGTATTGCTTGTCTATGGGGAATCTTATTCCACGGTCATTCTGAGATGGTTCCCATATCTATCAGAACAGGAACACATGACCCATAAAGGTAAAGTTTTGATTATGAGTGCCCAGATGGAGTTCATATCACATATCTTTCAAAGAACGTGGGATCCAGAAATATTTGAAGGTGCTATATCCTTCACATTTCATAACAATGACCCACCTGGATTTCAGCAGTTTGTTGAGAGCAGAAACCCCTCCAGCAATAATGGAGATGGCTTCATCAGACATTTCTGGCAAAGTGTATTCAGCTGTGTCTTTCCAAATTCAACTCTGGACACAGTGAATGAAGATGTTTGCACTGGGGAGGAGAAGCTGGACACAATTCCCAGCCACTTTTTTGAAATGAGGATGACGGGGCACAGCTACAGTGTCTACAATGCTGTCCATGCTGTCGCCCATGCTTTACATGCTATGGCCCTGTCTGGATTGTTGCTTTCTGAACTGGAAGGTGGAACTGTACACAAGCCTCCATATCAGCGACTGTGGCGGGTAAGGGTTTATTCTGGTTTTTCCTGATTTGTAGTATTCCCCAGTAGGGCTTCCAGACCTTAGTTGTTAAATGTTCTATGCCTGTCAATCTGAAAAGCATTTGACAAGGTCCCACATGACATTTTAATTGGGAAGTTGGAAAAATATGGGCTAGACGAGGCAATTGTTAGATGGATCTGCAACTGGCTCAATGACCGCACATAAAGGGTTTTAATAAATGGTTCTGTGTCAACCTGGAGGTCGGTTTCAATTGGGGTACCCCACGGCTCAGTCTTGGGCCCTGTTCTTTTTAACATTTTCATCAATGACTTGGAGGAAGGGATACGGGGGAGCCTGACCAAATTTGCGGATGACACCAAACTGGGAGTAGTAGCAAACACAACAGAAGACAGAAGAAACCTCCAGGAGGATCTAGATAAACTAGAATACTGGGCTGTAACAAATAGAATGAATTTCAACAGGGAGAAGTGCAAAGTTCTGCACCTAGGAAATAAAAACCAAAAATACAGGTATAAAATGGGGGATACTTGGCTTGGCAGCACAACATGTGAGCGGGATCTTGGAGATGCCGTGGATCACAAGCTGAACATGAGTCAGCAGTGTGATGTGTCTGCAAAGAAAGCAAATGCCATTTTAGGCTGCATTAAGAGGACTGTAGCTTCCAAGTCGCGAGAAGTTCTAGTTCCTCTTTATTCAGCAATGGTGAGACCTCACCTTGAGTACAGTGTTCAGTTCTGGGCACCTCACTTTAAGAAAGATGCAGCCAAACTGGAGCAAGTCCAGAGGAGAGCGACAAGAATGATCAGTGGGATGGAAGGGAAGCCCTACGAGGAAAGGTTGGGGGAACTTGGGATGTTCAGCCTGGAGAAGAGGAGGCTGAGAGGAGACATGATTGCCCTCTTCAGATACCTGGAGGGCTGTCATAGGGAGAAAGGGGCTCATTTGTTCATAGCTGCTTCTGAAAGCAGAACTAGAACCAATGGGTACAAACTGCAAGAAAGGAGATTCCGGTTAGATATCGGGAAAAAAATTCCTGATGCTGAGGGCAGTTCGGTAGTGGAACAGATTGCCAAGGGAGGTGGTGGACTCTCCCTCACTGGGGATCTTCAAGCAGAGGCTCGACGAGCACCTGTCGGGTATGCTCTAGGACAGCATTTCTCAAAGTGGGGGTCGGGACCCCTTTGAGGGTCGCCTGGAGCTTTCCTGGGGGTTGCCTACAGACTCCTGATGCAGGGGGCCAGGTGGGAAGACCTGGCAGAAACGCTGGAGCTGCTGCGGCTGGAAGAAGCCGCTGAGAAGCAGCTCAGAAGGAGCCTCTGAGCAGCTGTGAGACGATGTGGAGCCTTGGGGGTGGGAAGGATTGCAACCATAGAGCCCAGTTCTATGCAGGCCTACTCAGAAGTCAGTCCCATGGTAGTGAATGGGACGTACTCCCAGGAAATGATTGCAGCCTTAAAGGCCAGTTCTTTGCATGTCTACTCAGAAGTCAGTCCCATGATAGTGAATGGGACTTAGTCCCAGGAAATAGTGGCTGGCTCTGCTGCCTGAGATCCCAATCCTATGGAGATCTCCTCTCACCCAGGCACTTACATTCCCATTCCTCTCTTCCTTCCTTCCTTCCTTCCTTCCTTCCTTTTCCAGTCACCCCCTCTTAGCTGTGCCACATCTATCTATCTATCTGTCTATCTATCTGTCTATCTATCTATCTATCTATCTATCTATCTATCTATCTATCTATCTATCTATCTATCTATCTATCTATCATTAAGTATTGTTTTTATGATTGATCGCTATGCTTTAATTACGTTCAATTTGTAACAATGAAAATACACTCTGCATATCAGATGTTTGCATTACTATTCATAACAGTAGCAAAATTACAGTTATGAAGTAGCAACAAAAATAATTTTATGGTTGAGGGTCCCCACAACATGAGGAACTGTATTAAGGGGTCACGGCATTAGGAAGTTTGAAAACCACTGCTCTAGGGAGATTTCCTGCTGCAGGCAGGGGGTTGGACTAGATGACCTACTAGGTCCCTTCCAACTCTATGATTCTGTGATTCTATGAAGATCAGCAGGTCTGTGGTTCAAGACTCAATTAATGCAAGACAGAGTGATTTCCCATCAATTGCCCAGCTCCTGCCAACCCAGCACTTCAAAAGCATGCAAAATACAAGTAGGTAAGAAAGTACAATGTCCATTTCCAAGTAGGCCACATCTCCACAGAGGCGTCTTTGAAAAATGCAGGCTTCATAGCTTAAGAAACGCAGATAAGCACAGATCCCTAGAGTCAGTCATGACTAGCAGCGTAACCTGTGTGGGACACTTTTACTCCTTTTCATTTACACTGGTCCCTCCTGCATTTCTCAGTGTTAGCTGTTAGCTTTTAATAAGAATAGCAGTAACTATCTGTATCTGAAAAATTTGTATCTGAAAAATTTACCTATAACATTTCAGCTGGATGTGAATTGTGGTCCTTCCTCTTCATAATGACAATGTAGAAAGATCTGCAGAATCTTCTTTGACAATTTGTAGGATTTTTGTAGATCGCGGGAGTTAGACATGATTGACATGTCATATATGTAACACTTAAGTATATCATGTTCCTTACATATATTTTATATTGAAAATGTAGCCTAACAGTGGAATTCCAAGCCTGTCTATTCAGAACTAAAAAATATTGCATTCAATGGAGGCTACTCCCAGGAAAGTGTGTTTATGACAACAGCCTGAATGGAGTAAATTTATAAGTTGATCACCTCATAATATCCAAGTGTAGATTTTCAGTGCTAACTATTGTGTTTTTCCATCCAGTTCCTGAGAACTGTCTCATTTAACAACAGCGCTGGGGACCAGATTTCTTTTGACAAGAATGGAGAGTTAATTTCTGGATTGGATCTCATCAACTGGAATGTTTCCTCTAACCACTCTTTTCATAGAGTGACAGTAGGGAGGATGGATCCCCAGGCACCTCCAGGCCAAGAATTCACCATCAGTGAGGACGCCTTGATGTGGCACCAGTGGTTCAATCAAGTAGGATCCTATTGTTGGCATTCTAGGAAACTTGCAGTTCTGGTGACACTTCCAGATCACCTCTTCGCCATAAATAAGGGAATCATGCTATGGCTCCAGTTGTTTTATCAGGGGAAAATCCTATTGTTATGTTAGGAAGACCGACAATGCAGTTTTGCATGAGCCGTATGTTTGAGGCTGCGTTTCAGGCTGAGGTGCTGCTTTCATTTGAATGATTTTGACTGAAGGAAGGCCAATGTATGTATTGTTCTACAGTTCACAGTGTTGTTCCTAGTTGTGTCTGAAGTAGTTCAGAAATAGTCAGAGCAGGCTGGGGCTTTACTCATGCTAAAGAGCTCAATATTCCCAAGGTCTTCTCTAGCCTGAACACCGGATGCAGTATGGCCACAGGTTAGAATTGGACTATCCATAGGAATGTGAGACTTCCCAGAAATGTGAGACTTCCATGTACATGGGTAACGGTGACAGTAATCCATGTGGTCTTTCATATGCATCTTTCAGGTGCAACCACTTTCTGTATGCAGCCAGAGCTGCTCTCCTGGATTCAGCCAGAAAGTGAAGGAGGGGAAACCATTTTGCTGCTATGACTGCATCCCATGTCCAGAAGGGAAGATTTCAAACCAGGAGGGTAAGAATTCTCATTGACGGATCGATCAGACAGAGAAACATGCCAATTGAACTGGGGAAATTGGAGACTTAGGAAGTACCAGTTCATCACTGGAACATCACTTCTGCTGACAGATCAATACACCATGTTCCACCAGCAGAGGCACCATTAGGATTGGGCTGCAACTTTCCTTCCTGTTTCAATATTATTCAAATATGTTTTATTATTCAAATATGTTTGAATATTAATTATGATTTAAATGTTTAGTAGGGAGGATTTTGGATGCTGCTGATGTAAAGAAATAATATAATTTTCCCTTTCTTTATTTACAATATAAAATAGCAAGTATAATCAAATGCTCTGTGGATTTAATAAAATGTTCTTTTTTTAGAAACTCATTGTATTTTGTCATGGTGTATAGTACACTTTCATAACAAGCACATCCTTTCCCTTTTAGACATGGATGACTGCGATAAATGCACAGAAGAAAACTATCCAAACCAAAAACAAGATGCATGTATTCCCAAGACTCTGGCCTTCCTATCTTATGAAGATCCTGTGGGGATCAGTTTGGCCTTCTTTGCCCTCTTGCTTTCCTTGATCACAGTGTTGATGATAACAACATTCAGGAAACACCACAACACTCCCATCGTCAAAGCCAACAACCGCAACCTCACCTACACCCTCCTCACCTCCCTCCTGCTCTGCTTCCTCTGCATCTTCCTATTCATCGGACAACCTGGCAAGGTGACGTGTCTCCTCCAACAAACCATCTTTGGCATCGTCTTCTCAGTGGCCGTTTCTTGTGTCTTGGCAAAGACCATCACGGTGGTTCTGGCTTTCATGGCCACCAAGCCTGGAAGCACATTGAGGACATGGGTGGGCACCAGACTGGCCACCGGTATTGTTCTTTCTGGCTCCCTCCTTCAAGGAGGCGTTTGTATTGCATGGTTGGCAACGTCTCCTCCTTTCCCAGACACTGACAAGCACACAGTGCTGGAAGAAATGGTCCTGGGATGTAATGAGGGGTCTGTAACAATGTTCTACTGTGTCTTGGGCTATATGGGTTTTCTAGCCACTGTCAGTTTCATGGTGGCGTTCCTTGCCAGGAAGTTACCTGATACTTTCAACGAAGCCAAGTTCATCACCTTCAGCATGTTGGTCTTTTGCAGTGTGTGGCTCTCCTTCGTTCCCACCTACCTGAGCACCAAAGGCAAGTATATGGTGGCCGTGGAGATCTTCTCCATCTTGGCCTCCAGTGCCGGATTGCTGGGATGCATCTTTTTCCCCAAATGCTACATCATTCTATTAAGGCCTGAGTTGAACAGCAAGGAACAACTAACAAGAAAAAAGTCTGATCCAAATTGAAGCTCTTATACAAGAGAAAACATTTTCTCTTGTGTAAAGTAAGCTTCTGATTACCCAATGACATGTTCATCACAAAAGTTATTTAGTTCTTTGTAAATAGTGGTCAAAATCACCATAACACGTTCCTACAAATACATTTTGGGGGGAGCGGGATATAAAAATTTAACACAAATCCTTGTTTAGACATGAAGCTTCTTGAGTGACCTCTCTGCCTAATCTACCTCACAAGGTTGTTGTGAGGAAAAAAAGAGAAGAGAAACCAGGTGCAATACAGGCAGGGGGAGCAAAATGGGGGGAGATGTCTTGGATCCAAAGGGATGAGATTCTCTCTAAGACTTTCTACTACACCCCCCTCTAGCTACACCTCAGCTGGATAGAACTCAGAGTCACCATATGTTCCCTTTCTCCAGGACATATCATCTTCTTTCATCTTGTGTCCTGGAAAACCTTTTTCATTGACCTCCTTTTCCTTGTGAGCAGGGAGCTTGTAGCTGTCTTGTAATAAATAAATTATATGTAATAAATCATTTGTAATAGTTTTACATTTAATAAGTAATATAGTGTTTGAAATAACCATGTGAAAGCATTATGTATGTGTTTTTAGCTTTTATTTTGTCCTACATTTTTGGTTTGGAGCTTTGAGCTCTTTTCTGAGTATGACATCTATGGCTCTATGGATGAAATTCTAGTCACAGTTTCCTTAGAGTATGACCCACTGACTGTAACGGGACTTACTTCTGAGTAACAGGCTTTGGCTCTGTGACTGGAATCCTGTCCACATTTCCCTGGGAGAAAGAGTCACTGAGTAGACGTGGAGTTGCTTTCTGAAGGGGACAAAGAGGGAGTCTTTTTTCCTCCCTTCCTCCACCTGGAAACTTGCTCAGTTCCAGCTCTGGTGGGCTGCATCTTCAGCAGCTGGATGGATGTGTTCATCCATCCCTCCATCCAGCTATCTGAGCTGCTGCGGTAGAGACATGGTGAGGAAAGGGTGACCAGACACTCACTCACACTCAAACATTCCATGCATGCAGACACTCACCAGAAACTCAGTTGATCACACTCTCTCTCACACACAGGCCGCATGGGTTTCACCTTGCAGGCAGGAGACCTTGGCCAGTCAGAGACGCTCCCACACCACGGGAGAGTCGGGGCTAGCCTGCGAGGTTACGGGGAGGTTACAGACTGTGGAGCCACCTGAGAAACAACAGATTTTGCTGCTGCTGTGCATGAGCCCTCCTTCTTCCTGCAGCCCTCCTTTCTCCCGCTCTGAGAAGCCCAGATCAAAATCAAGGCCCACAGCTCTTGGTGTGCTGTCACCACTACTGAGCTGCTTCTGGAGTTTTGGAAATCACTCATGGGCCACAGGTGTGCTTGAAAAGGTTCGCATACAGCTCATGGGCCACATGTTTAACATTTCTGCACAGGGGATGATGGTGCACATGGGGCAATGGTGCATATGCGGGGGACAGTGCATGGGGTGGACGATATGCATATGGGAGATTTTGCACATGGGGTGATGGTGCACATGTGAGTGTTGCATGTGGTGTGCATGGGGGAGGGTGTGCATGAGGGATGAGGGCATTGCACATGGGGGATGATGAGCATGGGGATGTTGTGTATGAGAGGATGGTGTACCATGGACAGATGACATATGGGGGGATTTTACTCCCGCAACGTAGGTATGTTTTCACTGGTATTTTATATTTTCTTTATTATTTTGTATTATATTACGGTACTTCAGAAATGTACCTATGTTGCAAAAGTTAAATTTCAAGATACTTCCAACATCAACTAAGCAAGAAATGCCCCCATACAACACACCCCCTGTGCAGTGGTGATCCCATAACCCCCATCCAACACACACACCTGTGCAACACATTCCCCATGTGCACCATACCCTCATGCACAACTTCCCCCATGCACCATTGGCCCAAGTGCTCCATCCCCCATGCACACCATCCCTCTCCATGCAACATCCAACCATGTGCACCATTACCCCCCATGCAATCCCTCCTCCAGTGCATCTGGCACTGGGCATCAAATTGGCTGGATGACGAGCAGTCAGTCTTCAGTGTTAAACATACAACGAAAACATGTTGCACCTCTTTTCACCCCCTTAGGGGTTAAATTTCTCAAAATTGTTACTTGTTTGGTGCTCATGTCACATAACAAAAACTCTAACCAAATTTCATGCTTCTAGGTCCAGGGGTAGGGCAGGGTTTTATGCTAGGTTACATATATAATTCATTGGTATCCTTCAGTCTCAAAAGTCTATGGTATCGTGCTCTGGATGGAGGTCCTATTTGAAACAGTGACATCTGCACTGGATTGGGCATGTCGTGAGAATGGCTGATGGTCAGATACCCAAGAATTATTTAATAAAAATATATTATTTTATTTTTCTTAATTATGTAATAAAAATATGTTATTTGAATCATAGATTCTAAAATAAAAATCATAGATTTTATTTAACATGTGTTTAATCATACTGAGGTGCAAAATGTGTTTTCAAAACACTGGTAGTCATGTAGAACGTATTACATAAATAAAAATGCTTTTCATAAAAAAAGTTTATTTTTCCCATGTATGGAACATTTATGGGACAACCTGTACATTTTGTAATCATTTTTGCATGAACATTTTGGGGTTGTGGAACAAATTGTCTTACTTTCCAATATTGTTTATGGGAACATTTGCTTTGATATCCTATTATTTTGGATTACAAACATGCTTCCAGAACAAATTATGCTTGTAAACCACTGTACTATTATGGTGGAGAAGGGCCAGTCTTCCAATAGACACATGGAAGACGAATGTTTGATTCCTGAAGTTTAATTTATTATTGTTATATTGTTTTGGAAAAGAAAGCTACCAAGAAATCCCCCACCATTGGGTCTGAAAGACATGTTCAGCTTTTGGAAATGGGAATACAGCAGGACATGATGGCAGATCAGACACCATTAAAGTGGGTTGCAATCACCATCACACCATCTTGCCCCATGAGAAAGCCCCTGTTCTTACAACTTGCTCTTTCCTTCCCTACTTTCAGAACACAGGTTGCAGTTTCTGCCATCTTTCATTTGTTATAGGTATTTAATACCCACATGTCCCTTGCTATCATACAGAACAAACGTCAAAACCACTTCTGAGTTGTGAAAAACATGTTTTCCTCACCAAATCCACAGAGAATTCCCAGCTATGAATTCACAGTTACTTTCCAGTTTCATTATCTTAAGAACTGTCATTAATCCAGTTTCAGTAATCCATGGAGTTTTGGTGGCCCTAGAATCTGACTGCAGTGACTCTGATGGATTTCATTAATATACCCGGTGTTACTATCAAGACTTCAGCCAAAGAAAATGGAACATGCAGTGATCCACAGGTTCAGTCCTGGGTACTTATAAATGATATATTCCAGAGTTTAGGTAGATTGGAACACAAATCATTTAGTTATAGTTGTGCTTAGGATGGTGGTAATAGTGATGCTGATGCTTCCACTGCTACCTCTCAGGGCATGCAAAGCTCATACTGGTAACTGCCGAGTCTGCCATCCTCACCCTCCTCTCCAAAAGTATCATCAGCCAGGAGATTTCACCCTTGGAGGCATTGCTTCTCAGTCCTTCATTGTTGCCGACGCAATACATTTCACTGGGGTAGCCCCACTGGCATCATTTGAAGACCTCACGTAAGAAGCTGAGTTTTGTTTTCCTTCCTTTCTCACTTGAATGGTCAGTCCAAGGAGCTGAAGCCTTGGAGCAGACGTAGTGAAAGTTAATAGACCACAGGGAAAGCTGACAGCAGAAGCACCTTTTTCCGGACAGGAAAAGAAAACTACCAAATAAGTACTTTAAAAATTTTTTTTCATCTTCTGAAAATGATTCCTTTCACATTGTTCTTTTTCCTTCCATAAATTGCCACATCAATATTTTCCCTGGCTCTTCCCCATTATCTTTTGCTTCTCTTCCTTTTTCCTGGATCCTGAAACCCTCTCAGGCCGCAGTCCTAAAGACTTTCCTGGGTCTAAAACACATTGAACACACTGAGGCTTACTTTTGAGTAGACGTGGTTAGGCTTGTGCTCTCAATTGCTTAGTCTCCATTTGTTTTTGTTGTTGTTGTTGTTGTTGTTGTTGTTGTTGTTGTTGTTTTGGAGACGTAAGATTGATATACAGTACAATGACCAGCAAGTCTGGGCAGACGATGTGTTGCCACACTCACTTCCCAAGGAGTTACCAAGCCTATAGCATGGGAGGAGGTCCATCATGGGGTGATGTGCTAGCCTTTTGCTCCAGATGACACAAACCCTAGTGATGCCTCTGAGTCTTGGAAAGGAACTTGGAAAGAAATCATAAACTTCCCTGTTATTATGAGAGTTCCTATTTAATCCCCACTGAGTGATATTTGCAGAAAGTAGCCTTTGGTTGTGTGGATGTCATAGAAAGGCTGGGATCCCCCATTAACAGTGTCCATGCTCAGCAATATTCTCCCTCCTTTTATGCTAGGTTCTCTCTTGTATGCTATTGGCCTACATCCTTGGAGAAACACAAATCATGTCATCTCCAGATTTCTCCCAATGAGTGTTCCCAGTAACATCATTCCAGCTGTGTGATTTCAAAATCATTCCTGCTAATACTCTTATGGCACAGTCCTATGCGTGTCTACTCAGAAGTAAGACTCCCTGACTTCAATGGAATTTACCCCAGGAACGTGTATAGAAAACTGCAGCCTTATGTTCAGATTTTGAATACTTAAAGTGTTGTTAAACATCTTTCCTTTTGCTAGCATGCCCAGGTGGAAAAAAATCTAAAATTGGTCAGTTTTTCTTTATTTTCTAATGGACGTTATGCTTATAATTTGACAAGATCTTGTGATTTTTTCTTATACCTGGACAGTTTTAAATCTGAGATCATGAATGTTTTGAATTTTTATTTTTCCTGTAAAATCAAAATTTTACCACTTGGTATCAGCTGGAAAAAATTCCAACACTAAAGTTACATTCAATTTATATCTGTATGTAGCTCTGACTTTATGGCAAGGCATCAATGAAGATGGATTAGTGGGGCCACCTGCTGATCTGCACATCTCTAGGGACAGGAAAACCACCACTAGGAGAACAAATGGTGTAGTTGCATCCACTTTGAAATTCATTTGGAACTGCTTGCTAAATTCATTTAGGGTGCAATCCAGAGTATCTACGGGGAGTCCTTGCTCCGGTGTAAGAACAATTTGCTCTGGATTGCAATATGAATTTCCCATAGGTTTTCACTAGGTGGTGCAGTAACTACGGGTGCACATAATGTCTCTTACGTGCCCCCGTAGTTACTCTGGATTGTAGGGTTAGAACTGCTTGTTCTAAGGCCTCGTCTTTGTAAAAGGGAAGATTTTATCTATCTGAAAGAGAACTGATTTGTGTTCATTTGTTTTTCTATCTATCTGATTTGTGCTTTTGGTGTAGCAGGCCTGAAGCAGGCCTAAATATTTCCTCCCATTATTGCACATTATTGTGCAGGAAGCCAGAGATGGTTCATTTCTGCTATTCCTCAGCACATCAATAGCACATCAACAGCCATCAGAAACGTTTGTCTTCACAAACAATTATCAGCTATCATCATGTGCTTTATTATTTTTCTATATAATATTATTTTTGCTATATGATATTCTGGCTATATAATATTCTAACCCCTTGCTAGGCCAAGAGCTTGACCTGTTCTCCTGTGCTGCTGCCTGCCCTGCATTACAGGACTATACTACAAACTGTGAACTCTCAACTATAAACTTTATGTCAGATATATGGTTAATGAATGTTTTGCAAGTTGTAATATATCAAAATTCTTTGTTCCACAACACTTCCTAATAAAAAACAAAGTTATACTGAAACTGGAAGCAACATTTATTCATTACATGTGCCGTACTTCAGTATTGGGAAAATAAATCCAAACGAACACAGGTGATAGTGAAAAAACCTGGGCATGCTAGGGTTTATAATTCTCAGTCATTCCAGCATAATGACAAATTCTCATTCGTGATTCCTAATTCTAGTCATTAATTCTCAGTCAAGATTCTATTTGGTATTTCTGTGTTTGGAGCTGAATAATTTAGAGTTGATCCTGTTTCACAGGAGGTACGTGATAGAGCTTTTACATAAGGCAGAGGTTGAGGGATACTGCATTTTGTCATTCATGAATTTTTTAACGTTTTAAAGTATTTTATCAATTATGTTTTTAATTCTGTGTTGTTAGTTGCCTTGAGCCCACATCACAGAGAACGGTGGGATACAAATCTATTAATTAAATAAAAGAAAGATAAAGATAGGAGTCTTTCATCTTGTGACCACCACCACAATCACCTTCACTGTTTCTTGATACTCAGAATGGATTGATAGGTATTGTTGTTTGTTAACCCATGTCCGACTCTTCATGACCAGGTGGACTGCAGCATACCAGGCCCTATTATCCTCCTCTATCTTCCAAAGTCTCTACAAAATGATAATTGGTTGCTACTTCTTACGTTCAGAGCCCAATTCTATGACTGTCTACTCAGAATTAAGTTTCATTGTAGTCTTTGGGACTTACTCCCTGGAAAGTATGAATAGACACTTTCCCGGGAGGAAGACGTACTGAACACAATGGGGCATACATTTCAGTAGACATGATTAGGATTGTGCTCTTAGTCTCATTTTTTTCAATTACGTATTTTAATTTCTCTCCCACTATTACTAGTGCAAGAAGATATAGGCAGACTTGTAATGAAGGCCAACTTTTGTTGAACTACCTCAAGAAAGAAAATACAGGAACTGTAAATATTAAGGCTTTTAAAGATTTAAAAAGCTGCATATTAAGGCTTTTGAACATTTTAAAGCTGCAGAGCCAATGTGAACAATTAGACTATGATTCGATATACCTACTGATAAATAATGCAACTTTTATTCTAGTATAATAACTAAACATTATCAGCACATCCTGGCCCTGGAATTTGCAGTCAAGGAGATCAATGAAAATCCACAGATCTTGCCCAACATCACTTTGGGCTTCCACATCTATGACAGCCATTTCGAAGAAAAATGGACCTATCACAACACAATGCTACTGCTATCTTCATTGGACAGATTTGTCCCCAACTACAAGTGTGGCATTCAGCATAAGCTAATAGCAGTCATTGGGGGACTGGACTCCAGAGTCTCACATTATGTGGCAAATATCTTGGAAATCTATAAGGTGCCACAGGTAAGATATTGTTGTATTTCTTCATTCATATCTCCTTGATTCTTTAAAGTTTCAATATGTGGTTTATCAGCATGAGAATCTTTCCATGTTAAAAGAATTGCTGGAACAAAACATAAATTATTTGCTTTGATCACTTGAAAATATTCTATAAATACCAGTATTGTATTCTTTCCCCTTCTCATCTATCATGAGCTCATCTACGGTCCTTCTCCATTTCTGGATGATGAAACTACTGGACATGCCCTCTATCAGATGGTCCCCAAGAGAAATATTCAGTATGAAGGGATGCTCGCTCTACTTCTCCATTTCAACTGGACATGGATTGTGCTTGCTACGATGGACAATGATGATGGAGAAGACTTCGTACAAAAAGTGGTACCCATCTTTTCACAGAGAGGGATCTGTTTTGACTTCATTATAAGGATGTTTAATACTGTTTTTATCCCAGAAATGAACAAAAGTTTTCGAGATGGTGTAAAAATACATGATAAAATCATGCAATCTGAAGCGAATGTATTTCTTGTCTATGGGGAATCTTATTCCATGGTCATTCTGAGATGGTTCCCATATCTATCAGAACAGGAACACATGACCCATAAAGGTAAAGTGTTGATAATGAGTGCCCAGATGGAGTTCATATCATATATCTTTCAAAGAACGTGGGATCCAGGAATATTTGAAGGTGCTATATCCTTCACATTTCATACCAATGACCCACCTGGATTTCAGCAGTTTGTTGAGAGCAGAAACCCCTCCAGCAATAATGGAGATGGCTTCATCAGACATTTCTGGCAAAGTGTATTCAGCTGTGTCTTTCCAAATTCAACTCTGGGCACAGTGAATGAAGATGTTTGCACTGGGGAGGAGAAGCTGGACACAATTCCCAGCCATTTTTTTGAACTGAGGATGACGGGGCACAGCTACAGTGTCTACAATGCTGTCTATGCTGTCGCCCATGCTTTACATGCTATGGCCCTCTCTGGATTTTTGCTTTCTGAACTGGAAGGTGGAACTGTACACAAGCCTCCATATCAGCGACTGTGGCGGGTAAGGGTTTATTCTGGTTTTTCCTGATTTGTAGTATTCCCCAGTAGGGCTTCCAGCATTAGTTGTTAAATGTGCTGTGCCTGTCAATCTGAAAAGCATTTGACAAGGTCCCACATGACATTTTAATTGGGAAGTTGGAAAAATATGGGCTAGACGAGGCAATTGTTAGATGGATCTGCAACTGGCTCAATGACCGCACATAAAGGGTTTAAATAAATGGTTCTGTGTCAACCTGGAGGTCGGTTTCAATTGGGGTACCCCACGGCTCAGTCTTGGGCCCTGTTCTTTTTAACATTTTCATCAATGACTTGGAGGAAGGGATACGGGGGAGCCTGACCAAATTTGCGGATGACACCAAACTGGGAGTAGTAGCAAACACAACAGAAGACAGAAGAAACCTCCAGGAGGATCTAGATAAACTAGAATACTGGGCTGTAACAAATAGAATGAATTTCAACAGGGAGAAGTGCAAAGTTCTGCACCTAGGAAATAAAAACCAAAAATACAGGTATAAAATGGGGGATACTTGGCTTGGCAGCACAACATGTGAGCGGGATCTTGGAGTTGCCGTGGATCACAAGCTGAATATGAGTCAGCAGTGTGATGTGTCTGCAAAGAAAGCAAATGCCATTTTAGGCTGCATTAAGAGGACTGTAGCTTCCAAGTCGCGGGAAGTTCTAGTTCCTCTTTATTCAGCATTGGTCAGACCTCACCTTGAGTACTGTGTTCAGTTCTGGGCACCTCACTTTAAGAAAGATGCAGCCAAGCTGGAGCAAGTCCAGAGGAGAGCGACAAGAATGATCAGTGGGATGGAAGGGAAGCCCTATGAGGAAAGGTTGGGGGAACTTGGGATGTTCAGCCTGGAGAAGAGGAGGCTGAGAGGAGACATGATTGCCCTCTCCAGATACCTGGAGGGCTGTCATAGGTAGGAAGGGGCTCATTTGTTCATAGCTGCTTCTGAAAGCAGAACTAGAACCAATGGGTACAAACTGCAAGAAAGGAGATTCCGGTTAGATATCCGGAAAAAAATTCCTGATGCTGAGGGCAGTTCGGTAGTGGAACAGATTGCCAAGGGAGGTGGTGGACTCTCCCTCACTGGGGATCTTCAAGCAGAGGCTCGACGAGCACCTGTCAGGGATGCTCTAGGACAGCGTTTCTCAAAGTGGGGGTCGGGACCCCTTTGAGGGTCGCCTGGAGCTTTCCTGGGGGTTGCCTAAAGACTCCTGGTGCAGGGGGCCAGGTGGGAAGACCTGACAGAAACGCTGGAGGTGCTGCGGCTGGAAGAAGCCGCTGAGCAGCAGCTCAGAAGGAGCCTCTGAGCAGCTGTGAGACGATGTGGAGCCTTGGGGGTGGGAAGGATTGCAACCTTAGAGCCCAGTTCTATGCATGTCTACTCAGAAGTCAGTCCCATGATAGTGAATGGGACTTACTCCCAGGAAATAGTGGCTGGCTCTGCTGCCTGAGATCCCAATCCTATGGAGATCTCCTCTCACCCAGGTACTTACATTCCCATTCCTCCCTTCTTTCCTTTCTTCCTTCCTTCTTTCCTTCCTTCCTTCCTTCCTTCCTTCCTTTCCCAGTCACCCCCTCTTAGCTATGCCACATCTATCTATCTATCTATCTATCTATCTATCTATCTATCTATCTATCTATCTATCTATCTATCTATCTATCTATCTTACGTATTGTTTTTATGATTAATCGCTATGCTTTAATTATGTTCAATTTGTAACAATGAAAATAAACCCTGCATATCAGATGTTTGCATTACTATTCATAACAGAAGCAAAATTACAGTTATGAAGTAGCAACAAAATTATTTAAAATATAAAATATAAATAAAATAATAAAATATAAAATATAAAATAATTTTTATGGTTGGGGTGTCTCCACAACATGAGGAACTGTATTAAGGGGTCACGGCATTAGGAAGTTTGAAAACCACTGCTCTAGGGAGATTTCCTGCTGCAGGCAGGGGGTTGGACTAGATGACCTACGAGGTCCCTTCCAACTCTATGATTCTATGATTCTATGAAGATCAGCAGGTCTGTGATTCAAGACTCAATTACTGCAAGACAGAGTGATTTCCCAGCAATTGCCCAGCTCCTGCCAACCCAGCACTTCAAAAGCATGCAAAATACAAGTAGGTAAGAAAGTACAATGTCCATTTCCAAGTAGGCCACATCTCCACAGAGGCGTCTTTGAAAAATGCAGGCTTCATAGCTTAAGAAACGCAGATAAGCACAGATCCCTAGAGTCAGTCATGACTAGCAGAGTAACCTGTGTGGGACACTTTTACTCCTTTTCATTTACACTGGTCCCTCCTGCATTTCTCAGTGTTAGCTGTTAGCTTTTAATAAGAATAGCAGTAACTATCTGTATCTGAAAAATTTGTATCTGAAAAATTTACCTATAACATTTCAGCTGGATGTGAATTGTGATCCTTCCTCTTCATAATGACAATCTAGAAAGATCTGCAGAATCTTCTTTGACAATTTGTAGGATTTTTGTAGATCGCGGGAGTTAGACATGATTGAAATGTCATATATGTAACACTTAAGTATATCATGTTCCTTACATATATTTTATATTGAAAATGTAGCCTAACAGTGGAATTCCAAGCCTGTCTATTCAGAACTAAAAAATATTGCATTCAATGGAGGCTACTCCCAGGAAAGTGTGTTTATGACAACAGCCTGAATGGAGTAAATTTATAAGTTGATCACCTCATAATATCCAAGTGTAGATTTTCAGTGCTAACTATTGTGTTTTTCCATCCAGTTCCTGAGAACTGTCTCATTTAACAACAGCGCTGGGGACCAGATTTCTTTTGACAAGAATGGAGAGTTAATTTCTGGATTGGATCTCATCAACTGGAATGTTTCCTCTAACCACTCTTTTCATAGAGTGACAGTAGGGAGGATGGATCCCCAGGCACCTCCAGGCCAAGAATTCACCATCAATGAGGACGCCTTGATGTGGCACCAGTGGTTCAATCAAGTAGGATCCTATTCTTGGCATTCTTGGAAAACTTGCAGTTCTGTTGACACTTCCAGATCACCTCTTCGCCATAAATAAGGGAATCATGATATGGCTCCAATTGTTTTATCAGGGGGAAATCCTATTGTCAATTTAGGAAGACCGACAATCCAGTTTTGCATGAGCCGTATGTTTGAGGCTGCGTTTCGGGCTGAGGTGCTGCTTTCATTTGAATGATTTTGAATGAAGGAAGCTCAATGTATGTATTGTTCTACAGTTCAAAGTGTTGTTTCCTAGTTGTGTCTGTAATAATTCAGAAATAGTTAGAGCAGGCTGGGGCTTTATATACGCTAAAGAGATGGACATTCCCAAGATCTCCAGCATGAACACCGGATGCAATGTGGCCACAGGATAGAATTGGGCCATCCATAGGAAGAGGCCCCAGAAATGTGAGAATTCCATGCATATGGATAATCCTAACAATTTGTGTTGTCTTTTTAAATATATCTTTCAGGTGCAACCTCTTTCTGTATGTAGCCGGAGCTGCTCTCCTGGATTCAGCAAGAAAGTGAAGGAGGGGAAACCATTTTGCTGCTATGACTGCATCCCATGTCCAGAAGGGAAGATTTCAAACCAGGAAGGTAAGAATTCTCATTTATGGATCGATCAAACAGAGAAACATGCCAATCAAATTGGAAAATTTGAGATCTAGGAAGTACCAGTTCATCACTGGAACATCACTTCTGCTGACAGATCAACACACCATGTTCCACCAGCAAAGATCCAGTTAGGATTGGACTGTAACTTTCCTTCCTGTATCAATATTATTGAAATATGTTTGAATATTAATTATGCCTGAAAAGTTTAGTAGGGGGTTTTTGGACGCTGCTGCTGTAAAGGAAATAATATAATTTTTCCCTTGATTTACTTTCAATATAAAATTGCAAGTATAACCGAATGCTCTAAGGATTTAATAAAATGTTATTTTTTTAGAGACCCGTATTTTGTCATGGTGTATAGTACATTTTCATAACAAGCACATCCTTTCCCTTTTAGACATGGATGACTGCGATAAATGCACAGAAGAAAACTATCCAAACCAAAAACAAGATGCATGTATTCCCAAGACTCTGGCCTTCCTATCTTATGAAGATCCTGTGGGGATCAGTTTGGCCTTCTTTGCCCTCTTGCTTTCCTTGATCACAGTGTTGATGTTAAGAACATTTAGGAAACACCACAACACTCCCATCGTCAAAGCCAACAACCGCAACCTCACCTACACCCTCCACACCTCCCTCCTGCTCTGCTTCCTCTGCGTCTTGCTATTCATCGGACAACCTGGCAAGGTGACGTGTCTCCTCCGACAAACCATCTTTGGCATTGTCTTCTCAGTGGCCGTTTCTTGTGTCTTGGCAAAGACCATCACGGTGGTTCTGGCTTTCATGGCCACCAAGCCTGGAAGCACATTGAGGACATGGGTGGGCACCAGACTGGCCACCGGCATTGTTCTTTCTGGCTCCCTCCTTCAAGGAGGCGTTTGTATTGCATGGTTGGCAACGTCTCCTCCTTTCCCAGACACTGACAAGCACACAGTGCTGGAAGAAATGGTCCTGGGATGTAATGAGGGGTCTGTAACAATGTTCTACTGTGTCTTGGGCTATATGGGTTTTCTAGCCACTGTCAGTTTCATGGTGGCGTTCCTTGCCAGGAAGTTACCTGATACTTTCAACGAAGCCAAGTTCATCACCTTCAGCATGTTGGTCTTTTGCAGTGTGTGGCTCTCCTTCGTTCCCACCTACCTGAGCACCAAAGGCAAGTATATGGTGGCCGTGGAGATCTTCTCCATCTTGGCCTCCAGTGCCGGATTGCTGGGATGCATCTTTTTCCCCAAATGCTACATCATTCTATTAAGGCCTGAGTTGAACAGCAAGGAACAACTAACAAGGAAAAAGTCTGATCCAAATTGAAGCTCTTATACAAGAGAAAACATTTTCTCTTGTGTAAAGTAAGCTTCTGATTACCCAATGACATGTTCATCACAAAAGTTATTTAGTTCTTTGTAAATAGTGGTCAAAATCACCATAACACGTTCCTACAAATACATTTTGGGGGGAGTGCGATATAAAAATTTAACACAAATCCTTGTTTAGACATGAAGCTTCTTGAGTGACCTCTCTGCCTAATCTACCTCACAAGGTTGTTGTGAGGAAAAAAAGAGAAGAGAAACCAGGTGCAATACAGGCAGGGGGAGCAAAATGGGGGGAGATGTCTTGGATCCAAAGGGATGAGATTCTCTCTAAGACTTTCTACTACACCCCCCTCTAGCTACACCTCAGCTGGATAGAACTCAGAGTCACTATATGTTCCCTTTCTCCAGGACATATCCTCTTCTTTCTTCTTGTGTCCTGGAAAACTTTTTTCATTGACCTCCTTTTCCTTGTGAGCAGGGAGCTTGTAGCTGTCTTGTAATAAATAAATTATATGTAATAAATCATTTGTAATAGTTTTACATTTAATAAGTAATATAGTGTTTGAAATAACCATGTGAAAGCATTATGTATGTGTTTTTAGCTTTTATTTTGTCCTACATTTTTGGTTTGGAGCTTTGAGCTCTTTTCTGAGTATGACATCTATGGCTCTATGGATGAAATTCTAGTCACAGTTTCCTTAGAGTATGACCCACTGACTGTAATGGGACTTACTTCTGAGTAACAGGCTTTGGCTCTGTGACTGGAATCCTGTCCACATTTCCCTGGGAGAAAGAGTCACTGAGTAGACGTGGAGTTGCTTTCTGAAGGGGACAAACAGGGTGTCTTTTTTCCTCCCTTCCTCCACCTGGAAACTTGCTCAGTTCCAGCTCTGGTGGGCTGCATCTTCAGCAGCTGGATGGATGTGTTCATCCATCCCTCCATCCAGCTATCTGAGCTGCTGCGGTAGAGACATGGTGAGGAAAGGGTGACCAGACACTCACTCACACTCAAACATTCCATGCATGCAGACACTCACCAGAAACTCAGTTGATCACTCTCTCTCACACACACCCACGCACACTCTCTCACACACACAGGCTGCATGGGTTTCACCTTGCAGGCAGGAGACCTTGGCCAGTCAGAGACGCTCCCACACCACGGGAGAGTCGGGGCTAGCCTGCGAGGTTACGGGGAGGTTACAGACTGTGGAGCCACCTGAGAAACAACAGATTTTGCTGCTGCTGTGCATGAGCCCTCCTTCTTCCTGCAGCCCTCCTTTCTCCCGTTCTGAGAAGCCCAGATCAAAATCAAGGCCCACAGCTCTTGGTGTGCTGTCACCACTACTGAACTGCTTCTGGAGTTTTGGAAATCACTCATGGGCCACAGGTGTGCTTGAAAAGGTTCGCATATAGCCCATGGGCCACATGTTTACATTTCGGCACAGGGGATGATGGTGCACATGGGGCAATGGTGCATATGCGGGGGACAGTGCATGGGGTGGACGATATGCATATGGGAGATTTTGCACATGGGGTGATGGTGCACATGTGAGTGTTGCATGTGGTGTGCATGGGGGAGGGTGTGCATGAGGGATGAGGGCATTGCACATGGGGGATGATGTGCATGGGGGTGTTGTGTATGAGAGGATGGTGTACCATGGGCAGATGACATATGGGGGGATTTTACTCCCGCAACGCAGGTATGTTTTCACTAGTATTTTATATTTTCTTTATTATTTTGTATTATATTACAGTACTTGAGAAATGTACCTATGTTGCAAAAGTTAAATTTCAAGATATTTCCAACATCAACTGAGCAAGAAATGCCCCCATGCAACACACCCCCTGTGCAGTGGTGGTCCCATAACCCCCATCCAACACACACACCTGTGCAACACATTCCCCATGTGCACCATACCCTCATGCACAACTTCCCCCATGCACCATTGGCCCAAGTGCTCCATCCCCCATGCACACCATCCCTCTCCATGCAACATCCAACCATGTGCACCATTACCCCCCATGCAATCCCTCCTCCAGTGCATCTGGCACGGGGCATCAAATTGGCTGGATGACGAGCAGTCAGTCTTCAGTGTTAAACATACAACGAAAACATGTTGCACCTCTTTTCACCCCCTTAGGGGTTAAATTTCTCAAAATTGTTACTTGTTTGGTGCTCATGTCACATAACAAAAACTCTAACCAAATTTCATGCTTCTAGGTCCAGGGGTAGGGCAGGGTTTTATGCTAGGTTACATATATAATTCATTGGTATCCTTCAGTCTCAAAAGTCTATGGTATCGTGCTCTGGATGGAGGTCCTATTTGAAACAGTGACATCTGCACTGGATGGGGCATGTTGTGAGAATGGCTGATGGTCAGATACCCAAGAATTATTTAATAAAAATATATTATTTTATTTTTCTTAATTATATAATAAAAATATGTTATTTTAATCATAGATTCTAAAATAAAAATCATAGATTTTATTTAACATGTGTTTAATCATACTGAGGTGCAAAATGTGTTTTCAAAACACTGGTAGTCATGTAGAACGTATTACATAAATAAAAATGCTTTTCATAAAAAAAGTTTATTTTTCCCATGTATGGAACACTTATGGGACAACCTGTACATTTTGTAATCATTTTTGCATGAACATTTTGGGGTTGTGGAACAAATTGTCTTACTTTCCAATATTGTTTATGGGAACATTTGCTTTGATATCCTACTATTTTGGATTACAAACATGCTTCCAGAACAAATTATGCTTGTAAACCACTGTACTATTATGGTGGAGAAGGGCCAGTCTTCCAATAGACACATGGAAGACGAATGTTTGATTCCTGAAGTTTAATTTATTATTGTTACATTTTTTTGGAAAAGAAAGCTACCAAGAAATCCCCCACCATTGGGTCTGAAAGACATGTTCAGCTTTTGGAAATGGGAATACAGCAGGACATGATGGCAGATCAGACACCATTAAAGTGGGTTGCAATCACCTTCACACCATCTTGCCCCATGAGAAAGCCCCTGTTCTTACAACTTGCTCTTTCCTTCCCTACTTTCAGAACACAGGTTGCAGTTTCTGCCATCTTTCATTTGTTATAGGTATTTAATACCCACATGTCCCTTGCTATCATACAGAACAAACGTCAAAACCACTTCTGAGTTGTGAAAAACATGTTTTCCTCACCAAATCCACAGAGAATTCCCAGCTATGAATTCACAATTACTTTCCAGTTTCATTATCTTAAGAACTGTCATTAATCCAGTTTCAGTAATCCATGGAGTTTTGGTGGCCCTAGAATCTGACTGCAGTGACTCTGATGGATTTCATTAATATACCCGGTGTTACTATCAAGACTTCAGCCAAAGAAAATGGAACATGCAGTGATCCACAGGTTCAGTCCTGGGTACTTATAAATGATATATTCCAGAGTTTAGGTAGATTGGAACACAACTCATTTAGTTATAGTTGTGCTTAGGATGGTGGTAATAGTGATGTTGATGCTTCTACTGCTACCTCTCAGGGCATGCAAAGCTCATACTGGTAACTGCCGAGTCTGCCATCCTCACCCTCCACTCCACAAATATCATCAGCCAGGAGATTTCACCCTTGGAGGCATTGCTTCTCAGTCCTTCATTGTTGCCGACGCAATACATTTCACTGGAGTAGCCCCACTGGCATCATTTGAAGACCTCATGTAAGAAGCTGAGTTTTGTTTTCCTTCCTTTCTCACTTAAATGTGGAGCAGACGTAGTGAAAGTTAATAGACCACAGGGAAAGCTGACAGCAGAAGCACCTTTTTCTGGACAGGAAAAGAAAACTACCAAATAAGTACTTTAAAATTTTTTTTTCATCTTCTGAAAATGATTCCTTTCACATTGTTCTTTTTCCTTCTATAAATTGCCACATCAAAATTTTCCCTGGCTCTTCCCCATTATCTTTTGCTTCTCTTCCTTTTTCCTGGATCCTGAAACCCTCTCAGGCCGCAGTCCTAAAGACTTTCCTGGGTCTAAAACACATTGAACACACTGAGGCTTACTTTTGAGTAGACATGGTTAGGCTTCTGCTCTCAATTGCTTATTCTCCATTTGTTTTTGTTCATGTTGTTGTTGTTGTTGTTTTGGAGACGTAACGTTGATATACAGTACAATGACCAGCAAGTCTGGGCAGACGATGTGTTGCCACACTCACTTCCCAAGGAGTTACCAAGCCTATAGCATGGGAGGAGGTCCATCATGGGGTGATGTGCTAGCCTTTTGCTCCAGATGACACAAACCCTAGTGATGCCTCTGAGTCTTGGAAAGGAACTTGGAAAGAAATCATAAACTTCCCTGTTATTATGAGAGTTCCTATTTAATCCCCACTGAGTGATATTTGCAAAAAGTAGCCTTTGGTTGTGTGGATGTCATAGAAAGGGTGGGATCCCCCATTAACAGTGGCCATGCTCAGCAATATTCTCCCTCCTTTTAGGCTAGGTTCTCTCTTGTATGCTATTGGCCTACATCCTTGGAGAAACACAAATCATGTCATCTCCAGATTTCTCCCAATGAGTGTTCCCAGTAACATCATTCCAGCTGTGTGATTTCAAAATCATTCCTGCTAATACTCTTATGGCACAGTCCTATGCGTGTCTACTCAGAAGTAAGACTCACTGACTTCAATGGAATTTACCCCAGGAACGTGTATAGAAAATTGCAGCCTTATATTCAGATTTTGAATACTTAAAGTGTTCTTAAACATCTTTCCTTTTGCTAGCATGCCCAGGTGGAAAAAAATCTAAAATTGGTCAGTTTTTCTTTATTTTCTAATGGACGTTATGCTTATAATTTGACAAGATCTTGTGATTTTTTCTTATACCTGCAGTTTTAAATCTGAAATCAGGAATGTTTTGAATTTTTATTTTTCCTGTAAAATCAAAATTTTACCACTTGGTATCAGCTGGAAAAAATTCCAACACTAAAGTTACATTCAAATTGTATCTGTATGTAGCTCTGACTTTATGGCAAGGCATCAATGAAGATGGATTAGTGGGGCCCACCTGCTGATCTGCACATCTCTAGGGACAGGAAAACCACCACTAGGAGAACAAATGGTGTAGTTGCATCCACTTTGAAATTCATTTGGAACTGCTTGCTAAATTCATTTAGGGTGCAATCCAGAGTATCTACGGGGAGTCCTTGCTCCGGTGTAAGAACAATTTGCTCTGGATTGCAATATGAATTTCCCATAGGTTTTCACTAGGTGGTGCAGTAACTACGGGTGCACGTAATGTCTCTTACGTGCTCCCGTAGTTACTCTGGATTGTAGGGTTAGAACTGCTTGTTCTAAGGCCTCGTCTTTGTAAAAGGGAAGATTTTATCTATCTGAAAGAGAACTGATTTGTGTTCATTTGTTTTTCTATCTATCTGATTTGTGTTTTTGGTGTAGCAGGCCTGAAGCAGGCCTAAATATTTCAATTATGTTTTTAATTCTATGTTTTTAGTTGCCTTGAGCCCACATCACAGAGAACGGTGGGATACAAATCTATTAATTAAATAAAAGAAAGATAAAGATAGGAGTCTTTCATCTTGTGACCACCACCACAATCACCTTCACTGTTTCTTGATACTTGACCTCAGAATGGATTGATAGGTATTGTTGTTTGTTAACCCATGTCCGACTCTTCATGACCAGGTGGACTGCAGCATACCAGGCCCTATTATCCTCCTCTATCTTCCAAAGTCTCTACAAAATGATAATTGGTTGCTACTTCTTACGTTCAGAGCCCAATTCTATGATTGTCTACTCAGAATTAAGTTTCATTGTAGTCTTTGGGACTTACTCCCTGGAAAGTATGAATAGACACTTTCCCGGGAGGAAGACGTACTGAACACAATGGGGCATACATTTCAGTAGACATGGTTAGGATTGTGCTCTTAGTTTGACTTTTTTCAATTACGTATTTTAATTTCTCTCCCACTATTACTAGTGCAAGAAGATATAGGCAGACTTGTAAGGAAGGCCAACTTTTGTTGAACTACCTCAAGAAAGAAAATACAGGAACTGTAAATATTAAGGCTTTTAAAGATTTAAAAAGCTGCATATTAAGACTTTTGAACATTTTAAAGCTGCAGAGCCAATGTGAACAATTAGACTATGATTCAATATACCTGCTGATAAATAGGTATAAATAAATAAACAATTAGACTATGATTCAATATACCTACTGATAAATAATGCAACTTTTATTCTAGTATAATAACTAAACATTATCAGCACATCCTGGCCCTGGAATTTGCAGTCAAGGAGATCAATGAAAATCCACAGATCTTGCCCAACATCACTTTGGGCTTCCACATCTATGACAGCCATTTCGAAGAAAAATGGACCTATCACAACACAATGCTACTGCTATCTTCATTGGACAGATTTGTCCCCAACTACAAGTGTGGCATTCAGCATAAGCTAATAGCAGTCATTGGGGGACTGGACTCCAGAGTCTCACATTATGTGGCAAATATCTTGGAAATCTATAAGGTGCCACAGGTAAGATATTGTTGTATTTCTTCATTCACATCTCCTTGATTCTTTAAAGTTTCAATATGTGGCTTATCAGCATGAGAATCTTTCCATGTTAAAAGAATTGCTGGAACAAAACGTAAATTATTTGCTTTGATCACTTGAAAATATTCTATAAATACCAGTATTGTATTCTTTCCCCTTCTCATCTATCATGAGCTCATCTACGGTCCTTCTCCATTTCTGGATGATGAAATTACTGGACATCCCCTCTATCAGATGGTCCCCAAGAGAAATATTCAGTATGAAGGGATGCTCGCTCTACTTCTCCATTTCAACTGGACATGGATTGTGCTTGCTACGATGGACAATGATGATGGAGAAGACTTCGTACAAAAAGTGGTACCCATGTTTTCACAGAGAGGGATCTGTTTTGACTTCATTATAAGGATGTTTAATACTGTTTTTATCCCAGAAATGAATGAAAGTTTTCAAGATGGTGCAAAAATACATGATAAAATCATGGAATCTGAAGCAAATGTATTGCTTGTCTATGGGGAATCTTATTCCATGGTCATTCTGAGATGGTTCCCATATCTATCAGAACAGGAACACATGACCCATAAAGGTAAAGTGTGGATCATGAGTGCCCAGATGGAGTTCATATCACATATCTTTCAAAGAACGTGGGATCCAGAAATATTTGAAGGTGCTATATCCTTCACATTTCATACCAATGACCCACCTGGATTTCAGCAGTTTGTTGAGAGCAGAAACCCCTCCAGCAATAATGGAGATGGCTTCATCAGACATTTCTGGCAAAGTGTATTCAGCTGTGTCTTTCCAAATTCAACTCTGGGCACAGTGAATGAAGATGTTTGCACTGGGGAGGAGAAGCTGGACACAATTCCCAGCCATTTTTTTGAACTGAGGATGACGGGGCACAGCTACAGTGTCTACAATGCTGTCTATGCTGTCGCCCATGCTTTACATGCTATGGCCCTCTCTGGATTTTTGCTTTCTGAACTGGAAGGTGGAACTGTACACAAGCCTCCATATCAGCGACTGTGGCGGGTAAGGGTTTATTCTGGTTTTTCCTGATTTGTAGTATTCCCCAGTAGGGCTTCCAGCATTAGTTGTTAAATGTGCTGTGCCTGTCAATCTGAAAAGCATTTGACAAGGTCCCACATGGCATTTTAATTGGGAAGTTGGAAAAATATGGGCTAGACGAGGCAATTGTTAGATGGATCTGCAACTGGCTCAATGACCGCACATAAAGGGTTTAAATAAATGGTTCTGTGTCAACCTGGAGGTCGGTTTCAATTGGGGTACCCCACGGCTCAGTCTTGGGCCCAGTTCTTTTTAACATTTTCATCAATGACTTGGAGGAAGGGATACGGGGGAGCCTGACCAAATTTGCGGATGACACCAAACTGGGAGTAGTAGCAAACACAACAGAAGACAGAAGAAACCTCCAGGAGGATCTAGATAAACTAGAATACTGGGCTGTAACAAATAGAATGAATTTCAACAGGGAGAAGTGCAAAGTTCTGCACCTAGGAAATAAAAACCAAAAATACAGGTATAAAATGGGGGATACTTGGCTTGGCAGCACAACATGTGAGCGGGATCTTGGAGTTGCCGTGGATCACAAGCTGAATATGAGTCAGCAGTGTGATGTGTCTGCAAAGAAAGCAAATGCCATTTTAGGCTGCATTAAGAGGACTGTAGCTTCCAAGTCGCGGGAAGTTCTAGTTCCTCTTTATTCAGCATTGGTCAGACCTCACCTTGAGTACTGTGTTCAGTTCTGGGCACCTCACTTTAAGAAAGATGCAGCCAAGCTGGAGCAAGTCCAGAGGAGAGCGACAAGAATGATCAGTGGGATGGAAGGGAAGCCCTACGAGGAAAGGTTGGGGGAACTTGGGATGTTCAGCCTGGAGAAGAGGAGGCTGAGAGGAGACATGATTGCCCTCTCCAGATACCTGGAGGGCTGTCATAGGTAGGAAGGGGCTCATTTGTTCATAGCTGCTTCTGAAAGCAGAACTAGAACCAATGGGTACAAACTGCAAGAAAGGAGATTCCGGTTAGATATCCGGAAAAAAATTCCTGATGCTGAGGGCAGTTCGGTAGTGGAACAGATTGCCAAGGGAGGTGGTGGACTCTCCCTCACTGGGGATCTTCAAGCAGAGGCTCGACGAGCACCTGTCAGGGATGCTCTAGGACAGCGTTTCTCAAAGTGGGGGTCGGGACCCCTTTGAGGGTCGCCTGGAGCTTTCCTGGGGGTTGCCTAAAGACTCCTGGTGCAGGGGGCCAGGTGGGAAGACCTGGCAGAAACGCTGGAGGTGCTGCGGCTGGAAGAAGCCGCTGAGAAGCAGCTCAGAAGGAGCCTCTCAGCAGCTGTGAGACGATGTGGAGCCTTGGGGGTGGGAAGGATTGCAACCTTAGAGCCCAGTTCTATGCACGTCTACTCAGAAGTCAGTCCCATGATAGTGAATGGGACTTACTCCCAGGAAATAGTGGCTGGCTCTGCTGCCTGAGATCCCAATCCTATGGAGATCTCCTCTCACCCAGGTACTTACATTCCCATTCCTCCCTTCTTTCCTTTCTTCCTTCCTTCTTTCCTTCCTTCCTTCCTTCCTTCCTTTCCCAGTCACCCCCTCTTAGCTATGCCACATCTATCTATCTATCTATCTATCTATCTATCTATCTATCTATCTATCTATCTATCTATCTATCTATCTATCTATCTATCTATCTTACGTATTGTTTTTATGATTAATCGCTATGCTTTAATTATGTTCAATTTGTAACAATGAAAATAAACCCTGCATATCAGATGTTTGCATTACTATTCATAACAGAAGCAAAATTACAGTTATGAAGTAGCAACAAAATTATTTAAAATATAAAATATAAATAAAATAATAAAATATAAAATATAAAATAATTTTTATGGTTGGGGTGTCTCCACAACATGAGGAACTGTATTAAGGGGTCACGGCATTAGGAAGTTTGAAAACCACTGCTCTAGGGAGATTTCCTGCTGCAGGCAGGGGGTTGGACTAGATGACCTACGAGGTCCCTTCCAACTCTATGATTCTATGATTCTATGAAGATCAGCAGGTCTGTGGTTCAAGACTCAATTACTGCAAGACAGAGTGATTTCCCATCAATTGCCCAGCTCCTGCCAACCCAGCACTTCAAAAGCATGCAAAATACAAGTAGGTAAGAAAGTACAATGTCCATTTCCAAGTAGGCCACATCTCCACAGAGGCGTCTTTGAAAAATGCAGGCTTCATAGCTTAAGAAACGCAGATAAGCACAGATCCCTAGAGTCAGTCATGACTAGCAGAGTAACCTGTGTGGGACACTTTTACTCCTTTTCATTTACACTGGTCCCTCCTGCATTTCTCAGTGTTAGCTGTTAGCTTTTAATAAGAATAGCAGTAACTATCTGTATCTGAAAAATTTGTATCTGAAAAATTTACCTATAACATTTCAGCTGGATGTGAATTGTGGTCCTTCCTCTTCATAATGACAATGTAGAAAGATCTGCAGAATCTTCTTTGACAATTTGTAGGATTTTTGTAGATCGCGGGAGTTAGACATGATTGACATGTCATATATGTAACACTTAAGTATATCATGTTCCTTACATATATTTTATATTGAAAATGTAGCCTAACAGTGGAATTCCAAGCCTGTCTATTCAGAACTAAAAAATATTGCATTCAATGGAGGCTACTCCCAGGAAAGTGTGTTTATGACAACAGCCTGAATGGAGTAAATTTATAAGTTGATCACCTCATAATATCCAAGTGTAGATTTTCAGTGCTAACTATTGTGTTTTTCCATCCAGTTCCTGAGAACTGTCTCATTTAACAACAGCGCTGGGGACCAGATTTCTTTTGACAAGAATGGAGAGTTAATTTCTGGATTGGATCTCATCAACTGGAATGTTTCCTCTAACCACTCTTTTCATAGAGTGACAGTAGGGAGGATGGATCCCCAGGCACCTCCAGGCCAAGAATTCACCATCAATGAGGACGCCTTGATGTGGCACCAGTGGTTCAATCAAGTAGGATCCTATTCTTGGCATTCTTGGAAAACTTGCAGTTCTGGTGACACTTCCAGATCACCTCTTCGCCATAAATAAGGGAATCATGATATGGCTCCAGTTGTTTTATCAGGGGGAAATCCTATTGTCACGTTAGGAAGACCGACAATGCAGTTTTGCATGAGCCGTATGTTTGAGGCTGCGTTTCAGGCTGAGGTGCTGCTTTCATTTGAATGATTTTGACTGAAGGAAGCTCAATGTATGTACTGTTCTACAGTTCAAAGTGTTGTTTCCTAGTTGTGTCTGTAATAATTCAGAAATAGTTAGAGCAGGCTGGGGCTTTATATACGCTAAAGAGATGGACATTCCCAAGATCTCCAGCATGAACACCGGATGCAGTGTGGCCACAGGTTAGAATTGGGCCATCCATAGGAAGAGGCCCCAGAAATGTGAGAATTCCATGCATATGGATAATCCTAACAATTTGTGTTGTCTTTTTAAATATATCTTTCAGGTGCAACCTCTTTCTGTATGTAGCCAGAGCTGCTCTCCTGGATACTTCAAGAAAGTGAAGGAGGGGAAACCATTTTGCTGCTATGACTGCATCCCATGTCCAGAAGGGAAGATTTCAAACCAGGAGGGTAAGAATTCTCATTTATGGATCGATCAAACAGAGAAACATGCCAATCAAATTGGAAAATTTGAGATCTAGGAAGTACCAGTTCATCACTGGAACATCACTTATGCTGACAGATCAACACACCATGTTCCACCAGCAAAGATCCAGTTAGGATTGGACTGTAACTTTCCTTCCTGTATCAATATTATTGAAATATGTTTGAATATTAATTATGACTGAAAAGTTTAGTAGGGGGTTTTTGGATGCTGCTGCTGTAAAGGAAATAATATAATTTTTCCCTTGATTTACTTTCAATATAAAATTGCAAGTATAACCGAATGCTCTAAGGATTTAATAAAATGTTATTTTTTTAGAGACCCATATTTTGTCATGGTGTATAGTACATTTTCATAACAAGCACATCCTTTCCCTTTTAGACATGGATGACTGCGATAAATGCACAGAAGAAAACTATCCAAACCAAAAACAAGATGCATGTATTCCCAAGACTCTGGCCTTCCTATCTTATGAAGATCCTGTGGGGATCAGTTTGGCCTTCTTTGCCCTCTTGCTTTCCTTGATCACAGTGTTGATGATAACAACATTCAGGAAACACCACAACACTCCCATCGTCAAAGCCAACAACCGCAACCTCACCTACACCCTCCTCACCTCCCTCCTGCTCTGCTTCCTCTGCGTCTTGCTATTCATCGGACAACCTGGCAAGGTGACGTGTCTCCTCCAACAAACCATCTTTGGCATCGTCTTCTCAGTGGCCGTTTCTTGTGTCTTGGCAAAGACCATCACGGTGGTTCTGGCTTTCATGGCCACCAAGCCTGGAAGCACATTGAGGACATGGGTGGGCACCAGACTGGCCACCGGTATTGTTCTTTCTGGCTCCCTCCTTCAAGGAGGCATTTGTATTGCATGGTTGGCAACGTCTCCTCCTTTCCCAGACACTGACAAGCACACAGTGCTGGAAGAAATGGTCCTGGGATGTAATGAGGGGTCTGTAACAATGTTCTACTGTGTCTTGGGCTATATGGGTTTTCTAGCCACTGTCAGTTTCATGGTGGCGTTCCTTGCCAGGAAGTTACCTGATACTTTCAACGAAGCCAAGTTCATCACCTTCAGCATGTTGGTCTTTTGCAGTGTGTGGCTCTCCTTCGTTCCCACCTACCTGAGCACCAAAGGCAAGTATATGGTGGCCGTGGAGATCTTCTCCATCTTGGCCTCCAGTGCCGGATTGCTGGGATGCATCTTTTTCCCCAAATGCTACATCATTCTATTAAGGCCTGAGTTGAACAGCAAGGAACAACTAACAAGAAAAAAGTCTGATCCAAATTGAAGCTCTTATACAAGAAGAAACATTTTCTCTTGTGTAAAGTAAGCTTCTGATTACCCAATGACATGTTCATCACAAAAGTTATTTAGTTCTTTGTAAATAGTGGTCAAAATCACCATAACACGTTCCTACAAATACATTTTGGGGGGAGCGGGATATAAAAATTTATATCCTTGTTTAGACATGAAGCTTCTTGAGTGACCTCTCTGCCTAATCTACCTCACAAGGTTGTTGTGAGGAAAAAAAAGAGAAGAGAAACCAGGTGCAATACAGGCAGGGGGAGCAAAATGGGGGGAGATGTCTTGGATCCAAAGGGATGAGATTCTCTCTAAGACTTTCTACTACACCCCCCCCCCTCTAGCTACACCTCAGCTGGATAGAACTCAGAGTCACCATATGTTCCCTTTCTCCAGGACATATCCTCTTCTTTCTTCTTGTGTCCTGGAAAACTTTTTTCATTGACCTCCTTTTCCTTGTGAGCAGGGAGCTTGTAGCTGTCTTGTAATAAATAAATTATATGTAATAAATCATTTGTAATAGTTTTACATTTAATAAGTAATATAGTGTTTGAAATAACCATGTGAAAGCATTATGTATGTGTTTTTAGCTTTTATTTTGTCCTACATTTTTGGTTTGGAGCTTTGAGCTCTTTTCTGAGTATGACATCTATGGCTCTATGGATGAAATTCTAGTCACAGTTTCCTTAGAGTATGACCCACTGACTGTAACGGGACTTACTTCTGAGTAAGGGCTTTGGCTCTGTGACTGGAATCCTGTCCACATTTCCCTGGGAGAAAGAGTCACTGAGTAGACGTGGAGTTGCTTTCTGAAGGGGACAAACAGGGTGTCTTTTTTCCTCCCTTCCTCCACCTGGAAACTTGCTCAGTTCCAGCTCTGGTGGGCTGCATCTTCAGCAGCTGGATGGATGTGTTCATCCATCCCTCCATCCAGCTATCTGAGCTGCTGCGGTAGAGACATGGTGAGGAAAGGGTGACCAGACACTCACTCACACTCAAACATTCCATGCATGCAGACACTCACCAGAAACTCAGTTGATCACACTCTCTCACACACACTCACGCACACTCTCTCACACACACAGGCTGCATGGGTTTCACCTTGCAGGCAGGAGACCTTGGCCAGTCAGAGACGCTCCCACACCACGGGAGAGTCGGGGCTAGCCTGCGAGGTTACGGGGAGGTTACAGACTGTGGAGCCACCTGAGAAACAACAGATTTTGCTGCTGCTGTGCAAGAGCCCTCCTTCTTCCTGCAGCCCTCCTTTCTCCCGCTCTGAGAAGCCCAGATCAAAATCAAGGCCCACAGCTCTTGGTGCCCTGTCACCACTACTGAGCTGCTTCTGGAGTTTTGGAAATCACTCATGGGCCACAGGTGTGCTTGAAAAGGTTCGCATACAGCCCATGGGCCACATGTTTAACATTTCTGCACAGGGGATGATGGTGCACATGGGGCAATGGTGCATATGCGGGGTACAGTGCATAGGATGGACGATATGCATATGGGAGATTTTGCACATGGGGTGATGGTGCACATGTGAGTGTTGCATGTGGTGTGCATGGGGGAGGGTGTGCATGTGGGATGAGGGTATTGCACATGGGGGATGATGTGCATGGGGGTGTTGTGTATGAGAGGATGGTATACCATGGGCAGATGACATGTGGGGGGATTTTACTCCCGCAACGCAGGTATGTTTTCACTAGTATTTTATATTTTCTTTATTATTTTGTATTATATTACAGTACTTGCATGACAAAGTCTCAAATGACACAGTATTGGAACGTGCTGGAATCTCTAGCATGTTCACACTTCTGAAACAGCGGCGTCTACGCTGGCTTGGGCATGTCGTGAGAATGGCTGATGGTCGGATTCCAAAAGATCTCTTATATGGAGAATTAGTGCAGGGAAAGCGCCCAAGAAGGAGACCACAGCTGCGATACAAGGACATCTGCAGGAGGGATCTAAAGGCCTTGGGAATGGACATCAACAGCTGGGAAACCTTGACCTCTGACCGTTCAGCATGGAGGCAAAAGACCCAGCATGGCCTTCTCCAACTGGAAGAGACACTTGTTCGGCAGGCTGAAGCAAAGAGACAGACCTGAAAGCAGCGAAACCTGGGATCTGGGCAGGGGACGGAATTTATTTGTCCTCAGTGTGGAAGGGATTGCCACTCTCAAATTGGCCTCTTTAGTCACACTAGATGTTGTTCCAGGACCTCCAATCAGAGCACGATACCATAGTCTTTCGAGACTGAAGGATGCCAATAATAATGAGAAATGTACCTATGCTGCAAAAGTTAAATTTCAAGATATTTCCAACATCAACTGAGCAAGAAATGCCCCCATGCAACACACCCCCTGTGCAGTGGTGGTCCCATAACCCCCATCCAACACACACACCTGTGCAACACATTCCCCATGTGCACCATACCCTCATGCACATCTTCCCCCATGCACCATTGGCCCAAGTGCACTATTTTGGATTACAAACATGCTTCCAGAACAAATTATGCTTGTAAACCACTGTACTATTATGGTGGAGAAGGGCCAGTCTTCCAATAGACACATGGAAGACTAATGTTTGATTCCTGAAGTTTAATTTATTATTGTTATATTGTTATGGAAAAGAAAGCTACCAAGAAATCCCCCACCACTGGGTCTGAAAGACATGTTCAGCTTTTGGAAATGGGAATACAGCAGGACATGATGGCAGATCAGACACCATTAAAGTGGGTTGCAATCACCATCACACCATCTTGCCCCATGAGAAAGCCCCTGTTCTTACAACTTGCTCTTTCCTTCCCTACTTTCAGAACACAGGTTGCAGTTTCTGCCATCTTTCATTTGTTATAGGTTATTTAATACCCACATGTCCCTTGCTATCATACAGATCAAACGTCAAAACCACTTCTGAGTTGTGAAAAACATGTTTTCCTCACCAAATCCACAGAGAATTCCCAGCTATGAATTCACAATTACTTTCCAGTTTCATTATCTTAAGAACTGTCATTAATCCAGTTTCAGTAATCCATGGAGTTTTGGTGGCCCTAGAATCTGACTGCAGTGACTCTGATGGATTTCATTAATATACCCGGTGTTACTCTCAAGACTTCAGCCAAAGAAAATGGAACATGCAGTGATCCACAGGTTCAGACCTGGGTACTTATAAATGATATATTCCAGAGTTTAGGTAGATTGGAACACAAATCATTTAGTTATAGTTGTGCTTAGGATGGTGGTCATAGTGATGTTGATGCTTCCACTGCTACCTCTCAGGGCATGCAAAGCTCATACTGGTAACTGCCGAGTCTGCCATCCTCACCCTCCTCTCCAAAAGTATCATCAGCCAGGAGATTTCACCCTTGGAGGCATTGCTTCTCAGTCCTTCATTGTTGCCGACGCAATACATTTCACTGGAGTAGCCCCACTGGCATCATTTGAAGACCTCACGTAAGAAGCTGAGTTTTGTTTTCCTTCCTTTCTCACTTGAATGGTCAGTCCAAGGAGCTGAAGCCTTGGAGCAGACGTAGTGAAAGTTAATAGACCACAGGGAAAGCTGACAGCAGAAGCACCTTTTTCCGGACAGGAAAACTACCAAATAAGTACTTTAAAAATTTTTTTTCATCTTCTGAAAATGATTCCTTTCACATTGTTCTTTTTCCTTCTATAAATTGCCACATCAAAATTTTCCCTGGCTCTTCCCCATTATCTTTTGCTTCTCTTCCTTTTTCCTGGATCCTGAAACCCTCTCAGGCCGCAGTCCTAAAGACTTTCCTGGGTCTAAAACACATTGAACACACTGAGGCTTACTTTTGAGTAGACATGGTTAGGCTTCTGCTCTCAATTGCTTAGTCTCCATTTGTTTTTGTTCATGTTGTTGTTGTTGTTGTTTTGGAGACGTAACGTTGATATACAGTACAATGACCAGCAAGTCTGGGCAGACGATGTGTTGCCACACTCACTTCCCAAGGAGTTACCAAGCCTATAGCATGGGAGGAGGTCCATCATGGGGTGATGTGCTAGCCTTTTGCTCCAGATGACACAAACCCTAGTGATGCCTCTGAGTCTTGGAAAGGAACTTGGAAAGAAATCATAAACTTCCCTGTTATTATGAGAGTTCCTATTTAATCCCCACTGAGTGATATTTGCAGAAAGTAGCCTTTGGTTGTGTGGATGTCATAGAAAGGGTGGGATCCTCCATTAACAGTGTCCATGCTCAGCAATATTCTCCCTCCTTTTATGCTAGGTTCTCTCTTGTATGCTATTGGCCTACATCCTTGGAGAAACACAAATCATGTCATCTCCAGATTTCTCCCAATGAGTGTTCCCAGTAACATCATTCCAGCTGTGTGATTTCAAAATCATTCCTGCTAATACTCTTATGGCACAGTCCTATGCGTGTCTACTCAGAAGTAAGACTCACTGACTTCAATGGAATTTACCCCAGGAACGTGTATAGAAAATTGTAGCCTTATATTCAGATTTTGAATACTTAAAGTGTTGTAAAACATCTTTCCTTTTGCTAGCATGCCCAGGTGGAAAAAAATCCAAAATTGGTCTGTTTTTCTTTTTTTTCTAATGGACGTTATGCTTATAATTTGACAAGATCTTGTGATTTTTTCTTATACCTGGACAGTTTTAAATCTGAAATCAGGAATGTTTTGAATTTTTATTTTTCCTGTAAAATCAAAATTTTACCACTTGGTATCAGCTGGAAAAAATTCCAACACTAAAGTTACATTCAAATTGTATCTGTATGTAGCTCTGACTTTATGGCAAGGCATCAATGAAGATGGATTAGTGGGGCCCACCTGCTGATCTGCACATCTCTAGGGACAGGAAAACCACCACTAGGAGAACAAATGGTGTAGTTGCATCCACTTTGAAATTCATTTGGAACTGCTTGCTAAATTCATTTAGGGTGCAATCCAGAGTATCTACGGGGAGTCCTTGCTCCGGTGTAAGAACAATTTGCTCTGGATTGCAATATGAATTTCCCATAGGTTTTCACTAGGTGGTGCAGTAACTACGGGTGCACGTAATGTCTCTTACGTGCTCCCGTAGTTACTCTGGATTGTAGGGTTAGAACTGCTTGTTCTAAGGCCTCGTCTTTGTAAAAGGGAAGATTTTATCTATCTGAAAGAGAACTGATTTGTGTTCATTTGTTTTTCTATCTATCTGATTTGTGCTTTTGGTGTAGCAGGCCTGAAGCAGGCCTAAATATTTCAATTATGTTTTTAATTCTATGTTGTTAGTTGCCTTGACAGAGGCAACATCACAGAGAACGGTGGGATACAAATCTATTAATTAAATAAAAGAAAGATAAAGATAGGAGTCTTTCATCTTGTGACCACCACCACAATCACCTTCACTGTTTCTTGATACTTGACCTCAGAATGGATTGATAGGTATTGTTGTTTGTTAACCCATGTCCGACTCTTCATGACCAGGTGGACTGCAGCATACCAGGCCCTATTATCCTCCTCTATCTTCCAAAGTCTCTACAAAATGATAATTGGTTGCTACTTCTTACGTTCAGAGCCCAATTCTATGATTGTCTACTCAGAATTAAGTTTCATTGTAGTCTTTGGGACTTACTCCCTGGAAAGTATGAATAGACACTTTCCTGGAGGAAGACGTACTGAACACAATGGGGCATACATTTCAGTAGACATGGTTAGGATTGTGCTCTTAGTTTGATTTTTTTCAATTACGTATTTTAATTTCTCAACCACAATTACTAGTGCAAGAAGATATAGGCAGACTTGTAAGGAAGGCCAACTTTTGTTGAACTACCTCAAGAAAGAAAATACAGGAACTGTAAATATTAAGGCTTTTAAAGATTTAAACTGCTGCATATTAAGACTTTTGAACATTTTAAAGCTGCAGAGCCAATGTGAACAATTAGACTATGATTCAATATACCTGCTGATAAATAGGTATAAATAAATAAACAATTAGACTATGATTCAATATACCTACTGATAAATAATGCAACTTTTATTCTAGTATAATAACTAAACATTATCAGCACCTCCTGGCCCTGGAATTTGCAGTCAAGGAGATCAATGAAAATCCACAGATCTTGCCCAACATCACTTTGGGCTTCCACATCTATGACAGCCATTTCGAAGAAAAATGGACCTATCACAACACAATGCTACTGCTATCTTCATTGGACAGATTTGTCCCCAACTACAAGTGTGGCATTCAGCATAAGCTAATAGCAGTCATTGGGGGACTGGACTCCAGAGTCTCACATTATGTGGCAAATATCTTGGAAATCTATAAGGTGCCACAGGTAAGATATTGTTGTAATTCTTCATTCACATCTCCTTGATTCTTTAAAGTTTCAATATGTGGCTTATCAGCATGAGAATCTTTCCATGTTAAAAGAATTGCTGGAACAAAACGTAAATTATTTGCTTTGATCACTTGAAAATATTCTATAAATACCAGTATTGTATTCTTTCCCCTTCTCATCTATCATGAGCTCATCTACGGTCCTTCTCCATTTCTGGATGATGAAACTACTGGACATCCCCTCTATCAGATGGTCCCCAAGAGAAATATTCAGTATGAAGGGATGCTCGCTCTACTTCTCCATTTCAACTGGACATGGATTGTGCTTGCTACGATGGACAATGATGATGGAGAAGACTTCGTACAAAAAGTGGTACCCATCTTTTCACAGAGAGGGATCTGTTTTGACTTCATTATAAGGATGTTTAATACTGTTTTTATCCCAGAAATGAACAAAAGTTTTCAAGATGGTGTAAAAATACATGATAAAATCATGCAATCTGAAGCGAATGTATTGCTTGTCTATGGGGAATCTTATTCCATGGTCATTCTGAGATGGTTCCCATATCTATCAGAACAGGAACACATGACCCATAAAGGTAAAGTGTGGATCATGAGTGCCCAGATGGAGTTCATATCTTTCAAAGAACGTGGGATCCAGGAGTATTTGAAGGTGCTATATCCTTCACATTTCATACCAATGACCCACCTGGATTTCAGCAGTTTGTTGAGAGCAGAAACCCCTCCAGCAATAATGGAGATGGCTTCATCAGACATTTCTGGCAAAGTGTATTCAGCTGTGTCTTTCCAAATTCAACTCTGGGCACAGTGAATGAAGATGTCTGCACTGGGGAGGAGAAGCTGGACAGCATTCCCAGCCATTTTTTTGAACTGAGGATGACGGGGCACAGCTACAGTGTCTACAATGCTGTCCATGCTGTCGCCGATGCTTTACATGCTATGGCCCTGTCTGGATTGTTGCTTTCTGAACTGGATGGTGGAACTGTACACAAGCCTCCATATCAGCGACTGTGGCAGGTAAGGGTTTATTCTGGTTTTTCCTGATTTGTAGTATTCCCCAGTAGGGCTTCCAGCATTAGTTGTTAAATGTGCTGTGCCTGTCAATCTGAAAAGCATTTGACAAGGTCCCACTTGACATTTTAATTGGGAAGTTGGAAAAATACAGGCTAGACGAGGCAATTGTTAGATGGATCTGCAACTGGCTCAATGACCGCACATAAAGGGTTTTAATAAATGGTTCTGTGTCAACCTGGAGGTCAGTTTCAATTGGGGTACCCCACGGCTCAGTCTTGGGCCCAGTTCTCTTTAACATTTTCATCAGTGACTTGGAGGAAGGGATACGGGGGAGCCTGATCAAATTTGCGGATGACACCAAGCTGGGAGGAGTAGCAAACACAACAGAAGACAGAAGAAAGCTCCAGGAAGATCTAGATAAACTAGAATACTGGGCTGTAACAAATAGAATGAATTTCAACAGGGAGAAGTGCAAAGTTCTGCACCTAGGAAATAAAAACCAAAAATACAGGTATAAAATGGGGGATACTTGGCTTGGCAGCACAACATGTGAGCGGGATCTTGGAGATGCCGTGGATCACAAGCTGAACATGAGTCAGCAGTGTGATGTGTCTGCAAAGAAAGCAAATGCCATTTTAGGCTGCATTAAGAGGACTGTAGCTTCCAAGTCGCGAGAATTTCTAGTTCCTCTTTATTCTGCATTGGTCAGACATCACCTTGAGTACTGTGTTCAGTTCTGGGCACCTCACTTTAAGAAAGATGCAGCCAAACTAGAGCAAGTCCAGAGGAGAGCGACAAGAATGATCAGTGGGATGGAAGGGAAGCCCTACGAGGAAAGGTTGGGGGAACTTGGGATGTTCAGCCTGGAGAAGAGGAGGCTGAGAGGAGACATGATTGCCCTCTTCAGATACCTGAAGGGCTGTCATAGGTAGGAAGGGGCTCATTTGTTCATAGCTGCTTCTGAAAGCAGAACTAGAACCAATGGGTACAAACTGCAAGAAAGGAGATTCCGGTTAGATATCCGGAAAAAAATTCCTGATGCTGAGGGCAGTTCGGTAGTGGAACAGATTGCCAAGGGAGGTGGTGGACTCTCCCTCACTGGGGATCTTCAAGCAGAGGCTCGATGAGCACCTGTCGGGGATGCTCTGGGACAGCATTTCTCAAAGTGGGGGTCGGGACCCCTTTCAGGGTCGCCTGGAGCTTTCCTGGGGGTTGCCTAAAGACTCCTGGTGGAGGGGGCCAGGTGGGAAGACCTGGCAGAAACGCTGGAGGTGCTGCGGCTGGAAGAAGCCGCTGAGAAGCAGCTCAGAAGGAGCCTCTGAGCAGCTGTGAGACGATGTGGAGCCTTGGGGGTGGGAAGGATTGCAACCTTAGAGCCCAGTTCTATGCATGTCTACTCAGAAGTCAGTCCCATGATAGTGAATGGGACTTACTCCCAGGAAATAGTGGCTGGCTCTGCTGCCTGAGATCCCAATCCTATGGAGATCTCCTCTCACCCAGGTACTTACATTCCCATTCCTCCCTTCCTTTCTTCCTTCCTTCCTTCCTTTCTTCCTTCCTTTCTTTCCCAGTCACCCCCTCTTAGCTATGCCACATCTATCTATCTATCTATCTATCTATCTATCTATCTATCTATCTATCTATCTATCTATCTATCTATCTATCTATCTATCTATCATTAAGTATTGTTTTTATGATTGATCGCTATGCTTTAATTACGTTCAATTTGTAACAATGAAAATACACTCTGCATATCAGATGTTTGCATTACTATTCATAACAGTAGCAAAATTACAGTTATGAAGTAGCAACAAAAATAATTTTATGGTTGAGGGTCCCCACAACATGAGGAACTGTATTAAGGGGTCACGGCATTAGGAAGTTTGAAAACCACTGCTCTAGGGAGATTTCCTGCTGCAGGCAGGGGGTTGGACTAGATGACCTACGAGGTCCCTTCCAACTCTATGATTCTATGAAGATCAGCAGGTCTGTGGTTCAAGACTCAATTACTGCAAGACAGAGTGATTTCCCATCAATTGCCCAGCTCCTGCCAACCCAGCACTTCAAAAGCATGCAAAATACAAGTTGGTAAGAAAGTACAATGTCCATTTCCAAGTAGGCCACATCTCCACAGAGGCGTCTTTGAAAAATGCAGGCTTCATAGCTTAAGAAACGCAGATAAGCACAGATCCCTAGAGTCAGTCATGACTAGCAGCGTAACCTGTGTGGGACACTTTTACTCCTTTTCATTTACACTGGTCCCTCCTGCATTTCTCAGTGTTAGCTGTTAGCTTCTAATAAGAATAGCAGTAACTATCTGTATCTGAAAAATTTGTATCTGAAAAATTTACCTATAACATTTCAGCTGGATGTGAATTGTGGTCCTTCCTCTTCATAATGACAATCTAGAAAGATCTGCAGAATCTTCTTTGACAATTTGTAGGATTTTTGTAGATCGCGGGAGTTAGACATGATTGACATGTCATATATGTAACACTTAAGTATATCATGTTCCTTACATATATTTTATATTGAAAATGTAGCCTAACAGTGGAATTCCAAGCCTGTCTATTCAGAACTAAAAAATATTGCATTCAATGGAGGCTACTCCCAGGAAAGTGTGTTTATGACAACAGCCTGAATGGAGTAAATTTATAAGTTGATCACCTCATAATATCCAAGTGTAGATTTTCAGTGCTAACTATTGTGTTTTTCCATCCAGTTCCTGAGAACTGTCTCATTCAACAACAGCGCTGGGGACCAGATTTCTTTTGACAAGAATGGAGAGTTAATTTCTGGATTGGATCTCATCAACTGGAATGTTTCCTCTAACCACTCTTTTCATAGAGTGAAAGTAGGGAGGATGGATCCCCAGGCACCTCCAGGCCAAGAATTCACCATCAATGAGGACCCCTTGATGTGGCACCAGTGGTTCAATCAAGTAGGATCCTATTGTTGGCATTCTAGGAAACTTGCAGTTCTGGTGACACTTCCAGATCACCTCTTCGCCATAAATAAGGGAATCATGATATGGCTCCAGTTGTTTTATCAGGGGGAAATCCTATTGTTATGTTAGGAAGACCGACAATGCAGTTTTGCATGAGCCGTATGTTTGAGGCTGCGTTTCAGGCTGAGGTGCTGCTTTCATTTGAATGATTTTGACTGAAGGAAGCTCAATGTATGTATTATTCTACAGTTCACAGTGTTGTTCCTAGTTGTGTCTGAAGTAGTTCAGAAATAGTCAGAGCAGGCTGGGGCTTTACTCATGCTAAAGAGCTCAATATTCCCAAGGTCTTCTCTAGCCTGAACACCGGATGCAGTATGGCCACAGGTTAGAATTGGGCTATCCATAGGAATGTGAGACTTCCCAGAAATGTGAGACTTCCATGTACATGGGTAACGGTGACAGTAATCCATGTGGTCTTTCATATGCATCTTTCAGGTGCAACCACTTTCTGTATGCAGCCAGAGCTGCTCTCCTGGATTCAGCAAGAAAGTGAAGGAGGGGAAACCATTTTGCTGCTATGACTGCATCCCATGTCCAGAAGGGGAGATTTCAAACCAGGAGGGTAAGAAATCTCATTGATGGATCGATCAAACAGAGAAACATGCCAATTGAACTGGGGAAACTGGAGACTTAGGAAGTACCAGTTCATCACTGGAACATCACTTCTGCTGACAGATCAATACACCATGTTCCACCAGCAGAGGCACCATTAGGATTGGGCTGCAACTTTCCTTCCTGTTTCAATATTATTCAAATATGTTTTATTATTCAAATATGTTTGAATATTAATTATGATTTAAATGTTTAGTAGGGAGGATTTTGGATGCTGCTGATGTCAAGAAATAATATAATTTTCCCTTTCTTTATTTACAATATAAAATAGCAAGTATAATCAAATGCTCTGTGGATTTAATAAAATGTTCTTTTTTTAGAAACTCATTGTATTTTGTCATGGTGTATAGTACACTTTCATAACAAGCACATCCTTTCCCTTTTAGACATGGATGACTGCGATAAATGCACAGAAGAAAACTATCCAAACCAAAAACAAGATGCATGTATTCCCAAGACCCTGGCCTTCCTATCTTATGAAGATCCTGTGGGGATCAGTTTGGCCTTCTTTGCCCTCTTGCTTTCCTTGATCACAGTGTTGATGATATCAACATTCAGGAAACACCACAACACTCCCATCGTCAAAGCCAACAACCGCAACCTCACCTACACCCTCCTCACCTCCCTCCTGCTCTGCTTCCTCTGCATCTTCCTATTCATCGGACAACCTGGCAAGGTGACGTGTCTCCTCCGACAAACCATCTTTGGCATTGTCTTCTCAGTGGCCGTTTCTTGTGTCTTGGCAAAGACCATCACGGTGGTTCTGGCTTTCATGGCCACCAAGCCTGGAAGCACATTGAGGACATGGGTGGGCACCAGACTGGCCACCGGTATTGTTCTTTCTGGCTCCCTCCTTCAAGGAGGCATTTGTATTGCATGGTTGGCAACGTCTCCTCCTTTTCCAGACACTGACAAGCACACAGTGCTGGAAGAAATGGTCCTGGGATGTAATGAGGGGTCTGTAACAATGTTCTACTGTGTCTTGGGCTATATGGGTTTTCTAGCCACTGTCAGTTTCATGGTGGCGTTCCTTGCCAGGAAGTTACCTGATACTTTCAACGAAGCCAAGTTCATCACCTTCAGCATGCTGGTCTTTTGCAGTGTGTGGCTCTCCTTCGTTCCCACCTACCTGAGCACCAAAGGCAAGTATATGGTGGCCGTGGAGATCTTCTCCATCTTGGCCTCCAGTGCCGGATTGCTGGGATGCATCTTTTTCCCCAAATGCTACATCATTCTATTAAGGCCTGAGTTGAACAGCAAGGAACAACTAACAAGAAAAAAGTCTGATCCAAATTGAAGCTCTTATACAAGAAGAAACATTTTCTCTTGTGTAAAGTAAGCTTCTGATTACCCAGTGACATGTTCATCACAAAAGTTATTTAGTTCTTTGTAAATGGTGGTCAAAATCACCATAACACGTTCCTACAAATACATTTTGGGGGGAGCGGGATATAAAAATTTAACACAAATCCTTGTTTAGACATGAAGCTTCTTGAGTGACCTCTCTGCCTAATCTACCTCACAAGGTTGTTGTGAGGAAAAAAAGAGAAGAGAAACCAGGTGCAATACAGGCAGGGGGAGCAAAATGGGGGGAGATGTCTTGGATCCAAAGGGATGAGATTCTCTCTAAGACTTTCTACTACACCCCCCTCTAGCTACACCTCAGCTGGATAGAACTCAGAGTCACCATATGTTCCCTTTCTCCAGGACATATCCTCTTCTTTCATCTTGTGTCCTGGAAAACTTTTTTCATTGACCTCCTTTTCCTTGTGAGCAGGGAGCTTGTAGCTGTCTTGTAATAAATAAATTATATGTAATAAATCATTTGTAATAGTTTTACATTTAATAAGTAATATAGTGTTTGAAATAACCATGTGAAAGCATTATGTATGTGTTTTTAGCTTTTATTTTGTCCTACATTTTTGGTTTGGAGCTTTGAGCTCTTTTCTGAGTATGACATCTATGGCTCTATGGATGAAATTCTAGTCACAGTTTCCTTAGAGTATGACCCACTGACTGTAACGGGACTTACTTCTGAGTAACAGGCTTTGGCTCTGTGACTGGAATCCTGTCCACATTTCCCTGGGAGAAAGAGTCACTGAGTAGACGTGGAGTTGCTTTCTGAAGGGGACAAACAGGGTGTCTTTTTTCCTCCCTTCCTCCACCTGGAAACTTGCTCAGTTCCAGCTCTGGTGGGCTGCATCTTCAGCAGCTGGATGGATGTGTTCATCCATCCCTCCATCCAGCTATCTGAGCTGCTGCGGTAGAGACATGGTGAGGAAAGGGTGACCAGACACTCACTCACACTCAAACATTCCATGCATGCAGACACTCACCAGAAACTCAGTTGATCACACTCTCTCTCACACTCACACACACTCTCTCACACACACAGGCTGCATGGGTTTCACCTTGCAGGCAGGAGACCTTGGCCAGTCAGAGACGCTCCCACACCACGGGAGAGTCGGGGCTAGCCTGCGAGGTTACGGGGAGGTTACAGACTGTGGAGCCACCTGAGAAACAACAGATTTTGCTGCTGCTGTGCATGAGCCCTCCTTCTTCCTGCAGCCCTCCTTTCTCCCGCTCTGAGAAGCCCAGATCAAAATCAAGGCCCACAGCTCTTGGTGTGCTGTCACCACTACTGAGCTGCTTCTGGAGTTTTGGAAATCACTCATGGGCCACAGGTGTGCTTGAAAAGGTTCGCATACAGCCCATGGGCCACATGTTTAACATTTCTGCACAGGGGATGATGGTGCACATGGGGCAATGGTGCATATGCGGGGGACAGTGCATGGGTGGACGATATGCATATGGGAGATTTTGCACATGGGGTGATGGTGCACATGTGAGTGTTGCATGTGGTGTGCATGGGAGAGGGTGTGCATGTGGGATGAGGGTATTGCACATGGGGGATGATGTGCATGGGGGTGTTGTGTATGAGAGGATGGTGTACCATGGGCAGATGACATATGAGGGGATTTTACTCCCGCAATGCAGGTATGTTTTCACTATTATTTTATATTTTCTTTATTATTTTGTATTATATTACAGTACTTGAGAAATGTACCTATGCTGCAAAAGTTAAATTTCAAGATATTTCCAACATCAACTGAGCAAGAAATGCCCCCATGCAACACACCCCCTGTGCAGTGGTGGTCCCATAACCCCCATCCAACACACACACCTGTGCAACACATTCCCCATGTGCACCATACCCTCATGCACAACTTCCCCCATGCACCATTGGCCCAAGTGCTCCATCCCCCATGCACACCATCCCTCTCCATGCAACATCCAACCATGTGCACCATTACCCCCCATGCAATCCCTCCTCCAGTGCATCTGGCACGGGGCATCAAATTGGCTGGATGATGAGCAGTCAGTCTTCAGTGTTAAACATACAACGAAAACATGTTGCACCTCTTTTCACCCCCTTAGGGGTTAAATTTCTCAAAATTGTTACTTGTTTGATGCTCATGTCACATAACAAAAACTCTAACCAAATTTCATGCTTCTAGGTCCAGGGGTAGGGCAGGGTTTTATGCTAGGTTACATATATAATTCATTGGTATCCTTCAGTCTCAAAAGTCTATGGTATCGTGCTCTGGATGGAGGTCCTATTTGAAACAGTGACATCTGCACTGGATGGGGCATGTCGTGAGAATGGCTGATGGTCAGATACCCAAGAATTATTTAATAAAAATATATTATTTCATTTTTCTTAATTATGTAATAAAAATATGTTATTTTAATCATAGATTCTAAAATAAAAATCATAGATTTTATTTAACATGTGTTTAATCATACTGAGGTGCAAAATGTGTTTTCAAAACACTGGAAGTCATGTAGAACGTATTACATAAATAAAAATGCTTTTCATAAAAAAAGTTTATTTTTCCCATGTATGGAACACTTATGGGACAACCTGTACATTTTGTAATCATTTTTGCATGAACATTTTGGGGTTGTGGAACAAATTGTCTTACTTTCCAATATTGTTTATGGGAACATTTGCTTTGATATCCTACTATTTTGGATTACAAACATGCTTCCAGAACAAATTATGCTTGTAAACCACTGTACTATTATGGTGGAGAAGGGCCAGTCTTCCAATAGACACATGGAAGACGAATGTTTGATTCCTGAAGTTTAATTTATTATTGTTGTTTCTTGAGTTTCCTTCCTGTGAGAGATGAGGGGCTCTCTGGGACTCATGGTGTTGGTTTTCCTCTTTTTTCCTTCTCTCTTTTGAGTGGGGGGAGGTCCCTGCTGTTTCTAGAGTTTCCTTCCTGTGAGAGAGGAGGGGCTCTCTGGGACTCATGGTACTGATTTTTCTCTTTCTTCCTTTTGTCTTTTGACTGGGGGGAGGTCCCTGTTGTTCTAGCGTTTCCTTCCTGTGAGAGAGGAAGGGCGCTCTGGGACTCATGGTGCTGGTTTTCCTTCTTTCTTTTGAGTTGGGGGAAGTCCCTGTTGTTTCTAGAGTCTATAGAGTTTCCTTCCTGTGAGAGAGGAAGGGCACTCTGGGACTCATGGTGCTGGTTTTCCTTCTCTCTTTTGAGTGGGGGGAGGTCCCTGTTGTTTCTAGAGTTTCCTTCCTGTGAGAGGGGAGGGGCTCTCTGGGACTCATGGTGCTGGTTTTCCTTCTCTCTTTTGAGTGGGGGGAGGTCCCCGTTGTGTACGGAGTATCCTTCCTGTGAGAGAGGAGGGGCTCTCTGGGACTCATGGTGCTGGTTTTCCTTTTTTTCCTTTTTTTTCTTTCTTTTTCCTTCTCTTTTGAGTGGGGGGAGGTCTCTGGTATGCCTCAATGTTTGCAGCCTTTGTTTGGAATTGGAGCAGTGCACTGGTCTTACCCTGCTGGTTGCTTGTACGGGAGGGGAGATCTGCATTGCCTCTGGTAGTGGAGCATGAGACTGAGTGTGATGTGAGGATCAATCATGCGACTGTGTAAATCATGAGAGTGAGTCCTTATCAAACCTACCTAGGAGAAGGAAAACTCCCACTAAACCTCCATTGCCTTGTGGCTATACCCATTCATGGGAAAGGCTTCAGGAGAAAACCTCGAGGAAAAATCCGGAGCCGGAGTCCCGAAAGCAGTTCGTGACTGTGTTACAGTCATGTTCTGGTAACTCCTGCGACGCAGCTGGAACTAATCGTATTGGCTCTGCCTTTCCATTGGACTATTTCAGTGGCGTGGAGAGGGGGGATTCTCTGCTTGGGTAACAGCCTATCCCCCATAAAAACCTACCCAGGCCTTCGTGCTCTGGAGAGGAACTCCAGCCTCGCATACAGCGTGGAAACAACACGGGAAGTGGCAGTTACCGGTTATAAGTCACTGCTCGATTGGCGAAGAGCTTGACGCCAGGGGCTACTTCCGACGGTGGGAGAGGTCATCGTGCCTCATTGGGCAGCTATCGCCCGCCTTAAGCTGGGCAGCCCCCAGCCAGTAGGATGCTGCCTCGCCACAGTCTGTTAACCTCACTGGGTGCGTGGGGTTTAGGGTGAAAACCGACAAGCAGATCGACAACTCAGCACCATGCAACAAACATAAGAAAACTTCAGCCCTTAAGTTGGGCACCTGGAACGTTCGGACAATGACCCCCAGCTTTTCTGACGACTTGCGAGAATTGGATGATGTACGTAAGACAGTTGTCATTGATATGGAGCTGAGCAGTCTGGAGATGGACATAGTTGCCCTTCAAGAGACAAGGCTGCCAGACTCAGGATCTATTAAGGAGAGAAATTTCTCATTCTTCTGACAGGGAAAGCCATCAAGTGAGACTAGGGAATATGGAGTTGGCTTTGCAGTTAGAAACACCCTACTTGGATCCATTATCCCACCTACTGGAGGAAGTGAAAGAATTCTGTCTCTGCAGCTACAGACATCAGTAGGGTTGGTCACTCTTATTAGTGCATATGCACCAACACTATCATCTTCAGCAGAATCCAAAGACAAATTCTATGATGATCTGGCTGCCACTATCAAGAAAATCCCTGAGAAAGAACCATTGTTTATCCTTGGTGATTTTAATGCAAGAGTTGGATCTGCGATAGTTCTTGGCCCATTTGTCTAGGTCGTTTTGGCATCGGGAAGATGAATGAAAACGGCCAACGCCTGCTAGAGTTTTGCTGCTATCATGATTTTTGCATTAGCAACACATTCTTTAACACAAAGCCTCAACACAGAGTGTCTTGGCAACACCCTAGATCGAAGCATTGGCATCAGCTTGATTTGATCCTCACCAGGTGCTCCAGCCTTCCCAACATTAAGATCACACGTAGCTATCAGAGTGCTGATTGCGATACTGACCACTCCTTGGTGTGCAGCAGAGTAAAACTGCAAGCAAAGAGGCTGCATCACTCCAAGAAGGAAGGAAGACCACGAATTAACATCAGCAAGATCTGCAGTCTGGAAAAAGTGTTGGAATTTGACCAAGCACTCGAGGAAATTCTCCCAGGCCCGGCTGAAACAAACACTTCTGAACGGTGGGAACATTTCAAGAATGTTGTTTATACTACCGCCTTGTCAGTTTTTGGTAAGCAGGTAAGAAAGACAGCAGATTGGTTTGAAGCCCACTCGGAGGAGCTGACACCAGCCCTTGAGGAAAAGAGGAGAGCTCTAACTGCATATAAAGCCTGTTCTAGTGAGCGCAACCTTCAAGCCCTGCGAGTCGCCTGTAGCAAAGTCCAACAGATTGCCAGGAGATGTGCTAACAATTATTGGCTGCAGCTTTGCTCTCAGATCCAGGTAGCAGCTGACACAGGCAACATCAAGGGGATGTATGATGGCATCAAGCAGGCCTTAGGTCCAACAGTGAGGAAATCTGCCCCGCTTAAGTCCGCTACAGGTGAGGTCATCCAGGACCGAGCACAACAGATGGCACGCTGGGTGCAGCACTACTCTGAGCTATACTCCAGAGAAAATGTAGTAACTGAAGAAGCATTAAACAACATTGAGTGCCTGCCTGTCTTGGAGGAGCTCGACAGTGAACCAACTTTAGAAGAACTAAACGAAGCCCTGGATTCCCTTGCTTTTGGCAAGGCATCCGGGAAAGATAACATCCCTGCTGAAGTTCTGAGGTGCTGTAGAGGGACCATGTCCACTGAACTGTACAAGATATTCTGCCTTTGTTGGAGGGAAGGTGGAGTACCACAGGACATTAAGGACGCTAATATTGTCACACTGTACAAGAACAAAGGCGACAGGGGTGACTGCAACAACTACCGTGGCATCTCTCTTCTTAGTGTTGTAGGGAAGCTGCTTGCCCGTGTCATACTGAAGAGGCTTCAGGTGCTTGCAGAGAGAATCTATCCTAAATCACAGTGTGGATTTCGAGCCAACAGGTCCACCACTGATATGGTATTTTCCCTTCGACAGTTGCAAGAGAAATGTAGGGAACAAAGACAGCCACTCTTTGTAGCCTTCATAGACCTTACAAAGGCTTTTGATTTGGTTAGTAGGGATGGCCTTTTTAAAATCCTCCCCAAGATTGGATGCCCACCTCAGCTCCTCAACATCATCAGGTCCTTTCACAAGGACATGAAGGACACTGTAGTTTTTGATGGCCTAACACCAGATTCCTTTCACATCCGAAGTGGAGTGAAGCAGGGCTGGGTCCTCGCACCAACTTTATTTGGGATCTTTTTTGCAGTCATGCTGAAGCATGCTTTTGGAAACGCAACAGAGGGAATCTATCTCCGGACCAGATCAGACAGAAAACTCTACAATCCTTCCAGACTAAGAGCAAAGTCCAAAGTCCAGCTGAAATGCTTGCGTGAGTTCCTCTTCGCCGATGACGCTGCTGTTACTGCTCACTCTGCCGAAGACCTTCAACGACTTATGGACCGTTTTAGCAAAGCCTGCCAAGACTTTGGACTAACAATCAGCCTGAAGAAAACACAAGTCATGGGTCAGGGTGTGGATCCACCTCCCTGTATCACAATCTCTGAACATGAACTGGAGGTTGTCCATGATTTTGTGTACCTTGGCTCAACTATCTCTGACGCTCTCTCCTTAGACTCTCAGCTGAATAAACGCATTGGTAAAGCGGCTACTACATTCTCCAGGCTTACAAAGAGAGTATGGCTTAATAAGAAGCTGATGGAACATACAAAGATCCAGGTCTATAGAGCTTGCGTCCTGAGCACACTCTTGTACTGCAGCAAGTCTTGGACCCTTTATGCATGGCAGGAGAGGAAGCTGAACAGCGTCTACGCTGGCTTGGGCATGTCGTGAGAATGGCTGATGGTCGGATTCCAAAAGATCTCTTATATGGAGAATTAGTGCAGGGAAAGCGCCCAAGAAGGAGACCACAGCTGCGATACAAGGACATCTGCAAGAGGGATCTAAAGGCCTTGGGAATGGACATCAACAGCTGGGAAACCTTGACCTCTGACCGTTCAGCGTGGAGGCAAAAGACCCAGCATGGCCTTCTCCAACTGGAAGAGACACTTGTTCGGCAGGCTGAAGCAAAGAGACAGACCCAAAAGCAGCGAAACCTGGGATCTGGGCAGGGGACGGAATTTATTTGTCCTCAGTGTGGAAGGGATTGCCACTCTCACATTGGCCTCTTTAGTCACACGAGATGTTGTTTCAGGACCTCCAGTCAGAGCACGATACCATAGTCTTTCGAGACTGAAGGATGCCAATAATAATAATTTATTATTGTTACATTGTTTTGGAAAAGAAAGCTACCAAGAAATCCCCCACCACTGGGTCTGAAAGACATGTTCAGCTTTTGGAAATGGGAATACAGCAGGACATGATGGCAGATCAGACACCATTAAAGTGGGTTGCAATCACCATCACACCATCTTGCCCCATGAGAAAGCCCCTGTTCTTACAACTTGCTCTTTCCTTCCCTACTTTCAGAACACAGGTTGCAGTTTCTGCCATCTTTCATTTGTTATAGGTTATTTAATACCCACATGTCCCTTGCTATCATACAGAACAAACGTCAAAACCACTTCTGAGTTGTGAAAAACATGTTTTCCTCACCAAATCCACAGAGAATTCCCAGCTATGAATTCACAGTTACTTTCCAGTTTCAATATCTTAAGAACTGTCATTAATCCAGTTTCAGTAATCCATGGAGTTTTGGTGGCCCTAGAATCTGACTGCAGTGACTCTGATGGATTTCATTAATATACCCGGTGTTACTATCAAGACTTCAGCCAAAGAAAATGGAACATGCAGTGATCCACAGGTTCAGTCCTGGGTACTTATAAATGATATATTCCAGAGTTTAGGTAGATTGGAACACAAATCATTTAGTTATAGTTGTGCTTAGGATGGTGGTCATAGTGATGTTGATGCTTCCACTGCTACCTCTCAGGGCATGCAAAGCTCATACTGGTAACTGCCGAGTCTGCCATCCTCACCCTCCTCTCCAAAAGTATCATCAGCCAGGAGATTTCACCCTTGGAGGCATTGCTTCTCAGTCCTTCATTGTTGCTGACGCAATACATTTCACTGGAGTAGCCCCACTGGCATCATTTGAAGACCTCACGTAAGAAGCTGAGTTTTGTTTTCCTTCCTTTCTCACTTGAATGGTCAGTCCAAGGAGCTGAAGCCTTGGAGCAGACGTAGTGAAAGTTAATAGACCACAGGGAAAGCTGACAGCAGAAGCACCTTTTTCCGGACAGGAAAAGAAAACTACCAAATAAGTACTTTAAAATTTTTTTTTCATCTTCTGAAAATGATTCCTTTCACATTGTTCTTTTTCCTTCTATAAACTGCCACATCAAAATTTTCCCTGGCTCTTCCCCATTATCTTTTGCTTCTCTTCCTTTTTCCTGGATCCTGAAACCCTCTCAGGCCGCAGTCCTAAAGACTTTCCTGGGTCTAAAACACATTGAACACACTGAGGCTTACTTTTGAGTAGACATGGTTAGGCTTCTGCTCTCAATTGCTTATTCTCCATTTGTTTTTGTTCATGTTGTTGTTGTTGTTGTTTTGGAGACGTAACGTTGATATACAGTACAATGACCAGCAAGTCTGGGCAGACGATGTGTTGCCACACTCACTTCCCAAGGAGTTAGCACGCCTATAGCATGGGAGGAGGTCCATCATGGGGTGATGTGCTAGCCTTTTGCTCCAGGTGACACAAACCCTAGTGATGCCTCTGAGTCTTGGAAAGGAACTTGGAAAGAAATCATAAACTTCCCTGTTATTATGAGAGTTCCTATTTAATCCCCACTGAGTGATATTTGCAGAAAGTAGCCTTTGGTTGTGTGGAAGTCATAGAAAGGGTGGGATCCCCCATTAACAGTGTCCATGCTCAGCAATATTCTCCCTCCTTTTATGCTAGGTTCTCTCTTGTATGCTATTGGCCTACATCCTTGGAGAAACACAAATCATGTCATCTCCAGATTTCTCCCAATGAGTGTTCCCAGTAACATCATTCCAGCTGTGTGATTTCAAAACCATTCCTGCTAATACTCTTATGGCACAGTCCTATGCGTGTCTACTCAGAAGTAAGACTCACTGACTTCAATGGAATTTACCCCAGGAACGTGTATAGAAAATTGTAGCCTTATATTCAGATTTTGAATACTTAAAGTGTTGTTAAACATCTTTCCTTTTGCTAGCATGCCCAGGTGGAAAAAAATCCAAAATTGGTCAGTTTTTCTTTTTTTTCTAATGGACGTTATGCTTATAATTTGACAAGATCTTGTGATTTTTTCTTATACCTGGACAGTTTTAAATCTGAAATCAGGAATGTTTTGAATTTTTATTTTTCCTGTAAAATCAAAATTTTACCACTTGGTATCAGCTGGAAAAAATTCCAACACTAAAGTTACATTCAAATTGTATCTGTTTGTAGCTCTGACTTTATGGCAAGGCATCAATGAAGATGGATTAGTGGGGCCCACCTGCTGATCTGCACATCTCTAGGGACAGGAAAACCACCACTAGGAGAACAAATGGTGTAGTTGCATCCACTTTGAAATTCATTTGGAACTGCTTGCTAAATTCATTTAGGGTGCAATCCAGAGTATCTACGGGGAGTCCTTGCTCCGGTGTAAGAACAATTTGCTCTGGATTGCAATATGAATTTCCCATAGGTTTTCACTAGGTGGTGCAGTAACTACGGGTGCACATAATGTCTCTTACGTGCCCCCGTAGTTACTCTGGATTGTAGGGTTAGAACTGCTTGTTCTAAGGCCTCATCTTTGTAAAAGGGAAGATTTTATCTATCTGAAAGAGAACTGATTTGTGTTCATTTGTTTTTCTATCTATCTGATTTGTGCTTTTGGTGTAGCAGGCCTGAAGCAGGCCTAAATATTTCCTCCCATTATTGCACATTATTGTGCAGGAAGCCAGAGATGGTTCATTTCTGCTATTCCTCAGCACATCAATAGCACATCAACAGCCATCAGAAACGTTTGTCTTCACAAACAATTATCAGCTATCATCATGTGCTTTATTATTTTTCTATATAATATTATTTTTGCTATATAATATTCTAACCCCTTGCTAGGCCAAGAGCTTGACCTCTTCTCCTGTGCTGCTGCCTGCCCTGCATTACAGGACTATACTACAAACTGTGAACTCTCAACTATAAACTTTATGTCAGATATATGGTGAATGAATGTTTTGCAAGTTGTAATATATCAAAATTCTTTGTTCCACAACACTTCCTAATAAAAAACAAAGTTATACTGAAACTGGAAGCAACATTTATTCATTACATGTGCCGTACTTCAGTATTGGGAAAATAAATCCAAACGAACACAGGTGGTAGTGAAAAAACCTGGGCATGCTAGGGTTTATAATTCTCAGTCATTCCAGCATAATGACAAATTCTCATTCGTGATTCCTAATTCTAGTCATTAATTCTCAGTCAAGATTCTATTTGGTATTTCTGTGTTTGGAGCTGAATAATTTAGAGTTGATCCTGTTTCACGGGAGGTACGTGATAGAGCTTTTACATAAGGCAGAGGTTGAGGGATACTGCATTTTGTCATTCATGAATTTTTTAATGTTTTAAAGTATTTTATCAATTATGTTTTTAATTCTGTGTTGTTAGTTGCCTTGAGCCCACATCACAGAGAACGGTGGGATACAAATCTATTAATTAAATAAAAGAAAGATAAAGATAGGAGTCTTTCATCTTGTGACCACCACCACAATCACCTTCACTGTTTCTTGATACTTGACCTCAGAATGGATTGATAGGTATTGTTGTTTGTTAACCCATGTCCGACTCTTCATGACCAGGTGGACTGCAGCATACCAGGCCCTATTATCCTCCTCTATCTTCCAAAGTCTCTACAAAATGATAATTGGTTGCTACTTCTTACGTTCAGAGCCCAATTCTATGACTGTCTACTCAGAATTAAGTTTCATTGTAGTCTTTGGGACTTACTCCCTGGAAAGTATGAATAGACACTTTCCCGGGAGGAAGACGTACTGAACACAATGGGGCATACATTTCAGTAGACATGATTAGGATTGTGCTCTTAGTTTCATTTTTTTCAATTACGTATTTTAATTTCTCTCCCACTATTACTAGTGCAAGAAGATATAGGCAGACTTGTAATCAAGGCCAACTTTTGTTGAACTACCTCAAGAAAGAAAATACAGGAACTGTAAATATTAAGGCTTTTAAAGATTTAAAAAGCTGCATATTAAGGCTTTTGAACATTTTAAAGCTGCAGAGCCAATGTGAACAATTAGACTATGATTCAATATACCTGCTGATAAATAATGCAACTTTTATTCTAGTATAATAACTAAACATTATCAGCACATCCTGGCCCTGGAATTTGCAGTCAAGGAGATCAATGAAAATCCACAGATCTTGCCCAACATCACTTTGGGCTTCCACATCTATGACAGCCATTTCGAAGAAAAATGGACCTATCACAACACAATGCTACTGCTATCTTCATTGGACAGATTTGTCCCCAACTACAAGTGTGGCATTCAGCATAAGCTAATAGCAGTCATTGGGGGACTGGACTCCAGAGTCTCACATTATGTGGCAAATATCTTGGAAATCTATAAGGTGCCACAGGTAAGATATTGTTGTATTTCTTCATTCACATCTCCTTGATTCTTTAAAGTTTCAATATGTGGCTTATCAGCATGAGAATCTTTCCATGTTAAAAGAATTGCTGGAACAAAACATAAATTATTTGCTTTGATCACTTGAAAATATTCTATAAATACCAGTATTGTATTCTTTCCCCTTCTCATCTATCATGAGCTCATCTACGGTCCTTCTCCATTTCTGGATGATGAAACTACTGGACATCCCCTCTATCAGATGGTCCCCAAGAGAAATATTCAGTATGAAGGGATGCTCGCTCTACTTCTCCATTTCAACTGGACATGGATTGTGCTTGCTACGATGGACAATGATGATGGAGAAGACTTCGTACAAAAAGTGGTACCCATGTTTTCACAGAGAGGGATCTGTTTTGACTTCATTATAAGGATGTTTAATACTGTTTTTATCCCAGAAATGAACAAAAGTTTTCAAGATGGTGTAAAAATACACGATAAAATCATGCAATCTGAAGCGAATGTATTTCTTGTCTATGGGGAATCTTATTCCATGGTCATTCTGAGATGGTTCCCATATCTATCAGAACAGGAACACATGACCCATAAAGGTAAAGTGTTGATAATGAGTGCCCAGATGGAGTTCATATCATATATCTTTCAAAGAACGTGGGATCCAGGAATATTTGAAGGTGCTATATCCTTCACATTTCATACCAATGACCCACCTGGATTTCAGCAGTTTGTTGAGAGCAGAAACCCCTCCAGCAATAATGGAGATGGCTTCATCAGACATTTCTGGCAAAGTGTATTCAGCTGTGTCTTTCCAAATTCAACTCTGGGCACAGTGAATGAAGATGTTTGCATTGGGGAGGAGAAGCTGGACACAATTCCCAGCCATTTTTTTGAAATGAGGATGACGGGGCACAGCTACAGTGTCTACAATGCTGTCTATGCTGTCGCCCATGCTTTACATGCTATGGCCCTCTCTGGATTTTTGCTTTCTGAACTGGAAGGTGGAACTGTACACAAGCCTCCATATCAGCGACTGTGGCGGGTAAGGGTTTATTCTGGTTTTTCCTGATTTGTAGTATTCCCCAGTAGGGCTTCCAGCATTAGTTGTTAAATGTGCTGTGCCTGTCAATCTGAAAAGCATTTGACAAGGTCCCACTTGACATTTTAATTGGGAAGTTGGAAAAATATGGGCTAGACGAGGCAATTGTTAGATGGATCTGCAACTGGCTCAATGACCGCACATAAAGGGTTTTAATAAATGGTTCTGTGTCAACCTGGAGGTCAGTTTCAATTGGGGTACCCCACGGCTCAGTCTTGGGCCCGGTTCTCTTTAACATTTTCATCAATGACTTGGAGGAAGGGATACGGGGGAGCCTGATCAAATTTGCGGATGACACCAAGCTGGGAGGAGTAGCAAACACAACAAAAGACAGAAGAAACCTCCAGGAGGATCTAGATAAACTGGAATCATGGGCTGTAACAGAATGAATTTCAACAGGGAAAAGTGCAAAGTTCTGCACCTAGGAAATAAAAACCAAAAATACAGGTATAAAATGGGGGATACTTGGCTTGGCAGCACAACATATGAGCGGGATCTTGGAGATGCCGTGGATCACAAGCTGAACATGAGTCAGCAGTGTGATGTGTCTGCAAAGAAAGCAAATGCCATTTTAGGCTGCATTAAGAGGACTGTAGCTTCCAAGTCGCGAGAATTTCTAGTTCCTCTTTATTCAGCATTGGTCAGACCTCACCTTGAGTACGGTGTTCAGTTCTGGGCACCTCACTTTAAGAAAGATGCAGCCAAACTGGAGCAAGTCCAGAGGAGAGCGACAAGAATGATCAGTGGGATGGAAGGGAAGCCCTACGAGGAAAGGTTGGGGGAACTTGGGATGTTCAGCCTGGAGAAGAGGAGGCTGAGAGGAGACATGATTGCCCTCTTCAGATACCTGAAGGGCTGTCATAGGTAGGAAGGGGCTCATTTGTTCATAGCTGCTACTGAAAGCAGAACTAGAACCAATGGGTACAAACTGCAAGAAAGGAGATTCCGGTTAGATATCCGGAAAAAAATTCCTGATGCTGAGGGCTGTTCGGTAGTGAAACAGATTGCCAAGGGAGGTGGTGGACTCTCCCTCACTGGGGATCTTCAAGCAGAGGCTCGATGAGCACCTGTCGGGGATGCTCTGGGACAGCATTTCTCAAAGTGGGGGTCGGGACCCCTTTGAGGGTCGCCTGGAGCTTTCCTGGGGGTTGCCTAAAGACTCCTGGTGCAGGGGGCCAGGTGGGAAGACCTGGCAGAAACGCTGGAGCTGCTGCGGCTGGAAGAAGCCGCTGAGAAGCAGCTCAGAAGGAGCCTCTGAGCAGCTGTGAGACGATGTGGAGCCTTGGGGGTGGGAAGGATTGCAACCTTAGAGCCCAGTTCTATGCATGTCTACTCAGAAGTCAGTCCCATGATAGTGAATGGGACTTACTCCCAGGAAATAGTGGCTGGCTCTGCTGCCTGAGATCCCAATCCTATGGAGATCTCCTCTCACCCAGGTACTTACATTCCCATTCCTCCCTTCCTTTCTTCCTTCCTTCCTTTCTTCCTTCCTTTCTTTCCCAGTCACCCCCTCTTAGCTATGCCACATCTATCTATCTATCTATCTATCTATCTATCTATCTATCTATCTATCTATCTATCTATCTATCTATCTATCTATATTACGTATTGTTTTTATGATTGATCGCTATGCTTTAATTACGTTCAATTTGTAACAATAAAAATACACTCTGCATATCAGATGTTTGCATTACTATTCATAACAGTAGCAAAATTACAGTTATGAAGTAGCAACAAAAATAATTTTATGGTTGAGGGTCCCCACAACATGAGGAACTGTATTAAGGGGTCACGGCATTAGGAAGTTTGAAAACCACTGCTCTAGGGAGATTTCCTGCTGCAGGCAGGGGGTTGGACTAGATGACCTACTAGGTCCCTTCCAACTCTATGATTCTGTGATTCTATGAAGATCAGCAGGTCTGTGGTTCAAGACTCAATTAATGCAAGACAGAGTGATTTCCCAGCAATTGCCCAGCTCCTGCCAACCTAGCGCTTCAAAAGCATGCAAAATACAAGTAGGTAAGAAAGTACAATGTCCATTTCCAAGTAGGCCACATCTCCACAGAGGCGTCTTTGAAAAATGCAGGCTTTATAGCTTAAGAAACGCAGATAAGCACAGATCCCTAGAGTCAGTCATGACTAGCAGCGTAACCTGTGTGGGACACTTTTACTCCTTTTCATTTACACTGGTCCCTCCTGCATTTCTCAGTGTTAGCTGTTAGCTTTTAATAAGAATAGCAGTAACTATCTGTATCTGAAAAATTTGTATCTGAAAAATTTACCTATAACATTTCAGCTGGATGTGAATTGTGGTTCTTCCTCTTCATAATGACAATCTAGAAAGATCTGCAGAATCTTCTTTGACAATTTGTAGGATTTTTGTAGATTGCGGGAGTTAGACATGATTGACATGTCATATATGTAACACTTAAGTATATCATGTTCCTTACATATATTTTATATTGAAAATGTAGCCTAACAGTGGAATTCCAAGCCTGTCTATTCAGAACTAAAAAATATTGCATTCAATGGAGGCTACTCCCAGGAAAGTGTGTTTATGACAACAGCCTGAATGGAGTAAATTTATAAGTTGATCACCTCATAATATCCAAGTGTAGATTTTCAGTGCTAACTATTGTGTTTTTCCATCCAGTTCCTGAGAACTGTCTCATTCAACAACAGCGCTGGGGACCAGATTTCTTTTGACAAGAATGGAGAGTTAATTTCTGGATTGGATCTCATCAACTGGAATGTTTCCTCTAACCACTCTTTTCATAGAGTGACAGTAGGGAGGATGGATCCCCAGGCACCTCCAGGCCAAGAATTCACCATCAATGAGGACGCCTTGATGTGGCACCAGTGGTTCAATCAAGTAGGATCTTATTGTTGGCATTCTTGGAAAACTTGCAGTTCTGGTGACACTTCCAGATCACCTCTTCGCCATAAATAAGGGAATCATGATATGGCTCCAGTTGTTTTATCAGGGGGAAATCCTATTGTCAATTTAGGAAGACCGACAATCCAGTTTTGCATGAGCCGTATGTTTGAGGCTACGTTTCAGGCTGAGGTGCTGCTTTCATTTGAATGATTTTGACTGAAGGAAGGCCAATGTATGTATTATTCTACAGTTCACAGTGTTGTTTCCTAGTTGTGTCTGAAGTAGTTCAGAAATAGTCAGAGCAGGCTGGGGCTTTACTCATGCTAAAGAGCTCAATATTCCCAAGGTCTTCTCTAGCCTGAACACCGGATGCAGTATGGCCACAGGTTAGAATTGGGCTATCCATAGGAATGTGAGACTTCCCAGAAATGTGAGACTTCCATGTACATGGGTAACGGTGACAGTAATCCATGTGGTCTTTCATATGCATCTTTCAGGTGCAACCACTTTCTGTATGCAGCCAGAGCTGCTCTCCTGGATTCAGCAAGAAAGTGAAGGAGGGGAAACCATTTTGCTGCTATGACTGCATCCCATGTCCAGAAGGGGAGATTTCAAACCAGGAGGGTAAGAATTCTCATTGACGGATCGATCAAACAGAGAAACATGCCAATTGAACTGGGGAAACTGGAGACTTAGGAAGTACCAGTTCATCACTGGAACATCACTTCTGCTGACAGATCAATACACCATGTTCCACCAGCAGAGGCACCATTAGGATTGGGCTGCAACTTTCCTTCCTGTTTCAATATTATTCAAATATGTTTTATTATTCAAATATGTTTGAATATTAATTATGATTTAAATGTTTAGTAGGGAGGATTTTGGATGCTGCTGATGTAAAGAAATAATATAATTTTCCCTTTATTTACAATATAAAATAGCAAGTATAATCAAATGCTCTGTGGATTTAATAAAATGTTCTTTTTTTAGAAACTCATAGTATTTTCTCATGGTGTATATTACATTTTCATAACAAGCACATCCTTTCCCTTTTAGACATGGATGACTGCGATAAATGCACAGAAGAAAACTATCCAAACCAAAAACAAGATGCATGTATTCCCAAGACTCTGGCCTTCCTATCTTATGAAGATCCTGTGGGGATCAGTTTGGCCTTCTTTGCCCTCTTGCTTTCCTTGATCACAGTGTTGATGATAACGACATTCAGGAAACACCACAACACTCCCATCGTCAAAGCCAACAACCGCAACCTCACCTACACCCTCCTCACCTCCCTCCTGCTCTGCTTCCTCTGCATCTTGCTATTCATCGGACAACCTGGGAAAGTGACGTGTCTCCTCCGACAAACCATCTTTGGCATTGTCTTCTCAGTGGCCGTTTCTTGTGTCTTGGCAAAGACCATCACGGTGGTTCTGGCTTTCATGGCCACCAAGCCTGGAAGCACATTGAGGACATGGGTGGGCACCAGACTGGCCACCGGTATTGTTCTTTCTGGCTCCCTCCTTCAAGGAGGCGTTTGTATTGCATGGTTGGCAACGTCTCCTCCTTTCCCAGACACTGACAAGCACACAGTGCTGGAAGAAATGGTCCTGGGATGTAATGAGGGGTCTGTAACAATGTTCTACTGTGTCTTGGGCTATATGGGTTTTCTAGCCACTGTCAGTTTCATGGTGGCGTTCCTTGCCAGGAAGTTACCTGATACTTTCAACGAAGCCAAGTTCATCACCTTCAGCATGTTGGTCTTTTGCAGTGTGTGGCTCTCCTTCGTTCCCACCTACCTGAGCACCAAAGGCAAGTATATGGTGGCCGTGGAGATCTTCTCCATCTTGGCCTCCAGTGCCGGATTGCTGGGATGCATCTTTTTCCCCAAATGCTACATCATTCTATTAAGGCCTGAGTTGAACAGCAAGGAACAACTAACAAGAAAAAAGTCTGATCCAAATTGAAGCTCTTATACAAGAGAAAACATTTTCTCTTGTGTAAAGTAAGCTTCTGATTACCCAATGACATGTTCATCACAAAAGTTATTTAATTCTTTGTAAATAGTGGTCAAAATCACCATAACACGTTCCTACAAATACATTTTAGGGGAGCGGGATATAAAAATTTAACACAAATCCTTGTTTAGACATGAAGCTTCTTGAGTGACCTCTCTGCCTAATCTACCTCACAAGGTTGTTGTGAGGAAAAAAAGAGAAGAGAAACCAGGTGCAATACAGGCAGGGGGAGCAAAATGGGGGGAGATGTCTTGGATCCAAAGGGATGAGATTCTCTCTAAGACTTTCTACTACACCCCCCTCTAGCTACACCTCAGCTGGATAGAACTCAGAGTCACCATATGTTCCCTTTCTCCAGGACATATCCTCTTCTTTCATCTTGTGTCCTGGAAAACATTTTTCATTGACCTCCTTTTCCTTGTGAGCAGGGAGCTTGTAGCTGTCTTGTAATAAAGAAATTATATGTAATAAATCATTTGTAATAGTTTTACATTTAATAAGTAATATAGTGTTTGAAATAACCATGTGAAAGCATTATGTATGTGTTTTTAGCTTTTATTTTGTCCTACATTTTTGGTTTGGAGCTTTGAGCTCTTTTCTGAGTATGACATCTATGGCTCTATGGATGAAATTCTAGTCACAGTTTCCTTAGAGTATGACCCACTGACTGTAATGGGACTTACTTCTGAGTAACAGGCTTTGGCTCTGTGACTGGAATCCTGTCCACATTTCCCTGGGAGAAAGAGTCACTGAGTAGACGTGGGGTTGCTTTCTGAAGGGGACAAACAAGGTGTCTTTTTTCCTCCCTTCCTCCACCTGGAAACTTGCTCAGTTCCAGCTCTGGTGGGCTGCATCTTCAGCAGCTGGATGGATGTGTTCATCCATCCCTCCATCCAGCTATCTGAGCTGCTGCGGTAGAGACATGGTGAGGAAAGGGTGACCAGACACTCACTCACACTCAAACATTCCATGCATGCAGACACTCACCAGAAACTCAGTTGATCACACTCTCTCACACACACAGGCTGCATGGGTTTCACCTTGCAGGCAGGAGACCTTGGCCAGTCAGAGACGCTCCCACACCACGGGAGAGTCGGGGCTAGCCTGCGAGGTTACGGGGAGGTTACAGACTGTGGAGCCACCTGAGAAACAACAGATTTTGCTGCTGCTGTGCATGAGCCCTCCTTCTTCCTGCAGCCCTCCTTTCTCCCGCTCTGAGAAGCCCAGATCAAAATCAAGGCCCACAGCTCTTGGTGTGCTGTCACCACTACTGAGCTGCTTCTGGAGTTTTGGAAATCACTCATGGGCCACAGGTGTGCTTGAAAAGGTTCGCATACAGCCCATGGGCCACATGTTTAACATTTCTGCACAGGGGATGATGGTGCACATGGGGCAATGGTGAATATGCGGGGGACAGTGCATGGGGTGGACGATATGCATATGGGAGATTTTGCACATGGGGTGATGGTGCACATGTGAGTGTTGCATGTGGTGTGCATGGGGGAGGGTGTGCATGTGGGATGAGGGTATTGCACATGGGGGATGATGTGCATGGGGGTGTTGTGTATGAGAGGATGGTGTACCATGGGCAGATGACATGTGGGGGGATTTTACTCCTGCAACGCAGGTATGTTTTCACTAGTATTTTATATTTTCTTTATTATTTTGTATTATATTACAGTACTTGCATGATAAAGTCTCAAATGACACAGTATTGGAACGTGCTGGAATCTCTAGCATGTTCACACTTCTGAAACAGCGGCGTCTACGCTGGCTTGGGCATGTCGTGAGAATGGCTGATGGTCGGATTCCAAAAGATCTATGGAGAATTAGTGCAGGGAAAGCGCCCAAGAAGGAGACCACAGCTGCGATACAAGGACATCTGCAGGAGGGATCTAAAGGCCTTGGGAATGGACATCAACAGCTGGGAAACCTTGACCTCTGACCGTTCAGCGTGGAGGCAAAAGACCCAGCATGGCCTTCTCCAACTGGAAGAGACACTTGTTCGGCAGGCTGAAGCAAAGAGACAGACCTGAAAGCAGTGAAACCTGGGACCTGGGCAGGGGACGGAATTTATTTGTCCTCAGTGTGGAAGGGATTGCCACTCTCACATTGGCCTCTTTAGTCACACTAGATGTTGTTTCAGGACCTCCAATCAGAGCACGATACCATAGTCTTTCGAGACTGAAGGATGCCAATAATAATGAGAAATGTACCTATGCTGCAAAAGTTAAATTTCAAGATATTTCCAACATCAACTGAGCAAGAAATGCCCCCATGCAACACACCCCCTGTGCAGTGGTGGTCCCATAACCCCCATCCAACACACACACCTGTGCAACACATTCCCCATGTGCACCATACCCTCATGCACATCTTCCCCCATGCACCATTGGCCCAAGTGCACTATTTTGGATTACAAACATGCTTCCAGAACAAATTATGCTTGTAAACCACTGTACTATTATGGTGGAGAAGGGCCAGTCTTCCAATAGACACATGGAAGACGAATGTTTGATTCCTGAAGTTTAATTTATTATTGTTATATTGTTTTGGAAAAGAAAGCTACCAAGAAATCCCCCACCACTGGGTCTGAAAGACATGTTCAGCTTTTGGAAATGGGAATACAGCAGGACATGATGGCAGATCAGACACCATTAAAGTGGGTTGCAATCACCATCACACCATCTTGCCCCATGAGAAAGCCCCTGTTCTTACAACTTGCTCTTTCCTTCCCTACTTTCAGAACACAGGTTGCAGTTTCTGCCATCTTTCATTTGTTATAGGTTATTTAATACCCACATGTCCCTTGCTATCATACAGAACAAACGTCAAAACCACTTCTGAGTTGTGAAAAACATGTTTTCCTCACCAAATCCACAGAGAATTCCCAGCTATGAATTCACAATTACTTTCCAGTTTCATTATCTTAAGAACTGTCATTAATCCAGTTTCAGTAATCCATGGAGTTTTGGTGGCCCTAGAATCTGACTGCAGTGACTCTGATGGATTTCATTAATATACCCGGTGTTACTCTCAAGACTTCAGCCAAAGAAAATGGAACATGCAGTGATCCACAGGTTCAGTCCTGGGTACTTATAAATGATATATTCCAGAGTTTAGGTAGATTGGAACACAAATCATTTAGTTATAGTTGTGCTTAGGATGGTGGTCATAGTGATGTTGATGCTTCCACTGCTGCCTCTCAGGGCATGCAAAGCTCATACTGGTAACTGCCGAGTCTGCCATCCTCACCCTCCTCTCCAAAAGTATCATCAGCCAGGAGATTTCACCCTTGGAGGCATTGCTTCTCAGTCCTTCATTGTTGCCGACGCAATACATTTCACTGGAGTAGCCCCACTGGCATCATTTGAAGACCTCACGTAAGAAGCTGAGTTTTGCTTTCCTTCCTTTCTCACTTGAATGGTCAGTCCAAGGGGCTGAAGCCTTGGAGCAGACGTAGTGAAAGTTAATAGACCACAGGGAAAGCTGACAGCAGAAGCACCTTTTTCCGGACAGGAAAAGAAAACTACCAAATAAGTACTTTAAAAATTTTTTTTCATCTTCTAAAAATGATTCCTTTCACATTGTTCTTTTTCCTTCTATAAATTGCCACATCAAAATTTTCCCTGGCTCTTCCCCATTATCTTTTGCTTCTCTTCCTTTTTCCTGGATCCTGAAACCCTCTCAGGCCGCAGTCCTAAAGACTTTCCTGGGTCTAAAACACATTGAACACACTGAGGCTTACTTTTGAGTAGACATGGTTAGGCTTCTGCTCTCAATTGCTTATTCTCCATTTGTTTTTGTTCATGTTGTTGTTGTTGTTGTTTTGGAGACGTAACGTTGATATACAGTACAATGACCAGCAAGTCTGGGCAGACGATGTGTTGCCACACTCACTTCCCAAGGAGTTAGCACGCCTATAGCATGGGAGGAGGTCCATCATGGGGTGATGTGCTAGCCTTTTGCTCCAGATGACACAAACCCTAGTGATGCCTCTGAGTCTTGGAAAGGAACTTGGAAAGAAATCATAAACTTCCCTGTTATTATGAGAGTTCCTATTTAATCCCCACTGAGTGATATTTGCAGAAAGTAGCCTTTGGTTGTGTGGATGTCATAGAAAGGGTGGGATCCCCCATTAACAGTGTCCATGCTCAGCAATATTCTCCCTCCTTTTATGCTAGGTTCTCTCTTGTATGCTATTGGCCTACATCCTTGGAGAAACACAAATCATGTCATCTCCAGATTTCTCCCAATGAGTGTTCCCAGTAACATCATTCCAGCTGTGTGATTTCAAAATCATTCCTGCTAATACTCTTATGGCACAGTCTTATGCGTGTCTACTCAGAAGTAAGACTCCCTGACTTCAATGGAATTTACCCCAGGAACGTGTATAGAAAATTGCAGCCTTATGTTCAGATTTTGAATACTTAAAGTGTTGTTAAACATCTTTCCTTTTGCTAGCATGCCCAGGTGGAAAAAAAACCAAAATTGGTCAGTTTTTCTTTTTTTTCTTATGGACGTTATGCTTATAATTTGACAAGATCTTGTGATTTTTTCTTATACCTGGACAGTTTTAAATCTCAAATCATGAATGTTTTGAATTTTTATTTTTCCTGTAAAATCAAAATTTTACCACTTGGTATCAGCTGGAAAAAATTCCAACACTAAAGTTACATTCAAATTGTATCTGTTTGTAGCTCTGACTTTATGGCAAGGCATCAATGAAGATGGATTAGTGGGGCCACCTGCTGATCTGCACATCTCTAGGGACAGGAAAACCACCACTAGGAGAACAAATGGTGTAGTTGCATCCACTTTGAAATTCATTTGGAACTGCTTGCTAAATTCATTTAGGGTGCAATCCAGAGTATCTACGGGGAGTCCTTGCTCCGGTGTAAGAACAATTTGCTCTGGATTGCAATATGAATTTCCCATAGGTTTTCACTAGGTGGTGCAGTAACTACGGGTGCACGTAATGTCTCTTACGTGCTCCCGTAGTTACTCTGGATTGTAGGGTTAGAACTGCTTGTTCTAAGGCCTCGTCTTTGTAAAAGGGAAGATTTTATCTATCTGAAAGAGAACTGATTTGTGTTCATTTGTTTTTCTATCTATCTGATTTGTGCTTTTGGTGTAGCAGGCCTGAAGCAGGCCTAAATATTTCCTCCCATTATTGCACATTATTGTGCAGGAAGCCAGAGATGGTTCATTTCACTTTGCTATTCCTCAGCACATCAATAGCACATCAACAGCCATCAGAAACGTTTGTCTTCACAAACAATTATCAGCTATCATCATGTGCTTTATTATTTTTCTATATAATATTATTTTTGCTATATGATATTCTGGCTATATAATATTCTAACCCCTTGCTAGGCCAAGAGCTTGACCTGTTCTCCTGTGCTGCTGCCTGCCCTGCATTACAGGACTATACTACAAACTGTGAAGTCTCAACATAAACTTTATGTCAGATATATGGTTAATGAATGTTTTGCAAGTTGTAATATATCAAAATTCTTTGTTCCACAACACTTCCTAATAAAAAACAAAGTTATACTGAAACTGGAAGCAACATTTATTCATTACATGTGCCGTACTTCAGTAGTGGGAAAATAAATCCAAACGAACACAGGTGGTAGTGAAAAAACCTGGGCATGCTAGGGTTTATAATTCTCAGTCATTCCAGCATAATGACAAATTCTCATTCGTGATTCCTAATTCTAGTCATTAATTCTCCGTCAAGATTCTATTTGGTATTTCTGTGTTTGGAGCTGAATAATTTAGAGTTGATCCTGTTTCACAGGAGGTACGTGATAGAGCTTTTACATAAGGCAGAGGTTGAGGGATACTGCATTTTGTCATTCATGAATTTTTTAATGTTTTAAAGTATTTTATCAATTATGTTTTTAATTCTGTGTTGTTAGTTGCCTTGAGCCCACATCACAGAGAACGGTGGGATACAAATCTATTAATTAAATAAAAGAAAGATAAAGATAGGAGTCTTTCATCTTGTGACCACCACCACAATCACCTTCACTGTTTCTTGATACTTGACCTCAGAATGGATTGATAGGTATTGTTGTTTGTTAACCCATGTCCGACTCTTCATGACCAGGTGGACTGCAGCATACCAGGCCCTATTATCCTCCTCTATCTTCCAAAGTCTCTACAAAATGATAATTGGTTGCTACTTCTTACGTTCAGAGCCCAATTCTATGACTGTCTACTCAGAATTAAGTTTCATTGTAGTCTTTGGGACTTACTCCCTGGAAAGTATGAATAGACACTTTCCCGGGAGGAAGACGTACTGAACACAATGGGGCATACATTTCAGGAGACATGGTTAGGATTGTGCTCTTAGTCTCATTTTTTTCAATTACGTATTGTAATTTCTCTCCCACTATTACTAGTGCAAGAAGATATAGGCAGACTTGTAATGAAGGCCAACTTTTGTTGAACTACCTCAAGAAAGAAAATACAGGAACTGTAAATATTAAGGCTTTTAAAGATTTAAAAAGCTGCATATTAAGGCTTTTGAACATTTTAAAGCTGCAGAGCCAATGTGAACAATTAGACTATGATTCAATATACCTACTGATAAATAATGCAACTTTTATTCTAGTATAATAACTAAACATTATCAGCACATCCTGGCCCTGGAATTTGCAGTCAAGGAGATCAATGAAAATCCACAGATCTTGCCCAACATCACTTTGGGCTTCCACATCTATGACAGCCATTTCGAAGAAAAATGGACCTATCACAACACAATGCTACTGCTATCTTCATTGGACAGATTTGTCCCCAACTACAAGTGTGGCATTCAGCATAAGCTAATAGCAGTCATTGGGGGACTGGACTCCAGAGTCTCACATTATGTGGCAAATATCTTGGAAATCTATAAGGTGCCACAGGTAAGATATTGTTGTATTTCTTCATTCACATCTCCTTGATTCTTTAAAGTTTCAATATGTGGCTTATCAGCATGAGAATCTTTCCATGTTAAAAGAATTGCTGGAACAAAACGTAAATTATTTGCTTTGATCACTTGAAAATATTCTATAAATACCAGTATTGTATTCTTTCCCCTTCTCATCTATCATGAGCTCATCTACGGTCCTTCTCCATTTCTGGATGATGAAACTACTGGACATCCCCTCTATCAGATGGTCCCCAAGAGAAATATTCAGTATGAAGGGATGCTCGCTCTACTTCTCCATTTCAACTGGACATGGATTGTGCTTGCTACGATGGACAATGATGATGGAGAAGACTTCGTACAAAAAGTGGTACCCATGTTTTCACAGAGAGGGATCTGTTTTGACTTCATTATAAGGATAATACTGTTTTTATCCCAGAAATGAACAAAAGTTTTCAAGATGGTGTAAAAATACATGATAAAATCATGCAATCTGAAGCGAATGTATTTCTTGTCTATGGGGAATCTTATTCCATGGTCATTCTGAGATGGTTCCCATATCTATCAGAACAGGAACACATGACCCATAAAGGTAAAGTTTTGATTATGAGTGCCCAGATGGAGTTCATATCATATATCTTTCAAAGAACATGGGATCCAGGAGTATTTGAAGGTGCTATATCCTTCACATTTCATACCAATGACCCACCTGGATTTCAGCAGTTTGTTGAGAGCAGAAACCCCTCCAGCAATAATGGAGATGGCTTCATCAGACATTTCTGGCAAAGTGTATTCAGCTGTGTCTTTCCAGATTCAACTCTGGGCACAGTGAATGAAGATGTTTGCATTGGGGAGGAGAAGCTGGACACAATTCCCAGCCATTTTTTTGAAATGAGGATGACGGGGCACAGCTACAGTGTCTACAATGCTGTCTATGCTGTCGCCCATGCTTTACATGCTATGGCCCTCTCTGGATTTTTGCTTTCTGAACTGGAAGGTGGAACTGTACACAAGCCTCCATATCAGCGACTGTGGCGGGTAAGGGTTTATTCTGGTTTTTCCTGATTTGTAGTATTCCCCTGTAGGGCTTCCAGGCCTTAGTTGTTAAATGTGCTGTGCCTGTCAATCTGAAAAGCATTTGACAAGGTCCCACATGACATTTTAATTGGGAAGTTGGAAAAATATGGGCTAGACGAGGCAGTTGTTAGATGGATCTGCAACTGGCTCAATGACCGCACATAAAGGGTTTAAATAAATGGTTCTGTGTCAACCTGGAGGTCGTTTTCAATTGGGGTACCCCACGGCTCAGTCTTGGGCCCAGTTCTTTTTAACATTTTCATCAATGACTTGGAGGAAGGGATACGGGGGAGCCTGATCAAATTTGCGGATGACACCAAACTGGGAGGAGTAGCAAACACAACAGAAGACAGAAGAAACCTCCAGGAGGATATAGATAAACTCGAATCATGGGCTGTAACAGAATGAATTTCAACAGGGAGAAGTGCAAGGTTCTGCACTTAGGAAACAAAAACCAAAAATACAGGTATAAAATGGGGGATACTTGACTTGGCAGCACAACATGTGAGCGGGATCTTGGAGATGCTGTGGATCACAAGCTGAACATGAGTCCGCAGTGTGATGTGTCTGCAAAGAAAGCAAATGCCATTTTAGGCTGCATTAAGAGGACTGTAGCTTCCAAGTCGCGGGAAGTTCTCGTTCCTCTTTATTCTGCATTGGTCAGACCTCACCTTGAGTACGGTGTTCAGTTCTGGGCACCTCACTTTAAGAAAGATGCAGCCAAACTGGAGCAAGTCCAGAGGAGAGCGACAAGAATGATCAGTGGGATGGAAGGGAAGCCCTACGAGGAAAGGTTGGGGGAACTTGGGATGTTCAGCCTGGAGAAGAGGAGGCTGAGAGGAGACATGATTGCCCCCTTCAGATACCTGAAGGGCTGTCATAGGTAGGAAGGGGCTCATTTGTTCATAGCTGCTACTGAAAGCAGAACTAGAACCAATGGGTACAAACTGCAAGAAAGGAGATTCCGGTTAGATATCCGGAAAAAAATTCCTGATGCTGAGGGCAGTTAGGTAGTGGAACAGATTGCCAAGGGAGGTGGTGGACTCTCCCTCACTGGGGATCTTCAAGCAGAGGCTCGACGAGCACCTGTCGGGGATGCTCTAGGACAGCGTTTCTCAAAGTGGGGGTCGGGACCCCTTTGAGGGTCGCCTGGAGCTTTCCTGGGGGTTGCCTAAAGACTCCTGGTGCAGGGGGCCAGGTGGGAAGACCTGGCAGAAACGCTGGAGGTGCTGCGGCTGGAAGAAGCCGCTGAGAAGCAGCTCAGAAGGAGCCTCTGAGCAGCTGTGAGACGATGTGGAGCCTTGGGGGTGGGAAGGATTGCAACCTTAGAGCCCAGTTCTATGCATGTCTACTCAGAAGTCAGTCCCATGATAGTGAATGGGACTTACTCCCAGGAAATAGTGGCTGGCTCTGCTGCCTGAGATCCCAATCCTATGGAGATCTCCTCTCACCCAGGTACTTACATTCCCATTCCTCCCTTCTTTCCTTCCTTCCTTCCTTCCTTCCTTCTTTCCTTCCTTCCTTCCTTCCTTCCTTCCTTCCTTCCTTCCTTCCTTCCTTCCTTTCCCAGTTACCCCCTCTTAGCTATGCCACATATATCTATCTATCTATCTATCTATCTATCTATCTATCTATCTATCTATCTATCTATCTATCTATATTACGTATTGTTTTTATGATTAATCGCTATGCTTTAATTATGTTCAATTTGTAACAATGAAAATAAACCCTGCATATCAGATGTTTGCATTACTATTCATAACAGAAGCAAAATTACAGTTATGAAGTAGCAACAAAATTATTTAAAATATAAAATATAAATAAAATAATAAAATATAAAATATAAAATAATTTTTATGGTTGGGGGGTCTCCACAACATGAGGAACTGTATTAAGGGGTCACGGCATTAGGAAGTTTGAAAACCACTGCTCTAGGGAGATTTCCTGCTGCAGGCAGGGGGTTGGACTAGATGACCTACTAGGTCCCTTCCAACTCTATGATTCTATGAAGATCAGCAGGTCTGTGGTTCAAGACTCAATTACTGCAAGACAGAGTGATTTCCCATCAATTGCCCAGCTCCTGCCAACCCAGCACTTCAAAAGCATGCAAAATACAAGTAGGTAAGAAAGTACAATGTCCATTTCCAAGTAGGCCACATCTCCACAGAGGCGTCTTTGAAAAATGCAGGCTTCATAGCTTAAGAAACGCAGATAAGCACAGATCCCTAGAGTCAGTCATGACTAGCAGAGCAACCTGTGTGGGACACTTTTACTCCTTTTCATTTACACTGGTCCCTCCTGCATTTCTCAGTGTTAGCTGTTAGCTTTTAATAAGAATAGCAGTAACTATCTGTATCTGAAAAATTTGTATCTGAAAAATTTACCTATAACATTTCAGCTGGATGTGAATTGTGGTCCTTCCTCTTCATAATGACAATCTAGAAAGATCTGCAGAATCTTCTTTGACAATTTGTAGGATTTTTGTAGATCGCGGGAGTTAGACATGATTGACATGTCATATATGTAACACTTAAGTATATCATGTTCCTTACATATATTTTATATTGAAAATGTAGCCTAACAGTGGAATTCCAAGCCTGTCTATTCAGAACTAAAAAATATTGCATTCAATGGAGGCTACTCCCAGGAAAGTGTGTTTATGACAACAGCCTGAATGGAGTAAATTTATAAGTTGATCACCTCATAATATCCAAGTGTAGATTTTCAGTGCTAACTATTGTGTTTTTCCATCCAGTTCCTGAGAACTGTCTCATTTAACAACAGCGCTGGGGACCAGATTTCTTTTGACAAGAATGGAGAGTTAATTTCTGGATTGGATCTCATCAACTGGAATGTTTCCTCTAACCACTCTTTTCATAGAGTGACAGTAGGGAGGATGGATCCCCAGGCACCTCCAGGCCAAGAATTCACCATCAATGAGGACGCCTTGATGTGGCACCAGTGGTTCAATCAAGTAGGATCCTATTGTTGGCATTCTTGGAAAACTTGCTGTTCTGGTGACACTTCCAGATCACCTCTTCGCCATAAATAAGGGAATCATGATATGGCTCCAATTGTTTTATCAGGGGGAAATCCTATTGTCACGTTAGGAAGACCGACAATGCAGTTTTGCATGAGCCGTATGTTTGAGGCTGCGTTTCAGGCTGAGGTGCTGCTTTCATTTGAATGATTTTGACTGAAGGAAGCTCAATGTATGTACTGTTCTACAGTTCACAGTGTTGTTTCCTAGTTGTGTCTGAAGTAGTTCAGAAATAGTCAGAGCAGGCTGGGGCTTTACTCATGCTAAAGAGCTCAATATTCCCAAGGTCTTCTCTAGCCTGAACACCGGATGCAGTATGGCCACAGGTTAGAATTGGGCTATCCATAGGAATGTGAGACTTCCCAGAAATGTGAGACTTCCATGTACATGGGTAACGGTGACAGTAATCCATGTGGTCTTTCATATGCATCTTTCAGGTGCAACCACTTTCTGTATGCAGCCAGAGCTGCTCTCCTGGATTCAGCAAGAAAGTGAAGGAGGGGAAACCATTTTGCTGCTATGACTGCATCCCATGTCCAGAAGGGGAGATTTCAAACCAGGAGGGTAAGAATTCTCATTTATGGATCGATCAAACAGAGAAACATGCCAATTGAACTGGGGAAACTGGAGACTTAGGAAGTACCAGTTCATCACTGGAACATCACTTCTGCTGACAGATCAACACACCATGTTCCACCAGCAAAGATCCAGTTAGGATTGGACTGTAACTTTCCTTCCTGTATCAATATTATTGAAATATGTTTGAATATTAATTATGCCTGAAAAGTTTAGTAGGGGGTTTTTGGACGCTGCTGCTGTAAAGGAAATAATATAATTTTTCCCTTGATTTACTTTCAATATAAAATTGCAAGTATAACCGAATGCTCTAAGGATTTAATAAAATGTTATTTTTTTAGAGACTCGTATTTTGTCATGGTGTATAGTACATTTTCATAACAAGCACATCCTTTCCCTTTTAGACATGGATGACTGCGATAAATGCACAGAAGAAAACTATCCAAACCAAAAACAAGATGCATGTATTCCCAAGACTCTGGCCTTCCTATCTTATGAAGATCCTGTGGGGATCAGTTTGGCCTTCTTTGCCCTCTCGCTTTCCTTGATCACAGTGTTGATGTTAAGAACATTTAGGAAACACCACAACACTCCCATCGTCAAAGCCAACAACCGCAACCTCACCTACACCCTCCTCACCTCCCTCCTGCTGTGCTTCCTCTGCGTCTTGCTATTCATCGGACAACCTGGCAAGGTGACGTGTCTCCTCCGACAAACCATCTTTGGCATTGTCTTCTCAGTGGCCGTTTCTTGTGTCTTGGCAAAGACCATCACGGTGGTTCTGGCTTTCATGGCCACCAAGCCTGGAAGCACATTGAGAACATGGGTGGGCACCAGACTGGCCACCGGTATTGTTCTTTCTGGCTCCCTCCTTCAAGGAGGCGTTTGTATTGCATGGTTGGCAACGTCTCCTCCTTTCCCAGACACTGACAAGCACACAGTGCTGGAAGAAATGGTCCTGGGATGTAATGAGGGGTCTGTAACAATGTTCTACTGTGTCTTGGGCTATATGGGTTTTCTAGCCACTGTCAGTTTCATGGTGGCGTTCCTTGCCAGGAAGTTACCTGATACTTTCAACGAAGCCAAGTTCATCACCTTCAGCATGTTGGTCTTTTGCAGTGTGTGGCTCTCCTTCGTTCCCACCTACCTGAGCACCAAAGGCAAGTATATGGTGGCGTTGAAATCTTCTCCATCTTGGCCTCCAGTGCCGGATTGCTGGGATGCATCTTTTTCCCCAAATGCTACATCATTCTATTAAGGCCTGAGTTGAACAGCAAGGAACAACTAACAAGAAAAAAGTCTGATCCAAATTGAAGCTCTTATACAAGAGAAAACATTTTCTCTTGTGTAAAGTAAGCTTCTGATTACCCAATGACATGTTCATCACAAAAGTTATTTAGTTCTTTGTAAATAGTGGTCAAAATCACCATAACACGTTCCTACAAATACATTTTGGGGGGAGCGGGATATAAAAATTTAACACAAATCCTTGTTTAGACATGAAGCTTCTTGAGTGACCTCTCTGCCTAATCTACCTCACAAGGTTGTTGTGAGGAAAAAAAGAGAAGAGAAACCAGGTGCAATACAGGCAGGGGGAGCAAAATGGGGGGAGATGTCTTGGATCCAAAGGGATGAGATTCTCTCTAAGACTTTCTACTACACCCCCCTCTAGCTACACCTCAGCTGGATAGAACTCAGAGTCACCATATGTTCCCTTTCTCCAGGACATATCCTCTTCTTTCATCTTGTGTCCTGGAAAACTTTTTTCATTGACCTCCTTTTCCTTGTGAGCAGGGAGCTTGTAGCTGTCTTGTAATAAATAAATTATATGTAATAAATCATTTGTAATAGTTTTACATTTAATAAGTAATATAGTGTTTGAAATAACCATGTGAAAGCATTATGTATGTGTTTTTAGCTTTTATGTTGTCCTACATTTTTGGTTTGGAGCTTTAAGCTCTTTTCTGAGTATGACATCTATGGCTCTATGGATGAAATTCTAGTCACAGTTTCCTTAGAGTATGACCCACTGACTGTAACGGGACTTACTTCTGAGTAACAGGCTTTGGCTCTGTGACTGGAATCCTGTCCACATTTCCCTGGGAGAAAGAGTCACTGAGTAGACGTGGAGTTGCTTTCTGAAGGGGACAAACAGGGAGTCTTTTTTCCTCCCTTCCTCCACCTGGAAACTTGCTCAGTTCCAGCTCTGGTGGGCTGCATCTTCAGCAGCTGGATGGATGTGTTCATCCATCCCTCCATCCAGCTATCTGAGCTGCTGCGGTAGAGACATGGTGAGGAAAGGGTGACCAGACACTCACTCACACTCAAACATTCCATGCATGCAGACACTCACCAGAAACTCAGTTGATCACACTCTCTCTCACACACTCACGCACACTCTCTCACACACACAGGCTGCATGGGTTTCACCTTGCAGGCAAGAGACCTTGGCCAGTCAGAGACGCTCCCACACCACGGGAGAGTCGGGGCTAGCCTGCGAGGTTACGGGGAGGTTACAGACTGTGGAGCCACCTGAGAAACAACAGATTTTGCTGCTGCTGTGCATGAGCCCTCCTTCTTCCTGCAGCCCTCCTTTCTCCCGCTCTGAGAAGCCCAGATCAAAATCAAGGCCCACAGCTCTTGGTGTGCTGTCACCACTACTGAGCTGCTTCTGGAGTTTTGGAAATCACTCATGGGCCACAGGTGTGCTTGAAAAGGTTCGCATACAGCCCATGGGCCACATGTTTAACATTTCTGCACAGGGGATGATGGTGCACATGGGGCAATGGTGCATATGCGGGGGACAGTGCATGGGGTGGACGATATGCATATGGAAGATTTTGCACATGAGGTGATGGTGCACATGTGAGTGTTGCATGTGGTGTGCATGGGGGAGGGTGTGCATGAGGGATGAGGGCATTGCACATGGGGGATGATGTGCATGGGGGTGTTGTGTATGAGAGGATGGTGTACCATGGGCAGATGACATATGGGGGGATTTTACTCCCGCAACGCAGGTATGTTTTCACTAGTATTTTATATTTTCTTTATTATTTTGTATTATATTACAGTACTTGAGAAATGTACCTATGCTGCAAAAGTTAAATTTCAAGATATTTCCAACATCAACTGAGCAAGAAATGCCCCTATGCAACACACCCCTTGTGCAGTGGTGGTCCCATAACCCCCATCCAACACACACACCTGTTCAACACATTCCCCATGTGCACCATACCCTCATGCACAACTTCCCCCATGCACCATTGGCCCAAGTGCTCCATCCCCCATGCACACCATCCCTCTCCATGCAACATCCAACCATGTGCACCATTACCCCCCATGCAATCCCTCCTCCAGTGCATCTGGCACGGGGCATCAAATTGGCTGGATGACGAGCAGTCAGTCTTCAGTGTTAAACATACAACGAAAACATGTTGCACCTCTTTTCACCCCCTTAGGGGTTAAATTTCTCAAAATTGTTACTTGTTTGGTGCTCATGTCACATAACAAAAACTCTAACCAAATTTCATGCTTCTAGGTCCAGGGGTAGGGCAGGGTTTTATGCTAGGTTACATATATAATTCATTGGTATCCTTCAGTCTCAAAAGTCTATGGTATCGTGCTCTGGATGGAGGTCCTATTTGAAACAGTGACATCTGCACTGGATTGGGCATGTCGTGAGAATGGCTGATGGTCAGATACCCAAGAATTATTTAATAAAAATATATTATTTTATTTTTCTTAATTATATAATAAAAATATGTTATTTTAATCACAGATTCTAAAATAAAAATCATAGATTTTATTTAACATGTGTTTAATCATACTGAGGTGCAAAATGTGTTTTCAAAACACTGGTAGTCATGTAGAACGTATTACATAAATAAAAATGCTTTTCATAAAAAAAGTTTATTTTTCCCATGTATGGAACACTTATGGGACAACCTGTACATTTTGTAATCATTTTTGCATGAACATTTTGGGCTTGTGCAACAAATTGTCTTACTTTCCAATATTGTTTATGGGAACATTTGCTTTGATATCCTACTATTTTGGATTACAAACATGCTTCCAGAACAAATTATGCTTGTAAACCACTGTACTATTATGGTGGAGAAGGGCCAGTCTTCCAATAGACACATGGAAGACGAATGTTTGATTCCTGAAGTTTAATTTATTATTGTTACATTGTTTTGGAAAAGAAAGCTACCAAGAAATCCCCCACCACTGGGTCTGAAAGACATGTTCAGCTTTTGGAAATGGAATACAGCAGGACATGATGGCAGATCAGACACCATTAAAGTGGGTTGCAATCACCATCACACCATCTTGCCCCATGAGAAAGCCCCTGTTCTTACAACTTGCTCTTTCCTTCCCTACTTTCAGAACACAGGTTGCAGTTTCTGCCATCTTTCATTTGTTATAGGTTATTTAATACCCACATGTCCCTTGCTATCATACAGAACAAACGTCAAAACCACTTCTGAGTTGTGAAAAACATGTTTTCCTCACCAAATCCACAGAGAATTCCCAGCTATGAATTCACAGTTACTTTCCAGTTTCATTATCTTAAGAACTGTCATTAATCCAGTTTCAGTAATCCATGGAGTTTTGGTGGCCCTAGAATCTGACTGCAGTGACTCTGATGGATTTCATTAATATACCCGGTGTTACTATCAAGACTTCAGCCAAAGAAAATGGAACATGCAGTGATCCACAGGTTCAGTCCTGGGTACTTATAAATGATATATTCCAGAGTTTAGGTAGATTGGAACACAAATCATTTAGTTATAGTTGTGCTTAGGATGGTGGTAATAGTGATGCTGATGCTTCCACTGCTACCTCTCAGGGCATGCAAAGCTCATACTGGTAACTGCCGAGTCTGCCATCCTCACCCTCCTCTCCAAAAGTATCATCAGCCAGGAGATTTCACCCTTGGAGGCATTGCTTCTCAGTCCTTCATTGTTGTCGACGCAATACATTTCACTGGAGTAGCCCCACTGGCATCATTTGAAGACCTCACGTAAGAAGCTGAGTTTTGTTTTCCTTCCTTTCTCACTTGAATGGTCAGTCCAAGGAGCTGAAGCCTTGGAGCAGACGTAGTGAAAGTTAATAGACCACAGGGAAAGCTGACAGCAGAAGCACCTTTTCCGGACAGGAAAAGAAAACTACCAAATAAGTACTTTAAAATTTTTTTTTCATCTTCTGAAAATGATTCCTTTCACATTGTTCTTTTTCCTTCCATAAATTGCCACATCAAAATTTTCCCTGGCTCTTCCCCATTATCTTTTGCTTCTCTTCCTTTTTCCTGGATCCTGAAACCCTCTCAGGCTGCAGTCCTAAAGACTTTCCTGGGTATAAAACACATTGAACACACTGAGGCTTACTTTTGAGTAGACATGGTTAGGCTTCTGCTCTCAATTGCTTATTCTCCATTTGTTGTTGTTGTTGTTGTTTTTGTTGTTTTGGAGACGTAACATTGATATACAGTACAATGACCAGCAAGTCTGGGCAGACGATGTGTTGCCACACTCACTTCCCAAGGAGTTACCAAGCCTATAGCATGGGAGGAGGTCCATCATGGGGTGATGCGCTAGCCTTTTGCTCCAGGTGACACAAACCCTAGTGATGCCTCTGAGTCTTGGAAAGGAACTTGGAAAGAAATCATAAACTTCCCTGTTATTATGAGATTTCCTATTTAATCCCCACTGAGTGATATTTGCAGAAAGTAGCCTTTGGTTGTGTGGATGTCATAGAAAGGGTGGGATCCCCCATTAACAGTGTCCATGCTCAGCAATATTCTCCCTCCTTTTATGCTAGGTTCTCTCTTGTATGCTATTGGCCTACATCCTTGGAGAAACACAAATCATGTCATCTCCAGATTTCTCCCAATGAGTGTTCCCAGTAACATCATTCCAGCTGTGTGATTTCAAAATCATTCCTGCTAATACTCTTATGGCACAGTCCTATGCATGTCTACTCAGAAGTAAGACTCACTGACTTCAATGGAATTTACCCCAGGAACGTGTATAGAAAACTGCAGCCTTATGTTCAGATTTTGAATACTTAAAGTGTTGTTAAACATCTTTCCTTTTGCTAGCATGCCCAGGTGGAAAAAAATCCAAAATTGGTCAGTTTTTCTTTATTTTCTAATGGACGTTATGCTTATAATTTGACAAGATCTTGTGATTTTTTCTTATACCTGGACAGTTTTAAATCTGAGATCATGAATGTTTTGAATTTTTATTTTTCCTGTAAAATCAAAATTTTACCACTTGGTATCAGCTGGAAAAAATTCCAACACTAAAGTTACATTCAATTTATATCTGTATGTAGCTCTGACTTTATGGCAAGGCATCAATGAAGATGGATTAGTGGGGCCCACCTGCTGATCTGCACATCTCTAGGGACAGGAAAACCACCATTATGAGAACAAATGGTGTAGCTGCATCCACTTTGAAATTCATTTGGAACTGCTTGCTAAATTCATTTAGGGTGCAATCCAGAGTATCTACGGGGAGTCCTTGCTCCGGTGTAAGAACAATTTGCTCTGGATTGCAATATGAATTTCCCATAGGTTTTCACTAGGTGGTGCAGTAACTACGGGTGCACGTAATGTCTCTTATGTGCTCCCGTAGTTACTCTGGATTGTAGGGTTAGAACTGCTTGTTCTAAGGCCTCGTCTTTGTAAAAGGGAAGATTTTATCTATCTGAAAGAGAACTGATTTGTGTTCATTTGTTTTTCTATCTATCTGATTTGTGCTTTTGGTGTAGCAGGCCTGAAGCAGGCCTAAATATTTCCTCCCATTATTGCACATTATTGTGCAGGAAGCCAGAGATGGTTCATTTCTGCCACTCCTCAGCACATCAAAAGCACATCAACGGCCATCAGAAACGTTTGTCTTCACAAACAATTATCAGCTATCATCATGTGCTTTATTATTTTTCTATATAATATTGTTTTTGCTATATGATATTCTGGCTATATAATATTCTAACCCCTTGCTAGGCCAAGAGCTTGACCTGTTCTCCTGTGCTGCTGCCTGCCCTGCATTACAGGACTATACTACAAACTGTGAAGTCTCAACATAAACTTTATGTCAGATATATGGTTAATGAATGTTTTGCAAGTTGTAATATATCAAAATTCTTTGTTCCACAACACTTCCTAATAAAAAACAAAGTTATACTGAAACTGGAAGCAACATTTATTCATTACATGTGCCGTACTTCAGTAGTGGGAAAATAAATCCAAACGAACACAGGTGGTAGTGAAAAAACCTGGGCATGCTAGGGTTTATAATTCTCAGTCATTCCAGCATAATGACAAATTCTCATTCGTGATTCCTAATTCTAGTCATTAATTCTCAGTCAAGATTCTATTTGGTATTTCTGTGTTTGGAGCTGAATAATTTAGAGTTGATCCTGTTTCACAGGAGGTACGTGATAGAGCTTTTACATAAGGCAGAGGTTGAGGGATACTGCATTTTGTCATTCATGAATTTTTTAATGTTTTAAAGTATTTTATCAATTATGTTTTTAATTCTGTGTTGTTAGTTGCCTTGAGCCCACATCACAGAGAACGGTGGGATACAAATCTATTAATTAAATAAAAGAAAGATAAAGATAGGAGTCTTTCATCTTGTGACCACCACCACAATCACCTTCACTGTTTCTTGATACTTGACCTCAGAATGGATTGATAGGTATTGTTGTTTGTTAACCCATGTCCGACTCTTCATGACCAGGTGGACTGCAGCATACCAGGCCCTATTATCCTCCTCTATCTTCCAAAGTCTCTACAAAATGATAATTGGTTGCTACTTCTTACGTTCAGAGCCCAATTCTATGACTGTCTACTCAGAATTAAGTTTCATTGTAGTCTTTGGGACTTACTCCCTGGAAAGTATGAATAGACACTTTCCCGGGAGGAAGACATACTGAACACAATGGGGCATACATTTCAGTAGACATGATTAGGATTGTGCTCTTAGTCTCATTTTTTTCAATTACGTATTTTAATTTCTCTCCCACTATTACTAGTGCAAGAAGATATAGGCAGACTTGTAATGAAGGCCAACTTTTGTTGAACTACCTCAAGAAAGAAAATACAGGAACTGTAAATATTAAGGCTTTTAAAGATTCAAAAAGCTGCATATTAAGGCTTTTGAACATTTTAAAGCTGCAGAGCCAATGTGAACAATTAGACTATGATTCAATATACCTACTGATAAATAATGCAACTTTTATTCTAGTATAATAACTAAACATTATCAGCACATCCTGGCCCTGGAATTTGCAGTCAAGGAGATCAATGAAAATCCACAGATCTTGCCCAACATCACTTTGGGCTTCCACATCTATGACAGCCATTTCGAAGAAAAATGGACCTATCACAACACAATGCTACTGCTATCTTCATTGGACAGATTTGTCCCCAACTACAAGTGTGGCATTCAGCATAAGCTAATAGCAGTCATTGGGGGACTGGACTCCAGAGTCTCACATTATGTGGCAAATATCTTGGAAATCTATAAGGTGCCACAGGTAAGATATTGTTGTATTTCTTCATTCATATCTCCTTGATTCTTTAAAGTTTCAATATGTGGTTTATCAGCATGAGAATCTTTCCATGTTAAAAGAATTGCTGGAACAAAACGTAAATTATTTGCTTTGATCACTTGAAAATATTCTATAAATACCAGTATTGTATTCTTTCCCCTTCTCATCTATCATGAGCTCATCTACGGTCCTTCTCCATTTCTGGATGATGAAACTACTGGACATCCCCTCTATCAGATGGTCCCCAAGAGAAATATTCAGTATGAAGGGATGCTCGCTCTACTTCTCCATTTCAACTGGACATGGATTGTGCTTGCTACGATGGACAATGATGATGGAGAAGACTTCGTACAAAAAGTGGTACCCATGTTTTCACAGAGAGGGATCTGTTTTGACTTCATTATAAGGATGTTTAATACTGTTTTTATCCCAGAAATGAACAAAAGTTTTCAAGATGGTGTAAAAATACATGATAAAATCATGGAATCTGAAGCGAATGTATTTCTTGTCTATGGGGAATCTTATTCCATGGTCATTCTGAGATGGTTCCCATATCTATCAGAACAGGAACACATGACCCATAAAGGTAAAGTGTTGATAATGAGTGCACAGATGGAGTTCATATCATATATCTTTCAAAGAACGTGGGATCCAGGAATATTTGAAGGTGCTATATCTTTCACATTTCATACCAATGACCCACCTGGATTTCAGCAGTTTGTTGAGAGCAGAAACCCCTCCAGCAATAATGGAGATGGCTTCATCAGACATTTCTGGCAAAGTGTATTTAGCTGTGTCTTTCCAAATTCAACTCTGGGCACAGTGAATGAAGATGTTTGCACTGGGGAGGAGAAGCTGGACACAATTCCCAGCCATTTTTTTGAACTGAGGATGACGGGGCACAGCTACAGTGTCTACAATGCTGTCTATGCTGTCGCCCATGCTTTACATGCTATGGCCCTCTCTGGATTTTTGCTTTCTGAACTGGAAGGTGGAACTGTACACAAGCCTCCATATCAGCGACTGTGGCGGGTAAGGGTTTATTCTGGTTTTTCCTGATTTGTAGTATTCCCCAGTAGGGCTTCCAGCATTAGTTGTTAAATGTGCTGTGCCTGTCAATCTGAAAAGCATTTGACAAGGTCCCACATGACATTTTAATTGGGAAGTTGGAAAAATATGGGCTAGACGAGGCAATTGTTAGATGGATCTGCAACTGGCTCAATGATCGCACATAAAGGGTTTAAATAAATGGTTCTGTGTCAACCTGGAGGTCGGTTTCAATTGGGGTACCCCACGGCTCAGTCTTGGGCCCAGTTCTTTTTAACATTTTCATCAATGACTTGGAGGAAGGGATACGGGGGAGCCTGACCAAATTTGCGGATGACACCAAACTGGGAGTAGTAGCAAACACAACAGAAGACAGAAGAAACCTCCAGGAGGATCTAGATAAACTAGAATACTGGGCTGTAACAAATAGAATGAATTTCAACAGGGAGAAGTGCAAAGTTCTGCACCTAGGAAATAAAAACCAAAAATACAGGTATAAAATGGGGGATACTTGGCTTGGCAGCACAACATGTGAGCGGGATCTTGGAGTTGCTGTGGATCACAAGCTGAACATGAGTCAGCAGTGTGATGTGTCTGCAAAGAAAGCAAATGCCATTTTAGGCTGCATTAAGAGGACTGTAGCTTCCAAGTCGCGGGAAGTTCTAGTTCCTCTTTATTCAGCATTGGTCAGACCTCACCTTGAGTACTGTGTTCAGTTCTGGGCACCTCACTTTAAGAAAGATGCAGCCAAGCTGGAGCAAGTCCAGAGGAGAGCGACAAGAATGATCAGTGGGATGGAAGGGAAGCCCTACGAGGAAAGGTTGGGGGAACTTGGGATGTTCAGCCTGGAGAAGAGGAGGCTGAGAGGAGACATGATTGCCCTCTCCAGATACCTGGAGGGCTGTCATAGGTAGGAAGGGGCTCATTTGTTCATAGCTGCTTCTGAAAGCAGAACTAGAACCAATGGGTACAAACTGCAAGAAAGGAGATTCCGGTTAGATATCCGGAAAAAAATTCCTGATGCTGAGGGCAGTTCGGTAGTGGAACAGATTGCCAAGGGAGGTGGTGGACTCTCCCTCACTGGGGATCTTCAAGCAGAGGCTCGACGAGCACCTGTCAGGGATGCTCTAGGACAGCGTTTCTCAAAGTGGGGGTCGGGACCCCTTTGAGGGTCGCCTGGAGCTTTCCTGGGGGTTGCCTAAAGACTCCTGGTGCAGGGGGCCAGGTGGGAAGACCTGGCAGAAACGCTGGAGCTGCTGCGGCTGGAAGAAGCCGCTGAGAAGCAGCTCAGAAGGAGCCTCTGAGCAGCTGTGAGACGATGTGGAGCCTTGGGGGTGGGAAGGATTGCAACCTTAGAGCCCAGTTCTATGCACGTCTACTCAGAAGTCAGTCCCATGATAGTGAATGGGACTTACTCCCAAGAAATAGTGGCTGGCTCTGCTGCCTGAGATCCCAATCCTATGGAGATCTCCTCTCACCCAGGTACTTACATTCCCATTCCTCCCTTCTTTCCTTTCTTCCTTCCTTCTTTCCTTCCTTCCTTCCTTCCTTCCTTCCTTCCTTCCTTCCTTCCTTCCTTCCTTCCTTCCTTCCTTCCTTTCCCAGTCACCCCCTCTTAGCTATGCCACATCTATCTATCTATCTATCTATCTATCTATCTATCTATCTATCTATCTATCTATCTATCTATCTATCTATCTTACGTATTGTTTTTATGATTAATCGCTATGCTTTAATTATGTTCAATTTGTAACAATGAAAATAAACCCTGCATATCAGATGTTTGCATTACTATTCATAACAGAAGCAAAATTACAGTTATGAAGTAGCAACAAAATTATTTAAAATATAAAATATAAATAAAATAATAAAATAGAAAATAGAAAATAATTTTTATGGTTGGGGTGTCTCCACAACATGAGGAACTGTATTAAGGGGTCACGGCATTAGGAAGTTTGAAAACCACTGCTCTAGGGAGATTTCCTGCTGCAGGCAGGGGGTTGGACTAGATGACCTACGAGGTCCCTTCCAACTCTATGATTCTATGAAGATCAGCAGGTCTGTGGTTCAAGACTCAATTACTGCAAGACAGAGTGATTTCCCATCAATTGCCCAGCTCCTGCCAACCCAGCACTTCAAAAGCATGCAAAATACAAGTAGGTAAGAAAGTACAATGTCCATTTCCAAGTAGGCCACATCTCCACAGAGGCGTCTTTGAAAAATGCAGGCTTCATAGCTTAAGAAACGCAGATAAGCACAGATCCCTAGAGTCAGTCATGACTAGCAGAGCAACCTGTGTGGGACACTTTTACTCCTTTTCATTTACACTGGTCCCTCCTGCATTTCTCAGTGTTAGCTGTTAGCTTTTAATAAGAATAGCAGTAACTATCTGTATCTGAAAAATTTGTATCTGAAAAATTTACCTATAACATTTCAGCTGGATGTGAATTGTGGTCCTTCCTCTTCATAATGACAATCTAGAAAGATCTGCAGAATCTTCTTTGACAGTTTGTAGGATTTTTGTAGATCGCGGGAGTTAGACATGATTAAAATGTCATATATGTAACACTTAAGTATATCATGTTCCTTACATATATTTTATATTGAAAATGTAGCCTGACAGTGGAATTCCAAGCCTGTCTATTCAGAACTAAAAAATATTGCATTCAATGGAGGCTACTCCCAGGAAAGTGTGTTTATGACAACAGCCTGAATGGAGTAAATTTATAAGTTGATCACCTCATAATATCCAAGTGTAGATTTTCAGTGCTAACTATTGTGTTTTTCCATCCAGTTCCTGAGAACTGTCTCATTTAACAACAGCGCTGGGGACCAGATTTCTTTTGACAAGAATGGAGAGTTAATTTCTGGATTGGATCTCATCAACTGGAATGTTTCCTCTAACCACTCTTTTCATAGAGTGAAAGTAGGGAGGATGGATCCCCAGACTCCTCCAGGCCAAGAATTCACCATCAATGAGGACGCCTTGATGTGGCACCAGTGGTTCAATCAAGTAGGATCCTATTCTTGGCATTCTTGGAAAACTTGCAGTTCTGGTGACACTTCCAGATCACCTCTTCGCCATAAATAAGGGAATCATGATATGGCTCCAGTTGTTTTATCAGGGGAAAATCCTATTGTCAATTTAGGAAGACCGACAGTCCAGTTTTGCATGAGCCGTATGTTTGAGGCTGCGTTTCAGGCTGAGGTGCTGCTTTCATGTGAATGATTTTGAATGAAGGAAGCTCAATGTATGTATTGTTCTACAGTTCAAAGTGTTGTTTCCTAGTTGTGTCTGTAATAATTCAGAAATAGTTAGAGCAGGCTGGGGCTTTATATACGCTAAAGAGATGGACATTCCCAAGATCTCCAGCATGAACACCGGATGCAGTATGGCCACAGGTTAGAATTGGGCTATCCATAGGAAGAGGCCCCAGAAATGTGAGAATTCCATGCATATGGATAATCCTAACAATTTGTGTTGTCTTTTTAAATATATCTTTCAGGTGCAACCTCTTTCTGTATGTAGCCAGAGCTGCTCTCCTGGATACTTCAAGAAAGTGAAGGAGGGGAAACCATTTTGCTGCTATGACTGCATCCCATGTCCAGAAGGGAAGATTTCAAACCAGGAGGGTAAGAATTCTCATTGACGGATCGATCAAACAGAGAAACATGCCAATCAAATTGGAAAATTTGAGATCTAGGAAGTACCAGTTCATCACTGGAACATCACTTATGCTGACAGATCAACACACCATGTTCCACCAGCAAAGATCCAGTTAGGATTGGACTGTAACTTTCCTTCCTGTATCAATATTATTGAAATATGTTTGAATATTAATTATGACTGAAAAGTTTAGTAGGGGGTTTTTGGACGCTGCTGCTGTAAAGGAAATAATATAATTTTTCCCTTGATTTACTTTCAATATAAAATTGCAAGTATAACCGAATGCTCTAAGGATTTAATAAAATGTTATTTTTTTAGAGACCCGTATTTTGTCATGGTGTATAGTACATTTTCATAACAAGCACATCCTTTCCCTTTTAGACATGGATGACTGCGATAAATGCACAGAAGAAAACTATCCAAACCAAAAACAAGATGCATGTATTCCCAAGACTCTGGCCTTCCTATCTTATGAAGATCCTGTGGGGATCAGTTTGGCCTTCTTTGCCCTCTTGCTTTCCTTGATCACAGTGTTGATGTTAAGAACATTTAGGAAACACCACAACACTCCCATCGTCAAAGCCAATAACCGCAACCTCACCTACACCCTCCTCACCTCCCTCCTGCTCTGCTTCCTCTGCGTCTTGCTATTCATCGGACAACCTGGCAAGGTGACGTGTCTCCTCCGACAAACCATCTTTGGCATTGTCTTCTCAGTGGCCGTTTCTTGTGTCTTGGCAAAGACCATCACGGTGGTTCTGGCTTTCATGGCCACCAAGCCTGGAAGCACATTGAGGACATGGGTGGGCACCAGACTGGCCACCGGTATTGTTCTTTCTGGCTCCCTCCTTCAAGGAGGCATTTGTATTGCATGGTTGGCAACGTCTCCTCCTTTCCCAGACACTGACAAGCACACAGTGCTGGAAGAAATGGTCCTGGGATGTAATGAGGGGTCTGTAACAATGTTCTACTGTGTCTTGGGCTATATGGGTTTTCTAGCCACTGTCAGTTTCATGGTGGCGTTCCTTGCCAGGAAGTTACCTGATACTTTCAACGAAGCCAAGTTCATCACCTTCAGCATGTTGGTCTTTTGCAGTGTGTGGCTCTCCTTCGTTCCCACCTACCTGAGCACCAAAGGCAAGTATATGGTGGCCGTGGAGATCTTCTCCATCTTGGCCTCCAGTGCCGGATTGCTGGGATGCATCTTTTTCCCCAAATGCTACATCATTCTATTAAGGCCTGAGTTGAACAGCAAGGAACAACTAACAAGGAAAAAGTCTGATCCAAATTGAAGCTCTTATACAAGAGAAAACATTTTCTCTTGTGTAAAGTAAGCTTCTGATTACCCAATGACATGTTCATCACAAAAGTTATTTAGTTCTTTGTAAATAGTGGTCAGAATCACCATAACACGTTCCTACAAATATATTTTGGGGGGAGCGGGATATAAAAATTTAATACAAATCCTTGTTTAGACATGAAGCTTCTTGAGTGACCTCTCTGCCTAATCTACCTCACAAGTTTGTTGTGAGGAAAAAAGGAGAGGAGAAACCATGTGTACTGAAGTTCTTGAAGAAAGGATTGAAAATATGAAAAGAAAAAGTGATAATAATTCTGTTCAATCATTCTGCTAAAATCATATCTGTGATTTTTCAGGACAATCTGCATAAATGCTTTCATACTCCATGTTCGGAATCCTTTTACGCTTCATACATTATTCATATCAACCACTAATTAATGACTACTGATAGTAATCATGTTGTACCATGTTCTGTACAGTAAAATCTTGGATTGTGAGTAACTTGGATTGAGAGCAATTTGCAGGACAAGCAAATTGTATATCATGATATACAAGGAATGTCTTGATAAACAAGTGAAAAATAGTCCCATAAAGCAGAGGTGTCGAACTTGTTTTATACTGAGGGCTGAAGTTAGTATTCATAATGCCTCCAAGGTCCAGTAGCGGGTCAAAGGGTGAATAGCAGTGGCGTAGCAGACATAGCAGTCAGTCTTGGAGGGAGCATCGCCTCTTTGGATGTAATACAGGCAGGAGGAGGAAAATGGGGGGAGACGTCTTGGATCCAAAGGGGTGAGACTCTCTCTAATACTGTCTACTACACCCCCCACCCCCCAGTGGATAGAACTCAGAGTCACTATATGTCCCCTTTCTCCAGGACATGTCCTCTTTTTCCGTCTTGTGTCCTGGAAAAATTTTCTCATTGTCCTCCTTTTTCTTCTGAGCAGGGAGCTTGTAGCTGTCTTGTAATAAATAAATTATATATAATAAATCATTTCATAGAATCATAGAATCATAGAATCATAGAGTTGGAAGGGACCTAGTAGGTCATCTAGTCCAACCCCCTGCCTGCAGCAGGAATTCCCCCTAGAGCATCTCCAACAGGTGCTCATCGAGCCTCTGCTTGAAGATCCCCAGTGAGGGAGAGTCCACCACCTCCCTTGGCAATCTGTTCCACTGCCGAACCGCCCTCACAGTCAGGAATTTTTTCCGGATTTCCAGCCGGAATCTCCTCTCTTGCAGTTTGTACCCATTGGTTCTAGTTCTGCTTTCAGAAGCAGCTATGAACAAATTGGCCCCTTCCTCCCTATGACAGCCCTTCAGGTATCTGAAGAGGGCAATCATGTCTCCCCTCAGCCTCCTCTTCTCCAGGCTGAACATCCCAAGTTCCCCCAACCTTTCCTCATAGGGTTTCCCTTCCATCCCACTGATCATTCTTGTCGCTCTCCCCTGGACTTGTTCCAGCTTGGCTGCATCTTTCTTAAAGTGAGGTGCCCAGAACTGAACACAGTACTCAAGGTGAGGTCTCACCAATGCAGAATAAAGAGGAACTATAACTTCTCGTGACTTGGAAGCTACAGTCCTCTTAATGTAACCTAAAATGGAATTTGCCTTCTTTGCAGACACATCACACTGCTGACTCATGTTCAGCTTGTTATCCACAGCGACTCCAAGATCCCGCTCACATGTTGTGCTGCCAAGCCAAGTATCCCCCATTTTATACCTATGTTTTTGGTTTTTATTGCCTAAGTGCAGAACCTTGCACTTCTCCCTGTTGAAATTCATTCTGTTTGTTACAGCCCAGGATTCCAGTTTATCCAGATCCTCCTAGAGGTTTCTCCTATCTTCTGATGTGTTTGCTACTCCTCCCAGTTTGGTGTCATCGGCAAATTTGATCAGGCTCCCCCGTATCCCTTCCTCCAAGTCATTGATGAAAATGTTAAAGAGAACCGGTCCCAAGACAGAGCCTTGGGGTACCCCACTAGAAACGGACCTCCAGGTTGACACAGAACCATTTACTAAAACCCTTTGAGTGCGGCCATCGAGCCAGTTGCAGATCCACCTAACAATTGCCCTGTCTAGCCCATATTTTTCCAACTTCCTAATTAAAATGTCATGTGGGACTTTGTCAAATGCTTTGCTGAAGTCAAGATAAATGACATCCACAGCATTGCCACAGTCCAGTAAGCTCATAACCCGATCAAAAAAGGAGATCAGATTTGTCTGGCAAGATTTATTCTTGGTAAATCCATGCTGGGTTGTTTTGATCACGGAGTACTTGTCTAGATGTGCACAAATTGTGTGTTTTATGATTTGCTCTAATATCTTGCCCGGGATTGAAGTCAAACTGACTGGTCTATAATTTCCCGGGTCTTCTTTTTTCCCCTTCTTAAAAATTGGGACTACATTTGCCCTCGTCCAGTCCAGTGGCACTTCTCCACTCCTCAAGGATTTCTCAAAGATGATCGACAGAGGCTCTGCAAGGACATCTGCCAGTTCCTTCAGAACTCTAGGATGCAGCTCATCCGGTCCAAATGACTTGAATTCATTTAGGCCAGTTAAGTGGTTTCGAACCAGTTCTCTGTCAATCTTAATCTGCTGTTCTGCACCATCCATGTTTTCATTACCTCTTTGGGGATGTAAACACATCCCCGAATCAGTCAATGATCCCGCACCCCCATTTGCACAGCCCTCCTTCTGTGAATAGACGGATGCAAAGTAGGAGTTGAGCAGCTCCGCCTTCTGCTGGTTTCCAGACACCTGTTGTCCATCCTTGTCCAAGAGCAGCTATTTGTAATAGTTTTACTTTTAATAAGTAATATAGTGTTAGAAATAACCATGTGAAAGTAATATATATGAGTGTTTTTAGTTTTTATTTTGTCCTACATCTTTGGGAGGGAGCTTTGAGCTCTTTTCCGTTTATGACATCTATGGCTCTATGGATGAAATTCTAGTCAGTTTCCTGAGAATAAGACCCATTGACTGTAATGCAGTGGTTCTCAATCTTCCTAATGCCGTGACCCCTTTATAAGTTTCTCATGTTGTGGGGACCCCCAACCATAAAATTATTTTCATTGCTACTTTATAACTGTAATTTTGCTACTGTTATGAATCGTAATGTAAATATCCAATATGCAGGATGTATTTTCATTGTTACAAATGAAATGTGTATCCTATGCACACATTGAACACAATGGGATTTATTTCAGAGTAGGCATGCATAGGATTGGGCCCTGAGGCTGCAATCCTATCCACATTTGCATGGGAGTAAAGGCCCCCTGACTATAATGGGGTTTATTTCAGAGTAAGCATGCATAGGATTGGGCCCTGAGGCTGTCAGTCAGCCCCAGTGCACGTGCACTTACAGCCAGAGGTCTGGCAAGCCTGACCTGGCCCCCTGCATCAGGGGTCTTTAGGTGACCCCCAGGAAAGCTCTAGGCAACCCCCAAAGGGGTCCCGACCCCCACTTTGAGAAAGGCTGCTGTAATGGGACTTACTTCTGAGCAACACTTAGGCTTTGGATCTGCAGCTGGAATCCTGTCCACATTTCTCTGGGAGTAAGAGTCACTGAGTAGACGTAAAGTTGCTTTCTGGAGGGGACAAACAGGGAGGCTTTTTTCCTCCCTTCCTCTGCCTGGAAACTTGCTCAGTTCCAGCTCTGGTGGGCAGCATCTTCAGCAGCTGGAGGGATGCGTGCATCCATCCTTCCATCCAGCTATCTGAGCTGCTATGGTAGAGACATGGTGAGGAGAGGGTGACCAGACACTCACTCACACTCAAACTTTCCATGCATGCAGACACTCACCAGAAACTCAGTTGATTACACTCTCTCTCACACACTCACACACACTCTCACACACATAGGCTGCATGGATCTCACCTTGCAGGCGGGAGACCTTGGCCAGCCAGAGATGCTCCCACACCACGGGAGAATCGGGGCTGGCCTGCGAGGTTGCGGGGAGGATGCAGAGGGCTCTGCAGGACTGTGGAGCCACCATACGGGATACAGCTGGTTTCTGTGCTCCTCAAATCTCTCTAAGAGACCACCCTATGCATGTCTAGCCCTATTATAATCAGTGGGACTTACTCCGATGTAAGTGAGGCAATGGAAAGAAGCCTGAGTGATGTAGATTTACATGTCTACTCTAAAATAAGCCCTTTTATAATTAGTGGGGCTCACTTCTGTGCATGGAGGCAGAATGCAGCTAGAGAGACCTCAGAGACGAGGGTGAAATCCAGAGTAACTATGGGGATTCCTTGCTCCGGTGTAAGAACAATTTAGTCTAGATTGCAATATGAATTTCCTGTAGGTTATCACTAGGTTGTGCAGGAACTAGGGGTGCATATAATGTCTCTTATGTGCTCACGTAGTGACTCTGGATTTGGCTTTAAGTGAAGTTTAATTTGTTTTTTTTTTTACCTCTGTATATAACTCTTCTACTCTGGAAGTCCAGTGAATTTTCTCTCACTGCTCTCTCCCCCCTGCCATGCTCTTCCGCTCTGAAGGGCCAGTAAGTTTTTTCTCACTGTCCCCCTGCCCCTCCCATGCTCTCCTGCTCTTCCCTCTCCCTGCCCACCAGGTCTGGTCAGTTGAGGGAGCCTGGCTTTCTCTTGCTTCCCTGCCCTCCCCTCTCCCTTCCCTCCATCAAGCTCGGTCTTGTGGCCTCCACTTTTTCCCTCGCCGTTTCTGGCTGGCTTTCCCTTGCTTCCCCCTCTCTCCGCTTCTTCTGGCAGAGACTTCAGTGGGTGCGTCTTTTACATTGACCACAACACCTGACAGACTTCTTGGATTGACCCACAACACCTGACAAATTTCCCTGATTGACCCTCAGGACAGGCTGCCTCTCCCCAAGGGCTCTTCGACGGGCACATCTTCTACATCAACCACAACACCCAACAGACTTCCTCTCCGAGGCTTCAGAACGCTGGAGGATGGCTCTCTGGCCCTGCGAGGCTGGGAGAGCAATCTCTCCCAGCCTCGCAGGGCTAGAGAGCACTGCCCCCTCCAGGGCGCACTAGCCTCTCCAAGGCTGGAGCACTCTGAAGGGGGGGGGCTCTGGTCACGCAAGGCTTGGGAGTCTTGCACGACCAACGCTGCTCTCTCCAGAGTGTCCAGCCGTCTCAGAGGGCTGGATGTTCTGGAGGGAGCAGTGGTGCCCCCTTCAAAGCATCCAACCCTCTCAGAGGGTTGGACTCTCTGAAGGAGGCAGTGCTGGTCACACAAGGCTCCCAAGCCTCACGTGACCAGCTCTCTCCCTCTGACCAAAAGAACAACCCTCTGAGAGGGCTGGACGCTCTGGGATGCAGCATTGCTGCTCCTTTCAAAGCATCCAACCCTTCTGCCAAACCTTTGAGAAAAGACCACCCTTCTGGGAGTAAAAAAAAAATGAGCTGGGAATAATAAGCTGGGAAATACGGTATATAACTGAAAAGTCTCTGACTCACTCAGCAACGCCCAGCCAAAACCACTGGGCCTAGAAGCATGAAATTTGGGGAGGGTGTTCCTTCCATGATGGATGCACCCAATAAGAACTTGTTTTCGGAAATTCCAACTGGAACGGGGTGAAATGGGGCACAACACTTTTTCCTTCCTATACTTTCCATTGAAGAATCCCTGACTAAGGGACCTGAAAGTGTGAATTTTGGGACAGTGTTCCTTCTGTGACATCAACTCCCCCAAGAACCAGTGTTGAGGAAGTTAACCCTTAGTAGGCTGGAAAGGGGTGCAATATGTATTTGTCCCATAGTTAACATTGAAGACTGATCAAAATCCAGCTGAGGCACTGGGAGCAGGGTGCCCAGATGCTGTACCCAAAATTCCCCCCCCCAAGTTTCCCAAAATTCCTTCCCTCCAAGCCAAAATTCCTACTCATTTAAAAACATAGGACAAATATAGGACATGTTAAAGTTTAAAACACTCTTATTTCATTCCTGTACTGAATTTTTGCACAAATCTCATTGCAGTTAGCAAGACAGCAAGAAAAAAGGCGGATGTTTAAGTGATCAAAGCAGCCATTGTTTCTCAGGCTTGGTCTTTCAGCCACCTTTCTTTTGCTCCCTTACACAATGTAAGCTCCATTGCCTATATTACTTTTGAGGGGACACAATTGGGCTTGGAGGCTTAAAACTTAAAAAGCCAGGCTTTTCCCAACATCCCTATGCTGGGAAGATTACCAAATTTACACCCAGCCCTGCTTCTGTTCTTTGACAACAGCTGAATGAAAGTTCCCAAATCTGAACAACTCAAGCCTTTGTTGTGAATTACGTGCTTTTTTGTGCAAAGTATATATTGGTGGATCAATCTACAAAGGCACCGGAGCAGGAGAAGCTGGGGTTTCTCTGGTCAGTTGGGAACCCTGCTTTAAAAAAATTAATTAACCCCCCCAAGCCAAATTCACTGCAAGGATTCAGAGCAGCTCCACTTCCAGACTCCCTTCTTCCTCTGCTCTCCAGCAGCCTCCGCTGAGCTCCCTCCTTCCTTCCTTTACACAGTAAGCAGAATTCCCTCAAAGATCTTTTTCTCTGTAGAGACTGGGGAGCCACTGCTTGGCACAGGCATTTGGGCTACTTAGAGGCCCCTTTAGAGACCTACATAGGCCCCTGGGAAGCAGGCTATATAATGTGAGGCACGCTGGGAGATGTAGATCTTCCACTGATGGCTTGGAAAGTGGCTTTAGCATTGGAAGGATGGAGAAAGATTAAAATTCCCTTCCTTCCCTCCTTCCTCCTCTTTTAACCAGCAGCCTCAGCAGGCCATAAAGGCCTAAAATGACCTAAAATCCCCGGAAATGGCTGGAAAGGCCCCTACATCCCTGACTTCCAGTTCCAAGGGCTCATTTATGGTTCTGGCAGGGAAATTCCTATCATCTGGTCAGCCTGACTGGGAGGGAGGATGCCCAAGGGGTGATGGTGTGCACTGTGCACATGGAGGATGCTGCTCATAGGGGTGTTGCATATGGTGTGCATGGGGGGAGGGTGTGCAAGGAGGATGTTGTAAGGGGGTACATGGGGTGATGTGCACAGGGGTGTTGTGCATGGGGGAAGGTGCACACTGAGTGGATGATATATAGGGGGAATTTTACTCACATGCACATCACCCCCTCATGCACAACCTTCTGCCAATGCACACCATCCCTCACACGCAACATCCCCCATGTGCACCATTCCCCCCATGTACCCCTCTTCCAGTGCATCACAAACTGGGCACCAAATTGACTGGATGTTGATCAATCAGTCTTCAATGTTAAGCAAACAACAAAATATGGGTTTTCATGGTTTTTGTGGTATTTTGCTAGTATTTTATATTTTCTTTATTATTTTTTATTATATTACAGTAAAAGCGAAATGTACCCATGTTGCAAGAGTTAAATTTCAAGAATATTTGCAACATCCCCTAAGCAACACACACACCAGTGCAACATACCCTCTATGCATTGGTGGTCCCATACCCCCCATCCAACACACACGCCTGTGCAACACATCCCCCCATGCGCAATCTGCTCATGCACAACTTCACCCAAGCACCATCCCCATGTGCACCATCCCCCAATGCACACCATCCCTCCCACGCAACATCCTCCCATGTGCACGATTCCCCCCCGTGCAACCCTCTTCCAGTGCATCAGGCACTGGGCACCAAATTGACTGGATGTTGATCAATCAGTCTTCAATGTTAAACAAACGACAAAAACACATTGAACCCCTTTTCATCCTTTTAGGGATTAAATTTTTAAAAATCGTTACTTGGTGGGTGCTCATTTCACATAACAAAAACCCTAACGAAATTTCATTATATTACATATTGTATTCCAGGGTGTCCCATAAGTTTCCGTACATAGGAAAAATAGAAAAACCATTTTTTTAATTTTTATTTACCATGTGTTTAATCATACTGAGGGCTGAAACATGTTTTCAAAACAACGGTAGTCATGTAGAGCATATTATATAAATAAAAATGCTTTTCATTAAAAAATGTTTATTTTTCCCATATATGGAAACTTACGGGACACCCTATAATCATTTTTATATGAACATTTTTGGGATGTGGAAGAAATTGAGTTTCTCCAAGGGAAAATTTCCTTTGATATCCAAGTGTTTTGGATTACAAACATGATTCCAGAACAAATTATGCTCGTAAACAAAGGTACCACTGTATTATAATGTTGGAGAAGGGCCAGTCTTCCAATAGACACATGGAAGACTAACAATTTATTCCTAATTTATTAATTTATTTATTTAATTTATTATTATAATGTTTTGGAGAGGGAAACTATCTAGAAATCCTTCACCACTGGGTCTGAAAGACATGTTCAGCTTTGGAAATTGGAATACGGTAGGACATGATGGCAGATCAGCCACAGTTGAAGTGGGTTGCAATCACCATCACACCATCTTGCCCCATGAGAAAGCCCCTGTTCTTATAATTTGCTCTTTCCTTCCCTAATTTCAGAACACAGGTTGCAGTTTCTGCCATCTTTCATTTGTTATAGGTTATTTAATACCCACATATCCCTTGCTATCATACAGAACAAATGTCAAAACCACTTCTCAGTTGTGAAAAACATGTTTTCCTCACCAAATCCACAGAGAATTCTCAGCTATGAATTCACAATTACTTTCCAAGTTCATAATTATCTTAAGAACTGTCATTAATCCAGTTTCAGCAGTCCATGGAGTTTCTGATTGCAATGACTCTGATAGACTTCATATATATACCCAGTGTTACTATCAAGACTTCAGCCAAAGAAAATGGAACATGCAGTGATCCACAAGTTCTGTCCTGGATACTTATAGATGATACATTCCAGAGTTTAGATAGATTGAAAGACAAAACATATAGTTATCATTGCCTTAGGATGGTGGTTATAGTGATGTTGATGCTGGCACTGCTACCTCTCAGAGCATGCAAAGCTCATACTGGTAACTGTCAAGTCTGCCATCCTCACCCTCCACTCCACAAGTATCATCAGCCAGGAGATTTCACCATCGGAGGCATTGCTTCTCAATCCTTCATTTTTACCGATGCAAATGAACCAAAGATGGTTGTAGTATTCCCCAGTAGGGTTTCCATGCCTTAGTGATTAAATGTGCTGTGCCTGTCAATCTGAACATCAGCAGGTCAGTGGTTCATGACCCAATTACTGCAAGACAGAGTGACCTCCCATCAGTAGCCCAGCTCCACCCAACCTAGCAGTTCAAAAGCATGCAAAATACAAGTAGATAAGTAAGTATAACGTCAGTGGGAAATTGAACATTCAATTTCCAAGTGGGTCACACGTCCACAGAGTCATCTTCAGAAAATGCTGGCTCAATAGCTTAAGAGACACAGATGAGCACTGATCCCTAGAGTCAATCATGACTAGTATAGTAACCTGTGGGAGACACCTATACTCCTTTTCCTTTACACTGGTTCCTCATGCATTTCTCAGTGTTAGCTGTTAGCTTTTAATAAGAATAGCAGTAACTATCTGTATCTGAAAAATTTGTATCTGAAAAATTTACCTAAAAAGAATCTGTTTCTTTACTATTACATTTCAGCTGGACATGAATTGTGGTCCTTCCTCTTCATAATGACAATGTAGAAAGATCTGCAGAATCTTCTTTGACAATTTGTAGGATTTTTGTAGATCGCAGGAGTTAGACATGATTGTGATGTCATATATATGACACAAGTATATCAAGTTCCTTACATATATTTTTGATTGAAAATGTAGCCTAACAGTGGAATCCTAAGCCTGTCTAATCAGAACTAAAAAAAGTATTGTATTCAAAGGAAGCTACTCCCAGGAACGTGTGTTTCGGACAACAGCCTAAAAGGAATAAATTTAGAAGTTGATCACCTCATGGCATCCAACTGCAGCTTTTCAGTGCTAACTATTGTGTTTTTCCATCCAGTTTCTGAGAACTGTCTCATTTAACAATAGCGCTGGGGATCAGATTTCTTTTGACAAGAATGGAGAGTTAATTGCTGGCTTGGATCTCATCAACTGGAATGTTTCCTCTAACCACTCTTTTCATAGAGTGAAAGTAGGGAGGATGGATCCCCAGACTCCTCCAGGCCAAGAATTCACCATCAGTGAGGACGCCTTGACGTGGCACCAGTGGTTCAACCAAGCAGGAGCCTATTGTTGGCATTCTAGGAAAATTAGCAGTTCTGGTGACACTTCCAGATCACCTCTTCGCCATAAATAAGGGAATCATGATATGGCTCCAATTGTTTAATCAGGGGGAAATCCTATTGTCACTTTAGGAAGACCAACAATCCAGTGTTGCCTGAGCCATGTGATTGAGGCTACGTATAAGTCTGAGGTGCTGCTTTCATTTGAATGATTTTGACTGAAGAAAGGCCAATGTATGTATTGTTCTACAGTTCACAGTGTTGTTTCCTAGTTGTGTCTGTAATAATTCAGAAATAGATATAGCAGGCCGGGCTTTATACACGCTAAAGAGATTAACATTCCCAAAGAGATCTCCAGCCTGAACACCGGATGCAGTGTGGCCACAGGTTAGAATTGGGCTGTCCCTAGGAAGAAGCCCCAGAAATGCGAGCGTTCCATGCACATGTGTAATTCTGACAATAATCCATGTTGTCTTTCATATACATCTTTCAGGTACAACCTCTTTCTGAATGTAGCCAGAGCTGCTCTCCTGGATTCAGCAAGAAAGTGAAGGAGGGGAAACAATTTTGCTGCTATGAGTGCATCCCATGTCCAGAAGGGAAGATTTCAAGCCAGAAGGGCAAGAATTCTCATTTATTGATCTATCAGTCAATCAGAGGAACAAGTCAATCAAACTGGGAAAACTGGAGACTTCAGAAGTACAGCTAGCATTGGGCTGCAACTTTCCTTCCTGTTTCAGTATGATTGAAATATGTTTGAATATGAATTATGATTGAATCAATTAGCAGAGAGGATTTTGGATGCTGCTGCTGTAAAGGAAATTTTCCCTTTTTTATTTTCAATATAAAATTGCAAGTATAACATAATGCTCAGTGGATTTAACAAAATGTCATTTTTTAGAGACTCATAGTATTTTCTCATGGTGTATATTACATTTTCATAACAAGCACATCTTTTCCCTTTTAGATATGGATGACTGTGATAAATGCACAGAAGAAAAATATCCAAACCAAAAACAAGATGCATGTATTCCCAAGACTCTGGCCTTCCTATCTTATGAAGATCCTGTGGGGATCAGTTTGGCCTTCTTTCCCCTCTTGCTTTCCTTGATCACAGTGTTGATGATAACAACATTCAGGAAACACCACAACACTCCCATCGTCAAAGCCAACAACCGCAACCTCACCTACACCCTCCTCACCTCCCTCCTGCTCTGCTTCCTCTGCGTCTTGCTATTCATCGGACAACCTGGCAAGGTGACGTGTCTCCTCCGACAAACCATCTTTGGCATCGTCTTCTCAGTGGCCGTTTCTTGTGTCTTGGCAAAGACCATCACGGTGGTTCTGGCTTTCATGGCCACCAAGCCTGGAAGCACATTGAGGACATGGGTGGGCACCAGACTGGCCACCGGCATTGTTCTTTCTGGCTCCCTCCTTCAAGGAGGCATTTGTATTGCATGGTTGGCAACGTCTCCTCCTTTCCCAGACACTGACAAGCACACAGTGCTGGAAGAAATGGTCCTGGGATGTAATGAGGGGTCTGTAACAATGTTCTACTGTGTCTTGGGCTATATGGGTTTTCTAGCCACTGTCAGTTTCATGGTGGCGTTCCTTGCCAGGAAGTTACCTGATACTTTCAACGAAGCCAAGTTCATCACCTTCAGCATGTTGGTCTTTTGCAGTGTATGGCTCTCCTTCGTTCACACCTACCTGAGCACCAATGGCAAGTATATGGTGGCTGTGGAGATCTTCTCCATCTTGGCCTCCAGTGCCGGATTGCTGGGATGCATCTTTTTCCCCAAATGCTACATTATTCTGTTAAGGCCTGAGTTGAACAGCAAGGAACAACTAACAAGAAAAAAGTCTGATCCAAATTGAATATTTTTTCTTCTGTAAAGTAAGCTTCTGTCTATCCAATGACATGTTCATCACAAAAGTTATTTAGTTCTTTGTAAATAGTGGTCAGAATCACTATAACATTTCTACAAATACATTTGGGGGGAGTGGGATATAAAAATTCTTGTTTAGCCATGAAGCTTCCTGAGTGAAACTTAATATGCATGCAATGTTTTGATAAATAAGTGAAAAAGTAGTCCCATACAGGATACGGCTGGTTTCAGTGCTCTGGAAGTCTCTCTAAGAGATCAGCCTATGCATTTCTAGCATTTCTATAATCAGTGGGACTCACTCCGATGTAAGGGGGCAATGGAAAGAAGCCTGAGAGATCTAGACGTACATGTCTATTCTAAAATAAGCCCTATTATTATCAGTGGGGCTCACTTCTGTGTAAGGGGGCAGATTGCAGCCAGAGAGATCTGAAGGACTAAATGAACGTTAATTTGTTTTATTTTTCTTTATATAGTGTATATACTCTAATATAAGCCGAGTTTTTTGAACCCTTTTGGGGGGCTCAAAAGCATCCTCAGCTTATCTTCGAGAGAAGTGCCAGCACAGGGCTGACGCTTCTCCCAAATGGCAGGCGCATGCATGAGCGCCTGTCCTTAAACCTCTGTAGCCAGCTGGATGGGCCTCCAAGGAAGTACCTCCAGCTGGCTTTGGAGGCTTCAGGGTGGGTGCTCGTGGTGGCACCTGCCCTGAGACCTCCACAGCCGGCTGGAGGGGCCTCCATGGAAGTGCCTCCAGTCGGCAAAGAGACTTCAGGGCAGGTGCTCATGGTGGCGCCCGCGCAATAATCCCCCATGTGCAGCATCCTCCCCAGCACAACCTCTTCCTCTGAACAACATCCCCCAGTGCATCAGGAACCAAGCACCAAATTGTCTGGATGTTATTCGGTCTGGAGGCTGGAGAGGCCTCCAAGGAAGGGCCTGCAGATGGCTATGGAGGCTTCAGGGTGGGCACTCATGGTGGCGCCCACTCTGAGACCTCCGCAGCCGGCTGGAGTGCTTCCTAGGAGGGGGCTCTGAGGCTGCACTCCTCTCGACGCTTAGGAGTACAGCCTCAGAGTTCCCTCCTGGGCAGGTCTACTCAGAAGGAAGTCCCACTGCAGCTTATGGGACTTAATCCCAGGAAAGTGTGGAGAGAAGTGCAGCCTCAGGGTCGACTCCTGAGCAGGTCTACTCAGAATAAGTCCCATTGCAGCCTATAGGGCTTATTTCCAGAAAAGTGTGGAGAGAAGTGCAGCCTCAGGGCCCCCTCCTAGGCAGATCTACTCAGAAATAAGTCCCCTTAGAGGAAATGGGGCTTACTCCCAGGAAAGTGTGTAAAAGGACTGTATCCTTAGAGCTCAGTCCTAGACATATCTACTTAGAAGTACTGTTATAGTCGATGGGCTTACTCTTGGGAAAGTATAGACCAGACAGCAGCCTCAGAGCCCACACAGAGCCTGTTGCATTTCCCACCCTAGGCTTATACTCAAGTCAATAAGTTTTCCCAGTTTTTTGTGGTAAAATTAGGTGCTTCGGCTTATACTTGAGAATATACAGTATATATAAAACTGAAAAACTGACTCACTCATTCACTCATAATCGCCCTGCCAAAACCACTGGGCCTAGAAGCATGAAATTTGCGGAGTGTGTTCCTTCTGTGATGGAGGGATCCACTAAAAACTAGTTTTTGGAAATTCCAACCAGAAGTGGGTGAAGAGGGGTGCAACACTTTTTCCTCCCTTCACTTTCCATTGAAGAATCCCTGACTGAGGGTCGCTCTGCCCCAACACCCAGACCTAGAAGCATGAAATTTGGGGAGGGCGTTCCTTCTGTAATAGCAACACCCACCAAAAACCGATGTGGAGAAATTTAACCCTTAAGAGGCTGAAAAGGGTTGCAACGTGTATTTGTTCTATACTTAAAATTGAAGACTGATCAAAATCCAACTGATGTACTGGGATGGAGGATGCACAGGGGGCGATGGTTCTTGTGGGGGCATGGTGCGCATGGGGGACAGTGCGCATGGAGGAGATGGTGCACATGGGGTTGTTGCATTTGGTGTGCATGTGGAATGTTGTACGAGGGTATTGCACATGAGGGATGATGTGCGTGGGGGTGTTGTGCATGGGGGAACAGTGTGAATGGGGGGAGAGTGCACCATGGGTAGATGACAAATAGGGGGAATTTTACTCCTGCAACACAGGTATGTTTTCGCTAGTATTTTGTATTTTCTTTATTATTTTGTATTATATTACAGTACTAGCAAAATGTACCCATGCTGCAGGAGTTACATTTCAAGAATATTTGCAACATCCCTTGAGCACGCCCCCCCCATGCAGCACCCCCCTTGTGCAGTGGTGGTCCTATAAACTCCATCCAATACACACACACATGTGCAACACATTCCTCCATGTGCATCATCACCCATGTGAACCATCCCTCCATATCCACTATATCCCCATGCGCACCATCCCCTCATGCACACCCTTCTCCCCAATGCACACCATCCCTTCCCATGCAACATCCCCCATGTGCACATTCCTCCCATCCATCTCTCTTCCAGTGCATCAGGCACTGGGCGCCAAATTGGCTGAATGTTGATCAATTGTTAATGTTCAGTGTTAAGCATGAAAACACATTGCACCCCTTTTCATCCCATTAGGAGTTAAATTTCTCAAAAATTTGTCAGTGGCTGTTCATATCACATAACAAACATCCTAGCCAAATTTCATGCTTCTAGTTGGGTTGGGGCAGGGTGTTGATGAGGCACTAATTCAATGTAAAGTATAGGGAGAAAAATATATCAACTTATAAATATATCAAGTATATATACCAACTTCCCCCCATGTGCATCAACCCCCATGTGCATCAGTCCCCCATGCGCAACTTCCCCCATGCGCATCAGTCCCCCATGCGCAACATCCCCATGTGCAACATCCCCCCATGCGCATCAACCCCCATGCACATCAACCCCGCATCGGCAACTTCCCCCATGTTTATCAGTCCCCATGTGCAACATCCCCCATGCGCAACTTCCCCACATGCACATCAGTCCCCACATGCGCATCAGTCCCCCATGCACACCTCCCCCATGCACAACATCCCCCATGCATATTCAAACCCCATGCATTTTCAAACCCCATGCGTATCAACCCCCATGTGCATCAACACCCCATGCGCAACTTCCCCCATGTGCATCAGTCCCCAGTGCTCAAGAAACCCCCATGAGCTTCAGTCCCCCATGCACAACTTCCCCCATGCGCATCAACCCACATACGCAACTTCCCCCATGCGCATCAAGCTCCAATGCGCAATATTCCCCCATGCGCATCAGTCCCCATGCGCAACATCCCCCATACACAACATCTCCACATGCACATCAACCCCCCATGTGCAACATCCCCCATGCGCAACTTCCCCATGTGCATCAACCCCCATTAGCATCAGTCCTCCATGCTCAACTTCCCCATGCGCATCAGTTCCCATGAGCAACATCCCCCATGCACAACATTCCCCATGCACATCATCTCCACATGCGCATCAACCCCCATGCGCATCAACCCCAACGTCCCCCATGCGCAACATCCCCATGCACAACATTTCCCCATGTGCATCATTCCCAATGCGCATCAACCCCATATGCGCAACTTCCCCATGTGCATCAAGCCCCAATGCGCAATATTCCCGCATGAACATCAGTCCCCATGCGCGACATCCCCCATGCACAACATCTCCACATGTACATCACCCCCATGTGCAACTTCCCCATGCGCAACTTTCCCATGCGCATCAACCCTCCATGCGCAACTTCCCCCATGCACATCAACCCCCATGCGCAACATTCCCCCATGTGCATCATTCCCCATGTGCATCAACCCCCATTCGCATCAGTCCTCCATGCTCAACTTCCCCATGCGCATCAGTCCCCATGAGCAACATCCCCCATGCACAACATTCCCCATGCGCATCATCTCCACATGCGCATCAACCCCCATGTGCAACGTCAACGGGTCTTGAACCTTGGCCTGCTGGTTAACAGGCACAGCATCTTAACCACTTGCGCCACCCACAGCCCACACACACGCACACACGCACACACACACACACACAAGATATATATATCTTCAGTAACAAAACTACTTTTGTATGCATACTTTTATGCATATACTTGTTATATTTTTATAACAAAACTACTTTTGTATGCATGTTAAACCCCTCCCCTATGTTAGACCCCCAAACCCAGTGAATATTAGCTTGATAAATATAAATGGTTTTCCCTGGTTTGTTTTGGGCTATGATTTATAACGTTTACTGCATATAGGAAGCTTATTATACATCAGTTCAATATAAGAAAATGTCCACTGTCTGAACGTCTTCTCTGGCCATTCTTATTGTTCATTTCTTATCAAGACTATTGTTGAAAATAATAATTTGTCCCGAGAATGTGCCAAAAATGTATGGGCCCCACATTACAAGTGACCTTTGCTCTTAACCTTCAAGATTTATTTTTGTATCCACCAGGAGACTGATGCTGATTTCTGGAGACTCCAGGCCTATCCTAGAGGGTTAGCCAGCCTAAAGCCTCAGGGAATATCTTCCTGCTTAACAACTAACTGCTGACAATGAGTGTCTATTTAATTATCTAAAAGGACTGTAACTAAATCAGCTACTGATTTAATCATCAGCTACAAATTTAAAGTCCCTACAGAATTTTGGTAGACATGAAATAAACTAATAACAAGGCCCATTTGGGTATTATAAAAAAGATCATTTAGTGCCAGACATAGAACAAGGAACAGGAAAAGATCCGTCTCCCACACCTGGATATTTTTGAGGATATAATCCAGGGTTAAGGCACACAATAAGAAGACTTGGGCTTCAAACTTTGAAAATAGATGGTTGAGTGGATAATGTGGAAATCTATATTTATGCTTAGGATGTTGGAATTAATAAACTTGGTACTGTTTCTTCACCGTTTATGCAAAGCCCACCTTGGTCAATGCCAAGTCAGGGATCCACCTGCTCCACTCCACATGTATCATCAGTCAGGAGAACTCATCATTGGAGGCATTGCTTCTCAAGCATTCATTGTTACTGATGCAATCTCCTTCACTCATGTACCACCAGCAGCATTATCTGATGAGCTTGTGTAAGTAGTAGATTAGTTTTCTTTACCCATCCGTTCCCTCCCTATAAGCACACAATGCAGAGGCTTGGATTAACAAGGCCATTTTTACAATTTAATAAAGTGTGGGATGCTGTGTTGGAAATCTCCCTCCCCAGGTGATCAACAGGCATACCATCTGACTCAAGGCTGCACTGAAAGCTGAGTGAACCAAAGAAAACTTTTGAGGTTAGGTGGGATCCCAGGATATTGCAGATGTCACCTAGACCAACACTTTGTTCCATAACATGCTTCCCACTGGTCCTGATCCCCACATCTCCCTCTCTGACCTCACACCAACCTATCACCTCCAGGAGATCCAGGACAGTTGCTGCCATGTGGCTGGAACCATACACTGTTTGCAATAGGTGCCTGAGAGTGTGCAATATTGGACCTTGTTTTGCAACACTGTGAATGATGCTGCACTGCCAGAACATGAGTTCTGGCTGTTCAGTCAAGCGTAGAATTAGGCAATTGTTTTTGTATTTGAAAGCAAAATCATATGAAATATTATCAGTGATTCTCTTGTTTTTAATTCTCACTGTTCTTGAAATTTCTCAGTTTGAGTTTAAAACACAGTAGAATTTATCTTATTTCTCCTGCAAGTTTACACTATAGAAATTATCCACTTTGCTGCCACCAGAATCACTCTCATTTTTTCTTGCTACTTAAGATTAAAATGAAGTTTGCCACTTGTGTTTCTATTACATATTTTTGTGTTCAAGAATCAAGAACATCATTCACTGAGCATAGCATCGCAAAATACAATATATACACTCAGGCTTAAAGGTTAAAATGAAGTAGAGCCCACTGTCTAAAAAACTAACCTATGGTATGGAATGCATTTTTTATTTTAAGAAATGCAATTCTCATTCTAGCATAGTGATTAAGAATTACCAGCACGTTCTGGCCTTGGCCTTTGCCGTCAAAGAAATCAATGAAAATCCTGAGATTTTACCCAATGTCACGTTGGGCTTCCACATCTACGACAGCTATTTCCATGAAAAGTGGACGTACCATGAAACACTGTTACTTCTGTTCTCACTGCAGAGTTTTGTCCCCAACTACAAGTGTGACAACCAGCATGACTTGACCGCAGTGATTGGAGGCCTGGATTCTCAAGTCTCCCATTATGTGGCAAATGTCTTGGATATCTACAAGATTCCACAGGTAGGATACCATTGTCTGTGTTTGAGAAGAACCCAAAATTCAATGACTCAGGATCTTTGGAATTCTAATCCTAAGGTCAGAAATGAATTATATTATATTCAGTGGGTCCTACTCCCAGGAAAGTGTGTTTAGGATTGCAGTTGTCACTTGTCCTAGCCTCACCTATTTCCATGCTAATCCTTACCTGCAGCAAGGAAATATTTATTTTTCACATTTTTACACTACTGTTCCTCCAAGGAGCTCACAGTGTGGCACATGGTTCCTGCCCTGCATTTGTACTTACAGCAGCTTGTAAAGTAGGTGAGGCTAAGAGAATGTTACTGAGAGAGTTACTTAGAGTCAGTAACTAGCCCAAGACAATCCATAAAGCTTAATAGCTGTGTGGGGATTTGAACCTGTTTCTGCAAAGTCTCAGTCTTATTTCTAAACTAACCCCATCCTGATGTAAGGATTGCTGACATAGGGTATAGATGAGGTATTAGAAATCCTTGAAAAAGTAATGTAAATGTCATTATTACATTCTCGTCTCTTCTGTTGTTTCATAAGCTCATCTATGGCCCTGCTCCAGCGATGGATGATAAAACCCCAGGACTCCCCTTCTACCAGATGGTTCCCAAAGGAACCATTCAGTATGCAGGGATTCTCTCCTTACTTCTGCATTTTGACTGGACATGGATTGGAGTCCTTGCTATGGATAATGACAGTGGAGAAAGGTTTCTGCAAATGGTGATTCCACTATTTTCCAAGAATGGCATCTGCTTTGCCTTCATAGAAAGCATACGCAAAAATGATTTTTCCCCTGAACTAAACAACAAGATCCAGGAGTGGGGAAGAATAAAAGATAAAATCATGAGCAGTAAAGCTAATGTTGTGGTTGTCGATGGAGAATCTTATTCCATGTCAATTTTGCGATGGTTCCCATATGTATCAGATCAGGAACAAATGGCATATCCAACAACAGGGAAAGTGTGGATAATGACAGCACAGATGGAGCTCATAACATTTACCTATCAAAGGACTTGGGATGCAGAAATGTTCCATGGTGCTCTATCTTTCACAATTCATTCCAAAGAACTACCTGGATTTTACCAGTTTGTTGAGAGCAGAAACCCATTCAATGCAAATGGAGATGGTTTTATCAATGACTTCTGGAAACAGGCCTTCGGCTGTGAATTCCCAAATCCGGTTATGGGAACTATAAATGAAGATACTTGCACAGGTGAAGAGACGCTCAGAAGCCTTCCTGAAACCTTCTTTGAAATGAGCATGACTGGTCACAGTTACAGCATCTACAATGCTGCTCATGCTGTGGCCCATGCATTACAAGCTATGTCCTCATCTAGACACCCAGACAAATCAATGGTGAGTGGAGGGGGACTGAAGTATATGAAAGAACAGCTGCAACAGGTAATGGACTCATCTTACTCAGTGGCAATTACACTGTCAAGTACACTGTATATTTTACTTATAGCACCAACAATTATTCCTCTTTCTTCTTCTGGATAGAAATCACAGATCATACCAGCCCAACATCAATTAGCCGTTTCAGTATTTCCCATTATTCCATTTAAAATGCTCCAGGGCAGTGCCAGATAGACATACAATCGCTCCTTGGGTCTTCAGTGGGCACTTAGTGCAGTCAGGGCAGGGATGACCTAATGACTGCCCTCAGTGACAAGACAGTGCAAGAGGCTGGTAAGGGTCAACCCCTTGCCAAGACCATGGTGCCTGTCTCATTGTTTGCACACCATGAGGTGGATTGCACCTGGCCCCCATTTGGTGCCAACAAGGATGGGATAGATCCCAACCATAGGGGTAAGGCCCAGAGTCAGTACTCCCCCATCCCATGGCCCAGGCCTGTTCCTGGGGACTTGCCATAATCTGTTTCCACTTCTTCCCCTAGGCCATGCCTATGCAACTGGTGGGTATCTGCCCTTGTTCTTGTCTGCTCATATCTTCAATAAAGTGGCCCGTCCCCTCCATATTTTGTGTCCAGTGTGTTTCTTGGTCAGTGCACAGACAATTCCCTACTTTTAAGCACAAATGGAAGGTATTTGAGATGCCTCACAAAAATAAGCAAAAGCAATATAAAAACAAATGGTAGCAAATTGAGCAGTAGAGAGCAATGGCAACTTATGTTCGATTTAATGTTCGAACAAGTTGCACAACCCAAAAGGTAAGAGAGGAAAGGGTGTGCCCCAAACAGAGTATCTCCCATATCAGTAATAACCACTGGGAACATGCCAGTAGTCTGTTCATATAGCAGTGGGATGACTAAGTCAAATCATCTGCCTGGTCACAACATGAGCTTCTGCATTTTATACCTCACTGAAGTTTCTTAATGATCTTCAAGGGCATATTACCAGCGGTGGGATTCAAATAAATTAACAACCAATTCTTTGTCCTAATAACCAAAATTAACAACAGGTTCTATGCTCATAGAACAAGAGGTTTTATGTCCCATTAGTAACTGATTTTCAGAACCAGGTGTTCATTAGCAAAGGGTTCTACAGAACCTGTGAGTACCCCTGAAGCCAACCACTGCATATTACACCTAAAGAATATTGCAGATAAAATATATTACATTCATCCACCTTGACTTAATTAATATATGGGGGACTATGGTAAAATCTAATTTTGGAGCTGTAGTATGATTTCCCCAGACTAGCACCACCATCACCACTTAACCCCAAAACACAACTAAATCACATAGCACCTCAGAGATGCCAACCTGATCTTTCAAAGAGCGTATGGCCACTATCTGAGCAGACTGTCAATTCATCATATGCATCACTAATTGCCTGACCAGGAACACCTTCTGGTATCTACTTGTCAAGAAGGGCCAGAGGCACTGGAATGGAGATACTGATCTCCACCCTGGTAGGTGATCCAGAAGGCCATCGTGGATAATTATGTTGGAGATCCAGTAGTATGCATGTCCCTTATCTTACTCAAAGACAAGGTCCTTACTCAAAAATTAGATTTCACATTGGCCAGTAAGTCTCCAGAATGATGGGAGCCTTTTTCTGAGAAAGGAAAGATGCTTAAAGAAGCTAAAAGATAAAAAACCATGGAATAATTCACTATTACAATCCCTTGTTAACAATAAAATAAATCCTTTAATCATTGAAGAGTTATAACCGTAGCCTTTCTACACACTATTCCTTTTTTCACATAGTTTCTGAGAAAGGTCGCATTTAACAACAGTGCTGCGGACAAGATTTCTTTTAATGAGAATGGGGAATTAATGGGTGGATTTGATGTTATGAACTGGATTATTTCCTCCAACCAGTCCTTTCACAGAGTGAAAGTGGGGATATTGGATCCCCAGGCTCCTCCAGGCCAAGAATTCACCATCAACGAAGATGCCATGACATGGCACCAATGGTTTAACCAGGTAGGACCAATCTGGAATGACTTCAACCCTGAATTAAAACAATTTTAATGTTTAAGTTTCATTCTAATTAAACCGCTAGAAATACAAATACAATAATATGCAATTTAGGAATTGATAAAATAAATATTCTGCCCAATCATTATGATAATATAGGATTTGTAACATACAGGACAATTATATTTGTAGCAGCTGCTACATAATGTGCAGCCTCAGAATGGCATATCATTAAGCAGTCCCATACATAAGATGTTCATTTAAAAAAGTAGCAATAGCCTTCAGCATGTCAGAGTCCATTCTTCCACTGCTTAGATGTCTCATCGCTTTAGCAACTTATAAAAATAGGTCTACATCCTTAAAGAGTTCATGCATGTCAATACTTCTCACAATTACAGTATTTCCCTCCTCGTTCATTTATGGATTAGGTCCAACCCATTTCTGTATGCAGTGAGAGTTGTTACCCTGGATTTCACAAGAAATTGAAGGAGGGGGAGCCCTTCTGCTGCTATGACTGCATCCCATGTCCAGAAGGGGAGGTTTCAAACCAGAAGGGTAAGAGCTGCGAAGTGCAGAGCTATCACTCAGATTGATTGTAAATAAAAGCAACATGCCTACCAAACTAGAAAAATGCCAATCCTATCTAAATCCAACCACCCCTGGCCAATGTCATAGACTTTATGGGCTTTCCTGAGTCCATTTGGACTTGGTCACAGAATTCATGTCATATGGCATAGAGAGAAGTCCCCAATGTTACTTCTGGGTAAACAAACATTTGTTCCCTTGCCCAAGGGTAAGCATTCACTGACTGAATGTGATTACTCTGAACTGCTCCAGTGATTTTGCCAAAACAAGTCCAAATGGATCAAACAAGTCCAAATACATGGATCCTGATTCAAAATGAAATGTTACGTGTTTCAAGGGGAACATGTGGCATTTTGCAGAGATTTAAAGCATGTTGGTTTTGATCAAGACGCACATCTTTTCCTTTTTTAGACCTGAGTGATTGTTATAATTGTCCAAATGAGAACTATCCAAACAAAAAGAAAGATGCCTGCCTTCCCAAAATGGTAGCCTTTCTATCTTACGAAGAACCTTTGGGTATCATTTTGGTCTTTTGTGCTCTTTTACTTTCTCTGATCACATCTCTGGTGCTAAGAACATTTGTGAAATACCATGACACTCCCATCGTCAAAGCCAACAACCGCAACCTCACCTACACCCTCCTCATCTCCCTCCTGTTCTGTTTCCTCTGCATTTTTCTATTCATTGGACAGCCCATGAAAGTGACATGTCTCCTCCGACAACCTGCTTTTGGCATCATTTTCTCAATGGCTGTTTCTTGTGTCTTGGCAAAGACCATCACGGTGGTTCTGGCTTTCATGGCCACCAAGCCAGGAAGCAGGATGAGGAAGTGGATGGGAACCAGACTGGCCAGCTCCATTGTTCTTTCCTGCTCTCTTCTTCAAACAGGCATTTGTATTGTGTGGCTGGCAACTTCTCCTCCTTTCCCTGACATTGACAAGCACTCAGTCCTCATGGAAATGATACTGGAATGCAATGAGGGATCTGTGTTTATGCTTTACTGTGTCCTGGGCTTCCTGGGCCTCCTGGCCCTTGTCAGCTTCAATGTGGCTTTCCTGGCCAGGAAACTCCCTGACAGTTTCAACGAAGCCAAGTTCATCACCTTCAGCATGTTGGTCTTTTGCAGTGTGTGGCTCTCCTTTGTTCCAACCTACTTGAGCTCCAAGGGAAAATACATGGTGGCCGTTGAGATCTTCTCTATCTTGGCCTCCAGTGCTGGGCTGCTGGGCTGCATCTTTTTCCCCAAATGTTACATCATTCTGTTGAAACCTGACCTGAACAACAGGGAACAATTAACAAGAAAAAAAGTGAAGCATTTCCGCAGAGAAACAACAGGGAACAACTAGTTAGAAGAAAAGAATGAAGAATCCAACTAGTAGTAGAGGTAGCAGCAACAGAAACAGCAATACTACTGTAGTACAAAAACATTTGATCTTCTTTTTATTAAAAGGTCATGTAGATTTTATTCCTAATAATTATCTGTCAAAGCAATCATAAACTCTGGGTAGGCTGACAAAAATCCCATAAAGGGCTGCGTGTGTTTCAAAAGTAGCATAAAAACCTCCCACTCCTGCAAAGTTTAGACCACTGCACAAACATGCACCTGCCTCCCCATGTCACTGCAGGAACAGAGAGGTGAGTGAGTTATGCTGGCCTAAATTGGTTAAGATTGCATCCTATATCTCTTACTATATATTTTTTTCTAATCTAAGGATGTTTCAGTGACTACAACAGAATTCATGTGAGAAAAATGCAGACACTGAATATATGTATATTTGTGAGTAATTTATTATGTTAATTCAGTCTATCCCTCTGTGGTCCAGAGTGTGGAGTGCTAACAGATGAGCATGACCAGGGTGCCATGACCATGCACACCCTCCCTCCCAGTGCATCAGGCACCAGGCACCAAATTGGTTGGATGTTGATCAATCTTCAATGTTAGGTATAGAACAGAAACATGCTGCAATCCTTTTCACCCCTTTAAGAGTTAAATTTCCCAACATCAGTTACTGCTGGGTGTTCACATGACAACGGAAAAACAGGAGTTCTTACCATGGGCTCCTGTTCTGGGAAGAGGGAGGAAGGGTGCTCCGAACTGATTGGGTTGTGCTCCTTCCACATGCAGGCAGGACAGACGTGAAGTTTTTTCCCTCTAGGGGAGGGCACCCAGGATCCCAGTTTCATAACCTACCTGAGAGTATGGTACCCTCCAACGTAGTCCTCAGAAACCAACGTCGAAGACTGAAGACTAAACAGATAACAGTTAACAGACCGGCAACCCTTGCCAGGGTCACCGGGACAGCAGAAGAATAAGCCACAAGGCAACATGAGTGAGGTAGAGAGACCACTGCCATCTTCCTCCTACCAGCATTCTGCAACCACCAAACAGAGGTGGTCCCCACCCCAGGGTCACAGCCCAATCCGATGGCATGGGTTGAGCACCCTTCCTCCCTCCTCCCAGAACAGGAGCCCATGGTAAGAACTCCTGTTTTTCTCTGTAGGAGGGAGGAAGGGTGCTCAGAATTGATTGGTATGTTCCAGAGCCGTATTCATCCGGAAGGGGTGGGCGGATTGCAAGGCCCTAGGTGGCCACCACCTTTTGTAAGATCCTCCGACCAAAGGCAGCCCCAGCCGAGGCAGCTAGATCAATCTTATAATATCTAGTAAAAGGTGGAAGGACTAGACCAGGTAGCCACCCTACAAATGTCCTCGAGAGAAGAAATCCCTTGAATGCCGCTAAGGCAGCTGCGCTTTGGACTCTTCCCAACGGATACATTTTCTATTTTATTTTATTTTATTATTTTTATTTTTTAAAATATAAAAAGCATGCTTTCCCAGTAATGGAACCTGGAACAAGATGAACAGACTATCAATCTTTTCTATACGGTATTTTAGTACCTTCAGTACTACCTTATGCCAACTGGACACCATCTCACAGGAGGGCTTTGGGCAAAATGAGGGCAACACCAGGTCTGGGCTCTATGAAACAGGGTGTTAATCTTCAGAATGAAAGATGTATCAAGTCTCAATACCACCTTGTCATTGTGGAACACACTCGGATTCGGGTTAGTTGACAGTGCTCCCAATTCTGAAAGTCTCACAAAAGTAACTGCAACTGGAAAAAACAGTCTTAAAGGTAAGATGTTTATGGTCAGTAGACAACAAAAGCTTGAAAAATGAACCCCTTAAGGCAGACAAAACCATTTGGAGATCCCCAAAAAAGGAATTGGGGGACCTGGGGAAAATTAATATTGCCTACCCCACTCAAGAAACAGTACATATATGGCTAAGAAGCCACCAATTTACACCAAGCTGCCCCCAGGGTACTGCCCAAGGCCAGTACCTGCCTCTTTAAGGTATTGGTGCTTACTATCCCTTAAAGGTACCGGTGTTTAATACAAGTCTAGGCCATCCAGGGGAGAACCTAAAATTTGCTTGGTCTCCACATTAATGGGGGGAATGCCCTTTGTAGACGCCAAGCTGTAAATTTTTTCCCATGTTGCACCATATCTTAGTGGTAGAGGCTTTCTTGGAGGCTAATGAGTATGCTCTTTTCAAGAACCCTTTTAAAAGAGAGAGTGCTGCTCAATCTCCAACAGTTCCAGGTGGGGATGAAAAAGTGGAGCCTGTCTCAAGAGATCTGGCCTGGTGGATAGTTTCCTTTCTGCCCCAGGCTGAGCTGCAGCAGATCTGGAAACCACGAACACCCTGGCCAAAAAGAAGCAACCAGTTTGACCTCCATCTGACATTGCTATTCTCCTCCTTAGGAATAGCTAGAGTAACAGGAGAGGAGGAAAAGCATACAGCAGTCCTCCTGGTCATTGGTGTTGAAAAGTGACTGTTCCCTTGGCCCCCACCGTTGGGAGATGGGTTGAAAACCTTAGGATCAACTCATCTTTCCCTGGAAGCGAAAAGGACTGGCCTTCCCCATGTCTTGGACATCATCTTAAGGACCTTGGGGCGTAGATGCCACCAAGGTTAGTTGCTTAGCTTCTGATGACTTAGTCAACCCACTGTCACATTGGCTGTACCGGCTAAGTGTTCCACTTTCAGGGATAGTAAGGACTCCTCCGCCCACAAAAAGAGGAGGGATTCATTAGATGTCTGCACCCCTTGACAATTCACATATGCCTTGGTAGTCATGTTGCCTATTTGTACCAAGATATGTGAATCCTGTAAGATGTTGTTTAAGAACTAAAGAGCCAGGTGTAGCAATCTGAACTCTAGCCAATCTATGTTATGGTGCAGTTCCTGTAAGTTCTAGGTCCCCTGAACAAATTCCCCATTTAGATGCATCACCATCCTATCTGAGATGCAGCCATGGTCAGAATTCCACAAACCAGAAGCCCCATACTCTTTCACTGAGAGAGCCTGTGTGGAAGCAACCACTACAAAAGGCTGTGCCTGTGCAAAAGAAGCTTCAGGCGTTTTCCCCACTCCACCTAAAACAGATGGGGCTGGAGTAGACACCGAAATGGCCGGAGGCAAAATCGTGACCAGGCTACCAAATTCTCCTACCATATCAAAAGCCCCTGTAACTTGGCTAACTCCAGGACAGATGACTGAATGGCATACTGGGCTTTCTGGAAAACCTTTCCTTTCTGAGGAAAGTTGCCTGACCTGTGAGAGTGTTACCCACAGAAGAAGCTCCAGATGTTCTAGACTCTGAATGGGAGTAAGTCTTGACCCTGCTGAACATCGCATGGAGACATTTATGTATGAGCTGGATATCCTCCAGGGTCTTTTGCCTGAACAGAGATCTGATTTAAGAACTCATCCAGGTAAGGATGGGCTGGGCTACTCCCCAATACCTCAAGTGAGCCACCAAAGCCACTGGGCAGTTTTGTAAACACGTGGCATGTAAGTTTGAAGGGAATTGATCTGCATTGAAAATGGCACTTTCCATACCAGAATGAATGAATGAATGAATGAATTTATTAATTTGTTTGTTTGTTGATTGATTGATTGATTGATTGATTGATTGATTGATTGATTGATTGAAATGGAGGTATGCAAATATACTTCTGTGAGGTTGACTGAAGCAAGGTAGTCCCACTCCTGCAGGGAGGCCAGAACAGCCCTTAATGTCTCCACTCTGAACTTAACCACTTCAGATCCAGAATGGCCCTTTGGCTGCCATTCCGTTTGGGGCTTATAAAAACCAACAAAACATCGTATATATATCCCTTTCCCCGTCTGTCTTCATGACACCATTTCCATGGCTGAGATCTGGAAGAGAGGATTGACAGCCTCCCACCTGAGGCTGTGTTGATAAGCATCCGTGTCCAGTGCCCTGCACAGGCCACCAGAAGGGAGTCCCCCTTGCTGTGCTTGTGAATACTATTTAGAGATGACCGTGTGGTTCTGTCTGTAGGAACTTGTACCACTGGAGGTTTATAGGGTTCCTGGCGAAAGATCTTGACATTAGACGGGGTTGAAGCCCCAGCACTCAGTAGTGATGGCCAAATTCAAGACAGCAGTAGCCCTGGACAGCATTCTAGGTACAGCTTTGAGGGGCAAGGTGAACCTACGTTGTTGGCAGGGAGCAGTGGTGGGCTCCAGCAGGTTCGCACCTACTCTACAGAACCGGTTGTTAACAAGAGATAGGACATATAAAGTTTAAAAATAGCCATTTAAAAGTGGCTGCCAGATGGGCAGAGAACCAGTTGTTAATTTCTTTGAAGCCCATCACTGGCGGGGAGCATCCTCCTTGTCGGATTTGGAGGATCTGGAGCATCTTGGGGAAAACAAGTTCATCCCCAGGGTCCGCCTGCAATGGAGCCTCAAAGCCCCCAGACACCTCAGCCCTTGGGGCTGAGAGGGAGCCATCCAACTCCACATCCAAATAGGGAAGTTGGGCCCTTGGAGGGGGCTGAGGGGTCTAGGTACTCCTCTTTTTGTGGGCTTTCTTTTGCCCAATACCGTAGAGGGTTAGGAGGACTCTTGGGAAAGGCTCTTCCTCCCCCCCCCCCATGAGCATCCACTGTCCACCATATCTGTTCACAATGAAGCATGAGGACAAAATGGCTGCTGTTGCATGCAGCCTCCTTAAAATGGCTGCCACAGTCTAGGCCACCCGTGCCCCCTGAGGGATGGCACTGCATCAGAATGAGGGAAAGTGGAAACCTGCTTCTGGCGTGGACCAGGTGCCTGCCACTGCTTGAGACAGCACACTGGTGAACAGGTCCAAGGGGAAAGGCCTGTCACGTTGATAGTGGTTGACTTGGCAGCTCTCCTCGTCCTCTAAACTCTCCCTCCTCCGTCAGAGGAGGAGGGGGCAGAACAGAGATGATTTTCTCAGCGCCAGGCTGCAGGTGGGAGAGGTGCAAGCCTTCTGCCTTGATACTTTCTGTGAGGAGATATCTGAAGTCTTCAGCTGCTTTTCACCACAGAAGACAGTTTTGCCTGAGATTTAACAAGCTCAATAGCTCTCCTTCACCCCCACGGGTCACTGACACCAAGAGGGCTGACACCAAGAGCCTCCTCTCTGGGGAGACTCTCCTCACACACCCCTGAGGGTACTCATAATCCTCCTTACCTGAGGAGAGGCTGAGGACCTTCAAGGAACTGCGGGTCCTGAAAAGACCTCAGCACATCACGGAAGCACCTCTTCCACCACCTCCTTAAACATTGCCCCAACACTTGGAGGTCCCCCACCTTGCAAGGCCCGATCCAGCCATATCTGTAGAAAATGGCTGCTTATGTATGTCTTGTTGGCCCCACAAGACAGGGTGAGCTCCTGTCCTTCGCCCAGCTCTGCGACGCCAGCTGGATCCAATCGTATTGGCTCTGCCTTTACACTGGACTAATTCAGTGACGTGGAGAGGGGGGATTTGCTACTTGGGTAACAGCCTATCCTCCATAACAATCCAACCCAGGCTTTCGTGCTTCGCATGCAGCGTGTGCAGTGCCGAGCATGATACCATAGTCTTTCAAGACTGACAGAGGCTTGCATATAGATATAGATATAGATAGATATATAAAGAGAGAGAGAGAGAGAGAAGGAGAGAGAGATTGCTTTTCTTCCATAACAAAACTACTTTTGTATGTATGTTAGACCCCCAAACCCAGTGAATATTAGCTTGATAAATGTAAATAGTTTTCCCTGGTTTGTTTTGGGCTATGATTTATAATGTTTACTGCATATAGGAAGCATATTATACATCAGTTCAGTATAAGAAAATGTCCACTGAACATCTCTGAACATCTTCTCTGGCCATTATTATGATTCAATTTTTTCAAGACTATTGTTGAAAATAACAATTTGTCCCGAGAATGTGCCAAAAATGTATGGGCCCCACATTACAAGTGACCTTTGCTCTTAAGGTCAAGATTGCTCTTTGCTCTTCAAGATTTATTTTTGTATCCACCAGGAGACTGATGCTGATTTCTGGAGACTCCAGGCCTATCCTAGAGGGTTAGCCAGCCTAAAGCCTCAGGGAATATCCTCCTGCTTAACAACTAACTGCTGACATTGAGTGTCTATTTAATTATCTAAAAGGACTGTAACTAAATCAGCTACTGATTTAATCATCAGCTACAAATTTAAAGTCCCTACAGAATTTTGGTAGACATGAAATAAACTAATAACAATAAACTAATAAAAAGATCATTTAGTGCCAGACATAGAACAAGGAACAGGAAAAGATCCGTCTCTCACACCTGGATATTTTTGAGGATATAATCCAGGGTTAAGGCACACAATAAGAAGACTTGGGCTTCAAACTTTGAAAATAGATGGTTGAGTGGATAATGTGGAAATCTATATTTATGCTTAGGATGTTGGAATTAATAAACTTGGTACTGTTTCTTCACCGTTTATGCAAAGCCCACCTTGGTCAATGCCAAGTCAGGGATCCACCTGCTCCACTCCACATGTATCATCAGTCAGGAGAACTCATCATTGGAGGCATTGCTTCTCAAGCATTCATTGTTACTGATGCAATCTCCTTCACTCATGTACCACCAGCAGCATTATCTGATGAGCTTGTGTAAGTAGTAGATTAGTTTTCTTTACCCATCCGTTCCCTCCCTATAAGCACACAATGCAGAGGCTTGGATTAACAAGGCCATTTTTACAATTTAATAATGTGTGGGATGCTATGTTGGAAATCTCCCTCCCCAGGTGATCAACAGGCATACCATCTGACTCAAGGCTGCACTGAAAGCTGAGTGAACCCAAGGAAACGTTTTGAGGTTAGGTGGGATCCCAGGATATTGCAGATGTCAGCTAGACCAACACTTCCATCCATAACATGCTTTCCAGTGGTCCTGATCCCCACCTCTCCCTCTCTTTTACTTCCCCTTGTCAGCCTCACACCAACCTATCACCTCCAGGAGATCCAGCACAGTTGCTGCCATGTGGCTGGAACCGTACACCATTTGCAATAGATGCCTGAGAGTGTGCAATATTGCACCTTTTGCAACACTGTGAATGATGCTGCACTGCCAGAACATGAGTTCTGGCTGTTCAGTCAAGGGTAGAATTAAGCAGTTGTTTTAGTATTTGAAAGCAAAATCATATGAAATATTATCAGTGATTCTCTTCTTTCTAATTCTCAATCACTCTTCCCTCTGAAATTTCTGAAATTTTCCTCTGAAATGTCTGAGTTTAAAACACATCAGAATTTAACTTATGTCTCCAGGAAATTTAAACTATAGAAATTATCCACTTTGCTACCACCACAACCTCATATATTTTCTTGCTACTTAAGATTAAAATGAAGTTTACTACTTATGTTTTTATTGCATGCTTTTGTGTTCAAGAACATCGTTCACTGAGCATAGCATCCCAAAATACAATATATACACTCTGGCTTAAAGCTTATAATGAAGTAGAGCCCACTGTCTAAAAAACTAACCTGTGGTATGGAATGCGGATTTTTATTTTAAGAAATGCAATTCTCATTCTAGCATAGTGATTAAGAATTACCAGCACGTTCTGGCCTTGGCCTTTGCAGTCAAAGAAATCAATGAAAATCCTGAGATTTTACCCAATGTCACGTTGGGCTTCCACATCTATGACAGCTATTTCCATGAAAAGTGGACGTACCATGAAACACTGTTACTTCTGTTCTCACTGCAGAGATTTGTCCCCAGCTACAAGTGTGACAATCAGCATGACTTGACTGCAGTGATTGGAAGCCTGGAATCTCAAATATCTCATTATGTGGCAAATGTCTTGGATATCTACAAGATTCCACAGGTAGGATACCATTGTCTGTGTTTGAGAGGAACCCAGAATCTAATGACTAACTCAGGAACTGTGGAAGCCTAAGCCTGTGTTACTCAGAAGTAAATCCTTTTGTATTAATGCGTCCTACTCCCAGGAAAGTATAGAATTGCAGCTGTCACTGATCCCAGCCTCACCCACTTCCATGCTAACCCTTACCTGCAGCATGGAGGTACCAAGGAGGTCACCCTTACCAAGGAGGTCATAGTGTGGCACATGGTTCCTCTCCTGCATTTGTACTTACAGCAGCCCTGTAAAGTAGGTGAGGCTTTGGATTAGAACCTGTTTCTCCAAAATCTATTCCTAAACTAACCCCATCCTTATGTAAGGATTGCTGACATATGGTGTGGATGAGGTATTAGGAATCCTTGAAAAAAGTAATGTAAAAGTCATTATTACATTCTCGTCATTTCTGTTGTTTCATAAGCTCATCTATGGCCCTGCTCCAGTGATGGATGATAAAACCCCAGGACTCCCCTTCTACCAGATGGTTCCCAAAGGAACCATTCAGTATGCAGGGATTCTCTCCTTACTTCTGCATTTTGACTGGACATGGATTGGAGTCCTTGCTATGGATAACGACAATGGAGAAAGGTTTCTGCAAATGGTGATTCCACTATTTTCCAAGAGTGGCATCTGCTTTGCCTTCATAGAAAGCATACGCAAAAATGATTTTTCCCCTGAACTAAACAACAAGATCCAGGAGTGGGGAAGAATAAAAGATAAAATCATGAGCAGTAAAGCTAATGTTGTGGTTGTCGATGGAGAATCTTATTCCATGGCAATTTTGCGATGGTTCCCATATGTATCAGATCAGGAACAAATGGCATATCCAACAACAGGGAAGGTGTGGATAATGACAGCACAGATGGAGCTCATAACATATGCCTATCAAAGGACTTGGAATGCAGAAATGTTCCATGGTGCTCTATCTTTCACAATTCATTCCAAAGAACTACCTGGATTTTACCAGTTTGTTGAGAGCAAAAACCCATTCAATGCAAATGGAGATGGTTTTATCATTGACTTCTGGAAACAGGCCTTCGGCTGTGAGTTCCCAAATCCAGTTATGGGAACTATGAATGAAGATACTTGCACAGGGGAAGAGAAGCTCAGAAGCCTTCCTGGAACCTTCTTTGAAATGAGCATGACTGGTCACAGTTACAGCATCTACAATGCTGCTCATGCTGTGGCCCATGCATTACAAGCTATGTCCTCATCTAGACACCCAGACAAATCAATGGTGAGTGGAGGGGGACTGAAGTTTATGAAAGAACAGCTGCAACAGGTAATGGACTCATCTTACTCAGTGGCAATTACACTGTTAAGTACACTGTGTATTTTACTTATAGCACCAACAATTATTCCTCTTTCTTCTTTCTCGCACTCTCTCTTTCTCCTTCTGGATAGAAATCACAGATCATACCAGCCCAACATCAATTAGCTGTTTCAGTATTTCCCATTATTCCATTTAAAATAGACCAGACTAGGACCCAATAGACACAGGATCCCCCACTGGGCCTTCGGTGGGCACTTAGTGCAGTCAGGGCAGGGATGACCTAATGACCGCCCTCAGTGACAAGACAGTGCAAGAGGCTGGTAAGGGTCAACCCCTTGCCAAGACCATAGTGCCTGCCTCATTGTTTGCACGCCGTGAGGTGGATTGCACCTGGCCCCCATTTGGCGCCAACAAGGATGGGATAGATCCCAACCATCGGAGTAAGACCCAGAGTCAGTACTCGCCCATCCCGTGGCCCAGGCCTGTTCCTGGGGACTTGCCATGATCTGTTTCCACTCTCTTCTCCTAGGCCTTGCCTATGCAGCTGGTGGGTATCTGCCTTTATTCTTGTCTGCTCATATCTTCAGTAAAGTTCACATCTCCTCCATATTTTGTGTCCAGGGTGTTCCTTGGTCAATGCACAGACAATTCCCTACTTTTAAGCGCACATTGAAGGTATCTGAGATGCCTCACAGAAATAAACAAAAACAAATTAAAATAAAAATGGTAGCAAATTAACTGAGCAGCAGAGAGCAATAGCAATGAGGGATTTATATATCGAACAAGTTCCACAACCCAAAAGGCAAGAGAGGAAAGGGTGTGTCCTAAGCAGGTAAAGCTGAAGCAGAGTATCACCCATATCAGTAACGTTCACTAGGAACATGCCAGTAGTCTGTTGCAGTGGGATGACTGAGTCAAATCATCTGGCTGGTCACAAGATGAGCGTCTGCATTTTATACCTCATTCAAGTCTCTTAATGATCTTCAAGAGCATATTATCAGTGGTGGGATTCAAATAAATTAACAACCAGTTCTTTGTCCTAATAACCAAAATTAACAACAGATTCTATGTCCATAGAAAAACAGGTTCTATGTCCCATAGTAACCGGTTCTCAGAACCAGGTGCTCATTAGCAAAGGGTTCTATAGAACCTGTGAGTTCCTCCTGAAGCCCACCACTGCATAGTACACTTAAAAATATTACAGATAAAATATATTACAGTTATCCAAACTTGTCTTAACTAATGTATGGGAGACTACAGTAAAATCTAATTTTGGAGCTGTAGCATGATTCCCCCAGACTAGCACCACCATCATCACTAGACTCCAAAACACAACTGAATCCCAGAGCACCTCAGAGGTGCCAACCTGATCTTTCAAAGAGCGTATGGCCACAATCTGAAAAGACTGTCAATTCATCATATGCATCACTAATTACCTGACCAGGAATACCTTCTGGTATCTACTTGCCAAGAAGGGCCAGAGGCACTGGTATGGAGATACTGATCTCCACCCTGGCAGGTGATCCAGAAGGCCACCACGGATAATTATGTTGGAGATCCAGCAAGATGCATGTCCCTTGTCTTACTCAAAGACAAGGTCCTTACTCAAAAATTAGTTTTCACATTGGCCAGTAATTCTCCAAAATGATGGGAGCCTTTTTCAAGAGTTCTAACCGTAGCCTTTCTACATGCTCTTCCTTTTTCCACATAGTTTCTGAGAAAGGTCACATTTAACAACAGTGCTGGGGACAAGATTTATTTTAATGAGAACAGGGAGTTAATGGGTGGATTTGATGTTATGAACTGGATTATTTCCTCCAACCAGTCCTTTCACAGAGTGAAAGTGGGTATAATGGATCCTCACGCTTCTCCAGGCCAAGAATTCACCATCAGCAAAGATTCCATGACATGGCACCAATGGTTTAACCAGGTATGACCAATCTGGAATGACTTCAACCCTGAATTAAAACAATTTAATGTTTAAGTTTAATTCAAATTATACTTCTGGAAATACAAATAAAATACAGTAATATGCAATTGATATTGATAATATGGAATTGATAAAACAAATATTCTACCCAATTGTCATAATATTATAGGATTTGTAACATACAGGGCATTTATATTTGTAGCAGCTGCTACATAAAATGCAGCCTCAGAATGGTATATCATTAAGCAGTCCCATACATAAGATGATCATTTAAGAAAGTAGCAATAGCCTTCAGCATGTCAGAGTCCATTCTCCCACTGCTTAGATGTCTCATCGCTTTAGCAACTTATAAAAATAGGTCTACATCCTTAAAGAGTTCATGCATGTCAATAGTTCTCACAATTACAGTATTTCCCTCCTTGTTCATTTATGGATTAGGTCCGACCCATTTCTGTATGCAGTGAGAGTTGTTACCCTGGATTTCACAAGAAATTGAAGGAGGGGGAGCCCTTCTGCTGCTATGACTGCATCCCATGTCCAGAAGGGGAGGTTTCAAACCAGAAGGGTAAGAGTTGAAAAGTACAGAGCTATCACCCAAATTGACTGTAAATTAGAGCAACATGCCTACCAAACTAGACAAATGCCAATCCTATCTAAACCACAACCACCCCTGGCCAATGTCATAGATTTTATGGGCTTTCCTGAGTCCATTTGGACTAGGTCATAGAATTCATGGCATATGGCATAGAGAGAAGTCCCCAATGTTACTTCTGGGTATGAACATTTGTTCCCTTGTCCAAGGATAAGCCTTCACTGAATGAATGTAATTACTCAGACCTGCTCCAGTGATTTTGCCAAAACAAGTCCAAATGGACCCAAGAAGAATAGGATAGGATAGGTGGGCCAATTCCCAGCCTTAAACCCAAACCTAGTCTTAATGCAACTATTTCTCCCTTGTTCCTCCCCTTCCCACCCCACCTATGCCCAGACCTGTAAAACACTCTGACTGCAAATTCTAGCAGTACAGTGTACTATAATAAGGCCCTGATTCTCTCCAAGTTTGAATATGATGGAAGGATTAGGAGGAGGCTAATGAAGACGAAATAACCAGATTTTTGTGTGGATATTCCTTTACCCCTTTTATAGCTAATAGAAGATCAAATAAATTAAGAATTGCAGGTTGGATTTTAGGAGGTATGATGAAATCAAAATGAGAATGCATTATTCAGAAGCAGAGCTGAAACTTCCCCTGCTCATTGAAATTCTCAAACTTGGTCCCTGACCACAAATACATAATGCCTTGTTGAAAGTTCATTAATAAGTATTCAAGAAATTTAGACTATAGGCGCAAACCAGAGTAGCTATGGGGAGTCCTTGCTCCAATGTAAGAACAATTTACTCTGGATTGCAATATGAATTTCCCATAGGTTGTCACTAGGTGGTGGCATAACTATGTCAACATAAATGTCTCTTATGTGCTCCCGTAGTTTCTCTGGATTGTAGGTTACTTAAAACACCTCCTGCTGTATTGCATAGGATCTGCACTGTGACCAGGTACTCTGAGCTCAGTGGAGAAACTTTACCTAAGTAGGAAAAGTAATGACATGTTGTGGAGTTTTGCAGCATGCTGCTATGATCAAGGCCACATTATTTTCTTTTTAGACATGAATGATTGCTTTAAATGCACAGATGAAAACTATCCAAACAATAAGCAAGATACATGCCTTCCCAAGGTTGAAGCTTTCCTGTGTTATGAAGAACCATTGGGGATCAGTTTGGCTTTTTTGGCTCTTTTTCTTTCCTTCATCACAACCCTGGCACTGCAAATATTTATGAACCACCACAACTCTCCCATTGTCAAAGCCAACAACCGCAACATCTCCTACACCCTTCTCATCTCCCTCCTGCTCTGTTTCCTCTGCGTATTGCTATTCATTGGACAACCCATGAAAGTGACGTGTCTCCTCCGACAACCTGCTTTTGGCATCATCTTCTCTGTGGCTGTTTCCTGCTTGCTGGCAAAGACCATCATGGTGGTCCTGGCTTTCATGGCCACCAAGCCTGGAAGTGGATTAAAGAAGTGGCTGAGACCAGGACTGGCCACCTCCATTGTGCTTTCCTGCTCTTGTATCCAAACAGGCATTTGTATTGTGTGGCTGGTAATCTCTCCCCCATTCCCGGATGCTGACATGTACTCAGAACCCCAAGAAATTATATTGGAATGTAATGAAGGGTCCATAACTATGTTTTACTGTGTCCTGGTCTATATGGGCTTCCTGGCCATTGTTAGTTTCACTGTGGCATTCTTTGCCAGGAAACTACCAGACAGTTTCAATGAAGCCAAATTCATCACCTTTAGCATGCTGGTCTTTTGTAGTGTTTGGCTCTCCTTTGTTCCAACCTATCTGAGCATCAAAGGAAAGTACTTGGTGGCTGTGGAGGTTTTCTCCATCTTGGCCTCTAGTGCTGGGTTGTTGGGTTGCATCTTTTTCCCCAAATGTTACATCATTATGTTGAGGCCTGAACTGAACAACAGGGAGCAACTAGCAAGAAGAAAATACTGAAAGATTTCAGTGTGTGTGTGTCATTTCCTATCATTTGGATAGCCTAATTTGTCTCACAGACACACAAACAACACAAACACAGAGCACACTCACACACACATTATTTAAAAATAATGCCCAATAAAACTCATATGTTGTGCTTTGCACTACATTACAAAAAAACAAAAAATTACAAAAATAAAATATGAGTAAAATAAATTCAGTTGTCAGGTGCTGTTGAATGCTAGCCAGTGGTGGGCTCCAGCAGGTTCGCACCTACTCTATAGAACCGGTTGTTAACAAAAGATAGGACATATAAAGTTTAAAAATAGCCATTTAAAAGTGGCTGCCAGATGGGCTTAGAACCAGTTGTTAATTTCTTTGAATCCCATCATTGATGCTAGCATGTCACCTAGAATGTTATGGCATGTCACTGTTGACACATTTCACCATCGCTGCCATAATCATAAAGCATGCAAATTCTGGCAGTACAGTGGTCTTTTGGGACTGGCCTTCAACTGAACTAAAAGGTCTCTAAAAAAGAAAAGCTTAGATGGATTTGGCAAAAGATGGTTTTATATTTTGTACTGGAATAATCAGTTTTCAGAAAGTTCATAATCTATTCCTTTGTTCTCCTTTGCTTGAATTTCAAACAGGAGTTTCAAATAGGAGTTCAGGATGGTATATTTCATGACTATGAATGTAGGAGTCGATCTCTTTTCTTTTTTCCCAATGTTTAGTATGTTTTTGATCTAATAAAAATTGTAATAAAACATAGGAAGGAACAGTCAGCAGAATTTAAGCTTGCTGCAAGTCATTCAGAGCCCATGTGTCCTTACTGTCAAGCTTAAGGAAAGAGAAAAAATGTCAGCTATTCAGCTGTTAAAAACATGTTTTGTTGAACAGAAAGAGTTGCCAACATTGACTGAAGCTATAGCTAATTATTTTTTCCCAATATATTGTTCACATCTCCGAGATTTATTTTAACAGCCACTGGGAGATTGATGCAGACTTCTCATGTCTCTAGGCAGGTCCTGGAGGGTTAGAACCCCTCATTTCCCAGGAAGTACATTCCTGTTTACTTGCACCTGCAAGTAAAGCAAGCAACTGATTTAATTACCATCCTTTAGACAATTAAGTCTAAAGGATGGTAATTAAATCAGTTGCTTGCTTTAAAAAAAACATCTGTACAGATAAACTCATAACAAAGATTGAGATAAAGTCTCTAGATAAATTTGTAGAAAAGACTATGATTGATCTTTATTACAGCTGTTAGAAAGATGGTAAAGTAATCCAGCTCCCCCCATCTCTTCCAGGTTTCTGCAAAATGCTGCATTACTTAGAGCAGGTCACAGAACAAGGAACAAGACCCATCAGTCTGATCTAGGATACTTAAAGGATCATTCTTAGTGTCAGATTTGTAAGTAGACAGAGGCAGCAATCCTTTTCATCCTTACCTGGGTGTAAACACCATTGAACTCAATGGGGATTAGTAGATGTGTGTATATATTGGCTGTTTTTTACCTTTGTCTCTCTAAATACCAATGGATATGAATGGTGAAACATTAGGCTGTCAAAATCAACTTTTCAAATGGCTAAAAAATCTGAAATGAGTGCACAGAAGAGGATGCTGGCCAGAAAAATCTCAGATTTTAGATAGGTGTAGGCTTTAACTGGAAAATATTTACTTCAGGGATTTCTATCAAATAGACCATAACTGTAATGTATTGAAGGAAAATAGAATAATGAGTGTGTGCAGAACAGAGATCTATATTTTTATTAGGATTTTGCAGTGGTTTAAGATGCTGTGGATGCAATCCTAAAGACACTTTCCTGGGAGTAAGACCCATTAAACATAATGGTAGCCATGGTTGGAATGGTTAGGATTGTGTTCTGTACCTGTCAGTCTGAAGGCTGGCAGGTCGGCGTTTGAAACCCAAGTGCCACATGACAGGGTAAGCTCCTGTCACTGGTTCCAGTTCCTGCCAAACAAAAGTTCAAAAGTATGTAAATAGATTAACAGATACTACTTTGATGGGAACCTGGCGACAGTCTTCTATGACAGGTCAGCCAGTTTCCTCAAATATGCATCTAAACATGGATCGGACGATTCCAATCCCAAATAGCGGGCCCCACCACTATATGGGACAAGTACTGAAGAAGTTGCCGTTTCTAACAGTAGTATTGCTGCTGTTACTTCTTTCTCACCGTGTATGCCAAGCTCACCTTGGTCAATGCCAAGTCTGTGATCCACACCCTCCATACCACACATATCATCAGCCAGGAGATCTCATCATTGGAGGAATTGTTTCTCAGGCAGCGATTGTTACTGATGCCATCACCTTCACTGAAGAACCCCCACCAGCATCATCAGACATGCTTGTGTAAGAGTTTTCTTTCTTTCCATTGATTTCACCACATGGGGCTGTAGCTTCAGGTCCATGTCATAACCTAAGGACAGAAAATGATACTAAAACAAAGCAGAAGTGACAAACAGAAGGAAAGAAAAACCTCTACAAGAAAAACAAACAGAAAGAAAAACCTCTACAAGTATGATTCTCCAAATCACTTTTCTCATCTGATTGTTTAATGTTTAGCCTATCTTCCTCCAATTTCTTTCCTTTCATAGGCTTCTCATTTGTTTACTCAATTTTTGTCAGAGTAAATACAAAATATCCAGGTCAGGGTGAACAGATGTCCTCTTTTTCCAGGACATGTCCTCTTTTTAGCCTTGTGTCCTGGAAAAGAACTTTAATGTCTTCCTTTCCCCTGTCAGCAGACAGCACATAGCCTTCCTGGAATTAATAAATTATACATAATAAGTTATACGCAATTGTTTTAAATTATAAATAATATAGTGTTTAAATTACTATTTTACACACATACATGAGTGTTTTTAGCTTTATTTTTGTTTTTAGCTTTATTTTTGTCATGGCCTATGTTTTCCTTGGGCGTCCCACATTTTGAGGGGTCTTGTCATCTTTTGCGGTTATAATGGTCACCTTGCTACAGAGGTGGGATTCCTGATGCCCTATCTGACCTTTACCAGCAGGACATAAGATAATTTCATCTTGTAGTAAATAATTTATTGTTCTCTGCTGCCTTGAAATGTATCTCACACACTGGTTTGAAACTTTTAAACTCCCAGTATGTGGGGTGGTGGGATTTCCTCTAACGGGATTCAAAGAAATTAACAACCGGTTCTACACCCACCTGGCAGCCACTGTTAAATGGCTGTTTTTAAACTTTATGTGTCCTATCTCTCGTTAACAACTGGTTCTATAGAGTAGGTGTGAACCTGCTGGAGCCCACCACCAGGGCCGATGAGAGGGGGGTCCAGCAAGTATATTGTTCCAGGGTCCTAGAGCTACAAAGGGGCCCATGCCTTAAGGACCATTTGAATGTTTGTTGCTAACAAATTAATATGGTATATGTGCACACACACATATATATACACACATATCCTTCAGACCTTGATGATGAAGATCTGGCAGAAGAAATGCAACATTTACCAGTTCTACACAAGGCCAATTTTGGAAAGCCAGAGCTGAAACCTTTAGAATTGCTAAATTTGTTAACAGAATACAAATTGTGTGAATTATTTCCAAATGTTTGTATTAGCTTGAGAATATTGTTGACAATTCCAGCTACAGTAGCATCTGCTGAAAGATCTTTCAGTAAGCTTAGACTTATAAAAAATTATTTGTGGTCTACTATGTCACAAACTTGACTTGTTGACTTAGCAAGACTCAGCATTGAGTCTAGCATTGCCAGACAAATGGATTTTGATAGCGTTATTAGAAATTTTGCACATAAGAAAGCCAGAAAAGCACTTATTAAATAGTTAATTTTTTCTAATTTTTTCCTTGATAAGATTTTAGTATTTTATATTGTCACATTACTTGAATATGTTTTAAAATAATGTTTTATATGATCAATAAATGAGTACTTGTTGAAGTTCGTTGCACATTAATTAGCCTCAATTTTTTTTTTATTTCAAAATAATTTTGCAAGTCTTAGCGGCCCCAAATGGGTTTTGTACCACCTTAAAAAATTTCTCTTGGAGGCCCTGCCCACCACTGGATACCTCTCACAACTTTGAAGATAACTGCTGGAATCAGTGGCAGCACTTTGGAGTGTGAGGGCTGCAGACTGCCCAGGTCATATGCGCTGGGAGCACAGGGGAAGGGGAGAGATGATACCACTATTGGCTAAAAAATTTTATATCTTTGTATTTTTGAATAGTAGTACCATCTTGTTATATATAATTCAATGCATAATTCCATGAAACATGCAATGAAGCAAACCACAATGAAATATATCTATTCTAACAAATGTTATAGCCAAAAAAAAAAACCCACTGCTTGGGTGGAATTCATTGATAGGACCAGGTGACACAAACGAGTGGCTGACACAAATCCTGCACCCGGTGACACAAACCCTAGTGGCTGGAGTGCATGGTTATTGATTGACGAGCAGGAATTGGGTTGTCTTCATGAAACTTTAGAAAGTTTGGCTGAATTATTGAAAATCCGGTGATCCATCCCTTTGCTCACAGACAGGTCATTGGAGGTGGAGATAGGCACAGTCATGAAAGAGGAGGGAGAGAAGTTGCTCAGTGATTTGCAGAGCAGTGCTGTGTAAGAAAGAAGGTGGGGTTTGAGCATCAAAACTAGCAGGATCCTGAAAACAGCAGATCCCATTGCCTGGGATACCCTGGATGCCTTTGGCTCCAGGGTCCTTGAAGTTGCAATCCTTAATAAATGAACTTGTTGCATCTCATTTTCTTTAATTACATAAATCAGCTAATGGCAAGATTTTACTCAACCATGCCTAAAGAATGATAATTTATTTACTGTAAATAATAAGGTTTATAAAGATGCAGAACAAGCTGGTAATGAATAAATAATGATTTGAAATGCCTCACTGACAAAGAATGCAATCTCATTTTAGTATAGTGACTAAGTACTACCAGCACATCCTGGCCTTTACATATGCTGTCAAGGAGATCAATGAAAACCCTCAGATCTTGCCCAATGTCACTTTGGGCTTCCACATATATGACAGCCATTTCCTTGAAAAGTGGACCTATCATGTCACAATGCTACTTCTTTCTTCAGTGGAAAAATTTGTCCCCAACTACACGTGTGATGTTTGGCAAAAGCTGATAGCAGTCATTGGGGGACTCGACTCCCATATTTCCCATTATATGGCTAATATTTTGGATATCTACAAGATTCCTCAGGTAGGCTATTTTTGTCTATGATACCATTAAGCTTTCATTCATTTTGTCTATGATACCATGTATATGTCATTGGATTGGGAAAGTAGACTTTTTTGAAATGCATCTTTTAAAAAATACAGCAGGAAATCCATGTGGAATTTAAAAATTCAAGTTTCTCTCCCCTTCCCACACATGTTTCTATTTTTCCTTTACCTGTATCTGAAATCAATAAAATCTTTATAAAAATTGGGGAAGAAAAAAAAGTCAAGTTTCTATAGAATATCACAGGTCACAGGGACATTCCATTCAGGACTTTAATGTTCACTGGGCAAGAGACACTCTTTCAAGTGGGTGTTCCTCTTTTATTTAGCAGGGGAAGAGTAACTGGCCCTACACACCCCAACAATGTCTGCTCTAGTGGCTTCTGCTGGTGTTCTTATTGCATTTTAGATTGTGAGCCCTTTTGGGACAGGCACCCATTAGCTATTAATTAGCTATTAATTTTTTTCATTTTCTTGTAAACCGCTTTGTGAACTTTTCAGTTGAAAAGCAGTATATAAATACTGTAGATAGATAGATGTTCAGTGTTCTTTAATTTGTTTTCCTTTCCAGCACTTGCCCATTGACATAGCTGCATCAGTGCTAGAAAGTTGGATTAATTATTTTGGGCCCTTAATTATGTTTACCCCTTTCTGAATATGCTGTAAACTTCCTCTCTGAATGTTATATGCTTAAAAATACTTTAAATCCGCTGATTGATTCCTGGGAAGCAACTGTTCTCAGCTTACCTTACCTGTAGTATGGAAAGATTATAATATAAACTTTGTACATGGCTGTTGTAATGACTGCTGAAATAAAGCAGGCCTCTGTCAGTCTTGGAAGACTATGGTATCGTGCTCTGCGCTGCATACGCTGCATGCGAAGCACAAAAGCCTGGGTTGGATTGTTATGGAGGATAGGCTGTTACCCAAGCAGCAAATCCCTCCTCTCCACGCCACTGAATTACTCCAATGGAAAGGCAGAGCCAATACAATTGGATCCAGCTGCGTTGCAGAGCTGGGCTAAGGGCAGGAGCTCACCCTATCTTGTGGGGCCAACCCGGGTCTCGAACCCTGGCCTGGTGGTTAACAGGCACAGTGTCTTAGGACACAATCCAGAGCAAATTCAGCCTGCTCTGACCTAACTGCACTCTCCTAACTATTTTGTATCCAGAGCAGAAAGTTATGCTGAATCCAGAGAGTCAGGAAGCCTGGGCTGCCCTAACTGCTCCAGAGCATGCTAAGTAATTGACACAAGGGGAAGACTTGCTCCTGAGGAGACACCCCTCAGATCACACTGAACAAGGAACAGCTGTGGTGCCTACAGTGGTGACATGACTCTGCACATCACCTGGTGCGGAAGTCTGCGTCATCCCTGGGATGTGCGCCCCCCCCAACCTGGACTGCGCAGTCACCAAAGTTGGCGCCTGCACAGTTGTTTCTGAAGCCAACTGGCTTCAGAAAGAGTACTGCGCAGGCACCATCTCTGACACCTGCGCAGTACTTTTCCGAAGCCTTTTGGCTTCGGGGGAGACTGTGCAGGCGTCAGAGTTGGTGCCTGTGCAGTACTCTTTCTGAAGCCATTCGGCTGCCGCTCTGCCTCCTGAGTGAGGCCGAATGGCTGTGCAGAGGCGCGGACTTTCTCTGCTCTAAGGAAGTCTCCTCTGAAGCTGTTCGGCATGTTCAGTGTGTTTCTGCGCAGTGCACCTCAGATGGTCGTTCAGGCCAGCTCCTCAGACAAGTGTCAGCTTCTGGCTGATTCTCCGCCTTGGAGCAGGCCTGAATGGGGGTGCTGATGCCCGGGGCCTGCCAAAGGACAATCAAACTCCTCCGGCACATCACCCCATATGGAGCGCATCACCCAATGCAGCCCACACCAGCCGCACCAGTCTGGTGACGCCACTGGGTGCCTGCCTTATAAGGAGTCCCTGCTGAGATGCCAGTACATTCTACAGTGAATACAAGGGGCTTCTTGGAGTGGCCTGCTGTATCCTGAGGTTTGTGGGCAGCCGTAGTTTGTTCCATATCCTGAGGTTGAGAGGCAGGGCTTGCAGCTAGGATGGCCAAGAACTCAGATTTTTGGTCAACACTGCCATTCTTACTCAGGGCTTATCATGGACCCCTATGGGTCTACTCATTACTAAACCTGCTCCTGAGGTGGTATAACTCTGAGGGCTGGAAGAGGGCATTTCTGCCTTGGAAACAGGCTTTGGATACAGAGTAACTGCTCTGCCCTAGGCAATGCTAAACATGCCCTCAACTTGCCTCTCCTGAGCTGCTTAGGCTGCCCCAGTTAGGGCAGAGCAGGTCCACCTCTCTTAGGGCACCCTATCTTGCCTTGCTCTGCCCTAAGCCTCCTTCAGAGTAACTGGGCTGGAGCATCTTGCAGTTGCTCCAACCTAGTGTTAGATAGGGCAACCTAAGGGCTCTTATGTGGACAGATTAGTTGCTCTGGATTGTCCTGTTAGTCACTTGCGCCACCCACAACGCACAGCAACTTTTGCTGACATAGTGCAGCAAAAAATGTGAGATATTCTGAAAAACACTGAAAATGCTATAAAAATGTTGTCGTTTATCTCCCCTTCTCTGGTACCATAAGCTTATCTATGGCCCTGCTCCAGTGATGGATGATAAAACCCCAGGACTTCCCTTCTACCAGATGGTCCCCAACGAACAGGTTCAATACTCGGGAATTCTCTCCTTACTTCTGCATTTCAGATGGATGTGGATTGGAATCCTTACTACAGATAATGACAATGGAGAAAGATTTGTGCAAATGGTGGTTCCAGTATTCTCCCAAAGCGGCATCTGCTTTGCCTTCATAGAAAGGATGTCCAGGAATGAATTTGCCCCTGAACAGAATGAAAAGATCCAGGAGTGGGCAAGAATAAAAGATAAAATCATGAGTGCTAATGCCAATGTTGTGGTTGTCTACGGAGAATCTGATACAATGACAGATTTAAAATGGTTCCCCTACGTGTCTGAAAAGGAAACCATGACAAATACACCAGCAGGGAAAGTGTGGATAATGACAGCCCAGATCGAATTCATAACATATACCTTTCAAAAGACTTGGGACACAGAAATGTTCCATGGTGCAATATCCTTCACAATTCACAACAAGGACATTCCAGGATTTCAGCAGTTTGTGGAAGGCAGAAACCCACTGAGTGCAAATGAAGATGGTTTTATCAAGGACTTTTGGAAACAGGTCTTTGGCTGTGGGTTCCCAAATCTAACTCTGGAAACAATGAATGGAAATATTTGCACTGGGGAGGAGAAACTGGAGAGTCTTCCTGGAGCTTTCTTTGAAATAAGCATGACTGGCCCCAGCTATGGCATCTACAACGCGGTCCATGCTGTGGCCCATGTGTTGCATGCTATGTCCTCATCTAGACTCCCACGCAGAACATTAGTGGATGGAGGGGGACTGAAGCTAAGGAATCAGAACTTCCAGCAGGTAATTGACTCAGTTTCCTCACTGGGGACAGCACCATATAATTTACATATAACTCCAATCTAATTCTGCAAATTACGAGTATTTCTATGTGCAGATTTTTCATACATACATTCTGCTTCCCTGCAGAAATAGCACAATAGGCCTTTGTGAATCAGCTGTCTCTAGTGGTGTAGCTAAGAGGTCAGTACACCCCTCAGCAGCATGCAGGAGGTCTCCGGGACCTCAAAAGGCCTGCTAGGAACTTATAAAGGCATTTCTAGTTTATCAATACCTATAATGGACCTGGCCCTGGTCCAATAATGGCCCTGGTCCAATAATAAACCTGGCCCTGTGCGCAGTGCTCCTATGGACATCTGCTGTAGCCCTGCAATTGTGTCATTGAGTCCCTGTACACTCCTCATGGTAAGCAGTGTCATATAAGCATTCTTCATCCTGATGAATATGGCTTGTGGCAGCATCTACCACTTGGAGCAAGGTAGTGCATTTGAGTGAGATCAGGAAATGAAAGGTTCCTGAAATTTTTGGCTCTTAAGACCACTTTTTGACCTGGGTATGGGTCATGGGTGGTCTGTGCCACCCCGCACAGGTTTTCTGTGCCACCTGCAACCTGTAGTAACCCCAGCTACTATATATGCTTCCAACTTCCACTATTTCAGGGTTCCAAATGGTCCTCAGGGAGCCACTGCCCCATATTAGAGCATATCACAGTAATGCAACTTTGACCAAAGTCATCCATGGATGATTATGGTAAAGTCATTCAGATCTAGCCATGGTGACCCATGCCCTAGTCACATCAAGATTGGACTATTGTAATGTGCTCTTTGTGGGTCTGCCTCTGAAGACGGTCTGGAAGCTCCAACTAGTTAAGAATGCAGTGGCCCCTGTGGTTGCTGGGGCTCGTCATTTCGACTCTGTCGGGCCACTGCTTCAGCGGCTACAGCTGTTGCCCATTCATTTCTGGGCTGAATTCAAAATGCTGGTCCTGACCTTTAAAGCCCTAAAGAGCTCGGGTCCAGGGTATCTGAGGCAATGCCTTCTTCCATATAATCCGACCTGTCATCTAAGATCATCAGAGGGGGCCCTACTGTCTGTGCTGCCACCAAGGGATGTGAGAGATGTGGCGGCCAGAAATAGGCAGCCAGAAATAGGCAGCCTTTTCAGTGGCAGCACCCCAGCTTTGGAACTCCCTCCCCTTAGGACTTAGGAAAGCTCCCTCAATACAGAGCTTCAGGTGGAGCCTAAAAACATTTTATTTCAAAAAATGGTTTCATTGAGGCAGAGGTTGGGGTGGGGTTACTGTTTTTATTGTTTTTACCTTGTATGTTTTCAATTGCTTTTAACTGAATGTCTTATTTAATATTTTTGATCTTTTTTACTGTGAGTCATCTTGAGTCAGTCTATGGCCCAAGAAAGGCAGGCTATAAATTTTTAAAATAAAAAATAAATAAAGTCTGATTGATATAGGTAAGGGTACAGCTAGTGCATCAAAACAGCTACCGGCTTCTGGAGACCCAAAACAATAGAGATTCTAGGATCTATCTGCAGGAAGGCCTGGAGCCACTGCAGAGCAGAGTCATTGATCTACCCATGTCATGCAATCTAGAAGGCCACCATGGCCAATGAAGATGAAACACTGAGAGTTCCAGCACAAGGACCTGCAGAGATGTACTCCTCTCCAGTATTGGTTCATCTGTCAGTTTACCAACATTATAGGTATAGGTCATCTGGTATAGGTCATCTGTCAGTTTACCAACATTACCTCAAAATTAGTTTGGCAAGCGATAATCCAAAAGACATCATTATTCCTTTATCCATCTAGATTCTGAGAAAGGTCGCATTTAACAACAGTGCTGGGGACAAGATTTCTTTTAATGAGAAAGGGGAGTTAATGTCTGGATTTGATATTATGAACTGGATTATTTCCTCCAATCAGTGCTTTCACAAAGTGAAAGTAGGGCAAATGGATCCCCATGCTCCTTTAGACCAAATATTCACCATCAACAAAGATGCCATAACATGGCACCAGTGGTTTAACCAGGTAGGTTCAACCTGAAAATGCTTCCAATTGAAATGAGCAGTGAGTTTCAGTCTTAAAGTGCAGAGTATTTTTTATTAAAATTGAACCCCTAGTTGTAGTATTTTTTTATTTTAAAAAGTGCAGTTCAGTAACTTATTATATAATCAATGCCTGAAAGCTTTGCTTTGTGTTTGGAATGTATTCATTCAGAAATAGAGAAATAAAAAACGTGGCTGAATTCAATGAAGTTAGCTGAATTCTTTTCAAGTCAGCCAAGCTCAAAATGGACATTTTTTACCATTCAACCAAACTCCACAGGACTAAACTACATGTTATCCAAAATGCATGTCCATCATTCATACATGTCCAATCTCTGTCTCAACTGGTAATATCCAGTTGAAGAAGACATGAGACAATGTCCTCATGTTCAATGTTAAATTGTCTGTTACGCCTAGCAGGCAAAGTTGTGTTAGGGCGCAATCCAGAGTAACTACAGGGAGTCCTTGCTCTGACGTAAGAACAATTTACTCTGGATTGCAATATGAATTTCCCATAGGTTTTCACTAGGTGGTTCTGTAACTACATCAACATAAATGTATCTTACGTGCTCCCATAGTTACTCTGGATTGTAGGGTTAGTGAGACTACTGTGCTACCTTGATTTACAAGCATAATTTATTCTGGAATCATGCTTGTAATCCAAAACGCTTGTATATCCAAGCAAATTTTCCCATAAGAAATAATGGAACCATGACCCAAAATATTCATATAAAAATACTGTAATATAATACAAAATAATACAGAAAATGCAAAATATAAAGAAAAATGAAACAAATTAAACTGCATTAATTCTCTCAAATCTCAGGCTGCAATCTGCCCCTTGCACAGAGTAAACCCCACTGAATATAATAGGACTTACTTTAGAGTACATATGCAAGAGTAGGTCTCTCAGGCTTCTTTACATTGCCCCAAACATAAGAGAGAGCCCCACTGACTGTAATAGGCTTACTTAAGAGAATGCATGTATCTGCTGATCTCAAGAAAGGATGAGCAGCTATTGACAGAGCACCAAAACTGGCCATATCCCAGCCAGGACTGATTTTTTCACTTGCTTATCAAGATATTGCTTGCATATCAAGTTAAAATTTATTAGAAATGTTTGCTTGTCTTGCAAAACACTCTCAATCCAAGGTTTTACTGTACAGTGGTACCTTGCTTAACAAGCACCTCACTTAACAAGGAGGAGCCAGAGGCAGCTGCCCCTAACTGCCCCCGAGTGCCCCCAATGACCACCTTGAACCTCCAGCAGCAGCCCAGGTAAGCCTCCCAGGAAAGTGTCTTTGATTGCAGTCTCCTAACTATGTCTACTCAGAAGTAAGCCTCGTTGTGTTAAATGTACATGTGTGATCATGTACACTGAATGCATGTTTTGAATTCAATTACAGTGTTTTGTCATCATTTTTACAGCCAGTTAATATTTTTATATGAATATTTTGGGGGTTGTGGAACCAATGTCTGAGTTTCCATTATTTCCTATGGAAAAATCTGCTTCACTTAAAGAGTGTTTCACTTAAAGAGCATGCCTCCAGAACAAATTAAACTCTTTATGTGAGGCACCAGTGTATTTATATTAGATTAGGCAATCATAGTAGGTACTATATTGGGCATAGCCTACAATTGGAAGGGCATGGAAATACAAAAAAATGCTGTGAGCATTCTTGAATTGCTGAGATACCCCCTCAAGTTAGGAATGTATCAGATAACTCTAGAATCTACACAATTTCAAGTTCATTTTGCTCACAATTATCTCTCTTGTGAATTAGGTACAACCCATTTCTGTATGCAGTGAGAGTTGTCATCCTGGATTTCACAAGAAGTTGAAGGAGGGGGAGCCCTTCTGCTGCTTTGACTGCGACCCATGTCCAGAGGGAAAGATTTCAAACCAGGAGGGTAAGAAGTATCAAATGGATTGAATGTAATCGAGATGAACTTGCCTACCAGACTGAAAAAATACTAAACATATAGTACTTTCTTCCATATGATTTTGCATATGATTGAAACTGGATATGATTGAAATTTTACTTGGGAATGACTTGGGGAGAGCTGATGAAGAAGATATAATCTGATTTGGGGGGATATAATCTCATTTGATTATATATCAAATAGATATAATCTGATTTGATTCACTTAGGCTGCAATCCTAAAGACACTTTCCTGGGAATAAGACCCATTGAACACAATGGGACTTACGTTTGAGTAGACACAGAAGATTGTGCTCTTCAATCTTCTTAATTATGGCTAAAAGTTAGGATTCAATCTGAATAGACTGCAGGAAGGATGATCAGTGATTCTGGTGAGATCAAAAGGAAAATACACATTAAAAAGCAGTTAAACATCCTTTGCTCATTGCAATTCTCTAACTCACATTGGCTTCTGATAAATGAGTTTGTACATTATTGCTTGAAGGAAAAAAATCATTAATATGAATTTGATATTTTCCTCTTCACATAATAGTTGTCAGTCCTGTTTGGGAAGATATTTGAGCATCACTATGCTATTTTTGTACCACTAGAAAGGAACTAACCATGTTTAGCAGGACTGTGACCTCAGATGGCCTTGCAGATCTTGGTCACAATGCTGATTTAGACTACAAAAGACTAAAGTAATTAAAGTCTTGGTTCGCAAACTGTGTGATGATGTGCCAGCATGCGCTACTATAGACTAAAAAGAGCACAGTTGACTGATACCATGAAATACTTTAAACACCCTGCAGATATTTTAAAGGAAAACACAGCAAAGGCTGCTGTGAAAACATTTTAAATAGTCATGGCACACCATGAACAGATCGTTTTCAGAATCTTTGACTTAAAGTGTCCACTGTTACATTTCGCTAGATTTGTACTGTGAATGGCAACTCTGACTTGAAAAGAGAAAAAAGAATAATGATATTTTGTTGAAATATACTCATATGGTCTGATAAACACCACATCTTTTCCTTTTCAGACATGGATGACTGCTTTAAATGTACAGACAAAAAGTATCCAAACAAAAAGCAAGATGCCTGCCTTTTGAAGACTGTTGCCTTTCTGTCTTATGGAGAACCTCTGGGTGGCAGCTTGGCTTTTTTGGCTCTGTTCTTTTCCTTGATCACAACTCTGGTGCTAAGAACATTTGTGAAACACCACGACACTCCCATTGTCAAAGCCAACAACCACAACCTCACCTACACCCTCCTCATCTCCCTCCTGCTGTGCTTCCTCTGTGTACTGTTATTCATTGGACAGCCCATGAAAATGACATGTCTCCTCCGACAACCTGCTTTTGGCATCATCTTCTCAGTGGCTGTTTCTTGTGTGCTGGCAAAGACCATCACGGTGGTTCTGGCTTTCATGGCCACTAAGCCTGGATCCAGGATGAGGAAATGGGTGGGGACAAGACTGGCCACCTCCATTGTTCTTTCTTGCTCTCTTCTTCAAATAGGCATTTGTACTGTATGGCTTGCAACGTCTCCTCCTTTCCCAGATATGGATAAGCACTCAATGCTTGAAGAAATTGTCCTGGAATGTCATGAAGGCTGCATAATTATGTTTTATTGTGTCTTGAGCTATATGGGTTTCCTGGCCATTGTCAGTTTCACTGTGGCATTCTTTGCCAGGAAACTACCAGACAGTTTCAATGAAGCCAAGCTGATAACTTTCAGCATGTTGATCTTTTGCAGTGTTTGGCTTTCTTTTGTCCCAGCCTACCTGAGCTCCAAAGGAAAATACATGGTAGCTGTAGAGATCTTCTGTATCTTGGCTTCCAGTGCAGGTCTGCTGGGTTGCATCTTTTCCCCCAAGTGCTACATTATTGCCGTGAGGCCTGAGCTGAACAGCAGGGAACAACTAACCAGAAAAAACTGAAAAATGTCAGTGTCTGTGTTACAATTTGACACATTGCCATCACTAGGGTAGTGTCACTTAGGGCGCAATCCAGAGTAACTACGGGGAGTCCTTGCTCCAGTGTAAGAACAATTTGCTCTGGATTGCAATATGAATTTCTCATAGGTTTTCACTAGGTGTTGCAGTAACTATGGGTACACGTAATGTCTCTTATGTGCTCCCATAGTTACTCTGGATTGTAGGGTACGTGTGGTCATAGTATCCCCCCACATGAACTCATAGAAAATATGGGAAATAGCAATGCTCAATACTACAGATCCATTTCCCACTTCTTGTCAACCTGTGATCCAATTTTCTCAAGTATTCAGACTTCCAGCAGTCTGCTCGCATTACACTATAAGCTTCAATGCTTACGGTGACCTGTTAAACCAAGAAACATTTTGCTGAAAGATTGTAAATAACATTAACGATGGGCAGAGGAAGGGGAGGATACATGGATAACCAAATGCACAGATTTCAGATCCATAGATATGGGGGCATAAACATAAGTGACAATAGAAGAAAGCACTTGAATGAAGAAAAGTAAAATATTCTTTGTTGTTATTGTTAGTGGAGCTGTGGAAGAAACAACTCATTCATGGCAGGGTTGAATTACACAAAGCATTTTTATCTGTTACAGGAAGAACAAGATAAGCAACTGGTCACAGATATTGGACTAGGGAGATAAAAGAAAAGAATAAAATTTAGAAACTGCTCAACTCTCTATACATAAAGATAGCCTGACTTTAAACCTTCAGAGTCCCATCTGATCCAAATTTTCAGTACTGATGTACCCACAATGCAGCCCTGAGGTAAGAGAATAAAGGGAACTCTTTACCTTGAGGAGACCTCTATGACTGCTCTCCCCTTTAATAAGAGCAGGTGGATGCAGCACATATCCCATTAGCAGGGCTACGTCAGTATTAGAAAGTTGGATAGAATTGGGCCACTCACATCTATACATTCATTCATTTTGGGTGCAATTTTAACAAATTTAGGCCAGCCTAACTCACCTTGCATATCTTCTATGCTGGTGTGGAGATGTTGGCATATGCCTGTGCACTGGCCTAACCCCCACACCCAGGAGTGGGACAAAAGTACTGTAGGCCTTTTGTGACACCCCAGGTCAGTATAAGACGTATGCCAGAGCTTAGGCTGGTCAAACTGGAATGTGGGATTGCAGCCTTCATTTAGCATAATGATTCCAAAAGTGTGGATTGGGACCAACTGGCAGTCACAACCTCATTTTTGGTGGGTGTGATAAGGATTGGGAGACACAAGTGGACCTTAACAGGCTGTGTACTTCAACCCAGCCTGCCCTGGTGGGGGAAGGACAGCAGTGAATCCCAGGCTCTCCAATCCCTGGAGAGAGGAGGGGAAGGACACTTGGAGGAGATAAAAGAGGGAGGGGAAGGCAGGAAAAGTTAGAACCCAGCATGGAGAGGAGGTGAGAGGATCTTTTGTGTGGCAAAGGACTTGAGGTGGTAGGCCTTGGAACAAGCTGTGCTGCATTTTGTCCTGAGAAGACTGTGAATGGACACTGTTGATGCCAAATCTGTTTTGGGGTGAAGGTTAACTGAAGTGTTTGTATCCTGAGTAACCACAAAGCTTTGTACCTCCTTAAACCATGGAAGAAAGTAAACCAGTTACTACCACTGCTGCCTCCTCTGTGTCTAATTCCTCTATTCTAACTGACTTTGACTTGGAAGGTGTTCCAGTCCCGCGGGTGTCCACGCCAGGGACACCGGCAAAGGGAAGGGCGAGGCGTGACAGTGGGTCACCAAAGAGTAATGGAAAGGTAAGACAACTAATTGCTTCAAGCCCTAAGACTACTGAAAATATGTTGCTGCATATACCCTGCAAAGAGCTCAGCTCCTGCAGTTTGCAATCATGCGTAAATATAGAATGTTAACGTTTTGAGGGTTTTTTCCTCATTTATTTGTTTGTTTATTCATTCGTTTGTTTGTTTGTTTATTATCCAGTCTCCACAACTACAGATGCAGGTAAGGTTGCACTGGCCAAGCTCAGCACTCCAGCAGGTGGGACTGTGAGAAGTCAGCTAGGGAACAGAAGTTGGAGCTGGGAGCCAGCACTTCTGCTAGATCCAAGCCTTTTTCCCTTGCAGCCTGCACTGGTCCTCAGCTACTTTTTGGCGCAGATCCAAATAGACACATTGGGGCTGCAGTAACAGCAGAAAAGTTTCCCCTTTCCCTAGGGCAGGGCAGCAGCAGCCCCAAATGTGCACTGGTTATAACTCAGTTATGCTGGCCTGACTGTTGTAGTGCAAATTTAATAAGAGCAGTTGGAGGGGCAGTTTAGAATGAGAAACTGGCTTTCGATTGGCATTCTATTAATAGGGAAAACCAGCATCTTAAAATTAGTAGAGTTTCCAAATGTCCTTGGCACCTTTTCTTGCTAACTAAACAAATGCCTTAATTAGACTTTACAAATACAGTTTAGAATTGAATTTCAGGAGATGAAGAATGCATGTAATCATATCATCAGGTTTGGAATGCAAATATTAAGAGCCCTGGTTTTTTTTGGATCTCTGCATTCATCAGATATTAATTTCGAGTTGAGGGGTGTATACATTTTATATGTTAAAATTTGGCAGATCTGTCAAGAATTGGCAGCTTCAGAACTATGGGCAACCTTGTTGTATTGCACGGAGGAAAAATGTTCTTCAAAATTGGAATAGCAAAGCCCTGAAACATGTTTTGAAATGTCTCTCACTGTGTCTTTCCAGCTTCTTAGAACACAATGTCCAAACAGTTTGCAAAGGGGGGTGGTTTTAAAAAGGAATGGCAACAAGTGTAACTGAGGTCAAAGAATAGCAAAAAATAAAAAAGGAAAGAAAAAATTTGAAGATGACCAAATAATGCCTGCCTTTCCAGTTTCATAATTTATCCCTTAGATGACCAACCAAATTTATTGACCAGCAATTATAATTTATGCAAATTAGGCTATTTTTAGATGGTCATCTAAGAGTCAAAGATTCATATCTGGAATTTCCAGATCTCCTTTTTAAAAATCCTGGTTAAAAGTTAAAAACCTGGATTATCAGAAGCCCCTCTATATTTTGGGAGCTGGTCCCATTCAAAATTAAGCCCTGTAGGATATTATTGATTCTGTGATCTATAAGCCCTTCCTTAATTCTGCCACCAAATTCAACTAACTTCAATGTCCTTATCTTCATCCCTTCCTGATAAATCTTTCCAGCTGCAAAGGTACTCAATCTGTTCCTTGATCTGGAAAGAGGGACTTGTGAGCAAAGTTTTGGATGACCAATAGCAGCAAAGCGGGTGGGGGGAGAGACACCTACATCTAGTACATTTGATAATCCTGCACCGTGAGCATACAGGAACCAGCAAAAGGTACATCATGATCTACTGGTAGATTCTTAATCCGAATATTTCAAGATAAAATGAGCCCTGCTGGATTAATGGCACAATCCAGAGTAACTACGAGGAGTCCTTGCTCTGACGTAAGAACAATTTACTCTGGATTGCAATATGAATTTCCCATAGGTTTTAATAGCTGGTGCCGTAACTACGTCGACATAAATGTCTCTTATGTGCTCCTGTAGTTACTCTGGATTGTAGGGTTTGTCTACTGCTGTTATAGGCCAGCTTCCTGTATCTCACAGTGGCCCACCAGATGCCTCAGGGAGTTGCAGTCAATACCCTTAACATGATTTTTGTTTCCTTTGATTTATATCAGAACCTGTGTTATTCCAATCACCTCTGTGTACCATTCAAGATCTGGAAACATAGCAATATGCATATAATTTTATTGATATTCAAAGCTTCACAAAACACACAAACCATGTAATTGGCCAGCAACTTGAACATTATTCCCTTCTTAGAAGATCTTGGGAGCTGCAGTTTTGTGAGAGGTACTTGGAATCTCTGCCAGAGAATTCACTAAACACCCATCAAATTCTCAGGGTTCTCATGGAAAAACCATAACACTTAATAACTGGTATAAACTATGGATTGACAAACTGGATTGAGTGATATAAACTATAGATTGAAAAATGCTTTATCTTTTCCCCCTACCAGTAGGGAACAAGAGATGGGGTGATTTTGCACAGGCAAACAAGATGAAATTGGGTTGAGCAGCCCCTCTTGGCCACTCTCAATCACAGCCTTCAAGGCTGCTTTACACTGAAAATTATATAAGAGTAAGAATAGTGTGACCGAGTATTATGTATAACTTGAAACTCAGATAAATGGTCAGGCAGATGATTCATCCCTGAATAAACCCAGCAGTTTTCTCTTACTCCATGCTGATCCCAGGACCCAGAAATATCTGATAGGAAGTTGTGAGATAACCAAGATGGGTGACAACAGGGAGAAACTTGGGAGACCAGTGAAAAAAATTCTCATCCACCAGATGAGAAGCAGGAACTCAGGCAGTACAACATCAGCAGAGGCACTCGTGTTTGTTTGAAGTGTGCATTCTGGGGTCATTGAGGATCAGACACAAGAATCCTGAGAAGAGTAACTCAGGAATGACCAAGGGACAGGAAGGAGATAAGAAATGGGACACCATCTGTCCACCTTGCAGCTTCTTTCCACTGAGCCTACATCAAGGTAAGATACAAGGTCCATGCTAGAAGCAGCAGCTCAGCAGTGTAAAAGAACATCTGTCCCCATCCATTTGCTTGATTCACGACTGTGTTGTGACCCCGCCTAACGCGGATAAACTCCAGACTAGGGATAATCCGGTGAATCCAGTGCTGGTATGAGGTGAGGCGGATATACACGCCAGGTCGGTTCTTCTCAGCACAGCCTTCCCCCCAGCTCACAATACCTGCCAGGAGCCATTGCTGGTTCATCCTGCACATCAGTGGGCCACCAGAATCACCCTGGGGAGAGGGGCACAGAGATGGAGGTGAGATGCATTGCATTAATGAAGTGTTATCATTAAAGTGATAAACTAGGCCAGGACGTCTTGGGTCAAGATGACCATATAGAATGGAGGCCAGAGTGCCACTACCTTTAAACATTGTATAGAAGAGGGAATTTAGGCAGGTGTAGCTCAACATAGAAGGGTTTAAAAAGCAGAATCTATTATTATTATTATTTGACAACAACCTATGCTTTTTTTTACTGCTAACTAGACAGTTATAAATCCAGAAGCATGAATGCTTTGAATTTACTGTTTTTCTGTAAATTCAAATTGAACCACCTAATCCCACATGGTCCATTGGACTTTGCATTGGTTTTTCCATAGAAAGGTCCATTGGACCTTGGCAGTCTTAGGTGAGAAAAAAAACCAGGATTCATAGGTTCAATATTTTGCTAACAAAAATTATAATCAAAATTCATAATTTCACAATATTTATTCATTTCACAACATTTATTCGTTATATGTACCAAACTATATTACAGGGTTGTACAGGGTCCATTTATTGGCTGCAAAGGACCTTTGTGGTCTTCAGTGATAAACAAAAAAGGGCGTCTAAGGACAAGGCCCCAAAAAATAGGGCACCCAAGAAAAATGTAGGACATGATGACAAGAAAGCTATTAAAACATTCATATATTTCTTTAATCTGGTTGATTATTAATCATTTAAGTTACTTAGATTTAAATTTAAATATAACAAATTTTTTCATTTTATGAAAAATTCTATTACATAAAATTTATTAATTGCAAGAAGGCTACATGTCTGTTTACAAGGAAAAGGGGGACAATGAAACTTTTTCCAGGACACAAGGCTAAAAAAGAAGATATACTGTATGAATAACCTGGAAAAAGAGGACATCTGGAAACCCTGGGTATATGACATCATCTAATCATCTATAAGCCTTAGAAATGGATACTGGGTTTCCTATGAAGACAGAGCATGATAAAGGCAATCCCTCACCTTGCATGTGTCCTTCATGCCCTCAGCATACCCAGCACACATCATGTCATCCTGGATGTGCTTCCGAGGCAGACTGGGACCCATGTCAATGTTGTAGAGTCTTCTGCAGGTCTGAATGTCTATTATGGGTACCTGGAGTTTCTGGAGCCTCTTTGGAGCAGGCAGATCCTCTATAATGAATGGCACAGGGTCACTGGAAAGAAGCACTGAAGGAGCCATTCAGAAGGACAGGTAACTGTCCCTAGGCTATCCTGAGATGGCAAGGATTGAACCCAAGACCTTTTCCCTGAAAAGCAGGTGCCCTTCCACTGAGCCAAAATTCTTGGTTTACAAAGCCTTGTTTCTATACCCAATTCAGTGGAAAGGGGAGTATTTAGAGTCAGGTCTTTAGGACTCTAAATTCAAATGTTATTGCCTCTCAAATATTACTTACGTCCTTCGCTGATGTCTCCCCAGCCAGTGACCCAGCACTTCATTCCTGGGGGGAACACCACACTGGCGGCAGGCACACAGATGGGAAGGATGTAGTCAGTGAATCTCACTGGGTATGCCAGCTGCACCAAGGCAATGTCGCCACTCGTGGCCTCTCCAGCATACCGAGGATTTGTGATGATCTCATTGACGCCAATGGTTTCCCTGTGGTTCCAGGACTTCTGCAGCGTGTTGGCTCCCAGCATGATGCTGAATTGTGAGGGATCACCCCCTCTGAAAGGCAATGGATGAAAAACTACAGTGAGGCGCATTGCTATCACCAGCTCACTCAGTCTGGGGAATGGAAAGATACCGAAGATTGCTTGTAACTGGGTTCGACAGGCTAGCAGAGAGATCGCTGAGATGCCTAGAACATGCAACACAGAAAGGTTAATTTTTTAATGAAATGGAAATAGCATTGGGTGTGTAGGAGTGCTGCTGTATATATTCAGTTCACTGCCTGTGCTGACTTGTGATGGATCTTTCACAGCTTTGGATGGAGATGGTAATCATTTACTACTACTACTACTACTACTACTACTACTGCTGCTGCTGCTGCTGCTGCTACTACTACTACTACTATGACTTATATACTGATTTTCAACAGCAACAAAAAATGTCCACAGAGAAGTTTACAGAGAAAATCAGTCTAAATGGTGTAGTGGTTAGGCACTTGGATTAAGATCTGAAAGATCCAGGTTCAAATCCCTCCCAATTGTTAAGCTCCTTGGGTGATTATGGGCCAGTCACTCATTCTCAGCCTTCCTCAAAAAGTAGTGATTTGCGATTTTATTTGCTTTGGCATGGGAGAGGCAGGGTATAAACAAAAACAAACAAATTAATAAATCCCTGTCCCAAACCCTGTCCAAACGTGCTCGCAGTCTTAATAGACAGACATTGTTGAAACTTTCTTACTCTGTTTTTAAACTCTGTTTTACTTTATTTACTCTGTTTTAATTTTTTACTCTGCTTCTGCTTTTAACCAGCTGCTTTTGACTGCAATCCTGTCCAGACCGTCCTGGGAGTAAGACTTCCTGACTATAATAAGACTTACTTCTGAGTAGGATTGGGTTCTTTATGTTGTAAGCATTTTATATTTTAATCTGCTCTTGAATCAGGTGGCTTTAATGCTTCTCTGCTTCTTGCTCTCTGCCTTTGCTCTGATTACATTAATTGGGAGCTAGAGCAGGTGTTTCCCAGGTGTTTCCCTTCCACTATTGCTTTTGGGGTGCAATCCTAACTTAGGCCAGCACAACACATCAGTCTTCCCATTCCCATGCTGATGTAGTGGGGCAAGCACATGTCGGAGCACTAACCTAACACTTCCCCAGGATTGGCACAAAAGTATCTTACAGCACTTTTGTGCCACCCTCAGGTCAGCACAGGACTTATGCCAATGGTTAGGCCAGCCTAACTGGGATTAGGATTGCAACCTAATTGCCAAATTCTGAGGTTGGCAGCATGATTGGAAGCTTGTGGGAATAATCTACTACAGCACTGAACTGGCAAGATGAGGGACATGGGTCAGGAGAAAAAGGTACTGAGTGCAGTTATTAGGAGCCCAGGGCTAGAAAGTCTTAAGAGGAGTGGCAGCAAGAGCCACTCCTGGGTTACTCACTGAGAGAAGCAGTGTGCTGCAGTCACAATCCAGTTTTGGTTGATAAGTGCCCCCCCACAAATGTGTCTGTCAAACTTCCTCACGCTGACCTGCCACGGCCATTCACCTTCTGTAGAATCTTCGCCCCCGACATTTCTATTCAGGATAACTTGTCGCCCACACACTAGAGAAAAAGAGGAGGGGAGTGATGCTCAGCACTGTGCACAATCAGTACTCTGTTCAAATTCTAGCACATGAATCTATTTTTGCGGAAGTGGATCTGAATGCATTCATTTCTGGTGCATTATGTGCATCGCAAACTCTGAGCATGTTTTCACAAAAGCCACTTCTGCTGAACTCAAAGGGTCTTGCTTCTGAGAAAGAGGGTTGTTGCTTTATTCTATTCTTGCTGACCATATGGTGGGGAAAACAATGATAGTATTCTACAGTATATCCATTTTGATGTTTAGAGGCATATAGTCTTGAAAACTTCCTTCAAATAAGTTGATTCTTGCTGAATTTTGCATTAGACATTACATTTCATGACCATGGAGGAATCCATGCTGTTCAGATGAAAAAATACAAATTTGTTAGGAGCAATTTTGTAAAGTAGGACCCCTCCCATGCACAAGTTATTTTAGCGTGCTGCCCAATGTTGTAGCAATGTAGCAATCTCAGATCTGAACTCAGGTTCAAAGACACCTGTGATAATAGATGCAGGGTATCCATACCGTGCTGGTTTTTGGAGGGCAATCACCTTAATATATTGAGCTGCAGTGGTTCTGTGGTTAAAGACACTGTCCCTACCATCCAGAGTAACTACGGGAGCACGTAAGAGACATTACGGGTACCCGTAGTTACTGCACCACCCAGTGAAAACCTATGGGAAATTCATATTGCAATCCAGAGCAAATTGTTCTTACACCGGAGCAAGGACTCCCCATAGTTACTCTGGATTGCGCCCTGTGCTTATCAACCTGAAGGTCAGCAGGTTGGCAGTTCGAGACCCAAACACCATCCAACATAGTGAGCTCCTATTATTTGCCCAGCTCTTGCCAACCTAGCAGTTTGAAAGCATATAAATGCTTTCAAGTGGTAGATAAATGCTACCACTCTGGTGGAAAGGTAACAACATTCCATGCAACTTGTTTGTTCATGTTGGGCATACCATGAACATGTCTTCAGAAAAAGCTGTTTGACCTTGTAACAGTCTGTCACAACTAGCAGGGTAACCTGCAGGGGATACCTTTAACACCTCAATCTGCCTAAGAAGCAAAAGAATTCAGTTACCTGTTTGGGCTAAATATGAAAACTCACCTGGTTGGGAACGAGCAAAAGGGTAACCTGCAAGAGAAAGAAGAGAAATCAGCATGGTTGGGAGTTAGGGGATCGGAAGCTAAACATGAGCAATTGAAAGAACGATGGTTGCCAACCCTCTCAGATTGTCCTGGAGTCTCCATGAATCAACATCCATCTTCAGATGCTTAATGACAACTTCAAATGACAACTGAAACAATTGTGGAGATCTATGAAGTATTTTATTGTATTTTAACGATGTTTTAATCTGTATTTATTAGCAATTTTAATGGTGTTTTATTTGTCAATGTGAGCCGCCTTGGGCTCCCTCTTGTAGGGGAGGAAAGGCGGGGTATAAATTAGGAAAATAAATAAAATAAATAAATGAAGTGTCCCAATCACTTAGCGTTGCCATATGTTCCAAAAATCAGGGACAATCCCAATTTTGGGGGGCCGTGTTCACACACTGGCTTATGTGACAGAGGGTCCTGTCCCAATTTTATGGAAGAGAATTGTGGCAACCCTACAAGCATTTTACAATGCAGATTGGTAGTTGAGGCTGAGAAGGAGTCACTTGCCTAAGGCTACATATCATCCCTGAATGGTTCCTACAAATAACTGCTATATTTGCAATTTGTCCATAAAGTGTATTTTTTTCTTAAATTACAATTAATTCAATGCCAGTTAAGCTTTTCATTTGAATGTAATGTTGGCCCTCCAACCATGGGCTTGGCAGATTTAAATATATGCAGATGTCAACATCTGGAGAGTCTCAGAGGATGTCCCAAATGTGTCCAGAAATGGTTTCTGATCAAGACCTTTAGGTGTGCTAAGGCACAGAGAGGTGCACCAGTGCACAGCCTTACCACACCTCAAAAGGCCTCCCAGACATGATGGAAAGACAGTTCCAATTTGCTGCCATAAACCAGTTCCAATTTGCTGCCATTAACCTTTCAATCTCACCTGGGAGGCTTCAGAGTTGCTCTGGAGGCTATGCACATCTTGATTTCCAGGCATACCCTGCAGGAAAGCAATTGCATTGCCACATCCCCCCCCCTTCTGGAATTTCATTATCCATAGAATTCTGTTATCCCCACAGAGTCCTAGAATGGATCCTGACTTCATCTAACTTTTTTCCTTCAAATGAAGCGGTACACAAAGTATACCACTGTATACCAGGAATGTGTTCCCCAGCACAACCAGTACTTTTGGTTCTGTTGTGATGCTTTTTTCTTGTCCCCAGATCAGGATGAGGTGACACCCCCGACAGTCATGTCCAGCAGGCATTGTGCCCAGATTGCCACAAAGATGAGTCTGGCTGGAGTGTCACATCATTCTGATCTGACTCAAATGCCGGCCATAAGAGGGAAGGATTCAGCTCAATGCCACATCTGGCCTTCAGGCCAGGGTTTGCCCAGCGCTGCTCCAATGAAATCCACTTCCTGCAATCACATCTCTAATTATAAGCAAAGTACTCAATATAATCCATTCCAAATGATTGCTTACTTAATGAATGAACATAATTGCTACTTTAAATTTTATAATCCCTGCACATTCAGCACTGTTTGACCTAAACCAAGGCCATTCGACGCATTTAAAAATGGAGTCGTCGTCACCGTTTATCTGAGACAGAGCAGCTTTCTTCAGGTCCCACTGTGATCTTGGCAGCTGTTTCTGTTTCCTGATTCATTCACTTACAGTAAGTAAACAAGACTTGCACTGCTGCCAAGGAGCAAAACATGAATGCCCGCCTATAGACACAAGCAATCAGCAGCACAGCTTGTCCAGATCAGGCAGGGATGATAGAGGAACTTAAGAGAGCAACAAAACATCGTCCCAAATCCAACACAAACAAAAGCTCCATTTGCTATTCGCCAGGACTCTCCCATCTGCACACCACATTTCCCAATTACATGGGCATCTTGTTCGTAAATACATCAGCTCCCTAAATGAATACCGCTCATCCTGTTTTGGCGCTCCTATAATTAGTGTTTAGCTTCAATGTAAATATGTTCAGGTCAGGAACACAAGCCATTGTTCATGGAAATCTGCTGTTCCTACACAGCTCCGCCAGGTACAAACCTCCCAGGTTACAGAGCACTCCCTTTCAAGAACAATTATATGCTCATTTTCAAAAGGCTGGAAACTCTTTCAAGTGGGTCTTCCTCTTTTATTTAGCAGGGGGAGAGTAACTGGCCCTACACACACACACACACACACACACACACACACACACACACACACCCCCCCCCAGCAATATCTATTCTTGTGGCTTCTGCAGGTGTTCTTCTGCATTTTAGATTGTGAGCCCTTTTGGGACAGGGTCCCATTAGTTATTAATTAGCTATTAATTTCTTCATTTTCTTGTCGTTTTCTTGTCACAAATTTCTTCATTTGTGAACGTTTTAGTTGAAAAGAGGTATAGAAGATATAAATAATTAAGAAGAAATAAATAAATAAAAGAAGAATAGAAGAAATAAATAAATAAAAAGATATAAAGACAAAAGATAGATATAAATAAATTATACCTCCTGTTTCAGTAGGTTTGGGGAGAGAGATAGGGCAAAATCCAGAACAGTTACGGGTCCGTGCAGTTACGTCACCCTCTAGTGTTATCTTATGGAAAGTCACCTTAACTGCTCCGGAGCAAAGGTCTTAATTTGACTTTCGGATATGGGCCATAGAGAAATAAGATTAGCCAATACACCATTTAATACTTTCCTTTTCTTTTTGCATTGTTCTGCTAACATATTGTGATATGTATTTTAATGATTGGCTGCTGTTGCTAATCTTCTTTTTTATTGTTAGTTATATATTAAGTGCTTAGAAGCCCTAAGGGTTTGGCGTGGAGAGGAGCTTTGGCAATGAAATGAAATAAATTCATCAGCCAAGTTGGAACAAGCCTCAGGAATGAAGGATCTGACAAATACAGTTCAGGTAAAATGCCCAAAGAAAGCACTGAAAGAGATAAATTAGCAACTCGGCAAAAATTTGTGGCCAGGAGCAGGCAGAAACCTATTCTGCTCATAGATTTCACGGTTAAAAAGTACATTAATTTTTTTTAAAATTTAATGGAAACAGGTTCAATTATCATGGGATGGATCAACTCTGTTTAAATCTACAGGCTTTCCAGATTATAGCCCAATTCTATTCAAATCCCTACTGGTTTGGCTTGATGCAAGAGGACTTGGGGAGCCAGAAGGTAGCCAAAAGGACATCTTTACAAGCCACTGATATTCACTTTCCTCCTTCAGTCTCATTTCCCAACATATGTGGGGAAGGATCTCTGGAACTGCCTTTCCACCAATGGCTCTCATGATCTCTCCCTTTTCTGAGAGAGTTGCCTTTCCAAGCAAACAGGTATCTTCCACAACAATCCACATTTCTTCCACTGTAGATTTACCCGCCAAGTCTTCAACTCTGGAAATCAAAATTCTGGCTTGTTCAAAACCTGGTTTGAGAACAAGCCATGATATGAATCTCAGATTGCAAGAGAGCTTCTTCTCCAGGGTCCCTGGGGTGGATGACACCAGCATGGAATTTACCTGGAGGAGCTTGCCCCCGGCCACCTCAGTTATTGCATTGATTTTAATCAGAATATCCCCTCCACACTCTCACCATGATCATAGGTGGGAGTGTGGGGCAGCTGGGCCCACAGCAGGCTGAAGAATGTCATATGGAGGCTCAGGTGATGGGATGTCACCCCAAACAATCGTGGCATCTAGACTCCCTGCACCCCGTGCACCCCCACACTGCACCACATTCCATCACACCACTGCACTACACAGCATCCACACCCCCTGTATCCCCCACCGCTGCTCCCAGGTTCAAGTGCCCATGATTCTGTTCTCCAGCAACAAACACTTTTCTTAAGACTTTTTCAACCCTGTTTTTGACTTGTTGCTTCAAAGAACAGAAATAGGGGTGTGTTGTTTGGGGAGATTAATTATTTCCCAACTGGGCGACAGGGATGCCGATGTAAGGACTTCTCTCAGAAAGGGTGAGGCATGTGGACACATCCAGTAAGGATTCTTGAGGGTGAGTCACCAGCATCTCTCAGATAATAGAAAAAAATCACTCAGATAATAGAAAGCTTGGAAGGCTAAGTGAATCAGGAGAGGGCCATAAACCTATGAGGTCCTTTCTGTAACATGCCTCGATGTGGAATGGGGCAAAGACTGGAGACAACGGCGACAGCATCCATGGAAGAAGGGGTCAGTAAGGTATTGGTCCTTAGGTGATTGGAGCTAACTTCCATTTTATGCTCAATAAACAGCAGCCAGACTGGATCCATATCAAAACCATGGTTTGGTTGCTTTAGCCCTAAGCCACTTGTTTAGTGCTAGAACACAATGGGGGGTGTGAAGGAGGGGTTACTCCTCTGACATTATTACAGCTTCCTCCATGTATATTTAGCTCTACATTTTAAAAAATGTGTATGATTTTAAAGTGCATGATTTAAAATGTATACATGGCACCAAGATGTCTTAGAGCACAATCCTATGCATATCTGCTTTGAAGTAAGCCCCATTATAGTCCCATTATGGAACTATATCCCAGGAAAGTGTGGATAGGATTGGGCTCTCAATCACTTGATCAATTAATAATCATCATAAGAACATATTATTGTGATTATTTTTCCAAGCTGCCAACAAATCATGCATTCCCTAATTCTAAAAAAAAATCCATTTCTAAATATTATTTATATAGCACCATCAACATACAAAATGCTTTGCATAGTAACACAGGCCAGAATTATAATCCCCCATTCAGGATGCATTCAAATTTTTACAGTGAGTTGAGCCAACAATAGCAAGAGAGAGAAAAAGACAGGGTTGCATTGTTTAAATGAAATTCAAGCAAAGCTGAATCCTCCCTTGAACTCTGAAACAATACCGTCAGGTTTGCTCCAACGCAAGATCAGATTTGTCAACAGCATGCTTTGTCTTCAGCATTCATTAGATCAAATTAGAGTCAGACTAAGAATCTATTATACCCATGCCATGGAATTCATTAAAAACCACTCTCTCAATCACATGATGATGAAAACAGAATGTCAGTCATGCGGTCACTGAGCCACTGAGCCAAGACAGTAGCAGGAGAATGAATGCAGGAGAATCAGATCTAATTACAGGAGATCATCATTAACTAATTAAGGATCTATTTATCCAACAAAAAAGTTTTGGCTTGCAGACTTCACTTACAAGTTTCACAACAGGCGTACTTGAGTCAATAATCGTGTCCAGGCATCAGTCCAATAAATATAATTAATACCTCAATAGATATAAACTGGTACAAAATCAATCTGTTTCTTATATAGGTACTCTGTTGAAACAGGTATCCTTAGGCACCTGAAACAGGTGCTCTGAAATATGGCTGAACTAAGATGGGGAGAGGTGTTTTGATCCACATTCTAGACATGCATTACATCCAAATGGATGTAGTCTACAACAATGATATTGTTACATTGCTACAATAATAATATTGCTTTCAGTAGGATGCACATGTAGATGTCTGACCCAGTGCATTGTCCCCTGCAACCAGGAAAATCTCCCTTTCCTTCCTTCCCCCCCCCCCAAAAAAAAACTGCTCTGAAAATCAGCAGCAGATCAGGGAAACAGTAGCTAAGAATCAATGCAATTTGGGGCAAAGACAAGAAAGGGGGAATATTTTCCCATATTTTTGCATCACTCAAAAGGGCAACCAAAATTGGCTTTTCAAACACTTGCTGTAGTACCACCCTAAACCTATTTGACAACCATCCATTTCCTGCATTGTTCAGGTCTCATCTTCTCAAATGTTCTCTCACACCCACCCATCGACATCATCATCATCATCCCCAACCCACAGCTCATCAATCCCACTCATCACTGTTAGCTCATTCCCATGGTTAATCTCATCTGTCATACCATCCATATTGCCTCCCAAGGTAGTCAGGCAGTATTTTAAGTATCTGATCCCATAATCACTCAGAAGGCATAAAACAGTCCCAGAAATCTCACACACACCCTTCTTCCCCAGATATTCCCACACCCTTGCTATGTAATTGTCAAAAAGGAGAGGGTCCCTCATTGTGAAAAGTTTCCTAGTTCTGAGGTGGTCCAGGGCCTAGTATCAAGGGACCCACACATCCATCCATATCTAGCTATCTATCTACAGCATTTATATACTGCTTTTCAACTAAAAAGTTCAAAAGGCGGTTTACAAAGAAAATGAAAAAAAAATTAATGTCTAATGGGTCCCTCCCTGTCCCAAAAGGGCTCACAATTTAAAATGCATTCTACACATGCCAAGAGCCCACCACCAAAATCCTCCTAGTTAGCAGGGGTACCAGCCTGTACCAGTGCTACCAGTGCTACCCTGACCTTGGCTCACAGGGGTATGAACAAGTGGATTTCAGGAAAGGAGGGGTTATTGACAGATGGTTGTTGACAGATGACAGTTATTTGCAATAAGATAGGACCAGATGACCAAGTCTAATGACCAAAAGAAAGTTATGATCAGAAAGTCCAAGATGATAAAGAAAGTTTTCCAAATAATTGTCAGGGACACAGATCAAGAAATTAGAGGAAATGTTTAATGTCATATCCCCATATAAGGTTGACCAAAGTTGTTGATTCCGGACTACATGGAACTGGGGAAAACAAGACCATCAGTACAATCCAGAGTAACTACGGGAGCACACAAAAGACATTACGTGCACCTGTAGTTACTGCACCACGTAGTGAAAACCTATGGGAAATTCATATTGCAATCCAGATCAAATTGTTCTTACATTGGAGCAAGGACTCCCCGTAGTTACTCTGGATTGTGCCCATAGATTTAAAGAAATAAACAAGTAGAATGACGCAGGTTGTTAATTTCTGTAAAATGCATAAAAATCAAGCTTTTACTATATGCTACTTGTACTGATATTTTACCTGTACTCTTTTATTACCAATAAAAGACCCAGTTCTTTGACTCAGGTTTGATTCAATTCTTTGACTTCATATATATAATCATGCTAATAAACATGTTTCTTTTGTGGGCATCTACAGTTGGTGCTAACCAAACTATTTCAGCCAGGATCACCCATGCTGTGATCCTTGTGGTGGCTTCTTAGACACCTTGCAGCCTGGCCAGCCCCCACCACCAACCACCACCCTCTTCATATACAGGCATCACTCACTTATTGGACAGTTTCACGGCCGGCACACCACCCAAAAGTGAAAACCATTGAAAAGTGGAACCCAATTTTTATTAGTTTATAAATGTTGCTTCCAAAGCATTTTTAGCTACCAAATTGCAAATGCTTTTAATCTGAATGATGGGAAGCTGCTTCCAAATGAGTCAGAACCTTGCCCTAGCTCAACATTGTCGTCAGCTGGAAGAAGCTCTCTAAGGCACAAAAATAGGACTCTACCACTAAGCTACAGTCCTTCCCTCTGAGTTGCCTTCAGCTATTTTACTCTCTGTGCCATTGCTTGAGAAAATGAGGTAGATCCCACAAACCTTGACGGGTGCAATCTGGGCTGGCCTGACTCACCTGACATATCTTCCCATGTTGGTATGCGGAGGTCAGCATATGCCTGTGCACTAACCCACCTACCACAGGAGTGGGACAGAAGTGCCTTATGGCACTTTTGTGACGCCCCCTGGTCAGCACAGCACCTATACAGGGGCTTATGCTGGCCAACCAAAGATTAGGTTTGCAGCCAAAGTTTGCCACCACTTGCATTAAGACCAGATTTCTTTCATAGTTTTGTGTTTCAAGATTCAGATTGCATGATCGTGTGAAATATTTGGACCATTTTAATGTTCATTTTAGGGGGAAATGCTGCATCTTAACGGTAACTGAAGCTGATTAAACAGCTTCAGCTGATTAAACAGCTTATTCTTATGTAAGAATTTTTACAAATATTTGTAAGAATAAATAAAGAACAATGCTGTTAAAAATATGACTGCATTCGGTCATTTTTTTCTAGTTTAAGTTTTTTTCATGAACAGATATCTATGATCTCTACTGAGCTCAGAGGTCCCTGTGAAGAATCCTATAGGCCAGGGGTGTCCAAACCCTATCCTGGGGGCCAAATGCAGCTCACGGCAAGCCCTCAATGAGGCCCACAGCAAAACTCCCAATCCAATCTACAGCCTTGTAATCCTCCAGATCTGTCTCTAATACATTCTTAATACATAAATTTATGTAAATTTATTCAAATTTGAAATGTAAACTGTTTTTCCAGCCCCCAGCACAGTGTCAGAGAGATGATGTGACCCTTCTACCACAACGTTTGGATACCCCTACTCCAGAGAGGGAACATGTAGGGAGCCACAGACCCAATCCAAGGATAATTCAATCTGTGGATATATGATCCATGGATCCGTTAAATGGATGTGGTGGTGTTGATTTATGGTATACTCTGTTCATCACTTCTGAGAGAAGTGGAAAACAAATATTTTGAGCTGAATTACATGGCTATATAAGTAGCCTGGCATATGCTTTATGCAAAAATAGGACATTAAAAAACTAACAGTGTGGTTCTATGCAAATCTAACTATAGTTAAGTCCAAGTAAACTTATTTATTTCAAGTGCAGGTAACCAAGTAAACTTATTTACAAAGTTGGTGCCAGATTGCTGGAAGCCCTGAGGGAAAGCTATGGATTAGGGTGCTGCTCCAAAATTGTGCACAACCTTCTGTCTACAGAGTCAATCTGGCAAACTCTTCATTCTCTCCCTGCTACCCTGGCGTGAGCGTCATTGGATAGGACCTGGTGCCACTCAATGCAATTAGATTTAGATAAAAGGAAGCACTTCAAACAGTTCATCATCTGGGTGGGATTCACCACCACAAGATTTGATGATGACCACACTTTACTCACCCTGGTAATTAAAATCAGTGTGCTATGGAATATGGGCGAAGGAAGCTAGCCCAACCTGACATACCGAGGGGGAGGGGAATCCCCAGTGAATCCTACTTCTGAGTAGTAATAGTAGTGCTGTTTGGACTTTAAGAGCACAAGTCTAACCATGTCTACTCAAAAGTAAGTTCCACTGTGTTCAGTAGGTCTTACTCCCAAGAAAATGTGTTTAGGATTGCAGCCAACATCACAATTGGGAATCATAAGTAAGATCCACTAGAAAGCCCATGCGATCCTAGTTTTAGCACTCAAATTCATAAGCCACTAAGCACCTTTCTCTTTCCAGGAGTGATAAAAGAACTCAGGAACCTTGGATCTTGGGCCCAATCTAACTGACAAGATCCCTCATGCATTCTAAAAGTAGGATAACCAGTTCCTTCTGAACCCTTACCTTCATAGGGTGATCTGTTGTTCTCACAAGAGTTATATCCATTAAACTTCTGCTGGCAGATCCCTCTTCCCATCATCAGGGTAGCTATTAAGACTGGGAGCAGAAGTCCTGCAGTGCCAAATGTGGGTGCTCCTTGTCGTCCTGCCATGATTCACTCTTTTGGGGGGACCTACTGGAATCTGCTATCAATTGATCCCTTCCAGGAAGGGAGAGTAGCAAGATAGGTGCCCTCTAGGTGACAGGGCTCACTTCTTCTCTTAAGATGCAGATGCTTTAATAGCTCATTCTGAGATGGGTGGATGAAATGTGACAAAACTGGTTTGACAGATGTTACAGTTTGTGTGTGTGTGTGTGTGTGTGTGTGTGTGTGTGTGTGTGTGTGTGGCATCTGAAAGCCAAGTGGGAAGTCAAGTGCTAGAGCCTGCCACCCAAGTCACTCAGGTGTGCTTCTGAATATGCTTTCCTAGCAGAGAAACAATACATATCTATAGCAAGGAAACTATCAAACATATGAGGTTGAACCATAATCCTTGGGAGACGTTTGCTGATTGTTTGGGCCAACTGGACCTTGATATTTCATTTCATGAGGGAAGAAGAGTTGGGTAAGGCTAATAAATTAGAAACTGCATGTAGGAGTCACTCATAAGTCACTGGGGTTAATGTCACCCACTTGCAAGAGATCATGTCGTCATGGCCCTTCTCCCATTTTAGATCATGCAAAATCCTTCATAGGGCAAAATCCAGAGTAACTATGGGGAGTCCTTGCTCCAATGTAAGAACAATTTACTCTGGATACCGATATGAATTTTCCATAAGTTTTCACTGGGTGATGCAGTAACTACAGGTACACGTAATGTCTCTTACGTGCTCTCGTAGTTACTCTGGATTTGGGGGATAATCAGTCTTTTTTAAATTAATGTTGCTTGTAAATCATAATTTCCTTATGACTTGATGCAATGGTAATCTTAGCGGCAAACAACTAGTAAACTTAAAAATTACATCTTTAAATTACAATGTCATAGACACATTTGGGATCATGTGAATCCTGTATAGGATCAAGAGAATGCATGCTTTCTTTCACTTTATTCTTACATGTGAAATAAATTGTTTCCTTGCAATATTTATTTCACATGTCTATTACCAATGAATTGGTTTGAGAAAACAATAGCTCTTGCATATTCAGTTATGGAAATTATTTACTAATTTTTAAAGCAATTGTTATAAACCATTTTATGCTTTCAGATCATATTATAAACTACCAAAAAGTGTACCCCCGTTGCGGGAGTAACTTCCCCATACAACATCCCCCACAGCGCATCAACAACCCATGCGCAACCTACCCCCATGTACAACATTCCCCTGTGCGCAACTTCCTGCATGAGCATCATCCCCCCACGCGCAACTTTCCCCCGTGTGCAACTTCCCCCCATGCTCATCATCCCCCATGCGCAACTTCCCCATGTGCAACTTCCCCATGCGCATCATCCCCCTATGCGCAACTTCCCCCATGCACAACTTTCCCCATGCGCATCATCCCGCCATGCACATCATCCCCCCATGCACAACTTCCACCCATGCGCAACTTTCCTACATGCTCAACTTCCCCATGCGCAACTTCCCCATATGCAAATTTCCTACATGTGCATCATCCCCCATGCGCATCATCCCCCATGCACAACTTCCCCCATGCGCATCATCCCCCCATGCACATCATCCCCCATGCGCAACTTACCCCATGTGCAACTTTCCTACATGCTCAACTTCCCCCATGTGCAACTTCCCCATATGCAACTTTCCTACATGCGCATCATCCCCCCATGCGCATCATCCCCATGCACAACTTCCCCCATGCGCATCACCCCCCATGCGTATCATCCCCCCATGCGCATCATCCCCCATGCGCAACTTCCCCCCATGCGCAACTTCCCCCCTGCGCAACTTCCCCCTTGCGCAATTTCCCCCATGCGCATCATCCCCCCATGCGGATCATCCCCCATGCGCAACTTCCACCCATGCACAGCATCCTCTCCAGTGCAACCTGTTCCTCCTAACAACATCCCCCAGTGCACCAGGCACTGAGCACCAAACTGGCTGGATGTTATTCAGTCTCCCATGTTAAGTATAGGAGAGAAACACGTTGCCCCCTTTTCAGCCCCTGAAGGGTTAAATTTCTCCAGATGGTTCTTGGGGGGTGTTCAGGTGACAGAAGGAACTCCCAGAATTCCCTGCTTCAGGCCCAGCAGTTGGGGCGGAATGTTGCTGAGTCAGCAATTTTCAATGCAAAGTATAGGGAGGAAAATGCGTTGCGCCCCTTTTCACCCCCTTCCCGTTGGAATTTCCGAAAACCAGTTCTTAGTGCACCCTTCCGTCACGGAAGGAACACCCAGCCCAAATTTCACACTTCTCGGCCCAGCGGTCTTGGCAGGGCGGTGATGAGTCAGTCAGTCAGTGAGTGAGTGAGTGAGTGAGTCAGTCAGTCAGTCAGTGAGTCAGTCAGTCAGTGAGTGACTTTTCTCTTTTATATATATCGATGATTATTTTTTTATGCTTAAGGGCACAATCTAGAAGTGCACTTGGATTGCCCTATCTATCACTGGGCTGACCCAACAGCAAGATGTTCCACCCTAATTATTCTGGAAAAGGCTTGTGGGCAGCCTAATGCAAAACAGGCTACCCCAAAAGAGGTGGAGGTCACTGCCCTAGCTGGGGCAGCCTAGGCAGTTCAGGAGAGGCATGTTGAGGGCATGTTGAGCATTGCCTAGGGTTACGCTGTATCCAGAGCCTGTTTCCAGGGCAGAAATTCCCTCTTCCAGCTCCTCAGAGTTATACCACCTCAAGAGCAGATATAGTAATGATTAGACCTATAGGGGTCCATAAGTAAGAGTGGCAGTGTTGACCAAAAATCTGAGTTCTTGGTCAGCCTATCTGCCCCCTGCCTCTCAACCTCAGGATATGGCACAACTACAGCAGCCCACTAACCTGGGGATACAGCAAGCCACTCCAAGAAGTCCCTTGTATTCACTGTAGACTGTACTGGCATCTCATCAGGGACTCCTTCTATGGCAGGCACCTTAGCTATTCCTTGTTCAGTGTGATCTGAGGGGGTCTCCTAGAGAGCAAGCCCTCCCCAGGTGTCACTTACCTGATGCTACTGAGCATGCTTTGGAGCAGATAGGGTAGCCCCGGCTTCCTGACTGTCTGGATGCAGCATAACTTTCTGCTCTGGATTCAGAATAGTTGGAGCAGCCCAGCTAGGGCTCTCCTCACTGCCCTCACTCTGGATTGTGCCCTTAGTAACATAGTTTTTTTTAATCATTTCCTACTTTTTGCACCATAAGTAACAAAAAAAATCATTTTGGGGTCACCTCTTCCCTCAGGTGTCACTCAATGTGGTAAGCTCTCCCAGTGATGTGCCTAAAATGACAAGGCCCAACCACAAACCCAAACAACTATAATGGGAGTAAGCCTAAATAACAAATAGATATATGTAGAATTGGGCTGAAAATTTTGTCAGATCCCCGTTCCATAGAACCCAGTATTTTCTTCCTGTAACTGGCAGAACTTCAGGCTTTTTATGACATAAAAATCTGAAACTTCACATACAACACATGTCCTCTACAGCAGAGGTCCTTAGCCCCCAGTCCGTGGCCCAAAGCTGGTCCGTGGCACCTTAGCCACCGGGCCACAGGCCTGGACCAGGGGGGAAATCCAGGGCTGCGCTCAGGCCAGGTCCGGCCCCAACTGGGCAGGTGCAGCCTGAAGCAGAGCTGCACATGCGTTGTTCTCCCAAGCTACCAGGAGAACTGCACAGGCACGGCACAGTGCTCAGCAGCGCCTGTGCAATTCTCCCTCACTGTGGGAAGAACTGCGCAGGTGCAGCCCTGCTGCACTGATGTGCATACACAGTTCCATCTGGAACTGCGCATGCGCATCCTCCCAGGCTGTGGGAAATTTTTTCCATTGGACCCGGGCCGTGGTCCTCAAAAGGTTGAGGACCGCTGCTCTACAGAATTATACCTAATCCCAAACCTTTCCTAACTCTTCTGTCTTTAATCCAGAAAATTTCTTGAAATTTCTCTGGTGCCATCTCCATTATGCTAGCAAGACTGTCATCAATTCTAGCTGTGGTTTCATTATCGTGTATCACGTTGTTGATCGGAAATGTACAAATTAATATGTTTATCTCTCTGTATCTACACACATACACCTGCGTTTTCTATCTTTCCATCTGCGGTTTCTCTAAAATTAGGTAAAACAAGAGAGATTAACTTTTCTTATCCTTGAAAAATCTGACTTTAGAGAATGTTGTTGGATTTTACCTGTGGGTAGCAAAGATTGCAATCAGTAGAGTAGCAGCTGGATGGATCGCTGCCTAACTGAGATTTCTCTTCTTGACTCAGATTCCTGGAATGTTGAACATAAAACTTTTTGTGATGTAGTTTTTTTTTTAATTGCACAATCTTAGGAGAGGCGTATCTTAGTGGGAGTATAAAGCACTAAAGGCACTGAACGACAGAGCCACTTGTATACTGCTTTGAGACTCTCTGAAAAATGTAATACTTTTCAAACCCCCCTCCCCAGCTGCCCCTCTGCATCTGAAGCACCAAGACAAGAGTCACAGGATCGTTGGGCTTACAGCAGAATGGGTGACAATGAAAAGCTGAAATTTATGAGAATCAACTATAACAAATTAAAATGGACTGACTTGGGCTGCAATCCTACACTCACTTACCTGAGAGTAACCCCAAAATGTCTAAGAAAGCATGCATAGGTTGGGGTAAGGCAGAATCCTATACTTGATTGCTTGGTTGTTTAATTCCTTAAGGACCCAATCCCATCCAACTTTACAATGCAGCCACAATACAGTCCCAAGATAAGGGGGAAAATTTTCTTTTCCTTGAGGAAATCTCCATGACTAGATGCATCACACACCCCACTGACATGGCTTAATCAATACTAGAAAGTTGAAAAGGATTAGACCCAGTGGTGGGCTCCAGCAGATTCGCACATACTCTACAGAACCAAAAAAGAAATAGGACGTATAAAGTTTAAAAACAGCCATTTAAAAGTGCCTGCCAGACAGGCATAGAACCGGTTGTTAATTTCTTTGAATCCCATCACTGATTAGACCCTAAATTATTTGTATCCCACCTTTTCCTCTGAATGAATGGAAGTATTTGGAAGGATTTCCCATGTAACTAAATGAGGCTTACTTCTGACATGCATAGGAATCAGCTGATGGATGCAATTTTTCCATTGCATGTGTCTTTCTTGCTGGCCAAATGCATGCTTCTTGGAAGCTATTTTTCAGTGTCCCTTTTCATGTGGGAAAGCCTGTTCATGCTGACATACATGAACCCCCAAGCAGTTTCGGCTGCAGGGTATCTGACATCTTTAACATGCTAGTTTTCTGTAGGCAGTCAGAAGTGGGAAGGATTAATGGGAATAACATCCAAGCATGGAACATATGACTGCAACTGGTCCTCCAGGAAATATTTTACTATTTGATTCTGCTTCTTAAGCCTGGTTCTAAGTCTTAATCCTCATGGGAGATTTCAGTTGACAAAGGGGGTAATGATGTGATGGAATGGCATTTGAAGCGCCCTCCCAAATTCTAGTCGTTTCCATATCTCAGACAGTGCTAGGACTGGGCCAATAATTTTCTGTCATCATCACCTCCTTTGGGATCCTCCCATGCACCTTCCCCTCCACTGAAGTTTCAGTCCTGACTCCTCCTTCCACCCACAACAAATTCAGATTTTTCTTCTGTTTTACAAGGTGTCTGGTGGAACTGGAAAAACCACCGAAACACAATGCCCAGCAAGATGTTGGGTTAGATTTAGATTTACCAGTCTGAGCCATTTGATAAATCCACCTGAAAATCGGCAACTCTCCAATTACCAAAACTTCCTTATCCAAATCTCACTAGTTGGGACTCTCCTAGCTTGTATCTGTATTCTGTACAGAGAAGTTCTCTTTTGATTCTGCAAAGTCTCAACGTGTTATTTGAAGGCACTTGATACAGCCATTTTGCTGAAGTTAAGCTGGACAGTGACTGGTTGGGAGACTGCATTCAAAATCCTAAATATATTGCTTTAAGTTCTAAGGAAGAAAGGTGGGGTGTAAGTGAAAGGAATATATAAAGTCAGAAGCTGCCCATATTAGAGGTGCAATCCTATCCATGTCTCCTGAGAAGTATGCCCCATTATGTTCAATGGGTCGTACTCCCAGGAAAGTGTTCTTAGGATTGCAGCCTTGGACTGCATTTCAAATAAGCAAAGCAGGTATGGGACTGGGGATTAATTACTTTCCCCACTGAGATATTGCTGAATATGGAAAACGTACGGAAAACAATATGCTTTCTAAACTATGGAAAATGTATCAACACAGCATTAAAACAGGATTTAAATACACTTATTTCCCAGAGCCATTGACTGAGAGTGAGATCCTGACCAATTTAGGCCAGACTACACTATTAAGACACCAAATTACATTTAGGTTTAACACAGGCAACAAAGGTGACCTCTTTTAAACACATGAAACCTTCTGAACACATCTTTCCTCCCTTGTCAGACTTTTTGTCAATCTTGGTTAAAAAAACAAAGCAAAACACTGCTACCCATTGCAAATTTGGATGACAGGAAAAAGTTCCTGCACAGCCCTCATGATGAGCAACCAGCTAATCTCAGATTATACATAACCATTACAACTTGTAAACCGTGATGGAGTTTTCCTCCAGAAATCTGTCCAATTCTCTTTCAAAGGCATTTAGGCCAGACGCCATCACCACATCCTGCGGCAAGGAGTTCCACAGATTAATTACATGCTGGGTAAAGAAATGTTTTCTTTTCTATGCAGGTTCATCCAGAGCTAAGTGTGCATATGTTGGCAACTTCATCATATTTTGAGCAGGCACCTTAAAAGCCCAGAGTCTTTGGAGGTCTGCCCATGAAAGTCAATTCAACTTTGAACAAGCCCTAGTGTGTCTTTGGATACCTCATGTTCCTGGCATGTAACATGAAAGATAATGATCACTTCTTCATCAAAGGTGTGTCAGTTTCCCATTAGAAAAAGTTCATAGTACACTTTGGAGGTGCTGTGCAAGCATCACTACTGTCATTACATATTACAGAGAACTAACTTTGGCAACTAGAAAACTGAAATTTCTTATGATATAATATTCCCTTCAATATCATTTATGGGAAATGTAGAATTTAATTAGTAGATGTGACATGTCCATCACAACGCCAGGATTCTATCCCCATTTCAGGGATGAAGTCCAGAAGGGTACAATGTAGTAGGAGCCATAATAGGAGAGGATGCCCCTTAAAACAATCTTTTAATTGTTATACTCTTTTGTAATGACATTATAGTACTTATAACTGAATAAATACACATTTTTTCCTTTGTTACTCTGGTTTAATAAAGGTCTCCTTTTTCCGTCGCCTGATTCTACATTTTTAAACAAGTTGGGGCAGAGCCTGTGGTTTTGTAAAAGCCATGCATACTAACATATTCCTCCTAAGAATAGGTGATGATGATGGTGATGGTGATGATGATATCTATTTTATGCCTTCATACCTGGGCTGGACCCTGTTTTCTGCACCTGAAATAGCAGTTCCATAAGTAGAAAAACAGCAGCAAAAGCTTTCCCATCCAAGAGATAAAGTGATGGGAAACACAGTATTTGCTAAATGTCAGGAAAGTCCAACTACTGTTTAAGACAAACAGGAAAAAAGGTGGCAATTCTTTAATCAGCCCAATCTGAAACAGTCAGGAAGAATAAACCAGTTTGGTGAAATTTATTAGTACAGTGGCGCCTCACTTAAAGAGCTTAATTCATTCTGGAGGCATGCTCTTTAAGTGAAACGCTCTTTGAGTGAAGCAGATTTTCCCATAGGAAATAATGGAAACTCAGACGATTGGTTCCACAATCCAAAAAAAAATTCATATAAAAATATTAACTGTTTATAAAAATGATTACAAAACATTGCAATATAACACTGTACAAAGCACTGTAATATATAGTAACAAACAACACTGCAATAAAGAAAATACTGCACAGTACTGAACTGAACTGTACCTTTGAAAACCTTCATGGCTGGTGTGAGGGTTACAGAGAGGGGATGACTTTCACAATCACTAATGGAGTCACTGCTATCCATTGGCTCAGTGGAATCTATTATCTTTTTGTGCAACTTGAACATTCCCAAGCTGCTGACGGGGAGCAGCACTAGAACACTGATAAGGCACACCTTCCATGCTGCCACACACAGATCCCACATACAGACCTGACAGGCTGCTCCCCCTGGACATCCCATGAGTTCCCTGGCAATGGAAGCCTATTCCAAACTTTGCCTAGGGCCCCACTGTAGCTCAAGCTAGTCTCCTCGTCCCAAGTGTGAGTTCCCTTGCCATGGAAGCCTGTTCCAAACTTCCTCAGAAGTGATCTTTATTCAAGACAGTGCTCTTTAAGCAAGTCAAAATTTCTGAGAAAATTTTGCTCTTTATACAAAACGCTCTTTATTCAAGATGCTCTTTATTCAAGGTACCACTGTATTAAGAAATGCTATTTAAGACTCTTTGGCCAGAATTTTTTCACCAAGTTTTAGTCTTTGCACATATACATATGTAAGCTTGTGACCTCAAAGTTTGGCCTGAATGACCCTGGTGCTTTTTCAGGTCAAAGCTGGATTTGATCATCTCTTGCTATGCTGACAATCTGGAGTCACTGGTCCTCATGACGTGCATGTAAACTAAACAGGCCCAAGGCTATTCTGGACTCAGAGAGGCCTCACTGCAATGATGAGGATCCTCAGATGCCAGAAGGAGTCTCTGAGGTGTTGCAGCAGGTTAAGCAATTAACCGCCTCATTGAGCTTGTATAAAGCTGGGAAGTGTTGCAAGATAGGTGTGGCTTGTGGGATTCAGGCAAGTTTAGGTGATGTGGAAATCTTGTGCAGAAAATGTGCAGGATGCAGGACTTGTTGGTTATTGATGTATTTATTTAAATGTTATTTCCTGCCTTTCTGAAGCTAAAGGTAGCTAACAAGAGTTCACAATAAATGACACTCAATAAATGTAAAACATCATATAAAAATGCAATACTCAGATTCAAACAATTAATCCAGAAAATCCAAAACCATCAACACAGAGATCCCTTAATTTCATGGCAGCATAGAGAAGATTCTACTTAAAACAGTAATATAAGTCTGGACTAAATTAGTTTGGACTAAATCCAGACTAAAAGCATCCAAACAACCACATTAAATACAAATAGGATTATAAGCAGTAGGGATAAAAGAAACTCCCTACCACCTATTCACATTTAAGCAGCCAACTGACACAAGCATTTCTTCAGCCCTCAGAATACCTCTAATGAGGAGCTGTTCTTACTGGCATTTAGAGATTATCTCTTAAACTTGGAGGTTGCATACAGTCAACCTGTGATTGACAATTCCTCCATAAATCTGTCCAATCACCTTTTAAAAACATTTTTAGACAGCCAGATACCATCATCGAAGCCTGTGGCAAGGATGTCACACGATGCCACCTATTAATTACACACTGAGTAAAGAAATATTTCTTTTGGTCTATTCTGACTCTCCTGCCTGTCAATTTTGTCCAGAGTCCATTCTTATAGGACAAATGGGGATCTCCCTAACTGGAGATCTTCAAGCAGTGGCTCTAGGAGTGCTCTGGGAGGATTTCCTACTACAGGTGGAGGTTGGACTAGATGACCTTATGGGTCACTTCCAAATCAGATTCTGTTATTCTTGACTTTACCTTCAAAACTTTCCATCTTTATGCTCCTCTCCCTAAATCTCTCTGCCCTCTTATCAGAACACATGATATGATATTCATTGTCCAGTTCTGGTCTTTTGATCTTCACTTGCCTAATGATGTCACTTGCCATCCTCACAACTCCTACCTTCACTTGCCACCCTCATATCTCCTACCTCCTCAGATTCCCCCATTCTTTTCTGCTCCTTATGACTGAGAGCACAATTCTAACCATGTCTACTTAAAAGTAAGCCCCATTGGGTTCAATGTTTCTTACTCCCCGGAAAGTGTTTTTAGGATTGCAGCCTTAGGATGCAATCCAGAGTAACTACGTGGAGTCCTTGCTCCAGTGTAAGAACAATTTGCTCTGGATTGCAATATGAATTTCCCATAGGTTTTCACTAGATGGTGTAGTAACTACGGGTACATGTAATGTCTCTTACATGCTCCCGTAGTTACTCTGGATTGTAGGGCCAGTTTATTTATTTAACATATGGCATACAATAAATGGACATATGCAGTGGTGGGATTCAAATAAATTAACAATAGGTTCTGTGTCCATAGAACAACAGGTTCTAAGTCCCATTAGTAACCAGTTCTCTGAACCAGGCGCTCATTAGTAAAGTGTTCTATAGAACCTGTGAGAACCCCTGAAGCTCATCACTGGACATGCGGTAAAACAAATGCCAGTGTCCAATCCAGCTATTCAAGGACAGAGTGGCCTACAATGAAAAAAATCAAACATTGGGCCATATAAGCTATGCTTTAGTGACACTTCTTTCCAGCATTCCTGTGAAGCCTTGTTCCCCGGTCTCTACGCCCCCCCCACCCCAATTCTCCCTATGATGAAGCCCATACTTGAAATAACTGCATATTATCCCATTGTTTTCCCTGCCATCACTTCCCTCCCTTTCCTCTGTTTTTCTTTCCTCTGTTTTCTCCCAGATTTGGTTTGCAAGCTCTCAAGGATAATGACCTTTCTTCTTATTCTTTGTAAAGTGCCTTACATTTCTGCTCTGCCCTCATGTATTATTTTAAATACATGCATGGCCTGCATCCTAAATTTCACCCTAGCAGATCATTAAGAACCTGAGAAGGCCAGCCTCATGTCTTGTTCCCTTGTTTCCAGTTCATCATGAAATCTATGACTTTGGAGTTTTGAAATGAGCATGTACTCGTAGGATTTTTCATGCTGCTTGTCAATGTGATTGATACAGTGTGATTGACTAGTTAGGGGATGGTTGCAGTTCAAAGGGAATGCAGTAGGAGTTCATTTTCCTTTCCCTATTTTTTGCCGTTTATGCCGTTTTTATACAAGTAGCTGGGATTAATCATCCCAGGATGAATTGCACCATTTTGTATACTAACTGGGTATACCAATCTGTAGGTTTGTCTGTACTATTGGGGCTTACTCCTTCCAAAGTATTGATGCCAATTTTATTATTACTCCAAACTACATGAAACATAGTTGTTAACTGATTTCAACTGATGTTAACATAGTTGTTAACTGATGTTAATGATGAAATTAACAACAACGGGCAAAATCCAGAGCAGTTACGGGTGCCCACAGTTACAGCACCCTCTAATGTTATCTTATGGGAAATCACCTTAACTGCTCTGGAGCAAAGAGCTTAATTTGACTTTAGGATAGGGGCCAACACTTTACTGATGTTAAGTGTTAGCCTGAGACCTAAATATCAACTAGATAAAGTATTGGCACAGTGTGTACAATGTTCTTAAAAGTACCACTTTTTGCAGATCTAGTGTATTATTTCACTAAGCTACATTGTGTAAAGTAATTCACAAAATGTTTTGAAATTGTTCCAAGTACCCCAATAACAATGGGGACAACTTTGGTGTGTTTTGTCCATAGTCATCTGATTTCAAGGACTGTCCTGTCTCAATATTTTACGATTTTTTTCAAGTTATTTTTCTTAGGCTCTGTCATCTCCAGGAATTGCAATGTCAACTAGCCAGATGTTTTGATTTTCTGAAAATCAGGTGTATTATGTTCCAGGTATCAGTCCATTTGAAATTAAAGTCCCACTGGATCTTGACATGTTCATTCTCCAACAACTTCTTGTTCTTCTCCAGCAACAAATTCCCAAACATCTTCTTGATGCTGCCAAATTCTATTTTTTACATAATGATCAGTGGATTAACTTTGAAACATGATTCTGTTTCATACTATGAAAATGTCTGTGCAGTCTATATCCTAAGAATGCAAGGAGATGATGCAGTCTCATATTTTCTTGGCAATGTTAGGGTTTTCAATTATTTTCCAGTTTTTAACAATATTACTATTAATATTTCTATTTCCCAGCAACAAGCTCAAAGCCATCCAGGAAGTTTCATGCTAGGCAGGCATTTGAGCCTCAGTCGTCCAAGTCTAAATCCACCTCCAGAACCATCTTTGCTGTCCCATGTTCTAATTTAGAAATAATTAAATTATATTTTGAATTCTTGTTCATACTGTCCTTTAGGTTCAGAACCATCTACAGTGTAACTTTTAGCTTCAGATCTTGGCATGGAAAGAAAAGGTCATGCACACTATCCCTCAAGCAGGTACCATAACGTATGTATTTCTCATATATCAAATAAACAGCCTCACAGTCACTCTTTACTTTGAACCAAGAAAAAATTGTCTCTATATTTTGTAATCTGGGTGTATTTGCATTCTGTTGTATACTTCCCAGTATATACTCTCTGGCCATCAGCCATTTAAAAAAATTGTTAATTACCGAAAGCAGATCCAGATGTTGTCTGAATGTCTTTCTACATCAAGGCTAACAAACTTCTGAAACAAAACAATGGCATTTTTAAAGGCAATTATCATGTTGCTATAAAGAGTGCGACCTCATGTGGGCAAAAAGAGACACAGCCACAGGTTTTGTTTGGTTGTGAAAGGTGTCCATGCAGGAAAAAGAAACAAGAAATATTTCCAAAAACATCCAAAAATAACCGTATAAACTAAATTCTGTGGCTTACAACAGGGCCAGGGCAAGTATATGCCCTCTTTCTCTAGGACATGTTGGAGTTTAGCCTTGAGTCCCAATGTCCTCCTTTTCTTTGTATCCAGGAAGCATGAAGCCTTCTGTAACTGATAACGTATATATAATAAATTAAATGCAATAATTTCAGGGGTCGTTTTGAGGGGCTACGCACCTGTGTGGAGTACTGGCACCTCTGTATGAGTACTGGCACTTCTGGGGGTGAGCACTTGAACACACACACAGAGGTGAGTACCTGTGAATAACGGCAGGTGAGAACCGGCACCTGTTTTTCCTGAAAAATAGCACTGAAGTGTTTAAATTTAATAATAAGTAAGAAGTCTAGCCTGAGTTTTCCTGCACGCAACAGTTAACCAGATGGACTGGTGAGGAGGCGGCTCTGCACAGCGGCTCCCTTGAAGTCATGCACACCAGTGTGACCACCATGGTGGGGTCTTGGTACCCTCACAGTATGCTACTGCATCTGTGCATTCTGCATTATGGATAATTAAAAACACAGGCTTCTTTCAAGCCAGCCCAGCATTCTTTATCAGCATTTTTGCCTAAGGAGGAAACACCCTCAAGTATAAAATAACAGAACAAGAACAGACATCTTCTTGGAGACTTTTGGACTTATACTTCATTGCTTTATAAGCTTTTAGTAGAAAGATGTGCCACTCCCCAGACAAGGCAATAATTCACAATTTAAATGCTTATTTAGTCTTATTCTTTTATGACCCCTGCAATTAAGTGCAAAGATTTGGTGAATACACTCCATGTACTTAAAAAAGGTGAGGGGGAGCCTTCTATTCTTCCTTCCCATTTGAAATCATCTTCATTCAAAACAGTTTGGTCTTGTACAATAGACTGCAGCTTCTCCTGCTCCAATGGGAGTTCATGCTCTGTGAAACTTCACCTGTTGATTGACAGAAACAAAATAATCTGGGCATGACACACACACCTAGATGTGATGATGGTAACAAGCTAAGATGACCTTACACAGGATTGTAGATTCACAGATGACAATGACTAATATTCATGCTCACTAAATGGAATTCAATATCAAGGGAGGAAATCAAGGATCAGTCACAACCAAGATGCACACAGTTCTCTGTTGTTATTATTATTATTATTAATAGATATTTTCAGACTGTTTTGCAACCAAAGCAACATACAAGTTGGATTGTGAGAGAAAATAGCCTATGGGCGCAATCCAGAGTAACTATGGGGAGTCCTTGCTCCAGAGTAAGAACAAGTTACTCTGGATTGCAATATGAATTTCCCATAGGTTTTCATTAGATGGTGCAGTAACTACGGGTGCACGTAATGTCTCTTATGTGCTCCCGTAGTTACTCTGGATTGTAGCCTTATACTAAGTCACAACCATGACGGTACTGTCCAAATCATGTCCACTCAGCAGTCCTGTTGAATTTAGTGGGACTTACTCCCTGGTAAGTGAGCATAGGCTGTTTAGAAGTACTGTCCATTTTGACTGGCAGCAGCTGTCAGTGGTTGTAAATCTTTCATAGAGATGGGGGTGGTCACCTGCAGTTTCTGGTGGAGGGGCAAGGAAGTGATGATAGATGAAAGGAAATGATACCAACTGTCAGGTGACATCTTCATAGCTTGAAATCTGGACCAGACCAGCTAAGACACTGGTTCCCCATCTGCAGCCCATGGACCACAGGTGGTTCTTGAGACCCTGAGAAAGACAGCCTGACTTTATTGGGGTTTTACATTGTCATTTTATATTTGCAACAACTTTTAACTGAGCGGAGGCTGGTGTGTTGTGATTTTAGTTGTTTTTCTTATTATTCAGGTTGTTGGAATGTTTTTTTTAAATATTGTTTGTTTAAATATTGTACTGTTTTTTATCCATGTTGTGTTCCATTGTTAGCCACCTTGACTCCCCTTGAGTGGAGAAATGTGGGGTATTAATTCATAATTCATTAATTATGTGGGATATTAATTCATAAATGTGGGGTATTATTTCATAATTAATTAATTAGGGATCTACACTGTTCAGATAGTTCTGTATTTTGATATTTAAAATTGCAACCCTCTTCAAAAGCAATTATTGAAAGGCAGGATATTGACAAGAAGAAATTCTTAGATCCATCAACTACCATATCTAATTCAGCAGTTGTAATCTTAACTAGTTCCCCAGCATGATATATTGTTTTCTTACTAGAATCTATCAGGGAGCCAATTATGCAAAACATATAAATTATTTATGTCATTCTCCCTGCAGAGGGCAGGATTTCCTATCTCTTGCTGTTCTACACACCTGCAATAAACAAGTTAGAATTACTCTTTTCCCCTATCCTGAGGGCTTCTCCCCATAACCAAAATAGAACCATCAGTGATTTATCTTGGCCTTCATCCCTCCTTAAAAGATTATATAAGACCTGATGGCCTCGTATAAAGTTAGCCTGAAGAAGGTGAAACTCCTACCCTCCATAGTCTATCATTAAACATCTGACCACAGTGTGAGCTGGTTAGAAACTTCAGGTATTGGGGAGGATGACTCAGGCTCAGCATGACAAATAATAGTAACACGTTAGGAGAAAGGGGGCATTGGGTTCAATTTTCCACTCTGCTTTGAAGTTGATTGGGTTACCATGTCCCAAAATAAAAATGCAAAAATAAAAGTTTATGCATCTCTATATTGATTGATTGGTTTTGAATGAATGTATTGGTTTTTATTCTGGTTTTCCTAAAAACATACAGTGGCTCACAGCAGAAATTACAAATATAAAATCTCTGTAAAATACAATGAAAAAGAGTATTAAAAACAGCCTAAAATAGAGCACACCAACCCATCCAGTTTGCTACAAGCCCAGGTGGACGGCTCCACAGTTCCCCATTCAGCACGTAACAAATTAGAGCCTTTGCCCAAGGGAAACTCCGCAAAGGCCAGATGACTGGGTGGTGGTCCAGATTCAGCCCCACAGGCTATGGTTTGCCAACACCCAGTTAAAACACTAAAAGACAGTTTTTTTTAAAATTCAGCAACAAAATGGATTTCGAAAGCAGAGTTGAAAGGGGAGTCGTCAGTGGAATAGCTAGAGGGGGATAGCTAGGACAGAGATTCACCCTTCAAAGCCAGATTTGTATGGCACAATTTTTCTCACTGCATCTGGAATGGCTCCAAAAGAAAGATACTACCTGCAAGACTGACTGCTCTTTCCCCCCCCCCCCCAGCTATGCCACTGAGAGTGCTTTTCCAAACAAAAAACAAGTTTGGACACTTCCAGCCTTTCCTGTGCCAAAAAAGGACAGTTTTCTTGGTGGAGATAAATATAATGAAAGGCTCTACGTTGTGAAGCTCTGGCAGTTCGTTGTGTATTGGGAAGGGGGGTGATTCACTGAATGCAGACCTTTGATATTCTATTCTTGTCATCAGGAGCTCAGTGGGAGTTAAGATTGGGCTGAGTTATATTATTCATCAAGTATATATCTCTGAGTTTGTCATAGGGTCACGGTGAGCAAAAGGAAATCAAATTTAGGAGATCAGGCCAGAGAAAAACAATGAATGACGCCATTCCCAAGTAACAACCAACAGGAAATATATTGAAAGCACTGAATTAAGAAATGCCTGGATGGTGACACGTGTGGGAGAAGAACTGATAAACAACAATACACAAAGCAAGAGAAAAATAAATAAGAAATACAGGAACAGTCAGAAAAAAATGGACTAAGTGTATTGCTTTTTAATGACAAAAATATGGCAAAAGATTTTCTCTGAATAAAAATTTGTGTCATGAACCAGATTAACAGCCGATATAATAGGCAGCCCAATCTTAAGCTTCCCATAGGCAGCCTCCAAGAAAACGGGCAGCCCAAAATGGGTACCTCTGTATCAGGCGAGAACCAAAGCAGCCAGTTTTCCTTGTTGGAAGGGAACTTGTATCCCCTTCCCTCGGGGAAAGCCTCAAGCCCTACAATTGGGCTTCTCTGCACTGGCTATTTTGCTGGCACAGACTTGATAGACTTCATGGTGGGCCTTCTGGCCCGACATGGGTCGGGACATTGCACAGATCGGGAAGACTGACAAGCACAATGTTGCTTAGCACATACCGGTGTCCCAGCACTTCTGCGTGGAGACAACTGCTTATGCTGGTCAAACACACTTTCCATCAGCAGCCCATACAGATTGGGCTGTGTGTGTGTGTGTGTGTGTGTGTGTGTGTGTGTGTGTGTGTGTATATATATATATATATATATATATATATATATATATATATATATATATATATATATATATATATATATATATATAAGATACTAGAAGTCAAAGCTGCCTACAGAAGACTACAGAGAGCTGCCTACAGTAAACCTTTAAATACATATTATTCTGTGATTGAAGTAGGAAATGTTTCCTTTTGATGAAGAAAGTAACTGAAATTTGATGAAAAGAAAGAAACCCTAACCTAACATTACTGAAGGAAGAAAGGAATTGAAAACTAAATATTCCTGTCCTCTCTCTTAGAAGTTGAGGAGAATTTCCTCTGAGGTTTGACCTTTCCTTCTGATAGCTGATGTTCCCAAAAGATTATATTTAGCACAATCCTAACCATGTCTACTCAAAAGCTTCATTGTGTTCAATGAGTCTTACTCCCAGGAAAGTGTCTTTAGGATTGCAGCCATTATCTTCTAAGGCAGGCTTGTGCTTTGTCTACACTGGTATAACCCAAGAGCTGTCTTCATTTTTCCACATTACAGGTGAATTAAATCAAAATAACCTACAATTAAATGAACATGGTTAAGTCAAGGAGCTTATGTACACTGCCATAATTTTAGTCAAATGCTCGTTGAATTTCTGACATAATTCTCCTTTCCCACTTCTCACTTCTCTGCAAAGCACTGATTAGCTCAGGAGTCAGGGAACTTTACCTTTTACCCCAAAATATATTTAGATATGCCAGCATTACCCCCTTAATTTGAAAGGAAGAAAATAATATATTATTAATTATTTGTATTCAAAATTTTATTGAATCTCTTAAAAAAAACCGGACCTTTTTTAAATGTAGGACAAAATGTAGGATGTGTTCCTACAGTGCTCAGACCTAGCCATGCAAAGCAGTGGCTGGCTCAAACTCTTCCCCAGTGCCCCGTCCATTACCCCCAGGAATTTCATTTTTACCCCATTTGGGGTAATTTATCCCTGTTCCCTGACCACTGGATTAGCTAGTTTTTGCATCAGATATAAAGACCTTTTCTCTTCCAGACCAGTTTTCAAAGTGTTTTTTTTAAAAAGTGAAGAAAATATTCCAAAGAAGAACGAAGAATCTATTGAACAGATGACCGCAGAGGAGCAGGTCTCCGTCAGTCTTGAAAGACTATGGTATCGTGCTCGGCGCAGCATACGCTGCATGCAAAGCATGAAAGCCTGGGTTGGATTGTTATGGAGGATAGGCTGTTACCCAAGCAGCAAATCCCCCCTCTCCACGCCACTGAATTAATCCAGTGGAAAGGCAGAGCCGATACGATTGGATCCAGCTGGCGTTGCAGAGCTGGGCTAAGGACAGGAGCTCACCCTGTCTTGTGGGGCCGACCCGGGTCTCGAACCCTGGCCTGCTGGTTAACAGGCACAGCGTCTTAACTGGTTGCACCACCGCAGAGGAGAATGTTTTTTTTAAAAAGCAGACAGAATGACAGTTTCTGATTTGGAGATTTTTTTGACCTGTTTTTGATCAATTTTTGTTCTGGGTGTTTTGTGAGAAGCAAAGTGGGGGAGAAGCCAAGGTTAGCCGGAAACAGAAATGAAAAACTTACACCCATTTTCTGCATGAATGTCTATAAGCAGCATTAAGTAATTGAACAGATAACAGGAAACGGGAAAGCAGACGATAAGAATATGGTGCTTTCCCCTGTTGCTCTACCTAACTCTATTGCTGAATGCAATTATTCACATCAGGTGGATGAGAGTGCCCTACTTCCACTAGGAACAACTTGAATTCACCTGCAAGCCCAAATTTTCCTTTTTGCTCATTAGCATCAGAAGAAGTTCTTCACTTGGATGTACATAACCAGTGTCATCTGTGGGTGGGGGAATTTTAACCAAAAACCTCCCTGTGGGACATACTGGAATGCTGTCTTATGAAAAGCCTTCCTACTCCTACAGACTTGGAGACAGTAAGACTGACAAAATGCAGGAACATTCACAAAACAAAATGTGGACACGTCCTGGTCTCAAGTTACACAATGCATGCAACAACTCCAGCAGCCTGGAACCTTCCAGGACCTTCGCGTCTACCATCTGAGGACCTCTATGCTACCTACCATTTTCCAGAAGAACCAAAAAGGTATGCTTTCCCTGCCTCGTGATCAGCCAGTCATTACACCTGAAGTTGCTGAAGAGCATGAGGGTTGCATCAATTAATTCATTGAGACATACCAATTACCATAAGGAGTAACAAGTGTATCTTGTATTATTTTGAAAGAGGCTTGGGTAGCTTATTTAGCTGGAAAGTGACAAATGAATGTGTTATATCAATTAATTTAATTAATAGACTAAAACAACACACTAAATCAGGGGTGGGCAAACTGGGCCACTTTAGGACTCTTGTAAAAGAGTGTAATCAGACCACACACAGCATCCTCAAGCCACATAATTTTTTCCAGATGACTTGGAATCACTTTCCAGAGTGCAGGTTGGCACCCCTTCAAGGTGTGGTACCTGGGACAATCTCTCTTCAGAGAGGTTCTTAACCCCAAACTGCCAGTCAACCTATAGCATTTTCTCTTTCTCTCCACCTATCCTCCTCCAATGGAAACTGCAGAGTGAACTTTGGCTATTGGGAGTACTGTATGTCTCCCAATCATTCACTTCCATTGATAAAACATCAACTGATCATCCTGAACTAGTAGCCATTGATCAATGAATATAATAAAGGAATGATGCTGCAGCAAGCCTTTGTGACCAATATAATATATGCCTTCCAGTTTATGAAGGGGTAGCCATGTTACAGCCCAATCCTATGGTGCCTGTGGAAGCAGGACTCCCATGTGCCATAACAGTTACTGTAGGATCTCTGCATACAGATCCCTGCTATTTACTCAAGAGAAATGGGACACCTTGACTTCACCTTCCTTTGTGCAGGAAGCCCTTCTCCCCACCTCCCAATATGCCCCCCCCCTCGGCTCTCATGCTGGCGCATGATCCAGTCCTATTCTATCCCACCCATGAAGCAGTGATGCCAAAAAAGCAATGCTACTTCAGGGGATCTGAATCTGCAGGGGAGCAGATGAGAACAATTCCCTCATCCATGGTCAGCATTTATAGCATTCAGGGAAGGGCTACTCAAACCTGTGCTAGCTAAAAGCTGCAGCAGGTCATTGTTGACCCATGCCACAGATTTCAGTTCAGAAAGGAAGTAAGGATTTGGTGCCCAGCAGTGCCAATGAATCCGTTCCCTTCTGTGTTCTGGATTTGATCCACCCACCCCACCCTTTTCCCAGCAATTATCAACCCCCTCCCAGCTCCGTCCAGTATCTCTTGCTGATGTACCTGTTCCAGCACCAGCTTTTCCACCAACATTTTTGACAGCATTCTGAGTTGTGCACTGTTTGAGCACTTTTAAAAAACATGTGTGTGGCGGCCAGAGATAGGGCCTTCTCGGTGGTGGCACCCCAGCTTTGGAACTCCCTCCCCATAGAATTTAGGAAAGCTCCCTCAAAACAGAGCTTCAGGCGGAGCCTTAAAACCTTTTATTTTAAAAAAGCGTTTTAAACGGGGCAGAGGGTGGGGGCAGTGTGTTAGTGTTTTATTTTATTGTTTTAACAAATGTCTTTTAGCTTGTTTTTAATTCTTCCTAGTCTAATTATTCTAATTATATTTTAATTGTATTTTAATGATGTTTTAATTTGTATTTATTAGCAATTTTAATGATGTTTTATTCTTCATTGTTAGCCGCCTTGGGCTCCCCCTTATGGGGGAGGAAAGGCGGGGTATAAATTGAGTTAAATAAAAATAAAAAATGTTCTTACTGCTTTTGGGCTGTAAGCACCAGCAGAGGAACAGTAACAATATCAGACAATAAGTATAAAATTGGGCATTAACTGTACAGTTCAGATTGAAGAGTCTCAATATAATTGTCTTCATCTTCAAGGTGCCACACAACCCAATACAATGTGAGACATTATAGTATTTTGTGATTCCTTCTTCATTTATTACATGGGGGAGAGGAGGGATGATTTACAACAGTTAAGAGGTCACACTTATTCTGGTTACATCCAGCTAGGTACCTATGACACAGGCCCATATGTTTCCCTCCGTGAATCAACCCTGATTTGCTTCCTGCAGGATAGTCATGGGAATGTCTTTCTTAACATGTTTCCACGCCCAAGACGTGATCTTTCTCACAGGAACATATTGCACCACTCCTAGAAGATTTATTGCAGGGGTGACTGGCCACTTACAACTGAACAGTATCTTTTCTCCTCCATAGTATAGTATTATAAAGCTCCAAGTTGCAGCTTTAGTCGGGGAAGGTGTTCAGGAAGCTTGGACAAAGTAAGGGGAAATACCTCTTCTTGCTCCTCAGCAGCCAGTGATTCTCAGCTGCTAATGGTCAATCGTGTTTAAAAGGTAAAAACAGTCCCTGCAGTTTGTTCTGCTAGTTGTGAGAACACTAGGGTGCGGTGCTTATCTCCACTGCAAACCTAATGTGTAATAGTTTAACAGCGATGAACTTACCTCCATAGAAACACAGATGGCTGCAGATGCAGTGGCATCACTAGGGAATGTAGACTGCACCAGGTGACACCTTGGGGGTGACACCAAGATGACTCCTCATCCCATTTAAGGCTTCCCACACTGCCTTCTGCACTGCCTGAAATCAGGAGCTGCAGCACACCCAGCTGTTTCTCTGAATAGTGCCCCACATGCTATGTGCTAAGCCAGCTGTGGTGCTAATCAGCTGAGAAAACCAATTAAATTGCGCAATCCATGCTATACTGTACCCTGTAGTGCAGAAGGCTGCATGAAGCTAACCAAGTTGCTTGAGGAGCTTTCACAAGAGGAAGGGTTGAAAGTGATGCACCAACAAAGCAATATGGGGGAGGCCAAGGTACACACTGGATCACTTATGATCTTTACTGTCTCCACCATAATCTGGTTCCATGTCTCATACTAATCTGGGATTGCTGGCTGAAGGCACCAGAATTTTAGACCTACATGACTTCTCAGGTATCTCCTCAACCTCTTCATGCATTCCAGTCCCATTTGCTTGGAGAATCAGATGTTCTGCATAGGAGTCCTAGTACTGCTGCTATGTCTGGACTTTGTAGCCTCATAGCCCCTGGGAGTTGCTACTTCTTTCATTTCTTTTTAGGCCAAAGCATACTATGAATTCCAGAATCTTTTGTTTTTGGTTGAGGAAGTAACCTGGTTCTTCCTCCCTTATGGTCTGGACTCTGAGGCAAGAGATGATGACATTCAGTTACTTAACATCTATTTCCTTGTTCAGATGACATACAATTTCTTCCGCCTCATCTTTCTCTTCATAGCTCAGGAAGAAATCATCAACATGGGTCAGAATGTAGGTCCTTCTATTGCTTCTGCATATTGTGCAAAGACAGAGATCAGCTTTCTATGCATGCAGGCATCTGATGAGCATTTGATTCAGATTCTCATTCCATACTCTTGTTGCTTACTTTGGACCATAAATGCTCATTTATCACTCACGCACAATTGAACGTCTCTCATTTCTCCAAATCAGGGGGCTTGTCCCGTATAGATTTAGTCTCTCTTTCCAAGAAAAAAATGTGGATTTTTTTCCTTTTTTTTCCACATGGTTTCCTGGCTATTTCCACTTTCTGGTTTCTCTTCCAGCCTTGTTCAGCAAAAAAACAAAAAAATACAAAAGCCTGAGAGTAAGGATGGGGATCTAAAAGGCAGGATCAATTACTAGGAGCTATGGGTTCAAACTGGAAACATTTTTTGTGGGCCCCAAGTTCACAGCCAAGGTTTGTAGAATCTTAAGAGATTTACAGTGCAATCCTATTCATGTCTACTCAGAAGTAAGATCCATTGAGTTCAATGGGGCTAATTCCCAGGAAAGTGCTTTTAGGATTGCAGCCATAAATAAACTTTATTATAGACTTTATATCTCTATGCAGTGCTTTTTTCTAGAAATAAAGGTGGGGGTACTCACCACAAAGATGTTATTTGTAATCATAGGCATATTTACTTGGCGCCACAGAGATGCCAGGACTCAGTACCAATGAGTACCCCCTCCAAAAGACCCCAGAATGCAAAGCAATCAAAATGTGTGCTTTCAAAGCACATGTAAGTTAAGGGTAACCATATGACCAGGAAAACCTGGATTTGTCCGTATTTTTAGCCTCCTGTCCGGGTGTCCTACATTTTGGCTTCAGTTTTGAACTTTGCGATATCATGTCATATGTTGTTGGATTCGTACTGAAGAGCAGAATTCAATGCAAAAATCAGTTTTGAGATACCTCCTTCCTATCAAATGTTATGGCCAAAAAAACAAAAAAATATAAAAACCAAAAAGTCCATTTTTCGGCACTTTTTTAAGCGGGTAGGAATTTTTGCCTGGGAGTAGGAATTTTGGCCTTGGGGTTCAGGAATTTTGGGTTTGGCATCTGGTCACCCTGGAGTCAACTGACCAAATGAATCTAAGTACATTTTCATATAAAATTGCATACATGTAAGCCTATAAGTAAACAACAAAAATGAAAAGAACATTGTTACAAAAACTCTTGTTTTAGTAGATAGGATTTAGAAAAATAGTTTAGGAAAAAACAACATTTTTTATTTTTGCCATTGCAAATGGATTCCTTAGGCACAGGGCCCAGCTGGAATTGATTGGTTCAATAGACTAAGACAAACCCTGAAAGAAGGATATTGGGAGGAAAAATGTGGATAATGAGACATGCCCATGCCAGATCAACAAGGAAGAAGTCTCAGAGTAGACTGTTGAAGAAGGAAAAGTCTCTGGGATTGTCGGGAAGGAAGAATTCTGTCCATTGGAGTGCTTGCGGAATCAATAAGGTCAGCCTAGAAATTGAAGGAGTCTGGAAGGAAGGAATCAATGTTGAGAAGAATCAAGCGGCATTTACTCAACGGGTTGCATCACATTCTCAGGAAGACGGACACCGAAATTTGGCTGTGGTCCCAACGTGAACACGCCCTCTCAGGGTGCATATATAAACACTACCGTTTGCATCACAAAGGCAGAAGAGTGTGAGTCTGCATGAAACTTATTTTGGAAGTGTGCCCAATTCCACTTCTCCTGTTCTCCACAAAAACAGCATTGGCAATATGGGGTATCAAGAACAAGACTTGGGGGCAAGCAGAAGATTACCGAGATTGACTTTACTGGTGCTTCTGCAGCTAGTGATGGGTAAGTGCTGTCTGGGCTGCATGCGCAATTATTCCTTCCCAGAAGAAAACATGTACAGGTGCAACTGGGTAATTTGAATAGCAAGTGATTGGTGGCAGTTTGTATAATGGGTTTGAGTCTGAAAAGGCATCATCAGTTCCACCCCCTCCTAAGTAATGAGCATGTCATTCAGAGGATGTAATGGAATGAATGTGAGATGGTCCAGCTGCTGATAGTCAGACTTTGGATAGTGAGATGTGTGTCCCAGTCTCTAATTTTGAAATAGTATTTTTGCAGAGATCAATGTCCTTCATTTTTGGTGACCCAATAAAAGAAGAACAAGTTGGTTGGCTGACTTAGCTAATGTCATTGTTCTGGTCTATTTCAACCGCAGTGACATTCCTTAAAACCTTATTACTGTTACCAAAGCTAAGCTTTCCTTGAGATAAGAATAAAGCAAAGCAAACTAGCTTTGCAGGTATTTAACAACTGTGCACTCTAATGGAAATAATCTCTTAAGTCCTGGGACATCAAATACCTGCTGAGAAGATTGCTTTTGGTTGAGAGATCCTTCCGGAGAGCTCAGATCTGTGTGGTAAGCAGAATCTGCAAGACATTAATTGCTCTGCAAGTTAACCAAGATCAGACAGTTCAGATCCATGGCAAATATTAACTGCATGGCCATAGATTCTGCCTGGAGGAGATGCCTTGAATGCATTTTCAAATATAGAGATCATCAAGACTGAAACCTACTGCTCATTCGTAAGCATTGCATCATGGAGTATCACTGTTTGCTCTGAGCCTATTTTTAGATCTAGAGCCTGAATCAAGCTGTCAATATTGTCATTCTTGACTTTGTTTTCATCATGAGCCACACGACACAGACTGAAAAGTCACAGTAATGAGCAATCTTTTGAATATGTACTTGCATAATGTGAACACATAGTCTGAATATTTCTATATCAAGTTCTATTGTAATGATTCTGCCTTGTTCTAAGGAACAGATCTGAATCAGAAACCAGTATTTCCAGCCTCCAAGGGAAGAATTTGTATAAACCTGCCAGAACCCTGAGAATGGTTCTGAGACCCAGCTTTCTGACCTACTTTTTACCAAGACTGCAGTCCTAAAGACGCTTCCTTGGGAGAAACACCCATTGAACTCGATGGCGCTTACTTTTGAGTAGACATGGTTAGGATTGTGCTCCAAGTGTTGCTGGATAAATGCTGGAAACAGAACCCTTTTGGTACTGGCACCACATCCTAGGCAGCAAGGGATGGTTCCTCTCCTCCTGCTTTTAACCAATTGCTGAAAATGTTTGTTGTACCACAAGGCTTTTTGATCACTTTTGTTAGCTCATTGTTGGCAATCAGTATGGACACACTTTTAAAATTCTTTTTACAGACTTTTTACGGTTTTATACAAGTGTTTGTTGTATATGATTTTGAATTTGTTAAAATAATCTTGGTTGTTTTTGTCATCAACAATATTTTATGCCAAAGGCAAAAAAAAAGTGGTAAATCAGTTTTTCCAAGCCCCAGCCTGGGAGTTGGAACCAGGGTTTGGGACAATCCTACCACTCCCATGAGCTGTACTTAGTTTTCTGGTACACTACAGCTCTACTTGCCCCCAGATTGGCATAGCATGATGGTCTGAACAGCCGCAATTCCAATGGGGCACTGCACCATAGACATGATTTGTGTCATCCCAATCTGGGGATAAAAGGAGCCATGGCACACAGACTGTAAGCAGCATTTGTGACATGGAAAGCTTTCCCAGTGCACAGCAGTTTCCAATTTGGAGACTTGATAGATTGAATGAATGAGTAAGGAAGGGAGTAGCTAGGGAGTAGCTAGGGAGGGCGCAGGGGGGCAGTTGCATTGGACAATGAGCTTTTGGGGAGCTACAAGCTGAGCTTGACACTAGTTATTGGAAAGGTAATTTTTCATTGGAATGGTAATTTAATGGAAAATGCAATGAAACAATGCACTGGAATATCTGCATTCTATCAAAAGTTATAGCTAATTAACCAGAAAATGAAATCACAAATCATGTGGAACAAAAAGTAGATTTTCTTAACTCAAAACCTACTCAGACTGATTGCTCTGAGAGCCAATGGGATATAATTCTGATACTGTCTGGAACTAAGAAGGTGTTAATATGAATCACTTCCCATTTCCATATACATATATCATAATACAGTTACCCGTGCTAACAGGATATAAAGGCATTTCTAAGTGGTGCTCCTCTTACGTTTAGCAGGGAAAGAATAACAATTCCAGTTGGAACATAATTTTCATTTTAATACTTAATTAAGAGCACAATCCAGAGCAAGTTCAGCCTGCTCTGCCCTAACTGCTCTCTCCTAACTATTCTGTATCCAGAGCAGAAAGTTATGCTGAATCCAGAGAGTCAGGAAGCCTGTGCTGCCCTAACTGCTCCATAGCATGCTAAGTAATTGACACATGGGGAGGACTTGCTCCTGAGGAGACACCCCTCAGATCACACTGAACAAGGAACAGCTGTGGTGCCTACAGTGGTGACACGACTCTGCGTGTCACCCGGTGCAGAAGTCTGCGTGTCACCCCTGGGATGCACGCACCTCCCTACCTGGCTTCAGAAAGAGTACTGCGCAGGTATGATCTCTGATGCCTGCGCAGTACTTTTTGAAGCCTTTTGGCTTCAGAGTAGACTGTGCAGGCGTCAGAGTTGGTCTGAAGCCATTCCGCGTCTGAGGCGTCTGAAGCCATTGGGCTGCCGCTCCGCCTCCTGAGCAAGGCTGAATGGCTATGCAGAGGCACGGACTTCCTCCGCTCTAAGGAAGTCTCCTCTGAAGCTGCTCAGCATGCTCAATGTGTGTCTGCACAGTGCATCTCAGCAGGCCATTCGGGCCAAATCCGAGGACAAGTGGCAGCTTCTGGCTGCTGCTCCACCTTGGAGCAGGCCTGAATGGGCACGCTGACGCCGAGGGCCTGCCAAAGGACTGTCAAACTCCTCCACCGCATCACCCCATACAGAGCGTGTCACCCAATGCGGCCTGCACCAGCTGCACCAGTCTGGTGACTCCACTGGGTGCCTGCCTTAAAAGGAGTCGCTGATGAGATGCCAGTACATTCTACAGTGAATACAAGGGGCTTCTTGGAGTGGCCTGCTGTATCCTGAGGTTTGTGGGCAGCCGTAGTTTGTTCCATATCCTGAGGTTGAGAAGCAAGAGTTGCAGCTAGGCTGGCCAAGAACTCGGATTTTTGGTCAACACTGCCATTCTTACTCGGGCCTTATCATGGACCCCTATGGGTCTACTCATTACTATACCTGCTCCTGAGGTGGTATAACTCTGAGGGCTGGAAGAGGGCATTTCTGCCTTGGAAATAGGCTCTGGATACAGAGTAACTGCTCTGCCCTAGGCAATGCTAAACATGCCCTCAACATGCCTCTCCTGAGCTGCCTAGGCTGCCCCAGTTAGGGCAGAGCAGCTCCACTTCTCTTAGGGCACCCTATGTTGCCTTGCTCTGCCCTAAGCCTCTTCCAGAGTAACTGGGGTGGAGCATCTTGCAGTTGCTCCACCCTAGTGATAGATAGGGCACCCCAAGGGCTCGTATGTGGACAGATTAGTTGCTCTGGATTGTGCTGCCAATTTGATTTTGTTATTGCAGGTGGGGGCACAAAATCTTCTTTGATTCCAGATAGTAAATAGGTGTTATGGCTTTGCCACTAGCAGAGCAAATAAGTGGTGAACTGCTGAGGAGGAACAGGCAAGTTTTTCCCAGTTTTCTTTTTAAAAAAATACCTGAAGATGACATCACATTCAATTGTAACATCATTTCTGGAGCAACATTTTGAGCTTTGCACTGGACTACATGATCATTAGCTACGCCACTGGAAGTAGCTTTCATCCACAATCTATGCATTTTAAAATCAATATGAAGGGGAATAGACTTGGCCTCTACAAAAGAACTAGCATAAAGTGATTCTTGGGGTGTGGATTCTCCCGTCCTTCATTTCCAAGAATGTGGAAGTGTTGCCATTTTGAAAGAGCCTAAAGATGAAGGAAAAGTTAATCCCATATTGAGGATCCAAAAGCCTGAGATTGTGATAATTTACAAGACATAGTGGATTGGAGTGACTCTGGATTCTGTCCTCACTGTGACATTGCTTACATTTTGACTTCTCTCTTTCTTTTTAGATGCCTACCTAAGTGATGCTGCTAGTGGTGAGTGCTGATTCTCCTTTCCTTCATATTGCCCAAAATGGGTGGACAATATAAGACTTTGCAAATGTAAAGAGTCTAGATAATATGAAGAAAGGAAGTTTTGACCCAAAAGGCCAGTCCCAAATCCTATAAATAGGCTTAGTGCATGGTGACCATGTGTCCTTTTTCCCAGGACATGTACTCTTTTTTTGCCTTGTGTTCTGAAAAAAGTTTCCTCATCCTCCATTTCCTTCTGAGCTGGCAGCATGTGGCCTTCTAGTAATTAATAAATTATATGTAATAAATTATATGCAATAGTTTTAAATGTAATATTAGGTAATATAATGTTTAAATTCACCACACAAAAGCAGTATGTGTGAGTGTTTCTAACTTTTAATTTTGTCATATCCTACATTTTTCTTGGGTGTCGTACATTTCAGGGGGCCCTTGTCCTCTTTTCCAGTTATGACATATGATCACACTGTAAGACAGACACTAGCAACTTTACAAGGTGGTGATGCAGTCAAATAAAAGACTTTGTGCTCTGAAAGTGTTCTAAGATAGATATATCCTTTTTAAAAAAAATACATTAAAAATAATACCAATAACTCTTCCTCAGTGTGTGGAAAGCAAGGGTCTATGAACCGAATTGTAGGTGGGGAAGATTCGCAAGCTGGAGAATGGCCTTGGCAAGTCAGCATCATGCGGAATGGGAAGCATCACTGCGGAGGATCCCTCATCACAGACCAATGGGTCGTCACAGCCTCCCATTGCTTCCAACCGTAAGTACGGACTCAGGAGCATGCAGAGCTTCTACTGTTTAACAAGCAAGAAGCAAAATTCCACAAACATTATCAAAACTGAATCCTATTCTCAATATAAAATCACAAGAGCCCTCTTGGATAAGGCCAAAGCACTGTTTAATGCAATATCCTGTTTATCACACTGGCCAACCAGAAATAGGCATGAAGACAATGGTCCCCCCCACTGTGGTCCCCCAGCATCCTGGTATTCAGTGGTACACTGCCATTGAACATGGAGGTTCTGTTCAACCACTATGGCTAATTTCCACTGACTATCTTCCAGATGTATGCATTTGGCTACTCTTCCTGTAAACTCTATTTCCAGTAACCCCAGAGATCATTCTCTCTCTCTCTCTCTCTCTCTCTCTCTCTCTCTCCCCCCTTTAGGACAGATGAACCTGCCAAATTCTCAGTGTTGCTTGGAGCTGTGAAGCTGTCGGATCCAGGTCCTTACTCTGTCACCCTTGCCGTGAAACGCATCATCACCAATCCAACATACGAAGGGGATTTAAGAACCGGAGACATTGCTCTGGTGGAGATGGAGCAGCCTGTGAAATTCACAGAACGAATCATTCCCATCTGCCTCCCAAACACCAGTGTCGTCTTCCCTCCAGGGCACAAGTGCTGGGTCACTGGCTGGGGGGATGTACAAGGCAGAGGTGTGTGCAGGGAAAACAACTACTCATCCATCCCTTGAGCCCCTCTGTTGGAATGAATTCTGTTAAGAAGAAAATTGGGACAAACTACATGTTGCAAAAGTTAAAAACTCCACCCATGGGAAGCTGCACATTGATACAAGTGCATTTCCCAGGGCAAATGACAACACGGGGGGGGGGGGAGAATTGGCCCCTTCCCATAAACTACATTCCCAATCTGGATCACCCAATTCGGATCTCCCCTTGATGAGTGTTATTAATTAAACCCTTCGTCAGTCGAAGCTGATCAGACAAAGACTGATACTGTGCCTTTAACACCAAGTATCAGACCAAGTTAAGACTATGCCTTAAACAAAAATACAAACAAAAAAGGACAGAAGTACAACATTTTGGTCCTCAATTGACATTTGGCCTCGACCAAGTTGCAAAAGCTGGATCCAACATACAGAGTTTTGCCCAGAAGATATTTCAAAAATGATGACCCTCTGTAGTGAATGAAATGTTTCCAGGCCCTACAGAGCCCTAATGGATGAAAGCATCAGAACTGCCTACAAATTCTAAATCGCACAGGAATTTCCCTAGGAAATTTTTTTTATGTGCAAATCAGAAATTTGTTCTCAAGAGCCCAGGATGCTTCATTATTTTTTTCTGTTTCTCCACCTCTGAAATGATTGTCTTCCTTTTTCCCTCTTTACAGATGAACATGAAACCTCCAATATTTTACAGAAGTTAGAAGTCCCCATCATCAGCACAAACACCTGTAATGCCCTCTATCACCAAAACTCTGGACAGTCCCAGGGGACACGGGACATTAAAAGTGACATGATATGTGCTGGCTTCGCAGCGGGGAGACGGGATGCCTGCCAGGTGGGTCTTGGCTCTAATTCAGGTCCATCTACTGGATCAAGGCATACAAATGGAGGGTATGACAACCATGGGTTTTGTTTTTTTTTTTGACACCCTAATACAGATAAATGAAAAGGAAAAGGAAAAGCCTTTTGGTGGTTGTTCTTTACTTTCTCTTTTACCACTTTGGTTGTTGCTATAGTTAAACAATGGAAAATCAGAGCATCTTGCTGTTCTCCTTTGAATCTGACAGAATTGATACCAATCCACAGTAAAGATTTAAAAGAAAAGATTATAAAATGCAAAATAGTACTGAGACAGCAGACTTTGACAGTCTCTTCAGAAGCTCATGCCAGGACCTGGATTTCTAATCCTGTCTGTCCTTGATAGTATACAGAGATTTTGGTACCCCTGGTTAGGTGAGATTATGATCACTCCTCAATATCAAGCCAGATATTTGACAAGATCCTCTGGAGAAAACTTTGGATACCCTGTTCTTTGTAGAGAGTTGTAGAAGGACTTTCTTGTTGACATGTAAGGCTTATCCTTCTTCTTGTATAGCATCTTGCCAATATTGTGTAAACTATATATTAGTCACTTGGTGTCGCCCCCAAATGTTATTTGATTTCCCATAATCCAACTAGTTTCTTTCTGCACAGGGTGATTCTGGAGGACCACTGGCCTGCTTGATGGGTGACTCCTGGCTATTAGCAGGCGTAGTGAGCTGGGGAGAAGGGTGTGCCCAGAAGAACCGCCCTGGAGTTTATGCCCGCCTCACATATTACGAGTCTTGGATTCAGAGCATAGTACCAGAAATGAAATTTACAGCTGTGGGCACCAAAGGCCAAAAGCAGACTGTGATCAATCGAAGTGCCAACAGTGCTTCATCTGCAAGTTTTCATCTCACCTCCATCATCATGGCCAGTGTGCTGTTACTGCTATCTTCACAATAGACTTTTTTAAGAAAGGATGCTATTCTTCCTCCTGGAAAGAGCATTATGCAAATCCTGTACACCAAGCCTGGAACTGGCAAAGATAAGGCTTCTGGTTTTCTAGCGGACTGTTAAGTAGCATTAACAGAGCCATGCATTCATCAGATCTGATGAGGGAACACTCCTACCCTGTTCATCAGTATGAGAGACAGACTCAACCTTCCATTGCAACAAGAGATTTTTCTTCAGGGCATTGGAGCAGAAGTACATACAAGTGGGTATTATCTCCAGGCCTTCCCGGATTAGCTTTTGGAAGTGGGCTGGCAGGATTCTTGGGGTTTCAATTTTGAAAGCAGAAGTATGAAGTCTCTTATTGGGTTTCATCAAAGAAGAAAAGCTATGAGCTAGGATTCTGGGGGACCATCTCAGGCTTCAAGTAGGTGTTGCAGGATTTCTAGATTCTTGGTTCGGGGTTGGTTGGTTCTAGGCAGCAGAATTGTTAGGTTCTAGATCTCAATTGTGCCCCATCAACAGCTGAACAGCAGACAGAAAAGAGCAGAAGGACCTTCTCTTGACCTTGGAAATATAGTGCAGGAGAAACATCACCTGATCCTGGTGTCATCCCAAAAGGCAACTGCCAAAGAAATGCCCCTTCCAAGAAAGGCTTAACTTTAACTTCAACTTAAAGGCTATTCCTGGCTTCCAAAGTGGAGCCAGGACAGGTCAAGTCAGGAAAATGATGCAGTATGGCTCTGAACTGATTCAGGAAGCCTTTAAAGATATTTTAGATCGTTAATCACTGCAGAACCCATTGATCTTCCAATACAGACCCTTGGCTGTAATTAAAAGATGAGTCTACAGTCAAAACCCAGGAATTCCATCTTCATATCTGAGGTTACAAATGAAAGCAGAAGACAAGCACTGGCAAACCAGCAGGGCCAAATTGTATTCCCTGCTTGTTTCAGAAGCAAAATCTGCAACTATATGAGTGGTTGTCAACGAATGGTGCTTCCATACTTATAGGATCCCTTTAGTGCTACGGAGGCACTATTTTTCTACATTCTCTATAGAATGTGTCAGGTCATGTTCATCATGGTCAGGATCCTTCTATAACGCCTACTCAGGAATAAGTTCCATGTAGGCAAGGGCCTCAGCATTTTTCAGGCTCTCTTTTTCATGTTTGCCAGTGTTAGTTGACCCCTCCAAACTGGGCAAAGAAGCACCCTGTAAAGTGATATCCTTTTGTATTTCGAAGTGGGAGAGAAACTGTCCATCATGGCATTCCGCTTTTCCAGTGTCATTTTTGGTGTCATTTTTGTATCATGTATGTGTGCATGTGCACGTGTGCGCACGTATGCACACATGTGCATGTGTGTGTGTTTAGATAGTGAACCTGAAAGCATTAATTATTTATTTTGTTATACATAACACTGGCACAATGGCAGAGAGCCAGTGTGGAAGCATTTCAAGGAACCCTGAGATCTTATTTTCTTAAAATAAATATATAAAGTTCTTCCCAGCCCACCATTTACTACCTCTGCAAAGGGGTGGGGGTGGCTTCCCCTCCCTGCAAAGCCGCTCTTCTGCTGCCATAAATGTTCTTGCTGCTACAAATGTTCTTGCCATAAGATTGTTCTGGATATTTATTTGAAATTTGCTGTTATCACCTGCCCTGTACTATGTGTATATTTGTGATCTTATTTATTGTTTGTACTAGCAAAAAGTGTACCCGCGTTGTGGGAGTAAAATTCCCCCCATACGCCATACCCCACTGCACATCAACCTCTTATGTGCATCAACCCCCATACGCATCCATCAGTCACTGAGTCTTCAATGCAAATTATAGGGAAGAAAACACGTTGCACCCCATTTCACCCCCTTCCAGTTGGAATTTCTGAAAATTGGTTCTTAGTGCACCCCTCCATCACAGAAGGAACACCCTCCCCAAATTTCATACTTCTAGGCCTGACGGTTTTGGCAGGGCGTTGATGAGTCAATAATGACAATGAAGATTAGTTTTATAAAACGCATTGCGCCCCTTTTCACCCCCTTCTGGTTGGAATTTCCAAAAAACTGGTTCTTAGTGGATCCCTCCATCATGGAAGGAACACCCTCATCAAATTTCACGCTTATAGGCCGAGCGGTTTTGGCTGGGTGTTGATGAGTCAGTGATGATGATGAAGATGCCTTTTATATATATAGAAGATGTGAATAGGATGGATTTTTGTTATATGTCATACCTTCATTGTCAGCCTACCCTATTCAATTCCCCAACCCCTGTACATGGGTCACGGCACCCCATGGCTCCTACATCCCGATGCATCTCTTTTCTACCCTTACAATAAATTCTGTGAAACACTGGATGGAGCAAGAGTCCCTGCTTTGACCTCACCAGGCTCTTATCTGAGAGGACAGGAATGCCGGCAATGTTGTTGCTCTCATTTTGATTAGGACATGGCTTCAAGTGGAGGTGGGGAAAAAGAAAATCTCTATTGCATCCCTCATCAAGGGAACGTTATCCTTGTGTGTTTTATTGTGTGTAAAAGGGTTTGCCTCGTTTTTGACCTTCCTCCTCCTTTCCCTAAACAGTGGTGGGCTTCAGGGGGTTCTCACAGCTTCTATAGAACCCTTTGCTAATGAGCGCCTGGTTCTGAGAACTGGTTACTAATGGGACATAGAACCTGTTGTTTAATTTAGGTTATAAGGCCATAGAAGCTGTTGTTAATTTATTTGAATCCCACCGCTGGGACAAGTGTATTGTACAATAATACTACTGTACTGTATTTATAAGCTAAACCAGGGACATCAAGCTTGTTTCATAACTGCAGGCCAAATATTATTTGTGATACCTGCTGATGGCCAAAACATTATGTCATTAAGCAGTAAGTGATGTCATTAAGCAGATCATGGCCAGAAATACACACTTTTCCCCTTAGAAACTCATTATTTGCAAATTACAGAAGATTAAATAGCATGTAAATCTTTATATTTTTCAAGATATTGGAAATTTGATTCCTTTAAGAACATAAGAGCCTTCATTGGATCAGGTCAAAGCACATCTAGTCCAGCTTTCTGTATCACACAGCGGCCCATCAGATGCTTCAGGGAGTTCATAAGAGTTAATAAGATGCTTCAGGGAGTTCATACTTGCATCCAGGTGCCGGCACTGCATCTGGCATTTTGAGGTTATCCACATCTACATCTGTCGATGCACACATGCACACACATACATCATGGCTTGTAACCAGTATTGGTCCTTTCCTCAAGGAATTTGTCCAATCCCTTTAACAAACAAGAGTCTTCAGAATATACTAGGGTAATGGAAATGCATGAAAGTGGATTTAAAACGTAGTAAAAATTCTGCCCTGGATAGGCTAGGATTAAGATACCCAAGTTTATTTTATAATGAATTTATTTTGTACTGTATAGTTTGTTTTGCCATGGCCTGATTCCCTTGAGAGCTTAGTCCCCAGGGATTTTGCCCACGTTTCCTCCCTTTCCTCAGCCCTGTCTATATAGGACCATGGACCACGATTCTTGTAGAATTACCCAATAGAAAGTGGAACAGAATGCCTATACCTTTAACCACTGTACAAAAGAGGGAATTTTGGCAGATGCAGCTTTTAAAACCTTCCCATGTTAAGCTGCACCTGTTAAAATTCCCCCTTTTTATAGGTAGCATTTGGTACATCATCAAGATTGCTCAGGCCAGTTCTGAGAAGTAGCCACCATGTTCTGCTTTGGCACTCTGTGAAATGACAGAAGTTTCTTCAGCTGGTGAAAACTTGACACTGTACTACTTCTGCCACCTCTACCATATTATTCTATTGCAAGTATGAACCAGATTTAAGCTAAAGTGAGAGACACAGGAGACAAACCACAGCAAAGTTGGATGCCTTTAGCTTTGGGATCCCAGAGCTAAGAGGCCACCTAGGTCTATCCCTTCACCTTCCCAACAAAAACATTTTTAAATTAACAAAGAAACACAGCCAATGATCCCTCTTACCTTCCCCACCGCAAAGTTTGCAGAGACCTACTGTGGCTGGGCATGGGTGGCACTAGAGTGCACTATCACCAAGCTACTGAAGGGTGAGAGGGAAGCTGTGCATGAATGCCCAACCACACAATTTAAAAAGAATATTGATAAGGGTGGGGGCAACAAAGGCAACCTGAAAGAGTCTAAACATAAATTCTTTGGTCAGCACAAAGTGTACAAATTTGCATATATTCACTTGTTTGCATAAGTAGCACCTCTGGGGCACAACATAAGTACCCCCGTTCCAAAGTAAGGGAGAATTCAGCAGTTGGGTGGGTGGAGAGAGAAGAGAGCTCATGTCCAAAGTGAAGAAGTCCTGCTCCCTCACCTGTGGCTCTTCACTCCCTCTTATGTCCATGAGGTCCATGAAGCCCCAGATTATTGGGGTTTATAAAACACGGAAATATCCATTAGAAAGAATTGGATTCCTGATATGTCACAGAGGAAATTATAGGGTGAGCAGAAGCTTCTGTAACCTCCAAGATGTGTTTTCTGAAGAAAGTTCAAGTTTTATGGAGTGGAGGCAACTTCAGAAACATTCATTTGTTTTTGAAGTAAACCGTGAGAACAATGTACAGTCCTACACCAGAAGGGTCCAGCTGAGGTAGGAAACTGTGAAGAGAAGCAAGCAACAAAAATCTTTGGAGTCCGGACTGGAGGCAAATGTTGGCTCAGAAACTCGGTAATAAGTGATGTTCACAAGGCCGAACTGAACGCTGGGAAGGTTTGTCTTTATCCAGTCCTGGTAAAAGCCAACACGGGTGTAGACCCCTGGGCGATTTGGAATGGCACACAAGTCACCCCAACTCACAATGCCAGCCAAGAACCAAGCACCATCCTCCTGACAGACCAGAGGGCCTCCAGAGTCACCCTATGTTCACAGAAAAAGAAAATTATTCCCCAAGATTATGTCCATCAAACCAAACACACCCTACATGATGAACTCTCACCAACCTCTTTTTGTAGCTAAGATTATCTATTACAGCTTACAGTCATGGCCCATCTGCAGTTGCTTCAGGCATCAGATTAGCAAGTCAACTCTATCTGCCTCCATACCCCCAGTGTTTCTCCTCTTTCCACTCTTTGGATTGGAAAGGAAGAGACTGACAAAGAGGAAGAGGAATTGTGCAGGGTGGGAGTGCTGAGCTAGGAGACTACAGGCTGGCACACCATCATATTGGGCTGGCATTTGTCATGCCATCACAGTCATCTGGAAAGTTGGGCCAGTCCAGTATCTATATGTATCTATATAATAACACTTTTTCCTAAGTTGCTGCTAAGCATGAGCTTCTAGAATCCCAACACTTCAGTATGGGTAAATCACAAACTACACATTTGTGCCTTCCAAGATCTTGAGCACAATCTTAACCATATCTACTCAAAAGGAAGCCCCATTTGTGTTCAGTGGGTCTTACTCCCAGGAAAGTCCTTTAGAATTTCAGCCCTTATCTGTCATATTGCCCTCTGCATGCGTGCATTCATTCATTATACCCTGTCTTTCCAATGCCAACACAAATGCTCAAGGCAGCTTACTAAGCATTAGTTCATCCCATCCTTCTGTTAGCCTGTGAGGGGGGATTTGAACCTGGATCTTCCAAGTCTCAGTCCAGCTCCCTAATCACTACATCATCCTGGCTCTAATATGTTAATATGCTGTAACCCCACTGTGCAAATACTCTTGTATCTTAGCCTAGAAGCCTAGACTAGAAAAAACCTAGAATCCTTTCCATTCCAGCTATAGTCCCATAACATCCTCTCTTACCAAACAGGCATCTTTCTCTCCTTTGGCATAGCCAGCACAGATCATGTCATCCTGGATCTCTCGGATACTGGCTTTGACATTTGTGCCAATATGGTACATGGCATCGCAGGCCATTGTGCCAATCAAGGGCAGCTGGATCTGTTGCAGTGTCTTGGGAGCCGCAAGGGTAGCTTGTTGGGATGAGGGGGAGAAACAAACAAGCAAGAATAAGTTTCACATTGGATAGACTGCAAATTATCTCCCTCCCACCTTAAAAATGGCTGCGTCCTTTTGTTCTTACCACAATCCTGAACCCTGGCCCTGAACATCATCTTCCCAACTATCATAAAGTGTCAAATTTCTTAACATTAATTTCACCTTTTCTCTTGAATTCAGCCATGCCTAAATACCTTCCACTTCTTATTAAATGCTCACCTTTTCTAAGGTCCTTCCTCATTCTATCATTAATGACCTGCATCTAATGGCACTTCAAGCCATGCATTTAATTAATACTTCTTTCCCTATTTTCTTCTTCCTTCTGTGCCTAATTATCTCTAGACTCCTTCTCTAGACTCAGTTCTTTTCCAGTTCCCCCAAATGATCACAATCCCATTTACTGGTCTTCTGCCTCCCCATCCCGTCTCACAACACCTCCTCACCTCCATACTGTGGGGCTCCCCATCCCGTCACCCAGCACAAGGTGCCATTTGGAAATTGGACCTGAGCATCTGGGAGACAGGCCGGAAGGATGCTTTGGGTGAAGCGGACAGGATGCTCCAGCCGGGCTAAAGCTATATCCCCACTGGTCCCATCGCCGTCATAGCCTCTGTGCACAATCACCTGGGACAATTTTGACCACACAGCATTGGGGTCTGGGTTCAAGAGCTGGAAGTTCCCCAGGTTGACTAGGTAACGAGAACGTTCTGTATTTCTGTTGGTAAAAATCAGTGAGAGTTAGGACTTCAGGAGGGGGGCGTTTGAGGGGAAAATCGGGACATGTTTTATAGTATTTATTCAAATTATCAATCAAGCTATGCCAACATCCTTCACATCATCCCAAACCATCATCCTTTCTGAGCTCCAAGGGCTCACACTGACAGCCACTATCTCAACCTGATTCCCAAATTTCTTCCAAATTTCTTCCTGTCACTTGACAAGAAAACACAGTATTGTTCGCCAAATTTGTTTGTGGCTGCCATTTCCTTTGTACATTAATATCATTGCAAGGAAACATGAGTGCGCTGGACCTTTGGGTTTTCATTGGTGACTGAGATTCAGTTTCCACTCACCCAGGGAAGCAATGAGCTGCTGTCAGCACCCACTCGGCATTGATGAGGGTTGCACCACAAGTGTGTTTTCTGTCATACTGCAGGCTGGCTTGCCATGGCCAAGCCCCACGTGAGGCATCTTCTCCACCCACAATACGGTTTTTAGCCACCACTTGGCCACACACTGTGGGAATATGAGAGAGAGGAAAAGAAATTAGTCAAGAGAGCTGAAAACAATGGCAGGATTTTGGCTCAGATTGGCATGCATTGTGAGGCACACGAAGGCTGCAATCCAGAGCAAATTCAGCCTGCTCTGACCTAACTGCACTCTCCTAACTATTCTGTATCCAGAGCAGAAAGTTATGCTGAATCCAGAGAGCCAGGAAGCCTGGGCTGCCCTAACTGCTCCAGAGCATGCTAAGTAATTGACATAAGGGGAAGACTTGCTCCTGAGGAGACACCCCTCAGATCCCACTGAACAAGGAAGAGCTGTGGTGCCTACAGTGGTGACATGACTCTGCACATCACCTGGTGCGGAAGTCTGTGCGTCATCCCTGGGATGCGCCCCCCCCCCCCCACCTGGACTGCACAGTCACTAAAGTTGGCACCTGCGCAGTTGTTTCTGAAGCCAACTGGCTTCAGAAAGAGTACTGCGCAGGCACCATCTCTGACACCTGCACAGTACTTTTCTGAAGCCTTTTGGCTTCGGGGGAGACTGTGCAGGCGTCAGAGTTGGTGCCTGTGCAGTACTCTTTCTGAAGCCATTCGGCTGCCGCTCCGCCTCCTGAGTGAGGCCGAATGGCTGTGCAGAGGCGCGGACTTTCTCTGCTCTAAGGAAGTCTCCTCTGAAGCTGTTCGGCATGCTCAGTGTGTTTCTGCGCAGTGCATCTCAGATGGCCGTTCAGGCCAGCTCCTCAGACAAGTGGCAGCTTCTGGCTGATTCTCCGCCTTGGAGCAGGCCTGAATGGGGGTGCTGATGCCCGGGACCTGCCAAAGGACCGTCAAACTCCTCCGGCACATCACCCCATATGGAGCGCATCCCCAATGCAGCCCACACCAGCCGCACCAGTCTGGTGACGCCACTGGGTGCCTGCCTTATAAGGAGTCCCTGATGAGATGCCAGTACATTCTACAGTGAATACAAGGGGCTTCTTGGAGTGGCCTGCTGTATCCTGAGGTTTGTGGGCAGCTGTAGTTTGTTCCATATCCTGAGGTTGAGAGGAAGGGGTTGCAGCTAGGATGGCCAAGAACTCAGATTTTTGGTCAGCACTGCCATTCTTACTCAGGGCTCATCATGGACCCCTATGGGTCTACTCATTACTATACCTGCTCCTGAGGTGGTATAACTCTGAGGGCTGGAAGAGGGCATTTCTGCCTTGGAAACAGGCTCTGGATTCAGAGTAACTGCTCTGCCCTAGGCAATGCTAAACATGCCCACAACTTGCCTCTCCTGAGCTGCTTAGGCTGCCCCAGCTAGGGCAGAGCAGGTCCACCTCTCTTAGGGCACCCTATCTTGCCTTGCTCTGCCCTAAGCCTCCTTCAGAGTAACTGGGCTGGAGCATCTTGCAGTTGCTCCAACCTAGTGTTAGATAGGGCAACCTAAGGGCTCTTATGTGGACAGATTAGTTGCTCTGGATTGGTCTGATAGTGTGCCAAGCAACAAGGGTTGGTGTCACACAGTTCAGAGGGGAATGAACAGAGGGAGGACAGCAATGGGGCAAATGAAACAGGGCATCACTTAACAGATATGGCCTTCCTTTCCATCCATGGACCGAGGTTTACCTATTGGGGGGGGGCAGATTGAGGCTTCCCCTCAGGCATGGCAACCATACCCATGGCCCTCCACCGCCACCATCAGCTGCAGCAGAAGCTTCTCCAGAACCTAGACTTCACAATATGGAGCCCACTTACACCTGCACAGTAGACCTAGCCTCCAGGTTGACCCAGACTCTTTCTTTCATTCTACATGAGGTCAGCTGAAATTGCCAGCACCCTTCCCCTGGCCTTGATACTGTCCCTATATTGCATGGGACCAATCAGTCAACCAAAATACCATCCAAATCAGCCCCTAGCTTTATATAGTAACAACAATGTGGATGTAAAAAAAGTTTCAGATTAACACACATGCTTCAGTGTGATGCTGATTTTTTTCAGGAACCTGCACCGTTATGATTGTGCAGCTGCAAAACAGGGATACAAGGATGGTCCAGGAATAGGGGTTTCTCTGAGAGAACCACCATCCCTTTGTTCTGTGGCAAATCACTTACCTGTCTGAATGCCTTTTTGTGCATCTCCTAAAAAAAGAGCAGAGAGAAAAGAAATAGGACATGTGTTTTTATTGTTCATCATTTTTATTTCAGACACCTCTGAGAATGGGTCCCAACTTTATGTGCAAGAGCTTTTAATTGATGCAGAGGCTGGTAGTTTGTTGTGTTTTCAGTTGTTTTTGGTGTGATTTATGGATGTTTTTGAATTTTTAAAAAATATTTTATTGATTATGGCTGCAATAAATCAATATTTTATTGATTATGGCTCTTGAAGACACTTTCCTGGGAGTTAAGACCACTGAACACAATGGGCTTACTTTTGAGTAGACATGGTTAGGATTGTGCTCCTGGAGATGGATGGATGGATTCAAACCAGTTCATAAAGTGTTTTTAATCCATGTTGTTAGCCCCCTTGAGTCCACTTTCTTTGTGGGTATAAGTAAATTACATAAATTTTATATATATATAAAAACTGAAAAGTCACTCACTCACTCACGCCCAGCCAAAACCGCCAGGCCTAGAAGCATGAAATTTGGGGAGGGTGTTCCTTCCATGAGACAGGCACCCACTAAGAACCAGTTTTCAGAAATTCCCACCGGAAGGGGGTGAAATGGGGCACAATGCATTTTCTTCCCTATACTTTGCATTGACGAATTGGTGACTGAGGGATGCTCTGCCACAACCCCAGACCTAGAAGCGTGAAATTTGGGAAGGATGTTCCCTCTGTGACATCAACACCTACCAAGAACCAACGTTGAGAAATTTTACCCTTAAGGGAGGGAAAGGGATGCAACGTGTTTTGTCCTTTACTTAACATGGACAACTGACTGACATCCATCCAATTTAGGGTCAAGTGCCTGATGCAGTGGGAGGGAGGGTGCACACTGGGGAATTGATGCACATGGGGGTGTTGCACATGGGGGACTTTGAAGCATGAGGGTATGTGATGCAGATGGATGTGTGATGTGCAATGGGCGGTGTGATGCACAATGGGGGGATAGCATAAGGGGGTATTTTAGTCATGCAACGCAGGTACATTTTGCCAGTAATTAATAAACTTGCCACCTGAAGGACCTCATCTATCTATCCATCCATCTACAGTATTTACAAGTATTTACTGCATTTCAACTAAAAAGTTCACAAAGCAGTTTACAAAGAAAATGAAAAAATTAATGGCTAGTGGGTCCCTTTCCTGAAAGGGTCACAGTCTCATTTCATTGGGGCTGCCAACTCTAAAGGAAGCTTTTCCTAGAGTTGTGCATTGCCAACAAAAAATCCCTAGAGACTCTGTTCAAATCTCCAGGTTTGATTTGTCTATTGTCACCTGGAGGCTAGTTCGCGGAGACACCTGAACACTCCTAAAAGGCCTACATTTCACCCAACTTCATAGTAGAACCAAGTCTTACAGGCTGGTCCCAAGCCCTCTCAACCCCTATCCTTACAAAAGAGGCATAAGAGCAGCACCAGGAAACACATTTCCTTGGGGAACTAGGCAGATGCCTCAGGCACAGGTGAATTTGCATGTTTACTGCAAAGTTCAAAGAACTTCACTGTCCGTCATTCCGGTTGAAAGAAACACTTGGTTTCACTGTCCAGGTCATCTGGTTGAACAAATGAAGGTGTGTCATCAGTGACAAACTTCATAAACCTCCAGATACTGTAGTATAAACAAGAATCAGAGAAAAAGTGCACATAAAAATGAAAGAGGGAAGTACCAACAATTACGTTGACCCTTCCCTGCAAACTGGGCAAAGAGGCACACTTTCCAATGCTCCTCTCATACTTAGCAAAGATGTAGTAACTGCCCTTCTTAACCCAAATATAGCGTCTTTACCAGTGGCTGTTTAGTGGTGCTCTACATCTTTGTTCTTTTTGATTTTGAGGGTTTGGGGGGGGGCAGGGAGGAATTTAATTATTTGAATTTCTTTTTTTAAAAAGCAGTACATAAATACTGCAATTGATAAAGATGAAAATGACATCAACGGTGAGATCATCACTATAAACTAGTCTATGATCAACTGGGAGACTTCTAGGCAACTGGCAGCAGATCCGCAAGAGCTTCCATCACCAAAATTGTTTAAATTTACCCACAACTATTCCCCATCCCTTAAAAAAAACTTAGGCTGATGATGGAAAGAAAAAAGCTTGGGGGAAAAACAGAAGCAGACTTTTACTATGTGAAAGATCTGCAAACTCAATTCCAGTACTGTTCTTAGGTTAAATATTTGCCTAGAAGCATCCTTGGCCTTTATTCTGGTTGGTTTTTTTTGTTGTTGTTGGGTTTTTTGTTTTTTTTTTGTTTTGTTTTGTATCCCCAATCTAGGCCTTTGTTCCTAATTCTAAACTATGAATCTAGATTCTTATAAAAAAACACCCCCAGCTCTGGTGCCAAGGCAGGCTTGTGGGGGTGGCAAAGTTGAGCATTTGCCAGGGCCACAAGAGGACCACAGGGCTCTTTGTCAGAGGGGATGAGCCTTTTCAGAGTGAAAGGGCCCAATCCTATGCAGTTTTCCAGGACTGGTGCAGTTGTGTCCGTGAGGTTTGTACCACATCATGTAGTGGAGGAGCATTCATTGGGGACTTCTCAAGGTATTGGAACATGTGTTCCCCTAAAACGGGGTTGCATTGTGGCTACATCAGAGCTGGAAAGTTGGATAAGATTCGGCCCTCAAATTCTCACTTCTTCTGGGTGGGGTGGAGGGGTACTTAATGTGCCTTGCCCAAGAGATCCTAAAATCCTGGTCTCAGCACTGCCAGGTATAATAATTTCATGTTTCTAGGTCTTGGGTGAGGATTGGGCTGGGTGTTGATGAGTCAACAGTTCTTCAATGTTAAGTATACAGTAGGGAGAAAAACACCTTGCACCCCTTTTCAGCCCCTTCCAGTTTGAATTTCTAAAAATCGGTAGATGCCAACATTATGGAAGGAACACCCTCCCCAAATTTCACATGTCTTGGTCTTTGGCTGGATGTTGATTAGTCAGTCAGTTAGTGACTTCAGTTTTATATAACCTGTGCCACACTCCCTTGCCCAAACACTTTTCTCAATGCCAATAATCACTAATCCCTGTCCCCGTGGGACAGGGTTTGGTGATAATTGGCATCTAGAAGAGTCCTGGTTGCTGTTAGGATCATAGAATTGCATGGAATGTGTGCTTGTTCCTTTACAGGAATCTGCCTTTCAGTTCTGCAATGAAGCCCAGCCCAGGGTTCACACAGACATGGGGGGGACACCCAATGCAGGTGACCTGTGACAGGTAACATCCTCTCCAGTGCCAGCCAAGATACCCCCTTTGTCTCCTCCAGACCTGTGCCAGTGAAAGATTTGGTTCAGGTTCAAGGCCATCCACTACCAGTTAAAGGGCTTACTAAAGGGTAAGGGAAAATATTTTATGTTTATTCTCCTGATCACCACCACCACCATGACATGTGGGACAGATGTATGTAGGACATACATAACTTGTAGGACATGTAGGACCCAAAAATAAACATTTCATCAAATAAACACCAGCTTATTTATGACCTATTGATGCATTTTTTCATAGAGTAAGAGGTGAAGAATTCATTTCAGTTACACATGCCAAAGCAGTAGTCTTGGCTTAAGGTTGCCATAATTCCCTTCCTCAAAACCGGGACAATATAAAACCACTGCAAACCAGGTGAGAGCCTCGGAGGTGGGGCACAATCCTGTGTATGTCTACTCAGAAGTAGATTTATAGTGAATTATAGTGAATGGGCTTACTCTCAGGAACAATGCACTACTATGGGCGCATCTCTTTCTGGCCCCCTCTTACTTGGGATGCCAGCTTCTGGTATCTTGAGCTAATTCTCATCACACGCACCACACTCTCACTCATGCCCCACACACCCTCCCCTCTCTCCAGCTAGGTCCAACTGGGGGATTTGGACCTAGCAATATAAGATGGAACCCCCTTAAGCTGGAAATGTCCTGGTTTTTCCAGGCATATGGCAACCCCAATCTTGGCTCTTAAAAACAATTCCCATTCGGGAGCTCAGGTGACAATGTAGGCATGCTTCCCACCCCCTTTGCCTTGGTCCTGACACCTTCTCCTGGATTTAGAAGTCTACAGTCTACATAGAGTCTACAACAGAATCTCTGATACAGCTGAGCAGTGCTTTTTTCTAGAGAAAAAAGGTGCCAGTACTCACCACTGTGGCATAGCTAGTCATCCCCATATGACTAATTTATTTGTTGCATATTAGTTGCAAAAATATGCCCTTACTTTTCACCTGTGATTATCCCCAGCAAAAAGCCCTGCAGCTGAGAAATCTTAGAGCAACATATATTTAACAGGTCCTCTTAATCCTTTTGGGTCCTCTTAATCTTCACAAGCACAAAAGGGCAGGAATGGATATGTATCTCTTTGATATTAAGACAACTTCATAGATCTGTCCTGCTCAGTGCCTGCTTCTCACCCTCCCTGCTCTAACCATTTAATCTCACACTTCAGATGATTAATGATCTTTGATTAATCATCATATGCTTTTACATAACCATGGCCTTGGCTAAGAAATATACAGGTCTGTAAAGTTGTTTTGGCTGCAATTCTAAAAGCACTTTCCTGGGAGTAAAGCCCTGTTGAACTCACTTCTAAGTAGACACAAATAGGATTGCACTGTCTTCAAATGGATGTAAGACGCCAGGGGAGAGTTCAGCCACGAGGCCCTCCTTTCTCCCCTCTTGAACCTAAGAATCAAATTAGGAACTCCTGTAAGGTGACCCCAGACTCTTCTCAAGGAACCCAGGTTTCCAGACCCTCCTAGCCATTCAAACAGCTCTTCTTCAAACAGACAGGCATCTTGATTTCCACAGCATCCAAAGTGACTTACCCTGGCTCAGAAGAAGTATGGAGATGCAAAGGAAGAGGAAAGGGGTCCTCATGCTGCAGAGGACCCCAGCTTCACCTCCAATGGTGCAGGGTAGCCACAAGCCTGCAGCTCTCCAGGGTTGCTACTGCAACAAACAGAAGGAGCACCGTGAGCACACAGCCAATTCCTGCAAGCCTCTAGGGAGAATGTGACCCAACCTGTCTGCCCACCCTGAGGTCTTTTGTCCCTCCAGTTAGTGACACCTTACTGGCCTTTTGCCCTATCCTCACCTGGCTAAACCCTGCTGAGACAGCAGTTGGAGTTTGGACAACTCCAGATTCCGAGAAAGGAAGTTTCCCCAAAGAGGGGGAGAACCAACATTCATTTTGTCGGGATAGACCAATTCAGCACTTATCAATCCGTCCTTCCCTTCATACAGCCCTAATGCTGCCCACATATTGCTGTACCACAGCAAAACCACATTGATTCACCTGCGTTCTTATGATGGGATCTTTCCCATCCTAGGTCACCAAAGTCTTCTTCCAAGTTCTGCCAGCCAAACTCTGTGAGAAAGGAACATCAAAAGTCATAAATTGGACCAGAAAATGATCACATTCAGGAATCAGCAGCAGGCAACATTTCGGCTTTTTGGCAACATTTGGCTTGAGGAAGAGTCCAGAGTAAGGCTGTAAAGTAGAAATCCGCCTGCAGGTTTGAGGCAATCAGAATTGAACTTGAGTGCCTGGTAAGGGCAGCCAGCAGCCCAGCACCGTGAAAGACAATTATCCCTTGTTAGGTTTTTGTGTATGTTCAATGCAGGCATCAGGTTGCTGGATCCTCTGGGACCAGAGTCCTGCCTTGCTCCCCCACCAAACATACCAGCAACCAGTTCCAGCTGCTATGGATAACAGCTCCTCCCACACTCCTTATCAACAAATGGAGCCACTGACTGATACTAGTAAGTTTAAGGGCTGATGCACCCTCTGATGGGCACAGGATCCTAATCCGTGACTCACCTGTGCAGTCCTTGGTGCTTTCCCTATACAATTTGGGACTGGGTCACACCCACCCAGATGGACTCTTTTCACCCCTATGACTGGACCTCCTTTGCATTTGTGCTTTGCAAGACAACACTCACCCAACCCCCTTCCCTTGCATTGTAGCGTCTTCTGGTATCAGTTTCTGGTCACAACCTCTTTACGAATAAGTTACAGCTCATGTTACCTGATTCGAGTATTAATTCCTTCTAGGCTGGAACAGAACAAACAACATTCCTTGTTATTTACAGGCAGGGTTTTTTTAATTCTGAAAACATGAACAAGAAGAAAAGCATGTATCACCATTAAAAAGGAAAAGAAACAGAACAAAATGTGCTGATTCTCAGTTATAAAAATCCAGTTAATGATTACATAAAACAAGAGTGATGGGTTTTTTAAGCACATACAAACAAGCAAATCAAAATTTCAGTTTATGGCAAAAAAATCCTACACATGTTTGTTCAGAATTAAGTCCCACTGAGTCTGATGATCTTACTCTCTGGTACATGGGTAGAAGTGTGTAAGCTCCCGCAAAATACACTTTAAATCAAGGGCCACTGTCACTGACAACACTAATATGTTTAATTTTCCTCTTCCTTCATGTTCAGGATATGCTTAGCATATCAATGGTACAATGTAACCTATCTACAGTATATATATACCGCTTTTCAACTAAAAAGGTCACAAAGCAGTTTACAAAGAAAATGAAAAAAATTAATCTGCTAACCATAACTAATGTTCAGTCTAATAACAGATGTTACGTCTGGCAGCCCTGGGAGTGGCTGCCAATGGTGTGGAAAAACATACATCATGATATAGATCTGTTTTCCTGGTTGTTGAAAACTGGTGTGTGTGAGAGAGAGAGATTAAACACGACTTCTGTTTGTGGTAGCAGCCATGCATGAAATGGATCCTGAAAATCTAGCCTAAATATACACATTGTCGTCTATCATGGATCCAGAGCAAAGGTGAGCACATACCTGTGCACACAAAGGAGAGAAGCAGTAGACTGTTCTGATCCTGTGCATGATGGTAATGGATGTGAGCAGTGGTGGGATTCAAATAAATTTTAATTTTAATAACAACAGGTTCTATGTCCCATTGGTTACCGGTTCTCAGAACCAGGCATTCATAAGGAAAGGGTTCTATAGAACCTGTGAGAACCCCATGAAGCCGACCACTGGGTAGGGTTAGAAGATGTAGGGTTACCTCTCCAAATAAGAGGTAACTAAAGCAGAGCGTCACAGAATATGGAGCTAGCAGTCTAGCACGTCTCAACTGCCAATATGCAACTTTTAATAAACTTGTGCCTCTGACTAGAGATGAAGGATGTGGAGAAGCGTGGAATATGGAGGTGTCAACTTGCAAGACATGGGTAAAATCCTGAGTGCCAACCTGAGGCGTGTTTTACAGCTGCCTGTGAAACCTTGGGTAGTTAGAAGGTTTTTTAGTTGCACCGAATCCTGAAGCCTTCTCCCCCCATGAGGCAAGGTGAGGCACCCCACCTCACGCAATACATTTCAGAAGTGGCACTAAAAAAGCAGTGAGTTTATAACTGAATGACTTACTACCAACTGAATGTGAAAATGAAAAGGGGGGGAATGGTATTAGTCCTCCTTCTCTTCATGAAATTACAGTGGCCAATGTGGCTGAGGCTGGAAAAACTGTCCAAACTCATAAAATAGAGCCAGGAGGGTATAGTGGTTGATTCTGGTGTTAGATGTAGAGCTGGAAAACCCACATTCAAATCCCTGCTCAGCCACAAAGCTTCCTTAGTGACTTTAGGCCAGTCACTGTCTCTCAGCGTAACCTCCCTCACAGGGTTGTTGTGAGGACTAAGTAGGGGAGGTAACATATACTCTACCCTGAGTTCCTTGAAGGATAGTATAAAATGTGAAAGAATGAACGAACAAACAAACGAATGAATGACAAAGTTTAAGATTGTGTACAGATTAAATGGTTCTGTGTTGTACAGCATATCTATATATATAAAAGAGAAAAGTCACTCACTGACTGATTGACTCACTGATTCACTGACTCACTGACTGACTGACTCATCACCGCCCTGCCAAAACCGCTGGGCCTAGAAGTGTGAAGTTTGGGGTGGGTGTTCCTTCCGTGACAGAGGGGTGCACTAAGAACCGGTTTTCGGAAATTCCAACCGGAAGGGGGTGAAAAGGGGCGCAACACGTTTTCCTCCCTATACTTTGCACTGAGAATTGCTGACTCATCAACATTCCGCCCCAACTACTGGGCCTGAAGCATGGAATTCTGGGAGTTCCTTCTGTCACCTGAACACCCTCCAAGAACCATGTGGAGAAATTTAACCCTTTAGGGGCTGAAAAGGGGGCAACATGTTTCTGTCCTATACTTAACATGGGAGACTGAACCACATCCAGCCAATATGGTGCTCAGACCCTGGTGAACTGGGGGATGTTTTTCGGAGGAAGAGGTTGCACTGGTGAGGATGCTGTGCATGGGGGGAAGTTGCGCATTTGCACATGGGAGGATGATGCGCATGGGGGGAAGTTGTGCATGGGGAAAGTTGTGCATGGGGGAAGTTTCGCATGGGGAACTGATGCACATGGGGAAAGTTGTGCATGGGAGGATGATGCGCATGGGGGAAGTTGCGCATGGGGAAAGTTGCACATGGGTGGAAGTTGCACGGGTGGAAGTTGCGCATGGGGGAATGATGCGCATGGGAGAATGATGCGCATGGGGGATGATGTGCATCGGGAAAAGTTGCGCATGGGGAAAAGTTGCGCATGGGGGAAAGTTGCGCATGGGGTGAAATTTGCGCATGGGGAAGTTGCGCATGGGGGAAAGTTGCGTATGGGGGAAAGTTGCGCATGGGGGAAAGTTGCGCATCATCCGCTGATGATGGGGGAAGTTTTGGGGGAAAGTTGCACAGGGGGGAAGTTGCACATGGGGAAAGTTGCACATGGGAGGAAAGTTGCGCATGGGGGGAAGTTGTGCATCGGCGGATGATGTGCATGGGGAAAGTTTGCGTGAGGGGATGATGCGCATGGGGGAAGTTGCACATGGGTGGAAGTTGCACATGGGTGGAAGTTGTGCATGGGGGGATGATGTGCATGGGGGAAAGTTGCGCATGGGGGAAAGTTGCACATGGGGAAAGTTGCGCATGGGAGGATGATGCACATGGGGGAAGTTGCGCATGAGGGGATGATGCACATGGGTGGAAGTTGCGCATGGGGAAAGTTGCGCATGAGGGAAAGTTGTGCATGGGGGTTGATGCGCATGGGGGTTGATGTGCATGGGGGAAAGTTGCACCTGGGGAAAAGTTGCACATGGGGAAAAGTTGCGCATGGGGAAAAGTTGCACATGGGGTAAGTTGCACATGGGGTAAAGTTGCGCATCGGCGGATAATGCGCATGGGGGAAAGTTGCGCATCGGTGGGTTTGCAATCCAACCCAGGCTTTCGTGCTTCGCATGCAGCGTATGCAGCGCTGAGCACGTTACCATAGTCTTTCAAGACTGACGGAGGCCTGCTATGGGAAAGTTGTGCATGAGGGGATGTTGCACATGGGGGATGATGTGCATGGAGGGATGATGCGCATGGGGGGATGATGCGCATGGGGGGATGATGTGCATGGGGGAAGTGGCACATGGGGTGTTTCTGTGCCATGAGGGGATGGCACAGGGGAAAATATTACACCCGCAACACAGGTACGCTTTTTGCTAGTTCACAAATAAATGTGAACACAAGTTTCTTTCTTGTCCATATTTTCTTCCATGTTAAGTTATGAAGATTCTTTTTTAAAAATTAGCATTAAACAACAGCATCCGATGCATTTAGAAAAAAGTCCCATTGAATGAGGCTACCATCCTAAAACAGTTTTTAGGGAGTAGCATTTGGAGCATTGCAGGGGGGGAAGAGGGGACACAGTTATAATTTATTAGTTTTAGAATTTATTAATTCTGATGAATATATAACTATATTCATAGATAGGAGTCCTGGCATCCTTCTTTCTATAGCCGACAAAATGTCTTTCTACAATTAATAAGACAACCTGGATCTCAGGTGCCCCCCCACCCTGTTATTACTCAGTAGCTACACTTTTGCCCCAAAGTTTATTTTTGAGGTGTCCTTCCACCACAACAATTCCTAAATGCCATCTTTCGCCCCAGATCCATCAGCACTGTGTTCTGATTATCTCAAGGGCAGACCTCTTGGGTCTGGTCCCTACTGAACCTAGCACAATCCAGCACATAGGGTACAATCCTAACCATGTCTACTCAGAAGTAAGCTCCATTGTGTTTAGTGGGTCTTACTCCCAGGGAAGTGTGTTTAGGATTGCAGCCTGCGGCTCTGTAGCTGGAAAGAATGCCCAGAAGTGCTGGATCTCATACCCACTCTTTTCCATAGTTGACATCCTCACCCCAATACCTTTGCAAAGGATCACAACACATTGAAATAACTCTTAAATCTCCATAGATGTTATGCTACCTTGATCCTTTCTTCACCTGTCACTATGAACTCCAGACTAAACTAAACTCCAGACTGAGCACCTACAACTGGGCACCTAAACTCCAGACTGAGAAGAGTAATCATATGACCAAAAATTCCCCAATTTGTCCAGATTTTTAGCCTCCTGTCCAGGTGTCCTCCATTTTGACTTCATTGTCCTACATTTTGGAACTTCGCAACGGTGTGCTGTACCCACATCATGTCATATGTTGTTGGATTTGTATTGAAGAGCAAAATACAATGCAAAAATTGGTTTTGAAATATCTCCTTCCTATCAAAGGTTATAACCAAAAAACTGAAAAACAAAAATATGCATTGAGCTCTAAGGGAAAGGGGCTGTGGGTGGCGCATGTGGCTAAGACACTGTGCCTGTTAACCAGCAGGCCAGGGTTCGAGACCCGGGTCCGCCCCACAAGACAGGGTGAGCTCCTGTCCTTAGCCCAGCTCTGCAACGCCAGCTGGATCCAATCGTATCAGCTCTGCCTTTCCATTGGACTAATTCAGTGGTGTGAGGGGGGATTTGCTGCTTGGATAACAGCCTATCCTCCATAACAATCCAACCCAGGCTTTCGTGCTTCGCATGCAGTGTATGCAGCGCTGAGCACGTTACCATAGTCTTTCAAGACTGACGGAGGCCTGCTATGGGAAAGAAAAGTTCCCCATATTGCGGCTTTACTCATGAGTAGGTTAATCTGCCATTGTCTGCCAGAAAGGACAGCCTGAGAGGAATCCAATGGTCCTGATCCAATAAATGGAGCATCCAAAAAGAGCATCACCCCAATAAGAGGCCTCTAATAATTGCATTGATCTCTATTGGAACTGAAAAGGAGCCATTTTGCGCCTTTACTCGCAAATGGCCAAACTTGTCTTAGATATTTTGGGCAGGCTGAGAGAAATCTGGTCCTGATCCAAGAAATGAAGCCTCTACCAGGTACCTCACAAGGAAACCCCTCCTCCAAGCTCCACTGCATTAAACCCTCTTGAAAGTGAGACTGCACAGCTGCTTTTACTCATAAGTAAGCAAGCATGCCTTGCTGGTGTGGAAGGTCAATCCAGAGAGTGCAAGTGTTCCAGAATGGTCCTGATCCTGTGCACTTGGAGCTCAGCAAATGTTCACAAGGGCAGCATTTGAGTGTTTTCAGATTTTATTTTGTCATGTCCTGTGTTTTGCTTGGACAACCTACATTTTGGGGTCCTTGTCCTCTTTTTTTGGTTATGGCATATGGTCACCCTGAGCAGAAGTAGCAATGCATCGCAGAGGAAGAGCCTTTCCTCCACCACCACCAGAGGTACTTGCAGGGAGGACATTTTTGAAAACTCAGAGGGAAAGTTAGTTGGAGCAGCTGGAGGGATTGGGTGGATTCCTTTCTGAACTGGGATTGATGGGGGACAAGCCTGAATGTGTGCATGTATTTATGGGCCCTACATTGCCTGGCTCCATGCCCATATCTGGGCATGTAATCACACCTGCTGTCACATAAAAACCCAGTTCACACCAATCCAAGTACCTTCCTTCTGTAAACATTAAACAGTGCAGATTCTGGATAAATACTAAGACTTCTTCTATGGTCATTAAAAAGTAATCAGGCAAGAACGAAGCTGATCAAACATAGATTGTATGATCGGGGTCCTGCACGACTTTCTCTTTGAATACAAATCTCATATAGGACCCCTTTTGGACTGGAACCCTGGAGATTTATATATTCAAATGCTATATTCAAATTCCCAAAAACTCTTTGCATTCCCGAAAATAGAAATGTTTTTCCCTTGCAAAATCAACTTAGGAGACAGTGGCATACTAAGCGTGTCAATGGGGAGCAACCGCACTGGGATGTTCGCTATATACATAAAACCTTGGGTTGAGAGCATTTTGGATTGAGAGCATTTTGCAAGACAAGCAAACATTTCTAATAAATTTTGTCTTGCAATACAAGCGAAAAAATAGCCCCAGCCAGGATGCAGCCAGTTTCAGCACTGCACCAGCACCTGCTCAGCCTCTCCTGAGAGACCAGCCTTTGCATGTCTACTCAGAAGTAAGCCTATTACAGTCAGTGTGGCTCAGTCCTATGTAGGGGGGGGGTCAATGGAAAGGAGCCTGAGAGACTTAGCATTACATGTCTACTCTAAAGTAAGCCCTAGTATAATCAGTGGGGCTCACTCCTTTGTTAAGGGGTAGATTACAGCTAGAAAGACCTGAGAGACTAAGTGCAGGTTCATTTGTTTTATTTTTCTTTATATTTTGTATTTTCTTAATTATTTTGTATTATATCACAGTTTTTTAATCATTTTTATATGAATATTTTTGGATTGTGGAACGAATCATCTGAGTTTCCATTATTTCTTATGGGAATATTCGCTTTGATATACAAACATTCTGGATTACAAGCATGTTTCTATAACAAATTATGCTCATAAACTGTATGTGAAACCCATTGTATATTAGTTTGGTAAAAGAAAATGTTTATTTTCTGCACATCTTCAGCCATTTGGATTCATTTCGTATCATAATTATTACTGAGAATAATTTTATCAGGAGTAGGGTGCCAAAAATTTATGACTCCAGGGTGCCAAATGACCTTCATACATCTGACTCTAGTCATCAGTCCTGCTCTGAAGTCATAATACTGGCCTTGATTGCGCTCTTCTGCTACTGCCGTGTGCCATACATACATATCCCAACACATATAACACTTTGTCTGGACACTGATTAAGAAAACACACTGGACACAAGATATGGAGGAGATGGGCCACTTTATTTAAATTGAGCAGACAGTAAACAATTTATTTAAATTGGGCAGAAAGAGACCCCAAGAGCAGCATCGTATAAAGGCATGGGGAAGGGAGCAGAGGATGATCATGGCAAGATCCCAGGCAAACCTGGACCACAGGATTGCTGTGCACTGACTCAGGGCCTTACCCCCTCATTGGGGTTCCTCCTGTCAAAGTCTGCCCCTTAAGAGGGCCAGGTGCAACAGTGGCCCCCTCCTCATCACACACAGAATTGAGGCAGTCACCCCGAATAGCAAGGTCTGACTCTTCCCACCACTCACCCTGCATGGGACTGAGCGGTTATTAGGCCACCCTGCTCCGGCTGCCCCCAAAGCGCACGTTGATATCTGGACCTGTATCACACCTGTTTCCCCGCTTTTCCTGCCATGAAGGGGGGGGATTGGTCAAACAGTTGGTATTGTCCGGCTGCCAAACCAGTTGGCCCAGTGAAAACTTTCCCTTAAGATTATAACTCCCAAGAATTTCAGGAGTCTCAAGTAATGGAAATTATAGAAAATCACCCACATTCTTTCCAATGAAGTCATTGGAATCTGCTGCTCACCTTGAGACCATACTATCTGCAACGTGCCAGAACGTCTTCTAATCTTCTAATCCAGTGATTTTCAACCTTTTCCATCTCAAAATACACTAACAAGGCACTGAAATTGTCAAGGCACATCATCAGTTATCTTAACCATTGACAAGGCACACCAGGCTGTTCAAAGCCACCAATTTTCCTATTAATTAATGACTCTCCTCAGATTCCTGCAGCACACCTGAGAATGATGTGCCACAGCAAACTGGTTGGAAGTCACTGTTCTGCTTTAACCAAAATTCCTCTGTTTCCTTTTTCCAAGAGCAATTCTGGAAGGAGGCAGGTCTAGATCAGGGCAAAGGCAGGAGGGGGGGGGTCCATCCCTTTGCACTGAGACTGATTCTTGCACTGAAATATCCTACACAAGCTGCTATTAGCTATTGAGTGGGAAACATATGGATAAACTCATGTACTATCCATGAAAATAAAACCAGAAATCATGAACTTCTGCGTTTGATGACAGCTCAGGAAACTTGGTAAGGATGGGGGAGTGGAATAGCGCAGAGGAAGGAATAGACCCAAGGTAGGTAGCTCATTTGGGCAGAGGTTGTGGCAGCCTTTTAAAGCCTGTGCAAGAGAGGTTCTTGGATCCAATCCAGTATGGAATTGTCTTTTCAAAACTGAATTCTTGATAGAATCCTGCATAGAGTTTTCTTGCTATCTTGCCCGACAACTCTTACTGCCAGCCCTGCTCAGGCTGCTACCTCACAGGGTTGTTGTGAAGGCACAAGAGATAGGAGGGAGTGGGTCCTGGGAATCAGGCAGGCTTGGCAGTGGGTCCCCACTTCATTCATTCATTGGGGTTATGGCACAAAAAAGATTAAGGACCACTGGATTAAAGCAAACATAATTAGAGACAATTTTTACAATATGTATAACATTTTGTTTTTTGTTTGTTTGTTTGTTTAATAATGTATACTGGCATAGCCCAAAGTTGGGAAGATTTCCTCTTTCAAGCTCTGATAGCTCTTGTATATTCCAGCCAGATCTCTGCAAACGTCCTAGAGCATAACCCTAACCATGTCTACTCAAAAGAAAGCCCCATTGTGTTCAGTGGGTCTTACTCCCAGGAAAGTGTCTTTAATATTGCACCAAAAACCATTTATTCCTGTTAAGAGACATCTACTGGCCATTATGGAACATCAACTTGGCATCCTGGGCTATAAGCCAGTAATCTGATCAGCAATAGAAATGTCAAGTCCAGCACCCTAGTCATAATAGTATTTATTGTCACTTTAAGGTTGATCAGTGTTATTGGAGATAAAAGTTTAGCTTTTAAGTGTCCATTTCCACAGAGTTTTAAAAATCTGTAACTTCAGAATTTAAAAGTTTGGATGAAAAAACAGCTGATGAGCCCCATTCTGTTGGGAATCACACCCATCACTGGGAGGAAGGAACCCATTTCAATGCGCCACACCTGCCAGGGCTTCCAGAGGAAGAGTAGTGAAAATATACAACAAGATTCAGCATCTGTTGCTCTAGTGCTGAAAAGGCAGCTGTGGCCCACAAATGGTTCAGAGCATCATACCCAGTATATCAGCATCGTAAGAGCAGCAATGCACCAGCCCTGCGTCAATTTTGGTAGAACCAAGGAGTGTATTTGTGGGTGCGTAGTTGAGGGATGGAGGTCTAGGATTCTTCTGCCAGTAGAAGAAGCAGCGATAATATCTGCAGGAGTTCTCAAGAGCTGCCTTTAAAACTAGCTAAGAAACTGCATCAGGTCCAGGTAGGTAAGAAATCTGTTTAGGGTCATAGGTAGAGCAGGCTTTTGACTAGTCAGGGATATCTACAGTTATTTGGAAATCTGGAGTGGAGCAGAGTTTGTCTGGCATGATCTACAGCACTGGAGAGTTTGAGGAGCAGAGGATGCCATATCTTCGGGTACTTAAGGGGGTTCCACCTCAACCTTCATAAGATCTTGGGACACTCTTCAGTGGAGGAAAAAAGCCACAAAACATGAATTTCTACTGTGTTGAATTGAATACTGCTGACTGAGACTTCCAGCCTGGTACACACCATGGTCATAGTCTCCCAGGACTACACAGTGGATATCTGTGAATACTTCAACAGGAGAGGCTGTGGTCCCAGCTGGAAGTGTCCCATTTCACGCACCTGCTTTGCCAAGGAATGCAGCCAGGTAAAAAGGAGAAAGCCAGGCACACCCATCTGTCCACTTGCATATGAAAACCTGTACAGGGTGTCCTGTTCCACATGGACACGTGGGTGTTCCTCCTGCAGCCAAATTCACTTTCTGTGACTGTCCTTCAATCCATCCCTTTATTTTTAAAAATATCTTCCTGAGAGAAAAGGCAGATCCCAAGACATGCCCTTTTCAGCCATCTTATAATCAAATATATCAAACGCTGACGTTCTTTTGTCCCAACCAGGAAGTTTGCGCATTATCCAGAGTGATTAATATGTAACATGATGTCACATCAAGAATAAGTTTATGTGTTTATGATTGCTGGCTTTTTCGTTCACTCTTTGGGTGCAGCAGGCCTTCCAGGATGACCAAGTCTTTTCAGGTGGATTCAGGAAGGGCCAGCCAGGTAGGTAGAGTGATGGCAAGAAAAGGGTGCTTGAACTGGGGAGACCTAACGTAGAAGTGTTTTTCCAGGACATGCCCTCCATTTTAGGCTTGTGTCCTGGAAAAAAACTTTATTATCTTCCTTTTCCTTGCGGGCAGGCAGCCACCCTTCTTGAAACTCATAAATTTTATGTAATAAATTACATCTAATAGTTTTAAATTTAATAAGAAATATAGAATTTAAATTAACCCAGTGAAAGCAATATACCTTGTAAGACAAACGCTTTGTAAGAAATACGTTTTGTAAGACAAACTGAAATTTCTATGGAATTCTGCTTTGTAAGACAAACATTGCCTTGTAAGGCAGTTTTGGCAGAGTTTGACAAATGGTTTTACAAGGAAAATTTGTTGTAAAACCAACAAGTTGATGGATCTGCATTAAGAGCAACAGCAAGGGGTTCTGGAGGAGATCTCATCTGCAGAGGAAGAGGAGAATAAGAAGGAGGAATTCCTCACATCAAATGAGAGTAGGACCTTTGTAAACATTGGGAAATGGTGCAAAATTTTGTAGAAAAGCACCACACAAATAAGGCTGTAGCAGTGCGAGCGATGAACCTGTTCAATGACAATGCAACGTCACATTTCTGTGAAATGTTCCAAAGGAGACAAAAGCAGGTGTCATTAGAAGGTTCCTTGTGAAAGTTGCTCAAAAAGACACCAGTGAAAGACACTTTGGGCAAAATCCAGAGTAACTACAGGGAGTCCTTGCTCCAGTGTAAGAACAATTTACTCTGGATTGCGATATGAATTTCCCATAGGTTTTCTCTGGGTGGTGCAGTAACTACAGATGCATGTAATGTCTCTTACATGCTCACATAGTTACTGTGGATTTGGCTGTTAGTGAGAATTGCTTATCCTTGGCCATAAAGGTTCTTCTTTTCTGTTTTACTGTACAGTATATTACTGTGTTTTCTATTAATATTACAGTAATTGTGCTCTGTATTACAGTGTTTTGAATTCAATCACAGTGCTTTGTCATCATTTTTACCTTCAGTTAATATTTTTATATGAATAATTTTGGGTTGTGGAACCAATTGCCTGAGTTTCCATTATTTCCTATGGGAAAATCTGCTTTGTAAGAAGAACGCTTTGTAAGACAAACATGCTTCTGGAATGAATTATGTTCTTCTTACAAGGCACTCTACATGATCTTACATATAGATACTCTAGAGAGTAACTTACAAATATGCATATGTTTTTTATGCAGTTTAATTTTAATTTTGTAATGTCCTACATTTTTCAAAGGTGACCTATGTATATTCGGTGGAACCTTTTCCTCTTTTCTGGTTATTACATATGGTCACCCTTTGCAAGCGGTTACTGGCACTGCAAGTTAATGAGGATCACAAAAGGTTCAGGTGTGTCATCCAGGTGCTGTAATATTTTAATGCTTTTTCTGTAACCAAATTCAGTGCTTAAAACAGTGAGCTAGGGAGCATCTTTGTGTAAAGGTTCACTACCATATTGAGATTGAATATTAAACCAATGACCTATTCCACAGGGAAGGAACCAGACAACAGACCTGTAAAAAGAGAGACCATAATCAGATTGATGGTCTGGCTGTGTGGAAGACTGGCTCCTGAGCGCCCATTATAGGGACATGATTTGGGACTGTGCTGGGATCTAGAGGAACAAGATGCCAGACTTCAGGATGAGGAAATGCCACTAGCCCTACCTGTTTGCATTTGATGTGAAATTTTATAGCACAGATAAAGAAAAACTCTGACGTTCAAGTAAATCAGTTACCCAGAACTGGATGGAGCAAAATCACTTGGAGGAGTCTTCCTAAGAGGATTAAAGAAGCAGAAGTGAGAACAATGTTAATCGTGCCCCCCTTGTTGGTTCTATGGCTCATGCCACTGGTCCTGATGCATGGTGAGTAATGGTGTGGGGAGGAGATAATGTGGACAGTGTCAGCAGCAGGCTGATAGGAGACCCTGGGCAAAGCCTTGTATTGGGTATGCTGCCACTGAAAGGTTACCAGTATGGCTCTTTCCATCCTCCCTTCTTGTTAATGACAGCATGCCCTTGAGACTCTCAGATGATAAAGGAGCATTTAAATGGGCACTCTCTAGGTGGGGGGCAGGATGGACAGATGGATGGACTGATGGATGACTCCACCACAGATTTTTAAGCCACGCTGGGCAGAATCCTTGCATTCTCTAAAGTCCCTGCATATATATATGGCACAAGATCAAATGTTAATAACACTCAATGCATTTTGAATCTTTTCTTTTTTTGAAGGAATATGTGTGTTTAAAATACACGGCTTCAGGTGTGCTCCTTGCTTAGAAAATCTGTCTTCCCTTCCCTGAAGCACAATAAAACCTAGTTCAGATTCATTCCTGTTTTGATCTTTTTGCCTTTTGGAGGGAGGAGGCATAACAGTTTTTGTTTTAAACTGAGCATCTAACTCTGCTGAATATACTTGTACAGATGCCTATTTCCACTGATTAAAAGAAAGAATACATAATTTATTTTTAAAGTTATTTATTTATTGAATGTAGTTCTCACTAAAAAACTTCCCACTCTAGAAAATGTGCATCCTAGTCTCATGGTAAATTGGGGGGTCAGTGACATTTGCTGGCACTTGCTCTTATTAGAGGCAGCAGTGGTGGTTTAAAAAAATAATTTTCCCCCAAGAATGCCCTAGAACAGCAAACATTGGGTTATCTGAGGATGGAGAAATTGCAGCTGCCAGGCAGCAGTTCCTGAAAATTAATTTATAGCCAACACTAGCAAAAAATATAATAGAAAATCACTACTGCTCCAAATGAAACCCCACTTTCAAATGTGTTAGTGAACATAGCCACCAAACCCAGATTTGTCCCTTTTTGAGAGGCCCCCACATTTCACTTGTCCCAACATTCAAGCCACAAGTTTCCAAGTGAGAACTTCTGAGTAAGCCCTAAATGGAGTGTGCTACTCTCTGGTCATGGGACACAAGGCGTCTGAACACCCATCCAGCCTCTGATTAGGTCTAGGCTTGCTGGAGGTGCCCGAATCACACACCTCTAGGCTGTGCCCCAGAAACGGTCACGGTGACATGATAACACTGCTCTTAAACACACCCACACCCAGACACACAACGGCTGTCACCCTGACAAGGAAGAAGGAAAGAAATCATCTTTTCAGTGTGAAACTGGTAAAATTCGCATGCACAGGATACAGATTTCTTAAAGAAAAATTCAATAAATTGTTATTTTGAGGATGTGTTCTGCACATGTTCAGAGGCCCATTCTTTTTACTGCAGAACTCCTGTTTAAATATGTTGTGGGGTGGAGCAGATTAAAAACACCTGCTAAAACTAATGTCCTGGTGATCTCAGATTCAAACAAGTCCTGTATGCATCCTAATAATTTGGCAATACTCAAATCACAGGTAGTAGCTTCTCAATAAACTGGGAACAGGTTACAACCAAGATCCTTTTTTGTTGATCCTATGTTCAGTTTCAGGAGTTTTTAGGTAGTATCTTCTACAGTATCTATCTATCTATCTGTCTGTCTGTCTGTCTGTCTATCTATCTATCTATCTATCTATCTATCTATCTATCTATCTATCTATCTACAGTATTTATATACCGCTTTTCAACTGAAAAGTTCACAAAGCAGTTTACAAGAAAATGAAAAAATTAATAGCTAATTAATAGCTCAAAGCTGAAATGATTTCCTTCTTTGTTTTTTGTTCTTCCCCAGGTGCTGCTAGCTCAGAAGGAGGTAGGAACCCTTCAATTTGTTGCACATGGGTATTACAGCAAGAAAAAGGGCAGGGATTTTTCATACACTTACCTCTAGATCATCCCATCTCTTACACTCCAAACTTGGATTCTCCTTGCACCACATCACATGTTAATGATCCCTCTAGGGAGGACTAACACGTTCAGTGATGGGCCCAGGCCGGTTCGGGCCGGATCGCCCGAACCTGTTCCTCTTTTTGGCCCACAGCTAGTGATCTGCTGGCTAGTGGGGGGCCAAAAACCCGGGCGGACCAGTTCGCCACCCGGGGGAGCCCATCACTGTGGCTGCGTCAACTATGACACAGCTGCACTCGCATCCTGAAGAAGATGAAACTGCTCGCGTCCTCTTCAGGACGCGACTGCACTTGCACCAACGTTGGCACACGCGCAGTGCGCTCACATTGGGACCCGCCCCTTGCCTCGCCCACTTCTGGGGAACCAATTGTTGGGCCAGGCCAGGCCCAACTCTGAACACGTTGTGCCAATTCAAGGAAGTTATGAGTAAAGAGCAGAGTAAGCAAACTGTGCCCCATCATATATGTGGTTCCAATCCATATGTGTGTATGGATTAGCACTAGAACAGAAAAGATGGAGCAAAACAGGAAGTTTAGAGGAAAGGAGAGTGGTGAGCCAGAGCACAAGACACTCTCATTTCTACTCTAAGATAAACATAAGGAGGTACGAGTAATCCCACTGAACTGATGAAGAAGACACTCTAGCCCACCACTCAACACTCCTGCCTACTTTCTCTTCCATCCCCCTTTTCTTTTGCCAATCCAGGGAGTGCACAGAGCAAAGGCAAAAACATCACTTGATAAGATGAGGTGGGGTTTGCCACACCTTGCTGACCACTGGAAGGCCTTGGGACCGGGTTGACTATCTAGATTGTTTACGTATAAAAACCAAGCCTAGTATTATATAGAAAACTTTTTCCCACCCTCCCTTCACAATTTGATACCTCTGTGACAATTTCATTACAACTATAAATGTCACTGATGACACAAGATCCACCCATGAATGTTTCCCCATCACCCACACACAGTCCCAGCTTCAGTTATCTCTGAACTTTACGGGAAGTCCAAGATTTCAGGTTTCGGCATCCAGCTCTGAGGTCAAGAGAAACATACAGTAAGAAGGTTACCAGGCTTTCTGGATCCTATTGCCACTTTCAGTAGCTAAAGTGGATCTTAGCTTTTCACAGATTCAAAATCCAGCAAAGTTTTTGATATTCTATCGTTTCAAAAATATCAATTTGCTTTGTTTACATTCTTCTAAAGTTTACTTCTTTAACCGGCAAATTTTTTACAAAGTCAAGACCACAGGGTTATGCATGTCTACACTGAAGAAGAACCCATTTTGTTAAATGGGAGTTACTCCCAGGAAAGTGTGCATAGGATTGCATCCAGTTATGGGATTCAAAGAAATTGGTTCTTTGTCCATCTGGCAGCCACTTTTAAATGGCTATTTTAAAACTTTATATGTCCTATCTCTCGTTAAAAACTGGTTCTACAGAGTAGGTGCGAACCTGCTAGAGCCTACCACTGATTGCATCTAATGCACGTTTTCTTGTAAGCCCCACTGAGCACCATGAGGCTTACTTCTGAGTAGACATGCATACCATTGAGCCTTATGTCTTAGTGAAACATGAGGCAATACTATACACATATATGATGAACTAGCCAAATTTCCTACCATGAGTCAAGAAGCATCAGTCACTTAAAATGTGGTTTTAAAATTCACAGCAAATATTCAGAAAACAAGTCAAGTTGAGAAATTCTGTGTTCGCAGCTTCACGGCTCTTCCCAGGCAAGAGTTCCCCTTTGCAATTATTTCAGGCTTCAGTCCTAGGTACGGTTACCTGGAAGTAGGTCCCAAACTCAGTAGGACTTATTTCTGAGTCAATATGTATGTCTCCTCAGAGTAGATATTCTGAGTAAACGTATGTTATTCTATCACTTTAACCCTTTCTTTCCTCTCCTCAGTTTGCAGCCAACCAATGATCTCTTCCCGAATTGTCGGGGGACAAGATGCCATTGAAGGGGCATGGCCCTGGCAGGTCATCATTATGTGTGGTTCTAAGGCTGTTTGTGGGGGCTCCCTCATAAATGAGCAATGGATAGTATCAGCAGCTCATTGCTTTACTGAGTAAGTATCTAATGCATGTGGACTGTGATGTAGCATCACCACTGAAGCAACCCCAAAGACAGCCTAACGTTAGGTCACTTTTAGTACCTTGACCAGTAGGTGGCCCATTTGCCACAAACCAGCAGCTGCATTGAGCATCCTTAATTGAAACTTCTTGTCTCCTTGTGGTCTCTGATCGCTTCTGAATCAATAGCTGCTGCAATACCATCCTATGACCATCCGGGGAGGGGGCGCTAAAATGCAACAGACTTGAAGCCCTATAGCACCATCAAAGAGTACAGCACTTGGTTCCACTCTCTCACAACGCATCAGACAGGCACAGAGGAATAGCTGCAAAACCTACAGTACTACTGTGGGAGGATGCAGCAAAATAGTCAATCCTTTCAGATATACAAATGTTTGCAAGAAAAGTAAATGTAGCAGGATTTGCTTGGGATGTCCGTCCACCTACGCATAAAATTGTTTGCTGCAAATATCTGTAAGAAAATCCATGCAAGTCTACACCAACTCTACCAGCATTGGGCATTAAAGGGAAAGAATAAATGCCAAATTTAAATATTTTATTAATATTTAATTTTAATATTTATTTTATTAATGTTAAATAATGTAAAATTTAAATACTTTCATTCGTAGGAAATTATGGAATTTTTGTGTAAATGTAATGCAGGAAAACTGTTGATTCATGAAGGTGCCAGAACAAGGACCTTTCCATTAGGGGCAGTGAGGTGATAGCTTGAGAACGCAAACACTAGGGAAATTATCACTACTGCTAAGGCACTGCCTGCAACTTCTGCCTTCCCCTCTTAGCTCCATCCCTCTGCCCCAACCCAACCCACTTCCTCTGTCTGGTCCACCTTTCCCATTAACCCTTGTCCATCTCACTTTCTGTCTCCTATCTTAGCCTCCCCCACCTCCTTGCCAATCTTTTTCTCGCCCCATCTCCTTCCCCCCAGCCCCTGACCACTGCCTACCATCCAGCTAAATTTCAACTATCAGAACCTCCAGTTCTATAGACTCACATAGAAACCCCAATCCCTGTTTAGCTGGTTTCCTCCTTGTACTGCTGTATAACATTTTGCTTTTTTTGTTGTTTTTTTTATGCAGGTCCCAGTGCAAAGATTCATATGAGGTGAAGCTGGGTGCCTATAAACTCATGGAGCCATCAGAAGATAATGTGATAGTTGCTGTGAATAAAATAATCTCCCACCCTGATTATAAGGGCTATGAAGGATCCAGTGGGGATATTGCTTTACTCCAGTTGGAATCACCTGTGACTTATACCGGCTACATTCTTCCGGTCTGCCTGCCCCAATCTTCAATCCAGTTCCCAGCAGGAACAAAATGCTGGGTTACTGGGTGGGGAGAAGTCAAAAGTGGAGGTGAGGTATGAGGGAAAACATTTTTTTTATTTTATGCTCATTCGGATACTGTTTTCTCTTTTTCCCTTCATATAGGGTTGCTATAATTCACTTCCACAAAATCGGGACAGGACTGTCTGTCTCATTTGCCAGTATTTGAACACAATCCCCCAAAATCAGGCTTGTCCCTGTTTTTCGGGACATATGACAACCACACCTTCACACCACCAATATACTTAGTGCTTTACAGGATAAGGAAGAAGGATAACTCCACTCCAAGGAGCTTACAAACTAAAGATTGACACAGGGAGAAACAAAAATAACAAGGGATGGAAGTGAGCAAATCAAATTACACATTAAAAAGTGCATGCCTTTAGACCAGGACCCCATGTCAAAACTGCCATGGGGATGGTGGTGAAAGTTGTGAGTTGTGGTCTTGAGCTCTGCTGTATGTTCTCATTGGCCAACTGGAGCTAAGCTATTCACATGCGATAAGGGAAGTCACAGTGTGAGTTCTTGGAAATCCTGCCTTTGGAATGTCACTTACCGAAACAAATCCCATTTCCACTGGTCTTACCTGAGCTCCAGCCTTCAATTCTCCCAGGGCATTTTCAGCTAACTCTGTGACCCAGCTGACTCATGCACACAGTTGTGTGGTTGTACTGTGTGAGAAGCTGTTCCTGTGATTGAGTACAGAGGAAAAAGTTGAGCCCCATTTCCTCTTCTGCTTGCTCTTCTGGATTGAGGTTGCTGAATCTTCTGGGTCACCACTGCACATAAGCAGCCATAGCAGAGAACTGTCCTCATTTGGGCACCATTTAAGAAATCCAACTGCCACTGCTCCTTATCAACACTCTACAAGTATGCCAGGGCCGAAGGGGAGACTTACAAGAGCTGGTGTTGAGTAGGTTGCAGCTGTGGACACTGATCTACCTTCATGTGCTGTAGCTTGTGCATGGCGGGAACACACCATGGGGGACTATTGTAGGGTTTTGTCTCCAGAGCTCCAAAAGCTGGAGCCACCACTACCTAGTATGATCTTCTGTGCAGTTATACAAACTAATAGTCCCCAGTCTGTACTTCATGACAGCAAAGCTCTCCCACATATCTCTCTTCCAGTGGCCTTGCAGAATCCCCAAACTCTTCAGGAATTGGAGGTGCCAATCATAGACCAAGATACCTGCAATCATTTGTTCAGCGTTAATCTACCAGGAGATCTGGAGCCAGATCCTATCAAGTCTGATATGTTCTGCGCAGGTTATGCAGAAGGTGGAAGGGATGCCTGTCAGGTAAGATACCTCATCACTGGATCTTTATAGAGCCTAGGTCAGTCCAAAACCTCCTGACGCTGGTGGTGACATGCCAAGTGCTGCCCCTTTTTTACCCAATGATGTGCCAGCCTATGTTCCACCCACTATGTGGCATCCCTACCTCTTCTTCCACTCAGGGCAGTGATGCATTACATCATCTGCCTCTTCTGAGTGCGCAGACACTGATGTAATCATTGGCAGTGACGTGATGATGTTTTCACCTTCATTTACTTCTGCCTTGCAAGCTGCAGCTCCAAGTGCTTGAGTTCTAGAGTACTCCAGCTAAGCTGTGGCTTGCAAGCACCTTGGGTCAAGTCAGGCAGGGTCAGCCTTCGCCATCTTCAGCTAGCGAGATTCAGCCCAAGGAACCAAAAACTTGTGGCTTGGGAACTTTCAGACATAGCCTGATTGTTACAGACCACAGTCCAAAAATTTGCCCTCACTTTTTCACAGTGCAATTTACTCAGATTCCTTACTTCTAAGAAAGTGTCTATTGCAGTGGTATCAGGCATTTGAGTCCAGGAACCCCTTTCGAATTTAAAAATCTGTCCAGAACCCCATGTCAGATTTACTGGGAATCTCCTCCATGTCTACTTGAAAGTAAGTCCTGTTGTGTTCAATGAGGCTTTCTCCCAGGAAAGCCCAGTACCAGATTCCAAGATGGTAGATCCTCCCACCCACTTGCAACCTTCCTATGAGGTCATGACCCCGAGGGGGGTCCTGACCCCCACTTTGAAGACCACTGGTCTATAGGCTTGCAGCCTCACTAAAGCAGAAGGAATGATGATTTGCCTAGAACCATGACTTAGATGAAATTTGAACCTGATTCCAGCTCATTAACCTACCAGTTCCTTAACCTAGCCAGGATCCCAAAACTGATTTCAGATGATTTCCCACAGAAATGTTCCAGTTGCACTTCTCTCTCTCTCTGTTCCCACAGGGCGACTCCGGAGGACCCTTGGTTTGCCCATGTAGTGGCTCCTGGATCCTAGCTGGGGTTGTAAGTTGGGGAGAAGGCTGTGCCAAACCCAACTTTCCTGGTGTCTACACCTCCGTGGCTCATTATGCCAATTGGATCAATGAAAATATACCTACCCTATCCTTCGTAGACTGCAACAGTGATCAAAGTGGAGATAGAGATGACAGTAGTGGAACTGAAGGTAGTTTACACAATATACCCACTACCGATAGTGGAACTGAGGTCGGAGCTGAGGTTGGTAGACTATACAACGCACCCATTCCCGATAGTGGAACTGAGGATGGAGTTGGGCATGGTGGACTACAGAAGACTCCCATTCCAGCACTTCTCCTGGTTTCTTTGGCTTTGGCCCTCCTATGAGATTCTCATCTCTGCATCCAGATTTCCAGCTAACAAAGAGAGCATGCTGGTGGAGCTCCATTTAGATATGTCCAAAATTATCATGTGCAATAGGGCAGAGTTTTGGAATATTCAGGCAATGTATCTTCATTGGAACTCATTCGCTGCCCGTTCATCTGTCTCTCTTTCTCTGTGCCCAAAGTAAAGATTCCCAGCAATGACAGGTTTAATCCAGTTGGACCTGTTGCTCCAAAATGGGCCGTGCAACTAAATGGGGTCCTAAACTACAGTAATCTACTCTACAAATAATCTACAAATACACACCACAGCACATTGCAATAGAAATTTTGAATTTCTTTTTCTAAAAAAAAAATCAGTATATCTACTAAATCATCACACAGTACAAACTTGTGGTTTTATAACGATTTAATTTTCAAAGGTTATCTCCATATTTTATTTGTTTACTTGTAGGCTTGATGTATGCAGTTTTATATTAAAATGTGCTGTGATCCATTTGGTCCATTAACTCACAGGCTCTTTAAGTGTACATTATATTTGCTTTCTAATCTGCTAAAAATAAAGTATATAAATAAGTTTTATCTCTAAGATTCTAAAGATTTTGGCCTTGTTAACCTGGGACCCACAAAAAATTGGGCCCTGCTACACCTAAGGCCAGAGCTGATGCCCCAGAAAGGGTAAGAGTAGGGTGATGTTCCTATTTGCTTCTGGTACTGCTTATCAATATACAGAGGGCAGGAGAACAGCAGGATCAAAAACTCCAGGAACGGTCAGTTGTCCCAGTTATGAAGGAGCTGCACAGGGAATTATTTAAGAAAGAGTTTGGATTTTGGAGCAGGGTACCTCATGATCAGTCCTAATCATTCCAATGAAAATGCTGTTCCAAAAAAAAATAATAATTCCTTGGTAAGGAATCTTGGAACCAGGCTGTGAAGAAAGTAAAATCCTCCTTTTTAAAGAACAGAGAGAAAGAAGACGGTCTCCGATCAAAAGAAAAAAAATTAGAGATTTATTTTAAAGAACATACATCAGAAATAATGTATACCAGTGTTCTTCAACATTGATCTGGTGTGTTCTGTGGCAGACAACTCAAAATGTTGGTCTATATTCCATAATTGTTGGTTTGTATTATAAAATCCCAGATGATTTTTATTTCTTCATTCTCTACTACTTTTTCAACTTTGTGGCTCCACCAGCTGCTATTTGGAAACAGTTTATACTTTTGATACACGTTCCAATGAACTATATTGTTGCAACTTTGTCGTGCCTTTCTTTGTAATCAGTCTGCATAATATTCTTGCGGCAGCTGACTACGTGGTTCACTATTTCGTAAGCATCTTTACACAGACATTTGCTGACCGTACATGATTTCTCAATTTTAGCTCCATATACATTTATTCTTAGATTACTATATTACTATTATTATTGAGGTTGCAGTGTAAATTGCTTCATGACCTACTGAAAACTGAAACACATAATTAATATTATTAATAATATTATAATTAATATCATTAATAATAACTCCTCCACGGGCTGTGGGTGGCGCAAGCGGTTAAGACGCTGTGCCTGTTAACCAGCAGGCCAGGGTTCGAAACCCGGGTCGGCCCCACAAGACAGGGTGAGCTTCTGTCCTTAGCCCAGCTCTGCGACGCCAGCTGGATCCAATCGTATCGGCTCTGCCTTTCCATTGGACTAATTCGTGGTGTGGAGAGGGGGGATTTGCTGCTTGGGTAACAGCCGATCCTCCATAACAATCCAACCCAGGCTTTCATGCTTCACATGCAGCGTATGCAGCGCAGAGCACGATACCATAGTCTTTCAAGACTGACGGAGGCCTGCTTTTTTTAACTCCACCATAACTGCAGTGCGGTGGATCTGCAACAAGGTAGATCTATCTTGATATTGTTGCTTGCTTACGGGATACTCTTTCCTGTTTTGTTCTCTATATCCAAACAGCTGTTCCCATTCCAATGACTGCTATCAACACTGTAAGGGGCATACAAATATAGTCATATGCGTTGAACAAAATTTGAAAGACAAACCATGTACATCTCCAGTAGGGGGCAGTGCTGTAAAAGATATTTTTCATCCTATTTTTATGTTCCAGTAAGGAATTGTTTTGAAATTTTTATTCTCTGTTTTGACAATATGAATACAGGTGACCATATTTCCTCTTTTTCCATGACATTTCCTCTTTTATAACATTGTGTCCTGGGGAAAAATTTCATTGTCCTCATTTTCCTTGCAAACAGGCATCATATAGACTTCAAGCACAATCCTAACCATGTCTACCCAAAAATAAGCCCCATTGTGTTCATTGGGTCTTACTTCCAGGAAATTGTCTTTAGGATTGCACCCTTCTTGTCATTAATAAGTTATATGTAAATTATATGTAACAGTTTTAAATTTAACAATAAGTAGTATAGGGCACAATCCAGAGTAACTACGGGGAGTACTTGCTCCAGTATAAGAACAATTTGCTCTGGACTGCAATAAGAATTTCCCATAAGTTTTCACTAGGTGGTGCAGTAACTACATGTACACATAATGTCTCTTACATGCTCCCGTAGTTACTCTGGATTGTAGTGATAGTGTTTAATATAATCACATGAAAGCAATATACATTTATATATTTTGTCGTGTCCTGCAATTTTTTGGATGTCCTAAATTTTTGGGTGCCTTGTCCTCTTTTGTGGTTATGAAAAGCTGGATTCCATGAACTCGAAAACTGCTTGCCAGAGGGATATGGTCATAGGTAGAGGCCACCATGCAAGACAAATGGGACAGATCTGAGTACCATAGAGATATTGGGCAGGGGCTAAAGTAGCTACTCCAGACCACATTGTGTTCCTCTACACTACCTGGAAGCACTAGGCTAAGTGCAAGTCTAGCTTTTTCATAGCTGTATGAACTCAGCAGTCCAGAAATCAGTGGAGAGCTTTTCTGTCTCCCCACTTTCCACTCCCCACTTTAATTTTTGTCTTTAAAAAAAAATTACCGGTAATCAGAAAATTTTGTATGTGTTAGATGTAATTGTGAATACATACAAATACATTAAAATAGCAATCTAGATAAATAAACCAAATTATTCCAGTCCAATTATTTCAATTACAGTTGAAATATGTATTCTCTGACCAAATAAACTTAGGGCAAAACCCAGAGTAACTACGGAGAGTCTTTGCTCCTGTGTAAGAACAATTTACTCTGGATACCAATATGAATTTCCCATAGGTTTTCACTGGGTGGTGCAGTAACTATGGGTGCATGTAATGTTTCTTATGGTCTCCTGTAGTTACTCTGGATTTGGGGGATAGTCTATTTGACCAATCTCTCTAATTAAAATGATCAATTTTTCTATGCAATAAATCCATCAACTTGTAATATTCCAACCATTTCAAGTATTTTTGACTGCCATTCATTTACCAGAAGCATCTTTATAATTTTTCAGTATTTGGTTTAAATAATTTCAAGAGCAACCAGAAGTTTTCTGATGAGCAATGTACTCTTTAATTGATCCTTTGTACCTGTCATTAAATAAAACATCTCCTAGGTTCATATTCACCCCAACACCCATATTTAACAAATGCCCTTCAACAATCATCTCTCTTCAGCTGCAAAAGGAAGAGAACAACATCCCCCCTAATGTGGGGCACCCAAGATAAATGGGGAACAGGACCAAAGAAAAGCTTGGAACATCCACAACCCATTGTTTTGCAATGCAGTGCAGTACTGTCATCACAGCTGAAGGTCAGCTGGCAAAGAAATCTGTCTTCATTATTTTATCTAAATGTGTCAGGGTGATATAATAGCAATTTTTAAAAACTTTTAAAAGAGCCTGTTGAACATTTCATTGAAGGGTTGAATGTCTAATCCCATACTGGATCTACATTCAATCTTCTTTATTAAAATTGAGTAGACATGTTTAGGATTGTGCTCATAAATACAGTATCCGCGCAAGTTCTTTTTTTCTCTCCAACTTCTTAATGATCAACCAGTGCTTCCAGAAGATGCAGGAATTGAAATTAAAAGGTAATAATTTACAAATGTTGAGACATGCAAGTTCCAGTTTCAGCTATTATCCTGGTACACACAATGCATTTGATATAAAGAGCACAATCCTAACCCTGTCTACTAAAAAGTAAGTCCCATTGTATTCAATGGGTTTTATTGCCAGGAAAGTGTCTTAAGGATTGTAGTCCAAAGTCTATATATTTGGGAAAACCCCTCATTTTATGATCTGGTATTTTCCAAACTGTAGGTCACATCTTTAGGAACTCCCTAAAACCGTGAAACCGTGGTGCACCGTGAAACCGACATGTTGAAGGCTAATAAGGAAAATGTGGAAAACCTTAAGGAAAGTGAAATTAAATGTTTACTGAAACGGGCAGGCAAATATGCCATACTGAAAGGCATGCCAAAAGGAACTCAAGGCCCCAGCACAAGTCCTATGCTGGCCGGGAGTTGTCACAAAACTGCTGCAAGGCACTTCTATGCCACTTCTGGGGGAGGATTAGGCCAGTGCACAGACATGCATTTGCCCCTCTTCATCACCACAGGAATGGGAAGACCAAAGATTTGTGCTGGCCTAAGTTAGGCCAGAGAATGGCCTAGCTATGGCAGCCTTTGGTATGCATATCCAAAGCCGACAGCCCAAAGCCACAGGGCTAGGAGGCCTCTAGGCTGCCCTAACTGCTGCTGAGGATAAAGTAAGTGGCACCTGAGAAGGGCTTGCTCCCGATGAGACCTGCCTCAGATCACACTTAACAAGGAACAGCTGTGGTGCCTGCACCTTGCCTGCCATATGAGGAAGCCCAAGAATCCCAGGCAACCAGTCACAGCTGCAGCATGGCAGTCTGGGGGACCAGAACTGCCAAAGAAAGAGAGCAACACCCCCCAAATGGAGGGTACCCAAGATAAATGGGGGACATGATTAAAAAAAGCTGGAAACACCTATATCAATGATAGTCATGTGGTTCATGGTACACTACAGTACCTGCAGGTTAGGGGGTTTGCTGCTAAAGTCAGCTGAGTTGTAGTTAGCTACAACAACTGTGCCATATCCTGAGGTGGGCTGTTGTAGTTTTACTGTATCCTGAGGTTAAGAGGCAGGAGTGATGCATAGGACAGCCTAGTACTTAGAACGTGTTCTTTTGCTTCCAGTTTTACTCTGGTTTATCATGGGCCCCAATGGGTCTACTCAGATTTACCCCTGCTCCTGAGATATCCTAAGTTATTGGGGCTGGGAGGGGGCATGTCTGCCCTGAAAGCAGGGTTTGGATACGAGCTAACTGTACCCTTCTAGGCCATGCCCAACATGCCCCTGGCACACACCTGCTGTGCTAGCTAGGTTAGCACTGCTAGGTCAGCACAGATCCAAATATCTTGTCCACCTATTAGGTGGACTTATGCCAGCCCAGTCCTTTTCTGGTGCAGATAGGCTGGCCTATGTGGCAGTTAGGCTGCCCTGTGCCAGATAGTCTGACCCTCCAAGTGCACTTCTGTATTGCGCCCTTTGTCTAGGAGGGATAAAAGAGGGTGTTGTTTCAAAAGTTGGATCCTGGTGCTAAAAAATTTGTTAACTACTGTTGTAAAGGTCTTGGACACATGAATTATGTGCACACTACTCTTATTGCTACAGAGGCTGACAAAAATAGTGGAACACACAGGACTTTCAATTGGTAGCAAACCTCTTTCAAAAACATCCCATACTTAAAGTGCAGGCATAGTGCAGGCAGAGGTGTATCTACGGGGGCGGGGGGCTAAGTACTGCTGTACATGCCTTTCCTGCTCAGAATGGCTCTGAAAATGAATAGGAAAGGCCACATACACAGTGCGTTGTAGCACCTGCAGTATTTACTAGGCCACCACTACTCCCCGTAGCTATGCCACTGAGTGCAAGCCTTGAGGCATTCCAAGCACTTTTCTGTTCCTGCCAACTTGGCTCTTGAAGCCTGAAACATGACAGTTGGAGCTACTATGGGTTACAAAAACTGTTGATCAAAATTGGGAGGAGCAGAAGTAAAAAGCTTGCAAAACTGGTGTTCAAGAAAGGAGCACCACCACCACCAGAAGATGCATTCTCTTCCATGGTGCTCTGAATCCAAGGCAAGAAGGAAGTGACCCGGGTGTAGACCCCAGGTTTGTAAGGGCTGGCACACTCCAACCCAAAGCTGACTATTCCTGCCTGGAACCATGTGCCATTCAGCTTGCAGACAAGGGGTCCTCCAGAGTCACCCTGGAAAGAGAAAGGAGGAAACAATTATTACTGTTGTTCTGGTATGATACATTTTGACTCCAAGTAGCTTTCCAGCCAAGCGATGACCAAAGCAACTTATTCAGCAGTGTGGCATAACGTACCTTCAGGACATGACGGTCAATGAAGGCAAGAGCAGGTCAGTTAATGCAAAATCCTTAGCGTTCATACAATACAGTAATTTTCAACCAGTGTGCCATGGCACACTGGTGTGCCATGTGTGATTCACTGGCGTGCCATGGGAGTTTGTCAAATTTATTTATTCATTAAATAAATATTATTTATTAATAGAGTTACTGATGTATTGAATGCCCCACCCGCAGAATAGTGTGCCTTGTCATTCATCCCGAGGTTGATGGTGTGCCTTGATTATTTTAGCACCTGGTTGGTGGGCCTTGAGATGAAAAAGATTGAAAATCACGGATACATTTATTTTACAGTTCTTATGAACCTGCATGGCAGGCCTCCTTGCTTCACTTGGAAAAGAAGAGAGGAGGCTCGTCTCCCATTCTCCTGCCCACCTGAGTTCTAGGACACTGCTGGGGATCATCTTAACTCATCCTGCTGCTGCTGATGCCTTTCTTCTACCTGCCTACTTGCCCTTCTTTGTTGCTTCCAGATCCTGGCCAAACCCATATACCTGTATATATACTCGTATATCAACATTTGGGAGAAGTGAGATGAGCAATAGGCTTGGGATAAAGTAAGTAAATAGGGCCACTTGTGAATTGATTGATTGATTGATCGATCGATCGATCAATATCTCGGCAACAGTGAAGGATGTTAGGGGTGTTACTACTGCCAAAAACTGGAATGGGCAGAAACTCAGCATGGAGTAATGGAAAAGTCCACCTGGTTACGGGTGCTGGTCTGCTCCCACACAAAACATGGAATTACATTGGAATGGAATTAAATCCCATTGAATAGAATGAAATTAATTAATGGGATTGCGTTCTGCCCCATCTAGTGGCTGAATCTGGTATAGAATGCCTGTGTTGATGAATTCCAGGGCAAACACAGAAGAGGGTCTATTAGAGAGAAAATACCCAATTTATCATGTTAAATGTTGTCAAATTTTAAATTTATCAAATTTAAATGTTGTCATTTTTTTATTATCATATAACTCATTAGATGCAGTAAAATTAAATTTTGTACCTGTTTACCACTGCGCATTACAATTGCCAGTAAACTTTTTAATAGTGGTGCACATTAGATTCAGTGGTGAATTAGATTGGAGTAAATACAGTAGCTCTAAAGCCAGGGAAACGGCTGTGAAAAACTAGAGGAAATTTTTTTTGCTTTTTAAAAAAAGTTCATTTAAATGATTAGGGCTGCAGTCCCAAACATATTTTCCTGGGAGTAAACCCCAGTGAATATACTGTATATACTCGCATATAAGCTGAGTTTTTAAACTCCTTTTTTGGAGCTTAAAAAGCTCCCTCAGCTTATATGGGGGTCAAGCAGCCAGCTAGTCCAGCGGGAGTTCCCAGGAAGAACAGATCTCTTTATATTATTATTATTATTATTATTATTATTATTATTATTATTATTATTATTATTATTACTATTACTCCTCCTCCCCAGAGGCTCCTCCATCCCACCCCCCATTTTCCTATGGAGCCTAAACAAGTAGGTTTCCAAATAAGTAGGTATACTTCCCCAGTCAGGGTGAGAAGAATTTTCTGCCCTGAAGTCTTGGAGGGGGCTATTAAGGAAGGGTCTCTCCGCTAAACATCTTATTTTGGTTAAAAATTTTATTCCTCGCAAGTTTTGAGGAGCTATGTTTGCAAAGGGAGGGTCTATGCAAATGAGGTCCCCTCCCTCCTCCCATTGTGTATGCTGAGTCAGGCAGGTTCATAGATGCCCCACTAACAATTCCTGAGGAGAGAGAGGACCTTTGAGTGCCTGCACTCCTCTCTCCATCCACTGCCTTTGCATGCCTACTCAGAAGCAAGTCCCATCCTAGTCAATGGAGTTTGTCGCAGGTAGGTGTGGATAGGATTGCAGCATCAGAGCCCAATCCTCTGTATGCCTGCTCAGAAGCAATCCCATCCTAGTCAATTGAGCTTACTCCCAGGTAGGTGTGGATAGGATGGCAGCCTCAGAGCCCAATCCTCTCCATGCCTGCTCAGAAGCAAGTACTGAGTGACCATATGTCCTCTTTCCCCAGGACAGGTCCTCTTTTTTATCCTTGCCTCCTGGTAGGGAAAAATACATTGCCCTTCTTTTCTTTGTTTGCTGGCAGCATTATGCCATCGTGGTCAAAGGACTGACTCCCTGGGAAGCACTGACTGACCATATGTCCTCTTTTCCCAGGACAGATCCTCTTTAAACTCTTGTGTCCTGGGAAAATATCTTTACATTTACCGGTAACCTACTGATGCCTCAGTAAATGTTATTTTATTGGTATCTATTTTTATGGTATTTTGAAATGTACCAGTAGCTGCTGCGTTTCCCACCCTCGGCTTATATGCGGGTCAATAAGTTTTCCCAGTTTTTTGTGGTAAAATTAGGTGCCTCAGCTTATACGCGGGTCGGCTTATATGCAAGTATATACGGTAATTGAATTTACAACTCAGAAGACAGCACAGAATTGCACCCAAATGGATTAATGATTAAATGATTAAAATCATTTAATGAGTTTAAATTATTAAAATCATTTAGTCATTGTTGAAGAACATTTAAATGGGGACCTTGTATATACTGGCATCCACAGTTAGTCAGATCCACAGTGCTGGATCCATGGATGCTGACATCAGGATGTACACTCTTCTGATCCATGGTTCTTACCTTGCAAACATCCTTCTTTCCTTCTTGGTACCCAGCACAGATCATGTCTTCATAGATCAGCCTGTAGCCCTCTGGAATAATTGGCCTCTTGAGGACAGAATCCAAGGCAGATTTGTTGTGCTTGTGCAACATTTGGTCACACTCGTCATTGTCCAGGATCGGAAGCTCCACCTCCTGCAGTGTCCGAGCAATCAAAGGGGCTGGAGCAAGAAAAGTGAACCACTGGATTCAGTCATAGGTTCAGTATCATTCAACATGGATTCTCGTTGGCTCTGAACAACGTCGAAATTGGACATGTCACCAAAATTCAACTCTGTATACTGCACATTTAATTCAACCTCCTGTACTGCACATTGGCCCATTGGATACCTCCGGGGGTAGACAAGACACCTGCATCCTGTTGCCACTCCCTTGCATCTGCCATCCTAATTTTTAAAACCAGGCGGTTGCAACATACAAATTATGGCTTGTAACCTGTGACTGATTTTCCTTCTGGAAATCTGTCCAAACCTTTTTAAAGGCATCCAGGCCAAATGCCATCACCTCATCACATCCTGTGGCAAAGAGTTCCACAGATTAATTACATTCTATATAAAGATTTCTTTTGTCTGCCCTAACTCTCCCAACACTCAATTTTAGTGGGTGTCTCCAGTTCTGGTGTGCTATGAGCAGGAAAAGAACATTCCTCTATCCATCCCCTGCATATTTTTCAGTCATGCCCTCCCTCCTCCCTATACATCCCCCTATCCATTTCCTCCATAATTTTGTACGTCTCAATCCTATTTCCCCCAGGTGCCTGTTTTCTAGATTGAAGAACCCCAAACATTGCTTCCTCATATGGTGGGTAGCAAGCTTGCCTTCATGTGTCCTGTCACCCCCTTTCCCCATAACTACACTACTGCCGGTCTTCCCAAACATCTTATTTAAACAAGCCTCCCCATTCATTCTTACCATTTGGAAAGGCCTGGCCCCAGCCAGTTGCCCAGCATTTCATCCCTACGAGGAAGGGGTCAGGCTCTGCAGTCCCGGGCAGACAGACCGGCAAGATGGTTCGGGAAAATTGCACTGGATTGGCAAGCCGCACTAGTGCAATATCCGCACTAAGGCCTGCTCCAGCAAAATGGGGGTGCGTGATGATTTTGCTGATGGAAGATGAAACCATGGTAGGTGCAGGTTTGGGAAGCTCATGCTCTCCCAGGTGGATGCGATAAAGATGTACATTCTTTGAACTGTGGGAGCCAAGGAAAAATCAGTCCTTTCTGCAAACATTGTTAAAAGCTGCCTAATCTCAAGCAAGTTAACTCAGAAATAAATCCCACTGATTGTAAAGAGATTTCTGTTCAAGAAAATTGTGCTGGATCATTGGCAAACTAACCATCACACACAATATTTAGGATTTTTTCTACACACTCACACGTATACCATGTGATATTAATATTACCATTAAACATGGTAATATTACCATGGAATGGTAATATTTACCATTCACACCAATTCACCTAACAATTTGCAACTTGTATTGTTATCCCTGACAATACTCTGGTATTACTTTGGTAATACCTCTTGTAAGTCTTTGAGAGTTGCTTGTCTGCCCATCAAATTTCCCTCCCCAGCTGAAGGTTGAGATTAAACTGAGATTACAGCTGAACATTTCCTGGGCTGTATCAATGCCCTTAACAATGTGCCATATCAGTTAAAGCATGAAGCCATAACAACAATCAAAACAGCAGGGAAGCATTGATTCTATGGCCAACATAACAAGTTTGCGCCTGGTGCAATATTCCATAGCATCTCACATTTATATCACATTTTCAATTCCGCAGTGATCAAGAGACCTTCATAATCATTCCCATAAATTGCTTTCTATTTAGAGACCCGCATTTCAGGTGAAGTCTAGTTTGCCAAATGGAAACCAGCCAGCTACCCTACAGACTCATACCAACTGTTTGGAAAGTCCAATGTGGAGCGCTAAAATAAATGGATAAAACATGTCATGGATGACATAAAAACACTGTGACTAACAATTGACCAGGCCAAACAGATCACCATGAATTGCAGGCAGTGCAAATCAATTGTCAGTGAGTTGCAGAATCCACCAGCACCTACAACAGCACACTGGCTAAGAAGAAAATCAACTCCGCCAGCCACCAGCTCAGGGCTTAAGTGAAGTGAAAACCCATTTCAGGTCATTTTGGAATTATCAACCATGAATTATTGCTACCACCCATCTCCTGAGGATCTCCACCCATCCTGGTAGGATCTCCTGAGTGCTCTCTGTTCTACTCACTCAAAGCAATGAGCAGCTGTCAACACCCACTGGGGTGAAATGAGGCTTCCACCACACAGATGCAGTCCATTAGCTCGTACGCTGACTTGCCACGGCCATTTCCCTGCAGTGCTGTCCTGTCCCCCAGCAACCCGAGGGGAGCTCGGTATGGGATGACCACAAACTGCAGAAGAACAAGGAGGAGACAAGATATGGGAGGATCAGAGGAGAGATTGTGGGACACAATAGGTCCCTTACTATTCTGTGCCAAAGCAAACCACAGAATGTAACATCAAAATATTTCTGTCTTCCTTGGATAGGCCTGTATACCCTCTGCTTTGGGATATATGTGTACACAGGATTTTGAGACACATATAGGGAACTGCTAAATAGCCATGGAGAAAGAGAGGAATTGCAGAACAAGAAGAAAACAAGAATAAGAAACAGGGAAAGGATGACATCTTTTAGCATAACATCTGTAGATGGATGCCCAGATGAGACATACCAACAGACAGTATTTATTTTAAGATTCCACTTTAAAACGCAGTTAGAAGGTCTGAGCAGATCTAAAAATCTGGATTCCACATCTGCCAACTCAGATCTGTTTTACTGATTTGCAATGTCAAATAAATCACAGTTGCATCATACATGATAAAGGAAGAATGGATGAAGAGATGGATGAAGATAGGGAGAATGATGAGTAAGGAAGTGCATCCAGGAAGTAGCGGGTACATAAACAAATAGCAGAAACTCAGGGTGGAGTTTGTTGCAATCACCATTTCTCTGGGCCCTATGTAGGGCTCTCCCTTGACAGGTATGTAAATTATACATGAATGAATTAATATAATGATATCATTCCATGTACAGTCAACAGAGAACAATCTTGTGATAATTGCCTCTTAGAATCAAGATGGGAACTCAAAAGCACATGGACAGGTTTGTGCAGCTCCTTCCTAACAGCCATGGAATTCCCTACCTCTTAGGGCTCCCCAGCACCAGATCCTGAGCTTCTAACAAGGTTCAGAGAGGCGAGCTTTTCACACATTATCTTTTTCAAATATTTATAAATGTTGGCTTCAAATGTCCAAACTTGTAAGCTGGGTCATCACCACGAAGACATCAAAATAGATAAAAGACTAAGGATGGCTGTTGGAGGTAGAGTCAATATGATATAATGGGATCACACATCCTCTGGAGTGAGTTCCAGGGGATGGATCTGACTGTTCCTCCCCAAGGATTTTCTTACCACATGGTCTAAGGCAGTGTTTCTCAAAGTGGGGGTCAGGACCCTTTTGGGGGTCGCCTGGAGTTTTCCTGGGGGTCGCCTAAAGACCTCTGATGCAGGGGGCCCAGGTCAGGCTTGCCAGACCTCCGGCTGTAGCTGCGTACACACTGGGGCTGACTGACAGCCTCAGGGCCCAATCCTATGCATGCCGACTTTGAAAGAAATCCCATTTTAGTCAGGGGGGCCTTTATTCCCATGTAAATGTGGATAGGATTGCAGCCTCAGGGCCCAATCCTATGCATGCCTACTCTGAAATAAATCCCATTGTGTTCAATGTGTGCATAGAACACACATTTTATTTGTAACAATGAAAATACATCCTGCATATCGGATATTTACATTACGATTCATAATAATAGCAAAATTACAGTAGCAACGAAAATAATTTTATGGTTGGGGGTCCCCACAACATGAGGAACTTATAAAGGGGTCACGGTGTTAGGAAGATTGAAAACCACTGGTCTAAGGGTCCATGATGCAACAACCTTGCTGATGCTAAGCAAGGGCAAAATCCAGAGTAACTATGGGGAGTCCTTGCTCCGGTGTAAGAACAACTTACTCTGGATTCCAAAATGAATTTCCCATAGGTTTTCACTAGGTGGTGCAGTAATTATGGGTATATATAAAGTATCTTACGTGCTCCCGTAGTTACTCTGGATTTGGGGGACAAGTCTAGTTCTGGCCAATGCCTGAATGGTGACTTTTCGGAAACCCCATGCACCCCATCTGAGTTCCAAGGGGGAAGAAAACAAGGATAGAGATTTAGCAATTTCAAAAATTAGCCTTTCTTACTTTCTTCAGCAGAACTGTTTTCAGCACCTGTAAAAGGAAGGAGATGGGAGTCAGACATGTAATATGGATATTAGAAGATAGTGCTCAAAGAACGTGACTTTGATTCTGACTTAAAAACATTTTGGAAGGAGTCCCAAAGAATTGCCAACCTGATCAATGGTGATATGCGGCTGTCTAGGGTGTGATACAGAATGACCATATGTCCCCTTTTTCCAGGACATGTCCTCTTTTTTAGCCTTGTGTCCTGGAAAAAAACTCTAGATTGTTCTCCTTTTCCTTGTGAGAAGGCAGGATGTAGTCTTCTTGGAATTAATAAATTAATAAATTATATGTAATAAATGATATGGAATGGTTTATATATATTTTTTTTAAAAACACTGAAAACTCACTGACTCACTCATTGACTCAGTGAGTCTATGCCCAGGCCTAGATGCATCAAATTTGGGGAGGGTGTTCCTTTCATGACGGAGGCACCCATTAAGAACCAGTTTTTGGAAATTCCAACAAGAAGGAGTTGAAAAGGGGCTCAACGTGTTTTTCTCCCTATACTTTACATTGCAGAATCCCTGACTGATCAGGGACCTGCCCCAACCCCCAGACCTAGAAGCATGAAATTTGGGGTGTTCCTTCTATGACATGAACACCCACCAAGAACCGATGTTGAGAAATTTAACCCTTAAGGGGGGTGAAAAGGGGTGCAACATGTTTTTGTCCTATACTTAACATGGAAGAGTGATTGATATCCATTCAGGTACCAGGTGCCTGGTGCCTGATGCACTGAAAGGGATGGTGCACATGGGGAGTTTGATGCACATGGGGGGTGGATGCACATGGGGGTGATGCGTACTGGGGCTTGATGCACATGGGGGGGTTAATGCATATGGGGGGGTTGATGCACCATGGGGACATAGCATAAGGAAGGCATTTTACTCCTGCAACATGGGTACATTTTGCTAGTTTAATAATAAATCATATAGAGTTTAAATTAACCACATTAAAGCAATACATATACCGGTAAGTGTTTTTAGCTTTTATTTTGGGGGGACCTGTCCTCTTTTGTGGTTGTGACATCTGGGTCACACAGGGTATGAAAGGCCAGGCCCCTAAAAATGAAACAAAAGGAACTTTCTTCTCCAGTGCTGAAAAGGATCAAACTCTGTGATGACCAATAGGGCACGTCTCTTTAGCACTGCATTACAGAAATGGAATCAAAGAGGTAACCACATCTCCATGGGAAATACAGAGGCAGAAGCTGTGTGGTCCATATGAGTTTGCCATGAGATTAACTGTACAACAGTGTTTTTTAGTCAGTGATATTGGTACCATCAGTGGTACTTGAAATGGAACCACTCATGGAATAACTGGCAACAGTGGTTGGAGGCTCTGCTTGGAGAGCAGAGCTCCAAAGCATGATGTTCCCACTCAAAAAAAGCTGTTCCATCTGCCCTGAACCTCTTAAATTGTGATTCTCATGTTGCATTTGACCTCCCAACCCATCACCAGAAGGTGATACTACAAATAGGTAGACCATTGGGAGTGGTATAGTGGAGGACAAACCCTGAAAAACACTTTTGTACAATATAAGAAATCAGAGGCTCTATGAAGCTCTACCTCCTTACTCGTTGTTGCAACCCAGTCCAGAATCCCCACATCTCTTCATTCCAAAACATGAAACAAGCGCTGTCAAAACTAATGGTGCAGGCAGGGTAGAGAACTTTGCTGACTGCCAGGATGTGCTCAAGGCACTGACTGAGCTTGGGTTGAAAGCTGAGTTGCAACTCAGTGACCCCATGATTCAATTCACAAGTCATAGCACATGCCCACTGAAACTCAATGCATGGAAAATTTTGAGTCTTGACTCAAGTCTGAGTGATTCCCCCACCTTAGATTCCTACCCCTAACTTCATGAAGCCCACTCTTCCCCCAAAAGTCCTAAGCCTTCCATCTCTCCTCAGCCTCAGTCAGAAGGTTCCATCTCTCCTCAACCTCAGCAGAAACCTCAGGTTTCACATCAACCATGATGTCTTCAGAGCCACACAAAAGCAGCACAAATGTAAGCAAGGATGCACACAGGACTTGACATAGGGATCTGAGACATTTCAAGTCCAAACTCTTTTTCGAGTCATTGGACCCAAGGGACAAGTTGAGTTGGGGTCAGTGACATCCACAACTCATTAAAACTGCAAAAACAATTTTTGTGCAACTTAAGTCAAATCAACCCAAGTCAAGGGCCTATCCTGCTTCCTTCCACCTCTTGAGCATGAGCAATGGCTCACATCTGTAAAGATCTGTAAACTTGCACAAATTCAGATGCACACATGCACATTTCCTGGTCACTTACCTCTCAGCAGCACAAACAGCAGCAGCACAATCTGCAAATAGCAGGAATTCAGCATGGTGTGAGCAACCCCAGATCATACAGTTGTAAGGCCAAGCAGGGTGGAGAAGAAAGTGCTGTGATGCTGAGGCTCAGCACTCTTTGGCAAGATCAGGGAACAACCAGACTAGTCACTGCTCAGAGTTCAACTGAATACCCCAGAGGTTGCCCCAGAGCTCCAGCTGTGCTCTTTTTATCCTCCACTCACACCACACCTCCAGCCTCCCAGCAAGACCAGCATATCCACCAGTAAGGCAAGCCTCCCATGTTATTTACATCTCCAGGATTGTGTGTGTGGGTGGGGAGTGACGGCTCCAGGATTTTCATGAAGGGTGTGTGTGTGAACTGCTGGAGAATAATCCAAAGCCAGAGAGACCAGGATCCCTGCATACTTAAGAGCGATAGATCTTTAGCAGGGCTGCTTCAGGCCACAACCATTGAAATTCCCTATTCAGAGCTAGGAAGGATATACAGTACATAGACTAACCGTTTGTTTCCAGATATCGTTCTAAGTACAAGTACTTGACTTATTAAGGAGCTCTTACCTTTAGATCAAGACAGTTGTGTTCTGACAACCACATCCCAGATGATTCTGTTGTTTCTCTGATAAATGTATTTTTATAATTAATCTTCATAGACTGCATATCCATGTACATGTACACACTTGCTTGTAAGTTCCACTTTACTTCTGAATAGAGATGCAGAGGGTTGCATTGTTTGTTATTGGACTGTTATGATTTGTAGCTATTTCAGGATCTCGCCAAGATCCTGGGAATCAGAGAGATATTGTTGTAGGATTCTTGCAGTTCTGAGAAACATTGTTTTCTGCAGCTGAGCTGGCATAATTTACCCCTGCTAACTGGGCAAGGGACACTCAAGTGGGTGTTCCTCTATTATTTAGCAGGGGGGAGAGTCACTGGCCCTACACACCCCAGCAATGTCTTTTATAGTGGCTTCTGCTGGTGTTCTTTTACATTTTCGACTGTGAGCCCTTTTCAGACAGGGACCCATTAGCTATTAATTAGCTATTAATTTTTTTCATTTTCTTGTAAACCGCTTTGTGAACTTTTCAGTTGAAAAGTGGTATATCAATACTGTAGGTAGGTAGGTAGGTAGGTAGGTGATAGATAGATAGATAGATAGATAGATAGATAGATAGATAGATAGATAGATAGATAGATAGATAGATAGATAGATAGATAGATATTAATTTGCTCAATCCCAAGAATGCTGAAGTATTTCTTTAAACTTCTAGACACTGTTGCAGGGGCTTCATTGACAATTGCACAATATTGACCTTCTTCTCTCAGTGATGCCCAAATTCTAGTCAAATCTTGGTATCTTGTGATCTTCTCGTGTTCTTTATTTTCAATTCTGCTATCACCTTAATTTTTTCCTACAATTATCCTGTATATATATAAATATTCAGATCAACACTTGTTATCTGCTGATTTGGGATCCACATATTTCATAATCTGTGTTTACCAAACCCATGCAGGAGGGTCCACCTGGACCCCAAAGGCTACTGGTGCACACAGAGGTTGTAAGTGGACAAATGTGGCCTCTACAGGTCTCAGAACAAACTCTGGAAGCTTTCAGTGGTCCAAAATCCACAGATTCAATTACCTGTTGATTTCTCCTTCCAAGGGCATTCATGGAAATTAAGGGCCAACCTGAATTTATGTACAGTGATACCTCGCTTAACAAGCGTTTCACACAACAAGCAAAAATTTCGAAGAAATCTTGCTTCACTTAACAAGCAAACACACTATGGGCATGCGTGCTATGAAGCCCTGATGCTCCGCACGGAGGCTCTTTAAAACGGTTGCCGGCAAGCGCTGAAGGTGTCAGAGGCAGCCGCCCCTAACTGCCCCCAAGTGCCCCCACCGACCACCTTGAACCTCCGGCAGAAACCCAGGTAAGCCTCCCAGGAAAGTGTCTTTGATTGCAGCCTCCTAACCATTTAACCATTGTGTTAAATGGAGCTTACTCCCAGGAAAGTGTCTTTAGGATTGCAGCCTAAGTAGACTTCATAGGATCATGCACATTGAATGCATGTTTTGAATTCAATTCCAGTGTTTTGTCATCATTTTGACATCCATTTAATATTTTTATATGAATATTTTGGGGTTGTGGAACCAATCATCTGATATTCCATTATTTCCTATGGAAAAATCTGCTTCACTTAAAGAGCATTTCACTTAAAGAGCATGTCTCCGAAACTAATTAAGCTCTTTATGTGAGGCACCACTGTATTTATGATATCTATAAATACCACATTTACTCAAATCTAACACTCACCTTTTTCAGCCTCCAAAATTGGGGTGTGCATTAGATTTGATGGTGCATTTCATTCAAATAAATACATTATTTTTATTTTTAAGTATAGGTCTGTATTTAGTTTAACAATTTACTATATTGTAATAAGACATGTAACATAAAACAATTGTTGAATAAATAGTGCAGTTAGGTAAAAATCATAACATAAATCCATTGTCATATTATTATTGTCATATAATTCACTCTTGTATGCAATTTTACACCTGCTTAAATTTTACACTTGCTTTCCAGCTGTGCATTACAATCACCAGTAAACTTTTATTTTAAAACCACAAGCCTTTTAAAATAAGGGTGTGCAATAGATTTGATGGCACAGTAGATTTGAGAAAATACGGATATTGTTGTTATAGGATGAAATCCAGAGTAACTACGGGGAGTCCTTGCTCTGGAGTAAGAACAAGTTACTCTGGATTGCAATATGAATTTCCCATAGGTTTTCACTATGTGGTGCAGTAACTACAGGTGCACATAATGTCTCTTATGTGCTCCTGTAGTTGCTCTGGATTGTGCCCATACTTGCAGTATTTTTTAAAATAGCTTATATCCAGTTTATCTGAAGGATTTTCTGCTCCCAAACAAGCCTCTATGACCTCTATGGAGGAGTTATATACTGCTCCGTTCAAGAAGAGAGGAGTGAGTATTGCTGCAGACCTTCTACACCCCGGACACAACTTGTTCGATCTTCTTCCCTCTGGACCCTGATATTGGTCTCTGTACACTAAAACATCTAGGCACAAGGACAGTTTTTTCCATGTGCTATTGTTGAAGACATAATTATGCTGAGGCGACTATTAAATAAATATTGATTCAATATCTAATTCTGATTTGAATATCTAATTCAAATTGAATGTTCTTATCTATTCCTTTGCTGTATTCATTGTTTACTGTTTATGAGTTAGTGCCAGTATTTATGTAGCGATTAGCCAAAACCAAATTCCAAGTATTTATACTTGGCCAATCAATCAATCAATCAATCAATCAATCAATCAATCAATCAATCAATCAATCAATCTATCTATCTATCTATCTATCTATCTACCTATCTACCTATCTACCTATCTATCTATCTATCTATCTATCTAGAATTCACATGTCCTAACCTGCAGGCAGGAGGAAACAGACAGGTAAAGAGTCCTTCCAGTTTTGATCCTAGTACCCTGAAGAGACTCTGCAAACTGTGAAAGGGATAAAGGCCATAACAAGTTTCAAGATCCTATAATTAGCCCACCTAGATCTCCTGCTATCCTAGATCTCCTAGATCTAGGTAGATCTCCAACCATCAATCACTGCCAGAATTCTATCACTCATAAGGGGTCTCTCATACATAAGTTGTAGCTAATTCTACACTTCAGGATCAGTCTTAATTCTTCAAAGAACCAAATATGACACAATGAATTGCAAACATATGGTATATCCCATACTTTTGTATACCAGCACAGCCCCCTTATGTACCTGTCCACATGACAGTTGCTGGACCATCTGAGTTTATCAGAGAGAATGTAAACAGTGGTCTCACTAGAGCAGTGCAAGGAGGTGCAGACAGTACCAGGTGATACCATGAAGGGGTGATGCCAAATTACTGGGGAGTAAATAATTACCTGGCTGACCAGAAGGCCAGATCTGCTGGGCAAGTAGATTTAATGCCCCACATTGGAAAGACCAAGTAGTTGGAGTGGGGGACTGAATTCTTCAGGACTATTCTTGTGGTGTTGCACATTCCACTTGGCCTGCCCTTTTAGGTGGACCAAGGCATGATTGCCTACTCATGTGTAAATGTGCATGTGCTGCTTTGTTTTCGTTTCTGTAAGGTTCGATTCATTTTCCTTGATAAACTATCAGCTTCTCAGTTTTGCAACCCATCAAAAATGGGGTCATGAACCACAACTTGAGAATTGCTGAACTTTTATGAGAAGAGCCCTTTATAGGAAACACTGCAAGTGACTATGCAATCCTATGTTACGGCATTCATTGCAAGGCATTCTGAAGCATTACTGGACTGGCAAAGCTTAGGGGTCCTTTTCAACACTTTCTACAACCATTTGAAGAAACTCCAATTTACCTCTACTGCCATATTTCTGCCTCTCCATGTTTCTGTTTAGATTGGGTTTTCTTTATAAGGTTGCATTCATTTTCCAGCTTCTGCTGCTAGAGAACTGTTATTTTTCTCTACTTTTTTCAAATTCTGGCGTGCTTGCCATGCTAGCAATCTGAATTGTGGGCTCAGAGCTAGAAAAAGATGGTATTCATTTCTAGTTGTAGGAACATGGTGGTCTCCATACATTTAGGTGACAACATGTGGCCTCTCTGGTTTTTATTTCAATGGCTCATGTATGGCTAGACACAATTTTGACATTTTTTTAATGAGCTGTGCTAGAAGCATACTAGATGTATGCTATAAACATCACTTCCTCCTATTTGCTATTTTTAAAAATGCAGCCTTACTTCTTGATGAATAAGAAAGTTGACAAAGATGGCAACATGCAGGTATTTCAGTTGGTGACAAAATTGTTTTAAAATGATCCCTACAATTTTAAAACACTGGCTTTCTGGATCGTGAAGCTCAGTGGCTTTTCTGAAATGTGATCGATCATAAAAGGCTGTTGGACAAAACTGAGGAAAAAAACAGACACAAGGTCAGACAATAAGTTCCTACGTGATGGGGAGCATTTGCAGAGGTTTCACGGTCCATAGTTTGTTGAATCCAATCCAAGTAGGAGGTGACCCGGGTGTAGACTCCAGGCTTGGAGGGCTGGGCACAACCAAGCCCAAAGCTGACCACTCCCGCCAGATACCAGATGTCATTATGTTTGCACACCAGAGGTCCCCCAGAGTCACCCTGGAAGGCGAAAGAGAAAAAACAAACCATCACTGTCTTAAAGAGAGAAGTTAAGAATTAATTTTAAAAATGATGTCATGATCCTGTTCCACCTGCTCTACAGGAAAAAACCTAAACTTGCCAAGTCAGCACCAGTCAAGTTGGGGTTAGATTCAAGTGACCAAAAAAAGGTTTTATGTCATATAGCTTGAGTATCAGTATCCACAACGGTTGCATTGGATGCAGTGGTGGGCTTCAGGGGGTTCTCACAGATTCTATAAAACCTTTGCCAGTGAGCGCCTAGTTCTGAGAACCAGTTACTAATGGGACATAGAACCTGTTGTTAATTTATTTGAATCCCACCACTGATTGGATGTCAAAAACAGTGTTTAAGGAAATTAATTTTAAAAATGTTCCTTTGCTCAGCAAGTTCCTTTGCAAAGCATGTCAGATGCAGCAAGCAAGCAAGCAGGCAGACAATTAATCAATCATTCAATCAATCTCTCTCTCTCAGCACACACACACTTTCTCCAGACACTTAGCAAGACTTCCCTCTAAGCTTTAAAGGAGAACGAGTCCAAAGAGGAGGTGAGCATCAGTTTGCGTTCTTTCACATGCTCAGGGGGAAGGTAAGGGTCCCTTGGACTGAAGCTCTTTTAAATGCCTGGAGGGAGACTGAATGATCTGCTGGCTGGCTGCTCTCTCCTGGCTGGCTACCACCTTAAGTGGTACCTCGCTTAACAAGCGCCTCACTTAACAAGCGCCTCACTTAACAAGCAAACATTTCCAAGAAATCTTGCTTCACATAACAAGTTCCACTTCACTTAACAAGCAAGCCCGCTATGGGCACGCGTGCTATGCAGCTCTGATGCTCCATGCGGAGGCTTTTTCAAAGGGCTGCCAGCAGCGCTGCTGCCTCTAACTGCCCCCAACTTGGGGGCAGTTGCCTGGGGGTGACAGAGGCAGCTGCCCCTAACTGCCCCCAAGTGCCCCCACCGACCCCCTTGAACCTCCAGCAGCAGCTCAGGTTAGCCTCCCAGGAAAGTGTCTTTGATTGCAGCCTCCTAACAATGTTTACCCAGAAGTAAGCCCCATTGTGTTAAATGGGGCTTACTCCCAGGAAAGTGTCTTTAGGATTGCAGCCTAAGTAGACTTCATAGGATCATGCACATTGAATGCATGTTTTGAATTCAATTCCAGTGTTCTGTCATCATTCTGACATCCAATTAATATTTTTATATGAATATTTTGGGGTTCTGGAACCAATCGTCTGAGTTTCCATTATTTCCTATGGAAAAATCTGCTCCACTTAAAGAGCGTTTCACTTAAAGAGCATGCCTCCGGAACAAATTAAGCTCTTTATGTGAGGCACCACTGTATTGTTAAATGACATTTTTCCTATAAAGGAAAAATTTCCTATTTTTTCATTGTATCGCGGTGACATATAACCGAGGGTGAAAAAATCTGTGGGTAATTAGGATATACCTGTATTTTATGTATTTTAATATTGTACACCATTTTGATCTTTTCTCCAATTTCTCTGAATTCTTCTCTAATCTTTTAAATAATAAACTTGGGGGTGTAAATTTTCATCAGTTAATCAGCCAATCAATTTAGAAGACTGTTGATCTCTGAGAAAGTCTTTCAAAACATTTATTTAATTTATGTATGTATTTATTTGCTCTTATAGTGTTCGTATTTGTAGGAAGTGCAGATGGCAAACACCATCTTCAACATTTTTGCTTGTATGAGAGAACACACAAAAAATCCTACAGATATGTGCACTAAATACAAACACAAAAATGTGCATTCACTAAAAACATTAGACCACAATCCTATGCATGTCTACTCAGAATTAAGTCCCATTATAATCGGTGGCTTCCTCCCAGGTAAATGTAGATAGTTTTGCAGCCTAAAAGCACAATCCTAACCATTGGCACAATCCTAACCATGTCTACTCAAAAGTAAGCCCCATTGTGTTCAATGGCTCTTACTCCCAGGAAAGTGTTTTTAGGATTGCAGCACATGTCTAACAAAGGCTACAATCCAGAGTAACTACAGGAGCACGTAAGAGACATTACGTGCACCCGTAGTTACTGCACCACCTAGTGAAAACCTATGGGAAATTCATATTGCAATCCAGAATAACTTGTTCTTACTCTGGAGCAAGGACTCCCCGTAGTTACTCTGGATTGTGCCCAAAGTAAGCCCCTTTGTGTTCAATAGGTCTTACTTCCAGGAAAGTGTCTTTAGGATTGCTGCCTATATCTTGCATTGGATATAGTACCGAATGGGTGAAGATGCATGTGATTTATCAGTCACAATGCTTTAGTTTTAGTCTATCTATCTACAGTATTTATATACCGCTTTTCAACTAACAAGTTCATGAAGCGGTTTACAAAGAAAATGGAAAAATAATAATAGCTAATTAAAAGCTAATGGGTCCCTGTCCCAAAAGGGCTCACAATCTAAAATTAATCACGTCACAGCTCTAATTGAAATACATGGAGGTGATGTTCCGCATCTGAAAATACATGAAGTTTACCACTTTTATATCCCACCATCTTTCCATCATGGAATATTTTTTTTCGGACCTGATTCGTTGCCATTTTTGTGCCTTTCACTGCTTCCATGCTATGTTCACAGCTTGTGCTAACTCTCCTGCTACACAGAGTAGCTGCAATCAGCTGGAAGCAAACTTTGAGTGGTGGCTCCACCCAATACTTAATACACCCAATACTTAATACACCATCCTTTTTTCCTAGTTAAAACCTGGAATGCCTGTTCCCAGGGCCAACGGGCAAAATTGCCTGCTGTTTCAAAAAAGACTGGAGCAGGGTGACCATATGACCACATTTTTCTGGCTTCGTCCTCTTTTTTAGCCTCCTGGCTGAGCGTCCTCCAAAAGGGCTTCATTGTCCTCCATTTTGGCTTCATTTTGGAATTTTGCAGTGGTGTGCAGTACCATTATGTCATATGTTGTTGGACTCGTATTGAAGCACAGAATCCTATGCAAAAATCAGTTTTGAAATATCTCCTTCCAATCAAAGGTTAGGGCCAAAAAATGAATAAATCAAAAATATACATTAAGCTCTATCAGAAAGTGATAGTGCCCGATATCGCTTCTTTACTCATGCGTAGGCAAATGTGCCACTGTCTGCCAGAAAGGCCAGGCTGACAAGGAATCCAGTCCTTGTCCTCCTTTTGAGGTTTGTACATCTGGTCACCCTGGACTAGAGGGACTTGTTTTCTGTATTTGTAATTTGTTTTCAGTGTTTTAATGTTTAAGAATTTAATGTTCAATTATTTTCAATGTTCAATGGTTAGGTGTTGCAGTGTATGGATGGTTGAACTGTATGGATGTCTCCATGCATGGGGAAAACTGTCATTTTGGAGCAGAGCAGCAGACTGGTGGTGAAACATGCCCTCGTTTCCCAACAGACATTCATCTTAAAAATCAACAGACATTTCAAATTAAAAATGGGGGGAAAAGAGGGGAGCTGATCCCCCAGATCTGGCAACGAACTGGGAAAGGAACTCTAAAGCACAAAAGATGCATGCAAATGATGAAAAAAACTATATTTTTTCAAATCATGTATGGATAAACAAGTAAAATAGCAATTCCAGCCACTACTGCTTTAGCAGCACCAAAGGGCCTTCATAGGGAAGCAAAAGGGAGCGTCTCTGTGATCTCACCTGATGCAAACATCTTGCAGGAGCCAGAAATCCAGTTTCTCAACCTCTGTAAGTTCTAGGACCAAATATAACTCATGAAAGCCGGCTCTGATATGGCCCTGCCTGATCAATAACGATCCAAGGCCCTCCTGCAATTCCATCCTTGAGCTGCTTTCTTCTCCTTTGTTCCCTTTGATACACTCCCTGAGCCACTCTTCTGACCTTACCTGGCAAGCATCCTTCTTTCCCTCTAGATACCCAGCGCAGATCACATTTTTTAACAAATTCAGTTTCCCCTCTGGTGTCATGTCAGCACCGGTTTTGTGGTAGACCATTCCTGCACACGCTTCATCTTTTAGGATTGGTACTGCTACCTCTCGCAGGAACCGAGAAAGATAGGGAGCTGGTAAAGAGGGGGGGAAGCACTGAGATTATCACCCACTTACAGCACAACCATCAAAAGCAAACATTGTAGAATTCCATGGAGTTTTCCCCCAGCATTACCTTTTTCTAGTGTTGCTGGTGTTCTTTTACATCTTTTTAGATTGTGACCCTCATTTGGGAAAGGGAATCATTAGCTATTTGATTTTCTCTGTCAGTGGAAACCACTTTGTGAACTTTTCACTGAAAAGCAATATATACTCTTAAGACTGTTAGTAATAATAACTCCCTGGTAAGAACGTATGTCCTCAGAATCCCTCAACAGAGACAATTTATTTCAATTACCTGTTTTTTAATGCTTTGCTTTTTACTTTTATGTGAATAATCAAAACTGAAAAAGCAGAGCATTATGTCGATGTAGTTAATTCAATCAACTTTATTCTAATCTTAACAAATCTGGGTGTATTCCAAATCAGGCATCTTCTCCAAGTCAGGATATATCAGTAGTGGATTGAGACGGATCAACAGGCTGCCGTTCCCCCTGTACTCTTTCTCTAAGGGACAGATGAAATCTCTAGATTTTACACTTGCAGAGTTATCTGGGGGAACAGTGGGCACTTGCGTGGGCTTATTCCAGTTATCCACAAGGTAACCAAAGTGTAGGACTTTCCAAGCACAAGAGATGCTGCTTCCTTTGACCTGAAAAGTCCCCGGTCTCAGCCTTCCTTAACTACAGTTGTGTCAATATTCCACATTCAAATCAGGCAAGTCATCATGACCAGCAACTGGCCTTGAGTAAATGAGAGTTTTTTGACATTCATATGGGGAGGGTTAACATCCAAGAGTTTCAGGAACAAAAAGTTTTGTTGCAACACGTTTTGGAGGGTGGAATGAGACATGTGCATATTAAATCATTTTTATTTACGATTAACTGCTATATGGTATTCGATTCTGCTTGGTTACACAACACAAGCAAAACAGGAAGAGTTAAAAATCCCTTTTATAGATTTTTAATGGTCTCCAGAAGAAGGAAAAGAAAAAAGGACACCACCACACCTATGCAAGCAGCATTGTGAGGCTCCTTTTGGGGCTGGTTCTTAAGGGTTAAAATTTGCAAGGTCCCATTTGTACAGATCTAATTCCCTGAAACTCACACCTCCTCATCCTTCTCTTAACCCTTCCCTCTTATAGTTTTGGCACCAGGCTGCAGGAAGTACTGATTTTTCCCAGGATGCCCATATTTGCTCTCCCCAGCAGTCCACTGAGTGCAACCTATACCGTGGGTTTGGGTCACCTTGCCAGGTGGATACAAGATGGGCCATCAGCCAGCCCATCCAGCCTATCACCAAAAACCACCCCTACCTCATCACCTAAATTCCCCAAACATATCCTATAATACACACCTGATATGTACAAAACCCCCCATTCATACCATTTTCAAAAGGTAAGCCCCAGCCAGTCACCCAGCATAGCATCCCCACAGGGAAGAAGTCTGGATCTGAAGTTTTGGGTAGGCAGACCGGCAAGATGGTTTGGGAAAAATTGACTGGTTTCTCCAACATCATCAGAGCAATATCACCGTTGAAACTCATCTCAGCGAAATCCGGATTTAAGAAGATTTTACTGACAGCAGATGAGACCATTGTGGGTGACGGATTGGGAATGTCATACTCTCCCAGATTTACTTGGAACATAGATTCATTCTGTGAGCTGAAAGAGCCAAAGAAATGTCAAAATCTGCAGCAACGGAAAGATCAGAGACCCAGGTCCTGATCCATGCCCAAATTGAGAGGGATGGTCCAGCACCTCTCCTGCCAAGGTCTGACCCATTTATCACCAGCAATAGTGGGGGCAATCACAATTTCCAAATAATGCCATTTCAACATTAATTACTGATCCCACCACCATTGCCCTTTTTATCTCCCCCCAGTGGAGGACAAGAGGAAGGCTCCCTGAAGTCTCCAGCACATGTGTTTCCACACACTTACTCAATAAAACAGTGAGCAGCTGTCACCACCCACTGGGATGAGATGAGGCTTCCACCACACAGATGTAGTCCGTTGAACTGGATACTGACTTGCCACGGCCATTTGCCTTCATCACATATCTGACCCCCAACAATCCGAGGGGAGTACACTTTGGATCAGGAAAACCCCAACAGATGTGGAAGTGAGCAGAAAAAGAGTTTGTACAAATCTGCAGATACAGTATGTGGGTTCTTCGTCGCAGGTTCCTAACAAACAGACCCACTGTTTTCTTTTTCAGAGGAAAAAGTGCATTCAGGTACAAGTTAAAGTGAATGTGCACAGAGGAGGGCCACAATGGTTAACAGAGTCAAAGACTTGGGGTGCAATCCTAACTTAGGCTGGCACAATTTATCGGTCTTCCTGTTCTCGTGTTGATGTTGGGAGGCAAGTGCATGTCTGTGCACTGACCTAACCCTCCCACAGGAGTGACACAAAAGTATCTTACGGCACTTTTGCAACACCCCCAGGTCAGCAGAGGACTAATGCTGGGGTTTAGACCAGCCTAACTGGAGCTTAGGATTGCTAAATTAAAAATCTTTCCCCAGTCTACTGTAATCCTAACCCCAATTGGGAATCCCCCTGCTTGCTATTTTTGTAACAGGCACAAAAAGCACCGATATCATAATGTGTACTTTACATATATAGGAATGTTCCTATAGGTTTAGGGAGATATCACCTTGTAAGGCACATTCTTTGAAGCTTGTTTGGAGTACAGTAGAAGTAGTAGGTCTGCTTCTCCCTTCCCCAACCCCAAGTTATCTTTCCTCACCTCTGTGAGGCGGTCTGTTTCCAGCACCTGTAAGAAAATTTTTTTAAAAAAAATAGAACCGGAAGCTATACATATTAGAAAATGGTTTTCAGTCCTCTTGGTTTTGCACTGATCCTGATTCAGCAAACATATTCTGTAAGCAACCCATAGGAATTAGTTATTTTTTACGTTTTTATAATTCCACTCTGGGTGATGTACAAGGTTCCACCCTACTTTTATCTTCACAACAGCCCTGTGAGGGAGGTGAGGCTGAGAGATAGTGGTCACTTAGGAAGGTTTATTGCCAATCAAGGATTTTAATCTGGATCTTCTAGGTTTTAAGTACAACTTCACAACTGTACCATCCCGACTGCCAACTGCCAACTTGGTCAGTGGTGACAGGCAACTAAAAACCCCAGTGGAACACAAAATGAGTTTTCTTGTCCAGGACCAGAAACGGTCTGACTCTGGGGTGTGATGACCAACAACTCCAATGTCCTTACCATTGTATTTTGGATATGGGAGCAGATAATTAAGCCAAACTTTTATGGAACATGCAGGGGCAGAAACCATTTGCAGGCATCCTCCACATACGGTTGCCATATTTCCCCAAAACAGGGACAGTCCCAATTTTGGGGGAATGTCTTCACATACTGGTAAGTGTGACAAAGGGTTTGGTCCCGATTTTGTAGAATTATGGCAATCCTACCTCTGCACCTCTTGAGCTCCTTGTTGTGACCAACTGTCCTCTCAAGGAATCCTTGCTCCCAGATCCTTCCACTGCTCCTACCTACTAGGTCTCCCCTTATACCCGGGTCTCTTTCCTTCCCCAGGCAGGACAGAATTGTTGGCATAGATGGGACAGAGAAAACTAGCCTATCTTCTTCCGCATCCCCACACACCCCTCCAAGTCACTCACCTCTCAGCAACAGCAGTAGCAACAGCATAATGGGGGAACAGCAGAAACCCAGCATAGTCGGTGCAGCTCTAGAGATCATCTAGCTGTGATGTCAAGCAGAGAAGGAGATGAGACAAAATGCTGGGCTGGAGAGGGAGATGCAGCCAAGCACCTTTAAGCAGACCAACACAGCAGCCTCCGGGGTCAGGTGAATAGCAGAGAGGCTGCCAAAACACAAAATTTGAGCTGTCAGGTAGAACAGAGAACTTCAGTTTATATCGTCAGTAGAAACTTTTTTTCCAGGTCAACTACTGTAGTCTGCATGGGAGCACCCAGCCTGGGACAGTAGCAGTGATCACCTTAAGGCTGCAGTCCTATACACACTTTCCTAAGAGTGCATTGACTGACTTTTGAGGAGACAGGCATGATTTTTTACTCTGAAGCAGAGGTGTCCAAACTTTTTGGCAGGAGGACCACATCATCTCTCTAATGCTGAGTTGGTGGCCAGAAAAAAATTGATTTTTCATATCAAATTTGAATAAATTTACATAAATGAATATATTGTGCTGCAATCCTAAAGACACTTTCCTGGGAGTAAGACTCATTGAATGCGATGGGGCTTATTTTTGAGTAGACATGGTTATGGATTGGTGATGGAGATGGATGGATTCAAACCAGTTCATAAACACTTTCAAAGAGCACAATCCTAACCATGTCTACTCAGATGTAAGCCCCATTACGTCCAATAGGTCTTACTCCCAGGAAAGTGTCTTTAGGATTGCAGCCACTGAGATTGGGAGTGATCCCTCTGTCCCATTTGCCAGTATGTGAATACAATCTCCCAAAATTTGGGTTATCCCTGTTTTTTGGGACATATGGCAACCATAAGCCTCCTGGATGTTCAAGAAGCAGAGTGTCCTTCACCTCCAGAGGATTACAGGACTTGCCCAAAGACTGGATGGAGGGGTTTGCTGAGGGCCACATGGAGACTTACTGCAGGTTGCATCTGGCCCTTGAGCCAGGGTTTGGACACCCCTGCTATAAAGACTCCAGATTCCTCGCCCAGCACATATAGACTGAGATGTAGCACATCAAAGCAAGGTATGGCCTGTATTCACTAAACGCGGAGGGCTGCACACACAAGTAGCCGTTGTCTTCCATGACTTTCCCCAGTTCCCCCTTTAAAGCCAACTAATGGCCATCACCATGTCTTGTGGCAACCAGTTCCACAGACTCATCATACAACTTTCAGAGGCACAGAAGCCCTACTAAAGCAAGAAAGTTGGCAACCTCATCTATGTGTTGTTCTTTCGGGCCCATGTCACCTTTGACACTGGTGCACTAAATGCTTTCGCTTTGCAAATCTTTCGTTGTTGCTGTTGTTCTTGTTCCTGTATGTTAGAGTTAGTGGCAGCTCTGCCTTTTGTCTGCACTAGTTCTTATTCACTTTGGGTGGTCTCCAGATGGGAAGAAGGCCAAGGACTTATTTGATCTCTGTGCACGAGGTCTGCAAATCCCCTACCTGCTGGACACCTGAGCACCCCATGGGTGAGGGGCCAGGCCCCTCTGAGCTCACAAGCAGCTAGGTCACTGCTGCTATGATGAAAGAGGCCATCAGTTTGGGAAGAGAGCACATATTGATGTCCTCCTGACTTTCAAATCTTTTAAAATTCTTAACATGTCACAAGCCCATACCAACACAAAGGTCCAAGGTGGCTTACAAAACTTTAGTTCCTCCCCTCCTGCTGTCCTCACAACAACCCTGTGAGGCTGAAAATACTGTAAGTGACTGGTGAGGCCCAAGGTCACCCAGAAAGCTTCATGGGCAATAAGGGATTTGAACCTGGATCTTCTGCAATCCTAAAGACACTTTCCTGGGAATAAATCCCATTGAACAAAATGGGGCTTACTTTTGAGTAGACATGGTTAGGACTGTACTCTTATATTTCAACTAGTTTGGGAATGTTCATTTACTAGCAGGACAGTTGGGGGATTTGAGCATCCTCCCAGCAGCATGGTATGCAGGGGTAGACTATGAATGGTCTACATGTGTGCCATGAAAGTTTTGGGGGTGTCACTCTTTGTAGTGGGGATCCATTGAGGGATTTTAGCCTCCTACCTGCAGCATGGTATGCCTTGTCAATGGTCAAAACTTAAAGTGTGCCTTGACAATATTAGCACCTTCTCAGTTTGTTGTGAGATGAAAAAGGATGGGATACAATTCTGGCTACAAAATACACACCTTTGGGGAAGGGAATAGCTGTCTGACCTTTTTAATACTCTGCTTTGTTCCTATATTGACAACAATAACTGGAATTTTAGGGAAACAGGCTAAGAATTGTACTGTACACGTGCTCAGAAATACTCATTGGAGAAGCTGCTTCTCATCCCAAAGGGAACTGCACTGTGGTCTTCAGAGGCACTTATACAAAGCTTCTTTTGGGAGTCCACTTTTTACGCAGTAGTGCACTTCGAGGGACACTTCCTGGACCATAGGGTTTAAATGTGTGGGGAAACAATATGGCTGCAATCCTATATACACTTTCCAGGGAGTAAGACCCACGGAACACAATGAGGCTAACTTTTGAGCAGACATGGCTAGGATTGTGCTCTGTGTCTTTTTCCTCCCCTACCTGCAAGAGGGTTAGCAGCACCTCCAAGCATATTAGAGTCAGGAGTAGCAACACAAGGCTTGGCAAGATCAACTGTGACAGTAAAAAATCTGTGCTCGTTAGCTGAGAGTCTGGAAGATTCTTCTTTATGTTTTAAATTGATTTTTAAATGTTTTACTCAGTCGTATTAGATTGTCATATGTGGGGGGGTTAAGATTTTCCTGTTTGATGATGTCACTCCCAGCCATGACATCACATCCAGAATGATGACACCACTATTGGTTCTATCCCCCTCCAAGATCTTGAATCCTCAGCCTCTTTCCAAAGCTAAGAAGCAGGGTGTAGATCAGTGTTGTGAGACAAGACTTTGTGCCGATATCTAATACTAGCGAAATGTACCAGTGTTGTGGGAGCGAAACACCCCCCTTTGCACAACACCCCCATTGCGCAACCCCCATTTGCACTACCACCCCCAGGAGTACCACCACCAAGGTGTATCAGCCCTCATTGTGCATCACCACCCATGTGCACCATCCCTCCCAGTGCAACCCTTCCCTCCAAACAACACCCCCAGTGCACCAGGCAGAGAGCACCAAATTGGCTGGATGCTGGTTAGTCTCCCATGTTAAGTATAGGACAAAAACACGTTACCCCTTTTCAGCCTCTGAAGGGTTAAATTTCTCCACATGGGCTCTTGGTGGGTGTTCAGGTGTCAGAAGAAACGCCCTCCCAGAATTCCATGCTTCTAGGCCCAGGGGTTTTGGCTGGGCGTTGATGAGTGAGTCAGTGAGTCACTGACTTTTCTGCTTTATATATATAGATAAATATAATAATAACTATAATTATATAATAAAAATATACTTATATAATAAAAATAATGTTTACACATATTATATATAATATTTATTATTTTATAAAAATATTATTTTTATTATAAAATAATTTTATTATTTTTAATTTTATTATATTTTTATTTACTATATTCTATATTTTTTATTTTTATAATTTTTATTATATAAATATTTTTATTTATATTTTTATTATATACATATATTTTACTATTTAATATATAATTATATTATATATTTATTATATAGTTATAATTATTATTCTATTTAATATTTAATCTATATATATAAAAGAGAAAAGTCACTCACTGACTGACTGACTCACTGACTCACTGACTGACTCATCACCGCCCTGCCAAAACTGCCTGCCCTAGAAGCGTGAAATTTGGTGTGGGTGTTCCTTCCGTGACGGAGGGGTGCACTAAGAATCGGTTTTCCGAAATTCCAACGGGAAGGGGGTGAAAAGGGGCGCAATGCGTTTTCCTCCCTATACTTTGCATTAAAATTTCTGACTCATCAACATTCTGCCCCAACTGCTGGGCCTGAAGCATGGAATTCTGGGAGATCCTTCTGTCACCTGAACACCCACCAAGAACCATCTGGAGAAATTAACCCTTCAGGGGCTGAAAAGGGGTCAATGTGTTTCTGTCCTATACTTAATATGAGAGACTGAACAACATCCAGCCAATTTGGTGCTCAGTGCCTGGTGCACTGGGGGATGTTTTCCGGAGGAACAGGTTGCACTGGCGAGGATGCTGTGCATGGGTGGAAGTTGCACATGGGTGGAAGTTGCGCATGGGGGGATGATGCGCATGGGGGATGATGCGCACGGGGAAAGTTGAGCATGGAGGAAAGTTGCGCATGGGGGATGATGCGTATGGGGAAAGTTGCGCATGAGGGGATGATGTTCATGGGTGGAAGTTGCGCATGGGTGGAAGTTGCGCATGGGGGGATGATGCGTATGGGGGGATGATGCGCACGGGGGTAATGCGCATGGGGGAAGTTGCACATGGGGGAAATTTACACATAGGGACATGATGCGCGTGGGGACATGATGCACATGGGGTCATGACGTGCATGGGGGAAAGTTGCGCATGGGGAAAGTTGCGCATGGGGGGAAAGTTGCGCATGGGGGAAAGTTGCACATGGGGAAAGTTGCGCATGGGGGGAAAGTTGCGCATGGGGGGAAAGTTGTGCATGGGGTTGATGCATATGGGGGAAAGTTGCGCATTGGGGAAGTAGCGCATGGGGGAAAGTTGTGCATGGGGGGAAAGTTGCGCATGGGGGGAAAGTTGCGCATTGGGGTTGATGCGTATGGGGGAAAGTTGCGCATTGGGGAAGTTGTGCAATGGGGGACGTTGCACATGGGGGGATGATGTGCATGGAGGGACGATGTGCATGGGGGATGATGCGCATGGGGGATGTGGTACATGGGGTGTTTCTGCGCCATGGGGGGATGGCATAGGGAGAAATGTTACACCCGCAACGTGGGTACGCTTTTCGCTAGTTATATATATAACTATACAGTCTCTGCCTAGGCTTGGGCTCCAAGAAACACAATGCAACAACATGGAGGTCCTTTAAATGCTGTCCTTATGTTAAGACCTTCTCAAGATGGCAGCGAATTCGTGCCCTGCACGTACAAACGTCGCCTTAGACCTTCTCATCATGGCGGCCTTCAGGCAACGTTCCTCGCTCACCGGAAACAGGAAGTGTCCTTCAGTGAAAAAACTCCGGTTGTTCAAATTCCTCCATTTGAGGTCGTTTTATCGTATGAGCTTCTGACCTTCCCAAAATGGCGGAGTCACCGTCATTACACCGCGAAGTTGAGGCGGCTGCGGGGCCTGAAGGGGAAAAGGAAGCCCATGTATCAAAACAAGGGTGGGAACTAGAGAAATAGGCAACACCAAGACCTTCCCAACATGGCGGGGGCGTCCCTTGCCCTTCTCAAGGTGGCCGACGCATCCGTCAATATTTGCCTTCCCCCCGATCCCGACTTCTATGGTTCCGTGATATTTTATTTCCCCATCAGTGGCGCATGCGCAGCCTTCCTCCGCTTTCACCAGTGGAACCGAGGACTGGGCTGTCCTGAGGCCGCGGTGCATGTTGGGATATTGGGGGCTCTGCTGCTTTCTCCTCTCTGGGGGGTCTGGGCTGAGGCTGCAGGGATGGTGAGTGAGGAGGAGGGGTTGGGGGGAGGGGAGTCTGTGGGAGGGACACTGTCAGGACCCCTCTTCTAGTGCCCATGAGAAGGCTCTTCCTCCCCTTCCCCCCAGGGCTGCCTCCTGGCCTGTCTTGCCCCCCCTGCCCTCCCAGCAGGGCCTGCCCCACACCTTCAGCTCCTCTCCACAGAAACACTGGGGGCTGGACCTCCCCTCCAGCTTCTCCCCTGTTAGCCCCCCTGGAGAGGCCACAGGAAGTATTTCTTTAGTGTAGTTAGTCTGTGGGACTCCCTGCCACAGGATTTTGTGGTGGCAGCTCCTCCTGTTGAATTTAATCTGTGGAACTCCCTGCCACAGGATGCGGGGATGGTTTCTGGCCTGCTTGGCTTCAATCTGTGGAACTCCCTGCCACAGCATTTGCCCTGGATGCCTTTAATCTGGGGACTGTGTCTGCACAGTCCCCCCCTCAGGATGGGGGGATGACATCTGGCCAGGTTGCCTTTAATCTGTGGGACTCCCTGCCACAGGATGCGGGGATGGTTTCTGGCCTACTTGGCTTCAATCTGTGGAACTCCCTGCCACAGGATGCGGGGACAGCATCTGCCCTGGACGCCTTTAATCTGTGGGACTCCCTGCCACAGGACTTGGTGATGGCATCAGACCCATGCGTCTTTGATCTGAGGGACTTTGTATCACAGGATACGCGGATGGCATCTGCCCTGGATGCCTTTAATCTGTGGGACTGTCTGCTTCAGGATGTGGGGATGACCCCAGGCCTGGTTGCCTTTTTATCTGTGGGACTCCGTGCCAAAGGATGTGGCAATGGTATCTGGCCTGGTTGGCTTTAATCTATGGAACTCCTTGCCACAGGATGTGGGGATGGTGTCTGGCCTCTGGGACTCCCTGTTACATGATGCAGGGATGACACCTGGCTGGAACCACTTTAAGAGGGGATTTTAGGGAGTCATGGAGGAAATGTCCATCTCAGGTTGCAGGCCATGATGGGTGTTTCCAACCCCCTGGTTTTAGAAACAGACTAGCTCAGAATGGCAGATCCAAAGATGCGTGTATCTTGTTGTCTTGTAGCTCTTGACCCTGGGTGCTGCTATCTTGCTCTCAAGACTTTAATACAGTATCATTTTGTGGCATCCCTGCCCCACTCCACCTTCAAAGTGTCCAAGATTCTGTATGTGGGAATCTGTCCCATTGCCCATTTTAGGTTCACAACAACCCTGTAAGGTAGGTTTGACCAACAGCGACGGTTACCATGGTTGTCCCATTGTGGCCTGTGAACATGGGATTTTCTAATCCTGGTATTCTAACCCAGCATTTCTCAAAGTTTGTTCCCTGCCATACCATTTTGCACAGTCCACCTGTTGGAAGTGCCACCAGAAGTAAGTGGCAATGATGTCATCACCAGTTACAGATTGGGAACCAGATGCAACATAACAAAAATTGGTAAGGGGCTCAGGGCAGATGGGAGAGCTTTTCTGTGTGTGAAAAGTGCACACTTTAAGCATGGCCCACTGGGCCAAGCCGTCTACTGCTCCTTGTCACACTGCATTGCTGGTCTCACTGTGGTGATAGAGGTCCAGGGGTGGGGGGAGCGTCCCATGGGTAGAACTGGACACCACCACCCATAAAACTGGTGGTATTAAGTGGAGAAACACTACTCTAATTCCCATGATGTGCAGCTCAGACACTTTGGCATAAATTTTGGAATTATGTCAAAAATTATGGGTATAAAACACACTTATAGTACCATATCTTTGACAGACTGTCTTTATTTTGTAGTAAAATTTTACCTTGGTAACTTCTTAAAATTTTTTTAATGTTCTTGTTGTAAAGAGCTTTGGGCTTTTTGGAAATTTTGTGTGTTGACTATTTCGTTTACTTTTTACAATATCAATATCAAAGTACCACAAATTTTTTTTGTATGTTGTGATGTTTCTCTTAAGATAGAAAGATTAAAAATCAGTACTGAGTCTGGAAACATTGAAGATCAGTCTCCTTACAGTGCTATCAGGGTGTCACAGGATCTGCTTTATTAACATCATGCTTTCGAGCATCTATATGAAATCAATGGGGGAGATCACCCAAGGTTTTGATTGTGGGGTGCCACCAATATGCCAATGACACTCAAAGCTGTTGCTCACTTCCTCCACACTCTGAAGAAGCTATGGAAGTCCTGGGGTGCTGTCTGAACGCCGTCAGGCTCTGAATGAAACCCAACAAGTTGAAACTAAATCCTGAAATTTTTTTTCTCATAGGTTAAACTGGTCAAGAAATCCTCAATGCAGAGACTGAATCATCTCTGCAGATTGCAAGAGAGGTTTCATGGACTAGTTTTTGTTTTAACTAATTGTCTTCTCCTCCAACAGGACGTCTTTCTAATGATCCGACGTCACAAGACGACCATCTTCACAGACGCGAAGGAATCAAGTACAGTGTATGAGCTGAAAAGAATTGTTGAGGGAATCCTAAAGAGGCCCCCTGAAGAACAAAGGTTATATAAGGTACTGTATAAGGTGCGGCCCACCCCCAATTTGCGAAGGGCATGATGTGGTGCAGTCTTCCTTTTGATCACACTGTGGCACCAGGAGTTGCAGTCCTGCTAGGTCAGCAATTCACTACCACTGTCCTCATGCTTCTAAAAGTCTTGAAACATACATCATTTTTGCTATGATGCAAAATCTTAGTAATTTTATGTTGTAACTCAGAGATTATGTTGTTCTAATCTCAAAATATGTTTTTAATTCAGAGCTCAAAATATGTTGTAATTCAGTAATTACAATATGTTGTAATTCAGAGTAAAAAAAATTTACTCTAAATTTTTTGGAGTAAAAAATTTTATTCTAAGGCTGAAATCCTAAAGTCACTTGATCCATTGAACAAAATGGGACTTATTTTTGAGTAGACATGGTTAGGATTGTGCTCTGAATGCAGTAGGAAAAAGACAGTGAATTGTATTTGTAATGCCTTTAAGGGTCAGTATGGGTGATACCTTTTCAGGCACGAATCCAGGTTTTCAGGTTCATGCTGGTTTTGAGGAATGCTATATCCCAGGTGTTTATGTGTATTGGCAATGAAATAAATTCATATCCAAATATTGGAATCTGAGCGTGTGGTTCTGAAAAATGGGGGCTGCCAACAAACCCATTGAAAACTTAATCAAGTCTTTCAAATCTATAAAAGCTCCTTTTTCAGTTAGAAATGTGTGGAGATCAGCAATGGCTAAAAGGTTGCCTCTGGGTCCAGCCAGTCTCTTTACAATCCATACTGGTTTGTGCTGTTACACTCAGTTGGGGTAGCTTGAAGTGAGATAATCAGTGTTGTTCATATGTTGGAGTGTTGACCTTAGCCACAGAGACCCAGGGTCAAATGTTACAGTGAATCTGACTGTGTCTGCTGTCTCCCTACCATCACCAAGGCATATACATAGGGTTATGGGACAGTGTTGTGTCATCCTGAGCAATGTGGATGAAGGGCAGAATTAAAATGCAGCAGATCTGGGTGGGTCTGTCTAGGAGACAGGCCTTTCAACAATATAGGCTTTCCCCAGGCTCTTTTCCTGGTCATACTAGAGTGAGTTCAAGAGATGGAACAAGCGACACTAAGATTATTGTGTAAGCAATACAGTCCTATGGTGTTTGCGGTGGGTAAAATGCTTAATAAATCTGATTTTTTTCATCTCCGAGACTGGTTAAAACATGCCTAAAGCCATCTAGTTAATTCACAGCAAACATGGGATTTTCAGGCTAGTATAGTTTGATATTTGAAGACATAAATTAGTTTGTTTTGTTTTCTTTCAAGATAAGAAGGATGCTTCATTCCTGCATCCAGATCTTTTCAGTCAGCTTCCAGAACAATGTAACTGTGCAATCCAGTTCCCCTTATATGCTGTCATTTGGGCTCTCAGGAATAAAGCTGTGTTGTCAGAGCCATGGTGATGATTTTGAGATTTACTCGTACATACACACATTCACCAGCATGGGTATCAGCTGTACCAGAGGCAGCATCCAGGACTCTCAGCATATCCTTAGTTCATCCTTTAGAATTACTTCACTAATTTTATTTGGGCAGAAATGGGGGATCAGTCGTGCATCAGGCCACCACCACCAATGCAACAGGCATAATGTTATGATCACCAACCATAAGGGTCAGTTTTTTCCCTTCAGATCACTGTATAGCAATGATGCCTTATTGCTGCTTATAAGGGGTCACTGCATAGCAGACACAACTCCTGTTCATTGTCAGGCTCTTTGTTTTTCACTGCAGTGAATACTCTGCACTCGCCTACCAGAAGTAGCTGCATTTTGCTCCCACATGAGTCAAACTCACATGTGAAGGTTTCTCTCACTTCCCCTGTGTGCTTTGTTCCCACCCTGCAGGAGGACCAGCTGCTGGATGACAGCAAAACTCTTGGAGACTGTGGCTTCACCAGTCAGACGGCACGACCCCAGGCCCCGGCTACAGTGGGCTTGGCCTTCAGAGGAGGCGGTGAGTGGTTCTGTACTGTCCTTCCTGGTTGGCTGGACAGAGTTGAATGTGTTTGAATCATGACTTTGAATGGGAATAGTGAACCATTCCAGTATGAGGATTTATAGGAGTGTGTGTTAAATGCATGGCTCTGACTTAACAGGATCTCACAGTTTCATTTGGCATTCAGAATTTTCACTCACTTTTCATATGAGACTCTAGAATCAAGCACCTAGTCCTAACCCACACTGTGGTGGTGGTGTAGACCTCTTAAAAGACTAGTTCTAGTTTTGCTTGCTAGTTCTGGCCCTAGACTAGTAGAGGGACAACAGCCTCTCCATTTTCCATCATTTCAACTGCACTTCCAACTGAACATCCAGCCTAAAAAGAGGCTTCTTTGCATTTACAGTTCTTTACTAAACATACTCCTAATGCTGCTTGTTTGGCTTGAGACGGGGCCATTTGTAGCTGGCATTAAATTATCATTGCTATTGCTGATTTCCTGCAAAGTCTCAGGAACAACAGTGGAATTAATAGGCGCCTGGGAACTTAGTCCACCCCTGGATGTCAAGGTCTCTCCCTCTTCCCTGTGCTGTTACACACCTTAGGCTGTAATCCTAAACTCGGTTTAGGCCAGCTTAAGCTCCGGTGTAAGTCCTGTGCTGACCTGGGGGTGTCACAAAAGTCTTAAGGCACTTCTGCCCCACACCTGAGAGATTAGGCCTGTGCACAGGCATATGCTGACCTCCCATACAACCACAGGAAGATATGCCAGGTGAGTTATGCCAGCCTAAAGTGGTTAGGATCGTGCCCTTCCTCACTTATCTCACTCAATATCTCTTTTGGATATTTCTTCTCAATATGATCTGCAGTAGTGGCCGGAGATCTTTGCTTAAATCTGTTGACTATTGTACCCTGCTAGTGAGTCAAGATATTGGGCTCAAAAGGGGGATAGGTTGAGGTTTATAAAGGTTTGTGATCTGTCAAAACTTCTGATGTTGTTCATGCTGTAGAGGTAAGGCTTATGGAACTCCCTGCAAGTGAGTCCTTGGGCAGAGCCCAGTGTTGCTGGTCTTCCACCACTTTCTCTGTATTTAATTGAAAACAATTGAAAATGAACTAGAGAAATTAACCACTGTCTGAAAAAGAGGTGGGCTGGCCAAGCATGGGGTGATGTACATTGCATTCTGCTAGTGGCAAACTTACAAATAGACCTTTTTAGCTTTATGAGTCTGTGGGGATGGAAGCTTACAGTAGCCAGCCTTACAAATGACATGTGTCTTCCTCCTTTATCTGTTCCAGATGATGCCTTTGAGCCCCTCCGCATCGATCCCTTCTCCAGCCCCCCAGAGCTCCCAGACGTGATGAAGCCCCAGGACTCCGGCAGCAGCGCCAATGAGCAGGCAGTGCAGTGAGAGTTGGAGGGCAGTGGAGAGGGCTGCACAACTGGTGGCGCTCCACCCCTTCCCACCCTGATCCACCCTTCCTGACTTCTCCAGTGAGGAGAGAGACATGGCACCTTCCCTTCCAGGATCCAGTTTTACTCCACCCCTTCCTGTCATTGAGACCACACCCCCTTCCAGGCCCCTTTTCACCCACTCATCACTCAGAGCTATGTTTTCATTTTGGTTTTGAAAACAATAAATGTTCAGCTGGTTTTTTTTTCCCCTCTTTGTCTTGTGTTTTGGGCATCACTACCAAATGAAGAGCAGGATGGTGGGGAGGCTGTTACACACCCAGCCCAACAGCTGGAGGCTCTTCAGGGCTGCAACATTCAAGTGGTTGGATTAGGTGATTAAAAAGAAAAATCTATTTTGTGAAGGAGAGCTGATGTCACAGAGAGAAACAAAAAGGCTGAGCTGCAGAAGACTTCTTAAGTCTTAACTTTGCCGTTAGTTCCCTCTCCAAGACATGCCACTCCCTTTCAGCCACAGCTGCAGGGATAATACCTTCCAGAGTTACATCAGGATCACACAATTTTCACACTTTAAAAACAGACTGTAGGTGGGGCCTCCATATCTGTGGATTATGCATCTGTGTATCTGGCTCAACAAGAGTCCTCCCAGACTTGGCTCCACCTGATTGCCATTCATTTAAACCATTTAGGGTTTGGGGTTGGCCTTGCCAGTGTACTCTCATTGGCATGAGACATTGGCTAGTGCCCAACCTGACCCAACTTCTGCTTACCTATTGAATGATCCCTCAGTTGCAGAGGAAACCTGGCTTTTGTTTCTAGTTACATTTACTCCGTGGAAACCTCTAGCCACTATTAGGTTGAACATGTGACACATCTTCACAATATTCTTTCTGACCTTGATTTGAAGAACCCATGGGAGACTGTAGGGAATGATCAGACCCTACCTTAAAGGATGCCTGCCATCTTCTAGAATACAGTTCCCTGGATGTAAATGAGATTCTCACTTCTTCCAAGGCTCTATCAACTCTGCACTTGCATTTCACTGTAATGCAGAATTAACTACTTGGAGGTGGGGGATCAAGCTAGCTAATGCACTGCTCAGCATCCTTTGCTTTCTAGAACTTCTCTGCTGAAAGATGCCTTACAGGAAGAAGGGGAAAAGTCTGATTATTTCAGATGCCTGCATATTTGAGAAGGGGGACTAAGAGCCCAATCCAAACCATGTCTACTCAAAAGTAAGCCTCATTGTGTTCTTACTCCCAGGAAACTGTCTTTAGGATTGTAGCCTAAGGCAACCATTTTCCACCACTGTGCCTTGTCACATAGGCGTATGGTCCCAAGGCATGCCACAGGAATTTGGAAGAGAATCATTAGTAGGGCCATTGGGGATGTGAGCCCACCACTGAGTCAGCACAATATGCTTTGTCAATTGTCAAAAACTGATGGTGTGCTTTGACCTTTTTAGTGCCTTATCCATGTACCGTGAGATGAAAAAGGCTTAAGGCACCATGAAAAAAGATGGGGTTTGAATTTCATTTTAAATGAATGTTCTTGTTTCTTCTTTGGCCCAATAGAATCCCTCCAGCAAAAGAATTTCACAGACCACAAATGCTGTACTTGTGTTTCTTATCTGCATGTGTCAGTCAGCCCTGTTGAGTGACATGAACTGCCATCAAGTCACTGAAGACGTGTCATCAGTTACTTGTTTTCCTGATCAGGAAGCAGGTTTGTGGATGAAAACACTGGATTTTTTTGTGATTTGTTTATGTGAAGTAAAATAGCTGTAAGGTAAGGAATCGAATACTTTTGGAGGGATGGGACGTAACTCATCTGGATTACTTAAGGTTGGAGAAAGTTGCAACAGAATGAGCTGGGTGGCAACATGCTGTACCACATTAGGCTGCAGGTGAAGGATACGAAGTTGAACAATTCCTCTATTCAAAAACATACACAAAAGACATTTCCCTACTAGTAGAAAAGCAGAGCCTCAGGGAAAGTGGTTCCTGTTCTGCTGGTTTTCTCTAAGCAGAGTGTGTTGAACATAAAGGAGCGTTGAAAAATGTGAGACCCCCCCCCTGCAGTCTGAAGTGGTGCAGTCTGTTGCATCGTCTCATTCTGCTGCATGCAGACTCAGCCTCACTCCTCACCTGCCCACCTGTTTAATATGGCACCACATGGGCATTGCAGCTCCAGATGAAGGCTTGCCCCCCGCTTGATTCCCAGCCTTAAATGCTGCCGGAAAGAACATCTTTGGGGATCAAAATTAAAAAATTTGCAAATGTGATACAGTTGTTTTTTAAGGGATAAGAGTGAGAGTTCTCATAACAGAAAATGTGTTACGTGGGATGCAAGAGAGCTTGGAATTGGCCCACAATATGATAAGTCCATCCTGCCATAGTCACACAAGCAACAAATGAGATGAAACAGGGATGGCAGAAGGCAAAGAAAGGACGGATCCCACTTTGTCAGGCTGAAAATGCAGTTTAGAGTGAAGAAAATATGACCACTAGAGGGAGAGATGTGTGTGTTTGTTTCAAGATACTGTTCTGTACGGTTGGTGAAGAGCCGCTTAGTATAGAAAGCAGCATTTAAATCCCTTTATTGGGTGATGCACACTACTTCAAAGATGAAGATGGTGTAGCCTACTGGCTGCTATGCCTCTTTGCAGGAAAAGTGGAACAGATTTTTTCATCCCTGCAAAGAATTTAAAATAAATAGAATGGGAATGAATAGAATAAAATAAATAGAATTTATTTATATATTTATTTTATATAAATATAAATACTGTAGAATGGCTGTATTAAAATCCAGGTCATGGAATAGGACTTTTGGGGGGAGTCCATAATTAGATTTTGCATTTCCTCTAAGGAGTCCAAAGTCTTTGTAGTTCTCCCTCCAATATCATCTCAGCAACCCTGTGAGGTAGGCACAAGGTCACTCAGGCACAAGGTAGCGATGAGCACAAGGTCACTCAGACTGCAGTCTCATAAACGTGTCCCTGAGAGTAGGCTCTATTATAAAGAATGGGACTTACTCTTAAGCAGACACACTTTGGTTTGAGTCACAGGCAAAAGAGGGATTTGAATTGGTCCATATACTGGTGATAAGAGTCATAGCTCCACAGCCACACAGCCTCTCAACAGAAGGCTACAACATGGAAAAAATCCATCTTCCATAAGTCCATATTCCATATGGACTTGTCACTCCTTAGCACACATGCACCCTCCTCTTGTGTATCATTTGTACAACCAGACCAGTTCCCTCACTGTGTGGTTATGGAAGATTTTAATGCTGTTTGAGGATTGTGGAGATAGACTAGGTGAAGATTTACTCCATTTTTGAAAACATATATTTCATTTGTATGACTCCCTTGCTCCAAGCTGCATTACATATATATGTGGTTCCTCCCTCCCAACAACTTATTCTCACACCAACCCTGTGAGATGAGTTTGTGTGAGAATAAAAAGCCTGCAGTCACCTAGTAAGTGACCTAGTTAGCTTCATGCTGTTACATTTGGGGGTAACCAACCAGTCATCGTTTATGTCACCCTCACTCTGAACATTGAGAAGGAGGGGATGATTTTGGACTTATCCAGTCCAGCACCCACAGTGGCCCACCAGCCATTGGAAGCCCAAAAACAGGAGGAAAATCTGCCTCTCTTCTGTGGTTGCTCCCCAGGCAACTATATTCAAAAGTAACTCAGAGGTAGGACAGATCTACAGTATCTAGTTCAGGTCTATCAATGGCTAACCTCCAGCAACTTGTCCAACCTGTAATTAAAACCATTCAAGCTGGTGGGAACCCAAAATCTTGTGGCAATCAGTTCCACTGACCAATTATGCACCATCTGACAAAGGATCTCATTTTGTCCATCCCACCCATCACTTTCTATGGATGACCTCTCTTTCAAGTAATCTTGGAGAGGAGAGAAAGAGAACAATCCTAACCATGTCTACCCAAAAGTAAGCCCCATTTTGTTTAATGGGTCTTACTCCCAGGAAAGTGTCTTTAGGATTGCAGCCAAAATCTCTCTCCATGCTGTGAATAACGCAGTCTTTATTTGCACAGCCCCGGGTTTCCGGTTGCAGTCTTTCTGCCGGAGCTGGTTCTTTGTGGTGGTGACACTGTTAAGTTGCCTCACAGCACTGTCGTCAGTTGGAGGCCATGTGGTTGGCTTCATGCAATGAAACGTGTGGGCAGAAGACGTTGGTTTCGAATCAACTGTGTCACGGAAAAGCTAAGATGAGAGCACTGTGAGTCCTGCTTGGATGGTTGCAGCACTGTAAGAATCTGTATGGAGGGAAGATTTGTTCTAAATAGTCTGCCTGGTCAAGAGGTCTTTCTGCATACGTGTCGAAATATACATCTGTGTGACCACAGCTGTATATTTGTATTTTTTTTAATCTGTAAAAGACCGTTGCTGGTGTTCCCAAGCAGTAAAAAAGAAAAGGGGAGCCATTGATGAATATGTTCTTTCATGTATATACGGCTGATGTGCTCCATGAGAGCAAGCCTCTGGATACAGGGGTCTCACTTCTGAGTCAACATATAAAGGGTCGTGATACACAGCTGTAGCAACACGAAAAACAATTATCTTCACAGTTTTGTTGTGAATGCATCAAATGTTAAACAAAGGCTGCAATCCTAACCACACTTTCCTGCGAGTAAGTAATACTGAACACAATTGGACTTACTTCTGAGTAGTCATGCTTAGGATTGCATGGCAAGTACGGTGTTTCACCTTCAGATAATTGCACTGTTTTCATGTAAAAATGAATTAACAAGAGGAGCACATTTCTAATCCTTCTGGCTTCAAAAATAGGCATTCAGAGAGTGGCCAATCTCACTAAAAGTTTTAAATGCAAGGACTTTGAATAATTACCGCGGCAGAATTTAACTGTCTGCTTAGCACTTTGCCAGTCCCCTTTTACTGGCAGAATAAATTATGCTAAAAAATCAAGTAGATGCATATGCATTTCAATTTTTTTAATGTGCAGAATTCATCTGTTCAGTTATTTCAAATATGCAGATCCCCCTTTTAATTCTGTACCACAAATACAAATTATACAAAGTCTGTATGTAGGCCAACATTATTATGCTCCGGGATAATGGGAGCTGAGGGCAACAGAGAACAGCTTGCCCCAGGCCACCTTGTTAGTTCATAGCAGAGATATAATTAGAACCCAGGACCTCAGTCTGAACAAGGATCAATATATGAATCCTACTGGATTCAATAGGACCCACTTTCAAGGAAGGAGATGCCACACTGCCAATCACCTCTGTTAGTGGACCACTCTTTCTGATGCAAAATCGGAGTTATTCCAGCCCAAGATGGAGGGGAAAAGATGGGGAAAATTACTAGATTGGCAAGGGGAGGATAGCATTTGGAGCCTAAAGAATTTGGAATAAAATATGAATAAAGGACACTGATTGACAGTCATCAGTGAGGAGGAGGATGAGAGCTGTGTAGCTATGAGACTGAACTGAGAGTCAGGACCTCCTGGGTTCAAATCTCACCTCTGCCATGAACTCACAGTGGCTTTTGGCAAGCTGCTCAGTCTGCTCCTTTGTTAGTTCATGTGAGTATTTGCCTACTTAAGAGGGTTGTTGTATGGATAATAAATAGTTGGTAACATGAAGCACTTTGCATTCTCATAAACTGCTACACACGTGATCCTTATTTGCTAACCACTTTAATTGATAATCCTGCACAATCCATCTTGGTTAAATATAGTGTAGAAACTTTTGCAATATTCCATGTGCCTTAAGTTGCCTGACAAAGAACGCTATGTGGTTGAAAAGATCACAAAATATTGATAAGCAGTGGGTTGGCCCACAAAGAGCACTCAAGGTTTATTCATCTTCGCCTCAAGAAAAACACTGCGGCAGCCATCCTGCATACAGTGATAAAGACCAGGCCTTGCATCACATCCTGGCTATATGGGGACCGTTGCGGGGGATGCAGTGGGTAAACTGGGCCCGGATGAAAAGTGGAACTGGGGACTGAAGGAGGACGTAAATTTCTTAGGAATCTCACAAAATATTTATATACCTTCTGTAAGAATGGCATTATGTGTAATCATAAACATAGTTTCATATATTGTAATTTATATAAATTATGATTGATGGAGAAGGGAAAGTGTCCGAATACGACCTTTTGGAACAAGAACATTACAAATGGTAGATAAGCAAAACACAGAGAACGTAGGAAGGAGTTGTGGCACATCCTTTGCAAAGAAACCATCAGAGATTTGAACCCATCTCCAGTTGAAAGGACCTTGAGTAGTAGGGTTGGGAATGGCTCTCAAGAACTGCTAGCCAGAGTGGCCAGTACTGGACTAGATGAATTAATGTATAGCCCAATAGAAACCAGCAAAATCTTTGGAAGTATGTTAAAGTACATACTTACTTAAGAGATTGTACAAGAGAGGGGGAGCTGTTTCTATATTGTTTAAATATATTTTAATAGGAGTCCATCCTGGTGTGATTCTGCTTCAAGAGAACCATACATACTGGTAATTGGGTCAGGGATGTAAGTTATCAGCTCTCTCTAGTGGGCATCGAAGGAAGAGCCCCCGCCCCAGACTCTGCCTTCTCTAAAGCACTCCCTTGTTCCACAGACATTTTGGGAGCATCAACATCTCTTGTGTGAGGATCAGATTTGGACACCTGAGCATGGCTCAGCAACCACATTATCATCTAGAAAGCGCAACAGCACCCATATCCACTCAAGACAACTTAATTTCAACCATACCTTCTCCCACATAAAGCTGAAGGGTCCCATGTGTGAGGTTTCCTAAAAAGATAGTGCTAGTCCATAAGAACCTCTGGCTCTTTTACATCCAAAGCATGATTTGAGATATTTTCCCATATTCCCTCTGCCCTGGGGTGTACATGTAGAATTTTTTTGCCCCTTTGTTGTAGTGCTGGGAAAGGGACACCAATCGTTAACACCAGTTGTGCTGAATCCATGCAGCTGTGCTTGTCTTGATTCTCCAGATGTTTTCCCACAACACTTGTAGATTGTCAGTTAAGTCCATTCCAGTCTGACTCTTTCTGTGGTCCTTTGGAGACAGATGCAGATCTTTCATTGTGATCAGGTTTGACACCTGTATATACATAACATTTTGTGTGTGTACTTCCTTGTGTGGTTTTTGTGCTGTGAGCAAGCAATACTCAACACATTCTGGTTCTCCCATAACACATTCCCAGTTGCTATTCCAACACTTTTGGATCCAGCCAGAGGTGGGGGAGAAGTGGAGGGGCAAGAGAAAATGCAGGGCAGGCAAAACGCCAGAGTGTTCCAGAACAGGTCATCAAGTTTACAGCACCCACAGGTGACAACTGCCCCCCCTTCCCAGGACACACAACTAAACGTCTTTCAACAAGAAGCAGCAACCACAGCCCAACCACATCCTGCTTCACAAAATGGCAGCAATGGGTTTGCCTTTCCTTCCCCAGAGCTGGGTGTCTTTCTGCCCATATAAGGCCATCACTGCAGTGCTGTCGCCGCCTGTCTTTCCACCCTATCAGGGGAAGTCAAAACTCAGCACTCCAGCAAAAGACAAGCAAGAGCCTGTTCCCGCTAGGGGGAGGGGAGGACAAATCCAGTAGGTCAGGCAAAGAAGGGAAATGGGCTGAGAGGAGCCTGGGTTCCCCACAAAAAACGGGAACTCGGGCACGGTGGAGTACAAGATTCCTACAGTTTGCATATGAAGAAACTGAGCTTAAAGCATATGGAAAAAAGAAGGGGAATTAGAGGCACTGTTACAACTCTAGGTGTGGGGCAAAGCTCCTGCCCAAGCTCTTGGGGACAAGAGAGGTTAGTGGGGGGAGCAGATCAGTATGTCAGGATACCAGTTTAGTTTCATAATCCTGTAGCCAGTGCCACTGTGCTCATCTCTAAACCAGCCTCTCTCTTCCACCACATCGGCTCCTTATCGCGCCTGAAAGATCAGTTCTAACGGGGAGGGTGGGCCCTTCCTGTTCCATCTGCCACAAAGTTAAAAAGAAAAAAGCCACAAAGTAGTTAGCAGCAAGCGCACTTCTAAGCAAAAATTAAGCAGCATCTCTTGCCATAAGAACTAGAACTAAAAGGTCAAAGATTACCCCTCAACAGACACTTACATGTAGAAGTAGCTGCAGTTTCACCCTGTTTCTACTCATATGGTCAGCCGGGTCCGTAGCTCCCTGTAGGCCAGTATTCAGTTTCCAACAGTGACCAACTAGGCAGGTGCTACACATGAAGGCAAAGCTGCCCCCCATTTGTCCCCATGATCTCATGCTCAAAGGTACATCACTTGACTACGCAGTTTTATTTATGGATCACTGCTAATAGCCACAGATAGCTTTCTCCTTCATTAATTTATCTCGGCTCTTTTTAAAATGTGCATGCTGGCAAGGTAGAAACACAGCAAGTTTGTGGCTAAGCAGGGAATTGAACCTGGCTCTTCCCAGTCCTAGACCAGCATGCCAGTCTACATCTGTAGGACCACCAGATTGCTAAGGAACAAGGTCAGGTGATCTCTCTGATGAGTGCAGGCTCCCATTTAATGCCCAGACCAGCCAATCCCTATGCTATACTACACAAACAACAGATCTGCAGGGTTCAAGTTCAATTCTTTAACACTAGACTTGTTGAGCACTTGACCCTGAATATCATCACTTCCTTCATTGTACCCACAAAGAGCACCTACCATTTTCCTTTTCACTTCTGCCCTTTCTCTAATCTACCACCTAGAAAGATGTTATTTATTTATTTCATTATCAAGGGTTAAAAATGTAGCCGCCTCTTGTGGGGATCCGAGTAACAATGGCTAAGTTACAAGGCAAAACTTGCAGAACCCTAGCCAGGCTCATTCACTTTCACAAGTTTTGATTTCGGGCATTTTCTAGACCACTCTGCAATTTCCCCTGCGCTCCCCCTCCCCCTAGTTTTGAGAGAATGGGGAAGTGAGGAGAACGGTATAACTGGAGAGGAAGCAGGTGGGTTGTCTGAGGGGGAAGGGGAAGCTGCAAGTGGAGCCTTTTTTTAGCCCCGTTGACAAAAATTAATGTGTTTGAGGTTTATGCACCCATGACGTCTCCCACCTGGGTTGGGGGATGAAGCACTGACCTTTAGGCCAAGTCTTCATGAGTCAATTCAAAGGCTTTCAACTAATTAAAAACTACCAACTTCTTCTTGGTAACACCAGCAAGTTCTGATGAAAATTATAATTTTCTACACTAAACCATGGGTAACAAGATATTGTTTTTCATAAGAGTAAAAAGCCTCTTTTTAAGAAGCGTTGATGGTGATTTTAATGCATATAACATTCAAAATTAAAAGAGAGAAGGCTCCTGTTTCTATACAGATACTCATTCACTTAAACCTGCATTGACTAACTAAAACCCATGTGATTAATGACTACGTCTTCATGTAACATTTGTTAAGTTGGTCAACCAGATATCAAGTCTGATGCAGAGACTGTCCCAAGATTCTGTTCATGAGGCAACAGGTTACAGGTGCTGGATTGCAGGGTGTCCACCTCCACTTCTTTAGTCCCTGGCTGCTAAAAAGGGAGGAAGCCGAGGAGAGACAGTACAAGATACTGTAGCCCACCACACTTTATCTCCCACCGCATTCTCCTCTGCCTCTTTGCATTGAGAGCTACAGTTGGTGCAAGGCCTGGTTGTGGAGGGATTTGGCATAGTCTCAGTTGCCATAAAGTCCTGGGCCAGCCTCTGCATTGCATCTTATCTTGCATATACAATGGCACCTTCACTCCAATTTCCTTCAGATACAGTATTACAGAAAAAAGGAGCAACTCCTTTTTCTCAGGAGCAACTCCCGTCTTGTGAAATTTCATCCCCAAAGAGATGAGCTAAGCACCCACTTGGATGTGCTTTCAGTGCCAAGAAAAGCATGTTTTTATTTAGACGTGATCTTTTTGCTGTGCTCCTGCTTTAGTTATTTGTCTAAAATGGTAAGAATACAATTCTTATAACTCTAGCCTTTGCTCCAAGGACTCAGAGTAGTACAGGTGGTCCCACATTACCCGGTAAGGTTCCGTTCTGGAACCTCCAGTGGATTAAAAATATCCACTGGCCCCCCCAAAAGCTCACAAGTGGATATTTACTGCAGCTTACTCCTAGGAAAGTGTCTTTAGGATTGCAGTCTAAGGGCAAAATCCATAGCAGTTACGGATCGACACAGTTATGTCACCCTCTAGTGTTAGCTTACGGAAAGTCATCTTAACTGCTCCAGAGCAAGGGGCTTAATTTCACTTTAGGATATAGGCCTTAGAGCACTATCCTAATCATGTCTACTCAAAAGAAAGCCCCATTGTGTTCAATGGGTCTTACTCCCAGGAAAGTGTCTTTAGGATTGCAGCCTTAGTCTGTCTGTCTTAGTCTGTCCTCATATTCTTTCATAGAGTTCAATAATTGAGGCCACCAGGGACTGCCAAGGTATTAACAGCTGCAAAGAGCAGCAGAAATCAAAGCAGGCTCCATGCTAACTGGAGCAGATACAAATTTTGCTTGAACATGACTCCTCCAACACCAGCACCTAAGAGAGCAGAAGCTAAAGGCTTTCAACTCATCTAACCCCATGAGAAATACCAGAACCCACCTCACCACCATCTGCCAACCAAGAGATGGTAACAGCAATGGTGAGTATGATAAAGAGCCTGCAGAAGTCCACAGAGGTTATCAATCTCTTTAAGAAGCGCTGCTAGAAAACTGGTTTATGTCAATAAATGATATATTACTGTAATCTTCACACAGCTTTTTATATGGTGGAGACAGAAACTGGAGGTTAAATGCCTCCCAATGGGCGAGACATGTGGTCAGCAATGGCTTAAAGTATGGTCAGAGGCTGGCCAGGCTGGGCATTAGCAAAAACCCTGTATCCATCAGAAAGCCCACCCAGCCAGGCCAAACTCTGAACCTTCAGGACTCCTGGCAGCACAATGCACCATCAGAGAGTGCCATAGTTTCCAGTGCTGGGCTTTACACCCAAGGCCTCCAGTAGCCTGTGCTGACATGAAGTATATATGCCCTCCTCTTCAAACAGTTCTTTGCTACTGCTGGCTTTAGCTTCTCCTCCAGTTTCCCCAAGTTCCTTAATGTAGTGGGAAACATACATCCCATTTGTTCCTGTACAAGAAAACTGAGAACCAAATGCTTAATGAGGTTGCGACCTTGGGCTGTTACAAAGTGGCTGCAGGAGACCAAACTGAAAAAAGACGTGAGCATTTGAGAAGGAAGGGCCCACTGCCACCACATGTAAGTGATGGAGAGTCAGCAAGAGACAGACAGAGACTGAGGTGCGTGTGCCTTTGCTTTCTCTCATCTGCTTGGCAGGATGTGGTTGACTTGTCTCTTCTAACAAATGTTCTGGGTCTCTGCAGCACCGATTAGTTCCCACTCTCAGGGTGGGTTATGTTCCCAGCAAAGGGAACTGAAGGAGGAAAATGAGAGTACAGGCCAGAGTTGACCCAGAAAGGAGGAAGACAAAGTCAAACAAGCCTTTTTCCTGGTGCAGGGAGCAATTACTCCAAACTTAACGAATGTAAGGGGTTATAGAAATAATGACAAATCATTACTTCCAACTAAGAAGGGTAGATATTAAATGAACATCACCTCTGGGTGATTCACAGTTTTACAAGATCCAGCTAGTCCAGTCTCCCAGAGTGGTGCAGAAAACCCATAAGCAAGGCTCGAATGAAGGCCAATAATCCCTTCTTGCCGTTTCCCTCAGCAAGTGGTATTTTTGTAATAGGTGGTCATATTAGCAATATTAACAGGTGGCACAAGGCCCATCTACATACACTGTAACATTTTCAAACATCAGATGTTTCTAATCTAGGTTTTTTTTTCCATGAGGCCTCTATGACAATCCTCACTCCCACCTTAAAATTTGCTCACATTTAACCCTGACTTCACTGACTTTCCTTCAACAATCATACCATTGAAATGGGAGAAGAGCCTAACTTCTCTGCCTTTCCTTACATCCTACACACATCTTTCCTACAGCTGTAAAACACTACATACATGTTCTTGTACTGTCCACAATACATTCAAAGCTGAGCTTTAAGAAGTCTTTATCTGTAATTCAAATGTGAATGTATAAACTAAATTTGCTAAAATAAATGTTCTACAGAAAATGTGTAATATTCCCTCTTAATTATGCTAACATGTGGACATAACAAACAACAAAGAGCCCCAAAGCTCTTGTAAATGTCATGTTCAACAGGCTTGACAACACTTCTGACATTTCTACAACTGTCACAGGTTACCCAATCTGCTCTTAAACTGCAAAAGAGAAAAGCTTCTTTATTAACTTTCCCTACGGCCACTAGTACAAACACCCATAAGTCCTACAAAAACTTGGAAACATACCTAGCACAGATGGATGTGCCTGCTACAGTACATGTTTGAGAAGAAGCAGGAACAAGCCAAATTTGCAAGTGCAACATTGCAATATATGCCACTGTCCAAGACACTGGTTTGAATCAAGGGCTGCCCCTGCTCCATATGTACAACATTCCAGGCTCAAAGTCTGATACCTCTATGAAGAGTTGGAAAAGATCCCTTCCAAACAGTGTAGATAGTACTGACCTAGGTGGATTATTGGCATCCAACTAAATCTAAAACACTTCAAGTATCTTCCAGGCCTCAGTCCTGATAGCCGGTGCTACCTATTTATGCAATATGAACATCTGATTCAAGAAGCAGAGCCTATGAAGCCATGGCCCCAAAGTGGGGAGACAGTTTTATTTTCTTGTAAAAAAGGCATTCAGCATTTGTACCATGTGAGATGGTGTCTGCTTGTTGTGAACTGGAGTTTCCTCCAATTCATTATGGATGCAACATGGATACCTGGCCTGCCTGTCACAGGGGCCTGTCGCCAGGACATTGGCTTTCCCACCAAAGTGGTCCCTATTTATTTACTTTTATTTGAATGCTTTTGAACTGCTAGGTTGGCAGGAGCTGGGCTAAGGATGGGAGCTCACTCTAGCTGGCAGCACTTGGGTCTTGAACTGCTGGCCTGCTGAGCGGAATTCCGGTCAAGCAGTGTTCTAACCACTGAGCCACTGCAGCCCTCCTAGTCTCATTTTCTAGTATTATATTTTTATTTTGTTTTACTTTTCTTTTTTACAGGATTTATTTACAGTTTTGTCTTCACTTTCTCAGTGTTGCTGAACATATGCTAGAAAGGGCTCATATATGTAATACGGGGGGAGGTCATGCAAGCCTTGTGCCACAGAGGAAGACAGCCACACCAAAAAGCACATACCATTCCCAACTTGAAGGAAGTGACAAGAAAAATGGTAAAACTCTGAACATAAACTGAAATCTAGCTACAAAAAAGTGTTACCCACCCAACGCATCCTGCCTAGCTGTGGCTAGTTCTACAGCACCACTGAAAAAGGAGCATACATGAGATAGGAGGCTTCCAGATCTTACCAGCTCCCGTTGAAACCACCAGAAAAAAATTTCCATTCAGAATACATTTGTCAAAGTTTCCTTCCATTTTAAGTTCAGGAATGTACTGGACTCCTCAAACTGTTCTAGAACTGTACACATCTTAAGCCATCATCTTAAAATTTGTCTTAAGTGTCTTGGAACATGCTTATGAATTCCTTCTCAAAATTAACAAAAAGCTATTCAAAACCCCAACATGTGGGGCACAGTATGTTGCTAAAATGATCAAGATGAGAACAGACAGAAGATGGAAAAGTCCTCATGCCTCTGTCTAAAACCCCATCTCAGAAAGGATATTGCCAGAGCTAACACTATCTGGAGAAGAGAGATAATTCCACCCATTTCTAGAAACTGGATGAGTGGTGGTGGTGGGGAGTCACTCAATGAAAGCAACTGGAATAGATTCAAGGCAAACAAAAGAATTTCTTTACAAGAAACAATTTCATTCATGTGTAATTGCCACTAGATACAATGATGGCCATTGCAGGTTTAGCTGGCTTTCAGGAGGAACACAAACCCTACAATCCAGAGTAACTACGGGGAGCATGTAAGAGACATTATGTGCACCCATAGCTACTGCACCATTGTGTGAAAACCTATGGGAAATTCATATTGCAATCCAGAGTAAATTGTTCTTACACCGGAGCAAGGACTCCCCATAGTTACTCTGGATTGTGCCCAAAGTCATGGAGTACAGAGCTCTATGAGTATTATGTACTACATGTTATTAACTGTAACAACCACCATGAAAATCCACAACACAAAACAAAATTTAGCTGCAAATTATCCTTCAAAACAGCATACCATTAAATATCAGAGGGAGCTCTGAGCTTTTGGTTGGCCATAGTGCAGATCAGAATGCTGGTCTTGAACCTTTGGCCTGATCCAGCACTGTACATTTCTGTTCTCAAGAACACACAAACAAGTATAAAGTGCTTGCTGCATATCTCAGAACAGGAAGAGGCACAGAGAACAACAGCTACAGATCTGAGAAGTGGGAAGCAGCCTCCATTAAACAGTAATAAAGATTACAATCTAGCTCCTCAAGAGAGATTAGTAAGGGGGATAAGTGAGTGCAAACTGAACTGGCTGTTCAAATGTATCTCAGAGTGAAGAGCAAGGAGGGGATTGGCATTTACCATTTCTTAATAGCACAAGTAGCAAACATTGAATAACTGTTAGTTTTAAACCCACAAAAGGCAAAAATATATTTTAGTCTCCTCCTACTCATCTCTGGAATTTGTTACTACGAGGTAGAAAAGTGGCCTACAGGGTCAATGGGCACACTGAAGCACTCCTCTTTTGCTACAGAGCATCCCAAGGACCACCTTGCTCCGGTTCCGTCAGAGAAGACAACTAAAGAGCACAGCATGAAATGTTCTTGCTCTTTTAAGGTTCTTTTTCTTTTGCTAGTCTTTCCTCTTTTGTTGTAGGTGTTTTTGATGCTTATGGTTTTCATTTATGTGGACCGAAAAGTGATCTGTCACAATTCAGCCTCATTCTCCACACTAGGGTCACTCAAGACCATCAGAACCTCTGCATTCAGAGACAGTTTTAATTAAAGCCATTACAGTAATGGCTTGTTCTGTTGGAAAATCACAGCCACAACCTGCCAAGGCTCTCCAACTCACCTCCAAGCATCATCATCCTGCACTTCTCTGTTGCTCAAGGCAATTTAGGAACCAATTAATATGGCAAGTGATTGCTATATTTTCTTATAACACTGTAACTGCCACAGGAGCGCTAGGAGCTTGGTTCTATTTTAGTGCAATATAGATGCTTTGTGCCTCCATACCTGCCATCAGAGCCATTTCTCTGATGGGTTTTCTGTAAGATAGTGAATTATCAGGAGAAAACCAAACCATACCATTTGTCAAGGGGTGCAACCCTTGTTTCAGCTGCAACCACTATTTCTTGTTTTCTAAAGGAAGTGCACATTCATTTCATCAGATATGATGCTCTGGTAAGTTCTGAAAACCACAGCGAAGGAAGACAAAATAACATTACGTTGCCTAGGTGATGAGGGGAAAAGTAAGAGGGAAAAGTCAAGTTGCAATTTCATTGGAGAAGCCAAGAAATTCCCTCCATGTCCTACAAAATTCTCCTTCCGCCTACTCTCTACACCTGTCCTCTTTCACATTCCAGGCACAAAAACGGAAGGAAAAAAGTGACTGTCACCACAGTGAATCAAGTCACTGGAGCTAAAAATGCATTTTCTATTCCCAAACTAACCAATTAAAAAAAATTAAGGTGAGGAGCATGTGGTATTGAATTGTTGGACCATGACCAGATGAGCCTGTTCCAGCTGTCTACAGGACACACATACCTTCCCACAGAGAGGAGCACTTCCCTTTCACAAAGAAGAACTGGGAAGGCTCTTTGAATGACGTTAACATGAACTCACTGAATATTGCAGCAAAGTACAGTAGATGAATTTTTTGTTGAAATAACTTGCTTCTTTAAATGTCCTTGAAAAAGACAGCTGAGGCATAAATTGGATCCAACCATAGAACGAGAAAAGTGAGGCTCAACTCCACTTTTTTGCCCATTCTTTAGCTACCTATATCTCTCTCCAGCTATTTGCCTGACGAAGAAAAGAATTTCCTCGTCCTCCCCACCCATAGCACCAGAGTCCTAATCCAATCTGTGGGTTCTCTGAAGGTTTGAGATAAATTTAAAGAGGTAAATGATACAATAATGAATCCAATAATGACAGACGATAGAATATTGATACATATAATGCTGTCTTCAATACTACAGAGTAAAAGATTAATCTTTCAGATTAACTCTGGTTTGGGATTAGCTTCACCACTTGATTTCCAAGACCAGTTTAAAGAGCTGGCTTTGACCTTTAAATTCCTGAACATTGTTTGCACCTAAACCTACCTTTGTGCAGGCCCTGCGTCACACATGTAGTTAGGGACAGGTAAGGTAACAAGGCAAGGCCTTTCTAGGTGTGGTGCTAAGGCTGCAGAACTCCTTCCCAATATTTGGGAACAATTGGAAGAGAGTTCATTTGGCTCTCTCATCATTAAAACTAATCATTAAAATTAACATGCGTCTTAGCAATTAAAATTGCTAAGCAATTTTCTACCACTGATGTTCCCTCTGCTCTTTTGTCACTGCTCTAAATGTATTCGGAGCCTGAACAAAGAGTCACTATCTCACGTTATCTTTAAATTCTACAGGTATAATGTTTACCAAGGAATTTGCTTGTTTGAAAGAGAAAGACCTGAATACTACATCTCTGCTACATATTTAAGTGTCTTACCCAAAATAAAAAGAATATAAAGACGAGTTAGTGTGCAGAGCCCAAGAAACTGAGGTAAAAGTCAGGAATTGACCTCTGTCACAAATTAACTAGATGGCCTTACACAAAACACACTCACCCTCAACCCATCTCCAATATAAGAACCACATTTACCTACCTTGCAAGGCTATTGCAAAGAATACAAGATAACGTACATGGCCCTCTAAATGCTCAAAATATGCAAAACATTATGTATGAAGCCTACACTAAAAATGTTAACCAGTTTCAACTTGGTTCTTTATTGAATAGCACTGGGAATTGTAATTCTCTGCATTGTAAGGAGAGATCTAGCTTCCCAGCATCCTCCTAAAAATCTGCTGGTGTGATAATTTTACACAATCCAAACTACTGAATGCAAGATGGTAGGTTTTCTTTAGGTGGGGGCAAAAAAGTAAAAATTAAGGTGTTCTCTGCAAAGGACATTCTGCTAGTCATGGCTGACTTTAAGAGTGGTGCTCATCCCCGTTACAAGGCTGAAGAGGTGACGTTGAATGAAGATGTCTCCATGGTCATCTTGCCAAAGGTATACAAAACAATCTTACCTTCTTACTTAAGTTGCACCTATCTACTTGCATTTACATACAAAACAGTGTAAATATTACATTACAAAGTTACATTGATGCATGCAAAGTGCCAAATTATAGCATGCCATAAGCAGGTGGAAGGAGCCATGTGCTAAGAGATGCCTGCCAGGCCAAAAGAAAGCAGGCTTCAATGATGCACTCTCCATTCCTACTCCTTGCATACGTTTTTCCCCATGCCCTTGCTTTGCAAACTGTTTCCACCAAGACTTATGAGAAAAAATATGCACTTGAGGACCACTCGCTCATAAGAGAGTTCATCCACTGCTGCCACCATTCATCTGGTATGCACTATCACAGAGAGTTATGCGCATTCTAGGTGTGGCTTCTATGTTTATGTGACAATCAAGGACTTTGCACAAACTTACTACATATCCTCGAACCCACCCTCTAAAAAGTTCCACAGAAAACTTGCACAAATTCCTTGAGAGAGAAAGCCATGCAGGAAGGGTGCAAAAAGGGAACTTCAATTTAGCTCTCAGTGTTTTGCAACCAGTGGTCCTGCCCAGTGCAGCAGGTGGTCCTTGGTCTCTCACTGCCAAGGCAACCACATGGCAATGCCCTACCTGGTCTGTGCATGATGTGAATGTGCAACAGCCTGACCCATCAAAGAGGCATCGTCTAGGTTGGGGGGATGGAAAGCAGAGGAGAGATCAAAAAGCAGAAACAACTAAAAAATCCTCTTCCTTGCTACAGGAACAACTGAAGAGTAAGCCACACACTTCTGTGCAGACACCTTTGGTGGCACTTGCAAAAGGGGTATAAACAAAAAAAATGGCACTTGGCAAAACAGTGCTTCACTTTGCCCTTAAAAAAAGAAATCAAGGGAAGTTGTAAAACTCTGTTGTAGCTCCATAGCCCTGTAAGGATGGGAGGAGGGAAGTCATGCAAAGAACAAAAAGAGTGGTCTGAAAGAAAATACTGGAAGAGATAACAGTGAAGGGCAGGACTTACAGACTGAGGGAAAGGGTGGAGAACTTTTTTTAAAAGGAATGGAAATTAACAAAATTATTATTTCCTAGGCAGGGAACATGGGGAGAGGGAGAAAAAGGCTGCAATCCTAAATACAATGTCCTGGGAGTAAGACCCATTGAACACAATGGGGCTTATTTTTGAGTAGAAATGGTTAGGATTGTGCTCTAAAAGACAAAGAGGGAAGAAAATAACAGGATAAGATCTATCATTGTCCAAGTGCTAAAAATTTCATGCAGCTTTCTTTTTCTAACATCCAAGGCATAGCAGCCCTAAAAAAAAAAAATCAGGTTACCACAAATTTTAAATACACATTTTCCATCTCTAATACTGTTGCATAAAAACATTGGCTGTCTGCTGGAATTGGATGGGACCAAAACACCACCATGTTGAACTCACAGACACAAGATCATCATTACCTACGCAGCGATGAAACTCAAGTTACAACATGCCTCAAGCAGATATCCAGGTAGACAGTAAGCAAAGATGCTCTCAGAAAAATGTGGGGCTTGCTTTGAGGGCTTATAAATGTGTGCACAAATACACTTGCATGCCTTGAGGGCTTGATGTGTATGCACAAATACACTTGCATGCCTTAGCACATGAAGTTTATTTTTTATACATTTCTGAGCATTCAAGGTGGTATACAAAATTCAGATCATCCCAAATTCATCCTGAAATTCCTACCAGCTGCACAATGAACACAGGTTTAAAAAAATTATACACAAGTGAAGGAATGGAAACTTTGGAAAACATTAAGTGTCTCACGCCTGAAGTTTTCCAATTATCTCAGCAAAAACCATCATAAGGATGAAATTAATATAGTATGGGGGTCCCATTACAAAAAAAGCCTTGCCCTGTATCTCAGCTGGGCATGTATGGGCATGTCCAGATCTACCCTTTGAAAATGGGTCTGCAGATTTCTACTAGGGCTTTGAACTTAAAAAAAAATTAGTTGGAGTGGGACAGAGATTCAAAATGACTATTAACAGGATGCAGATATTCCGTGTCAAGCCTGAGGAGGGGATCTTATGAGACTCTATAAATTAAAGAGAGAAAAATCTTATTAAAGCTTCTCTAGAGAACAATGGAGGACAGAACAGCTTCCAGGCACAGTGAGAAGCACCTCAACGGGGCAGAATTGGGAGTGAAGGTAAGATGAAAAATATAGCACTCGGAAACCCAAAATCCTATATGAGGGTGGAACAGCAGCATAAGAGGGGTCGATCCAAGGCCCACTTAAATACCATAGTTCACGTCTGGGAGACAGCAAAGAGTTTGCCAGTTTCAGCAAGCTCCACCCAGCTCCCAGTTAACTTTGCTTCAGAGAGCTGTAAGGAGACTCTGCCTTATTCCAAGAGCAGGTGCACACATTAACCTGTGCCTGAAGACTGCATGGGTGAGCAAGAGAAAAACCAACTGTTGCCTACAAAGGATACCAATGGCTACATGCTACCAAGAGGAAGAACATACAGCAAAACACACTATGGCTGCAATCCTAAAGACATTTTCCTGGGAGTAAGACCCATTAAATACAATGGGGCTTACTTTTGAGTAGACATGGTTAGGATTATGCTCTGTGCCTGTATGTGCCTCTGGTAGGCTTTTCAGAAGCATCTGGCTGGCTTCTGTGGGAAACAGGAAGCTGGGTAGAATGGCTCCTAGGGTCATTCAGCAGGGCTATTCTTACGTTCTGTAGTCTCTCTAAAAATGCATAAGACAGTCGTACTCATGAGGAAGTCCTATCTCTACATCCATGAACACTACTATGAAGGAGCTCTGCATGAACATACAGTGGCGCCTCACGTAACAAATTTAATTTGTTCCAGAGGCATGTTCTTTACGTGAAACATTCTTTACGTGAAGCGGATTTTCCCATAGGAAACAATGGAAACTCAGACAATTGGTTCCACAACCCCAAAAATATTCATATAAAAATATTAACTGGATGTAAAAATGATGACAGAACACTGGAATTGAATTCAAAACATGCATTCAATGTGCATGATCCTATGAAGTCTACTTAGGCTGCAGTCCTAAAGACACTTTCCTGGGAGTAAGACCCATTTAACACAATGGGGCTTACTTCTGGGTAGACATGGTTAGGAGGCACACCTTCAAAGTTCTCCCCACTTTCTCCTTCTCTCCATCCTGAGCCTCTCTCTCCCCTGCTCCCTCTTGGCTTGCCCTGAGCTGTTTCCCTCTTCTCCACTGCTCTTCTCTCCCTCTGCCCAGTGGACACCCAGCCACAGGAGAAACAGCATGGAAGTGTTGCTTTCACTATGGGCAGGTGCGCTAGGCAACCCTGACACTTTTTAAACAGGCTGCCGGCCAGCGCGTCTGTCCCAACTGTCAACAAATGTTTTCTTTACGTGAAGCACTTTCTTTACGTGAAGCAGAATCCTGGAGAAATTTTTGTTTGTTATGTGAAACATACTTTACGTGAGGCATTCTTTACGTGAGGCGCCACTGTACCTCCACTCCTTTTTTACCACCACCCCTCCAAAAACACAGTAGAGAAAAACTTGTTTCAGTTCCTTGAAACACTTCAATTGCTAGGCCTTTTGACCAAGTTGCACACACCCTTTACAAGAGGATGCAGGTGTCAGAGCCCCCTGGATCCTCTTGCCTTGCTGCTGGAGCCAGACAGACTTGGGTACATTAACCACGGTTCTTTGGGGCTGTACATCATCGGGGGGGGGGGGGGGAGAAAAAGCAAGACTGAGCTTGGCGGGGGGGGGGGGGCTGCAATTTCCTGCCTCAGTTTTTAAAAAAGGCATCTTGACATTTCCTGTGGTTTGGGGTAAGGAGGGAAGAGATAGCAAACTGGTCATGTGATTCCTTTTCAAGTAGGAGGGAACGTAAGGTGGGCTGGGTCTGGGGAGGCGGCTATAAATGCGCCAACCGATGTCACCTCCATCTCTCTGCTTCAGCTGGCGACCAACTTCCCTGTCCTGAGAGATTACAACCATGAGGTAGTGTGCTATTATCTCTATGGGCTGTTAGGACCCTATGGGTTGGGGATGGCAGGATCACATTGCTTGGTCCCATGAGTTCCAAAACCAGTTCAAGCATGGGATTAGGAAAGATTTGTCTAACCAGGGCTAGGGGGTTAACAATTTTTTGGCTGAGACAGGGCACATCGCAGTGTTAGATGCATGCTGTCTATAATATTTATTAACAGAGCATCAAGGAAATAGAGTATAAGATCTGGGAGCATGGGAGAAGATAACTATGAAGGAAACCAAAACTATGTTTATCTACTCTTGTTAAAATTACAAGACAGAAGTTTTAAAAGAGGCATGAAAAGGGAGGGGAGAACTGTCAGTTTCTAGAGTGTTAATCCTCAATTGTCACCCCACCCCAACTATGCTTAGAATGGGAAGTAAGAATGGAGAAGTTATACTGATCACATGGACAGCTTATGCAAGGGGAAACATGGCAGATGGACCGACAGTGGGTGCAGACTCATGCTTATTCAGGCACATTGTTTGCCCTCTACCGTTTGAACACTTCTTCAAACTCATTCAACTGTTTGCTACTTGCCAGAGAAGACTGCTTTCCCTTTAACATTCTTCCTCTCTTGCTTTAAGGAAAAACCTTCTAGGAATAAACATGTGGAGCTTGATGTACATAGATTCCACACCATTTCTATAGGCCACTGCTGAAACATGGCTGAACTGTGGAACGACAGATGCAGGGAGGTCCACACTCACCAGCCTTCATGAACCCTGTTTTATAGACAAGTAAAAGGATCAGTCAACTGATAAGGTAAATATCAAGAAACGCAAGATTCTTTCTCAGCTTCTAGAACTGAAGTGGAATTGAGCAGAGTGAGGCCGGAAGGTGGATTAAAGTAGAACACTGCCCTTTTTTTTTTTTTTTAAAAAAAAAAGGAGGTTCAGTTCAATTCTAGGCACGTGGCACTGAGGCCAGTCATGAGAAGGGCACCCTCTGCTGATGCTGCTTCATATTACAAGCAGTGCTCAAAACAGAGAGGCTTATTGCTAAGTACAAAATTTGAGAAACAAATTGTCTGAGCTAAATGTGCAAAGGAAACTCCCATTCAAGGATAAGCAGAGGAAGATTGTCCCCTGTATTTCAATAGGGGTTGTACCCAAGCTAAGTATATGCATGATCATATTGTGGCATAGTTGCCTGAACTGAGACCAGAATCCTAGACACACTAACTTGGGAGCAATCTCACTGAGCTCTGGGGATAGCTTCCATGTAAAGACACAGGCACAAATAAGATTTAACAGCATTTTGTTGCTAATATTTTTCTCAGTTTATCAATATAACAAAACTAGTTATCTGTTCTAGGAAAAACCTCTAGCTATACTCACATTCTTAGTATACTTGCCCAGTATACAAAAACCATATAATAAAAGGGGTTAACAACACCAAATATAAAAGATTATTTTCTACTGTAAGATGTTTGTGAGGTTTTAGGTTTTATAATTTGCCCCTAAGTTATTAAGGATGCAGTCCCATGCACATTTACTTAGGAGTATATTACACTGGGCTTGAGCGGAATTAACTTCTGAATAAACACATTGGGTTTGAATGTTTTGTAATTAAGGGGCCAATCCTATGCCTACTTTCTAGTGCTGATACAGGTATGCCAACTAGGCATGCACTGCAGTGGAGTGACCCGTCAGAGACCTTATTTCTTGCTTCAGAGCTGCAGGGAAGGGAAGATAGATAGGATTGGATCCAAAGTTGCCTGGCTCTTTTTAATCCATCACATACAAACAATACCAAATCATCTGTTATACTATAAATTTTATTCTGGATACAATCTAGAACCATTTCTGCTTTCTCTAATAAGGAACCCACCCCCTCAGCTCCACATGAGCCCAGCCATAGGTTGCATTTGTGGACCTCAACCAAGCTCCTGGATTTGCTACCTGTCTAGTTCACAGGTGTTCAAACCTCGGCAGTGGCCGCCATCCGTGAGCTTCAATGCAGCCCTTGGCAAGAGCCCACCATCCAACCCACAGGCAAGCCTTATAATTTTCTGGATCTGTCTCTAATACTTTTATATGTAAATTTATTTGAATTTGAAATGTATATCATTTTTCCAGCCCCCAACACAATGTCAGAGGAATGATGTGGTCCTCCTGCCAAAAAATTTGTCTCAACCCGGTCTAGTTCTAGAAAGACCAGTGGAAGGAGGAGGTGCTGGATGACTACTGGACAGCTAGAAGGCCCCCTTATAGTTAATGGATTCTGTTAGGCCTAAGCAACATACAAATGTCTGCCCAACATTTGAAATTCTTTGAAGTCAACAACTGATAGATCACAAGGCATAGCTGGTACACTAGGTGGACAGGTCCTAAGGTGTACTCAAATTAAAGGGTAATGGAGGAGGCAGAGAGGCCAAAGCCCCAGCTCTTTCATGCTGCTGTTTTTAGAGGAATTCCAATTTGGCTACCATTAGGGTGGTAATTTATGATTACCCCATCCTTTCTCCTTAAATTCAAGAACTTACCACCAGTTGTACAGGCCAAAATTTAATACAATTGCAAGACTGTATTAATCGTATAATGGCAATGTTGTTCTTAAAAGCTACGCAGAATATTCCTGTGCTAAATTAACAGTTAACAGCCTGTGTCACTTATCTGATGAGGCAATTGGGTCAGAGTATGCCACTTATACTACAATACAGATAATATTTAAGTATCAACTGGCAAAAAAATATTGGGAGTTTCCACTTACCTTTAATGCTACATTAAAAAAATTAAATAAAACTATCAGTGCAATCCTAAGCATATCTACTCAAAAGTAAGTCTCATTGGGTTCAATAGTACTTACTCCCAGGAAAGTGTGGTTAGGATTGCAGTACAAGACAGATAGCAACACCTTCTCTGCTACAGCCCCCATGAAACTCCCTCCTAAAGAAAGAGTTGTCAGAGTATAACACTAAACTTTCAACAAGGGTAAGCAATTTAAAATAGGATTTTGATACTTAAACTTTCAAGAGCTCTCTGCTTTTCAAAGACATTTTGAAAATTGCATTTTTAAAAGCGGAATAGAGCAAAATACAGCTCTAAGTAATTTTCATATTAAAAGTGAAATGTTTGGAGATGAGAACCTAAAGAGCTGCTCTTTATAGTTTCAAGAAAAGCCCAATAAAGCCTTTTCCTTGTTTTTTTTTTAACTAAGACCCACATTGCCTGCAAAGCTCAAACTATTTTTTGAAATTCCCATAAATTTCAAAGGCAGTTTGTTACAAAGCACAAGAGCTTCTTGAGAGATACAAGCCAAAAGTCCCATTTGGACTTACAGAAATAGTTTTAGAGCCTGGCCTCTAATATATTTAAAATATTAAAAACTGATGCATGTGCCTGACTCTCTTTCAAAAACTGCAACGTGCCATAAACCAAAAGTCAAATTAAAATTTTGGTACTAACATTTTGGGGTCTAGCTTTTAAGAATATATGTTAACAGTACATTAATATCAGGTTCATTACCCAGCTGACTTGTCATCAACACACCGACTGATTGTTCACCCTCTCTCAAGTTTCACCAGAAATAGCAGCAGTTGCTATGCAGGAAAGAACACGTAGTTCAAACCCTAAGCCACAATCCAGTCCTCCAAATACACCAAGCTAATTCCTTCTCTACCATGCCAGGCAGTGGTATGTATGTGGAAAAAACTAATGCAGTGCAACAGAATTTCTCTTGGTTTTCCTATCTGCTATTACTTATTGAAAATTTGTCTTTCAGATAAACTCACCAACAGGTAGCAACCTGTAAAACAGAATCCTCCCAACATTTGCCAGCATAGAACATTCTAGAAAGCATAGCCTGGTGATGTAGAGCAGAGATAGGGGGAAAAACAGGCTTAAGGCATACTCTGCAGAAGAGGAAGAATGTCACCATCTTTTTTTTTTTGCACCATGTGAATTAAAAGTTGCCCTTTCCCCCAAACCAGTCACACGTAATGCCCATCTGAAAACTTGTACAAAGTGCACAAATCCTATTGCTTCCTTACAAGTCTGTTCCCTAAATCAGTCACATGTAATGCACATCTGAGAACTTGGTTTGTCCTCAGCAAATACATCCTTCTCTTTCCTCACTGATCTGTTTCTGAGTGCTAATTGCAGAAGTGGATTTTTTAAAATCTTCAAACATGAAGAAAGAGAAAGAAACAAAGTACATACATTTTAGTATAAGCAGTAAAAGGGGTGACAGAAGAGAAAGACAAATTGTTCATGCATGTAAAAAAAACTGAGGATTTTATTGATTTTCTATTTTTTCTCTCTCTTGCTCTCAAATTGCCTACGCAATATATGCATATATTTACTGTTTGTTCACCAGTTTATTTTCTATTCCCCTACCCCCAAAAGCATAGATTCTACTTAAGACTGTAAGTCCATCTGAGACAGGATTTTCTTTGTCTATGAAATTGTGTTTCATCCCCCTCCCCCCAAAGCCTACAAAATAGGTAAGTTTTATAAGTCAACCCACCCCCATGCTGCTAGTGTCTCCCTGTTATATCACAGTCAGGGAGCTGCCAGCCGTTGGTGGCAGGGGAGATGAACATGGGGGGGACACCACCTGGATAACGGTCAGCAGTGGATGAAGACAAGAGCCATGGTCTGCAGCAGCACTTTTAAGGACAGTGGACTCATCCATAAAGTAGAAAGCACTACTAAACGCTTGTGTCCAAGTGTAGTGTTTCCTACTTTATGGATGAGTGTACTGTGAGCAACGGAGGCAACAAGGAAGAACAGCGCAAGGCCCAGGACACAGAGCAAAGAAGGAGGGGAGGAGGAAAGGATGAAACACAAGATGATATCATGGGATTATCCATACAATATATCACCCAACACACATACACACACAATTCACAAATATCATTCCAACAGGTACAGTTATGATACCAACAGCCCAAACAAACCTTTAATGCTTTTATCTCACAACCAACAAAATAAATTAATTATATAAAATATAGGAAAAAAGATTAAGGAAGTAAAGCAAGAAAGCAAAGTACTAGCATTGAGAAAGGAAGTACAGTACTACTAAACTTATTTGGACAATGACTTCTTCCTCAGTTTTGCCCGTATTTCCACCTCTGTGCAAAACACCTCATGCATCATTTCGGGAAACAGGAAAACAGCAATTTTATTGCACTTGTTTGACTAGGTCAGAGATTTTCAACCAGTGTGCTGTGGCACACTGACACATCAGTGTCAGAAACTGGTGTGTCATGGCTAGTCCTCAGGTGTACCGTGGGAATTTGGAGATTGACATTTTTAATTAATAGGAAAATTGGGGGATTTGAACAGCCTGGTGGGCCTTGTCAACAGTAAAAACAACTGATGGTGTGCCTTGAAAATTTCAGTAACTTGGTTAGTGTGCCATGAGATGAAAAAGATTGAAAATCACTGGACTAGGTGATGAGAACCTGATTTTCCATAAGTTGCTTCATTTATCAGGGATCTTTGAAAGCTATTAAACCACTCTACAGAACCAACACCCACCAAGTAATATCCTGATATTAAGACTGTAATTATGGAAAGGAGATTTATAGATATTGTTACCGGGGGGTTGATGTTTAGCTGTGGGATTGTCCTGGAAAGAAGGGGAGAACATTTCTACTACTGCATGTATTTGATATCAAATCATTAAAATGTTTAATGAAGCTTCAATTGCATCTTTGTATTTATTCAAAATATATTTATTCATTTATTCAAAATGTATTTATTCATATTTATTCAAAGGATTGAGGGAAGGAAAGGGGTTAAACCCTTCAACAAGTTTGACTAAGGCTGCAATCCTTAGTCAAAGGATTCAGCCTTAGTCAAAGGATTCAGCCTTAGTCAAAGGATTCAGCCTGCTCTGACCTAACTGCACTCTCCTAACTATTCTGTATCCGGAGCAGAAAGTTATGCTGAATCCAGAGAGTCAGGAAGCCTGGGCTGCCCTAACTGCTCCAGAGCATGCTAAGTAATTGACACAAGGGGAAGACTTGCTCCTGAGGAGACACCCCTCAGATCGCACTGAACAAGGAACAGCTGTGGTGCCTACAGTGGTGACATGACTCTGCTCATCACCTGGTGCGGAAGTCTGTGCGTCACCTCGGGGATGCGCCCCCCCCCCACCTGGACTGCACAGTCACCAAAGTTGGCGCCTGCGCAGTTGTTTCTGAAGCCAACTGGCTTCAGAAAGAGTACTGCGCAGGCACCATCTCTGACACCTGCGCAGTACTTTTCTGAAGCCTTTTGGCTTCGGGGGAGACTGTGCAGGCGTCAGAGTTGGTGCCTGTGCAGTACTCTTTCTGAAGCCATTCGGCGGCCGCTCCACCTCCTGAGTGAGGCCGAATGGCTGTGCAGAGGCGCGGACTTTCTCTGCTCTAAGGAAGTCTCCTCTGAAGCTGTTCGGCATGCTCAGTGTGTTTCTGCGCAGTGCACCTCAGATGGCCGTTCAGGCCAGCTCCTCAGACAAGTGGCAGCTTCTGGCTGATTCTCCGCCTTGGAGCAGGCCTGAATGGGTGTGCTGACGCCCGGGGCCTGCCAAAGGACAGTCAAACTCCTCAGGCACATCACCCCATACGGAGCGCATCCCCAATGCAGCCCACACCAGCCGCATCAGTCTGGTGACGCCACTGGGTGCCTGCCTTATAAGGAGTCCCTGATGAGATGCCAGTACATTCTACAGTGAATACAAGGGGCTTCTTGGGGTGGCCTGCTGTATCCTGAGGTTTGTGGGCAGCCGTAGTTTGTTCCATATCCTGAGGTTGAGAGGAAGGGGTTGCAGCTAGAATGGCCAAGAACTCAGATTTTTGGTAAGCACTGCCATTCTTACTCGGGCCTTATCATGGACCCCTATTGGTCTACTCATTACTATACCTGCTCCTGAGGTGGTATAACTCTGAGGGCTGGAAGAGGGCATTTCTGCCTTGGAAACAGGCTTTGGATTCAGAGTAACTGCTCTGCCCTAGGCAATGCTAAACATGCCCTCAACTTGCCTCTCCTGAGCTGCTTAGGCTGCCCCAGTTAGGGCAGAGCAGGTCCACCTCTCTTAGGGCACCCTATCTTGCCTTGCTCTGCCCTAAGCCTCCTTCAGAGTAACTGGGCTGGAGCATCTTGCAGTTGCTCCAACCTAGTGTTAGATAGGGCAACCCAAGGGCTCTTATGTGGACAGATTAGTTGCTCTGGATTGGGCTGTAAGTTTAATATGTCATTAGTCTGACAAACCTTTCTAACTTGTAGTAAAATATTAAACAATGCAGTATCCAGAAGCTTTTACTCAAGAAAAAAATTCATAGCATCACCACACTTGAGAGTTTTCAATGCATAAAGAAAACTCTCTGCTACCCTAATCATTGCTGTGCTCTCCAGTATTTTATAAGAGAATTTTTATCTCCCCTAGAACACAGGGAAAGTGGAGGGAGGGAATAGGTTTAGAATTTAGAGCCCCATCTTGCAAATTTATTCCCACATCTTCTGTTGCCTTTCCCTAGGCTCTATGACAGCACTTATAAAAAAATGTAGTTTTAACAGGTTTTGTATATACCACTACAAGAGGGAAAAGCTACCCAGCTTTCTATCTGTTCACTGGCATTAAATAATCTCAGGCAGTGAACAATGAAATAATCTCAGGCAGTAGGACATTACCTAACTTCAACTCTTTTTCTGTCCTGCAATTTCAGCTTACAATATACAGTACCTAGGGTTCTATTTCATATTTAAAACCTTACCAGTTTTTTTTTTTATTTAACTGGTATGTCACCCAACAGTACAGATCAGTAAGGAAAGAAAAGGCATTAAAAAAGAACCTGGAGAGCCCCCTAAGAGGAGGTTGGCAGTGGGAACAGAATTTGTATTTTCAATTGCATTGGTAAAAGGATCTCTCTGAAAAAGGCTAGGATGTAAACCACATGTCACTTTACCCAAACCCAATGGACATTCATTTCTTAAATACCAGTACCTATGCCACAAAGCAAGGCTGCAAAATGCTATACAAAAATATGATATAGAGCACAATTCTAAACATGCCTACTCAGAAGTAAGCCCCATTGCGTGCAATGGATCTTACTCCCAGGAAAGTGTGTTTAGGATTGCAGTCATAGAGGAGGCCACAGACTCAGGGATACAGCACACTTTTTCCCAATGCAAAGGATCTCACATTGACCCTTGTAACAGGCCAAGTTTCCTCATGTCATGTCCATCAGGCAAGCAGACTCCATCACCGCACGGGACAAATGCTGAAGAAGTTGCAAAGCAACTCAGTCTCCAGCAACCCATTCAATCTCCAGTATCTTCACTTAAAAGGAATCAAGGGATCTTGAAACAGATTGAGGGTTGGCAAACTGCTGATTCTGGGTGGGCAATGTCCACCCAACACACTTCTAGTTACTGGCCTGCTCAGTCTGCAGTCTCCAGAATTACAACATGTGTTTGGAGCAACACATCAAATATACCAATGTAATTACTTCAGGAGATTGAAGGACTGGTGGCAGGGCTGGTAAGCTTGAGCTCTGTCAAAAGTGTCCCAGAATCATGACAATCAAGATGCAAACAGTGGTTTAAAGTATAGGAAGACAAGTCTAGAAGTCATGCTAGCAAAACACCTGAGAATTGAGTTCAGCATGAAAACAAGGTGCAGGGGGGGACAGGATTGAAGGGGTCCTAGCAGAGCAGTAGGACAAGGACGCCCATGATCTGGGGTGGCTCCAATGACAAATATATTTTAAAAGCAAGGAATGTGGACAACAGTGAGGTCTTGTCACTATTATTAGATGAGACAAGTGGGACCCTGCTAAGTCTTACACCACTTCCTTCCCCTTTCCACTGAGCAGCACTTTCTCATAAACAGATCTGCAAAACAGTGCCAATTTGGGCCATAAGCTGGCTCCAAATACCAATTTTCTTTTTTTAAGTTTCTTAATTGCTTGGGAAGACAAGATATGTCTGAAGAAAGGCAGACATATGCAATCATTCACTAAGAAGACTCTGCTTCCTCCTTCCATTCTTCTCACCAATGAGAAAAGGAAAAACTGGTGATTGACATGTGAAGGAAGTAGTGTTAATGGGTGGTCTTCCAGGAAATACAAATGACAGTTCATTTTGAGGCTGGAATTACTGATTCTTATATTAAGCTTTTCTCTGCCTCCCTGAGGAAATATTAAGAGCTGTCCAAGGAACATAATGGAGAAGAAAAAAAATTTAATGCAGTGGTGATAGGGTAGCAGGGCAGCTCCTTACCACCCAAACAGGAAGGAAAATACCACTTCCCAATCACAGCTATGCTGATGTCTCAATTAAACCATTTGTTCAATATTATTGTATGAACAGCAGACATGCCTGTTCTATAAAGGAAAAAAAGCTTCAATAACAAGAACTGTGTTTCTGCGGTGAGTGGGCAGGGGCTGTGGGAGAGTGCAAAGAATCTGGTGTCTGTGACTATTTACTGCCCATTATATTATATGACCCAAAAGAAACATCTTCTTACCCATCACAACTCTGGTTCCCCATATCAACAGGCCAGTTACCTGCGTACCTTCCCTAGGTGCTTCCTAGATTTCAATAAGCTTCTACAACGAGGTAACCATAAAGAGAATCACATACACATTTCCAGGTTAATCCAAGTTTTCAGTTGTCCAATTTTAAATCCTTGGTACAAGCCCCAATCCAACACCCCTCTAAATGTTGCCGTGATCCTGAACACAAATCCACTGTTTCCCACTACTACTGTCGTGAAGTACCATAGGAATGCTCGTACTTGAGGAAAAAGGAATGCATGTGTTTCCAAGCAGGGAGAAAAAAGTATGCATGAAGTTAGTAACTTTGTGTTAGTAGTGTTTTTTATTTCCAAATTCAATTGTCAGAAGGTCAGGGTGGTTTTTAATTGCTTCCTTTTAGACTCAGAGGTACTGCCTCTTGCCTGCTCGGTACCAACCTTCCCTTATGCTGGAGAGACCATCAGCTTATACCATCCTTAAAATGGCAAGGGAACAAAGAAGAACAGTCTTTTGCTGCTCTCATCCCAACATCCTGAAGAACTACCATCCAATCACCATCACTAAAGGTTTTTGAAGGGGCAGTTAAGATTTCCATTTCAGACGAACTTAATTTTCTGTACTCAGGCTAGCTGCCTTCATAGTTTTACTGGACTGCGCTGCTATTTTTCTTTAACTGCAGGACGAAAAAGGCAGGTTAGCCTCCACAGGATTCATTTAAAACGACCACATATTCCAGAAAAGGTACAGAAAACACTTTCAGGGACTCAACAGCAATTTCAGCATTTCGTAAGTTTTTTATTTGACAGAAAAAATCTCCTTGCTGTACATATCAAAAAAAATTAAATGCTTTTAAGAAATATGAAGAAACTTCTGTTCCCATCCCTCCCTGATTTAGGGTTTCTCAGCTTCTTTCCAGCAAATCTCCATCACCTTCCCCGATTCCAGTCCCCATCCCGACCCCTCCTGACCTGGCTCAGCTGATCAATATGAAAGAGTCTGCTTTGAGGAAGGGATAAAATGGAGAAAGAGCACCGCATATTAAAATCTGTTTTCCAGGGGGAAGGGGAAGAGTGGTCTAATCCTCAATTCTGTCACCATCAAAAGTCAATCGCTCTGTTATATCCTGTTAGAAAAGACCAAACTCCTTTCTCCTCTAAAAAGCTGGCTTGCAATCTAGGGGTATTCTAAAACAATAAGTAACAAAGGGAGGGTGTTGAATGACAGAGCCTCCCCCCACTCGCTGTACTCTGGGAGATTTCCAATGCCAACATGCAAGCCTTCACTTTTTATGACACTCCAGCTTTCCACAGAGGGGCGCCTGAGAAACACTAAATCAAACAGATTAGCTCACATACCACCCTAACCCCACCCACCCACCCCCTTTTTGTGTTCTTTTTTATACCTTTTATGTCTAAATCAATGAAAAGGAGACCCCTCTCTCAAAACACAGAAGTAAAGATTTTAGCTGTAAAACGCACAGAAAAAAATGCTCACAGAAATGAGAAAAATCAAAATGAACATCACCAACTGTTGGAGGAAGAGGAGCGCAGAGGTGGCAAGTCCTGGTGGATGCTGAGCAGAGATGTCCAGGGAGGAGGGGAATGTAGCTGCCGACAAATGATGGGCAATAAAGACAGGGACAGTGAAGGAAAAAACTAATGAGAATAAAAAGCCAATGGCAAATGAATAGGGCCCCCCACGTGCACACACACTGGTTTCCAGTGGGAATCAGGAGGCAGGGGGCTCCCACCTGGGCAGCACTGTGGGAGGCTGGGGTGGTGCAGTCTATGGTTGCAAGGGCAAGGGCTTTCTCCAGAAGAGACTTAGGGGGACCTGAAACAAAGAATGGAGGACAAAAAATAGAATTAACTCAGTGAAATGAGTGGGCTGTCAAGCAACCTAATCTCGACAACCCAAAAACATGTTACCCAACCTAGATTTGGTGCCCCAAACCTAGATTGCAATACTTTTTTTATTAAAAAAAGTTTCCAAAAGCAATATTCTTTCAATAGGTACTTCCCAACTGTTTTCCAGTTGATTAAAATACTATGCTGTTACTTCTAGTGAAAGAAATTCTCCTGATATGATCATTCCAAACAGTTTGGAAATACTTAAAAAAGGACTTCAGTTTGGGCAGCTGCTTTTGCATCAGCCTTGTTCATTTTTTTTTTCTGTTGCCCATCATATCTCCTCTTCCTTTCTGATGGCTTCATCCTCCATCCACTTCTCTGCAATTAATCTGTCTGCTCATCTGCACTGTCTGCTCATCTGGAAACACATCACAGGGGACACTTCCATGACTTACATGGAAGTTTTTTGTGCATTAAGAAACTCATGGACCAAACCTGAAAATCTAGAATCATTATGCATCACTGAAGCATCACAACATCTGACAGCAGTGGCTCACAGGGCTCTTTGAAAGTCGGGGAACTTTATTATGGACCCAGGAAGGCAATGCAACTGAGGCAATGCACAAAATGTTTCTGTAAATTAAGGAATGCACTTACAAAGAACATACAGTGATATCTAAATAGTCTCTCTGTTTCCAGGAAAGTGGTACTGGAAGAACACTAGCCCACTCTAGACTTTTGGTATGAATACATAATGAAGTAGGCATCTTTAAAGGGATTGCTTCTTACCAATGACCAGTTCTGGTTTTCTTTAATTTTAAATGTTTTTATTAATTTTGAACAGGAGTAAAAAGAAAATAAAAGCAAAGAGAGAGAGAGAGAGAGAACCCAGTTCTAATTTTCTTGTTGAACTATTTTTACAGTTAATCATATTTTTAGATACAGGTTGCTTTGCTTATGTATGTCAGAAAGTAAACAATTTTTAAAAATTCTACCTTGAAGTTCTGCGGCGGGGAGCTCGGGGGCTTCGTGAATTGCGTCGCCGTTTCCGTCCTGGAGACCTGCTGATGCTTCGTCTGTTTCTCTGCAAAGATCTGTCCCTGGACCTGTCCCTAGGTAAGAAAGAGAATTAAAGACTGAGGGCACAATCCTACCCAATTTAGGCCAGCACAAGTAACCCATCTCCCTGTTCCCATGGTGGTGTAGGAGGACAGTACATGTCTGTGCACTGGCCTAACCCTCCTCACCCCAGAAATGGTGCATGGCACTTTTGCAACACACCCAGGCCAGCACTGTACTTGTGTGGCCTAACTGGGGATTCAGATTGAAACCTGAGGGTTTCAACAAACGGATTCTAACTCAAATTGTCTCCTCCTTCCTACTATCCTATACAAGTGATTTTCAACCTCTCTCATCTCACAACACACTAGCAAGGTGCTAAAATTGTCAAGGTACACCATCAGTTTTTTTTTTTACCATTGACAAGGTACACCATGCTGCTGGTGGAGGGGCTCCAATCCCCCAGTTGCCCTACTAATAAATGCCCCTTCCAAAGTCCCGCAGGGCACACCTGCAGTCTATCCATGGCACACCACAGCACACTGGTTGAAAATCTGATTCTGAAACCTTTATTGGCATGTAAAGCAATGCAATTGACATCAGTATAAATGCATGTATAACCAAGAGCAAAATCTCAATACATTTACATAATTAATTAAATTAAAATAATATTAAATGCTGGTAAAAACATTCTGTCTGGTTCCCTATTTCACCCCTGCTCAACAAAATCAGGAGGAGGAGCCCTGCAATCTGAATGGCATGCGGCTTTTTTTCTGGATGAAAGATAGTTCATTACTTGTATTTCTGATCTGCAAAGCAGAAGGGAGAATTGGGTTAAGTAGTTGTTTTCGCAGGTCGTTGTAAAATTTACATCTTAGCAATATGAAGGGAAGTGTCTATATCTGTTGTTGCATTTGCATACCCTGATTTGCAACTCTACACCATTATATCTATCCCATGTTAGTTCACGTGGAAAGTTACACTGTGCTTGGGAAAAAGCTCATCTTTCCTTTGGTTTTATCAGAGAGTAGTTTATGGTCCAAGAGAGTGCCCGTTGATGGGCTGAACAAGTTGTATTAGTGCTGCAAAGAGTTATTGTCTTTCAATGTCTTCCAGTCTGGTCTTCAGAGTTTTGAAAGTGACGGAAAAAGGAAGATTACCTAGCAGATCCATGGAATGACCAATTTTTTGAATCTTTTTAAGAAACAATTTAAGGTGATGGGAAAAAATGTATGTCAATACACCTTTTGAGTAGAAAATCTTGTTCTGATGCTTAGCAGATCTTCAGCCATAGGTTGAAAATCACTGCTATACAAAATAAATTCTAAATTTCAATATGCAGGAAAAGTGATTAAATAAATACCTGCGTCGATTCCTTGGAGCAGAGGGTGGTGGAGGTGGGGGGGAAACCCTCCTTCTTTCTGCTGGAGAGTAGCTGAGGGAGCGTGAGTCACGCAAGGAATCAATAGGCTTCCGGGGACTGCGAGACCTGAAAGCAAAGCAAAGGCTATTTAGAATGTGTAAGGCCCTTCAACCAACAGCAAGGAGAAATGTAAAACACATGCACTGCCCTGAGACAGCTAAATAATATAAGATACAAAGAAACTGGTAAAGGACACCAAACTTGGAATCCTTCAAATTTTTTCACAAGATTCCATCCAACTCCTAAGACTATCCCAAATCTGTGCAAGCAATGCCTACTGAGATCTCAAAAGTCAGAGTAAGGTGGAGACTAAACATGATTTCAAGTGTTCAGCAGGGCTTCAGTACCCGGAAAACTCCTCACCCTTCCTCTCCAGCCAGTAGAGAAAAAGTCATGCAAACACACTGATTGGAATCATGTACTTTAGACGATTCCAATCACTATCTGTGTTTAAATAGCAAAATCCAGTTCCTTTTGGGAAATAATTTGGGTCATCTTTGGCTGAACTTCATGTTTTTTCAGCTGATGCTCTAGATTTCTGTGGTGACTGGATTAGTTTGCTCCCTAAAACTCTCTGGGCACAGAGAACTTTAAGATTTACTTCTTTAGGAAATACTGTACCAGTAAGCCAGCCTCTCTTCCCAACCCACTTGGGCTTTTCAGAACACCAAACAATCTGTGGCATCAGCAACTGCACTGAATATCAGATGCAAACAATAGGGGCAGCCCTCATCGTGGCAATGTCAGTTTGGGGGCCAACCCACTGCACATCAGAGGATCTCAGCTCTTTGCTAACACTCACTTCCTTTTCTCTGGTGACGGCTTCTTTTTGGTGGCCACCTTGGCCTGGGCTCCAGTCTTAGGCGATGAGACAGAGGATGAAGATGATGAGGATGACGATGAAGCAGAGGAAGAAGATGATGAGGAAGAGGACGAGGAGGAAGAGGAAGAAGAACTGCTGCTGGAACTGCTGGAGCTCCTAGAACGCCGCTTACGCTTGCCCACTTCCAGAGGCTGCTCCTCACAGTTACTCTCCTTCTGCATGGGACTTGGTGGCCTGGAGAGGCAAATAGGAGGGGGAAAGAAAAGAAAAATTATTATCAAAGCTATCAAGACATCCTGTGTCTGTCTTATTATTCAAGGAACAAAAAAATAATTAAGATGTTTTGACACTCTCTGTGGAAGAGGCTCACAACTTCAGGTCATATTGAAGCTAGGGACATACTGGTAGTTGCATTAAACCTCTTCCATTTCTCTGATCAGAATGGCAAATTCTTCCTCCCTGTTCAGTGAATGGCCAATGATCATCTAGTCTTCCACTCACATGGGCTGCTGCTATTCCATTATTAGCAACCAGGCTTGTGACTATACCTCCCAAGGAACCAGATGCTCCCTTGCAGTTGAAGACTTGCGGTGTTTTCAGATAGGTATAGGAGCAACAATAGCCATACTACAGTAAGTAAATGCTAAAGATAAAAAATAAACTTGAGCTTGCTGAAGAGGACTGAAACCCAGAATATTTACTGAAACTCCTATTGAGCAGCCTCATCCAACTCTACAGTAACTCCATTCTCTCACTGCTTGCTCTACCACCTCAACCATTCCCAAAAATGCAAATACACAAATAACTATAATCTACAGAACAGATACGATGAAAAGTACATAAGCCTAAGTAAATGCATTTCATTCTTGTAAGTTTTTGTAATGCCTGGTACCCACTGTCATTAGAGGGAGCCCTGATGGCATTTAAGACAACCTAGTACAGGCAGATGACCAGAGAGCCAATTCCACCCCCTAAATATGCACCACACAGCAGCCATTAGTCTAACCCAATGGTTCCTAAATTGGGGGCTACATGAACTCATGGGGTTACCTTAAGATGTCCCTAGTGGCCTTTCTCACCATTATCCAGGCAAAAAAATTGCCATTCTGTTGCCTCAATAACAGAGGGCCAAAAAAGGGCATTGTGATCTCACTAAGTTTTAAGAACTTCTGGCCTAACCTAACAATCAGCTTACAGTCATAATAAAGAGGTAGGAGCCACATATGTCACTATCTGCACTTTTGAAGTAGAACAGTGGATAAAATACATCAATTCCTTAAATGGTCTTGATTTAATAAACTTACCCTACAATCCAGAGTAACTACGGGAGCACATAAGAGACCTTACGTGTACCTGTAGTTACTGCATGACCTAGTGAAAACCTATGGGAAATTCATATTGCAATCCAGAGCAAATTGTTCTTACACCGGAGCAAGGACTCCCCATAGTTACTCTGGATTGCACCCTTAGAAACATTTGATGTTTCCTCATTATTAAAGATTTTGAGCATGCCCACTGACTTCAAAGCATTCAGTTTTAATGGATTTTCAGCATTAATGAACATTCTTTCCATTCTATCCATTAAAGGAGGGTTCACTATCTGAACAAGAACCTAAGTGAACCTAAGTGAAAGAAGGGCAACCTCTAGTGGACAAAGGAAACTATTACATAATTTTAACACCACATGTTCAAGGGGAAGCATTTCATCCAGTTCTACATTGTGTGATTTGTCCTTTAACCCTTGGATTTTATTTCTAGTTAAAGAGCACGTGGGGGAGGAGTACTGGGGGAAAGAAAATAAACTGCAGCACATGGGGAGTGGTATTTTATCTTATTCCAGTGCACTACAGTAGCAAAGAAAATCATGTAAATAAAAAAAGTTTATACTTTTCAGAAGCAGAGTTAACAGAAAGTATTCCGCACTCCAAACTAAAAGCTTCAGGGGACAACAATCACTGTGACTCTCATGTAGTGAGGTTATGATGTAGCATGAAATGGTTAAATACCAAGTCAGGGCAACCCAGACTGTGCTTCTCCCTGCTAGCATACCACAAGCACAGGGCCAAATTAGGCTGTTAATGTAACACAAAAAACAGAAATGAGACTCTTACAGCAATTTAAAAACTAGGGTATATACCCTGGCTGGCAAACACCTATACATGAATGAGTACAGAAGCATTTGCTATTTGTTTTAAATAAAATTGACAAGTTTCATTGAAGTAGCATTTACATTATTTATATAATCTTATTTACACAGAATTAATTTCATAACCATTCCATCTTAACACTTTTTTAAAAGATCACGTGAACATTTTTTATACATGCATCCCTGTCAACCAAGTATAAAGCTTCATGTATCTATTTAAATGGACTCCACAAAGCTTAAGCTCAACTTGCATGTATTTGAGCTCAACAAAGAAATGTCAGATTGGACCTCTTACATTTTGTGGCCTATTCTGTTTCATATTTCTTTACGTACATGTTCACTTCTATTAAATGAGAACTTCATGCATCTTATCTCAAGTGGCTGAGCCAGAAAGGTAGTCTTTTAGGGCATTGAACCATGAGACTAACAGCAGAGCAAATGATCTTGGAGACCAGGGGCATGATACTAAAGGTTTATTTAAGCAAAAATTAGATAATGACTGCTAGCACTTTGCTAGGGGAAAGGAGCAAAAAGGAAGGTTCTTACCGTTTCAGTACAATCTCAGCCTCAAGCTCCTTTTCTGGCTGTTCGTGGGGGCTAGAATCAGATGAGCTGGACTCAGAGTCAGAAGATGATGAGGACGAGGATGATGAAGAGGACGAGGATGACGATGAAGTGGTGGATGAAGCAGAAGAACTTCTCTTCACCTTTGAAGGGGCAGAAGGCGGTGGGGAAGGCAGAGGCAGTTGTGGGGCTGCAGGACAGCTGCTCCTGCTGTTCTCTTCTATGGCAATGGAGGCCAACTGTGGCTCAGCCTCAAGGGTGGGGAGGCGAGCATCAGGCCTTTCAGCTACCTTTCCTTCAGAAGCCAGATCTTCTTCTTTGTGGGATGGAGCTAGCACAGAAACAAGGGCTGGAAGGGGACTAGAAGAAGCAGAGGAGGAGGAAGAGGAGGAGGAAGAGGACCTAGCTTTAACAGTAGGAGGAGGAGAACCTGAATGGGAACTGCTTCTCCCTGGTGACAGAGGAGCACTAGCATTTGGGTCATCCCTACCCAATGCAGAATGCAAGGTCTGACTTCTATCCCCTGGGCTGTTCTGAAGGGCCACAGAACCACCATTCTTCAACAGCACTGATGATTCCTGTAGTATGGTTGGAGGAGGAGAGAGAGTCTTCCGTGACTTAGGAGAGTTGTCATGTGGAGGACTTGGTGAACGCGGAATGGCAGTGCTACTTTTGCTGTGCCAGAGAGAGGATGCTGAGGGCTTCTCCTGTGTGTCAGACTTGGGATATTTCTCCAGTACTGGAGGGGAGCGCGATTTCCTTCCTGGAGAGGTGCAGATTTCCCGAGAACCTGACCTGGAATGCTTCCTCACAGGAGATGAGCTGAAGTCAGGAGATACTCTGGACCCAGAACCTTTGTATGCTGCTGTCATACGAGAAGCATCTAATCTGGGAGGTGAACGGGATGCATTCCGACTGCTGGCAGATCTTTGTGGGGACAGCCTCAACATCTCTCTCCGTGCTGGTGATCGGGAATGACCTCTGCGCGATGAGGAAAAACTGGATTTATCCTGGCGAGAAGGGGATCGTGAGCGGCTTTGACCTGGGGAAGAGACAGACCTTTCTCTCCGCAGTGAACCCCGTGATTTTTCTCGCTGTCTGGAGCGTGAACGGGAGCGACTTCTCCATGATGGTGAGCCAGACCTTCCCCGTCGCAAGGAGGCCCTTGGACGGTCACGATGAGATAATGACTCAGATTTATCTGGATAAGAGCTGGCATTTGACTTCGGTCTAGAGCGTGACCTGGACCTTCCACGTCTCAGAGGTGTTCTAGATTTCCGTCTAGGGCTCACCGGTGACATGGACCTTCGCCTCCTTACAACTGGTGTTCTTGATTTCTCTCTGGGCCGTGGAGATGATCCAGACCTGCGACGCCTTGGTGGGGTTCTTGACTTTAACCTGGGCCGTGGAGATGATCCAGACCTGCGGCGCCTGGGTGGTGTTCTAGACTTCACTCTGGGTCTTGGGGAAGACCCAGATCTGTGGCGCCTTGGTGGGGTTCTGGACCTCAGTCTAGGTCGTTGGGATGACCCAGACCTGCGGCGCCTTGGTGGTGTTCTGGACTTCACTCTGGGTCTTGGGGATGATCCAGTTCTGCCACGTTTTGGGGGTGTCCTGGATTTTGCTCTAGACCTGGGTGGTGACTTTGACACTCTACATCTTGGTGGCGTTCTTGATTTTACTGCAGGTCTTGGAGGAGAAACAGACCTGCTTACAGATTTCTTTTCCCGTTCTGGGGAAGATTCTGAACTACTCTCACTGCACTGTGCTCTTGATTTCTCTTTAATCCCAGAGTAGGATCCTGACCTGCTCCTCCGACATACATCACTAGATACCTCTTTTTTCTCCACTGGTAATTCAGGTCCCGCTCCTGTAATTCTGGTAGTATCTCTTACTTCTGGAGAAACTCCAGGCCTGTTGTGCTTTACAATAGCTGCAGATGTGCTGTCCTCTGCTTCTGGAGAAGAATCTGACCTATCATGTCCCGGAGAAGACACAGATTTTCCTTTATTGACTAACACTATTGCTGAGTGACTCTGTCTAGGAGACTGTGATTTCTCTTCCTCTGGAGATGATGAGGAGGAGGAAGATGACGAAGATGAAGAGGATGATGAGGAAGAAGAGGATGAAGATGATGATCTAGATCTTTGACTAGGAGGAACATCCGACTGCTTAAGTATTGGTGATGACCGAGCCTGGTTTTGTCTCAGGGGTGACTGTGATTTCTCTTTTGCCAAGAGAGATACACCTGCCTTTGGACACGGAGATGTAGCTCTCTCTGAAGCTGATAAGGATCCAGACCTGTTGTGCCTTGGAGATGTTCCTGATTTTGCTTTCATTTCTTGAGATCTGCTTTGCTTTGGAGATTTTGTTTTGCCATTTAATTCAGGAGACAATCTGGACTCGCTTCTTCTAGCAGGTGACCTAGACTTCTCTTTAACTGTTGAAGGAGAAAGTCCTGGCCTGCCTTGCTTCAAAGGTGTTGTGGATTTCTTTGTGTCAGAAGAATATTTGGACTTGGTCCTGGGAGGTGATCTTGAAAGCTCTCTGATCAGTGGAGAAGAGCCAGACTTGCTCCGCAATGGCGATCTAGATTTCTTCAACTCCAGAGAGTCAGTTTTACCCAGTGGTGAAGTGGCTTTCTTCTTCAGTTCTGAGAAAGCGCCGTATGTAATTTGTCTTGGAGAAGCAGACTTCTGCTTCAAGGGTGACAGTGATCCAGACCTACTGCATCTTAGAGGCGATGTTTTAGGTTTCTCTCTCACAGCTACAGATCTCCCAGATCGGCTTTGCTGTAACACAGGTGTTGACTTGGGTTCAGGAGAGGCTGTTTGTCTTAAAGGCGATAAGGAGTTTTCCTTTGTTGATGACTGAGAGGAACCAGATCGGCTTCGCCTTGGAGGTGACCTCAGTTTCTTTTTCAGCCCTGGAGATGAACCTGACTTTGAACATAACTTTGTCTTGGTTTTTAGTTCTGGAGAAGATTCAGACCTGTTTCGCCGTATTGGTAACCTTTCCTCTAGATCTGAAGATGACCCAGATCTGCTACGTTCAGCTGGAGATTTAGATTTCCTTCTCAATGCGGGGGATGAACCAGACCGACTCCTCCTAGAAAGCATTCTTGATTTTTCTTCAACTGCTAAAGAAATCTCAGATTTTTTTGTGGGTCTTGGAGGTGATCCAGATATGCTCCTTGGGGACATTCTAGATTTATTTTTGAGCAGAGGCGGTGTTCTGGAATGACTACGTCTAACAGGAGAACTGGATTTCTTTTTTGGTGCTGGGGAAGAACCAGACCTGCTTCGCCTTGGAGATAATCTGGATTTCTTTTTGGGCCTTGGAGAAGAACTAGAACGACTACGCCGTGGGGATGTTCTTGATTTTTTCTTCTTTGACCTTGAAGAGGAGCCTGATCGACTCCTTCTGGGAGATAACTGGGATTTCTTTTTTGCCTTTGGAAGAGAACCAGACCGACTGCGCCTTGGTGACACTCGTACTCTGCTTCTTGATTCAGGAGATGAACCAGATTGGCTACGTCTCAAAGGCCTTCTGGGCCTCTCTCTTATTCTGGAAGAGGAATTAGATCGACTCCTCCTTGAGGAAATTCTGGAGGTTTTGTGATCTGGAGATGATACAGACCTGCTTCGTCTAGCAGAAATTAAAGATTTCTCTCTCCTCGGTGAAGAACTTGACCTCCCTCTCCTAGGAGGGGTTCTGGTTCTAGATCTCCCTCTTCTAGGAGGAGTTCTGGACCGAGACCTGCGCCTGGGAGGAGTTCTAGATCTAGACCTGCCTCGTCTTGGTGGGGTCCTTGAACGTGACCTTCCTCTTCTTGGTGGAGTTCTTGACCTTCCCCACCTCCCACTATTTCTGCTTCTAGACCAACCATGCCTTTGGGGGGTTCTAGAACGGGACCAGCCACGCCTCTGAGGAGTGCGAGACCGTCCCCACCTGGGGGGAGTGCGAGATCGTGACCGTCCCCATCTCTGAGGAGTTCGTGATCGACCTCTCCACTGAGGGCTACGTGAACGAGCCCTTCTCAGAGGCGTACGTGAACGGGATCGGGGACGTCTCTGAGCAGAACGAGACCTTCCTCTCCTTGGAGGTGTGCGAGATCTGGCCCTCTTGGGCGGGGTGCGTGACCGAGATCTGCCTCTACGGGCAACAGGTGTTGGAGAGAGAGATTTGTCCCTCCGACTGGCCCTTGACTTTGTGCTCTTGGCGGGAGGGGTGGCTGACCGTTCACGTCGTGAAACCATCTTAACAGACTGTTTTTTCCCAGAACGGGAAGTTTCAGGGGATGAGCTAGACCTATCCCTCTGTGTGGATGACTTGACCTGCCTTTTGGGTTGCTCTTCAGGGGATGAGCTACGGGAAACTGGGACTGGCTTGACTTTTGGAGAAAGAGAAGAGGAGGAAGAGGAGGAGGAAGAGGAACAGCTGCCACTCTCTGAAGGTGAAGGAGAACGCTGAGGTGGAGAGTCATCACGAGAGGTCCTCCGCTGCTTGGTCTCAGTGGCTTTGGCTGCAGGAGACAATGAGGAAGCTGCAAATTGCTGCCTGCGTTCAGGAGTCCCCTTGGGCTTGGGTGGTGGAAGAGTCCCATTACGATCCTCAGATGGCTTCTTAGGTGATGAAGAGGCTGGAGAAGGAGACCTACTCTCCTTGGAGGAAGATTGCCTATGCCCCAAGCCTTTTTCCCTTGCAGAATCATTCGGCACTGGAGAATGATGCTTGGAACGTAACTCCTGATCAAATGGTGGAGTAGACTTCTGGCTCCCACGACGAGCAGATTTTTTCTCCTTGTCTTTGTCCTTTTCTTTGGCGGGAGAAAGAGGGGTGGCAGAGCGCTGATGGGTCTCACGTACTGGAGAATGCTTAGTTGCAGTTTTCTATATAACGGAAGAAGAAATTGCCATAAGATTAGCAATGCAAATTTCAACATTTCTCCCAGACCAATATTCCACATCTAACGAATTATTATGCTAACTTTTCTAAATCACTAGATTACCTCCCGCTTTTCTCTGCTTTCTCGAGGACTTGTGCTCCTGCCACGTTGGACAGGCTCAGTAGAAGAGGAACGTTCTCTCTCTGGCAGATTCTTGGAAATTGCCTCAGCTTCTCCTTGCCTCCGTGAAGGTGCTGAGGGAGACCTACTTTTCTGTCTTGCAAGGGACTGTTTCTGAGTAACACTGCCTGACCTGCAGAGAAAAGAGGTTTGACACACGTTATCCCACTCAGCCCTGATTAGAAATCCAATTCCAAGAAGCCCAGCTCTCAAAGCTCTGCCTGAAGTTGTACCTGCTACGGGAAGCATCAGATGATGAAGAGCCATCTGGGGAGGAAGATCTATCTCGACGGCCTTTCTGAGATGCAGACTCACTAGTAGACCTGAGACAAACAGAAACAGGAATGGAAGGGGTGGGAAAAAATCGGCTTCAAGCAAGAGAGTATCTGAGTGACAGTAAGAGAAAATATTGCTTTACCTCTTCCGATTCTTCTCCTTAGATTTGTGTTTGCTTTTAGGACTTGGAGACCTGGGAAAAGAGATTTATTATGAAACATTCAGTTAACACAAAAGAAAGCTATCTATAACTGAAGTTTTTACCTTACAGCACCCATCATTAAGCATCTCTATGATTCACGGTAACTAGACCACCGGTTTCCTAAAATGTTGCCTACTGATCTACGTGACATTGTTATGACACAATAATAGAGAATTACCTTTTAAAAAAACCTTACATTCAGTAATGAAACTTGCAGAGTACCTTTGGAGACTTAAACACTTCAGTCTACCCTAACTCAGACACTGCTTGTGAAGTGCAAAAAAAATAAGCATTGAAAGGTGTAAAGACACTGTAAAATACTCGAAGGTTTCTCAGACTCACCTGTGCTTTCTCTTCTTTGATTCTGATCTGTGGGGGGAAAAGGGTTTAACATATTACAGCTTCTTGCTCAGACACCTAGATGTTTGACATTAAGAAAATTCTGCAAAATTAATGTAAACTTTCATCCTGAATTAAATAAATGACAATTTTCTCCAACCCCATCCTTGCAAACAGAACTGTAAAAAATAAAAGACTAAAGATGCGGTTCAATTAACAAGTGCCTGGAGAGTAAGTTGCATTTTATTTAATTTGACTTACTTCTAAGTACACTTATGCTGCAAGTCTATGGTAAAAACAGCACAGAAAATGGTCCCAACGCTCTAGGTCTGTCCCCATAAAACAAATAATTTTTGATAAGAAAAAAGGACAATTTTTATCACAGAAAGCAAAGGTCTTATTTTTTCCCACACATCAAGACAGAAGAAAAAAACTATTTATGGGTAACACAGTTAATCCCCACTAAGGCAAATGATCCTAGAATCCATCCCCATTTCCCCCACACTTGATATAGTCCCTTACCTGTGTTTCTTTTTCTTTGAGCTTTTCTTCCTCTCTCTCCAAGAAGGTGATCTACTCTCAGACCTTGAAAGAGGAAACAAAAAGAATGCCACATGTTGAAGGGGTCTAACCAGAATCCATAAATGCATATTCTTCCTCTTCCCTAAATCTCCTCTTCCCTCACTAACTCAAACTCCAGCCATCTTGTCCAATCCAAACCAGTTACTTTGCTCCACCCAACCCTTCACATCTCAGAGCTGCAAAGGGAGACAGAAGACTTGATCCACGCACCTGTCTCTGTCTTTCTTCTTTTTCTTCTTTTTCTGCTTGGGAGATGGTGAACGGGAACTACTAGACTCTCTGACAAGACTAGGAAAAACAGGAATATTGTTTAAGCACTATACTATTGGCCTTAATAAAAATAAAAAGAAACAAAAATTTGTTATTAAGGATACAAGAGATAAATCAACTTAACAGATGATACCAAAAATACAGACTCATCCAAATATGAAGACCTAATTCAAAACACTATAAAAATACAAGCTATCCAATAATTTTTACTGCATCCTCTGATGTAACGTATAACAACCCAAGTTACCTGTTTAATATTTACCACTTTGTGTTAGACTGAATTGAAAATGGAAGACATGGCTTTTAATGCCCATCTAGTCACGAAATTCAAAAACTGAGATGTATCAGTTGGGTCAAATCAACTTTATGCTACTGTTGTGAAAATAGGATTGAATAAGTATACAGCACTGGGTACACTGCTGTGGTTCCTGGAAAAAGGGTGGCATGTTTGCTTCAGAAACTTTTACAAGATTTGTGTTTTGGGAGTTTGCTTTAATTTACTTAAAACACATTAAAATTAACTAGAGAATTCTTGGTATCCAAGGGCATCTGTTCCAGGACCCTCTGTGCTTATGGTATTCAAATGATAATGAAATCTGCAGAGGGTCCAAATGACACAGCAACTACTTACCTGGGGGCAACACACTGCTTCCTGGTATTGTTAGAAGCATCCCAGAGATGACTAGAAGATACTTCTGGTTAGCTCCAGCAAACTAGAAATGCCTTCCAGACGCATCTGGGAGGTACCTGAATCTGTCCAGCCATGGACTCAGCATCCACAGATATTCAAATCAGCAGATAAGTGGCCCCCACTATAAACTGTAGTTTCCAAATACACAAAAAGCAAAAGTGACTCAACTTTCGAGGCCTCATCTGCAGCCTCGTATCCTGTCAAGAGGAATCCACACACCTTTGTTTTTATGGCTGCTAGTTTGTGTTACTTCTGCAGAATGATTGATCCTGAAGAGAAAGATATATGTAAGTTATTTAAATCAATACCTGTACTGCTTTTGCTGCTCTTGCTGCTGCTTGGCAGCAGCTGCAGTTGCTGCCTCCTTGGCCCTGCGATTTGGATCAAAGGAGCTGCCATCCACATAGTTGTCACTAATGCCAAATGCAGCTCGGAGTCTCTCATTCTTTTTCTCATTTGCTTCAGCCAACTGATGGGTCTCAGTGACACTGGTAAATTGACAGAAAAGAAACAGTGGAGCCTCACGTAAAGAATGCCTCACGTAAAGTACGTTTCACATAACAAAAATTTCTCTAGGATTCTGCTTCACGTAACAAACTGTGCTTCACGTAGAACACATTCATTGGCAGTTGGGACAGACGCGCTGGCCGGCAGCCTGTTTAAAAAGCGTCAGGGCTGCCTAGCACACCTGCCCATAGTGAAAGCAATGCTTCCATGCTGTTCCTCCTGTGGCCGGGTGTCCACTGGGCAGAGGGAGAGATGAGCAGTGGAGAAGAGGGAAGCAGCTCAGGGCTAGCCAGAAGGGAGCAGGGGAGAGAGAGGCTCAGGATGGAGAGAAGGAGAAAGTGGGGAGACACTTTGAAGGTGTCTTGGATTGCAGCCTCCTAACCATGTCTACCCAGAAGTAAGCCCCATTGTGTTAAATGGGTCTTCCTCCCAAGAAAGTGTCTTTAGGACACTTTAGGACTGCAGCCTAAGTAGATCATGATCATGCACGTTCAATGCATGTTTTGAATTCAATCCTAGTGTTTTGTCATCATTTTTACATCCAGTTAATATTTTTATATGAATATTTTTGGGGTTGTGGAACCAATTGTCTGAGTTTCCATTATTTCCTATGGGAAAATCCGCTTCACGTAACATTTCATGTAATAAACATGCCTCCAGAATGAATTAAATTTGCTACGTGAGGCATCACTGTTCAGGAGTCTGAAAAGTTTAAAAGTCTAAAAGTTTAATACTCTTTGGGGTACACTTGGGTAGAATATTGATGCGGGATAACAAATAAGCATTATGGGAAAAAATAATTAAAAATTTGAGGGTAATTTTAAAGACAGTTTAACTGGACTTTGATCAATTTGATTTTGGCCACACTTTCCTAGGAGTAAGTACTATTGAACATAATGGAACTTACTTTTGAGTAGACATGCTTAGATGCACTGTTTAAGTATTCTGAATTTGGTCAAATTTGATTACATATGTAAATTGAAACACAAAGATAAATATATTAGTTTGAAGTTCAAAATAAAGAATAAGTAAGGGATTGTTGTAATATATGGTAGATATATTTAAGATTTATATAAAATTTAAATGTAATGTTAGATATTGAAATTTTGTTATATTGAGAATTTTAAAAAATAGTTTTAGTGAAGTGAAGGAATAATAAAGAACCAATTTGGGAAAAATTAATAATTTTAAGTGAAAGTAAGACTGTTTATTTAATTGGACTACAATTAATTTGATATTAATTACATTGCATTTATCCTAATTCGATAAACCAAAGGGACTTAAGAAAAAGCATAGCAGATGTTGAAACTATATAAAATCTATATACAGTGATACCTTGCTTAACAAGTGATCCACATAACAAACAAAAATTTCTCTAGGATTCTGCCTCACATAACAAGTATTGCTTCACTTAACAAGATCACTCGTTTGCAGTTGGGGCAGACACACTGGCCGGCAGCCCTTTTAAAAAGCATCAGGGCTGCCTAGCACGCCTGCCCATAGCGAAACAACATTTTCACGCTGTACCTCCTGTGGCCTGGTGTATGCTGGGCAGAGGGAGAGAACAGCAGTGGAGAAGAAAGAAGCAGCTCAGGGCTAACCAAAAGGGAGCAGGGGATTGTGGAACCAATCGTCTCATTTTCCATTATTTCCTATGGGAAAATCCGCTTTCACATGAAGAGTGTTTCACATAACAAGCATGCTTCTAGAACGAATTAAACTTGTTATGTGAGGCACCACAACACTGAAGTCACTGACTCACTGATTGACTGACTGACTCAATAGCCAGCCAAAACCGCCAGGCCTAGGAGCATGAAATTTTGGGAGGGTGTTCCTTCCGTGATGGAGGCACCTGCTAAGAACCAATTTTGGGAAATTCAAACCAGAAGGGGATCAAAAGGGCTGCAACACATTTTCCTCCTATACTTTCTATTGAGAATCCCTGACTGATCACTGCCCTGGACCTAGATACGTGAAATTTGGGGAAGGCATTCCTTCTGTGACATCAACACCCACCAAGAACCAACGTTGAGAAATTTAACCTTTATAGGGGTAAAAGGGGTGCAAAATGTTTTTGTCCTATACTTAATGTTAAAGACTCTGATCAACGTCCAGCCACTTTGGTGCCCAGCGCCTACTGCCCAGTGCCATGGGGGGTGTTGCACAATGGGCAGGGTGACCTAGATGCCTAAACCTCAAAAGGAGGACATGGTCTTGGATTCCACTCAGCCTAGTCTTTCCAGTAGACAATGGTACGTTTGACAACTCATGAGTAAAGCCATAATATTGGGCACTTTCACTTTCCCATAGAGCTCAATGCATATTTTTTAGTTTTAGTTTTTTGGCCTAACTTTTGATAGGGAGGAGATATTTCAAAACTAATTTTTGCATTGGATTCTGCTCTTCAATACAAATCCAACGACTTATGACATAATGGGGTTCCAAAATGCAAAGTTCCAAAAATAAAGCCAACGTGTAGGACAATGAAGACCTTTTGGAGGACACCCAGACAGGAGTCTAAAAAAAAGAACTCTGCAGATTTCCTGTCATATTGTCCCCCTGGCATTGGGGGGGATGATGCGCAGTTGGGGAATTGGTATATAGGGGTATTTTACTCCCGCAACACAGGTACACTTTGCTAGTTTTAAATATGTAGTAAATGTAGTAAAATATAAATGTAGATCTTACATGTCATAATGATGATAAACATAAACTATTACATTTAGAAATTTTTTTAAATGAAGGAAGGAATAAAAAAAGGAAGAAGTCGAAAATAAGAGTGGCTTTCAGTGAATAGTTGGATATGATAAAAAATTTAAGTGAATGAACTTGTATGTTACAGCAGCAACCAAAACCACAAGTATAACCTTTATTTCATACTTATAGTTATTTGAATAAAAAGATAATAAACACTGCAAAAAATAAAATGGGAATCTGAAAGTTAAAAATAGAAGCATGGGAAAAATAAAATCTAAAAGAAACTGATAATGCAATCACGCAAAATTCAGAAGCCAAAATTCACCCAGGTATATCACTTACGTCGGCTTTTGCTGTTGTTCCCCCTCCTTGACCACTACATCTTTCTCCAGAAGCATCATTCGGAAAGTGGCAACCTTCTCCTGAATCTCTCCTTCTCCATACCTGGGATGCACACATCAGAAAAGAACTTAAAGAACAATCCTAACCATGCCGCATCTGGCCCTAGGTGGGGTTTGGACACCCCTGATTTAACCAATATTTTATTTAAACCATTTTGATGAAGTTCATGAGCAAGTCCCACTGAAGCCAACTAAGGTTCTGTCAGCACTGATATGAGCATACAGCCAATGGAGCAACATCCTCTTTCTAAATCATTCTTGTTACGTGTATTCCATTTTGCTAACAATGACAGTAATTTATTTTTGGAAAAAACAGATGCGATAAGTCTTATCTGTTTTCAGAAGCTACCCATCATTTTCACATGACCTTCCTATCCCATGTTGTCATCTAATGTCATTCCCTCCACCCGGCAACAACCTACCCCTGCTCCTCCATGAGCTCAGCCAGCTCCAAACATTTCAGCTCAACTTTCCGCTTGCGCTCGTGGTCCAGGATGTCCTGGTTGGGTTTCTTGACCAGGGACGACTCCAGCTTCCTCAATTCTTCTTCCGACTTGTAGTCGGTACGATCCTTCTTGTGGCGCACGGCTGAGAGATTGCGCTGTACGTAACCGTTGGTGCCACTGCCCCGGGGAGTGGGGAGTCCTATCCCATTGTACATGGCGCTCACAGACTAGCACTGCCAGCGATTCTGATACCTAAAGGAAACACAAGGAAGGTAACTAGAAGTGAGTGTAGAGAGCAGCTGAGAACCACCTTCTCCTACTTCTGAATAACAGTGCAATGACCTGGAAAGTATATGCTTCCCAGCCTATCATGACATTAACCTGTACTTCCTTTTGTCCCAATTCTCTAAATACCAGAAACTGGATTTTTAGCTGTTAAATCTAATCTAAACTCACAGAGGTCCACCAATCTAAACTTTGAGAAGTCTGTCTCAGAAGAGCCTAACCTATCCTCATAAGCTATAGGTCACATGGATCTCCCACCCAACTATAATTCCACTGAATTCCACCTGTGAAATAGATACTTGGGTCTATTCTTCTGTCTTTTCTAATTTGTCTCAAAATCCACTCACTCCTTTTTCAACGAAGACCGCAATTCTATAGATCCTTTACTTAGCAGGTCAGAAGGAATTACTTCTGAGTAAACATGCATAGGATCAGGCTGCACTCCTGAATCTGCTAACACCCATCTGTTCTCAGGGTCAAACACAGGCATAATATTCCTGTAGCTGGCTAGGGCCCATATCCTAAAGTCGAATTAAATTGCTCCGGAGCAGTTAAGGTGACTTTCCATAAGATAACACTACAGGGTGACGTAACTGCGTGGACCCGTCACTGCTCTGGATTTCGCCCTAAATCCCTCCCACAAATTATACCCCCCTCCACCTATTATGTGGCCAGGCACATACATAACCCAAAATATCTTCCAGGGCCCTACCCTCTGGTCCCTTACCCTTAAAAGCACTGTCTTTTTCCTTTGCCGAACAACTTGCACTTACTTCCACCAAAGGAGGTAACTGGCAATAACATAACTGCCTGTTACTTCTTGGTTGGGAAGCCAGATGTAACAAAACCAAAAAGAAAAAGATTCAGGATGGATGGGAGGAATCTTGGAGCATGGAAAGACATGCTCTGAATCCACCTACCACTGTTTGTTGTGTCATATTCCAGGACTTGGGGCTGGATGGGCTAGCCCTACCACTAGTTGAGAAACAATGCTTCAAAAGGTTTAACCTAATCGCTATACCCTAATGTTAACCAACCCCGTTCAGTCCCCTACCCACTTTCTGGGAGATGCAGGAGAGAACTACAATATTGCTTTTCTAGTTACATTCTCCTCATACCACCTAAGCCAGTAATTCCTCCTCTCCCCCCTCAGAAACCACCCTACCCTACACTTCCCCTCTGAATCCTCCATCCCCTGAAACTGTCCCCACCTCCCACTCCCCTCAGAAGCCCCCTCTCTCCCCCCAGAATCGCCCATCCCCTTAGAAATCCCCCTTCCGCACAGCCCTCAGAAGCCCCCCTCTCCCATCCCCTCAACAGCCTCCTCCCATCAGAATCCCCCTCTCCCCACACCCCTCAGAAGTCCCCCTCCCCCATCCCCTTAGAAATCCCCCTCCCCCACAGCCCTCACAAGCCCCCTCTCTCCCCCCAGAATCCCCCATCCCCTTAGAAATCCCCCTTCCGCACAGCCCTCAGAAGAACCCCTCTCCCATCTTCAATAGCCTCCTCCCCTCAGAATCCCCCTCTCCCCACAGCCCTCAGAAGTCCCCTCCCCCACAGCCCTCAGAAGCCCCCTCCCCTCAGAAATCCCCCTTCCCCAAGCCCCTCAGAGCCCCCTCTCTCTCCCATGCCCAGAAGCCCCCTCCCCTCAGAAATCCCCCCACAGCCCTCAGAAGCCCCTCTCTTACCCATCCCCTCAGAACCCCCCTCTCTCTCGCCCCAGAATCCCCCATCCCCTTAGAAATCCCCTCCCCCACAGCCCTCAGAAGCCCCTCTCCCTTCAGAAATCCCCGCACAGCCCTCAGAAACCCCTCACTCACCCATCCCCTCAAAAGCCCCCTCTCTCCCATCCCCTTAGAAATCCCCCTCCCCCAAGCCCCTCAAGGCCCCCTTTGTCCTCCATCCCCTCAGACGGAGCCCCTCAGATACCCCCAGCCCCTTCCCATGGCCCTTCCCCCTCAGAGGCCTCTCTTGCTCATCAGCCTGGAAGGCCCTCTCCAGCTGCCCCCTTCAACCCTTCCCCGCCCCAGGCCCTGCTGAGGCCCCTCCAACTCCACCTTCAGCGGCCACCCAGCGGGCGCCTCTCCCCTCGCGCTGCCCGGGCCGGAGGGGGAGGCCGCTCCGAAGGCCCGTCTCTCTGTCTCTCTCTCCCTCAGGCGACGCAGCAGCGACGGAGGGCCGCGGCGGAGGGCGAGGAAGGGAGGGGGAGGGGCTGAGCACCTCTCCTCCAATTCGCTCCGTCTCCCCCTCGCAGAGCGCGCTGCCCCCTGGGATTGGTAGTTCCGGCCGGCAAGGCCAATGCGGCTCCGAAGAAAGAAAAGACTACATCTCCCGGCGTGCCCCGCGAGCAGCGCGAAGGTCAGCCGCCATTTTCTACAGCGCTGTGGAGAACGGGGAAGAGATGGGGGCTCCCTCCACCCCCGCGACTCCCTCGTCCTCCTCCTCCCCGCACTTCCTCACAGGGTCCCCCTTGGGGGGCAGAAGGCGGAACAGGCCAGAATTGCGCGAGTGCGGCGGAGTGAACGCGATGAGGGTATGGCGTCCCGTCATCCACCGCGCGCCACTAGGACTCCAACGTCGACCACCAAATCTCGCGAGATCTACGTCAGTTACAAAATACGTGTGTTGCTTTTACGCCCCTCTAGTGCGCATGCGTCGCGTGGCTTCGAAGACGCATCCTGGATGTTGTAGTTCAGCTGCGCCTTACGCGACATAGCTTTCTTAGATGTCCATACAAGAAGACTACAACTCCCAGGAGGCATTGCGAGATGACAGTCGAGATCGCCTTACTTCAGCAAAAGTAATGGCAAATCATATTCCCAGAGGGGAAACCGCAAAGCCACATGGGAAATGTAGTTTTTATTTCTGCAACACCTCAGGAGGACTCCTGGCTGCTTATTTTTCTGCCATCTTGGTTTTCAGTTCACTGGGATGGCTCTGAGAGAGGAATGACCCATACAGCAAAATTAATTTTGCACAGTAGTCATTATCCCTTCCATTTTAGATGTATGAACTACATTACCCATAGTGCAACACATGCCATCACCACCACAAATGCATGCTGGGAGCTGTAGTTTTTTAAAGTAGTGTGGTATTGGGAAAGATGACACAGGGTTTTCCCCAGCATTAGTACAATGAGGCTGCAATTCTATCCACACTTTCCTGGGAGTAAGACCCACTGACTAAATTGGGACTTACTTCTGAGTAGAGCTGTATCAAGTGTGGTGAAAGCCTGCAATCCTATCCACACTTTCCTGAGTGTAGGCCCTATTGACTATAATGGGGTTTACTTTTGAGTAGATCTTCAAAGGATGTACTGAAAGGCTGCAATCCTACCCACACTTTCCTTGGAGTAAGTCCCATTGACTGTAAAGGGACTTACCTTTGAGTAGAGCCGCATCAACTGTGCTGAAAGGCTGCAATCCTAACCACACTTTCTTAGGAGTACATCCTATTGACTATAATGGGGTTTACTTCTGAATAGACCTGCAAAGGACTTACTGAAAGGCTGCAATCTACACACACTTTCCTGGGAGTAAGTCCCATTGGCCAACCTAGGTGATGATGTCATCCCAACCTAAGTGATGATGTCATCACAGTTAATTCTGGTGGTATTTCAAATAGTGGATCGTATGGAGCCGCAGAGGGAAGACCTAGAGAACCACTACACTAATAGTCTAATTTAATCTAATTGGATTTTAATTGTATTTTAATTATGTTTTAATCTCTATTCATGTTCTATTTTAATAGTGTTTTATTTTTCTGATGTTAGCCGCCTTGAGCTCCCTCTTGCAGGTGAGGAAAGGTGGGATATAAATTAAATAAATAAAAATAAATAAATAAATAAATAAGTTGTCTGTGCTCTTTTCTCTGTAACTCTCCATCCAACACAACTGCGTCTACCCTTTTAACACAACCATTCACTCGGGTGGTTTGCATACTATAAGAATGTGTAAATATTTGACAAAATCCCTATTTTTAACAAGGTATCCCCTCCCAAAAGGCAAAAATAAAGGCAATGGTTTATCAGTGAAAGGCTGTGTTCTCCAACCTTGGGGTCAGGCCTAGTGGGGTTGCAGCAGCTTATGGGGATGAAAAAGTTTGAAGAAGACCACTGGTCTGGAGCACCACCAGGTGAAGGGAGAGGCATCTGGTGGATTCAGGCACCCAGAATCTGTGGTCCAGTCCTACTCAGGTTCTTAGCAATTGTGCTAAAATTGTGTTCGGTGGTGACTGCCTTCATCGTAAGTTTTTCTGCTCTCTCTGATCAAAATATTTGATTATAGTGATGAGTGGTGGGAGAGTATTGTGTGCAGTGGAAGAGAATTATGGCAACCCTAGTGGATGGGCAGATGCAGTCCTGGGAGGGGTGGCAGGCTGATGGTGGGTCCATAGTCACATACTATATGTATATATTTTTATAAATATTTTATATTGGAGTTGTGGCACAAAAAAAGTTAAAAGACCACTAGTGAAAGATATTACAAAAGGTGTGTCCCTGGTCAACAGAGTTTAAATGTGTGTGAATATTGTAAGTTCCAAGGTAGGAAGTATGATACCGTTAATCCCTCAATTACAGTAACTAATACAAGCTCCTCACTGTCATCTGTTTTTGTGTTGTCTGTTTTGTGTTTAAGTTTATTGATTTTCATCCTCTGATTGCAGGCATTTGTTCAAGATACTAATAGGCTTTTTTAGCAACACTAGATGCTGTTTCAGGACCTCCAATCAGAGCATTGTAGTCTTTCAAGACTATAATTAATTAATAATAATTAATTAATAATAATAATTAAAATTAACACATTTTGACCTGATGAGAAATAAATATTGCTGAGTGTTGTCTTCAGCATTCTGTGGACATCTCCCTCCATACCACAATAGCAGGCCTCCGTCAGTCTTGAAAGACTATGGTATTGTGCTCAGCGCTGCATACGCTGTATGCATAGCACGAAAGCCTGGGTTGGATTGTTATGGAGGATAGGCTGTTACCCAAGCAGCAAATCCCCCTCTCCACACCACTGAATTAGTCCAATGGAAAGGCAGAGCCAATACAACTGGATCCAGCTGCGTCGCAGAGCTGGGCTAAGGACAGGAGCTCACCCTGTCTTGTGGGGCCGACCCAGGTCTAGTTAACAGGCACAGCATCTTAACAGCTGGAAATAGCATATAATCTAAAATAGTAGGTACAGTACTTCCTAAGTTTCCAGCTCTGGGGTAAGGACAATGCAACTCTTAAGTAAGGGAACAAACTTTGTTTTATCTTGAGGGGACTTCCTTGACTGCCCCTCAACTGCAGGATGCAGCTCATGCTCCTATGGCACACCGATGTTAGTGCTGGAAAGTTGGTTAGGATTGCACTTTTATGTCAACGCTGCTAAAAAATAACAAGGTAAGCAATGTCACTAACTATCTCAGAGATCACGTCCTGCCAAGTCCATCATTTAATGCTTTGTCAGCCCACACTGACCTGACTGACACAACAGTTGTCGAAAAACTTCAGATGGCTCTGAAAAAGGATGGGAAGACAAGAAAAACCCCAGAATGCAACAGTTTAGCTGTGACATTGCCTCGATTCACCATCATAACTCCATGAAAGAAGGATAAGGGTGAAATCCAGAGTAACTACGGGGAGTTCTTGCTCCGGTGTAAGAACAATTTACTCTGGATTGCAATATGAATTTCCCATAGATTTTCACTAGGTGGTGCAGTAATTACGGGTGCACGCAATATCTCTTATGTGCTCACATAGTTACTCTGGATTGTAGGGTAAGTCTGCTTCAAGGAAAAAATGGCTACTTGTATGGGAGGTACTCATAGCACTCTTCACTGACATCATTTTTGCAAATACAGCACCTGTGTTGTTGCCATTCACTTGAGTGATCAAAGGGGGGGGGGAGTTTGGAAAACATGAGTCAAAAGGAAATGCTGGAGGCATTGTCCAAATTTGGCACTAAAAGAAATTATTCCGGTAACTGCTTGCAGAGGACTGAGAAGCTGAGCACATGAACAATCAGTAACAGAACAAAAAGTAAATTCAATTTTTAATTCCATTTTCCAAGCCTTGCAACAGTTTTGCTGGAAAATCTATCATCGTAGGGCAAAATCCAGAGTAAGAGCATGGGGTGTCCTTGCTCCGATGTAAGAACAATTTACTCTGGATACCAATATGAATTTCCCATAGGTTTTCGGGTGATGCAGTAACTACGGGTGCACTAACAGCACAATCCAGAGCAACTAATCTGTCCACATAAGAGCCCTTGGGTTGCCCTATCTATCGCTAGAGTGGAGCAACTGCAAGATGCTCCAGCCCAGTTACTCTGGAAGAGGCTTAGGGCAGAGCAAGGCAAGATAGGGTGCCCTAAGAGAGGTGGACATGCTCTGCCCTAACTGGGGCAGCCTAAGCAGCTCAGGAGAGGCATGTTGAGGGCATGTTTAGCATTGCCTAGGGCAGAGCAGTTACTCTGTATCCAGTGGTGGGCTCCAGCAGGTTCGCACCTACTCTATAGAACCGGTTGTTAACAAGAGATAGGACATATAAAGTTTAAAAATATCCATTTAAAAGTGGCTGCCAGATGGGCAGAGAACTGGTTGTTAATTTATTTGAAGCTCAACACTGTCTGTATCCAGAACCTGTTTCCAAAGCAGAGATGCCCTCTTCCAGCCCTCAGAGTTATACCACCTCAGGAGCAGGTATAGTAATGAGTAGACCTATAGGGGTCCATGATAAGGCCCGAGTAAGAATGGCAGTGTTGACCAAAAATCTGAGTTCTTGGCCAGCCTAGCTGCAACCCCTGCCTCTCAACCTCAGGATATGGAACAAACTACGGCTGCTCACAAACCTCAGGATACAGCAGGCCACTCCAAGAAGCCCCTTGTATTCACTGTGGAATGTACTGGCATCTCATCAGGGACTCCTTATAAGGCAGGCACCCAGTGGCGTCACCAGACTGGTGTGGCTGGTGTTGGCTGCATTGGGTGATGTGCTCCGTATGGGGTGATGCACTGGGGGAGTTTGACTGTCCTTTGGCAGGCCCCAGGCGTCAGCACGCCCATTCAGGCCTGCTCCAAGGCGGAGCAGCAGCCAGAAGCTGCCACTTGTCCTCAGATTTGGCCCGAACCGCCAGCTGAGGTGCACTGCGCAGAAACACACTGAGCATGCCGAACAGCTTCAGAGGAGACTTCCTTAGAGCAGAGGAAGTCTGCACCTCTGCACGGCCATTTGGCCTCACTCAGGATGCAGAGTGGCAGCCAAATGGCTTCAGAAAGAGTACTGCACAGGCACCAACTCTGACGCCTGCAGAGTCTCCTCTGAAGCCAAAAGACTTCAGAAAAGTACTGCACAGGCATCAGAGATGGTGCCTGCGCAGTACTCTTTCTGAAGCCAGTTGGCTTCAGAAACAACTGCGCAGGCGCCAACTTTGACAACTGCACAGTCCAGGTGGGGGGGTGCACGCATCCCAGGGGTGACGCACAGACTACCACACCGGGTGATGCGCACAATTGTATCACCACTGTAGGCACCACAGCTGTTCCTTGATCTGAGGAGTGTCTCCTCAGGAGCAAGTCCTCCCCATGTGTCAATTACTTAGCATGCTCTGGAGCAGTTAGGGCAGCCCAGGCTTCCTGACTCTCTGGATGCAGCATAACTTTCTGCTCTGAATACAGAATAGTTAGGAGAGAGCAGTTAAGGCAGAGCAGGCTGAACTTGCTCTGGATTGTGCCCATAGTGTCTCTTACGTGCTCCCATAGTTACTCTGGATTTGGGTGTTTATTGAATTTTGGCTGGTTCCATTTGCTCTGCCATTGCAGCACAGAATTTGTAGTCTACAGCTGCAATCCTGAACCAGGATTGGGAGTAAGCCCCATTGAATATAATGGGACTTACTTCTGAGTAAACAGGCATAGGATTGCACACTACATCAAATTAGCACCATTCTGATGCATACATATTTTAGCAACCTGATTCTACTAAAGTTCACTGAAAAGTCAACTCCTCTAAGTTCCATGGGATTTTCTGCAATAAAGTACTATTGTACACAGAATGAATCACATCCATGATTTTCTCTCCTAACATTCACACATCACCATTATCATCCATCTGTCCTGTGTGCTAATTTGCACCTGATATTGTGGCTTGGGTGCAGTTTAGATTTTTTTTGCATGAAATCATCAAAATATGTCAAGAATGTAGCTAGTTTATTGTGAAAGTGTTGACCAACAGGAAAGATATCAAGCCAGCCAGGCTGGTGTTAGTGGTTAAAAGGGAGTTGTACTGAGATCTTGAAGATGCAGCTTCAAATCTCTCCTTGGCCATGAAGCTTTTTGGGTGACCTGACCTTGGGCCAGTCACTCATTCTCAGCCTCATCTACCTCATGGGGTTGTTGTGAGGACATCAGGAGCGGAGGAACTAAAGCTTTGTAAACTATGGGTACAATCCAGAGTAACTATGGGGAGTACTTGCTCCGGTGTAAGAACAATTTACTCTGGATTGCAATATGACTGTCCCATAGGTTTTCACTAGGTGGTGCCATAACTATGGGTGCACATAATGTCTCTTATGTGCTCCCATAGTTACTCTGGATTGTAGGGTATGTTAGGCATTTGGATTGGCTTGGGAAAGGCGGGATATAAATCCCTTAAATAAAATAAAGTGACTGCGCATCAGGGAACCTCAAGTTATAGCAAGGCAATAGTTTTAGAAGGGCAATCCTATGCATGTATAAGGGCTGTGGGTGGCGCAAGTGGTTAACACACTGTGCCTGTTAACCAGCAGGCTAGGGTTTGAGACCCGGGTCCCCACAAGACAGGGTGAGCTCCTGTCCTTAGCCCAGCTCTGCGACACAGCTGGAACCAATTGTATCGGTTCTGCTGTTCCATTGGACTATTTCAGTGACGTGGAGAGGGGATTTGCTGCTTGGGTAACAGCCTGTCCTCCATATCAATCTACCCAGGCCTTTGTTCTTCACATACAGCGTTGAGCACTATACCATAGCCTTTCGAGACTGATGGATGCTAATACCTATGCATGTCTACTCAGAAGTAAGTTCCATTATTTCCAATGGTGATTAATTTCAGGAATGTGTATATAGGATTCCTGCCTTTGGCATTGGAAATGTGTTGTTACTGTTGTAAAAAAATGTGGGGGGAAAAGAGGACAAGAAGTGGGCACTGCCTTATAGGAGCTCACTAAACGTGACTCACCCTGTGAAGAGGAATGTAGAGAATGTACTGCTCTTCTTTTTAAAAAATAAGGGTAAAAAGGGTATGCACGTAAATCCCCTTTGAATAACTCTCAAATCAAGTAACTCTTGAAGTCTGAACAACCCTTATGCAAATGCCTTTGGGGGGGGGGGGTTTCATTGTTTGCCCAAACACAAGTCTGCGACTGGTACACAAAGAGACCAACATTTGGCACCATCTCCACCTCATAAGTGTGTTCTATTCATGCCATTGACGCAAATGCGCTTTGCATGGCTCTCTGCTTGATTCTCTGTTTCCTTCCCCATCATAGCCGCAGGAAGGAGCTACAGCTTCATAGGAGCAGATGAAGTCTCCTGAGCTGAGATGTTGTCTTCCTTTTGAACCACAAGAGTCTGCTCTGTCCTTTGGCGCCCAGGGAAATAAGATTCCAGGCTGGCAGGGAGGGAGCACCTTGGAAAGAGGGCATCGTACCACACTGTGCAAGACTTGTGATGTCCAAACACACATCAGACAGATTGTAAGTATTTAACTCAGGCATTACATAAACATCAAAAGAAGAGGAAAGACCCTTGTGACCAACTAATGATTTTTTTAAAATTCCTGAAAGCATTCTGAAGTTTATGGTGTGTATAACAGGGAAATTAATATCAAAAAAGGGTAGAGACTCCCCACCTGCCTCGCCAGGCTTGCAAATTCCCACTCCCTGAAACACTCCCAACATACCAATTTGAACATACGCACCCAGAGACAAAAATAAAAGGAACAAAAAACAGTAACAAACTGCAGATCAGCTATGGGGCCACCAGTAATCCAGGAAATGCAAATCCTTTCAATTGTGTGATGATTTTGCATAATACACCACTACAATAACTGGTAGGATGATACAAAATAAAATGTTGCTGTCCTTTGACTAAAGAGACACATGGTGCAACAACAGCGGCGGTGCCACAAGTCTAGAAGAGGTCATGGCAGAGAAAGAATAGAGGTGTCAGCTTAATCAGAACCCGTCTCAACATCCATCCCATCATGGTCACAATTATTAGTGCTAGAAATAGAGCAGGTCTCAGTGCTTAACTTCAAGGAACAATATCTGTGTTGGGAAAGTTACTCCTTTCCCCTCAAGAGAATCAGTATCTGTTACAGCTACTTACAATGGTTGTGGAATTTATGTAGCAATGAAAAGTACTGGTAACTGTGAACATTGATTGCTGGGTATGGGTAAAGAACTAAAAAAACTAGTCTCTGAGTGTATGTATATCTTACATGCCCTAAAAATATCCCATAGTCTTTCCTACAACTTCTGAAGGATCCACCTCACTTGGGCAGCTTTATCAAGTTATCCTCAGCTTCTGTCTGTTGATCATGATGATGTATTCTTTATTATGTACAAACAATAAGTATTTCAGTTCCTCGATACTCTGATTTGACTCAGCTCCAACACTGACGCACCGCCAATCTTGAACCATGAATGATTCAGCCCTGCTGTGTTTCTGCTCTGGTTTTTCATAATAACCTGGAGCTATTGTTTCAAGTGGGTGCAACAGAATTTCCCGCATACAGTCTCTAGACTGGTCTGGATCTGAGGGTGTGGCCTGATAGGATATGACATATGATGATGATGATGATGATGATACATTTAGGAAGCAGATCTGGGTCAGGTCAAGAGTGGAGACTACCTGAAAGCACCGTGTAAGACAGGGGTGTCAAACTCATTTCATACAGAGGGATGAAGGTAGCATTAAGAGCATAAGAAGAGTCGCCATTGGATCAGGCCACAGGCCCATCTTGTCCAGCCTCCTGTATCACACAGTGGCCACGGCCCACCAGATGGTGGCCCACTAGCATTAATGGTGTCTCCTGAGGGCCAGAGTCCACTTGTATGCATGTCTACTCAGATCCCATTATCAATGGGGCTTCCAGGAAAGTATGGGTGGGATTGCAGGCACAGACCCCAAGCCCATCCATGTTTAATCAGAAGCAAACCCCGTTACAGTCCATGGGTTACCTTTCAAGAAAGTATGGACAGGGTTGTATGCTCAGATCCCAAGCCTACGCATGTCTACTCAGAATGAAATCTTCAGAATGAAATTATAATTCATAGGGTTTATTCCTAGGAAAGTATGGCCAGTGTTGCAGGATCCGAAGCCTATGCATGTCGACTCAGAAGCAAGTCCCATTATAGTCAACGTGGCTTACCCCCAGGAAAATACTGGGTGGTGATGTGTCTTCTTTTTCCAGGACATGTCCTCATTTTTAGTCTTGTCCTGGAAAAACTTCATTTCCCTCCTTCTCCTTATGAGCAGGCAGCATGTCTACTCAAAATCAAATTCCATTATAGTTCATGGGGTTTATTCCTGGGATAGTGTAGACAGGATTGCAGGCTCAGATTCCAAGCCTGTGCGTGTATTCCCAGAAGTAAGTCTCATTATAGTCAGTGGTGCTTATTCCCAGAAAAGAATGGGCAGGGTTGAAGGCTGAGATCATGGCTGGCCTGGGGGTGGAATCGCAGTGCGTTGACTCCTCTGCCCACCACAGCACCTCTGTGGGAGAGGGAGATCTGCCATCACTCACGGGTCACTTCAAATGGCCTTACGGGCCAGATTTGGCCCACGGACCTTATGTATGACACGTATAATGTAAAACAACCTATGTCTCTTGAATAAGCAAAACTGGATAACTAGTGGAAGAGCAGATGCATCTTTTCTATGTCATTGTGACCATACAGCTAAATTAATACACTGCAGTCATGGAAATATATTTTGAACTGTTGCTATATTGTCAGACATTTCTCCCGAATATATCTCTAACCAAAAGAATAAGAATTTGATTAATGTTGGGATGGTAAAAAGATTTTAGCTTATTGCAAATTGGGGTTGTTTTTAAATGTTTTTATATCTTTTATTATTTATTATGTATTTTATTGCTGTTAGCCGCCTTGGGTCTCTCAAGGGAAGAAATGTGGGATATAAATTCAATAAATAATAAGAATGTGGTACACAGAAAGCTGAGCAGAGATTTTGACAAAATGCAATGGTGGGCACGGTGTGTACATCTTGGACAGTGTCCTTATTAAGCAACGTAAAACCATCCTCACTAGGGGTCCGGTACAAACTTACAAAATGGCCCTTCTATTTAGAAACAGGGATAAAAAATTTGCAAAAATATTCTCAAACATTATTTGCAATACAGTATTGCTTTCTTAGTAATGTTTTCTTACTAATGGGCTAAGAGCCCAGGCCAGACCCAGGTAATGTACCTCTTCCCCTCTCTGCCTCCACCCATGCTTTAAAGATAGGACATAAGCCGGTCCTTGTTTTGGTCAGTAAAGTCACAGGTAAAGGGTGTAGTTTGCTGTAGTAGCAACAAAAAAGAAAGAAGATGGATTTTTCCACTGAAATAAAGAACAGAAAGGCCTGACCCTCACAGTTTTAGGCTGCAATCCTAAGCACTTTCCTGGGAGTAAGCCCCTACTTCAGAGTAGACATGCATAGGATTGTAGCCATAATCAAAGGAAAGTAAGAAAACGTTAGGGTGGCAATGGCATCCACATTTTATAAAATAAGAATCCATATGCAGTGGCACAGCTAGGAGTGGTACAGGGGGTGGAGTTGCACCAAGCAACAAGCTTTAGGGGGGCTATAAGCTTAGCTTGACACTTGTGGCTAAAATTGTGGAAAAAAAACTGGGTATGTATGAATGATAATACCATCATGTTATATATCATGTTATATATCATTGGAATTAACGCAGAATGCAATGAAACAAATTCCACTGGAATATCTATATTCTGTCAAAGGTTATGGCCAATTAATCAGAAAATTAAATCACAAAAGCCTATAGAACAAAAAGCGGATTTTTAAAAACTCAACTTTCCCATGATACTGATTGCTCCGAGAGCCAATGATATGTAATTCTGATACTGTATGGAACTAACAAGGTGTTAGTATGAATCAGCTCTCATTTCTATATACTGGTACATATAACATAATACAGTTACCCCATGCTAATTGGGTATATGGGCCCTTCTAAGTGGCGCTCCTCTTCTATTTAGCAGGGAAAGAATAACCATTTCTTGTTGCCCCAGCACAGCTTCCCTAACAAATAAGGGACACAATTTTCATATTTTTACATAATTAAATTTGATTTTATTATTGAGAAGGGAGGTGGCAACAAAATCTTCTTCGACTTCAGATAGCAAATAGGTGCGTTAGTTATGCCACTGCATATGGGTGGTGAAGTGCTGAGGAGGAGGAGGCAGGTTTTCCCCCCATTATTCTTTTAAAAAATACCCAAGGATGACATCAATTCCGATTGTGATATCACTTCTAGGACAACATTTTGAGCTTTGCATCAGGCTACATGATCGGTAGCTATGCCACATATGCCCATATGAGCCATCTCTCTAAATATTTCATCTGACCAGCTTGTAGATCATAAAAATTGGCTTAGAGGCTCAGGCAAGTGTCCATACACCCATTTTTATTTCCTACAATGTTGTCTTGCCCTCCACCTCCATTTTTAAATTTTAAAGGAGGATATGTGTGCTTTTTAAAATAAACTGGATTTGTATGTGTTCATCCTTGACTTTGCAAAGCAACAATACTAACAATACAGTAATCAGAAACTAAAGTGGCTAGCTGACAAAAAAAACCCCAACAACTAGTCCCTTTTAACAGCTGTTTTGATATGCAGAGTTTAGCAGGTGATGCTATTCAAGACATGGAGATGAAGATTTGAACCCAGTAATTGCTGCAGAACAAGAGCTGTTAAAGGCACAGCTGGGGAGGTAGTTCAAAAGTTTGCAACTCTACCAGAAAAACATTTTAAATCAGGTCTAAAGCAGTTCAGAGTATTAAAGGGTGATGTCATTATAACACTATAACTAGCCAATAGGTGCTTGCTGCCAGTCCATTTTCCTCTGATTCATTCTGAATAATGCCCGAACCACTCTCAAACCACTTTTAAAATGTTGTGTTTTCACAGTGTTGTGAAATGTTGTGTTTTTTTTATGTTTTCACTTCTAATCATCAATCAAACCGAGATAAGGATCTCAATGGTAAGTACCCATGAATGGAGTCCGAAATGCAAGACTTCAAACTCTTCAATCACCTTCAATTTGGCTTGATAATTTTAGCAAGAATATGCATATTGATAATTGGGGTGCCAACCAACACAATCTGATGCATGAATACTCAGAAATCCCACTGAGATCAACAGGACTTGGACTGAACAGTGCCAGATTTAGGTTTGCTGAGGCCCTAAGATATGGAAGGTAATGGGGCCCTTTATATGCCCAGCTGTGTCAACAACAAATTGTCACTGTTTTTTGTGTTGAATATACGCTATATGGTAATTTATGGACCTAAAAGGTATCTAAAGCCATTTGCACATAACAAAATATGTATTTTGGAAATGTATATCCAAGTTTTTTTTTCCTTTAAATTTTTGTGGGGCCCCCAGAAGCATGGGGCCCTAAGCTATAGCTTGTTTAGCTATATGTAAATCCGGCATTGGGACTGAACTGCAGCCAAAGATTCTCCTGTATTGCAAGTTAGCAACTTTTTAAATAGACATTTGTGACCTTTTAATTCCACTCTTCCACCATGAAATGGAAGTTCACATATATGGCTCTCCCTTTTATAGTCATCTGCAGAGCAACATCTGATATTCAATTCCTGCTCCTGGCTGCACACGTCCAGCAAATCTGGCTTTGTTGTATGACTAGGGCTTTATCCGCTGGACCATTAGTCCATCGAGTCCAGTTCTGTCCTCTCAGACCAGCAGTAGCTGGCTCTTCCAATGTTTCAGAGAGAGATGCTGTTACCGCTCCAGCAATATTGGAGATCTTTTCTGCATGCTAATCCCCAAGTTGTTAAAAGCTGCTTGAGAAGTGCACAGTCAGGATTGGTAAGCAGGAGCTCTTTTTTTAGCAGTACACTTTGCTTGCCCTGAGGGTTACATATATAGGCATTCCCCTCCTATTGGACATATATAGGCATTCCCCTCCTATAGCGACTGAAACACCATCCAAAAGTGAAAACCATTGAAAAGTGGGACCCGATCTTTTTTTGTTTATAAATATTATTTCCAAAGGATTTTTTAGCCAGCCAATTTCAAATGCCTCTTTTATCTTGCAAATTCCTGTTGCCTCACAAAGATTTCTGCAAATGGATTCTCATTAAATCCTTGGGAATGGAATTAGAACAGGAGCTACAATGGGGTGGGGAGGGCAATTTTGGCCTTGAGAACAGCAGAGATTGAAAGAGCAGAACATGTGTTGAATGAATGAGTTCTGGGTATCGTTGAAAGGTGTTGAAAGAGTGGATCTTCAGAAAACAAACCATCTAAAAGCAGTAGATAGCTGTACTTCAAAATTTCTATTCAAAATTTCATTGATAGGTCTATCCTTAATGAATTTGTCTAATTATGCTTCCAGTGGGCTAGAAGCGCAATTACAAATACAATGCTTCATCCATCTGACTATAAATGGGATTGAGAGGCTATGCAACTGCCTGCCTAGCTCAAGGTTATTTGCTCTGTCTGGCTGTGGGGAATCTACATCTTTCCCAGCTCTGCCAGCCAGTACCTTTCTAAGTACTATTGCAGGCGTCTGAAAGTTTTTCTTACTCATGGAGTAGAAGGAGGAGGATCAGTTCAGGCATGCAGGTGGCCTGAAGTGAAACACCCCCACTACTCCTGTGTGACCTGAGGCAACCACTTCAGCTGGCCAGGTCATGGATGGGCCAGCCCTAGATGTACCATATTTCAATGGTTCCCAAGCAGTGGGTTGGAATCTACTGGTTGTTTACAACCTGATTTTTGGTGGGTTGCCAAAGGGTGATGGAAAGATTAGATAACTACTTGCCTTAAGCCCTGAATTTGTAAAAAAAAAAAAAATTAGGTACTCTAGTAGTTGCTAACTGCCCTGCAAGAAGCTGAGCCCCTGCAGTTTGCAAAGCATGTGTAAATAAAAATGTTTGTTGGTGTTTCTGCTTATTATTAATTATAAATAAAATTATTTCTTTCTATATCTTTTTTGTTAAGTCTGATAAACCTCAGTGGGTCTTAGTGGATTAGTTTGGGAACCAATGTCGGATTTCAGGGTTTCGCTGACTGATGATGATTTTAAAAAGCACCTTCCCATGTTAAAAGTAGCAGATCAAAGAGAAAAACTCTATTTGATTGTTTTCTATCTGCAAGGAACTTTTTGTCATACAAACATCATATGTGTTGTTTCCTAACGTGCACTCTACCAACTCTTTTTTCATGTTTAGACCAGCCATTATGTGTATGTGTGTGTTTTCCACAGTAGACCCTACTGTTGATTTTGAAATATAACCACAAAACAGCCAACTTCTTCCTATTGTCACTGCCAATGCATGTTTTCAGAAAACACTGCATTGGCTTTGCCTTCCTCCCTCCAGACTTCCTCTGGGTTCTTTTCAGACTCACCTGCTTAAATGATGGGAATCTAATGACACAATCTTTGAGAAATCCATAGAAGAGGAACTTGGTTGCTCCTCAGAACAACTCGGAAGAGGAACTCAGACTGGAAACCATCATGACAGTCAGATGCCAATTCTGCATTTGTTTCTTCAAGTGTACGTGGGCGGAGGATCAGCAAAAGGTCGCAGTCCATAGGATGTGTTTATTTACTCATGGGCTCCAGCTCTCAGTGGCTTTTACATAAAACAATAAAACCGGCCATAAATACCCTCCATAAAATCAGGGGTCATAAAAACAATCTTCACAGGTTGCTAAGAAGAATACATTCAGGTGCATTTAGATCAGGGAAACAGAAAAGATCTAGGAAACTGAAAACAAACTCCTGTTTTTCCTTCCTGAAAGCTGTTTGAAAATGTAAGGTCCTAATAGTACATTTGAGAGTGGAAAGAAGGTGGCCTCAGATCCCGTTTGAGAAGATGAGAAACTGCTGCTCCCAACCTTCCCAACCTTATTTTTTTAAATCTTGGAACCCATCCAATTGTATTTACAATGTTCACGTGACACAATCCCCGCCACTTAATCATACCAATTTGAAAGGCAGCTAATTGTTACATGACAAAACGGCATCACATTACATTACACAACAATGACATTACAACAAAATGGCTTAATAACAGGGATGGCCAAACCTGCTTCACGGAAAAGCCGCATACGATAAACTTCAGGTGTTTGACATCTACAAGAGAGATGTTTGAGAGCAGCAATGTGTAAGAAGCATATAAATTCAATCACCATGAACATTAAACTTGTTTTAATTCAATCATGGATTAAATAATTATAAAACAAATTTTACTTATATTTGTCACAATTTATTTATAATTGTGATGCAAAAAAGCAAGCAGACCTTTGTTAAAAAATAGCAGGAATATCAACTCAAGGCCACGTAGGATCAGACTAGTGGGTAGACCATGCCTGGGAGGAGAGTACATCCAGCCTCCAACATTTTGGCCAGATCCTAACCTCTTCCCCGAACATGTAGCCCAGGGATACATCAGTTTGCTTAGATTTGCACCAGCAATTTCACTGGTGTAGATCCATGGAGTTCCACTGAAGTGGCTGCTGCGTAACATATGATAAGTGGAAATAAGTCCTCTTCTCCACGTTGCATGGGATGCACCTCAAACCTTGCCCTGGATATTGTGCAGGCCAGCCATCCTGCCTGTTCCAAGATAGGTTAGGATTGGGCTTCCTGGCTGAAAACTTATTTTCCTGGCCAGAAACAAACACCCTTGCCAAATATTTCTATTAATAGGTTCCAAGCTACCTTGTGCCCAGAGCACTTTATAAAATGTCACGCCACCAGGATCAGACCTTTTTTTAAAAAAAAGAAGCTCCAGAAATAAATATTTATTTATTTACATTTATCTCCCTCTACCTGCAGAAGCTCAGCTAGTTGGCAACAGCAGTATCTGACTTTTGAACTTCCTCAAGGCTTGAAGCAATTAATTATTGGATCTTTCTGCGAGCCTTGCACAACCCACCATAAATCAAGTTGCAACCATAAATCAAGGGAACCACTGGCTTATAGTCTTTTAGGGTTTGTTTTTGGACTGGTCCTTTTGTAAGTCCTCAAATACAGGGGGAAAGTAAGGAAAGCGTTTATAAAACCAACAAATCTCCCTTCTTTAGCAGATCCCTTCCCCCAGACATCTAAAAATAATAGGTGAGGGGTAAGCTATTTCAAAAGGTAAGGAGACCATCCCCTACAATTCAAAGGCAGTCCTTAAGGGTTATAGACATTCTCATGTAATCTCCAGGCTTTGAAAAGCTTCAGACTTTTGCATATCAAATAGGCTTTGGAGCAGGCAAAATCCTTTACTGCTGGGTTGCTTGGTTTGTGTTTCTTAATAATAAAATGGGTTTACGAGAGCTTTTGGCACGGTTATGCAAACAAAAACAAAACAGATTTATGATTTGAAACATAAAATCAAACAGAAGTCGGAACAGCCTCATTTAAAACAGAAGCAATTTAAAGCACTTGGCACAGGTAGCCTCACAGAGTCATTGAGCCCAATCCTAACCGTGTCTACTCAAAAGTAAGCCCCATTGTGTTCAATAAGTCTAACCTCCAGCAAAGTGTCTGTAAGATGGCAGCCATCTTCACCCCTTTTACCCTATTCAGACATCCCATGATTGTAGAGGATTTAACCTGGTGTAGGACATGGAAGAAACTGATGAAGAACATGGCTTGAAGTCCAAACTCAGGGCTGGTGTGCTCAGAAAGGCCAAAGTACGCTACTTGCAGTGGGCAGGGGTCAGCAGTGTTTCAGATAGGGACCATCTCAGATGGGTTGGACCATCTTCACCACCTATCAACCCATCTTTGGATGGGTTGGACCATCTCTGAAGCCAATCTAAGCTTAGGCAACAGATTGATGATGGGCTTTCATATCTACTTACCCCCCACTGCTCCTCCTCCTCTTCCACTCCCTGAAGGAGTCAGAATAGATTGGAAAGCAAAATGTGGAGGAGTAGAGAGTGTTGAGGTTGAAAGTTGGAGAACCAGACACTGGCACATTATTGGGTAAGAAGGGGGATCAGCATTTGGTATCTGGCAACCAAAATCAGGGCAGGATGCTGTACCTGGGTTAGCACTAAGGATAGCTGAACATTAATTGAAATAATTGAAAGCAATAATTGAAAAAGCCCCAACTCTTATACAGAACTGCTCCATCTCTGGTGGGCTAAAAAACACAGAGAATGTCTAAGTTGAATGTCTAAGATCTTGGATAACCTTATAAGCCTGCAATCCTAAAGGCACTTTGAACACAATGGGGCTTCCTTTTGAGTAGGCATGGTTAGGATTGTGCTTGTAGTCACACATCCTTGTTGGAAAATGTGGGTTGAATGCTGATGCCTAGCCAGCTGTTAGGCAAATAACTATCAAGAAAAGCCATGAAGTTTAAGCGGTTGCAAGTTTACTCCAAAGTAAAACCTAGTGAATTCAGTAGGGTTTACTTCCTAGTGAGTCTGCATGGCCATGCAACCATGCAGCTCAACACTAAAACAAAGGCCATACTAAAAAGTGGTTTTTGGGACAGCACCACATATGTTCTCAGATCACATGAACACACTGAAGGCACCTTCACCTGCCCATTTCTTCCACTGTAACTAGCAGAGAACCTCATTTTATTAAAAAGTGGTAACTATTTCTCACACATTCTGGCTCCTTTTTTCCCCTTCCCTCTTTTCCCTCCTTCATCTCCCTAATTCAGAGGAATTGGGAAAGGTATGAAAAGGCCGGATCTCCTGGAGGTGTCCATTTCAATGCTTCATTGTCATGCAGAATGAGGTGGACACTAGGGGTTCTCAACCACCCACTTCCTTCTTCTTCAGCTTACCTAGTCCCATGCCTGGTCCCAAGGCAAGCATTCAAAGCCCCACTAAAGAATGTATCCTTAATGTTTAAAATAAGAAGTCTGTCTCATAGCCTTTAACTTAGGTGACCACATGTTGCCTTTTCCAGGACATGTCCTGGATTTTAGCCTTGTGTCCTGGAAGAAATTTCAATATCCCCCTTTTCCTTTCGAGTTTTTCCTTTTAAGTTGGAAGCTTGTAATTCTTGAAATTTGTATAATTTTAAAATTAAACTGTTTTTAAATGTTAAATTTAATAAGTAAATTTAAATTTTATAATTATATTATTTTTAAATTTAATAAGTAAATTTAAATAAGTAATATTATTTGAAATTTAATAATAAGTACGGTAATAAAGTGTTTAAATGAAGCACAAGAAAGCAATTTACTGTATATAAGGGCACAATCCAGTGTAATTACAGGGAGTTCTTGTTCCAATGTAAGAACAATTTGCTCTGGATTGCAATATGAATTTCCCATAGGTTTTCACTAGGTGGTGCAGTAACTACGGGTACACGTAACGTCTCTTACGTGCTCCCATAATTAATCTGGATTGTAGGGTGAGAGTTTATAGCTTTTATTTTGCCATGTCCTACGTTTTTCTTGGGTGTCCTACATATTTGGGGGTCCTCGTCCTATTTTGCAATTATGCCATGTGATCATCCTTCCTTAACTACAACCTCACATGAGACACAGTCTATTGTCCTTACTCACTGGGTAAGAATAAGCACTTTGCATATGCTCAAGAGAATAGTTTAGAAGTTGCAGTTATTGCCGAATGTGACGGCTCAGTTGGACTCTTGGGCCATGCCACACTAGCTGCACATTCCATTCTAAACCACATATATGGTGTTGGCAAGGATGTTTAAAGACCTGTATGGCATAACACCAGGATACTTCAAGCACTGTCTTCTCCTATATGATCTTGTATGCTACCCTCAAATAACAGATAAGGCCCTGCTAGGATACAGTGGCGATCTGAAATACTGTATGTACGCAAATATAACGCTCACCTTTTCCAGCCAAATTCAGTCTCCAAAACCAGGGTGCACATTAGATTTGATGTTAATCAGAATTGAATAAATGCAGTATTTTGATTGTAAGTATAGAGTATGCATTATATTTTATGGCACAATGTAGTCAAGTAAATACGGTAATGGGGATGAGAGTTACATGCAGGACCTTTTCTGCTGTAGCACCACACTTCTGGATTCAGTTACCAAAATATTTGAGAACAGCCCCTTCCCCCTTTTTATATGGTTCCCAGCAGGGTCAAAAATTTATTTCACTTGAGCTGCAATCTTAAAGAGACTTTCCTGGGAGTAAGACCTATTGAACACAATGAAGCTTACTTTTGAGTAGACATGCTTACAATGGTGCTCTTGGCTTTTGAGAAGGGTTGCTGCTTGGTTGCTCCTTTTATGCCACTGTTGTTATGCTATTGTTGTTTTTATAGTGGTTTCCGTATAATTTAGCTTTGCAATGTTATATTCCTTTTATCTTTTTATTTATGTTTTTCTGATTGTATTTTTATTTCTAATTGTACACCACCTTGAACATAGGGATGGGTACAGTATATAAATTCTTCTTGGATGGTTTTTTTAATACAATAAAATGCTTATCTGAAACAGACTAATGGTTCTCCCAAGAGAATCCTGGAGATTCCTGGTCTTCATTCTTTCTATCTAACCTCCTTATCTCAGTAATTAAAGAATCTAGAACTCCCAAAGGCCTCCACTTTAAGCCTACACTCCCAAGCGTATTCCTGGAAACAAAGAATGTGAAATGAATGTTTGGAATTAAGTGCTGCTAGACATGGCAATGGCCACTAGCCTTTAAAATGAGATGAATCATCCAATACTATGCATGACTACTTGGAAGAAAGACCCACTATTGGCACAATCCAGAGTAACTACGTGGAATCCTTGCTCCGGTGTAAGAACAATTTACTCTGGATTGAATTTCCCATAGGTTTTCACTAGGTGGTGCAGTAACTACAGGTGCACATAAAGTCTCTTATGTGCTCCTGTAGTTACTCTGGATTGTAGGGTAAGTTGAATAAGACTTTGGGTGCAATCCTAAACATATCTACTGTGAAGTCCTATTGTGTTCAATGGGGCTTACTCTCTGGAAAGTGTGGTTAGGATTGCAGCCTTACTTTTATGGGTGCAATCCTAACATCTCTACTTAAAAGTAAGCCCCATTGTATTCAATGGGTCTTACTCCCAGGAAAGTGTCTTTAGGATTGCAGCCTACAGTTTACAAAGCACGTTTATGCTTTTATGATCACATTAGGTAGGTGAGGTTGAGAATAGTCAACCATTGTTGAACCAGTCAGCCAGGAAGCCATTGTCCTCCTTTTTCTTGTGAGCAGGCATTGTGTAGCCTTCTTGCAATTAATAAATTATATAATTTAATAATTAGTGTTTTAATTAACCATATGTAAGCAATACCTATGAGTGTTACTAGGTTTTATTTTGTCATGTCCTACATTTTGGGGGGCCTTGTCCTCTTCTGTGGTAATTACATCTGGTCACTGTGGGTATGCAGTATAATTATGCTAACTTACAGTATAATTATGCTTATCCATACTTACATGGGAGTAAGCCCCTTTAACTATCATGGAATCTACTTGACCTTTTACTTGACATGGAATTTACTCCTGTGCTTGACTAAACATGCAAGGGATTGGGCTCTTAGTTAATTAACTTAATTTAAGCTTAGTTTTATCAAAGTTGAAACAAGGAGCTTGGCTAATAGTTTTCACATTAGAGATGGGAAGACATGTGTTTGAATTCCTACTAATTCATGAATCGCACTACCTTATAGGGCTGTTGTGAAGGTAAGATGGATGGGGGAGGAGAACAATGTACTGTTGAACTTGGAGAAAGTCAAGAATAGAAATGTAATTATAAAAATGCTGATGCTCCTTTGTGACTGATGCCCCTATGATAAATAAACATGGTTTTAAATTTAATAAGTATGTAAACTGACTACATGAAATCACAAGTGTTTTTGCCTTTTATTTTGTCATCTGACATTTTTCTTGGATGTCCTACATTGTGAGGTGCCTTGTCCTCTTTTGCAATTATGACAGCTGCCACCTGGGTGGGGGGAACAGGATTCTATGAAATAGGGTGTAATTCCTAAGAAAACTTGGAGAAATGCCAGAGAATAGATCAGGTGAGTAATGCAGGGCAGGGACTTACAAGAAAACAAAAATGAAAGAATCAGAAGCATATTCCAATCTACCCAGAAGTCAGCCCCATTTAATTCAGTGGAACCTACTCTTACATAAGTGGGCATGGAACATTGCAGTCATAATGGGCAAAGACACTGATGCCCTCGAAATTGCCACACAGGACTACAGTAAATCTATAGGATGAAATCTACAGGAAATGAATCTATTTCTCTTCTCTCTGCCCCACCTAACTTACCTCACAGGGTTCTTGGGACAATCTTGTGTGCTGCCTTGAATTCTTGGAAGGGTAGGACAAAAATGGAACTACTATTTTGCTGGTTGAATTTGCATTACTTTTGATTTGGTGGACTCAGAGCTGCAGTCAGAAGTTTCTCCAAGTCAGGGTAGCCAGATGTCCTCTTTTTTTAGCCTAGTGCCCTAGAAAAAAACTTCAGTGTCCTCCTTTTCCCTGTGAGAAGGCAACAAATAGCCTTCTTAAAATTAATCATGTCACTGTTTTGATTTAATAAATACTACAGTGTTAAAATTAACCACATGAAAGCAATATAAATGAGTGTTTCCAGTTTTTCTTTTATCATGTCTTACACTCTTCTTGGGTATCCTTCATTTGGGAGAAGCCTTGCCCTCTTTTGAGGAAATAACACCTGGTCACCCTGCTCCAAGTCATCTACTTCTCTCCCTTCCCCCATACCTCTCCCCCATGATCTATTCCCTGTTGGGAACCAGCAAAACAAGAAGAGGAACCATGACCCCCCCTTATTTGGAAAATCCAAGCTCTTTCAGGCGACAATCCTATACACACTTTTACTGAGCGTAAGCCCCACCAAACACCATGGAATTTTCTTGGCTATCTTCTGTATCCTTCCTTTAGGAAAAAAGTGGGATACAAGTCAAATAAATTAATACTTCTGAGTAGACATGCATAGAATTGTGCTGGCAGCCCAATCCCAGGTAGACTTCATATGAGGAATATTTATTTGATTTATATTCCACCTTTCTTTTTAAGAGGTGGCTATTTCTATTTCATTATCCATTAATTGTTTCATTTTCTTTGTAATCAGCTGTTGAATTTTTTCATTGAAAAGTGGTATATAAATACTGTATATAGAGGATAGATGGATGGACAGATAGCACTTTTAATTTATATATTATCAGTGCAATCCTAAGCAATCAGAAGTCAGTCCCATTCAGTCATGGGATTCAAAGAAATTAACAACCGGTTCTCTGCCCATCTGGCAGCCACTTTTAAATGGCTATTTTTAAACTTTATATGTCCTATCTCTTGTTAACAACCAGTTCTAAAGAGTAGGTGCGAAGCCCTACTCAGTGGTCCCGTTGTGTTCAATAGTACTTACTCCAAGGAAAATGTGGTTAAGATTGCAGCCTTTATATTATAATTTATAAGATTTGTGAACTGTTTAGTTCATAAGGTTTTGAGTTTTAAGTTGAAAAGTGGTATATAAATACTGTGGATGGATGGCACTTTTAATTTATATATTTATAGCACTTTTCAGTTTTAAAAAGAAGTTCAGAAAGCAGTGTACATAGAAAATCAGATAAATTAAACTCACAAAGTAAGATCAAATATACTCAACTCACCAGTAAACCTCATCAATCTGACTGTTCTTACTACCCCAGTAAGGCTGCAATGCTATCCTTACCTAGGAGTAAAGCCCATTGACTACAATGGGATTTACTTCTGCGTAGCTAAAGCTGTAAATGTGCCCAAGAACTGCACCAGGTAAAACTTTCCAACTTTAACCAAACTCAAAGATCCCCCAGGCAGGCAGGCAGGCTCCAGTTTCCCTTGGGTGCGGCTGCTGGTCTTTGTCTGCCATCATCCCCCCATCCTGGGACTCCCTCCCTCTTCCTCTCCCAGGTCACCAGTTTCACCTGCCGATGACGTGCTGGGAGGATGAGATAGGTGTGGTCTGGAGAGGGGAAGGGGATGGCATATATGCAGTAGCCCCAGGAGGGACTTAGTAGATCGCCTCTCCTGCTAACATCAAGCCACCTGTCTTCTCCTGGGATCCACCTGGCACAGGTAAGAGGCAGAGACTTGGGTTGGGCATGTAGAGCTCTGGATCCCCATCATGAATTGGGGAGGATGCCCTTGCTTTGGCAGCTAATCAGACTCCAATAATTAAAGTTTAACTTGATTTGTTCTAATAGCTCTCATAAATATTTTAACAGCTCTAATAATTGGAGATAGAGCACAATCCTAACCATGTCTACTCAAAGATAAGCCCCATTGTTCAATGAGATTTACTCCCAGGAAAGTGTCTTTGGGATTGCAGCCTTAGGCTTAGGCTACTATCCTAAAGACACTTTCCTGGTTAGGATTGTGCTCTTCGTTTCTAATTGGGCACAATCCTGAAGGTATGTACTCAAGTAAGTCCCACTGTGTTCTATGGAGCTTACTCCCAGGGAAGTGTGCTTAGGATTCCAATCGTAAGAGTTTTACCCCTACAAAATGTGGGGTCTGATACTTTATGACTCCTGGAGAAGGCACGCATGGAATAGATTAGTGAGTGAAGCTGCGATCCTATGCGCACCTTCCTGAGAGTAAGCCCCCCTTGACCCTAATGGGACCTACTTCTGAGTAGACCTGCCTAGGATTGGACTGTGAAGCTTGGGTTCTGTTACTCTCGTTCCTTGGAGTGTATTAAAATTGGGAGAGAAGGTGAACTTTTTTCCCACCTGTCCTCTTTCTCCTACTTTTCTTTACTAATGGCTCTAAAAAGACTTGTTGGGGGCGTAGATCAGTTTCTCTTAAGTAGTTGAGAGCCCAATCCTATGTATGTCTACTTAGAAGTAAGTCCATTATAGTCAATGGGGCTTACTCCCAAGAAAGTGTGGCTAGGATTGCAGCCTGTTTTGTGGCTGAGCTTAACCCTGGAGAGGCTGATCCTGACTCTGACCTTGGTGTGAAACTTCCCAGGACCTGAACAGAACACGTGTCTTTCTCCCTCCAGATCCCTGGGGATAAAATGTAATCCTTGGTCCTTGTTGCCTGTTCGTTGTACTTCCATCCCAGCCCTGGAGTTGGAAAACTTGCTGGAGTTGGAAAAATTTTGTTTCTCAAAAACTCTGATCTGCTTTTCCCAGATGGGGAAGAAGCACCCTGTCTATGGGTCACTGCCCTTTGCCAGCCCATCTGCACCATGCCCCTTGCTGGGGAGGAAGAGGGTGGTCTGGGTGGAGCCTGCTAGTTTTGGTCTGGAATTGGGATCACAGAAACCCTCTTCCACTTGGGGGGAGGGGGCAGTTTCGGTTGAAAGGGGGAGGCAAAGCAATAGGTACAGCCAACCCCTTTGTCTCAGCCTCACTCCTCCCCCCAGCCCTGCCCTACCCCAGGCATACCTGTGTGGCCAAGGGGGAAACCTTTGTTCCCAGTCCAGGGACCACGTGGCTTTTTGTCCTTGGGAGGGAGATAGTGAGGAGGGGTCCCTGAGAGGTGGCATGCAAGGGAATCACCCCCAAAGTTATGATCCTTCCACCATCACATTTCCCTAGGGGTCAACTTAGGGATGTTTGAGAATTTGCCCAATAAATGTGGTTGTGGAAATGTGAAGACCCTGGGCAAAGTGAGGGGTAATAACCTGGAGGGGGGGGGTCTTGTGTGTTGGATTCACTATTATATCTGACCTTCCTTGAAGTGGATCTTTCATATATTTTCCCACTAGGTAAGAGGTAAATTGAAATCCCCGGATCAAAAAAATCCAGGTCCCCTTATGGAAATGCCTAAATTTGTGGGCACACAATCTGTAAGGGTGTGATCCCCAATGCTTTTGCTCTCTAAAAAGCCAAGAGGGGAGACTGCATCCCACGTATTGTGTTGGCACTATTTATTAATTTAAGGGATTTATACCCCACCAAAGCAAATGTCCAAGACGGCATTATCATTTTGTCCTCACAACAACCCTGTGAGGTAGGTGAGGCTGAGAATAAGTAACTGGCCCAAGGTCATCCAGGAAGCTTCATGGTGGGGTGTGGTTTGAACCCTGAGTTTCCAAGTCTCAGTCCAACTCGCTAACCACTACACCATCCTGGCTCACTATGTATTGAAAGAGGGTATTGCAAAACAGGTGGCAAAAATTGCACGTACTGTGATTTCTGTGTGTCTTGCTGGTGGGAAATACTCATGGCTTAACAACGTTTGTGATAGTAACATAGCATAATGTGTTGGGTTTTTTTTTTTTGCAATCAGGATATAAAACCAGGAGTCTTACTGTTTCGTAACATATGGTACTGTTACTAATAGTTTTATTTATATATGGAATTTATACCCTGCCTTTTCCACATGAATCCCCAAGGTAGCTCACAAAGCTTTTGTCCTCACAACAACCCTGTGAGGTAGGTGAGACTGACACAAGATCACCCAGGATTGGTCTTGGTTCAACTCCTCAACCTCACCATCCTGACTCTCAGCATAGCCGAATGGGTTGTCACCTTTTGCTTTGACCCTAGTGAGGACTGGTGATCCTGAAGACCTATCAGTCCTGTTCCACTCAGACTGGCAGAGTAAATTATCTCCTCTCCCTGCCCCCCAGGGAACAGAGAGTTGCCTCTAAATCTGGACCCAGGACAATAAAAACCAGGTGTGGCATTGATCCTGGATTAACAAGGAATAAATAAGGGTGACCTTGGGTATACAATGAGAACCTAGCCTAAGGCTTGCTGGTGATACCATCTGGCTTCTTGAGCTGGTGTTCTTCTGGGCTCTGTAATTATGTTTACAAGGGCCATCCCAAGAGAGATTAAACCCAATTACTTAAATCCACAAATGTGGGGTGGAGATGAGTCCAGGGATTGCCCTTGAATTGAGTCAGGCAAGTTGTTGGTCCATAAAGCTGAGCATTGTCTAGCCTGGCAGAACCCTCTAAGGATTTCTGATGGTAGACTGGGAAAGCCCCTGGAGAGGTAATAGATTGAACCTTGGCCACCTTTATGCACCCTTGCTGCTGAGATGGCTCCTATATTAGCAGGATTTCATTATAAATGAACCCAATGTCTATAGTAATAAAACTTTATACCTGCAATTTTCCACCTGGAACCTACCTTTTGTCCTGAAAGTCTACCCAGGCAGTAAAAATATCTCTTAAAAATACAGTGTTGATAGGAAATTCATTGAAGCTTAAGGTGTGACTCACTTGTGGGTTCTGATCCACCTGTGGAAACCTGTGTTGCACAATATTGTAGGTTCAGGCTTAAAAATCATGAGGTGGGAACAAGATTTGTTGCTTTCAAATAAAGATGGTTGTTTTTTTGGGGGGGGGGAGAGATGGGATGTACAACTTCCAGCATGGCTTGCATCTTGCCTGCAATAATGAGCCAAAAATGGCAAGAAGGAAAAAATAGGCATCATGCATATAAATAAATAATGTTGAAATGTACATGGATCTGTGTGCTCTTCCAAAGTTTTAAGACAGTGTTTTCTCAAAGGTTTGTCCCTACTATATCACTTTGCCTGGTCCACTTATTAGAAATGCCACCAGAGGTAACTGCGACAGAAGAGCATTTTTTGAACCTATAAAGACCATAGAATCCTAGAGTTGGAAGGGACCTAATAGGTCATCTAGTCCAACCCCCTGCCTGTAGCAGGAAATTCTTCCAGAGCATCTCTGACAGGTGCTCATCGAGCCTCTGCTTGAAGATCCCCAGTGAGGGAGAGTCCACCATCTCCCTTGGCAATCTGTTCCACTGCCAAACCGTCAGGAACTTTGCAGTATTGGAGATTAATGAAAGGTATAATAGAATAGAGTGCTAGGCTATGTACTGTAATTCCTTTAACTCCGGGGTTATTTCTACTTAATATGATTCCTATACAATTTATAAAAGAAGATATATATATATATATATATGATTATACGTATTGCGGCAAGAATATTATATGCGCAATGGTGGAAGACAGTAGAAGTACCAAAATTAGAACAAGTATTGCTGAAATTATATGAAATGGTGGAAATAGATAACCTATCAGAAAGGTTAAAAGGAGATTTAATGAGGGAAGATAAGTGGAAAACTTTTATGGATGGTTACAGCAGAGAATGGATTCCGGTCTAATTATAAACAAAGGAGCAATAGTTTAAAAATGGTTAAGATTACTAGAATATAAGAGATACTTATGTAAACATGTATTAAAATGTTGTTTACCCGGTTATGTTTTTATACTATAATAAATAAAAATAATATACAAAAAAAAACATTGGGAGATCTGAACACTTGAGATGGTTCTGTACCTATTTAAGACATGGTGTTCCATATAAGACAGGGCCAAGCCATTTGATAATGTGTGTGAGATTGGGAATTAACTTCTAGTTCAAAGAAGCATTTTCCTGTAGGTGTAGCATGGAAGGTGGCATCTCGACCATGGCTTCCTCCCATACAAAAATGTAGGCAATTGTCCAAGACACACAAGATGACAACTCAGTAGTGAGGGCAGTAGCTGAGAATTAAGCTAGGACTTGGTTTTCTCATAGGATTCTGGATCTGTGAGTTGTGTCCCTATTGGGGTGTGTTTCATCAAATAATCTTTTAAAAACTTTTTTAGGTAGTTCAGGTGTTGCAAAACTTTTCCTGTTGAAAGCTGTCTTTGTGGATACCTCAAAATAGGTATCTGAGATCCCAGGTGACCTGTCACTCCTCAACTAGGTGTCTATTTCTTCCATGTCAACTATTTCAACAGGTAGTGAAGTCCAAAAATTGGCTCAGAGACTTGAAAGGAGTAGCATGACTAATGTAGGTGTAAAGTAGTGGTAATTTACAAGAGGGTGTAAAAAGCCTGAGCCATAGCTGTTGGGCAGGTGACATGTTGCTTCCCTGCCTTACAATGGGCGGCTAAATAAGCAATGTTTTCTTCCACCTAAATGTTGTCAAGTGCCAGAGGTTGCAAGCTTTGGAAGTCTACCTTGCAGAACTGGAGGCAGATGATGCAACATTTGAAGGTCATTTTCAGGGCAGGTAACTTTTACTTGCTGAAAGATCTAGCTGTTGTGCAATATGCTGCTATTCTAGGTACCCAACAATTGTGGGGGACACGTTTGTCTCTCTTTTGCGGTGGAGAAAATATGGCCTAATGTTTGGACCTAATCTGGAGAAGTTGCATGACCTGATGAGTCAAGAGCTTAGTCTTGTGTATGAATCAGCCTTGGGAGTTTTGCTTAACCCCCCCCCCCAAGCACTGACTCCTGTCTGAGTCAGGTGGGAGTATCTAGGAGACATTGAGCCCAATCCAGTGCATGTCTGCTCAGAAGTAAGACCCATTACAGTCAATAGGTCTTACTCCCTGAAAACTGACTAGGATTCCATTCATAGTAGGACACTTGCTAAACCTTGGTATGGTATCAACCACCTTTTGATTCCCCCTCCCTTCTGAATTGGCATAATCTGTACAAATAGGGATATAGATGCAATCTCAGGGAGTTGACGGCCTGGGGCTAGAGCTGGAAAAAACTTTTGAGTGAGGCTTACAAAGAGCCAACAGTTCTCCCCTGCTGCTTATAGAAATTCTGAGAACCCATAGATGTCCTTCAGAACTAGAGGATTCCAAAAAAACAGGGTATATATTTGGCAAGCTGTGCTAATGCAGCAACTTTGGAATGCCAGAGAAAGAACAGCTTCAGAGTGGCAGAGTTCTAGCATCCTAGTTGTTGCTTAGGCTCTTACTATACTTGATTTGTACAAAGAGCATTTTATCTGTTTTGCCTTTCACAATATAGGTTGGCATGCAAGTGGTTGCAACTTCCCTCCAATACCTGCGGTGTTCTAGCCATTTCACTATACTGCCTCCCAATTATCAGCACAAGGCTTTGAGTTGGAATGGAACACCACATCATGGTTTGGTGCTAAAAGAACAACACTTGTGCGCTCTTTGCATGCTTTTCTGGTTCAAGAAGCGTGTCTGCTTCTGTGCCCAGGCAATTATGTGGTGGTATCCCATCTCTTGCATCCCAACAGGCTACTTCAAGCCATGGCTTCCAGTTCTCATTTTGTAGTTCTCATTCCAGTTCATAGACAGGGTCTACAAGTAGTTCTTGAGCACTATATATGCCCTACGCAGCTTGTATTGAAGACTGATTGGGTCTAGACTTGTCTCCAAAGTGAGGGGAATAAGTCCTTTTCCCATGTGATCAAATGCAGCTGAGCTAACAACCTTGTAAAAAGTGACACTTTAGCCAGAAGGGATATTTCCCTGTAATTTAACCATGACAAATGGGTGGGCAGCAGAACAAGCTGTAGAGTCCCCTTCAAAGGAAGGGAAAAACAGGTTGTAACTGTTAGCTAATCCTCAAGGGAGGAAACCGGCTCTGCAAGGAGAGCCCTTAACACAATAGACTCCATAGCCTGCCAAAAGATCTAACTGGAATCTTCAGGATTGAATAGTTCAAAGTCTGGAGTGAGTGTATGTGAAGATTGGATCTCACCGAGGACAATAGCAGTTGCCTTGACTAGCATTAGCACTGCATAACAGCCCCACTGGGTAGACGAAGGGTAGACCTTCATTATTGTCTTCTGACAGTGTCAGCCAGAAGTTGCTAGAAAACTTGCTAATGGAGCATGATGGATGGATAATTTCCCCTATTTGTCCTTTGCACCAATGAGCTGAGAAATACTGCTCTTGAAGGCAGAGGCTCCATTTTGTTTGCTATCATGACTAATGGCAATTGATGGACAAGTACATTCAGAATGGCTCTGGTCTCTTTAAAATCAACTATTTAGTGGCCATCAGCACATCAAAGTGAGTGAAGAAGCCTGGGCTTGCCTGATGATAATCTGCATAGTTGACTTCCAATGTTGTTTGTGCACGCCCTGACAAAGCAGGGAGGGCTATAGCACACTGGTCTAAGGCAGCTTCATTGCTTTATTGTAACGACTCTTACTTGGGTTTTTGATTATTCACCAAAGTTTCTCTTCTTATCTCTCCAGGACTGTTGAGACATGGCCTCTGCTGGTTTCCAGATTATGGGCATGGTCCTGTCAGTAATAGGCTGGATTGGGTCTATTGTCACATGTGCTCTGCCCATGTGGAAGGTCACAGCATTTATTGGTGTCAGCATTGTCACGGCTCAAATCAACTGGGAGGGGCTATGGATGAACTGTGTCGTGCAAAGCACTGGCCAGATGCAGTGCAAAGTCTATGATTCGATGCTAAGCCTGCCCCAGGATCTCCAAGCTGCCCGAGCTCTCATGGTCATCTGTGTGCTCCTTGCTATCCTGGCCCTGCTGATTGGCATTGTGGGAGCCAAATGCACCAACTGTGTGGAGGAAGAAAATGCCAAGGCACGCATCATTGTTGTCTCCGGTGTCATCTTCATTGTGGCAGGACTCCTATGCCTCATCCCAGTGTCCTGGTCAGCCAATCAGATCATCCGCGACTTCTACAATCCACTGGTGCCTGAAGCCCAGAAGAAAGAGCTGGGACCCTCCCTCTACATCGGTTGGGCATCTGCTGCCTTGTTGATCCTTGGAGGTTCTCTCCTGTGCTGCAATTGCCCCAAGAAGGAGAGCAACAACTACAGCGCTCGATACACAGCAGCACCCTCTCAACCCCGCAGCGATTATCCCAGCAAGAACTACGTCTAAGAGCTACGTCTACTTGAAAACAAAAGTTGACATCCAGAAAACGAACTGCTGTTGGGTCCTCTGGGGATAGGATTGCATTCTTTCTAGTGTTCCATGTAACAAACATCCCAAATGAGAATTGAACATCTTGTTCAAAGAATCCCCTCATCTGGCCCATCAGTATTTTTCACTGTTACCAAGTCATTGTAGCTAGTTCCCCCTCCCCATCTCAGATTTTTGTTAAGCAGAACACCTTGGACTTCCAGCCAGCATCTTTGATGATGCAGATAGTTAGGGGTCCTTTCTCCAGGTAGCTCAGAAATGAAAATTTCTGAGTGCAGCTTGAGACATTCAACAGGGAACTGAAATTGCCAGAAATGTCTTGGGAGGTCAGGTCCTGTTCAATAGGATCTTTGCGGGAGGAGGCAGGAGGAAGATGGGTGTTGCAAAATTTTAATCAAAGCTGTGATATATTGTATAATATTACTTTGTAAGCGAAGGGCTTATGTTCTCAGGCTCTTGATGTTAATCTTTCAAAGTTAACCTTGCATGCATTTCATATTGTAAGCCAGTTTTTTTAGTATGATTGAATAAATTTTAGTTTTTGTACATAAATGTTGTCGTGGTTGTACACCGAGGTTTGCAAATCTTAATCTAAGCTGAATTCCAGAATACTTCTTGGAACTGTAGTACAAGTTTGGTACAGTTTCTTTAGACACATACAGAAGGATTTCTTCCACTGCAACTCTGGATTTTCAAACTGCAAAAAGGTTCAGCAGCCCAGGATCCAGCTTTTCAAGGAGAGATGTGGATAATTGATTTTAAAGAGGGTGCAATCCTAACATTTAGAGCACAATCCTAACCATGTCTACTCAAATGTAAGCCCCATTGTGTTAAGTGGGTCTTACGCCCAGGAAAGTGTCTTTAGGATTGCAGCCTTAGGCTGGCACAACTCATTGCTCCCCATTCTTGTGGTGATGTGCAAAGGCCAGTGTTTGTCTGTGCACTGGCCCAACCAACCTGAAAGTGGCGCAAAGTGCCTTATGTTCCTCTGTGACATCCTCAGGCCAGCATAGGACTTGTGCTAGGACTTATGCTGGCCTATATGGGATTAGAATTGCAGCCTGAGCCTCTGATGGATGGTCCTTTCCATGATGGATATGCCATGGCACAATAGGAGGGCAAGCATGAAGTGGTGATAGCAAGTATCACTTCCTTGATAGCCTTCCTTGATTGCATGGCTCATCTCTCCCTCTGAGCCCAGTTGCCACTACAGGATGGAGACAAACAAGGGTGAAGAGGAGCAGATGCTTCTGATAGGTGCTGAACCATGTGGGCCACAGCTGCTGCTAGCCTTACTTCCATAAACAGGCAGATCTTCACACTCAAACTGCATTCTCCGAAGAAAGCAGCCCAAGAATCCTGTACCAATTGCTAAGAACTTAGGGGAATAACCATATTCAGCACTACTTGAGAAGAGCTATTTTTCTCTCATCCACTTCTTGGTGGTTGTGAGGACAGGGTAGGCTGAGGCATGCTAATGTCATCCTATGAGCTTATGACCTGAGCAGAATTGTGACCACTACACCAGGCATGTGCAAATATTTTGACAGGAGGGCCACATTTCTCTGACAGTGGGCAGGAGGCCTGGGCAACAAAGAACTTACATTTTAAATTTATCTAAATACATTAGAGACAGAACTTATGAATGAATTCAAAACAGTTCATAGGGTGCAATCCAGAGTAACTACAGGGAGTCCTTGCTCCGGTGTAAGAACAATTTACTCTGGATTGCAATATGAATTTCCCATAGGTTTTCACTAGGTGGTGCAGTAACTACAGGTGCACACAATGTCTCTTACATACTCCAGTAGTTACTCCGGATTGTAGGCATAGGCACTTCCACATACAGAGAAGGTGTGTGCAGCATCCCTGGTCCTCAGAACACTCTCCAGAGGCAAGAGGAGTAGAATTCTGCAGTACACCATCCTAGCTATCCCTCTGTGGGGTTTAGCAAAAGCCCAATATTTCCAAATTGGGACCGTCCTAAGGCCTCCAATAGATGAAGGAGGTATGATGTGCCAAACCTTGCCCTTTTCCTGCTGATGTGACAGCCTCTGTTTCTTCTGCTTGATGTACTGGAAGAATAAGTGTGGAGGGAAGAATACTGAACTACTGCACTTCTTCTGCCCCATTTCTCCCCTCTTGCATTCCAGTCTGATAATGAGAGGAGGAGGAGGAAAGGAGTCAGGTGGATGGGAGATTGAATGGCATGCCAAAACTCCTTTGGATGGAAATGGGAGGCTGTGAAGCCTGATACTAACCATTGGTCTGCAAACACTCCCATTAGTTTTCAAGGAAATACAACTGATAAACCAATAATGAACTAAAAGCCAGTGACTCACATTTAAAGATATGTGAACCTGCAACAGTTCCAATATAGGGGTAGGGGAAGCAAAGGGTTAATGCAGTATTTCCCCCCTTTTCAGCACGTTGACAAAGTGCTATGATTGTCAAGGCATATCATCAGTTTTTTGATAATTGACAAAGCACACCATGCTCTGCAGATAGGAACTCATTGACCCTTCCCCCAAACATCTGCAGCACACCAGCAGTCCATTCATGGGCCACCCCAATGTGCCACGGCACACTGGTTGAAAATTGCCAGGTTAATGGCTTAATTTCCTGTTGAGGTTGGAAGAACAGACATTTTCATATACTTTGAGTCTTAAAAGTTAAAGGGGGGAGTAGAAGCCTTTATAGTCCACAAAGGGAAGTGTGGCCCACTGGTAAAAGGAACACTTTCCTTGGTTTTGAAGTTCCAAGGGGGTGCTCTCAATTTAGGTTTGTATTCTATTTATGCAATTTGTTAACTGCTTCCAAAGCTCTAAAAAGCTTTATATTTTTGCCTCCCTTAGCCTCTAGGTACAGTATAAGCTAAAATCAAACTCTGTTGTCAGTCTATCCTATATATACCTGTCGTACAGGAGGAGCAAATCCATACATTGTCCTCCTGGGGAAGAGCAAAAACTAACATGACGCACTAGCCATCCTGTTCAGATTTGCTTGCTGATTTTCTTGCTGATTTCAGGAAGGTAAGCAGTAGTTGATATCTACTGCTTACCTTCCTGAAATCAGCAAGAAAATCTGTACCACACTAAAGGCTAGAAACATGTTCCTAAGTATTTAATGGCAATCTAGCCTTGCAGGATTAATGTATTTATTTATTTAATTAATTTATATCCCGCCTTTCCTCCCCTGTAAGAGGGAGCTCAAGTCGGCTAACATCAGGAAAACAATAAAACACCATTAAAATAGATCATAAATATAGATTAAAACAATTAAAATACAATTTAAAATACAATTAGATTGAATAAAAAACAGAACAATTAAAACATGCAGACTAAAAAACATTTGTTAAAAACAATAAAACAAATGCCCCCCACCTCTGCCCCATTTGAAAAGCTTTTTTAAAATACAAGGTTTTAAGGCTCTGCCCGAAGCTCTGTATTGAGGGAGCTGTATTGAGGGAAGCTCTGTATTGAGGGTTTAAGGGTGCAATCCAGAGTAACTATGGGGAGTCCTTGCTCCGGTGTAAGAACAATTTGCTCTGGATTGCAATATGAATTTTCCATAGAATTTCACTAGGTGGTGCAGGAACTACGGGTACACGTAATGTCTCTTACGTGCTCCCATAGTTACTCTGGATTGTAGGGTATGGCTACAAACCTAAAGACACTTTCCTGGGAGTAAGAGCCATTGAGCACAATGGGGTTTTCTTTTGAGTAGACATGGTTAGGATTGTGCTCTTAGTGTTAGAACATGCAATACACAGGGTGACCATATGCCATAACAAAAAAGAGGACAAGACCCCCAAAAACATAGCACATGAAAAAATGAAAGTTCAAAATTCTTATATATTGCTTTTCATGTGCTTAATCTAAACACTATACAGTGGTACCTCGCTTAACAAGTGTTTCACATAACAAGCGTTTCACATAACAAGCAGAAATTTCTAAGAAAACTTGCTTCACATAACAAGTTCCGCTTCGGTTAACAAGCATGTGTGCTATGCAGCCCTCACACTCCGCATGGAGGCTCTTTAAAAGGGCTGCCGGCCAGTACTGCTGCCTCTTAACTGCCCCCAACTTGGGGACAGCTGCCCCTAACTGTCCCCAAGTGCCCCCACCAACCACCTCAAACCTCCAGCAGCAGCCCAGCTAAGCCTCCCAGGAAAGTGTCTTTGATTGCAGCCTTCTAACCTTGTCTACCCAGAAGTAAGCCCCATTGTGTTAAAAGGGGCTTACTCCCAGGAAAGTGTCTTTAGGATTGCAGCCTAAGTAGACTTCATAGGATCATGCACATTGAATGCATATTTTGAATTCAATTCCAGTGTTTTGTCATCATTTTTACATCCAGTTAATATTTTTATATGAATATTTTGGGGGTTGTGGAACCAATTGTCTGAGTTTCCATTATTTCATATGGAAAAATCTGCATCACTTAAAGAGCATTTCACTTAAAGAGCATGCCTCTGGAACAAATTAAGCTCTTTATGTGAGGCACCACTGTATTATTACTCAATTTAAAACTATTACATATAACTTATTATACAAACTGTACTTTATTAATTACAAGAAGGCTATGGGTGCAATCCTGAGTAACTACGGGGAGTCCTTGCTCCGGTGTAAGAACAATTTGCTCTGGATTGCAATATGAATTTCCCATAGGTTTTCACTAGGTGGTGCAGTAACTACGGGTGCACGTAAAGTCTCAAAAACCTTGCATAGTCACCAACGCAGATTTGAATGAAAATAATTGGGTTGGTACTTCTACATATATAATGACTACATGCCAAATATTAAGGGAAATATCCAAAGGGTTTGTGTGCTACGGCTCTTCAAAACAAGGGTGTCGTATCCATTTTTGACACTCGCGGATTGCGTATTTTCCTGTGTACCCATCTTTGGATGCTAGTATTTCAGAAGAAAACGACGTTTTCTGGATGAATTTTGATACATAGAGTAATTTGGTCTCAGGCATTCTGAATCTGTCAACAGAAAAGGACATTCTCTTCCAGTTTTGGAGATATTGGCATCCAAAATGGGGATCTTTTCATGGGCAAAACAACATTTGAGATTAAAATTTTAATAAGAAGGAGGTGAGAAAACAAACTGAATTTCTGAGTAAATGTTTACAAGATATGTACAATTATGCAGAAAAAGTTTTATTACCATGGTTAGTTGCCCACATGATGAATTTGCCCAGTGGTGGGCTCCAGCAGGTTCGCACCTACTCTATAGAACCGGTTGTTAACAAGAGATAGGACATATAAAGTTTAAAAATAGCCATTTAAAAGTGGCTGCCAGATGGGCATAGAACCGGTTGTTAATTTCTTTGAATCCCTTCACTGAATTTGCCCTTGGAAAATTTGTTTTGGCTGGCCAAGATGTTCCCCTCACCCTTTGAACAGTGAATTGTCAGATAATTCTGGGAAGCTAACAAACAACACATGCAGAAAGCAACCCTTTCCTGTTTGGTCCCCTTCGATCTGGCTTACAGCACTAGATTGCCTTGAAGGTTCATTTTAGTTATCCTGGCTTATTACAACGTTAAACAGTGGAGAGGGAGATGGGACAATGCATAACTTTTAAATAAAGGGATACTGGCACTGACTTCTTTACAAAGATAGTGTCCTTTCACCCTAGCTTAGAAGCTTTCATTCTGAACACTGTGTGCAAAAGAAAATCTGATAAATATAAAAGAATGCTGTAAAGATATTCAGAAATAATGTGAACATGTTCTGGGACAAGATCTGAAACAGGATCCTAGAAAACAAATTATAGAATTGAAGCTTGGTTCAAATGGTGTTGGCAAAGGGTCTGAGGCAAAGGTTACAGATCTGGTCTAAGCCAGGTATTTCATAGTAACCGGATATGATTTGAGAACAAACTGAAGCAAGAAGTGGGTGGAGAGAGCAGATAAGTGATCATTTCATAAGACTCCTAGGGAGGAAGGTGCTCATAGATAATAGAAGATGCATCAAGCCCACAGGAATCTGTCGCTGAGAGAAGCAAAACATCTGACGCAGAAGAATTTTATGTCTCTTAACATAACCCAAAGATGCACTTGCTACTGACTCTGCAGAATTTCCAGTGTGAAAATACAAGACGAGGAGGGTTGTAGATGTATACAAAGCAGAGAAATTGAAACATTTTTGTATGATAGTAAACCTACAGTAACTTTGAGGTCCAGTTCTAGTTGATCTACTGCACATAAATCTACTTTTTGTCTGTCCACCCCATCTTACAAAATTACACAGGCAAAATAGATCTTTGCCCCAAAGAATTTACAATCAAAAACAGGAGAATGAGTAGGAGGGAGGAATGTGGGCAAATGCCATTACAGTCAATGAATCTTGGCTACAGTTAAGAATAAAGATTAGGAGGGGATAAGTCAAAAGCCAAGTGGAAAAGGTGGGCTTTGAGCAGGGATTTGATGGAGGAGGCTCCATGTGAGTCTATTAAAAAGTGTCCAAATGAAAGTAATAGCAGTATGTAGGAGACCTATGCCAATCTGGAGAAGCAGAGATGAGCAGATGAAAATAGGATATGATGATGCAGGTTTAGGGAATTGAGGCAGCAATCCTATCCACACTTACCTGGAAACAAGTCCCATTGGCAATTATGGGACTTCTGAGTAGACATGGATAAGATTGGGCTCTGGTGGTGAGTATAAGAAAAGTGCAGCATAGTAGTATAGGAGACCTCTGGTGTAAATACGACAGCATGCACCTTTTGCACTGCAGAACTGAGTCTTAAATGAGCCAATATTGTAGGAGGGTGTCTTAGAATTGCTGGAGGCAATAGCAGTACAGGTAATAAAACTGTGACTGGTATCTTGTGTGGAGGGGCCAAGCTGGATTAGATTTGGAGCTGTAGCCTCTGTGTGTTTCTTTGCAGAAGTCCTCTGTGATAGCTTGTTCATCACAACCCCCATCTCAACCTTCCTCTTTTTGATCCCACTTCATGCCACTCTTAACAGAAGAGGCTCCAGCACATGCCAGGAAAGACCTGTTTCCCTGTCCCTAAGTGTCTGGCTGTGGGAAGCTCAGCCTGGCACTGGAATGTACCCCTCTAAGAAGCCAGGCAGGGATCTCGCCTTTCAAGGTTTGACTTCTGGGCCCACATCCAGGAAAAATAGAGGGGGAAAGAAAGTGCCTGTCCACACTTCTGCATGCTTGCGAAAGAGAGGAAGGCTGGCCAAGATGTTCCCCTTACCATTTGAACAGCTGCCAGATGGGTTCGTTCAAGGGAAGAGGTTCGTAACTTCAGGGCTGGTAGCCCTTGAAAGGGGACTCTCTGGCTGGTTATACAGACAACACATTCCATATAAACCCATACCCTGCCTTATTTGAAGATTGTTTGCTTTTCATTTAACCACTGAAAGGTGAGGTGTGGCCAATTAAATATTTAATCTTCCTTATTCCCTCTTCAAACAATTTCATCTTAATTGCTACATGTTTGACCCAAATGAACCTCCCTAATTAGGACTGAAGAATGTTTAGGAAAACTGTATCCCTCTTTAGGAAAACTGTATCTCTCTTTCAATAATTTATTGTCCCAGTTTTCTCCAAGTAATTTGGTCAATAGGGCACAATCTGGGAACATGTTCTGAAGGATGTCTTCAACCATGAGATGAAATGAGTGTTTCTGAACATGTGCAAAATGTCTCTTTACACCTTACCACTTCTCAGCTTTGGCAGCTAGCTAACACATATAGACCTGGAGATCCTGAGGCAAATCCTGGATTTCAGAACTGGGGGTCTTTCACCATAGAATCCATCAGGATTTGAGTATCATATATATAGTAGGCACAATGTTTCATCCTGAGTTTAAGCCTTGGTTGAGTTATTTTGGCTGCAGAACCCTAAGGTTTTGAGTGCATCTTTCTCCTGCTCTTCACTTAAGAAGAATTCCCAGAATTTGCTATGGAGTGATGCAAAAAAACTGTGTGTCACCGATGCCTCTGTCCCTGCAATAAAATTGGGACAAACAGGCTTTAGGTTCATGGTGGACTGGGATGGGATGGTCATAAAGTTTCTGCTTGCATTTTCATGATTGGTACAGATGGCATCACAAATGCTTCAGTTCTTATTGTAGCCCACAGGACTTTAGATTCCTTGCACATTTGGATGGAGCAATAAAGAGCCAGCTGGGCATGTTGCACACTTCTTTGTGAAATTTAACTGCCTATATTTTGCATCCAGAATGCCAATTTTAATTTGAGCCAGACCGAGCCCAGCAAATCTTTTATCAGTGCCACAATTCTACTATGACATATAATACTAGAGAATGGGATGCTTCTGTGCCTGAGCAAAATTCAGTTCTTGCACCCATTGTGGCTTTTCACCCACACATTTACAGCTACATCCAGAAATACACTGTCCTCTCTTCCTTGCAAGTCAGACTCTCTATGGCTAAGGCCAGTCATCCAATCAGTGAGGCCAACTGATTGGAAATAGGTGCCTCTGGGACAGAGGATGAATGAGTGGGGGAACATCAATCTCTGTCCACCTACTTATCTCCTATTCTCCTGCTTCCATTCAGTGAATTGGAAAAGGAAGAATGGGGAGCTAGGATGGTGTAGTGGTTAACGGAGCTGGACTGAAACCTGGAAGACCCATGTTCAACTCCCCCCATGAAATGAAGCTTTCTGGGTGACCTTAGGCCAGTCAATCACTCCCATCTTCACCTACCTCACAGGGTTGTTGTGAGGATAGCAGGAGGAGGAACTAAAGTATGGTAAGCCGCCTTGGGCATTTGCATTGGTGGAATATAAATAAATTAGGAGAGTGGGAGAACCAGAGGTTGAGTTGAGAGACAGGAGATGCAGATAAGATGGGAGACAGGAGACAGGTAAGATGGAGCAGTATTGGGCATGCTTTCAGGAGGACCCGACCCTCAATTCCTTTCATTCATGCACTCCATCATACCCTTGTTTCATCACACACCTGTTTCCATGGACCACCCCTTAATGAACTCAGCACGAGCACATACTATTACGCTCTGAATCTTCTTTGCACACTTTGCACTCCTTCCCATTTAAGTATGCTTGCAACAGAGTGTTCCAACCTACAGTAAGCACTGCTCCTTGGCATGCTCACCAGGTTGCTTAATTTGATCCTAGCAGCATGAAAACTAGCACAGAGCATCTGCCTCACAACATCAAAGCAAGTAGTATGCTCTTCATCCTGGGGAGGGAGCATGTGAGAACCTGCAGGTACCAACAAAAGGAACTGTTTTAGAGGCCCACTACTATGCTCGTGAATTGTGCTTCGAAACTGAGAGGATAATGGTGTGAGTTTGATTTAATCAGTAACAAAATGGTGGGGGACTCGGGGGAGGGACAACAAAATGATCCTGGGAAAGGATGGACTAGAGCTGAAACATAACCCATAATTAGGGCTTGTCCATCCAGGAGACTGACTGACATGGTTTTGTCAGGTGGCAGATTGGTAAGGGATACCCACCTCCCTCCATATATTTTGGATTGAAAAAGGAAGAGTGGATGGAACAGGAAAGGGAATGTCCAGGCCATTACATCCCTTCACATTTTCTCCTCTGCTCACTCCCCTTTTCCAAACCTGGTAATGGGAGCATCAGAGGCTAACACACTAACAAGTAATGGGGGGCAGCATTTGGTATGCCACATCAGACAGAGGTCTTCTTGAGCCACCCTCCCATGATGAAGGTTAAGGTGCTTGGAGGCTGAGAATGGCAGGTGCAAAAAGTAGTTAAGATTGTCTTTTGAAATATTATAAGCTGCTCTGAAGACAAGTAGACTGAAAACAGATTTAATTAATCAGTTTGAACCCCAGCACCCCCCTTTTTAATAAAAGCCTGAGTTTCTCTCTAGGATGAATTGAAGCAGAGCATCAGTTTTTCCATGTACCAAAAGCAGGCCTCCGTCCATCTTGAGAGACTATGGTATCATGCTTGGTGCTACATACGCTGCATGCGAAGCATGATAGCCTGGGTTAGATTGTTATGGAGGATAGGCTGTTACCCAAGCAGCAAATCCCCCCTCTCCATGCCACTGAATTAGTCCAATGGAAAGGCAGAGCCAATAAGATTGGATCCAGCTGGCGTCACAGAGCTGGGCTAAGGACAGGAGCTCACCCTGTCTTGTGGGGCCAACCCGAGTCTCAGCAATCCAGCATTTCATTCAAGCCTGGCCTTAACGGGGGGCTTATGCTGCAATCTAGAAGTGCACTTGGGCTGCCCTATCTATCACTGGGGTGGCCCAAGTCCAAGATGGAGCAGCCCAGTTATGCTAGAGAAGGTTTGGGGCAGCCTAAGACAACATAGGCTGCCCCAAGGCTGATGGACCTGGGCTACCCTAGCTCTGCCAGCCTAGGCAGCTCAGGAGAGACATGTTGAGAGCATGTTCACCATTGCCTAGGGCAGAGCAGTTATGCTAGATCCAGAGCCTACTTACTTCCCAAGCAGAAATGCCCTCTTCCAGCTCCTCAAAGTTATACCACCACAGGAGCAGATATAGAAATGAATAGACCCATAGGGGTCCATGACAAGGCAGAGGAAGAATGGCAGTCTTGACCAAAAATCTTGGCCAGCATATCTGCATCTCCTGTCTCTCAACTTCAGGATACGGCACTTTGGTCTTATAACAGGATACTTATCCCTGTTCCAAGGTCAAAGAGCCAGCATGTCTGAAGATGTCTCCATGATCATGTGGCCAGTGTGACTAAATGCCAAAGGTGCACAGTACACTGTTACCTTCCCACCAAAGTGGTACCGAGGGCATTTTTCTGGGTGTACTTACTGGTACTCAGTACCAGCACCTTTTTCACCTGTCCTCTCAGCAGCTCATTAATAATTAGTTGCATGGGGATGACCTGTGGTGAGTACCAACACCTTCCCCCCCCCAAATCTGCTTGTACTGTATGCTGCTTGTATTTACATTCAAACTACTAGGTTGGTAGGAACGGGATAAGTGATGGGAGCTCACTCTGTCTTGTGGTACTTTGGTCTCGACCTGCTGACCTTAAAGTTGACTAGCACCGTGTGTTTAACCACTGAGCCACCACAGTCTGCCTGGGGCTAACTCCCAGGGAAATATGGATAAGATTGCAGGGTTTGGTGTAGGATTGCAGGCTTTGGTGTCTCTTCTGAAAGTCAGGACACACCTGATAAGAAGTGTTTGCTTTTGAGCTACATGCAAAGATTGTTTTCAGAGATACTGTGTTAGAACCAGTCTAGAACTGGATGCTAGAACTATTTGCACATTTCAGAGTGAGATAGCAAGGGCTGCAAGGTCAAACAGAATGTGACCCTGTGCAATTTTGAGTTGCAGCATCACTCCTGAGAGAAATGAGGCACCTTTTGATACACTACACTACCTTCTACCATATATGTGGATTCTATTGTGACTGCATCACTCCCCTTCCATCACATCCATATACAGTACTGATAGTCCCCTCTCCCACCACCACCCCTTTTCATAAAATGAAGACAGAGACATGAGATTAGAAATATTTCTCTTTATCTGAATAATGACATTTCCATTAACACAAACCAGTATTCTGCACTGGGACCATGAAGGTACCATGGAAAGGGCTCCAATATATCCTCTTCTTAGGGTAGGGAATTTACCTTACACACACACAAACACACACTATTTGAAACTTCTGGGCAGGAACCTGCAAAATTTCATAGGATCAGGTGTGAGATCTGCCTTTTTACTCATTCTTGGTCCTTGTCTGAATTTGTGGTGAGCTGACAATTCACCTGATACTTTTGCTCTTCTTATTTTTGTGCCATTCTCAGGTTATCAGGTTTTTGTGGCATTCCATTCACCACAAAACATCCATGATCTTTTCGTGGTTGCCTTTTTGTAGCGAGTACTGTTTAAATTGGGTCCTGCTGTGTCGCAAAGAGAGGGCTGAAAGCCAGGATACCTTAGTTCTTTTGCCAGCTTTGTGCGAGGAATGAGGCCCCAGGAACACGCATAGTTCAGAGAGGGACTTTCCTCATAGCACTGGCTGAGGCAGGTTGTGGTCAACAGGAAGGCAAGGAGGGCAGCAGGCAGCCCTATCTGCTTGTCCAGACCCCTGGGAGCAGCCAAATCCTTCACAAATTATTAACCAGCGAGCAAACAGTTTGAGGCACAACCGGGTCAGGGTCTCTTGCCACATTCCCCCACTCCGCATTCACTAAGCCAACCTCTGTCTCTAACTCTCTTTTTAGTTCTGTCATTCCTACACAGGCTCAGCACATTGAGCCCTGTGATGAAGTCTGTCCTTCCCTCCAATTTCTACCCCCTCATGATTTGTTTGTTCGTTATGCCATGTTGCATTTCAGGTTGTTTTTTGTGCTTGATTCATTTAATTCTCCCAACCTCACTCTTAATTCCCTGCTCTTCCGAACAACCAAGCATCCATTTCCTCCTCCAATGGTTTTCAATCTTTATCACCTCATGGCACACTGACAAGGCACTAAAATTGTCAAAGCACACCATCAGTTTTTCTATTTACAAGACACACCATGCTGCTGGTAGGGGCTCAAATACAATTGCCCTGCAAGTAAACCACACTCTTTCAACAGCACACTTGCAAACTATTTGTGGCACACTAGTGCCACAGCATAGTAGTTGAAAAAGCTTGTCCTAACCCTTTTGCACCCCCCCCCCCAAATCTCCCCACATACTTTGGCTTACCATTTTTCCTCACTTCCTGTCATTCTTGAGCAAACTCTGTCCAATCTTACGTATTGGGCATTATGAAATTTTCATTTTTGGTTCCAGTTTCTGTCAAGGTTTTTTTAGCTCTTTTGTCTGGTCTTGCTTTTATGTGTTTTTCAGGTACTTCCAACACTGCCCGTATACGTCTGGTTCCCTGCAGCCATTTTAGTTATTAACTTGTCCATTTGCTTACGCTGTCCTGCTCTTAGCTCACTCAACTGTTACATGACTGTTCTTACAGTCCCCTTGAGTTTACTACTGCATTCATTGCTGCCATCATTTTCATTCTCTTAGGGCAAAATCCTTAGAAATTAGACCGGCCTAGCTCACATGGCATATCTTTCCATGGTGGTTTGGAGAGGTTGACATATGCCTGGGCAGCAGCCTAACCCCCCCCCTCAAATGAGGCAGAAGTGCCGTTCACCCCAGGTTAGCACAGGACTTATACCAGCCTTACTGGAGGTTAGGATTGTAGCCATATATGTCTGGGGTTTTTTTGGACACAGTCCTATTTTTACTTTGGACACAGTCCTAACCAAATTTCCAGTTCCAAGGTAAGGACAATGCACCTCTGAGGTAACGGAACAAATGTTAAAGTCATATAGAAGCCTCTGTACTGGTCCTCAACTGCAGGATTAGCACATCCCCTACTGGCACAGCTCTGCCAGTTCTGGAAAGTTGGTTAAGATTGCACCCTCAGTCTCCTACAACAGTCACTGCCGCAGGCACAGATACACTCAGGGTACAATCCTATCAACTTTCCAGCACTGATGCAATCCAGCCCTGAGGTAAGGGAACAAAAGTTCCTTTACCTTGAGAAAGCCTCCCTTATGGTGTCCTCCACCTTATGGTGTCCTCCATTGCAGGATGCAACATATACCCCACTGGAACAGTGGGGAACTGCTCTTTTTGGTAACAGCATCAATGCTGAAAAGTAAGGGAGGAGTGGACCCCACAGAATCTCGGGAGGAGTGGACCCCACATAAGCTCTCTCTCTCTCTCTCTCTCTCTCTCTCTCTCTCTCATGCATACACACACACACATGCACGCACTTCAGAATTGCCAGTCTCTTGCGGCCATTGTGTAGTCTTGGGTTGACAATTCCTGTCAGGGACTGGACATAGCAATATCTGGCAAGCCTATCCACTACTACAGCTGCTGCTCATACATAGTCCCTTTTGTCAATTCCACTTCCTGGAGGTGCCGTGGATCTGGCTGGTGCAGAATATGCATGGCGGGGTGGGTAGCGGTCTTCTCGAGGTGGGCAAGAGCAGCACAGCAGTGATCCACCAATAAAGAGAAGTGCAGACGCCGCCCAGCCGACATACAGAGCAGCTCCCAGCTCTCTCTTGAGGGCCTCAATAACCAATGGGTTGTAAAAGTCACGGATGATGGTGTTGGCAGACCAGGACACAGGGATGAGGTTGAGGAGCCCTGCGATGATGAAGATTGCACCTGAAGTGATGACAATGCGAGCCTTGGCACCCTCATCTTCCACACAGTTGGTGCACTTGGCTCCCACAATCCCCACCAAGAGGGCCAGGACGGACAGCAACACAGAGATAACCATGAGAGCCCGAGCAGCTTGGAGATCTTGAGACAGGCTGAGCATGGAGTCATAAATCTTGCATTGCATCTGGCCAGTGCTTTGCACAATACAGTTCATCCACAGTCCTTCCCAAATGATCTGTGCTACAACAATGTTGTTGCCAATGAAAGCTGTGACCCTCCACATGGGTAAGGCACATGAGATCATTGTCCCTATGCAGCCAAAAATGCACAGGGCCATGGCCAAGATCTCCAGCCCTGCAGAGGCCATTGTGGATGGCCCTTCACCCTTTAGCCTTCAACACACACTTCCACCGCTGTCAGGGAGGGTAAGGGAGCAAATATTGTGGGGCTGTAAAGCTGAAAGACAGGTTGCCCTTAATGTAAGGAGATAAAGTTGAGAATCCAAAAACACAAATCTTCAAAATGAAAGATCATAGAATCATAGAGATTCAACACCAGGCATCAGTGTCTTTCCTGGAAGAGCAAGTTCAGATTATAAATTCTAGGAGAATATTCCGGCAACACGCAAAACCAGATGAAGGGATTTTTATGGCGCTCCTCTTCGTAACCAATTCTTTTTGCTGGATCAATTCGCAATATCGCTGCAGAAAAGGCCTTCTTGGGTTACCTGGCTGCAAAGCCCAGAAGATGGCGGTTTACAGCATCCAACAGATGGTTTATGAGTTGGGACCATCCATAAGATATCACTTATTTTTTATAGCTTGAGTGGAGACAGGATAGTCTAAGGTGTGAAACCAGCAAAGGACAAAGGCTCAGCCAGAAGCAGGAGACCGGTGCTGGAGAGATCTACTGTCTTCTCTGCGCTTCCAACAGGCTGCTTGTTGTTGAATTGTTCCCCTTCACAGGTACCTGCTGTTCTCTGGACGGATCCCGTGGGAGCCAGTGCATAGGGGCGGGTTATATGAACCCCCAACAGGTGGGTAGGAGGGGCAGCCAGGCAAGGAGAGCAGGGCATTGGGGACTCCATGGTAACAACAGGCTGGGTGGTGCTGTTGAAGAGGGAGTTTGAATATTTCTTTATTTTCTGTTGGCTCATTGGGAAGCTGCCCAATCTACAGGAGAAAGGAGGGGGAGAGGGGAAGCAGAGAAAAACAACCAGGGGTGGGGAGAAGGAGGGAGAGAGGGGGGAATTACTGCCCTCAAATTTATCTGAGAGAGAGTGACAAAGAAGTGAGATCCATTAAATATTTGTTGCGCAGGCCAATTGCAGAGTGATGCCAGGAACACTGCACACCCAGTGTGGATGCTTGAAATAAACATGACCTCCTGCATGGATACATACGTCATGCTTGTTGTGTGAACGCAGATCCCAGTAGGGTGAGGCAGGTGAATAACAATTGCCATCCTTAGCCTTTAAGAGCAATGCCATGGAATGGATGAACCTGGATCCGGGAGAGCGGGTTTTCACTTGCCACCCCACCTGCTAATACTGCTCAAATGTGGACATAATAGTTGGAATGGACCAGCTGTCCCACACAGGTTTCCTGCTCCACTCTTGAACTCTCTCTTTCTCAACCTTTAGTATGAAGTATTCATATATTCTCCAGTTGTCTGCTCTCCAGCCAATTTAAAGTTGGGAATGCCTGTTGTCATTAAAGGTACCTCACAGGAAAGCAATACACATGTGTATCCCACAACAGATTAGCAATGATTCAGAATATTCTCAGCAAGCTGCACTTTAGAGACGTCCAGAGGGCTCAGAACCATGCTGAGAATGGCTGCAAACTCACAAGCACAGTTCACTGCAAGTGTGGTTTGGAAAGTAATCAAAGTGGCAATGAGGTATTATCTTTCAGTTTAATCTGTATTACAATATTGTAGGTGGAATCCTAACCAATTTAGGCTGCCATAACTCACCTGGCATAACTTCCCATAGTGACATGGAGAGGCTGGCACATGTCTGTGCACTGGCTTAACTCCCCTAGGAGTGGGACAGAAGTGGCTTACGGCACTTTTGTGACACGTCTAGGTCAGCACAGGACTTACGCTGAGACTTATGTTGGCCTAATTAGGGGTTAGGATTGCAGCCTGAGACACTGAAAAAGCAAAGCCTACCCATGCGTGCACCACCCTGAACTCCTTGAAGGGATGGAATAGGAATAACACACACAATTAGCATTTATGTTATACCTCCTTACTTTTGACTTTATTTGTTTTAGCTACAAGCCATTAAAAAGTTATCTGCAGCCCAATCCTAGACAGGTTTACTCAGTCCATTGAGCTTAATGGGATTTCCTCCCATTTAGTTAACCATTTGGTTAAATCAGTTAGGCAGTTGTACTTCAGTGATAGGGCACCTGCTTTGTATGCATAAGGTCCCAGGTTCAATCTCTGGCATGTCCAGGTATGACTGGGAAAGGTCCTTATATCTTGGAGAGCTGAGCTGCTGTCAAAAATGTAAACAATGCAGAGCTCGAGACATCCATGTCTGACATTACAAAACAGCCCTCAGTTGGGGCTGTTGAACTCTGAGGTCCCCCCCCCACCCCGCCACAGCATCAACCTTCAAGCCCTTTTAGATTGAGCCAGCCTATAGCAGTTTACAAGCAGTCAGCCCCAGGGCTCCTTGCTTTTTCTGGCAGAAAATTGTGCCACTTTAAAAAAAAACAACTATTCAAGAAACATTATAACTGAGCTGGGTTTAAAAAATATCTCACTTATCAGTTGTGGTTAACATCTTATCAAACTATTTCAAAGTTATGTGTGCTCAGCTTCCTTTTTATCAGACTTTGGGAACATGACTCAGTTTGACTTGGAGACAAAAAGAACCCCTAAGCTGCCTTGCCCTTTGACCTTATTGCCCTAGACTGGTACTCTGAGATATAAGGCACATACCAGGTTGTTTACTTAGAGAAACGGTGCAGTTCAATGACTTGGGTACAAACTAAACAAGAGGGGAAATGTTCCCCCCCCCATCTTGTTGCTAATAGGATCTTTGGGAAGGGTTCATTTATGGCAATGAAAATGTTTAAAACCTTTCCTGCTAGCACGTGCCCTTAATAAAAAAAAAAATCTTTCTCCTACAATTGTATTTAACAAAAGAAAAAGATATCAGAAGAACTTGGGGTATGAGAATGCTCTAACGGAGGGTGCCGAAACCCTCGCCCACAGGCTAATATGGCCCACCATGAGACTTCATGTGGCCTGTGGCTAAGTTCCTCTATGGGGGTCCATAAGCAAACCATGTAATCCTCTGGAGTTGAAGGGAATTCTGCTGTCTGTATCACTCCGTGAAGTGAATATGAACTGGTTTGAAGATCACTTCCTGTCTCTGTAGTTAGAAACTGTTTATGAATGAAAAGATTTTCATTCATTCATTCATTCATTCATTCATTCATTCATTCATATAGATTATGACACTGATATATTCATTTAAGTAAATTTATTCAAATTTGAAATGTGAATTAATTCTTTTTCCCTGTTCCCCCAACACAATGTCAGAGAGATTACGTAGACTTCCTCCCAAAAAGTTTTGACACTCATGCTCTAAAACAGTGTTTCTCTGATTGTGGGTCAGGATCAGCCAGGGAGGGGAAGCAACCGGGAAAGCTGATAGCTGACAAGGAAAATGTATTGAGCCCTATGGAAAGTGAAACAGAGCTGCATTTTTTTGTTTACTAGAGAGTAGATGAATGTTTCTCTGCTCTTCACAAAGACAAGGCAAAAGGGAACGCTAGGCCACCAGAATGGTCCCAATGTAAATGGAGCTCAACCAGTGCTCCAGAAGGCAGTGTCCTCCATAGTAAAAAGGAGTAAATCAAGAGTCTTGACCAGCTGGTAAAGTGAAATTGTTGTTTAGTTTCGTAAAATAAATAAATAAATAAAGCTAGGTAGATCCCAACACATTGTTTTAAAAGTGAGACCCAGAGCTAAAAAGTTTGGAAACCACAGCTCTTCCGTAATGCACGTTTAGTACCCTGCCAGCTAGATTTAACATTGACCTGAATCTTGGAACCTATGTATGTGAATTTACTCTTATATAAACCCCAAAGGTGTTCATTGGGGCTCACTACCAGGTATGTATGTTTTACTGTCTTTTTTAAAAAATCGAACAGTATTTATATGCCACTTTTCAACATAATGTTTATTGCTTATTATATGACATAGAGTAACCATTCCACTCTATCCTTTTCTCTCTGCCCCACCCACAACATGCCACAGATAAAAATAAGTACACCTTGTCTTTGTAATTTTTGTTCTAATGCCAACAATTAAAACCTGAGGGCTTCTTCCTCAAATGAAGAACATGGGAAGCTGCTAAATACTGAGTCAGAGCATCGGGCTTCATACCATCTGCTATACAGATTGGTTCAGCTCTCCCAGTTCTCAGTATGGGGGGTGTCTTTCCTGAATCTAGCCCTGGGAAAACAGTTATTCTATTATTGACTGAATTATGGCATCTTCCCTGTCAATCATAACACCTGGTTGAAGACTCTTTCTACAATATGTTGACATACACTTCAACCAGTGGTGGGCACCAGCAGGTTCGCACCTACTCTATAGAACCGGTTCTTAACAAGAGATAGTACATATAAAGTTTAAAAATAGCCATTTAAAAGTGGCTGCCAGATGGACAGAGAACCGGTTCTTAATTTCTTTGAAGCCCATCACTGACTTCAACTATTCCTATGTTCCAGGAAAAGCTTTCTAATCATTTTAAGAAAGCTTTCTAATCATCTAAGAATAAATCATATTGTTTTGTTTCTGATTTTACTTCTTGAGGACGTGGTTTTACATATATGTGCATATCTGCACATGGAATTAGCATTCATGTTAAATGTATCCCAAACAGTCCAGAGCCTACCATTTTGCACACTGCATCTGCTGAGGATTGTTTTGAACTCCTGATTACAGGACATTGTAGGACAATGGTGTTTTCCTAGCATATCTTTAAGCAAAAGAACAATTGCTTCCTTCATTTTACGTCCACAGATGACAGACTATTGTAGTCAACAAACACAGAATATCATGGAGAGAATAGACTGGGAGTGGACAAAGTTCAGGCTTCCAAGATCTTTGAGTTTCTTTTTTTCTAAAACCCCACACATGTACAATGAGGAACCTGGATATGGGCTCACCCCTAATACGTTGGTTCCCAGTTCCAGGACTGAATTTTCTGTCCAGTCACACAAAGATCCTTGCCTGGTACCACTTCAAGCTCTCTCTGTCAGCAGTCCAATCATGGGAGGAAAGCCTTTATATTGTTGCCATTGTTAAGTTTATTGGTTTGTTTTATTTTTTAAGTTTATCCATCAAAGCATGTTTTGAGCCAGAGGCATATAAAAAAACTTATAAAACTACCCATAAAATGATAGCACACAAGGAAAATCATATTAGCCTCTGGAAATGATGGCAGGGCCAAGTTGATTAGGTCCTTCAGCCAAGGCAAATGCCTTTGTGGAGTCATCCCAGCCACGTTGGCATCATTTTTAAAAATCAATCTACAAGGCAGTAAACTATCTGTTGCCATTTTTAGTCATGCCCTCTGGACCCAAGTAGATTGCACTTGTTTTCCCAAAACTCATGCTAGGATCCTGGGTTTTCCCCCTGCAATCCCTTCCCTCCACTCAGCTGGGTAGAGAGATGGCAGGCCCACCCTGAGCCTTCCCCACACCAAGGGGAGCTCTCTACGGCACCAAGAATTTCAACAATGCCCTTTAGCTCCCCGAAAAACAAGTGTTTTCTGTGGTTTGGAAGCAGGCCAGGCTGTTTTTTTACTGCAGAGAAAGGGGGAACATCTTTCCACCATATTGCCCTGGGCTGTTTCACTTTCAGGACATCATCTCTGATCCTGGATTAGCCTGGGTGTTGAAGGTGGTGTTGGAGAGACTGGGTCTGAGTCACTCCAGTGAAAGTCAGTGGCAGGAGATTCATGACAGTGGAAAGGAAGGACTCTAACACGCCACATGATTCATTTATGACATTCGCTACCTGATGATATGTTGATACAATGAACTTAGCTGGCTTTAAAAAGGGATTATATAAATTTGTGGAAGATCAGTCTATCAAAGACTATTAGTCATGGGAGTAACAATACAACATAGCATTTGTGTAACGTTTTGAATGTTCTGAACATTTCACATGTGTTTTCTCTTGCATAACCCTTCCAGGCACACTGTATGTTAAGTATTATTGTTCCCTTGTTTCAAATGGGGGGTCTGAGAGGGAATAACTTTCCTAATGCCAGCCAGTGAGTTCATGAGGCAAGATCTGCACTAGTAGCGTTTATGGCCATGATGCTACATTAGCTCTCACAGACTGCAATCCTAAAGACACTTTCCTAGGAGTAAGACCCATTTAACACAATGGGGCTTACTATTGAATAGACATGGTTAGGATTGTGCTCACTGGCAAACATACAGGTACAACTAAATGCTAGTTTCTGAGTATGGAATTGCCTTCATGCCCTGGGTTTGTGAGTGTTTCTAAGCATCTGGGTAGCCACTATAATGAAGCTCTATAACTGTTCTTAAGGAAGGGAAATATAATCTGAACTGGAAGCCCTGCTCCATAGTCATAAGAATTTAAGAACATAAGAAGAGCCTCCACTGAATCAGGCCAAAGGCCCATATAGTCCAACATCCGTATCTCACAGTGGCCCACCAGATGCCTCAAGGAGCACATAAGACAGCTGCATGTAGGTGTCCTTCCCTGCATCTGGTATTTGGAGGTTGCCCACATCTACACCTATCTCTATACACGCACACACACACACACACACACACACGTGCACACACACACAAACCCATTATGACTTCTAACCTAGTTCTTTCCTCTAGGAATTTGTCCAATCCCTTCTTAAAGGCATTGGGGATAGATGCCATCACCACATCCTGTGGCAGGGATTTCCAGAGACCAACTATACACTGGGTAAAGAAATATTTTATTTTGTCTGTCCTGTCCCTCTCAACATTCCATTTTGGTGGATGTCCCCAAGTTCTGGTGTTATGTGAGAGAGAAAAGAGCATCTCTATCCATACCTTGCAAAAAAATTTATGTCTCAGTTATGTCTCCCCTCAAGCGCCTCTTTTCTGTACTGAAGAGCCCCAAACACAGGAGCCTTTCCTCATATGGGGGTGTCCCAGGCCATCAATCATTTTGGTCGCTAACCTTCATTTCCTCTATATCCTTTTTGAGATGTGGTGACTATAACTGGACACAGTACTATAAATGTGGCCTCACCATTGATTTGTACAATGGCATTATAATTGCCATTTTATTCTCAGTCCCTTTTCTAATGACCTCAAGCATGGAATTAACTTTCTCTACTACTGCCACACATTGGAGTGACAATTTCATTAAGCTATCTACTGGCAACCCTAGATCTCTCTCCTCCTCTGTCACAGATAGCTCAGAGCTATCAAGCAATTCCTGGTTAGATTTCCCAAGTTAGAATTCCAGTCTCAATCAATACCCGGTTAGATTTCTTTGACTAAACTGGTTTCAGGTTATGACCTCTGTGCCCAGTTATATTTCTGCTTTGAACTCTCAACTCCAGTTCCAGTTTGAACTCTCTCTGCTCCAGTTCCAAGTGTGTTAAGGCTGGTTCTGTAGTTACTCAGAGATGAAAGGAAAATCACTTTACGCATGTTCAGGAATGTTCCATGATGACAGCTCATATTCCAAGTCTGAGCACTGACACCAAAGACGGCTTGTGGCAGGTTTAAGAGCTGGTGTGAGTTCCACCTCAGATTAAGTTTGCAAGTCACACACCCTTCATCATAATGTGGGGAAGATGCTCTGCACATGCTCCAGCAGCTTCTTCTTAGTTTGTAGTTTGCATGCTCAGAGACAAATTATGGGGCAGCTGCTCCGAAGTGCTGCTAACCAAGATAGCGGCTTGGCTGGGCTCCTCTTGGCAACTCAACAGTTGACTTAGCCTGGGCCAGTCGCCAGTCCCAGGTTAGCCGAAACCACCATCACTCCTGGAACAGGTGAAAGGAGAAGGTGGGGGGAAGGAGGGCGGGGAGAGACACCGTCAACAGCTCCCTTTCTAGGTCGTGCGCCTAACCAGTGCCCATGTTCCAGTTTAGCAGGCAGATAAGATCATGTTGCTATGGGAGACAGACTGGGCCGGAGAACAAAGGCAGGCAGTGAAGAGAGGGACAAGGAGGCCTCGGCAGCCTCACCTGGGAGAGATCAAGTGTCCTACCACCTTCTTCCCCCCCCCCCCACACCACCACCCACAGTCTCACAGGTCTGCGCCATCTGGCGACTCCCACAGAGGAATGGCATATTGTACTCTCCAAACTCTTGCCCTCTTTTGTTTTGAAAAATTTCCACACCTCAGACTAAGTGCTTCCTCTAAGCATGTGCAGAGTGCCTCTTATCTAAATGCAACAAAGAGTGTTGGGGGAGAGGCACAAAATATTTTTGGAGCATGCAAAAAACTGCCTGGACAGTCTTAGCACATAATGCAAACATGTACATTTTCAACCATTATGCTGTGGCACCATTTTTTATACCACCGTTACTCCAAAGAGCTCAGGATGTTGTTCTGTTTTTATTCTCTCTGCAATCTTGTCACAAAGAAGTACAGTGTTATTAATATTAATATATATCTCCCTCGATCTTGAGATGGGCAGGGACCAAACGTGATTGGTTACAATCATTACTGAGGGAAATGCACTCTAAACATGCTCACAGACAATGTCTTTTATTTTATTTCTTTACATTTTCACAGACAATGTCTTTTATATTTTTGGTGCTCAGGACAGCTTTGGTGCTCAGGACACCTCTTCTCCTTATTCCCTGAAGCATAGAGTTGCCATATATCCTGGAAAAAGGGTCAGTCATGGTTTGGGGGGATAGTGTTCACATATTGGCAAGTTAAATTCCAGTTTTGTGGAAGAGAATTATAGCAACCCTACTGAAGCACTCTAAAAATTATATAAAATATTGTCAAATAAAAAATTAATATTTATTTATTTGAGAGATTTATTAATTGTTTTATTCAAAAGATTTATACCCAACATTTCCCCTCCCAGAGCAAGAGGCTAAAGGCAGCTTACAATTACAGACTTTAAACTTTAAACAAACTTTAAGCAAATGCACACATACCACAATATATAGAATAGTAAATACAAGAAAAGGGCATACAGAGATACAGAATGCAGACAGATGTCACATCACACACAGACATGGACACACATGGACACAGAAAACTAAACAAACTTTTTTTGTTAAGGAGCCATGAAGAAGAGATACAGTAGTTATTAGTTCTACCCATAAGGAATTCCATAATTGTGCAATTATAGCAAAGACTTGTCCCTGTACTGCTTTCCTTCTAACTGCTGATAAAGGGATAAATTGGGATTTCACAGTGATCGAGCACTTTGTACATGCTCAAAGGACTATATCTTGCTTGACCGGGGTACTCAGGCATTTCAGTCTGGGATCCCATTTCAAACTTTAAAACCTGTTCTGGACCCCCTGTCAAACTTACCAGGATGTGACATCACTGTGATGCTAGAGCTCCTCCATGTTTACTTGGAAATAAGTCCCATTGTGTTCAATGAGACTTACTCCCAGGAAAGTTCAGTGCCAGATTCCAAGATGGTGGATACCACTCTCTCATGACAATATGGGGGGGGGGGGTCCCAAAGCCCACTTTGAATACCACTGGCCATTATTTTGTGTGTTACTTTCTAGCTTGAGCCCTGGTGCTGAAAACAGATTAAGGGTCAGAGCCCTACTAGATCCTGATTCATATTATTCCCAGTCTACACCATAGCTGGCCTGCAATGCACAAATACAAACCTGCCAGGTGAGAGAAAGACCTGGAAAGGGGGAGAGGGAAATAAGGATTTCTACATAATTGGAGACACAAGGGAGCTTAGGAGGGACTTCCCACAATCTTCCTAAAGAGGAGAATGTTCAAAGGAGATGCTAATTGCTGCGGAGTATGGCCTGGGCTGGAAGCCAAAATCATAAGGAGCTGCCAGGAGGGCAGGGAGGCCCCTTTGCCAGTTGCAACTGAAGGGCAGAAACAGGTCTAGCAAATGGAGATAGCTGAATGCTGCCCCTCACTGGCCAATCTTCCGTTTCCAAGAAGTGTTGCTTACTTTCCCACTAGCCTGAACAAGAGCGGGGACAACATGGAAACATTGGAATGCTTCAGTGCAGCAGTGATGTAGCCTGGATCCCCCCATAAAAATGATCAAATGAAGGGGTTTCCATCCTGGAGAAAACAGTGGGTGCATGGGCACAACCCTTGACATGCCTCATTCTCCTCTTCCAATATTTATTTGTCTAGTTTTTCTTCCCACCCTAATTATTTTTTCCTCCATTTTCATTTATCTGTTGCTTCTTCAAATCCTCAAGTCAGCTTACAGTCTGTGGGACGATTCAAAACCAGTGATAATACTGCAATATCAAACAGAAAGATTGTGTTGCCCACCTTCTATAAAAGGATATAGCTTTGGGCCAAGAACAGAAGAAGCACTGTTTTCCTCTTAAATGTATCAAGGGCCAGACCTTTCCGTTAAAAGAAGCCAGCATGGTGACCTTACCCATAACAAAAAAAGAAAAAAAGCCCCCACCGTATGTAGGACACCCAATAAAAACGTAGGATATGATAAAATAAAAGCTAAAAACACAAAAATATTGCTTTCATGTGCTTGATTTAAATACTATATGACTTATCTATATATATAAAAGAGAAAAGTCACTGACTGACTGACTCACTGACTCACTCATCACCACCCTGCCAAAACTGCTGGGCCTAGAAGCGTGAAATTCGGGCTGGGTGTTCCTTCCGTGACGGAGGGGTGCACTAAGAACTTCCAACCGGAAGGGGGTGAAAAGGGGCGCAATGCGTTTTCCTCCCTATACTTTGCATTGAGAATTGCTGACTCAGCAACATTCTGCCCCAACTGCTGGGCCTGAAGCATGGAATTCTGGGAGTTCCTTCTGTCACCTGAACACCCACCAAGAACCATCTGGAGAAATTTAACCCTTCAGGGGCTGAAAAGGGGGCAACGTGTTTCTCTCCTATGCTTAACATGGGAGACTGAACAACATCCAGCCAGTATGGTGCTCTGACCCTGGTGAACTGGGGGATGTTTTTTGGAGGAAGAGGTTGCACTGGCGAGGATGCTGCGCATGGGGGGAAGTTGCGCATGTTGGAAAGTTGCGCATGGGAGGATGATGCTCATGGGGGGAAGTTGTGCATGGGGAAGTTGTGCATTGAGGAAGTTTCGCATGGGGGACTGATGCACATGGGGAAAGTTGCGCATGGGAGGAAAGTTGCACATGGGGGAAGTTGCACAAGGGGGGAAGTTGCGCATGGGGGAAGTTGCGCATTGGCGGATGATGCGCATGGGGAAAGTTGCACATGGGGGAAGTTGCGCATGGGGGAAAGTTGCGCATGGGGGTTGATGCGCATGGGGGTAAGTTGCGCATGGGGGAAATTTGAGCATGGGGAAGTTGCGCATGGGGGAAGTTGCGCATCGGCGGATGATTCGCATGGGGGAAAGTTGCGCATGGGGGGAAGTTGCGCATCGGCGGGTGATGCGCATCGGCGGATGATGCGCATGGGGAAAGTTGCGCATGGGGGGATGATGTGCATGGGGGAAGTTGCACATGGCTGGAAGTTGCGCAGGGGGGGAAGTTGCACATGGGGGGATGATGTGCATGGGGGATGATGCGCATGGGTGAAAGTTGCGCATGGGGGAAAGTTGCGCATGGAGGAAAGTTGTGCATGGGGAAGTTGCACGTGGGGGAAGTTGCGCATGGGGGAAGTTGCGCATTGATGGATGATGCGCATGGGGAAAGTTGCGCATGAGGGGATGATGTGCATGGGGGAAGTTGCGCATGGGTGGAAGTTGCACATGGGGAAAGTTGCGCATGGGGGAAGTTGCACATGGGGGAAAGTTTCGCATGGGGTTAAGTTGCGCATCGGCGGATGATGCGCATGGGGAAAGTTGCGCATGGGGAAAAATTACACATGGGTGGAAGTTGCGCATGGGGGAATGTTGTGCATGGGGGTTGATGCGCATAGGGAAAGTGGCGCATGGGGAAAAGTTGCGCATTGGCGGATGATGTGCATGGGGGAAAGTTGTGCATGAGGGGACGTTGTGCATGGAGGGATGATGCGCATGGAGGGATGATGCGCATGGGGGAAGTGGCACATGGGGTGTTTCTGTGCCATGAGGGGATGGCATAGGGGAAAATGTTACACCCGCAACGCGGGTACGCTTTTCGCTAGTTAAATTTAAAACTATAATTTAAAACTCGTATAATTTTTTACATTTAATTTTTTAATTACAAGAAGGATACAAGCTGCCCACTTACAAGGAAAAGGAGAACATTGAAGATTTTGTCTAGGACACAAGGCTAAAATCCGGAACATGTCCTGGAAAAACAGAACATCACATTCTCCAGATTCTTGAACTGTTTAAGAATAAGATCACCTTTTTGATATCTATCCATACAACAGGATGACATTGCTGGAGGATAGCATCCTTGCTCTGTCTAATCATTTTCTCAATCTTTTATTCTCAACAATTATTGTTGTATCAATTATAATTGTTGTTTCTCTGACATTTTTCAAAGTGCCTCTGCTGCTGCCCCAAGTTTCTAGTTTGACTGTGGGTGGCGCAAGCGGTTAAGACACTGTGCCTGTAAACCAGCAGGCCAGGGTTCGAGACCCGGGTCGGTCTCACAAGACAGGGTGAGCTCCTGTCCTTAGCCCAGCTCTGCGACGCAGCTGGATCCAGTCGTATCGGCTCTGCCTTTCCACTGGACTAATTCAATGGTGTGGAGAGGGGGGTTTGCTGCTTGGGTAACAGCCTATCCTCCATAATAATCCAACCCAGGCTTTTGTGCTTCGCATGCAGCGTGTGCAGCGCCAAGCACGATACCATAGTCTTCCAAGACGGAGGAGGCCTGCTTAAGCTGTCGCAAAACTTCTTGGGACAAAAAATTGATGGCCCCCTATAAGTTTTGGCAGAAAACTTTGAGTTTGCAGGGACAGGGAGGGTGGTGGAAGGAATCAGAGCCAGGCACTCAGGCAGGGGAACTTGGGTAGGGAAGCCAATGAACACTTGGGATGGAGTAAGATGGGTTAAGAAGGTATCTGGCAATCCATCAGCAACTGACCGCTGTAGTGGGAAACAAGGAATGACTTCAGACATATTCTGAAGTACTTGCCAAGATGAGCTCATGTCCTATTTCACCCTCACCTCAAGGCAGGAACTGTGGTCCAGAGAGGGTAAGAATGTTCCCATATAGTTCCACAGGATCCAATGTTGGACAAATGAAAATAGGGACATACTTGTGATACATCAATTAACACATCATAGATCAATTCTCCAGCCAATCCACAAGGCATGCTGCTGAAGTTTTTCCATCACCTGCAGGATGCTGTATTCATTTACTGTGCAGTCTCCTCGTCTTCCACCAATTTAAAAGCCAAGAGGCTGTTTGCCCTTTTTTGGTAAATGTATAGTAAAAAATTATATTATTTCATAACATATTTTTAAATCCCACACTTCTTCCAAGAAATTTAGGGTTCCTCTTCTGCCTTTTATTCTCATTTAATTAGGCTCCCTGTAAGGTAGGTTTGGTTAAGAGATCATAATTGGCCCGAGTTCACCTAGTCAGCAACATAACTGTGTACAGATTATTTAAACCCAGGTCTCCCTTGTTCTAATTTAACAAGCCCCACTCCTCACTATGTCACACTGGCCCCCAGAGTTCAGAATGGTTATATGGCACATCCATGTGTAGAGAGTATTTCCAAAGAATGAGAGGATTGTCCATTGTCCCAAATGGCTTACAATATGTCTTTCAACACAGGAAATGAAGGCAGGGGTAAGCAGCGAGGAAGAATATGTAAATATTTCTGTTACTCTTTTTAGTAGTGCATACCTTTATACATCTACAGAGAAGGTAGTCGTGCTGAGTTTAATGGAAGGTACTGTCAGGATTTCAGTTTTCAGTATTCCAGATATATAGGACTCCAGCTTATGGCTTAGTTACAAGAGATGTAGAAGCCGTAGATACTGATGACAAAAGAAGTTGAGTTTAAAAACTGGCAACTGGATTTTGTATTGGTTTTAAAAGCTGCTTTTTCTTTCATATTGTTTATATGTGATAAAAAGGTAACGGTGTCCCACACAGGTTGCCGTGTTAGTCATGACTGACTCTAGGGAACTGTGATCGTCCTCCTTTCTAGTGCTGTTAAGCTAGCATTTTCCGAATATGCCTCTGTGAACATGTGACCTGTATGCGCATGGAACGCTGTTACCTTCCCACTGAGGTGGTACCTATTTATCTACTTGCATTTGCATGCTTTTAAACTGCCAGGTTGGCAGGAGTTGGTCTAAGGACAGGAGCTCGTCTTGCAGTACTCGGGTCTCAAACTGATGACCTGTGTGATTAATAAAGTCCACTAATACAGTAGTTATATCACTGAAAGCTATCTCTTATACATTTATAAAATGGTGGTATGGGCTTTTGATCTGGTTAGTAGGGACAGCCTCTTTAAAATCCTCCCCAAGATTGGATGCCCACCTCATCATCCTCTGGTCCTTTCACGAGGAAATGAAGGGCAGTGTAGTTTTTGATGGCTTAATATCAGATTTCATTCAAAGTGGATGCCAATGATGGTGTAGAATGGTGGTGTATATCTACTAAATAAAATCAATCATTTATCTAGGGTTGGTCATTGGTATGCTACAGAAATGAAGATAGTACAACGCTGTGGTGTAGCTAGAAGGGATGCAAAGCACTAAGTTTTGCAGGGAGCCTCACTGTGGTATGCAAATAGTCCCCGCTCTAAAGGGGAAAGGAAGGGTCAATTTGCATGTCATGGTGAAGCCAAGCTTTGTGCAAACTATACCAGTTGTTGTATTCCATGCTCCTTGTAGCATACTCCTCGTAGGCTCCTTGTATTCCATGCTCCTTGTATACTCCTTGTATTCCATACTCCTTGTATTCCATGCTCCTTGTAGCATAAAAACTGAAACTGCAATTGTAGATAGAAACAGGGCTACAAATGAAGTGGATGCATTTCATATCTGAGACTCAGCCACGCACATCAACAGTGCAGGCTTGCTCTCTAGTGGTGGACTATGGCAATGTCAACTCAATCTGTTTCAATTAGAAGGCCAAGGCAAGTCCATGGAGAAACTTCGCTGTGATACCCACACCAACAAATTTATTGTGACACATAGCTTGTAAACCAAATACAGAAAATAAGTTTGAAATGCATTTGCAAGTTTGAAATTAGTTTTCTGCTACCCATGATAAGTGTCTGAACTGATGGATCCATCATTACCGCCATTGCTTGAACTTGAGAGGTCACTGAGTAGGGATGACCAACTTTTCCACTTTAGGACTCTTGGACCCTTAACAACTGTGTAGAGAAGAGAACATGTCAGGTGCAGCCTGACATGTCTGCAGTGCTGAACAAGCAGAATATGACAGCAGATCAGCCACACCAAGCCAATCTATTTAGTAGTGAAGTAGTTGTTTCTGCACATTTTTTTCAAATTGTGAAAATGTGCTTCTGTCACTAGGAGTTACTCTTGCAGTTGTAGTTTGGTGCTTAACTCATGTCCGATTCTCCATGACCCCATGGACTGCGTCACACCAGGCCCTCTTATCCTCCACCAGCTTCCGAAGTCCATCCAAATTCATGTTCATTGCCTCTGTGACACTATCTAATCACCTCTTTCTCTGCTGTCTCTTTCTCCTTTTATCTTCAGTTTTCCCCAGCAATCAGGCTCTTTTCTAAGGCGTCCTCCCTTCTCATGATGTGGCCAAAATATTTGAGCTTTTGCTTCAGTATCTGTCCTTCAGTGAACAGTCAGGGCTGATTTCCTGGCGGATGGACTTATTTTTCCAAGGGACTCTCAAGAGTCTTCTCCAGCACCATAACTGAGTGCTCAGTCTAGCTCTCACAGCCATACATTGCCACAGGGAAAATGACAGCTTTAACTAGATGGGTCTTTGTCAGCAAAGTGATGTCCATAGTTCTTCACGCACTCTATCGAATCTAAACCCTTAAATCTGTTTGCCACTTCCATTGCATATTCAGATGGGATGTGATTTAGGTCATACTTGAATAGCCTAATGGTTTTCCCTACTTTTTTCAGTTTGAGCCTACATTTTGCAATTAAGAAGCTTACAAGGAGCACCACAGTCAGCTCCAGATCTTGTTTTTACTGACTGTATAGAGTTTCTCCATCTTTGGCTACAGAAAACATAATCAGATTTTGGTGTAGACTGTAGACCATCTGATGATGTCCAAGCAAAGAGCTGCCACTTGTGTTGTTGGAAAAGTGTGTTTGCTATGACCAGTGTGTTCTCTTGACAGAACTCTATGAGCCTTTGCCCTGCTTCATTGTGCACCCCAAGGCCAAACTTGCCTGTTATTCATTCTTCTTCTTGACTTCCTACTTTAGCGCAGTGGTCCTCAGCCTTTTTGGCCCCAGGGACTGGTTTTAGGGAAAAAACTTTTTCCAGGAACCAGCCCAGGTTGGGGGGAGAGTTCTGCCTCTGGTGACTTGTAGGGAGGGCTTCCCCACCTCCAGCTGTAAATCCCATTTGAAAATAGATAGAGTTATTGCTAGGTAACTGTGGATAGGATTGCAGGTGAAAGCCCAATGTCTCAACGCATATCTACTCAGAGCAGGGATTTTCAGCCTTTTTGAATGCAGGATGCACTGAAAATGCACAAAGCCATCCCAGTCACTCTTGAGAGTAAGCCTCATTATAATGGGACTTATTTCTGAGTAGACAGGCATAGGATTGGGCTCTGAGGCAGCAGTTTGTTGCAGCATGTTGGTGCATTTCAAATGGCCTGTGGGTGTGCCTCAGGAGTCTGGAGTTTATTAATCAGGCCATTGGGGGATGAAAGTGGACAGTTTCAGGGTCTTGTCAGTGTGGGGGGGGGAGGATGAAAACGGTGAAAAATAGGTGCTTTGTGGTCTTGATATTGAGGGGGAAAGGGGGCAGTAATGGGCAATCACAGCTGGAGGCCATCTTAGAATACACCTTGAGCTGCACCTAGAGGGTCTTCTAACTCCGTTTCCCCCTCAGCATCAGTCCTGGTTCAAATCCTTTTACCTCCGGTTGCTATTCCCCATGGGAGGGGGGATGGGACAGGACAGACTTACAGGTACACTGTAACTTGCCTACCTGCCTGTTCTGCACTCAAAGGTGATATTTGCTCCTCCTTTGGGTTTGCTCCTCCTCTGTGTAAACAGCATAAGTGCCCTCTACAATTCTCTTCAAATTCTCATGTATAAAGTTTGCATAAAAAGCCTCTCAGGCACAGGGACACACACACACACACACACACACACACACACACACAGAGAGAGAGAGAGAGAGTTCCAGCAATAATACATCCTGATCTTTATTTTTACCATCAGTTTTTATCCATTTTCATTTTGGGATTTTTATCCATTTAGATCTTTTATTATTTTGGATAATTTTCCTTTCTTTTAACATGCAGTTCTCTTGCATTCTCATTCCAAGAACGAAACAAAGATCAAGGCAGGACATCAAAGAAGAGAATAAATATATATATATATTTCACACCCACTTATGTCTCACTGCATTCCCTCCCCCAGAAAAACACTGTTCCCCTGCCTCCCCCCACAAAACATGACTGAAGCCCAAGTGAAAGCAACCCTGGGGAGACAGACAGTAAGTACTGTAGTCCTACTACAAAGGGAAAGCGCAAATCCAGGGGGTGGCAAAAGGTGGCAATAAAACTGACCACTCCCAGGATCATGGAATCAGACATTACCCAAACTAAACATTCACACAAGAGCATCATGCAATGCTCTGGAGTTTAACTTGGACAGAGGCCAAAATCTATAGACACAAGAGAGATTCTTGTGGGCAGAATATAAAAAGTGGGGACTGTGGTGTGGGCCTCACTGGGAGATCTGCCTGAAACAATTCCTCTTTTCTGATCTGTCTTCCTGGTAATCCACTTTCCCTAGACTGGCCCCCTATTTTTCCTCTCAAAAACACCTTTCTTGAAAAACAATTCTGCTATCCATCAAACAAAATTCCTTATATTATTCCTTAATGAGGAATAGAGGTATTTGAAAATTGTGTTACCTTATTTACCTTTCTCAGAAGCAAGCCCATTGTGTTCAGTTAGATTTAGAACATAATTCTAATCATGTCTAGTCAGAAGACCCATTGTGTTCAATGGGTCTTATTCCCAGGAAAGTGTGTGTAGGTTTGCAGGCTTAGGCTGTAACATACTGGAAACAAATGTTTCAAGGTATAGATTTTTAACAGTCTTACACCGGCGGATCTGAATCCAGATTTGGAGCACAGCATGAAAGAAAGGGAAGGTTAAGCCTTACTCTGCAAAATGTTTACTCCCCCCAAAATATATCACAGTCCTGAAGTTGCAGCAAACATTTGTGGAGAGAATATCAGTGCAAAATACACATAAAGAGCTTTTCTGTTTTTATCCTCCATTGAACCTCATCCTTCCCATATGGAATTTGGGAGATTACTCCATAGAATGAGGCAGGCTGGTGATAGCCCCATGGTCACTTATGATGCTAAGCAGTGATGTGAACAGTGCTATCTGAAGTTCTTGTGTAACATCCTACCCATGATACCATATGGACACTCTCAAGGTCCTAAAAGAGATACTCTCCCATGATATATTTGGCCTTGATGTATTTTTTCTTTCAGACCTACTGGTGGTTCTTCACTTGTAGAATTATGGGAAGTGTCATTCCCTTCTTTTTCCCCAGAACATTATATGAGGGTGGGGAGCCCAACTGGAAAGCACTTCATGCTTAACAAAAAGTAGTAAGATCAATCTAAGATGATGGGTGGGGGGTGGAAACTAGAGGAAAGCTGTGTAAATCAGGAAAAGGGGACACAGCCAGAAATGAGAGGGGGACTGGCTTGTTACCCCAGGGGGAGAGCTGATGATTAATCTGGATGCACATCTTGGCCAGGGAAGAAAGAGGCTAAGTGACCAGAGGGGATGGAGGAGGCTGGTAAGCAAACTCCCAGCCAGACCTTTCTTGCAAAGGGGTTGTAATGCTTTATTTTGATTTCCTTTTCAAAGTGGACTCCCCTCTAGCATTCCTAAAAGCCCAAGCAGATCAGATCCAGGAAAGCAAGTGCTGGGGGATTCAGACCGCAAAAGCCATGAAGAAGGCCAGCAGGATGTGTGTCGAGTTTTTGGCTGTACACATGCTACAGAATCAACCATGCCATGGCAGAGGGTTGGGGGCATGGCACCTACATGTCATGTGTGTGGATCTTCCACTCTTAGGAGGGCTGTTCCACTCCTCCTGTTAGACCGCAGTTGGAGAAAACCAGTGCTGAAATTATGGGGAGATAGGAGGGTCCTTAAGGACAATCATGGGCTCAGCCTCAATCCCTACAATCCAGAGTAACTACGGGAGCACGTAAGAGACATTAAGTGTACCCGTAGTTACTGCACTACCTAGTGAAAACCTATGGGAAATTCATATTGCAATCCAGAGCAAATTGTTCTTACACCGGAGCAAAGACTCCACGTAGTTACTCTGGATTGCACCCATAGTCATCAAACCACATCTCTCAGACAACCAAGCCAGGCCCATCAGTTAATTTCAGGTAACCACCTCAGATTGCTGGGGAATGCCCACCTTTAATCTACTCCCCATTCTTCCACCACTCCCAGAATTGGAAAAAGATGGAAGCTTCTGTCTGCCACACTTCTAATGAGCCAACTCTCTTTTCCAATCCAGATAGTGGAAGAAGCAAGGATTGGCAGTGGCAGCATTTGGCACACTGTCTCAGGTGCCAAGTGGTCTTGGGTCAGCCATGCACCTATCCTTCTAAAACAGTAGTCAAAGGGGCCATTACAAAAGCAAAAGCGGTTTGCTTCTTTCCCCACCCCTGGTTGTTCAGTCACTGGAAAAAAACAATACAAATTCAGAAGGGCCTGGGAGTGGCAGATCTTGCCCAGACTCTTGGAAACACACACGCACAAAGAATGGAGACTACTAATGAACTTCTTTTTTACAGCCAAGGATAGCCACAAATTTCCCAGCACCTGAGACCATGTGCCAAATGTTGCCACTCTATAACTGGTGGAAGAAATGTAGAGGAAAGGAGAGAATAAGACTTGGAGGTAGAGGAGCAAGAAGAGTAAGTGGTCAGATGGAGGTGGATACCCTCTGTCAAGCTGTGATCTAAGGCAACTACCTCAATGGACCTCCTGATAAACCGGGCTAGATTATGGTGTTGCTTGAACTCTTGTCCAAGTGCTCTGCAGAGCACCACCTGTGACTATTTTCTTTCCATTCACAGTGCTTTGGACCTCGCCCAGGACACCTTGTTTTCTTCCACTGCTCTCCAATTAAAAACTCATCCCTTACACATGAGCTCAATCACTTTGGTTGTTTTCTGACATGGGTCATTGCAGTGAAGCACTGAATCCGCTAATCACAGCAAGGAAAATTACTACAAACCAAGACACAACAACATACTGGAATAAGGAATTGCCCCAAACTGTTAACAGTCACCCCATTTAAAACTTGTGCATGGTTTCGCTTTTTCCTGCTGGGATTGCAAAAAGGGCCACTATAGGCACAGCACACAAATCTTTATCCGACAACAAGCCACAAACCATGTCAGGGCCAAACTACTTATTACATTAAGCTCATGGTCAGTGTTGAGACTGTATTCCTTTCCATGTAACGGCTGTATTGAGAACCCTGCAGCTCTGGTCCCATGCAGGAGGCTTTAATCTTTGCCCTGGCCCTAATTCAGATTAGGGCCTTGACAATCTCTGTTTGAAAGTGTTGAAAAACACTTTCATTGGCCCTCCGTAAATTTGGTTCAGGGCAGCAGCTATGCTAAAATCCCTACCACCAGTCCTGATTTATGGGATGGGGAAAACTGACCCTTCAGCTCTTTCAAAGAAATATTAAACCTGTCTACTAATGGCAAATTTAACATTAACATGTAGTATGTCTCTTAGTTATTATAGACCAATCTGTAAACCAGCTAACAGCAAAGATGTGATAAAAAGCTCATTCTTGACCTGTAGTACAGTGATCTCTGTAGCACACACACAACACGTACTTGGCCAAAACAGGAATGTGACAATTACGCAGAGGCCAGGGGTTGAAGCCTTCGCTATGAAAAAACCTGCTTAAGTGAGAATGTAAACTTTTTGGCTGGACAGTTGAGATACAAGTTATTCTGGGCCTGTTGAACTGTGTACAGACACAGTTTGCTTGATGCCATCATCTTCCTTTCCCCCCTGCGTGGTCTCCTGTCTGCCTGTTCTCCCTGGGGGAGTGAGGAATGTACTCCCACCTATCTTGCCAAGCTGTACAGGAGAGGTGACATCGATCTATCATGATCTTTCCAGCACTGGCAACCTGATATATGCTCTAATTGTTATGGAAAGAATTACCGTACACACCAAATATGAGCAGCCAAGTGACAAGTGAAACTCAACCTTTTTTTCTGTGCCATTTGGTCCCTGCCTTTGGATTACCTGCTTGATCAGGCTCCTACTGCTTCATCACTGGAATTTGTATTCTGCCCACACCCTCCAAGAAGGGGGAGCAGGCAGAGAAAGCAAAAGGGATGGGTCCAATATCACATTCCTGTGATTTTAAAAACATTTGTAATGGAGAAACATTCACCATCTTTCATGGAGGGTACAGGCACATTTGTATGAAGCTTCATCATCCTGATCAGGCCACTGATCAGCCACTGATATACTTTGCCCAGTGGTTCTCAAAGGCCCCGTTCCTTCTTCCTCTGCCATGAACCTACCAGGGGGCCTTCTGGTGAGCCTCACCAGTGCCTTCTGGTGAGGTACTGGATTGGGGTAGATTCTTTAACTAGATTTTCCAGCAGATGGTCTCCAGCACCTTTCCTCCAGTCCAACCTCATCCTGGCTCTTGAGCAAGACTCATGGAGAAAGGGTACCCCCAGGGCAGGGGTTTGAAGCTTGTCAAGAGCTGAGACCCATCTGAAACCCCAGTCTACCACACGGGACCCAACTTGGGATGCCCAGCAGGCAAGAACAATATACAAGTGCAAGATGGGGGTCCGTATTCTTCTACATGGTCGAGACAAATCATTGTGTTACTCTGTTGTTCTTTCCTTTCTTTCCAGGCCAGGTGGAAAGAGATGAGTAGTAAGGAAGACCATGGTAACCAAAGAAGCAAGACAAGGCCAGGGTGACCAGAGGCCTATACCAAAAAAAGAGGTCAAGGTCCCCCAAAATTCCTGACATCCAAGCAAAACTCCTGACATGTTAAAAAAAAGTAGAACACCCAAAAAATGTAGGACAAATGTACGACATGTTAAAATAAAAGCTTAAAAAGTGTAGGAAATTTATTAATTTCAACACTATACTGTATTACTTATTTTTAAAACTGAAATCTTCTTTGCAAAACCTGTTTCCACCAACCAAGGACAGCACATATAAATGACTGAAAACAGACATGACTCTCTCCCAGACATGCCAGTCTGTCCAAAAGCTGTTTTCATCAACAGAGTGACCATATGCCATAACCAAAAAAGTGGACAAGCCCTCCAAAATGTAGGACATCTAAGCAAAACGTAGGACATGACAAAATAAAATCTGAAAACACTCATATGATGAAAACACTCAAATGATGTTTTGTGGAATATTTGCTGAGCTCCAAGTGCACAGGATCAAGACCATTCTGGAAGCCTTGCACTCCCTGGAATGACCTTCCACACTAGCCAAGGCATGCTTGCTTACTTGTGAGTAAAAGTGGCTGTGCAGTCTCATTTTCAAAGGGGTTTAATGCAGTGGAGCTTGGAGGAGGGGTTTATTTGCTGGGTGCCAGGTAAGGGCTTCATTCATTTGATCAGGACCAGATTATTCTCAACCTGCCCCAAATATCAAAGGCAAGTTCACCTACTTGCAAATAAAGGCTATATAAGGCTCCTTTTCCGTTCCGATAGATTTCAGTTCCCATGCATTTATTGGGGAAACCTCTGGGGGTGATTTTGGAGCCTGCATTTATTGGATCAGGACCATTCTGGTGTCGCTGGATTTCTCTAAGCCTGGCATTTCTGGCAGACTATGGCACATTTACCTACTCATGAGTAAAGTCGCGATATGAGGCACTTTTGCTTTCCCATAGAGCTCAGAGTCAATGCATATATTTTTTAATTTTAGTCTTTTTTGCCATAACGTTTAGTAGGAAGGAGATAATTTAAACCTGATTTTTGCATTGGATTCTGCTCTTCAATACGAATCCAATGATGTATGATATGATGGGGTACTGCATACCATTGCTAAGTTCAAAAATGGAGCCAAAATGGAGGACAATGAAGCCCTTTTGGAGGACACCCAGACAGAAGGCTAAAAAAGAGGGCAAATCTGGGAATTTCCAGTCATATGATCACCCAAGATAGAAAAAGTACTTAAGGTGTGGGAGAGTAGCTGAATAACTCATTGAGTAGTTCAGGAACCCACTTGAACTATTACAAAGCCCAGGTCCCTGGTGATGAGATCTATTTTAGGATTGGCCACCAGTAACATTGCTGAGACCCATCTGAGGTTGAGCTGCAACCCACTTCTGGGTTCTGAACCACCTATTGAAAACCCATCAATGACAGACTGAGCACTGTTAACTAACCTCAGTCTGGCTATGTTCAGCTGACCTTTTGGACCCTCGTAGTCCTTACTTCCAGCGGACTGAGAAGTTTCTTGTTTGGTTCTCCAGTGAGCTACTTCCCTTGCCTGAGAACATTTGCAGCATGCCACACAAAACAAATTAAGAACAATTCCAGAGTTCTGGGGGTACAGAAATTGATCAAAAAGTAATGAAGGAGCTGTCTGAAAAGAGAAAAATGCGAGGAGGATACCACTGATTTAGCAATGGTTGCATGAAGAAGCTGGACCTTTCCTGATGTGGACTTCTTTAATGGAATTATGGCCATGGGGGCAGACTTTTATGGACCCAATAAAGCAGACTGAAGTGACACACGGAAACACCATTTCAATTCTTCTTCACATGGATTGAGGAGCAAGCGTGCTAAAGGCACTAGCTGTAGAAGCTGCAAGGCTTTACATGCCTGCTGTCAGAAACTCTGGGTGTGTGGGAACACTGCCTAAACTAAACAGATCTATATCTGGTCAGCGCTTGGATGGATGACTTCCTGAGAACTGCCTTGAAGTCTATGATGAGAGAAAAGTGGAATGTAAATATAATGCAGGAGATGTACATGAAATGCTTGGACTCTTCTGAAGTGTTGTGCCAAAGTACGCACAATTCTCACCTGTTGCTTTTCTTATTCACCTCTTCCCATGTGGGGATTCCAACTACAGAACATCAGAAAGGTTGTGTGGGTTGCCAACATGAACCAAGCCAGTGTGTGTATGGGGGATTGTACTCCGGAGGAGCAACAGCCAACTCCTTTCCCACACCCAGACGGAACTCGAGGACACATTTAGCAGTGCAAACACAAGTGTGTTTATTTGGACAATGGGTCTGGATTATTCTGTTGACCTAACATCACCTGGACTGCCTCTCCTGTTTTCCATCCTTCAGTTTCTGAAAGGTGCTTAATGTTTTGAGAGGTGCCAGAGAGCCAAGAAAATATTAGAGGGATTTACTGTACAGCTTTAGGAATGACCTAGCCCTGGTGATGTACTGAATGCCATAAAGGTAAAGATGTCCTTGTACTTCTAGTTGTGACCGACTATAGAATATGGTCTCAGCCCGATTTCTAAGCCGAAGAGCCAAAGCTGTCTGAAGATGTCTCTGTGATCATGTAGCCAACATGACTGTATACTGAAGCACATGAAATTCTGTTAACTTCCTACCAAAGTGGTACCTACTTATCTACTTGCATTTGCATGCTTTTGAACTGCTAGGTCGGCAGTAGCTGGGCTAAGGATGAGAGCTCACTCCGCATTGCAGTATTCGGGTCTCAAACCACTGACCCTCCAATCTTCAGGCACAGCACCTCAACCACTAAACCACTACAGCCCTATAATGTGGCCTGTATTCACATTTAAATGAGACTGCATGGAGCTAGCCTAACTGGATAGGTTGGCCTTTGGAAGTGTCTGAAAACTGCAGGCTTTGCTTCAGGCTGCAACAGTATTCACAAGTACTGTAGCCCTACCTGCACTGGTTATGTAGAGCTTCCCAATTCAGGGACAGCTTACCTTTGAATATCAAGTGCTCAGGATCAATCAACAAATCAACCACAAGTCCCTCAGTCTGCTTTCCATGGTGGCCTCCAAGAGCCTAAAAGCAGAAGGAAATTGCAACTCTTCCTTTTTGCTCTTGCTTCCCAATAGCTGGTCATCTGTGGTTCAGACCGTGGCATTTCCATTGAACCATTATGCTAATTGTGATCTGTCAGTGGCTGCCCTCCATGTTTATTCAATCCCGTCTTAACCAGTGGCCATCACCACGTCTTGGCAATATTTGAGAGCAAATTTGGTTTTACCTTCTGCAATAGGCACTAGTTCCCACTTCCCCTCTCAAGAATCCAGGCACTCACCTTCAGGGGCATCACTAGGGTTTGCGTCACCTCGTGCAGGAGGTCAGTGCGTCACCCCCATACATTGGTCACCCCCATACACCCCATACATTGTATGTCATCCCCATATATGAATGGTGGTCGTGATGATGTGCCGTTGGTTTTTTTAACCATACATTTTAATAGAATAAAGATATTCCAAAATGGTTTGTTTCTGCTGTAAATTACACATTCAGAGGTGTATAACATGATGGGATTATTTCTACAAACCATGATTTTAATCATTTAGTTCATGTGCTGCCACCCCCTTCAAGGGTGCCCTCTTTCTAATGCCCTAGTAACATCCCTGATTGGGACCATTTTGGAAGTCTTGACTCTCCTGGACTGACCTTCCACTCCAGCCAAGACATGCTTGCTTACTCACCAGTAAACACAGCTGTGCAGTTCACATCCATTTTCAATGAATTTCAGGGACCTACTTTTGGGATGATTTGTGGTGGATGCCTTGATTGGATCAGGACAATTCTGGTGTCTTTAGATTCCTCTCAGCCTGCCCTTTCCAAAGAACTATGGCACATTTGCCTACACACGAGTAAAGCTGCTATATGGGTCACTTTCACTTTCCATAGAATTCAATGCATATTTTAGTTTTTTGGCCATAACTTTTGATAAGAAGGTGCTTTTTCAAAACAGACTTTTGCATTGGTTTCAGCTCTTCAATATGAATCCAATGGTATATGACACGATGGGGTTTGAGGCACCATCACAAAGCTGCAATTTTTAGGTCCCGCAGTGCACATTACCTCCTTTGGGTGTGTCACACAGTGTGGACCGCACCACCCCAATGACACCACTGCCCATCTTTGCAGCAGCCATGCCACATTCTTTTCCTTTGCCCCTTGACCTTGTGTGCTTAACTGGCTACCTCATCCTGTCCTAGTCTGCTTTTTCTTGTTCAGACTCCCAAATATTACATCCTCCTGCTAGATTCCTTACATGCTATTTACTTTCCCACTGGCTGGCTGATAGGGCAGGAGGAAGGTGGCAATCCTTTCGGGGGCAAACAGGGTGAGCCCTGATGCCCACTCTTCAGGGTAAATCAGGAGCTCTTATGAAGCATTTTGCATTTTGCAAAATACAGATTGTCAGGTTGCAGAAGAAAGGAAGTAATCAAGGCCCGGACAAATGGTTTATAAGGGAGAATTTATGGTCTAATTCAGAGCATCTCAACATAGAAAAGCATGCTTCTGAGTGCTGCTTACCAAGCCAAGCCTCCCATAGTTTTTTGCATCATGTTCCTAGTCTCACTGCCACCCTACACCACCTCACTTACCACTAGTGGTACCCAAACCACTGGTTGAGTATAGCAGTGTTTCTCACTGGTCTCATGTTTTTCACTTCTCATGAGGCCAAGTGTGGCACAGCGGGTAGGCTCTTCACTCTCTGCCCATTTATGAGAGTCAGCATCACTGTACTTGGTGACACTGAACAGATGGTGAGAATAATGTCATTGCTTGGTGATAGAGCAGATTCAACCCACAGCAGTTGGTGGTGCATGATATACATTACTATCATGTTATGATATACATAACTTGATATAACATAATTGCCTCGGATGATAGACGGTCTGATTTACTGATTTACTAGTGCTGATTACAGAAATACCTCCATTCTTATAGCCTTTGGCTGCAATCCTAAAGACAGTTTCCTGGGAGTAAGACTCATTAAACACAATATGGCTTACTTTTGAGTAGACATGGTTAGGATTGTGCTCTTTGTGTGGTAAGAGCAAAGCAAACTTTTTGGAGCATATCCAGACAGAAATGCAATTTGCTGAGGACTCCCTGCAACCTAGATTGTCCATGACTTTCAAGTCCTGGCTTTCATTTGCTGTGACCTGGTCATATACCGTCCCAGAACACTTAGGAGTTCCAGATGAAATATGTATATATACCGAGAGGGTCAAATGGCCCTGCCTTCATTTCCTCTCTTTCAGAGTGCCATTCTGGGTACATTCAATCTTTGCTGTACCTTTCCATCCTTCTTGTTCCCCAGTGAGCTGGGTGGACTATAAATAGGATTTACTGGTGGTTCCTGGCACTTTTCAGACATGGAAAGTTCCCTTACAGAATGACCTCTCTTTCAAACTTTGTCCTGGAGACTCCCCAATCTTGAGTCAGGGGGCAGAGGTATTTTAAGCAAGACAAACTGCTGCAGCAGGGACAAAAACAGCAACTAAAGTGCTATTAAGAAAAATTGGTCTAAAAAAACAAGACGAGATTTCTATTTATCAAACAGGTGGTTCTGCCATAGTGAAATGTGCAAGGTCAAAGCGGATTCTCAAAGAGAATAGAAAGAGGTGAACTGTGGTTAAATATTATTAGAACAGAGGTGGAAATGAAAAACACCAGAAATTAACCAATAAATTAATAAACAAATAAAAATAAGATGTTTTTTCATGTCAGGGCTTAAGACTAATAAAGATTTGTGTATGACATCATCTTACAGACAAGGCACCATACATGGGATTCCCAGGTCATCGTTCATCCAGGCGCTGACTCAGTCCAGCTCTTGCTAGTTTAACTAGTACGCTGTTTCCTGTGCCTTCAGTTTCTACCCATGTCAATCATACTCAAGGCATTCACCCCAAGCTGCTCTGTAAAGTCTCAGCTGTGGCACTTTTCCCAAAGCCTGTTTGTGAGTAAACTATACTTTTTGGCCAGGACCTTAAACTCTAATTAAGCAGAAATGACCATTTCTTAAGGCACAAATAACATCATAGTGGTCCATTAGGGAGGAAAAATGCCAGTTTTCTGAGTCAGAAAACCCTTTTGGAGGTCTCAAATCTTTTCTTTAGAATGTACATTCAACCTAGATGGAAAAGCCCCAAAGTGTGCAAGTCATAATAGTCTGAATACAGGGCAGAATAAAAAAGGCTGCAATCCTAAAGACACTTTCCTGGGAGTAAGTCCCATTGAACATGGTGCTTACTTTTGAGTAGACATGGTTAGGATTGTGCTTTTGACAAAGGCTTTCTGTCAAAAGAAATACACTGGTACTGAATACTTTGAATTTGGTGAAGGAACCATACAGCCCTGAGGGAACCATACAGACCCCTTGGGAGAGAGTACTCCAAATCACTGGGGCTACAGCAGAAAAGGTCCTGCTTATTGTGAAGACCACTGGACTGTGGCTGGTGCAAGTGGTTAAGACACTGTGCCTGTTAACCAGAAGGCCAGGGTTCGAGACCCAGGTCCCCACAAGACAGGGTGAGCTCCTGTCCTTAGCCCAGTTCTTGACACAGCTGGAACCAATCATATCGGCTCTGCTGTTCCATTGGACTATTTCAGTGGCGTGGAGAGAGGGGATTTGCTGCTTGGGTAACAGCCTTTCCTCCATATTAATCTACCCAGGCCTTCATGCTTCGCATGCAGTGTCAAGCATGATACCACAGTCTTTCAAGACTGATGGATACCAAGTTTTCTGGTGTCCAGCTAAGATAAAATTAAAAGTAGAGTCTCACTTGGCTGATTTGAAATTCTGGAATGGCTTCTTTGGCCTAGATGCCATTTTATCATAAAATATGGTCTACATACCAACCACAAACACTAGTGTCCTTTCCATGTGAAAATAATGATCTGCAACTCCTTTATGGGCACTGCAGTACCACAATCCAGTACCAGCACTGCATTTGCGACAGCTACAAAGTGTGTTATGTTGGCTGAACATGTATTCTGCTGGTGAAATGCACCTGAACATTGGAGTAAAGTGGGAAGAATGTGCTCACTGTCCTCATGTATACTTTTTTTTAACCTAAAGACCTGTGTCTACTACAGAGCATTCCCAGACTGTGGCATCTGGACTTAGACATTCCAGTAGGGGGGAGAGGTTGTGTTTGTGCACCCACCCATTCGTTCATCGCCATTTTGCAATCTATGTTTTGCAGTGTAAAGCACCCCACTCTGTTGACAACCAGCCTCTCCACATAAAGACATACATCAAGACACTTTGGATCAAGTCCCCCTGCAGCTGCCCCAACATGAGGAATAGTTAATGGACCAAGAATGTTAACGGATCTCTCAAAAGCCAAGAAAGCAGGAAAAAGCTGTGTGTGTGTTGGCCCCAAAATCAATAGGGAGGTCATGCTTCGGGGGAGCAAACTGTGTTGGGATGTGTGATGGGTCACAGACCAGGGTCAGCAATACTGAAGAGATGAACCAAAAGGGGCAACCAGCAGAGAGGAAAAGAGGCAGAGGCCCAGCTGAGGGTGTCTCTGGGCTGGATTTGATAATAAAATATACTTGGCATCCATCAATCTTGAAAGACTATGGTATCCTGCTCAATGTTGCATATGAAGCACGAAGGCCTGAGTAGATTGATATGGAGGATAAGCTGTTACCCAAGCAGCAAATCCCCCCTCTCCATGCCACTGAAATAGTCCAATGGAACGGCAGAGCCGATACGATTGGTTCCAGCTGTGTCGCAGAAATGGGCTAAGGACAGGAGCTCACCCTGTCTTGTTAACAGGCACAGTGTCTTAACCACACAGATATAAAAAGTAAAAATGTAAAAAAGGACACTTCACATCATGGCAATTGTAAAATAATCCTGCAAAGAAGGCCAAAGAAGAGAGCTGTAGTCGTGGTGTTCTCGCCTTCCTTGCAGAAGATGTTTGATTCAAGTCACATCTAGAAGAACCCCTTGTAACACCAACTGATTGTTGCTATGTTTGTTTTACATCATACTTCAATATCATGTGTTCTGGGGACACAGTAGACTGGTCCTTCTTTTATTTCTCCTGTTTCTGTTGTGATCTGGATGTAAGCACCTCAAAGAAAAATATACAGCACTGACAACAGTGTGGTCACGGATCGAAGCTACAAAAGTCAGATTTTCTTACATTTAAGCACTGGGAAAAAGCAAAGGAAAGATGGCAACCAAACCAAAGAGTAAGTGGACAAAATGTGCATTCTCAGGCTGAATATTCCTTCTGGAAATGCTAAGAGACCATGTGTCAGGTGATGGAAAAGCCCTGCCTTTTCCATCACATGGTACCAAAAGAAAGTCCAGAAGAACTGCTGGCATAATAGAGAAGGTAATATTCTAGGCCATGTGGATCATTCAGGATTATGTTCTCATATTCCAGATGGGCAACCAGGACCGGCCCATTCATGAGGCCAACTGAGGCAGTTGCTTCAGATAGCAGATTTGTCAAAAGTTTGCTCATCCTCATCTGTCCATTTGTCTCCACATCTCATCCTTCTCCTCTTCCCATTCTCTGGACTGGAAGTGTAGAGTGCAATACAATACAAAGTGTAGAGGAGATGGTTCTAGCAGCCTATGATTTCCCTGTCTTCCATCCTTCCTCTGCATTTTCTTTATCCAATGCAGGGAATGAGAGGAGCAGATGCTGGCACACCGTATGGGGTATGGGGACAACAACATATGGCATGCTGCCTCCAGGTGCCAGTATGTTATGGACCAGGCTTACACCACTTGTCAGCTTGTGGCTGTGAGTGGAAAGGGTGTTGAAGGTGGGCAACAACTCTGGTGTTAATAACCAAGCTGGCTTAATCTGTGCTGAGCATTCCTGGGTAGGCTGCAGCTCCTGACCATGCTGTGTGAAAATTTGAGTCAACTTCATGAAGCAGAGTTGGCAAGAGGCCCGTAATTAACAGCTTTTGCAGTGTCCAGACAGTTTAAGTATGGTTGGAACCTGGAAAGGGAGACAGGGAAGGACAGATGGACAAAAGGAACGATGGGACATTGCACAGCTGTCTGGAGATGAACATTTACCAAGCCGCCAGGCGGGTGTGATACAAGTGCAAGGATGGAAGCCAACCCGTGTTTATTTTGGACAAGGATAGCAGATCTTGCAAATGACTACAGAGCAGCTTTGAAGTGGAAGGAGCAGGTAGGGCCCTTCTAATGATGTTCTTTGCCTTTAAATTCTGCATGACAAGCAGAAGTTCAACAGGTGTAGCTGTCTCCACACAGACATTTACTTATGGGTGGTACTGAATGCTCAGCCTGGCGTCCTGGTGAGGGTGGAGTCCTGCCACATGGCTGGCCCAAACCTTCTCAGTGCCACATTTGAAATTGTTTTAATGAGTTAAGCATTCAATTCTTCGAGCCCAGCACAGTCCGCTGCGATGGAGAGGAACCCCATAGGGTTTTCCCCAGTTCTGCTGCCTGAGATCCTTGAACTGACAGTGCCAAGGATTGATCACAGAGCTTTCTGTGCATAAAACATTAAATGTGGGTTCTGCGCATAGGTGGATTCGCAACACCAGATTTATAAACAAACAGGAGGGCTGATAGTGTTGCATTGTGTTGTTGTCAAGAAGAGACCATTATACTCTTCCTCTAGCCAGCTGAGGTTAGGAGAGCTGACACTGGAGAATCAGAGAGAGAGCCAAAGAGTGTGAGATGCTTGCCTGGAGTGCAGAAACATGGGACCAAAGCAAGGCTGAATTTGGGCCAGGTCTTAATCCCAACGTCTGTTTTCCTGGCCAAGGCTTGGCTTCAGCGCAAATTCATACTAAACAGGGAAATGCCTCTGAGTAATGTATGGAGTGTGTTTCCTCCTTTCTCCATTGAAGAAGGATGGCCTATTTGAGCTTATCAAATGACAGGATGTGGACATATGGGCAATTGTGTGCAACTGCTTTCACAAGAGCGAGTTCCAAATCACACTTGAAATGGAGAACTAAGAATAGATCTCTCAATGTATCTTAAAAACTTATAAGCATCTATTAGGGGGAGGCTACAAATTGGATCTGATGACTGGTGCTAGGAGGGGTGATAAGTTGAATCTTTCCCCTATATAGTATTTCCTTTTTAAAATCTCTTATTAAAATTCCTATTTTTAATTTATTAAAACTAAAATCCCTATTAAAATCCATATTAAAATCTCACTAGCTGCTATTAGCTCCCAAGAGGACAAGGGACAGGTTCATCTCCAAGTATGCATGTCGTTACCCACTATGGGGCCTCCATAGCTTATTTTAAACTTTTAAAACCAAATCAATCCCAGCAGAGATATAATTACAGATCTTCCATGTCACATGTAACTTGGCTCTGAGTGCTTGGTGTGGCAGTGTAGGAACAATTACATATGTATGTTTGTGTATGTGGAAATCTCTGCATGCATTTAAGACACATGTAATTTCCAGTTTGCATGATGTTTGCCCCAGCAGACATAGAAGAGAAAGTTCCCAGGAGCCATACATATTAATAAGATAAACGATCATAGGAAGGCAAAACTTTTCAAATGGCCTGTTAGTGTGGGAGAACTAGCCCAAGGAGAATGATGATTATCTAGATTAGGGGGGTCCCAACCTTTAGGCATCAGGGCTGCATTGTGTATCTGATCCAGTGTAGATAGATAGATAGATAGATAGATAGATAGATAGATAGATAGATAGATAGATAGATAGATGTGCTGAGAGTTTGAATACAAGAAATGGGGGAAAAGGAGAGGAGCAAAAGGCAAAATTGATTTGCATATGAAAAGGGGAAATGGAATTTGAAAAAGCATTAAGCAACCTATGACACAAATATCAAATTTTTTGTCATAGTTTCTGCTCTGGGTCTTACTCCCAGGAAAGTGTCTTTAATTGCAGCCTCCTAACCATGTCTACCCAGAAGCCCCATTGTGTCCAATGGGGCTTTCTCCCTGAAAAGTATCTTTGATTGCAGCCTCCTAACCATGTCTACCCAGAAGAAAGCCCCATTGTGTTCAATGGGTCTTACTCCCAGGAAAGTGTCTCTAGGATTGCACCCTAAGTAGACTACAATTACGATTGTCATCATTTTTACATCCAGTTAATATTTTTATATGAATATTTTTTGGGTTGTGTAACCAATCATCTGAGTTTCCATTATTTCTTACGGGAAAATCTGCTTCACATAAAGAACGTTTTATATAACAAACATGCTTCTGGAACGAATTAAATTTGTTATGTGAGACACCACTGTAGTTGCTTTTCATTACATTGCATCACATTAAGCACTTCTAATCTGTTGCAAGGGAAGCCCTGGCACTGCATTTACTCCCTGCTCCTCCTCCATGTTTCTCCACAACAACACTCTGGTCAGAGTATGCACTGCCTAGGTGTATAAAACAACGGTCCAATCTGTTGTAAGGAAGCTTCATATGAATGTGTTAAATCAGTTTGTAGAGCTGGGACCCAGTTTTTAGAGGGATAATCTGTCAGGACCCACATGAAGTGATGTCATTAACCTGGAAGTAATACCATCAATTTAAGCTTCAAACCTACACTGTGATTAGCCAAAGGTCCCATTACACCATGTGCTCATGCTGTTATTTTGCATAGCTCAAAATTCAAACATTCAGGCTTGGAAGTCAAAGCAGAACACAGACTTGGGGCAAAATCCAGAATAACTATGGGGAGTCCTTGCTCCGGTGTAAGAACAACTTACTCTGGATTCCAATATGAATTTCCCATAGGTTTTCACAAGGTGGTGCAGTAACTATGGGTGCACATAAAGTCTCTTATGTGGTCCCATAGTTACTCTGGATTTGGGGGTTGGATTCTTCTTCAACCACGTAGCCCTCCCAATTTCTAGTATTCAGAGCAAAGCACCATGCCTCTTTCCCACTAGGAGACCATCATGTCCAGCAGCAATGGACCTTGGAGTTTCACTTCTGTATTTTCAGTAGTGGCTGACTTAGCTGGTATGTGACCCTCTTGAAATCGGCTTGCAACCCAGCTAGGGAGTGCTACTAAAAGTTATAGTTCTGCATTATACGAAGTAGTTCTGCATTATACGAAGAAGGATTGCTTGTTTACATTTCCAATTGCAATTTAGTCACACCAACGTTCATTGTGTTCATTCACAATTCAAGTGAGGATCAAAAATCTGTAACATATTTTATTTTATTTTTAATCATCCAGAAACACTGTCTGAGACTGACAAATCAGTGGAACATTACTGCATATTGTAAGCACTTCCAGTATCCATGAACGAAATGCTGGATCTGAGCTCAAGTCCCTTAAAGGCTTTCAACCTCAGTTTTGCATCTATAAAATGGGAGTAATGCTGCAATCCTAAACACACCTTCCTGGGGTTTATTTTTGAGTAGGCATGGTTAGGATTGTGCTGTTTGTCATTCACTTTGGAAGCAACCATTGCAAGTGAAAACATATGAAAGATTGTAAAGCATACAGTACATAGATGCTACATAGATGTGTGATGGTATACAGATGTGTGATGGGGCAAAACAAATACATGTGTGTATGCAGGCTTGAGGAATTCTGTGCAGAGAATAATAAAATGATGTGGATTATAGCATCACGAGCAAATGTAGATGGAAATGGAAATGTAGATGGTTCATGTTCCTGGTGCATGATCCGCACTGTCTGTACCCCAGTCCTCACTCCTGTTCAGAGACCATTTGGTACAAAAAAGGGGGAATGTCCTGGATACCCAATGAAGGAAGGAGGTGGGCAGTGGGCAGGTCATGAGCAGAGAATAAAAAGAGCTGCCCCCTCCCCACCCAAGCCCTGTGTGGGATCCAGAGACTTTGAGGAGGGACTGCAGCCTCACCATGGGAAGCCTGAATCTTTGCACTTCCCTTCTCCTCTTATCCCTGGCCAGGGGCAGCCTGCAAGGAGGTAAGTCAACAAGAGAAAAAACATATCTGGATATTTTAAAAGGGAGGAAAGAATATGGATAGGCTAAAAAGTTATGTGTTCTCATCTGACGTGTGCGGCTGTTTTTGATGAAAAGAGGCTTCTGCAATGCCAGGCTTTGATTGGAAAAGATAAAAAATGGAATGAAATTATCTAGGATGGGGATCAAGGGTCTTTCCATGAAACCAATTGATGGTCAGGTCAAGACTAGCAAAATCCATGTATAGTGGTACCTTGGAAGACAAATAACTCATAAGACAAATGCTTTGTAAGACAAACTAAAATTTCTAAGGAATTCTGCCTTATTAAACAAACACTGCCTTTTAAAACAAACAGCGTTACAACAAAAATTCTTTGTAAAACAAACAAATTGATGGATCTGCATCATGAGCAACAGCAAGAGGTTATGGAGATCTCATCTGCAGAGGAGGAGGAGAATAAGGAGGACGAATCCCTCACATTACATGACATTAAGGACATTTGTAAACACTGGGAAATTGTGCAAAACTTTGTAGAAAAACACCACCCAAATAAGGCTGTAGCAGTGCGAGCGATGAATCTTTTGAATGACATGCAATGTCACATTTCTGTGAAATCCTCAAAAGGAGACAAAAGCAAGTGTTGTTAGATAGGTTCCTTGTTAAAGTTGCCCAGAGACTCTTTTAGTGAAAATTAGTCATCCTCGGCCATAAAAATGTTTCTTTTCTGTTTTACTGTACAGTATTTTACAGTGTTTTAAATTAATATTACAGTTATTGTGTTCTGTATTATATTATAGTGTTTTGAATTCGATTAGAGAGTTTTGTAATCATTTTTACATACAGTTAATATTTTTATATGACTATTTTTGGGTTATGGAACCAATTGTCTGAGTTTCCATTATTTCCTATGGGAAAATCTGCTTTGTATAAAGAATGCTTTGTAAAACAAACATGCTTCCAGAATGAATTATGTTCATCTTACAAGGCACCACTGTAGTTATGGAGTCAAATCATCAGGCTAGTCCTGCCTACTCTGGATGACAGCAGCTCCCCAAGTTCTCCAGAGGAGAGGGTGCATCCCAGATAGTAATAACAGAGACTTGTTAAAAATGTTGGTGAATTCATCTGGGCCATTTCTGTGCACTCTTTCCACTGAGGATATCCAGCCTATCCTCATCAATATATTCATCACATTATTTCCGGGTAGCCATCAAGATCTTATACTAGTCCAGTGTCTGATTTTTTATTAATATAGGCCACTCTGCCCTTGCATGGCTGGGTGAACTAGACATTAACATCTGAATTACCATAAGTCAATGTATTTCCCATACTAAGTAAATAAATAAAACATCAATTGAGTCAAAAGTCTGTTACAGAGAGCCCAATTGTCCTGTGGAATTCATTGCCACAAGGTGCACAAGTGGCCCTCACTCGTCTGAATAATTTTTTTAAGAAGGGTTAGAGTCTACATTTTATGGTATGGTAGCTCATCCATCAGTGAGTAATAGACATATGTACCAAATTGAACTTTCAATTCTGGATTCAGAATACCAGAATGCTGCTGAACACTTGAAGCCCAGAAGCACCAAGAGGAGAGCTCTTGGGATCAAGATGAGATGGAAACTTGGGTTTATGTCCTTATTTGAAATAGGGGCTAATAGGACGGGTACACAGAACACAGAATTGTGAATACAGGGAGAGAGGGGGGCTGTAGTATTCAGAGATGAATTTTCTACTCATTTACTGTCAAGATTGCATTCTCCTGGTGGAAATTTGGTGATCAATTATTAATAAGCAAAATAATAAATGTTTATTATAACTCATTAATAAGCAAATTAATAACCACTAATAAGGATGTAATAAGGATGTAAAAAGATGTAAAAGACAGGCCTAATGTAGCAAGTGAGCAAGGGAATATTTCTTGTTCAGTGAGACTTTGAATATGTGGTTGCAAATGTGCAAATTCACATACTCAGATTTTCAGCTTTCCTTTCGTTGGTGGGTGGGGGAGTCTACTGATTTTCAGTGCAACCCTATGCATAAATACCGAGAAGTAAAGCCAACATTGGGCGCATTCCAGAGTAGCTATGGGGAGTCTTTGCTCCGGTGTAAGAACAATTTACTCTGGATTGCAATATGAATTTCCCATAGGTTTTCACTAGGTTGTCCCATAACTACAGGTGCACATAATGTCTCTTATGTCCTCCTGCAGTTACTCTGGATTGTAGGGACTGTTCAATGGTATAAATTCCTGTGTAACTAAATGAATTTGCTCAATCACTACAACTTTTATAACCAGTGGTTCCCAAACCTGTTAGCATCAGGACCCACTTTTAAAAATGATACTGCACTGCGATTAACAATGCTTTCCAAGACTTAAGAAAGATCTAGAAATAAATATTTTATTTACAAGTAATAATAACCAGAAGAAAGAATGCACAAACATTTTATCTCCCAGTTTGCACAAGCTTGCAGACTGCAGGAGCTGAGCTGATTAGTAGCTTTCTGATTTTTGCTTATTTACAGGGTTTTAGGGCTTGAGGCAATTACTTATCGAATCTTTTCATCGCCAGTATTTTCATTAGAGGGTCTGCTTGAGGCTTTGTTACTCATCCAAAAATCAGGTTGTGACCCACAATTTGTGAACCACTGTTTATAGCTTATAAATTCTGAGAATAAATCTAAGCTTATTCATAGAATCATAGAATCATAGATTTGGAAGGGACCTGGTAGGTCATCTAGTCCAACCCCCTGCCTGCAGCAGGAATTCCCCCTAGAGCATCCCCGACAGGTGCTCGTCGAGCCTATTCTGGGCTGTTTAATTTCCAGTTCTTTATTCAGGGGGTTCATGCAGATCAGTTGTATTGAATAAGGAACCAGAAACCATCTTCAGCCATATAGTTGTGTTCTCATCGTGGTGCAGTTCAGAACAACGTTTTTGACATCGCATATGTTTCTAGGATCTCTGGGCACTGTCTCTTGAACCAGAAAGGTGATGTTGAAAATATCAAGGTGGTGAAAAGTGCAAAAAAGAGAGAGAGAAGTTCTTTCTCAATTTCATAATGAAGTGGTCTCTCACCTAAAGAGCTAAATTTGTTCCAGAGGCATGCTCTTTAAGTGAAACACTCTTTAAGTGAAGCAGATTTTTCCGTAGGAAATAATGGAAACTCAGACGATTGGTTCCACAACCCCCAAAATATTCATATAAAAATATTAACTGGATGTAAAAATGATGACAAAACACTGGAATTGAATTCAAAACATGCATTCAGTGTGCATGATCCTATGAAGTCTACTCAGGCTGCAATTCTAAAGACACTTTCCTGGGAGTAAGCCCCATTTAATACAATGGGGCTTACTTCAGGGTAGACATGGTTAGGAGGCTGCAATCAAAGACACTTTCCTGGGATGCTTTCCTGGGCTGCTGCTGGAGGTTCAAGGTGGTCGGTGGGGGCACTTGGGGGCAGTTAGGGGCAGCTGCCTCTGGCATCCAAGTTGGGGGCAGTTAGAGGCCGCAGCACTGGCCGGCAGCCCTTTTAAAGAGCCTCCGTGCGGAGCTTCAGGGCTGCATAGCACGCATGCCCATTGCGCGCTTGCTTGTTAAGTGAAGCGGAACTTGTTATGTGAAGCAAGATTTCTTGGAAATTTTGCTTGTGAAGCGAGGTGCCTGTTAAGCGAGGTACCACTGTACTGTACTTGAGTTCAGAGACAGGCAACAAAATTGTTCTGCAGGACAAAAAAAGTTTTTTTATTGAGTCAATTTCTATGTCTAGACCTGAATTATCCACGTAGATTGCAGCAGCTTTTTGGGGCTAAATAAATTAGCTTTTTGTGGTTAATAAAGCATTTCCCAGCCCTACTGGGAGATGTGAGAAATTGAAACTGAGACCTCCTCAACCGCTCGTATACACAGTTTCCCTATGAAAGTTTGGGACAGGATGTTGACAAGAAGTACTTCTCACTGAATGTGTAAGATTGATGGAATTCCTTGTCACCATTTGTGGGATGGCCAGCTCACCGAGGCTCTGATCCCTGCATGAATTTTACAAGTATAGAAAGGCATTAATGCTTCTAAGAGCATAATCTTAACCATGTCTACTAAAACATAAGCCCCATTGTGTTCAATGGGTCTTACTCCCAGGAAAGTGTCATTTGGACTGCAGGCTACGTTCCCTGTCACCATGAAGTCCTTGTAAGTCTCCAGGATCATGTGGCTGGAAGAAGGCGGCAGGATTCAGTAGCCCACATTTCTCATTTTCTTAGGAACATATGTTTCTGGCAAAAGTGATAATTCTAAACTGGATGAACAGCATTGAAGCTTCCAGTTTTTGTTCTTTGTTAAGTAACTAGAAGATGGGATGAAAGGAGGAGAGGGAAATGTGCTAAAGTCCTTTCATCTGAAATTTTGGCATCACTGCAGATGTTCCATTTACTTTAAGAATACAGAATCTGGCATCTTCATATACATATTTAGGGCCAAGTCTAGTTTGACAATTAATATGGAATCAGTAATAGTAGTCAGATTAATTAAAACTGATTTGTATATATTTTTATATAAAGAATCTATTTTATAGAATATATAGAATATATTTTTGTAAAGTGAATATGCACAGGGACAGGTACAAGTCTTGGGTACTTGTCCCCAGACCCCAGTCTCTCTTTTATACTCCCTTTTGCCACTGCTAGAAAGTCCAGAGATTGGGGGGTTTGCCCACTCATTTCCACGTCACTCTTCTGTCTGGCAAGGAGATGCCACATTCCTTGCCAGCCCTATGTACAAAAGCCTCCTTATTGCCCTCATTGAAGAGAGGGGCTGCCATCCACCTGCAGAACCACTAAGACCAGCATGCTGGCCAGGCCCTTGAGCCAGGAGACAGGGTGGGCCACAGGTGGACCACAGGGCTGCAGATGTCTCATCTGCTGTGATTAAATTGGCATCCAGGATGAGGCTTTGAAAGGAGCTTTGTGGAGACCCAGACCCTGCCCCAGTCTGGCATGGGCATGATGGATGTTTTCCGCCAGATGTGAATGAAGCAAGTAAAGAATCTTGTGGCATCTTAAAGGCTGCTTAAAGATTTATGATGGTGGATGCTTTGGTGGACAACAGCCCGGTTCAGGTATCTGCCAACTTCATGTACCTGCCAACAGAGGCTCACCCTTCCTGCAGTGGGTGATGTGGGCTCCCTGCCACCAATGCAGCCATAAATCACCTTTAAGTGCCACTAGATTTTCTGTTATTTGCCAGATGAGTCAAACAGCCGAACCTTCTGGAATTTGTTTTCCAGAATTCTGTGCATGAACTTGGAACTCAAGAAAGACCTGCCAAGGTGGCTTCTTTCCACCTTTTGATTATCAATTGATTGATTGGATCTGATTCTGGTCTATATAATTTCAGAGGCTTCACAGACAATGAACAATGCTCCAGTTGGGCCACTCATTCTTCCTCAATGTGTTAAATACCCATACATCAGGGACTCCTTATAAGGCAGGCACCACAGCTGTTCCTTGTTCAGTGTGATCTCAGGGGGTCTCCTCAGAGCAAGCCCTCCCCAGCTGTCACTGACTCGGTGCCTACTGAGCATTCTCTGGAGCAGAGAGGGCAGCCCAGGCTTCCTGACTCTGGATGCAGCATAACTTTCTATTCTGGATTCAGAGTAGTTGGGGCAGCCCAGCTAGGGCACTCCTCACTGCCCTAACTCTGGATTGTGCCCTTAATGTTATTTCTTCCTACAAGTAAAACAAAGGGCTGAGATATATTCTGGTTGAGTCACCACAAAGCAGATGAGAGTGATTTATAGTGTCATTGGCTTCAATTTATTCCTCTTTTATTCTGGGCACACTGCAGGAGTGAAACCCCAAGCAAATGGCCGAAGCCCCCTTTATTTCCCATCTCAGGCTAGAGGTAAGTAACCTCTACTGTGCGCTGCTTGGGACTTACACATTCTCATTCAAGTGTTTCAAATTATTGCTGGGGAGCCTGTTCTCCTCCTCCAGATCTGGACAGAGGACAAGTGGCTCCTTCTTCAGCCTCATATCTACAGAAGTCAGTTACTACTTAATGAATGGGAATTCTTTTTTCCCTCCTCAAACTGTTTCATTTCATTCATTCATTTATTGAAAATACGTATGCCTCACTTTTTGTATAAAGATCAAAGTGGCTTACAGTAATTAAAAATAATAATTTAAAAATTGCAGGAATATTTACAGAATTGTTCTTAATACATACAATTGATTTCTGTTCTTGGAAAGGCAGTAAGTGTGAAAGGTTACCTATTTGTCATCTTCTATCGGGGGGACCCTATTCATTTTATTGCCCTATAGTCCACTGTGCCGTAACACCAATACAAGGAGGGAATTCAGCTTTTGTATTCCACATGTCATCTCTCAGGTATAGGAGCTGCACGGCCAGGTGCTGGAGTGGGACCTGCTGGAGCCAAGGCTGGTGAGTCATTAAAAAATTCAAGAGGTTCTTTGGGGTTTCAAAAGCTGGATACAGTAAAGCACTTATGCACACACACACATACTTAGACAGCTGGTATAGCTAGAAGGAGTGCAAAATGTTAAGTTTTGCAGCGAGCCAGACCGTGGCATGCAAGTGACCCTTTCTTCTCCTGTTTGGAGACATTCCAAGTAGGGTGAACCAACTGGAGGTGATTGCCTCCATTTTGCTCACCCCATCTAGAATGGCTCTTAATGGGAAGGGCTGCCAGCATGCAATGGTGCAGTTCCCTGCAAAACTTGGTGTTTTCCACTCCTTCTAGCTATGCCACTGATTTAATGTACTGTACATTAAAGGAAAAGGCTGCAATGCAATTTACAACCCAACCTGACCTAACACTGTTTGTTGCTGTCCTGCAGGGAGATACCCTAGCTATCGAACCCAAGGACTCCCAACAGGACTGGGTAAGTCTAGTTATGAGTTTAAGTACTATGCAGCAAGATAAAACTGGAAAGAAAGTAAGAGACTGACTGACTGACTGACTGTCTGTGAAGGAGCAATTCTATCCAGTTTAGGCTGGCAAAACTCACCCACTTCCCATAGTGCTGTGGGGAGGCCGGTGCATGTCTGTGCATTGCCCTAACTCCCCAGTAGTGCTGCATAAGTGCCTTATAACAGTTTTGTGACACTCCCAGGCCAGCACAGGACTGGTGCCGGGACTTATGTCAGCATAACTGGGATTGCAGACTGACTGACTGACTGACTGACTGACTGACTGGGTCCAGTCCTCAATTTGCCAATTATGTTAGTGTCCAGCTGTGGGTGTGCAGAATCCAGAAGCTGGTTTTTTAATCTTTGCCAAAAGAGGATATAGCTACAGGTCCAGCCTTGTTATACCCAGATTTTTTATAAACTGAATATGACTCAAGATGACTGGCCACTACAAATCACAGTTTAAAACACTGCTTTTCTACTGTTGTAGAGAAGCAGTCATGCAAGCAATAATTGCATTCTTCCGCTGAGCCAGGCAAAGGCAGGGGTTTTTTTGTTTATTTTGCATTTTAACTACTGTCTGCCTCCCTACAAAAATAAGGAAAGCTGTTTTTAAACAATGATAATGGAACATACTTTGTTGTTTTTTAAAACTGCTTGAATGTGACACATTTTTTGGTATTAGCAGGGAGTCCCAATATCAAACTCCTGCAGATATTGAGACACAACCATATTCCAATAGGTAAAATGGAGAAGCCAAAATCTTAGAAGTGGGTCTTTAAATCTATTTTTCCACGTTTTTATCCATTTTTTTTATCCACAGGAGGTTCTGGGACAAACCCTAGTGGATAACAATGGACACCTATATTAATGTATGGTCTTTGGTTCTAGTCAAAAGGCCATGGTTACCTTTGGTGTAGTTTTGCAATTTAAGGACTGACTGACTGGTTTTTCTCCATTATTTCTATACCCACTGGTACCGCCTGCCCATCCATTCTGACTCTTCTTTACGTGATACTCTTTGTCTCTTCACAGGCTATGGAGCTCCTAATGGATACAGAGCAGGTAGTATGACCCCCCTCTCTCCCCACTTTTGATACATCTTTATGTCCCCTGCCCACCCGGTGTGTGGAGGGCAAGATCAGGGCCAGAACCCAACACCTGAAACAACATATCAAATGCTGCCCCCTTCCCAGAGATTCAGAGTACTCAGTCCCCAAAAGAAACATGTCAACTTGTGTCCGCCCCACTTCTGCTCCCCCAACCAACATATAGCCATCAATGTAGAAATCTTAAGGAGTCAAGCCCACAAGCGGTGCGATCCACATTGTGGACTCTCATCCAACATTGGAAAAAATACAGCCTTGCTTCCTCCCAATGAGGATAGACAGTGGCCTCCTATAGCGGCAAGGATGAATGAAGATGGAGATGGTTTTGGCCTACAATCATGGTGGCATCTGAGACTGGTTGAGTGGAGCACTGGCTGAGGACATACCTGCCCCTATTGAACTAATATCAGTGATAGGGGAAGTGCCCACCATACAGGAAGCAGGCAGGGGTGCCATAGGAAGCCACTACACACTGTATTCGAAGGCCCACAAAATCTGATTCCAGTCCTGCCTACAGTCGGAGCTCTCTTCCCTTCTAAAGCAATAAGCCAGTGGAAGGACAGGCAAGGCATACATTGGACTGCAGGAGATTAAAATCCATTTTCGCAATGATTTTGCAGGCTTAGGTGCCTATCCACAAGCTGGGAAACAGAAATCCACTAACACTGGACCCTCTATTTCCCTGGGTTCTATGTTCATGCTGCAAGAAGGTTCCCAAGCATATTACTTAAATTTCCAATTACTAGCAAAAGTTAGAATTCTTTTTTTATTTTTAACAAGCTTTACAATTCTGCATTGCTTCTGGATTTGGAGGTATGAAATAAGCCACAAGTCAAATTTCTTGTCTGTTGCCATTTTTGATGTATCTTTACAGGTTACAGAGGTGTTGGCTACCGCACCATTCTCCCCTTTGGAGGTAAGTGCCCTTCCTCAGATCATCAGACCTCTCCTCATTCCTAATACTGCCGAAGCTTGCTGGTCAGATCCCAGGCCCCCAGTACGGTGCTCATCTCTACAGCTTTACCTTACATCTCTGCAGCCTTACAGGAAGTGTGGAGGACAGAAGAGTGGTGGGCTAGAATATCTGCTCCACACTTCCTCTTCCATTCTCTTTCTATCTTTTAGAATCTAGGGAGAAGGAAGAGGTGAGTGGCAGGCACCCACTTCTAACCTGCTGCTTAAGGCAATCACTTTAGGACTGATCCTGAAATGACATGTTACATTAAGCATGTTATAAGCTCTTTTGTTCTTTTTTCTCTTTCCACCCTAAACAGCAGTTGCAGGGTATCCCAATCCAGGTTGGGATAGCTGCAGCCCCAGTCTAGGTTCCCCCAACTCCTGTGACTCCTAGGAGAAAAATCACACCAAAATGCAAGGGCTAATGATTCACTTAATGTCCCATGTAATTTGGCCCTGGGTTCCATCCTTCCTCCTTTCCTTGCCCTCTTCACATTCCAATGGCTAAACGTGTCCTGCTTGAGACACGTTTCCCTCTCCTGCCAAGTCTCTCAAGATGCCTGCTAGGTGAACTAGCTCATTCCTTGGCACAGATATAGATGCCCTGGCTTCTTTTACACCACTAAAAAACTGTTGGACACCTTCCTTTGTTGGAAGGGTAGTATTGGAAGGGTAGTTTTGAAGACTTGTATCCAGACTAATAGTTTTGTTCTTGCTCTCTCTTTATCTCTTATCCCACAGGTCTGAGAGCAAGAAGCAGGCCTTCCAAACCAGGTAATGGTCCCATGACCATCACATTTTCCAGCTGGTTCATCACTGAGCACTTTCTGCATCTGCTCATTCCAAGATACCAGATGTGTGCATTTCCATACAGGTTCAGGAGGAGAACAGGAGAAATACTCTGCTGTCAAAACCAATTCAAGCTCCCAGTCCCTAATGTCTTCCTGTTGCTCTCTCGTCCCTTCCCCAACCAACCATTTGGTCACCTACCTATCTATAGAACAGTAAGCTGATCTTCTTCCCCACAACACAAGCAGGCCTCCGTCAGTCTTGAGAGACTATGGTATCATGCTCTGTGCTGCATACACTGCATGCAAAGCACGAAAGCCTGGGTTGGATTGTTATGGAGGATAGGCTGTTACCCACACAGCAAATCCCCCCTCTCCACGCCACTGAATTAGTCCAATGGAAAGGCAGAGCCGATACGATTGGATCCAGCTGCGTCACAGAGCTGGGCTAAGGACAGGAGCTCACCCTGTCTTGTGGGGCCGACCCGGGTCTCGAACCTTGGCCTGCTGGTTAACAGGCACAGCGTCTTAACCGCTTGCGCCACCCACAGCTCACAACACAAACATCCTACAAACAGTCCCATCCCTCTCTTACCCCCATTGCCCCCTTAACCAGATCCTTATCCCCTTATCCAGACCACTTATCAAATTGCCAATTTGTAGGCTTTCACTAACCTCATTAACCTATATTAATAATCTGCAAAAGAAAATCACAAAAAACAAATAAGCACACTGTATGTATTTCACACAAGATACTGTTAAACAGGCCTCCAAACTGGCTCCATCTTCCAAATTTCCTCATTTACATGGGTGGAGGAGAGCTCCTGTTTTGTTTGGAAAACAACTTACCCCCAAAGCACATAAGACACTTTACGGGAGCACATAAGAGATTTTACGCGTACCCATAGTTACTGCACCATCAAGTGAAAACCTATGGGAAATTCATGTTGGAATCTAGAGTAAGTTGTTCTTACACCAGAGCAAGGACTCCCATAGTTACTCTGGATTTTGCCCTTAGTCTGCCAGGCATTTAACAGAAGGGGAATTGGCCCATTACAAGTCACAGCCTTCACTCAAACAGAAACTACAGCTGCAATCCTAACTATTTTTCCTGGGAGTAAGTACTATTGAACACAGTGGGGCTTACTTCTGAGTAGACATGCTTTGGATTGCACTGTACATGTCCCAGGGCTCTTTGCACTGCTCCCAACAACATTCCAATTACAAGTAGGCTGCAATCCCTACTTGTAAAGCCACACTTTACAAATTGCACCCATTAGGAAAGAATTGCATCCCTGCCATCTCTGTTTATTTATGCTTCAGCTTCTACCCTTCTTCTATCATCTTTGTTGTCTCAGTCTTCCTATATGAACCTCTTGGGGTAGGGACGTGTTATTTCCTGTAAAGTGCCACAATCAGAAATGGCATTATGAACCCAATCCTATGCCTGTCTACTCAGAAGCAAGCCCCATTCTACTCACTAGGGCTTACTCCCAGGTAAGTGTGGATAGGATTGCAGCCTTACATGAATTGGTCACTCAATAATTATAGACTTTCAAAAAGAAATGGCATATATGAACCTGTCGCTCAATAAGTACAGACTTACCAAAAAAAACCTTTTAAAAGTTGCCAAGGGAGTTTGAATGAATCTAGAATATGTTTTTGCAGTGCCAAGTCAAAAAATGGCATCAGTTTTGTTCATTTGGCTCTGGATTTGGGAGTACAGTGTAGACTGTATTCTGATTCAAGCATCTTCCTCATGAGGAAGCTACACCATGACTTCCTGATGAAGAAGCTGCTTAAATCAGTACATAAGGAGGCTAAGCCACATGTCCAAAACTAGAGCCAATTACAAAAAAAAACTGATGTCATTTTTGAATTTGGCACGCCAAATGTATCCAAGAATAGTAATGACAACAAAATGTGTGAAGTCTTGTGTAATGAAACCCAGATGATGCTGATCTGTGCACTGAGAATGATTTCTTTCTTGCTTTCTCTATACAGGTTATGGGGCAGGACCCAGTGCCGGTGGCTATCCAGCAATAGGACAAGGTGAACTAGAGATTTTGGGTAGATTAATATACAAAGTCCCCAGCTGCATGAAAAAGTGGGTTGAAGCTTTCCACTTTATTTTGCCTTTCAAATTTTGTTTCAAAGTTATTTTGCCTTTCATCTGCTTTGGTATTATTTTGAGTTCCCTGATGAAACTTGCCATTAAAACGAAGCCTTGATTTAAATTTTGTTTTGTGTAGGGTGAGAAAGAATGGGGAAGGAGTCCTTTTCTTGCCATGTCTGATTTTTAAATTTTTTTTTTCATGCCTTCTTTATTAAATAGCCTATCTAGGTGGAGCTGGTGTTGGAGGCTACCCAAGCAGTGCACTGCAGAATGGATACGGCAATGGTGAGAAACACAAACATAGGGTGCAATCCTAACCTAGACCAGCACAACTCATTGGTCTTTCCATTCCTGTGGTAATGTAGGGAGGCAAGCGCATGTTTGTGGCTGAGCCCTCAGGAGTGGCACCAAAGTGTCTTGTACCACTTTTGTGACACCCCCATGTCAGCACAGGATATATGATGGGTCTTTTGCCAGCCTTACTGGAGGTTAGGATTGTAGCTATAATGTAACTGTGGAGTGATCTAACCAGTGTCAAATGTTACTTCTTGACAACATGCCCTGGCTGGTGGATTGCTCCAGACCAACCCTGCCCATACACATTCACAACAACTTGGAGTCACTACTCAGTAATGGCTTATGTGGCTTATGTGTAGAAGACTCCAGGTTTAATCTTTATTACCTCTAGGCAAGGGACCTCAAGCATGGAACCCCAAACTCTCTCCACCGACTTATATAGCTGGCATAGGTACACATAGACCCAATCAGGGGGCCTACAGATAAATGCTCCTGATCATAAGCCTGCCCAGTGGCACCACTGGGGTTTATATCACATGGTGCAGGATGAAGTGTCACCTCCATGAGCGACCTCCTCCCATGCAGTGGGCAGGAAGATGTACCATCATCCTGTTTCTGATTGGTTTTTTGGCTATACCTTTTGATAGACTAGAGATTTTTCAACACAGTTTGTTCCTTTGCATTTTGCATGAAAATACACATCTAATTATATATAACATGATGGTATTATTTAAAAACCAAAATTTCACTTTAGCTAGTAGTAGTGGCACCCCCCCCCCCCCCCACATGCAGTGGACATTCCATGGCATGGCTGTATGCTGCAGTGTGGCATGGAATAGGACTGGGCAGCATGTTAACATATAGCTATGCCTGCCTACTCCACGGCAGGATATAATGAGTTAAATGGGTCTTATTCCTATGTAAGAGTGTATAGGATTACAATCTGAAGGAACTAAAATTACAGGCTGAATTACTCTGCATGCACATGCAAAGATGAAGTGTGTTTTTCAGAGGCGAGTTACAGTGGCGCCTCAGATAACAAACACCTCATGTAAAGTATGTTTCATGTAACAAACAAAAATTTCTCTAGGATTCTGCTTCACGTAACAAACCGTGCTTCACGTAACAAACAAATTTGTTGGCAGTTGGGGCAGATGCGCTGGCCAGCAGCCCTTTTAAAAAGCATCAGGGCGGCCTAGCTCGCCTGCCCATAGCAAAGGCAACACTTCCGCGCTGTTCCTCCTGTGGCCAGACATCCACTGGGCAGAGGGAGAGAACAGCAGTGGAGAAGAGGGAAACAGCTCAGGGCTATCCAGAAAGAAGCAGGAGAGAGAGACTCAGGATGAAGAGAAGGAGAAAGTGGGGAGACGCTTTGAAAGTATCTTGGATTGCAGAAGAAAGTGTCTTTGATTGCAGCCTCCTAACCATGTCTACCCAGAAGAAAGCCCCATTGTGTCAAGTGGGTCTTACTCCCAGGAAAGTCTTCAGGACTGCAGCTTAAGTAGACTTCATAGGATCATGCATATTGAATACATGTTTTGAATTCAATTCTAGTGTTTTGTCATTTTTCCATCCAGTTCATATTTTATATGAATATTTTTTGGGTTGTGGAACGAATGGTCTTCAGTTTCCATTATTTCCTATGGGAAAATCCGTTTCACGTAAAGAATGTTTCACGTAACAAACATGCTTCCAGAACGAATTAAATTTGTTACGTGAGGCGCCATTGTATAATCAATCTTGTGCGCAAACATTGCATGCCAATTATTTTCCACATTTTGGCTACTGTATTACTAATTCAAAAGCGTCAGCTGCCATGAAAATCACACTCTGGGTGCAATAAATACAGGTATCCAGAAGGTGGAGCTGTTGGCCAACCTACTGAGAGGCTGGTTTGAAAGATATACAGTACTGCAGCCTTATTTGAATTCATTAGTTTTGTATAACTACCTTCAAGTAAGGGGATACAGATCATTTGACCCAGATGTTTCTGAATTTCAGCTCGTTTCCATTGCTCTTTCCAGTTAGTCCAGGGCAACCATCACAATCTGGTTTATTTTTCTCTCCCAGGCTATGGTGCTGGAGGCAATGGGTACCCTCAGCCAAGCAAATATGGGAATGGTAATGAATTTTGTTTATTTCTTAAATGTATATCTCAACCTTCCTGCAAGAAACTTTAGAAGTGGCACTTTATCACAACAGCCCTGTAAAATAGGTTATTAAGTTTCATAGTAGAGGCAGAATTTGAACTCAGATCTCCCCACCCATAGTATCACTCTGTCTAGTACACTCTACTGGTAATAATGAAGCAAGAAGTTAAGACTAAAATTGTGAAGTGTATGATGGAGAAAGCTGAGACTTCATTAGTAAAATAGGGGCTGGAGTTGAGCACAATAAATTTCAGCCACTGCTTTCCAGAGCTCTTCTCCAGAACTGTGAAAGTGTCTATGTTGGGGGTGGGATTTCAGTGCCCATAAGGTTGTTTAAAGCCCAGGAGATGTGGTGAAGATAAGATGTCAGCACCTCTGAGCATGTTAAAAGTACCTTTGCCTTTCCTCAAAGGTAGGGAAGAACCACACATGATAAACATCAGTTAATGATGTTAACTGATGAAATGAAAGAACCACACATGATAAACATCAGTTGATTGAGGGCCACAAGAGAGATGTTTGAGAGCCACAATATTTAAAATCTTAAATATATTTACTCACCATGATCATTAAACTTATGTTTTAATCCAGTGGACTCTGGATTTCTCAAGGCAAATAATCATAAAGCTTGAAAAAAATTCGTAATTGACTTTTAATTTGCAAAAAGAGCTCTGCCAACAGAGAATCACACATTATGTGACAAAGAGCGATGTGGCTCACAAGCTGCAGTTTGGCTACTCCTGCTCTAAGGGCCAAACTAGATGGAATGCAGGAAATTGGATTTCATCCAAGCTTTGGATTTCGCCCAAGCTTTGGTTTTATTTGTTTGGGATTTTTGTTAGAGAAAATGCATCCATAAGAGAGATTAGGCCCTTGTAAGGGGACTAATTATTTCCTTTTGTGCTGGTTTCCTAGTAGAAATTAAGACATAAGCACACAGTGGCTGCACGTGCCCTAAAAACATGGGAGATCTGATTACATGTCTCTAACACTATCTCATCTACTTGCATACTGAAGATAACCACATCTCCCATCTCCACTTAAAATTACAGGACAGAACAACCAGTTCTAAGGGAGTGACTTCCAGGAAGGACTAAGCCCTATAGAAACGAACCTTTGTATGTCCTGTGTATGTAGGGAAAGAGTTGTGTGTGTGTTGAAATGTTGGGTGTGATCCTGTTTGTAGGTGCCCAGACTCCCTACGGCAGTCAGCTAGGAAGCCCCGTCGGAGATCCCGCGGCTGCCAAATACGGAGGTGAGTCTTCCATAAGGAAACCAGCAACCCTCCGGGGGTGGTTTGTGCGTCATCTGCCTCGCAAACATAGTTTGGCTTTTGCAGCTTGCACAATCAGACTTAATTACCGACATGCAAAGAAGGTGAAAGTGATGGGAGATAAACCTGAATGCTGTCTGGGCATATCTGTGCCTGCTGAATGTTTATGTTTGTTTTAAATACCATCTGCTGTGGTTTCCCCAAAGAATCCTAGAAAGTGTAGTTTGACGGGACAAGGAGAGTTCCCTGCCAGGGAAGCCCAGCCTCTTCCCAGGATTACATTTTTCTGGGAAGAGGACATAACTGAACAATTAAAGTAGATAGTATAAACTTGTCTCCAATTACAGTTACTCCATATCTCCAATTACAATTGCTCCAATTACAGAGGGGATCAGATAGGATCTGGGCCACTTCGCTTTTGTAATCTCCCTTAGGTTATGGGAGGGCCACAAATTGGCTAAAATTGGGGGACATCAAAAGGTGAGGTTTTTAAATCTCATTCAGGCCTCTGTCTTATGTAAACCATACATGTGTCTTATATTATTTGTTATATATTACAAGGATATATTATTTGTTCTAAGGGAAGGCTGGTGCCTATAGTACCTGCAGCTTTAGTGGCAATAGTGGAGCTTTCCTGCAGCTGCAAGTGCCATTTTTTGCCATTCTAACTCCCATCTGTATTGCAGGAGCAGGGCAGCTGTCCTATAATGGGCAGGCAGAGGCTGCTGGCCTCGGAGGAGACTATGGTGCCGAAAAATATGGTAAGTTAAGTGTGTCCATGGCCAGTGAATTCTGCACTGTATTCAGTAAAAATTCAGTGCACTGAAATGCACTGAATTCAGTATAAACTGAACTCAAAATCGAGTGTGTAATTCAGGGTCCAATCCTATCCCCCTTCCCTCCACTGTTGAAGCTGCATCAAAAAGTCATACAGTATGTTGAATCCTGAAAACAATTGTGCTGCCAGTGTCTTTACTATTTCACTTTTCAAACAAATCCAAGTAACTAGTCCTCAAGACAGACATGTATGGGAGAGGAGAGCATGTGCTGAAACTAGGAAATGGGCAGTAGTACCCTATGTAACCCTCTACCCTTTTCTGTGAGAGTCCAGAGCAGAACCAATATTGCAAATATAATTTATTTAAATGTAAATGTAAATTTACGTGTCTAGCATGTGCCACAAAATTCCACTATTCCTTGTTCAGAATTTTTTGTCTTTAGCACACACAGCTCTGGCTGGCTGGAACTTGGTTTTCCAAGGTTGTAAATTCATGTGTTGGCTCACTGTGTGACATAGCAAAAGTTGTGATTTTACTAGGATTGGGGCAAGATGGGGATGTGGCTAGAGAAGTGATCTTATCCTATTGCCTTCCCTGCTCTTTCTTTCTCATGCCTTCCAGGAACTCTTCAGAGCCCCTATGGACCTCAAGCTGGTGGGCCAAGTGGGATCAGTACAGACTCAGCTGCAATTAAATATGGTAGGTGAAAGAGAGCAACCTAGCCATGAAACAAAGGGAGTGGTATTTAACAGAGGGATATGGGCTACACTGGGTGACACTGAGACCACCACCACAACAGAGACCACCACTGCCCAATATTCCTAAAATCATATTTTTAAGGAAAAATACCATCGTGTTATATATCATTTGCTGTGTAATTTACAGCAGAATGCAATGAAACAAACCCTGTTGAAATAGGTCTATTCTAAAGGTATATTGTATCTTAAAAAAACCAGCAGGAGTGGGGTAATGTTGTGTTGCTTTGACCATCACCTGGAGTGTTGCCAGACCCTTTACATGGAACGAGGTCCATCATGGGAATGCCACACTGGCCTCTCATAATAGATGATGCAAAGCCTAGTGAAGCACTAGGGCTAATCACATACCCACTTGCTAACAAGCAGTTTGAATTGAAAAACTAATACTTGTAACCAAGTGAAAATCCTGAAATCTAGTTACACAATCAGTTTCACATGATAATGGTCACCAATTCAGCTACAGAGTCCTAGGAAACTAAAACGCTTTCTCACTGTTTTCTGAACGGTGAGGTATTTCCTTTTGGATTTCTGTCCATTCATTCTTTTGCTTGGAAAGACAGATCAGTTTGTCCTAAGTATGCAACAGAGGGGGGATTGCTGTTGGCAGGTAATGGCATTTATCACATCAGAGGATGTTATGATTTTTTGATCCTTCTCCTCTGGAAGAGAAGCCATAGCGTGGGGAACATAGAGTTGGGGGGCATTTTGTTAAACCCTTCCCTCTTCTCATTCTCTGCTTTTTCTCCACTCTGTGTAGGCAATGGAAATGGGGTGAAGTATATGAATGGTGAAGAGCCCCAAGATAATGGAGTGGGAGCAGGTAAGATGAGGATGTCAAAAAACGAAACTCCATTCCCTCCCCTCTAATAGAGGGTCCACCACCCTGCTTTCTAGAGGGCTTTTCTCTGAATTTGGAAGCATGATGTACAACCAAGGGTCTTGTTCACTGTGTTTAACCTCTTGCTCTATCTATCAGGTCCATATAGTGCTGTTTCCCCTGGCGGTTATGGTGGACAGATGGGCCCTGGGCAAACACTAGGAGGATATGGTAGGTGGACTAATATCGCAGTTCTCCTGAAACAATAGGGAACAGGTATCTCACCCCGAGCTGACAGATGAACCTTGCTACCCCTCTTCTCTTAGTGCCCCATAATTTATAGAGCTACTCCACCCTTAACACTTCCCCATGTGCCCCAGGAAAGCTGTATGAAATTGACTCTTGGTAACAACCACTCCATGCCACAGGTGTAACATCCAATTCTTTTCCCCACTCTGTTCTGAGATCCCAAGGGACTTTCAATGAAAAGATAATCAATTACTGAATGTTATTTATTTAACATACTATAAATATTTATGAAATATTAATACTTTTTAAAACCATAAGGGTGCCCAGTGTAGCTTAAAATAATATAAAACCACAGTATATGTGTAATGCAGCAGTGAAGAAAGACAAAGTACTTCAAGAGCTATAGCCCAATGGCAAGGAACCAATAACCTTAAGCGGAACTAGTTCTCTACCTCCAAAGCACTCTCTGAAAAATAAAACAGTGTTTTGACATGTCACCTAAACTAGCCAAGCAATGATAGGCCAAATGAAACTCTCACAGAAGGGGATTGTTATTACTCAGTAGCACTTCAGAGAAGGTCTGGTTTTGTGTCACCAATCTCTTGGTGGGAGAGAATACAGAGCAAAAATTTTGATCATGAGTGCATGTCTACATATATCAGAGAAGATGGTCATTAAGGTGTTCTGGTCTATTTAGGACTTTATACCTTAAAAGTCAAAAAGGCAGCCCTTTGAATTAGGCTTATAAACAAAATTATCGTTGGTGAAGTTGAAGGCAAAATCAGTTGGGTACTTTGAACAATTCAGGGTGCAATCCTAACTTAGGCCAGCACAACTCATTGGTCTTCCCATTCCTGTGGTGATGTAGGGAGCCAAGTGCATGTCTGTGCACTAGCCTAACCCTCCCACAGGAGAGGTGCAGAAGCGTCTTACGGCACTTTTGTGACATCCCCAGGTCAGCACAGGACTTGTACCAAGGCTTAGGCAAACCTAACTGGGGATTAGGATTGTAGCCTTAGGACACAATCCTAACCAACAGTGCACATCTAAGACAATGAGGCATGTGCTGCTTCCTGAAGTTGGAAGGCAGTCATGGAGGCCTACTCAAGGTAAGGCAATATTTGTTCCCTTACCTTGGAGTTGCATTGCCCTAATCTCAGTGCTGATTAGGTTAGGATTGAACTGGTGCGGAATTGGTTAGGATTGCACTCTCACTCCTTTAAAACTCAAGCAGCTGTATTCTGGACTGATCGCAGTTTTCAAGTGCTCTTCAAGGGCTGTCTCAAGCACAAGGCATTGCTGTAATTTAATCTGTATGTTACCAACACATGACTGACACCGGCCAAATCCAGTGGATGACAAGCTACCATAAATGGCAGCTAGTCCGTGACTGCTAATCTTCTGCAGAAGAAGGAGAGTCTTAGATGTAGGTCATGGTCAGCTCCGGCAGATCTGCACAGCACCCTATATGAATTGTATGCACCGCCTTAGAATCATCTGCAGAGTTCTGTGGCAAATTAAAGTTTGCTGTCAGACACGCCTGTGTGGAAATATCCCCTGAAAGCAGAAACTTTGAAAATCATTGTTACCATGCAATTCCCTACCCCTGCTGGATATTCTTGATTGCAGTACTGTAATTGGTAGCGGCATGGAGACCCCCCACAAGATGGCAGCACTTTATAAGCCAGACAATTCTGACACTGGCTGTCTCTTCTAAAACTTTTTCTTCCTTTTTCACATTTTACATAGTTCACTTAGGAGGTATATTATTATTATTGTTATTTATTTGATACTGGAAGTATACCCAATATGGGTATCTAAGAGTAAGGCAGCCTGCTCAAGTGCCAGATTTTGGCACAAAGATAGTAAAAGACTAGAGTGGTCCAGGAGCTGGACTTGGGGCAAAAGCTGAAATCTGACATTGGCCATGATTCCATGCGGGTCATAATGTAGTCGTTTGATTTCATGGCATCTTTGCCATTAAAAACTCCTATTCTGCTATTGCTGTTCATTGAATGATATGATGGGGAGGGAGGGAGGGAGGGAGGAAGACATGAGCATTCTGCCTCTGGGCTGTATGTGGGCACGATGGATGTGTGTCACAGATAGACTGAATATAGCACATCTACATCAGAGGTCCCACAGCTATCATGAACTGCTCTAAGTGACACCCAGAAGGATGCCATAAAATGACCAAAAATCCCATCTTTTAACCACTGCTTAGTCTCCACTTAGCTACCCACATTGTCTTTCTTTTGAAAAGCAGGAAGCTGTGAGCACTGGAATTTGTATAGGAAACAAACCACAAATAATTTACAATTAATTTCCTGCTTTGGATAAAATGGAAAAGGGGTCTGCAGAACCTGGGCTACAGAACTACTTAAAACTAGTAAAAGGCCCAAGACCTTCAGCTGCTTAGGTTGACATGCCGGGTGATGCCCCTGTATGTATGTATGGTGCCCCTGTATCATGTATGAGGATGCCATACCTGATGATGTGCCAACTTCATTTTCATCCTCATTTTCCCCACTTCTACCTCCCTCTAGCTTTTCTAATACAGATGGTAGAAAGAAAAGCAGAGATAGTCAGATAGAGATATGCATGCCACAGAAGGCTCCAGCTTGAGGTGACCATGCCAGTTGGCCTCATTGATGAACCAATCCTGTGTAAACCAAAAAAGAATGATGCAAAGGAAACAGAAACAAGCCTCAAGTTAACTTCACCTTTCTCTTTTACTTTAGGAGCTAAAGAGTCTAAGTATGGACTGAATGGATTTATGGGGAACGGCTACAGAGGTAAGGAATGGAAGACAAGATTCTAATACCTTCCTTAATTAACCATGGCTGTTTCTTATCCTTGCTGCCCATATTGGCCTAAATTTGTTCCCCACCGCTATTATAACCATTTCTATTTAACATAACTTACAATTCCAAAGAATAAACCATGCATAGCTACTTAAAACTAGTAAAAATAGTGATGTTCTCTTCCCAGAGAAACCTGGGATCTGTAGTTCTGTGAGGAGGACTTACAGCTCAATCCTATGCATGGTTACTCAGAAGTAAGCCTCATAGTATTTAATGGGTTCAATGAATTATAGATTTCTGCCCAAGATACTCTCAGTGAATACTTTAATAGCTATGGGACTCAGTATTCTTGACAGCTATATTAGTTCTCCACCAGTTTCAATTTGTGGTTTACACATGCTTTTTGGCAGCATTATCCCAAAGGAGGATTTTTTCAGGTGACCTTTCCCCCGTCATTTCCACAGAGCATTCAGTTGAACATATCATACCAGGAAACAGCAGAGCTGGGGAAAGACCTCCATATCTGAGGATTTGCCAGAAGTTGGCGAAAGTTTCCATTCTTGCTTCACGACTTCACGCGATTTGTGTCTGTAAATTGCTAAGAGTTGGAATAATGTCTGATCTTTTATCTTTGTCCTTTTTCCCCTTTCTTTTCCCAGGCCGCTGTCCTTCTGGAAAATGCTGAGGGAGAGTGTTATGCTGTGGGATATCCTATAGCAGGAATCATGCATCTCAACAATCTTTGGTGCTAATTCTGATAACCAACGACAAAGTCTCCTAATACAAATGATCATCTCTCTCTCTCTCTCTCTTCTAAATTTCCTACTGCATTTTTATTTGTAGAAACTCTTCATTTTGAAAGAAGAAAACACTTGACCATGTTAGTCTTTAATGCCTTAGTCAGCACTATTTCCATGGGTTTGCTAGCATGTTAGTGATGAATGCAATAGAAATTGGACATGTGATGTTGGCAATCTTTTTTTTTTTCTTTTTAAGAGGTTTGACTGACAAAATTCACCTCTTTGGAGGTTGCCTAGAAAGGATGACAACCTAGCATGTTTCTGGCTGCCCAGATATGAATGTGTTTTCAACTAAAAAAATAAAATCTACAGTTTTGTTTTCTTGTATCTTTCTTATCCTTGACTGGAAAAACAAAATATACCATGCAAGCCTTTGAAATTATTAAAGTATTCATGGTGCGTTGTGAAAATCCCACTGGTTCATCTCCCCCCTACCCCCAAAATGCCTTCCAGTTGCCTATGATTTCTTGTAGCCTAAACATACCACACACCCTCAGAGCAGAATGAAACACTTAGAACCACAATTAGTTCATGGTGTGCAAGATGTATATTTCATGACTTTGATTTCATTGGCAGTTCACTAGAAATAATTATCAGTTAACTCTGGTTGCCCCATTGCATTGTGGGCCAACAAAGGGAACTAGAGGCATGTGGCACTGTGGGGGTGACACCACTTCAAATGACTGGTTGCCCCATTGCATTGTAGGCCAGCAAATGGAACTAGAGGCGTGTGGCACTGAGGGAATGACTCCCCTTCAGATGACTCTGGTTGCCCCATTGCATTGTGGGCCAGCAAAGGAAAGCACAGGCGTGTGGCACTGAAGGAGTGACTCAACTTCAGATGACTCTGGTTGCCCCATTGCGTTGTGGGCCAGCAAAGGGAACTAGAGGCATGTGGCACTGATGTAAAGACTCCCCTTCAGCTGACTCTGGTTGCCCCATTGCATTGTTGGCCAGCAAATGGAACCAGAGGCATGTGGAACTGAAGGGGTGACTCCACTTCAGCTGACTCTGGTTGCCCCATTGCATTGTGGGCCAGCAAAGGGAACCAGAGGAGTGTGGCACTGAAGTTGTAACTCCACTTCAGGTGACTCTGGTTGCCCCATTGCATTGTGCGCCAGCGAAGGAAACCAGAGGCGTGTGGCACTGAAGGGGTGACTCCACTTCAGGTGCCTCTGGTTTCCCCATTGCATTGTGGGCCGGCGAAGGGAACCAGAGGTATGTGGCACTGAAGGGGTGACTCAACTTTAGATGACTCTGGTTGCTCCATTGCATTGTGGGCCAGCAAATGGAACTAGCGGCGTGTGGCACTGATGTAAAGACTCCCCTTCAGCTGACTCTGGTTGCCCCATTGCATTGTTGGCCAGCAAATGGAACCAGAGGCATGTGGAACTGAAGGGGTGACTCCCCTTCAGATGACTCTGTTTGCCCCATTGCATTGTTGGCCAGCAAATGGAACCAGAGGCATGTGGAACTGAAGGGGTGACTCCACTTCATATGACTCTGGTTGCCCCATTGCATTGTGGGCCAGCAAATGGAACTAGAGGCGTGTGGCACTGAGGGAATGACTCCCTTTCAGCTGACTCTGGTTGCCCCATTGCATTGTGGGCCAGCAAATGGAACTAGAGGCGTGTGGCACTGAGGGAATGACTCCCCTTCAGATGACTCTGGTTGCCCCATTGCATTGTGGGCCAGCAAAGGGAACTAGAGGCATGTGGCACTGATGGAATGACTCCCCTTCAGATGACTCTGGTTGCCCCATTGCATTGTGGGCCAGCAAAGGGAACTAGAGGCATGTGGCACTGATGGAATGACTCCCCTTCAGATGACTCTGGTTGCCCCATTGCATTGTGGGCCAGCAAAGGGAACTAGAGGCGTGTGGCACTGAGGGAATGACTCCCCTTCAGATGACTCTGATTGCCCCATTGCATTGTGGGCCAGCAAAGGAAAGCACAGGCGTGTGGCACTGAAGGAGTGACTCAACTTCAGATGACTCTGGTTGCCCCATTGCATTGTGGGCCAGCAAAGGGAACTAGAGGCATGTGGCACTGATGGAATGACTCCCCTTCAGATGACTCTGGTTGCCCCATTGCATTGTGGGCCAGCAAAGGGAACTAGAGGCGTGTGGCACTGAGGGAATGACTCCCCTTCAGATGACTCTGGTTGCCCCATTGCATTGTGGGCCAGCAAAGGGAACTAGAGGCATGTGGCACTGATGGAATGACTCCCCTTCAGACGACTCTGGTTGCCCCATTGCATTGTGGGCCAGCAAAGGGAACTAGAGGCATGTGGCACTGAGGGAATGACTCCCCTTCAGATGACTCTGGTTGCCCCATGGCATTGTGGGCCAGCAAAGGGAACTAGAGGCGTGTGGCACTGAAGGGGTGACTCCACTTCAGCTGACTCTGGTTGCCCCATTGCATTGTGGGCCAGCAAAGGGAACCAGAGGAGTGTGGCACTGAAGTTGTAACTCCACTTCAGGTGACTCTGGTTGCCCCATTGCATTGTGGGCCAGCAAAGGGAACCAGAGGCGTGTGGCACTGAAGGGGTGACTCCACTTCATATGACTCTGGTTGCCCCATTGCATTATGGGCCAGCAAATGGAACTAGAGGCGTGTGGCACTGAGGGAATGACTCCCCTTCAGATGACTCTGGTTCCCCCATTGCATTTTGGGCCAGCAAAGGAAACTAGAGGTGTGTGGCACTGAGGGAATGACTCCCCTTCAGATGACTCTGGTTGCCCCATTGGATTGTGGGCCAGCAAAGGGAACCAGAGGCGTGTGGCACTGAGGGAATGACTCCCCTTCAGATGACTCTGGTTGCCCTATTGCATTGTGGGCCAGCAAAGGGAACCAGAGGCGTGTGGCACTGAGGGAATGACTCCCCTTCAGATGACTCTGGTTGCCCCATTGCATTGTGGTCCAGCAAAGGAAACTAGAGGCGTGTGGCACTGAGGGAATGACTCCCCTTCAGCTGACTCTGGTTGCCCCATTGCATTGTGGGCCAGCAAAGGGAACCAGAGGCGTGTGGCACTGAAGGAATGACTCCCCTTCAGATGACTCTGGTTGCCCCATTGCATTGTGGGCCAGGTAATGGAACTAGAGGCGTGTGGGACTGAGGGAATGACTCCCCTTCAGATGACTCTGGTTGCCCCATTGCATTGTGGGCCAGCTAATGGAACCAGAGGCATATGGCACTGAGGGAATGACTCCCCTTCAGCTGACTCTGGTTGCCCCATTGCATTGTGGGCCAGCAAAGGGAACCAGAGGTGTGTGGCACTGAAGGAGTGACTCCCCTTCAGATGACTCTGGTTGCCCCATTGCATTGTGGGCCAGCAAAGGGAACCAGAGGCATGTGGCACTGAAGGAGTGACTCCCCTTCAGATGACTCTGGTTGCCCCATTGCATTGTGGGCCAGCTAATGGAACTAGAGGCATGTGGCACTGAAGGAGTGACTCCCCTTCAGCTGACTCTGGTTGCCCCATTGCATTGTGGGCCAGCAAAGGGAACCAGAGGCGTGTGGCACTGAAGGAGTGACTCCCCTTCAGATGACTCTGGTTGCCCCATTGCATTGTGGGCCAGCTAATGGAACTAGAGGCGTGTGGCACTGAGGGAATGACTCCCCTTCAGATGACTCTGGTTGCCCCATTGCATTGTGGGCCACTGAAGAAATGATTCCTCATTCACTTCAGTTAGGGGGCTGAATGTGAAGAGAAATGGGCGGGGCCAAGTCTCCTCAGTGATAGGTTGATTCCCCTCTTCTTCGTTAGCCCCGCCTCTGTCTGCTCCTTCTCGGCTCCTGATTGGACAATAGCAAAATTTAGGGCTGCCATTGGAGAAGAGAAAGAACGAATCGCTAGTGAGGAAGCGCGCGCTTGCGTGCCTTCTACGCCCCTCTCCTCGCGGCGGAGTTGCCTCGCGCGCGCCTGTGACGTAAGCATAGGGAACTGGGCGTGACCGTTTGGAATTTTGGCGCGAGAGCGGGCGTTGAGGTTTCTCGCACCAAGCAGGGGGTGGAGGGGCGGAGAAAAAAGTGGGAGACCTGACTTGAGGGAGAAAAGAATTCGCTACATCCGGGAACTCTCAAGGTACTGGCTGAGGAGGGGGAGGAATAAAATGCCTGTGAGCCTCTGGGGCTGAGAGCTGGCGGGGGGGGAGGCGAGAGGAGCCTCCCCCAGTGAGGGTGGGGGCGAGTGGGATGGAAGTGGGGTTGACCATACTCATGTCACCCTTGTGGGGGTGCACACTCACCGCAGGGCATCATGGGAAAGTATAGCCATCCTTTGGGTTGTAGCCCCTCTTTTTTCAGGGGGGTTCAATGCTCCCATGGGGGGGAGCATGCTCTGTTTCACCCCATGCCAGGTCTGCTTGCCTGCCCACCCCCCGTTGACATCTCTGCCCCAGTGAATTGGGGACTGACGTATTGGTGGTGTAGCCCTCCCCATCCTTTTCAGTTCCTCCCATGGGGTGAGTGTTTCCTCTGTTCCACCCCATGCCAGGTCTACTTACCCACCCACCCCCCACCCCCTTGACATCTGCCCCAGTGAATTAGGGGCTGACACATTGGGGGGGGTGTAGCCCTCCCCATCTTTTTCAGGGGGGTTTCAATTCCCCCATGGGGTGAGTGTTTCCTCTGTTCCATGCCATGCCAGGTCTACTTATCCGCCCACCCGCCCACCCCCTTGACATCTGCCCCAGTGAATTAGGGGCTGACATATTGGGGGGGGTGTAGCCCTCCCCATCTTTTTCAGGGGGGTTTCAATTCCCCCATGGGGTGAGTGTTTTCTCTGTTCCACACTATGCCAGGTCTGCTTGCCCACCCCCACTCCCACTTGATATATCTCTGCCCCATTGAGTTTTGATGGGTGCTGCCACAGCTAATTTAAAAGAAGGGGGTTAGTCAAGTGGTATGGGGACTGCTAGTGGTACTTGAGATGGTGCCTGGTGGTATCTCATGGGACCCCTACCACCCACTGCCTGACAGAAAGACAACATGATACAACAGTAGAACACTTGGCTCCCATCCATCCTGAGCCACGTTGTTGCTGTTTAGTCATTCAGCCATGTCTGACCCTTTGTGACCCCATGGACTGCAGCACACCAGGCCCCCCATCTTCCACCAGCTTCCAAAATCTGTCCAACTTCATGTTCATTGCTTTGGTGACACTATCTAACCACCTCATCCTCTGCCTTCCACTTTTGCCTTCCGTTTTCCCAGTATCAGGATCTTTTCTAAGGAATCCTCCTTTCTCATGATGTGGACAAAATATTTGAGCTTCAGCTTCAGTATCTGTTCTTGATGTGAACAGTCAGGGTTGATTTCCTGGAAAATGGACTGATTTGATCTCCTTACAGTCCAAGGGACTCTCAAGAGTCTTCTCCAGCACCATAATTCACAGGCATATATCCTTCGACGGTCAGCCTTTATGGTCCAGCTCTCACAGCCATACATTTCTACAGGGAAAACCATAGTTTTAGCTAGTCGGATCTTTGTTGGCAAGGTGATGTCTCAACTTTTAATTAAGTTGTCACGCCCTGTCCTAGCTTTCCTCCCCAGAAATGGGTGTCTTGATTTCTTGGCTGCAGTCACTGTCTGCAGTGATTTTGGAGCCTCCCAAAATAAACTCTGTAACAACTTCCATTTCTTCCCCTTCTGTTTGAACCTCTTATGTTTATTGATCACATCTGGCCATCCAACCCAGAAGTTGGGGGGAGGGAGGAGCAGGCATCACCTTCATGATCTGCTGGTGAGTTCTGCAAATAACCATTTCAGAAGAAGCTACATGGGGTGCAATCCTAACTGTGCCTACCCTGAAGTAAGTCCCATTGTAGTCTGTGGAACTTACTTTCAAGAAAGTGTGTATAGGATTGTAGCCATTGTAGGAGGAGAAATTGGCACAGGAAGAAAATGTTAAACTTCTTGTTGCATGTCTTGTTCTTTTGGGAACTTAAAAGAAGGGGGTTAGTCAAGTGGTATGTGAATATATTGGTCTTATATATTGGTCTTGTGATATATATAGTGGTATAGTGGTCTTGTGAATATATTTTGAGGCTTAAAGTGACCCTTCTAGAAGGGCTCTGGGTGGTGCAGGTGGTTAAGACACCATGTCTGTAAACCAGCAGGCCAGGGTATGAGACCCAGGTCCCCACAAGACAGGGTGAGCTCCTGTCCTTAGCCCAGCTCTGTGACGCAGCTGCAACCAATCATATCGGCTCTGCCGTTCCATTGGACTATTTCAGTGGCATGGAGAGGGGGGATTTGCTGCTTGGGTAACAGCCAATCCTCCATATCAATCTACCCAAGCCTTCGTGCTTCGCATGCAGTGTTGAGCATGATACCATAGTCTTTCGAGACTGATGGATGCCAAGTTTTTTTAAAGTGACCACTTGCAGCCCACTTCCTGCTTTTGAGTCTGCCTGTCAAAGCAGAGTTTAGGGCAGGAGTCTCCAAACATTCTGGCAGGAGGGCAACATCATCTCTCTGACACTGAGTTGGGGGTTGGAAAAATGATTTACTTTTAAAATTTGAATAAATTTATATAAACTTTCATATTCAAGTATTAGAGACAGATCCTAAACATTACAAGACTTGTCCACAGGCTATATCCAGCCCCTGGGTTGGGGTTTTGACATGGTTTAGGTGTATAGTTAGGCTGAAAATAGATTACTGGTCCAGGTTCACTTTGGACATAATCTCTCAAGGCTTCCCTAATGTTCTTAGTATTGGGTTGTATTATAAAGCTGTGAAAATACTTCCTCAGCCTTTGGTTTTTGTGAAGTTGAAAGGGTCAATCCCATGTGTACAACTGTGCTTTTTTGGCCAAAGGGCGGACTTGAAATGTAGTACAGTAAATTTATCTTATGCCTTATTTAATTTATTAGAAGACTAAAGTCCAATCCTTGTACTTCTAGTAAAAAGTAAGCATAAATTGCTGTATACACACTTAACTGAGAGTGGCCAGAGTAACGATGGGAGCACGTAAGAGACATTACGTGAACCTGTAGTTACTACACCACCTCGTGAAAAACAATGGGAAATTCATATTGCAATCCAGAGCAAATTTTTCTTACACCAGAGCAAGGACACCCCGTAGTTATTTTGGATTGTGCCCTAGGTCTAACTGCACTTCTGAATAATGGTGACATTAGACTCTGCTTTTCACAGTTAGTTGTGGCTTATGATAAATAGCTTAAATTTAAAGTTTTTCCTATCTTTATTTTGGTGCTTTTTGACTCTGCTGACAGCTTTGTTTTGTTGCATGTCTAGAAGTTCAGATTTTAGGCTTGTCAGTTTCATTTGCATGTCATATGGTTTGTCAGGAATAAATCAGGCCATTAGAAGCTCCATCACTGGTACTGATTGCTCCAGGACAATTGGAGAAGGTAGCTGAAATACATTCTTATCTCAAATGCTTTCCAAATGGCCAGTGTCTGGAGACAAGTCCACATGGAATTGATGTTCAGAACTGAAGTACTTGTGGCTAGGTGAGAGACTTGGATAGTCAGCACAGTTTTAAAACTACTGCAAAATAAGAAGGTATAGGACAGAATTAGACAGAAAAATAGGGAAAGCTTGTTTGTTCTCAGAGTTGGAAGCTAGCAAAAAAAGAGCATAATGATGGTACTAAAATGCTTTTCTCAAGTTATGTATGACAAATGGCTTTTGGGCATAGCAAAAGAGATATTATGTTTAATCCAGGGTGTGTTCCTGTCTTTGTGGTTTCTCCTTAATTTTGCACTTGGGGAAATTTTGTACAATTTCATGTGTGGGACAAACTCACATGCAGCTCATTCCAAAATGCATTTTCCATTCCATTTGTCTTTTCAGTGCTTAGATCCAAGATCCACTTGTATCCAAGGCCGGAATTAGGTTTGATGAGGCCCGAAGCTATTGAAGGTAAGGGTATCCTTTATATTGTTGGTTGTTTATGTTCTTTGTCAACAACAAATTGTTGCTTTTTTGTTGAATATATTCTATATGTTAATTTATGGACCTACACAACACAAAACACTGTCGCTGTATGTAGGTTTTATTTTATTTGTTGTTTATCTTATATTTTGGAAATGTACATTCAGTATTTTTCCTTTAAATTTTTTTGGGTCCCCGTAGTGAGTGGGGCCCTAAGCTATACCTTGTTTAGTCGATACTTTACGTAAATCCGGCATTGTTTGTATCAGCCAGAAAACATTGTACGTGTATTATGCTTTATTACGCCCCTCCTCTGTCTCCACCCAGCTTCAGCATCTGATGGCTTTAAAAACCTCATGTACTCACGTTTTAGTAATTGAGATTATATGCAATTACTTTCTATTTGTATTGCAATTTTTCTATTTGTTTATTCCTTCCAGTGAAGTCCAGGTATGCCAGTACCATTCGATTGCGCAGGGACTGAGTCCCAGCTGAGCCACACTCCTCTCCCTGTGCCTACCTTCTTCAGAGAAGTGGAATCCAGCTTCTCAGTCAAGAAGTCCCGTCAGCCACTCAGCTATTCTCTCCCTCCACGGCCCCGCCACAAGAACACATTCACTGTGAGCAGAATTTTTTCTGATCGCCGTCTACAGCCATGGACACGCCTTCGTCCCCGGAGTGTTTCCTTCCATGGTGCACAGAACCAGCAGCCACCGCTCCATAGTCACTTATATGATGCATCCAAAAGAGAGCTGTATTTCAGGCAGTGCTTTCAGCAGCTAAGCTGTCTGGGGCGGGGATCCTTTGGTGAAGTGTATAAGGTAAGACATTGGCAGAGAGACCATCAATCCAGTGGGACCACCAGATGCAAGACACTGTCCACTTCCAGAGATTGATAGATTGTAGGAGTTAGGAAAGGCTATAGTGGAAACAGTGAAGAAAGGCAAGGCTTCGGTGAACTCAAGGATTGCAAGTTGGGGAGAGGCTGATAGGCAGAGACTTTAGTAGATTTGTGCCTCTTGTTTAAATTTTGTAAAAACCTTGAATTGTGATATATGGTGGGTTCAGTTCCTGAGGCCCCTGCTTTACCTGGGGAGGAAATGTGCAAGGCGATCTTGGAGGCAAGCAGGCGCATGATCCAGCCAAGAGGAAACTTTGTTGTCTGCTTCTGACGAGGAGGAGGTCCCTCATTGAAAATGGAAGCATTGGGTTTCCTCTGTCTTGGGAGGATCACTTGCCTACTTGCTGCCTGCTTGGCTGTCTCCAGGATCTCCTTGCACCCTCCTCCCCAGGTAAAGCAGGGGCCCCAGGAACTGAACCCCCTATATATCACAAATGTGGGAGTGGCATAGCTGGGGGGGGGGTTTGCAAAGGTTGGCCCCAGTCAAGGTGGAAAAAATCTTCAAAAGACTTGGGGCCACAAACCTGGAACCGCAAGTTTGTGGGGGTTCACTGTACTTAACTGGTTAGGTTTAGCTGTTTATGTATCTTAATGGGATATATGTATGAGTAATGAAAACAAAGCTCCTATGCTCAAGAAGGGCTCTGTGAAGGGAGAACCAGGTCATGATCACTTGGGGTGGAATGCCAGGTTTACATTAGAACAGCAATCGGTTGCATTCCAGCCCTGTCAGAGTTGAGACATCCTTTTTTGTGAAACCATGTTCAATTAAGAAAAATGCAAGCAAATTTGGAACACGTATGCGATAACATTTTGCATGGAATTGGGTAAAAGTGCAATTTTACCCAAAATGCATCAAAAAACAAAAAGGAGAGGACAGCTTATGGAAAAACTGCGTTATCATATGCACAAGTGTACTAATAGCACAACACCTTCAAGTAAGGATGAGACGGTGTTGAAGTCGAACAGCAATTAGGGATGCCCTTCACTGTCAAAACCAGAACAGAATGTGGACGCGGTAAGGTCTGTTCTCAGTCATGATTGTTGTTCATCTTCAACATTTTCTCTTCCATTCTTGACAGCTTTGTGCAAGAGAAGTATGAAAAGGACATTGCTTACACTGGCCATTTGACACAGCAGCAACAGTGATATTGTACACTAAGGGAAAACAGTAAGTGAAGCAGGCAGGCATTAGGGTTCTTTCCTTCAGTGGCTAGGCTGCCATTGCCATTCCTTCCATTCAAGGTAGCAATGTTGGAACCCAAGAAGAGAAAGAAGTTTTTCCTTCTCTTTTGACCGCCCTTTCTGTTGCCTCCTTTAATGTCTGATGGAGATAATGCTAGGAGCCCAAATTTCCTCCATGATTATTAGCCACCATGAGAAATGGAACGCTGGACTAGATGGAGGCTTGGTCTGATCCTCCAGAACTGCTTCTATGTTTTAAGGTAAATTTATTAATGTAAAACTTGAGCCTCCAATTGTCTTTCCCAATATTTCTCTCATAAAATAGTGCAATATGTAGTCTCAAATATTCGGTATTTGTTTTTTATGTGCTCTTTTTGGTTGACTTGGTAGTGTTTGAAATGTGTCAAATTAGAAGTAGCATACATTTTTATAGTTTCACCAGAATTGTCAAATGCGCCGTGAGCATAATTTCTTAGTACAGAATCTGGTTCTTCATGGAACATTACGTTATGTAATAGGACACCTGGGTACTGTTCCTGGATAAATCCTTTTCTCTTGAAAGGCCAAGAGTCTTTTCAGCATATGAGGCTTTTATCATTATTTCATCTCTTTCACAGGTGCGCTGTAAGGAGGATGGGAAGTTGTATGCAGTAAAGCGTTCTGTGGAACCATTCCGGGGAGAGGGCGACAGACGGCGAAAATTGGCCGAAGTGCGCAAGCATGAACGTGTGGGATACCATCCCAACTGTGTGAGCTTTGTGCAAGCCTGGGAAGAGCGAGGGCAACTTTACATCCAGACGGAATTATGCCCAGGTAGCCTACTGCAATATTGTGAGAAGTATGGGCCACTTCCTGAATGGCAGGTGCGGGCCTTCCTTTGGGACCTGCTACAAGGACTGCGCCATTTGCATAACCGGAACCTTCTGCATATGGATGTCAAGCCAGCCAACATTTTCCTCTCATCCAATAATGTCTGCAAGCTGGGTGATTTTGGCCTCATGCTGGAGCTGGACTCTGGGGATCTGAATGATGCCCAAGAAGGGGATCCTCGCTACATGGCCCCTGAGTTGCTGCATGGAGAGTACTCAAAGGCTGCTGACATCTTCAGGTGTGTGTGAGATGGAAAGGAGGGGGTGAAGCTAATTACCAACCTGAGGGCACAATCCTAACTAATTTAGACCAGCATAACTGACCTGGCTTATCTTCCCACGGTGGTGTGGGGAGGTCGGTGTATGCTCATGCACTGGCCTACTCCCCTCTCCACTGTTCAAGGAATGGGGCAGGTGTATCTTATGGGACTTTTGTGACACCCCCCCCCAGGTCAGCACAGGACTTAAGTTGGGATATATGCTGATCTAACTGGAGTTAGGATTGCAGCCTACTTGTAGTAGCCTCTACTACTTGTAGTAGCCTCTCTCTTCTCAGTTTTGCTTTTCTGCCTCAAAATTTAACTTGTGTTTAGAAATCGAGGTTGCTATTTAGTACTTTTGTATTGCTTCTGTTTATCATTGTGTTTTGGTCTTCTCAGCCTTGGCATAACCATCTTGGAGATTGCCTGCAACCTGGAGCTTCCCAATGGAGGGGAAGGCTGGCAGCAGCTGCGGCAGGGCTACTTGCCTCCCGAGTTCACATCAGGTGAGCAGGAGCAAAGGGGACAGCTCTGAATGAACATGCCAGAGCTGGGACTCTGTCATCATTCTTCTTTGGCAGCCTGTAGATTGAAAAATGGCTGTAAAATCCAAGCGGGTTGAAGCATGTGCTGTTGGGACGGGGACTCTGCATGCTTCAGAATGCAAGATAGACATTGTTTTCTCCAGGCCTTTCTGATGAACTGAAGAATCTCCTAGCTGCCATGTTGGAGCCTAACCATCATCTCCGGCCCTCAGTGGAGGTACTGCTTGGTTCCGGCCTCATGCAGAAAACTGAGAGGTGGCGGAAGCTCATGCTGCTGGCTCAGACTGGGATTCAGCAAGGAGTTTCCATGTGTCAGGTGAGCATGGCCTCTGCTAGAGAGCACCACAACTCATTTGCACTGAGCCAGTTTGATGTGTTGCTGAACATCAGTGCCTAAGCCTGTCATGTTTCTTGTGGTCACATAGTAACTGTCTTGTGGTTTACTTTGTTTTGTGTAAGATCCTCTGAGAGCCAGTGATTTAACATCAGTGTGTTCAGTGTGTGGCACTGGAAACCCCTTTGGTGTCTCTCTTTCCTCTCCCCTCTACTACTAATGGGGGGAAGATCCCACGAATGAACTATGGTCTTATTGCCACTGTTGGATTGTTCCTGCTACTTAATGTCTGCTTTGTCCTTCTTGTTCTCTCTAGACTCTCCTCAGATTCATGCAGTGGCTTTGGGGAGTGGTATGCAGTCCAGCTCAGTGGTTGCTGTTTTGGCATCAGAGTGCACCAGTAACACCTCCATGTTCACCTTTCCTTATTCCTGTGGAAGACGGCAGCTTCACCAGTGACTGGGGTGAGGAGGAAGAAAATGAGGAAGACAGTTTTGGTGAAGACGTACTTGACCTAACAGGGACAACTGAGTGTCACAATTTCACTTGTCCTGTGGAGCTGCAGTCTCTAGATAAGTAAGTTTTCCAAGTTAGAGAAGGCGGCGGCCCCCTTAGGCACTTGAGAAATGCAATGAACTCAAGAACAAAATCCATTCTAGCCAGGACAGAAAAGTGCAAGTGTACTTTTCCATTGCTCTGCCTCCATTCATTATATATCATAAGCAGAAAAAAGGAGAAAATAAAGTGTCCCACACACTGTATGTGGCTGTGTTAATGTAAATTGTGTGGCAGAGCAATCCAGGTGCATAAAAATACAAAGTTGTTGGAAAAAAACTAATCCATCTACCTTCAACAATTCTTTTTTCTCCCCTTCCTCAGAAGGCCTCACTTGATGCCAATTTATGAAATTAATAAATGTTCTGAAAGTGTTTTTTTGTTCACTCATGTGACTATTTCAGAATTCTTAGGATTATTCTATGTGATCTTCAATCTATACTTTACTAATGAGATAACTTACAGTTTTGCTGTCCTGAACAGATGGAGTCTTCCCAATTTCATTTTATATGATAAACTGCCTATTCCTGATAACTGAATGGCTTTGGTTGTAGTCAGAATGGCAAGAATAGTTCTTGTTCCATATCTCTGGAGTGAGACATGGGGTGCAGATTTTGAAAGGAGGTGGGCAAGTGACAAACAGGGTATTAGGGTGCGGAGGCTTCTTGATTAAGTGCAAGTATATGGAAATCATATTCATATCAATCATATTCTCCATTGTGCTTCTGAATATTGTCTGGCTCTTTGCCCCATGAAACTAACTGATGGTTTGCAAGTACAGATATCTAAAAAGTTGTTGGTTCACTTCCAGACTGCCTGCTTCACCACTTCTGAACATACACCCAGGTGTGGGAAGCACCTCCACCCCACGACATCCCTCACCACAACAAATTAGTGATAGGAAAAACAGGTGAGCTGTTGGGCAGGAGCGGGTATAGGGGAGGTTGTCACTGAGTTCCTGGATGCTTTTCCCACAGTTCAGCAGTATATGATCTGAAGAAAGTTATGTCCAGACTTGCTTATGACTCATCCAGGTGCAACAATTGGTGAATTTCTTTTTATAAAAAATCCTCTTATGTATTTTAAAGTGTCCAGTGCCAAGCTCATTTGTTGTAAAATAGTTCTTGCTGGGTATAGCTGCCTTCTTTATTGCTGAACTAGATCTCAGTAAGAGACTTTCGGTGTGGCCACCCAATCTGATTTTTACTGCCCATCTTTTTTGTCTGTCACAGGTCATTGACACTCCAAGGCAGCCCCATTCTCAGCCACATCAGCCCTGAATCTATCAGTGGCAGTTCAACTTATTTAAACTTGATGCCTGTGAGCAGCCTGCGCCGTACACTAACTTATGAGGAGGACGGTGATGATAGTGAGGAGCAAGAAGATGAATGGGAGGCAGTTGGTCCCCACTGCTCAAATCACTGCTCCACTTTTGAGCCCAAAAACCTGCTGAGCATGTTTGAGAACTCCATGGCATCTGAACAAAAGTGCCAGAGCTGATGTAAACTTCATGTCTTTTCTTTCTGGTTTGCTTTGGCTCATATGGGTGAGTAATAACAGTAAGGCTAGTTAAGGAGAGGTAGGAGCTTGAGAGATGATTATCTGTGCATATGTCCTCTGAGACCCACAGTGATGATGCAGGCTTGCTTTCAGGTCTTTAGACTATATTATATACCCACACAATACAGCATTTGCTGGTAGGCAATAAAGAATGTATTGTCAGAGGTCATTTGAGGGATAAGGGTATCCCTTTTTTATAATGGGATAAGGGTTCGATTAATAATACATAAGTTTTCTTTTTTTAAGTTTTATGTCCCTTGTGTTTGTATGTCAGGAATTTGCTGCCATCTAAGGGAACTGGGCTTGGAAAATGGGAGCTATTAACTTTCTCCTCTCCATTCAAAGGGTTGTTTTTTTTTTACCAAGGTGGCATCTATAAGACTTGATAATAAAAGCATTTTGAAATTTCTTTTTGAATATTGTGTTCTCTCAGTAAGTGTGACTTGAATGTAGCCAAAGCTAGAATTCCATATAAACATAAGACCAGTGAGAAACAGTTATTTAAAAAGGAATCAAAACTGCAATGAGGCAAGCCAGAGCTTGCAAATTCACTATGGGGAAAATTAACAAATGATAGTGTTTGTCTTGTGTTAAGATTGTTGTCTTTTTTGTTTTAAGTACAGGCTGTGCTTTGAAGGAGTGTGTCTGACTGAAGCAAATAATGGCTATGAACTGGACATCTTTTGCCCAATAAAACTCTTTGAAGCCAACCCTTGTAAGACTGTCAGTGTACATTGTGAGTCCCAGTGAGTAGATATTATATCTCATGCAGCCAAAGAAGGCAAAGAAGGGAGAAAGTAGTGAAGGGGAAAGAAATATGATTGTTGACACTGAGTAATTTGTCTACAATTTAATCAAAAACACCTGTGCTTTCCTTGGGACGTCTTCAACTTGCTTTCCCTTGCACTTAGAATTTTGACTAAGGCCACAATCCTATGGGTACAAGATCAACTGAACTCAGTGGGACTTACAGCCCACTCCTATGAATGTTTCCTTGGAAGTATCTGTCCTCTTTTCCTTCGTGCTGGAACACCAAATAACTCTGTTTTGCATAAACAATGGGAATTGACATTTGTGTTTTAGTGGATTTTTAAAAAAATTGGTGTGACTCAGGCTGCAATCCTCAAGACACTTTCCTGGGAGTAAGTCCCATTTGAACACAATGGGGCTTGCTTTTGAGTAGACATGGTTAGGATTGTGCCCTTAGTTTACTAAGAATTTCAGCTCTTCTAAATACAGATCACTCTGGTACAGAAAGACCTATCATGGTTCTGCAGTTCATGAGATCAAGGTAGGAATGATCTATAAGCTTTATTTAACTCTAAATGTTTGTAGCCTCTTGCACATGTGCTGTGGCAGGAAATGGGACATTAAAAGTCTTTAGTTGCTGATTAGTGACAGGGGCATTTAAGGCTAGCTAAAAAAGAGACTTTGGCTACAATCCTAACCACACTTTCCTGGGAGTAAGTACTACTGAACACAATTGAACTTCCTTCTAAGTAGACATGCTTAGGATTGCACTGTTGGTGTGGTGAGTGGTAGGACTAACTTGAGCATAGTCGGACAGGACAGGAGCATGTCCACTGGTTTTCAGATTTTTAAAGCATTAAGGAATCTCGGAGTACTCTCTAATATTTAATGTTTGTCTAGTATGTATAAGGGCTTTGCATGTATTTTCTTGGAATCGTTCCAACAGCCTTATAAGGTCAGTAATATCCATATATTACAAAGTAGAAGGCTGAAAGTGTGGCTAGTCTAAGAGCAGTTAGCACATTATAGCAAAGGTGAGCATCAAACTAAACTTTTTTCTTGTGACTCAATTTTTAGCCAGTGTGTTATACTTGCTTAGTTTTTACTATTTATTAATATGATAAAATCCCACCGAAACAATGAAATTGACCTGAACATTATCGTTCTGTTGATTTCAATAAACTTCATCACCACCTAGTACTGAACTGTATTGTGAGCATGTTTTCAGTCCGAGTTAATGCTTTTTTAATAATTTAATTCAGTAATTTAAAGCATGAGTCTGTAGAACATCAGCTTTACCTACTGGCTCCCTACTGTAGCCAGCTTTACCTACTGGCTCCCATTTCCAGTAATAAATCTTGGCAAGAGCCCTTGGCTCTCAAGACCTAACCTCTTGATTTGAAAGTGCTGGAATGAAACATACGTATCCTTACTATCATGCTGCTGTGGTACCCAATCCTATACAGAAGAGGCCATGATCATCATAGGGGCATTTCAGAACTAGAAAGATACAGGACAAGATTTTCAAAATCATACCAGTTATGAGAGGTCAGGAAAAAGTTGATATTCTTCCTTAGGCATCTTTTTATTAAAAGGAGAGGGCCTGACATGGGGTTCTGAACCATAAACACCTACAGGTTCCCTCTCCTTCTCTTCTACTTTGAATCAATTTATTTTTATTTAGTGTCTTGCTCTTTTTTATTTTGAAAAGATATGCTGCTTCCTTATAAAGAAGCTGCGAACATTATCATGTCCGCCTACCCTGAGATAACAAGAGACAAGACGGAGTCTGGAGCAGGCAGAGCCTGAATCCAAAATAGGAATGAGGAAATAGATACTTTACACTTCAGTGTGGGAAGTCAGGTTTTTCCTCCATGTTACTGTCCTCTTCCATGCATTTGCAGAAGACAACCCCTGACTAAGAGCCATTATGCAGCCTACTCATTGAGGTGCAAGACCTAAGAAGTCTGCTCCATGTCTTGCCTGATATTTCCAAGCATGGGGTCTGAATTTACCAGCTGTAAACATTATGGAAATCCAAGCTGGATGTGCCATGTAGTTGCATGCATCTTTAAAAAAAAGTTTAAACCAAAAATATATTAAGGCAGAAAAACAAGGAAGTGGCCTACCTAACCCTTATGTTTGCTCCAAGTCAGCTGAAACAAACACAGTTACAGGGCGAGTCTCATCTAGCCCCAAATCAGAATAAAATCCACAACCTTGGTTTACTATACTGAAAACTAGATCATCAGTCTGGATATCCAGAATAGATTTTAACTATTTTCATACATGCTCTGTTGCTCAGTCACTTAATACAAGTATGGATTATGATTCAGCTTAAGGTGACGCTGCATAGAAAATATAGAATCCCTCCTGGGACTGGAGAAACTACCTTCCAAATGTGGCTTTGTAAAAGCCACTTTAGTAAGTTAAAACATTTGTTAAATTATTTATTTACAAGGGCCACCAAATATGGCTTGGGATGTGGATTTTCATGAATTAGTTTTAGGTGCATCCCTGTGAGGCTAGACTCCTCTCTAAAATGATGGTCTGAGAATCCCAATATTAGAATGAGAATAAGCTCCAAACGAAGTATTTATATTGTTGAATAATCTTACAACCCTTGTTTAGTTGGATTTTGAAGAGATCTAGGGAACATGTTGACCAACAGAACCAAATCAAAAACTATCTGCATAGGAGAAATGGTGGCAGTGAAATTTGTTTGCTTCACCATTTTTGCCTCACCTTTATGAACAGCAGTGGCTTCAGCAGCTCTTCTATCAGAATAATTTCATACACACATGAAGACACACACACCACACACACCTAACTTCTGTTATCAGATAATGTATCTGAAAGTGACCTTACTGAGTCAGTGACTGCAAGCAACAATGGGCAGGAGCTGGCTGCTGAGAAAACTACTGCTGTTATCCATAAGTGTGTGGCAAAGAAGGTGTTAAGCAAAGGAAAAGGTCCCATTGCATCAATGACAGTAAACTCCACCCACTCAAGCTCTTGATTTAAAAGTCTGGGAAAATTCAAGAACTAGCTTTCCCTAACTCATGTAAGCTCTTGCACTACTCCTAAATCTGTTCTTCCATCACTAGAGCTTTTACCCACGATACAACTCCTTTGGATCCAGCTCACTATGCTTTTGATGCTGGCCTCACTTGGACTAATTAGGGTAAACATCTGAAGAAGGCTGGGCCAAACTGAAGCCTAAGAGTGTAGTACTGCCTGGCCACCCCGATCACCCACAGGCATGATGTGAAAAGAGTTGCAAAACATTTTGGGGATTGGCCTTTATTACTATGTAGTCAAAACATCCGTATCAGTCCAGTTGACCTGGAGCCTAAATGGAAGTTTTGACTATTTTTAGAATATAATTTGGGGAAATCCACACAAATAGAATTCAACCAAGATGAGTTGGGACCAGTTTAAAAGGTCTGTGAAGAAAGTGAACTGAAATTTGAGAGATAATAGCTTTTCATCAAAGAACAGTAAAAAAAAAAAAGACAGCTAGTGCCTACAGCTTGAAAGTCCGTAAGAGCATACTAAATAAGGCTGCAGGAAGCTCTTATAGACTATAGGAGGTTTTGGGGAGGGACAATGGAGGACACTCAACCCAAAAATGAACATGTTCAGAGATTGATTCAAGCCTCTAGCAGGAAAGATTAGGGCATGCTGCGATGCAGCCAGGTGGAAACCTAAATACCTGACTTCATCCTTCCATCCCAATCCAATTTGAAGGCCCTTAACTGGGGAGAAGGCTGGTTCAGTGCTTTAAGTCATGTCAGAGCAAATAGTGCATACAGAGCATTCCTTCCCCTAATGGAGTGGCTAGCTGCATCTCCATTCCACAAAAGTCCTCATCACCACTCAATGCAGCAAACTTTGATACTCAGGTGTCTAACCAGCCCTTTAAAAAAATAAAAAAGTATTGCATGGTGTCTGAAAGATACCTGGATAAAAAGTCTATTTAAATAGTCATCTGTTTCTATAAAGCAGAGAAGCTGTATCCAAAACAAGCATCTTCTAGAGAACCCTTTTGTCATTCCAGTGCAAATGTCACCCCAAAAACAGGTGAAAAAGGTGTCCAAGCAATGGCACTCTTCCTGATCCATTTCCAAAGCCAATGGAAAACTAGCTCTGATGTCAGGGGAAGGCATATAGCCTAAGAGGGCCAACTTACAGAGAACTTTCACCAGTGTAGTGGATGACCTCCCATAACTTACAAAACTGTAATTCAACAAGGCAGACCACCGGTTAACCGAGAAAAGTTTCCCCACCACTCATATCAATCACATCAGTGGCAATTTGGAAGAACAGAACAGCATATGCTGCTTCAGAAGCACCTCAACCAATGGAAATCCATTGTTGTAGACCTAGAAATATTCAAATCTTATAGATTTTTATCCATGAGTACTCAACCAAGGGGGCACTCATAAATCCAGGTACTCTTTTTATCAGCAGGTTCTGCTCAGATGTACATATGTCCTTCAGTTGCCATTTCAGCCCTTGTAGAAGAGGCTTTGAAAGATGAAAATTTATAGCCCAGGCCTCAGTAGTCTTCCACTTCAGCTGTGGGCTTCTGGGGAAAGTAGCGAGCACAAACATGGTGTGGTCATTCTCCTGGGCAGGCATAATTGGTGATCCATTGTAGATCAGCCACTACACCCCAGTGGAGATAAAGGATGCTGATCACCACCAGCACGTGCATAATCTGATGGCTGTTGAACCAGTAGTCAAAGCGGCCCGGCTTCCAGCGCTCGGGAACCCGTGAGATGTTGATGACACCCCCGAGGAGGGCCAAACCATCCATTATGAGGTATGAACGCAGAGAGGAAGGGTGACCAGTGCCAAGTCCCACCCAACGTAGATAGAAGAAGAAGAATCGAAAGAGGGCCTGCCAAGCAAAAGACCGCAGGCGACAAACGCTGGAGCGGGCAGTCACTGCACAAAAGATGGCATAGCTCGACAGGCCTGAGTAAGCCAGCAGGGCGGTAGTGCGGGGAAACGGGGTGCAGGCCAGCGTGCAGTAGATGATCGGCAGAGCACCTGCAGAAGAAAAACAGCTTGAGCAAGCAATAAAGGCAAACATAACTATTAATTGTATTTTGTGGTTCAGCTTCCTCCAACTGGGCACATGAGAGGTTTATGCTGCCATCTACAGCATCCCTTCAGTTTTTGGCAGTTATGCTGCCATTTACAGCATCCCTTCATTGTATCCCTTCCCTCCAACCGCTCCCCCAGTTCTGCTGATTTTTTAACACCTCCAAGTGATTTTTTGCTCTTTACCAGGTTTTAGATTCAGTTTGGCCTATTTCTCTTATAGCCTCTCCAATCGTCACACATCATCTAGCTTCAGCCCTGCTGTATTCCCGCACAAATCATTTAATCAACAACATCCACCAGTCAAATTTTGTCCCATTCCTTACATTGTCAGATGTGCTGTCACCTGCCACTCATCAGTAATACCTCCTTCCCTCCTTAAAAACACTGTTCCCCACATGTGTGACGCGCCTGACCACTACATTTCTACTGCCACTCTTATCTCAGTGAACCAGTTCCCATAAATGGGAGGTGGAACTCACCCAAAGTGTTGACCATGCATACTCCACACATGTCAAGAGTGAGCAAAGTGTGGTAAACAGCTGGGCCTCCTTCGTGGTTCATGAAGAGGTGGTAAAGCACGCTGCCCAGCTGTGGAAAGATACAAGCAAAGTAGTGTGCTATTCCCAGCCATGCCACTGAAATTCGGGCCCATGGAATGGTCAAGGGCAGCAAGAAGAGAAAGCCCAATAGGGGGATACCTGAAAGAGAAAAGATTCTGTGTTTAATGATTCTGTGTTTAAACAGGAATGTAATACCATCTTTCCTGTAACCCAATTAACTACTTGCATCAACTTAATACTCCCCCTTCCATCTTTTTTTCTAGCTTTGTGCCCCCTCTAGAACATAATTTTTTTTTTGCCTCCAACCACATGCTGTAGAAGAAGTTGAAGCAGTATCATGGACCATTAAATCTCAGCCTTTTTTGGATTGGACATTCATTTAAAATACTAGCCATCTCTTGTCACAAACCAGTGTTTATCCAGACTGCTTTTATTAATTGGTGATGAAATATTGACAAGACTTCCCCATAGTTCTACTAGGCCCGGGAGTCTGGTATCAGCCCTACTACTACTGCCCCACAACACGTTGTAAAGCATAGATTTGCTTTGGAGAAAGCTGGGATGTCTTTGGAAGACAGCATGAAGAGCAGTAAAGAAAATTTATGTAGACTGGAGCCCCAAGTATTTGGTACAAACACTTTTCTGGCACTCTGAAAACATTTCAAAGATTCCTGAGCAGTTATGGCATGCAGAAGACTCAAGAGCTATACTTCATCCCTCACTTGTGAACCCTCTACCCCTCTTATTCTTTCCATTCCACCTCACTCTCTCCTTAGCCTCCTTTCCCTTGAGGTTTTGGCTTTACACAAACAGATTAGGTCTCCATGAGCCCAATTACTGCACTAAGGGAGGCTGCCCAGTGCTAGATCTCAATTAGGAATGTGATAATCACCCCCATGGAGTTGATTAAGAGGTCAGAAATCATCCTTTAGAGAGGCATGAAACAACAGAAGAGAACCTAAGGGAGACAAAGTCAGCAGCAGGACCTGAGAGTGTTCCATAGCCCAAGACTGGAGATGAAAGCCTATGCTTCTGATACCTAAGAGGGGTTGCTAACTGTTTTTCTCCCCCTCCTTTCCATGGTTATTTTGACTTAACAGCTCCGGGACAAGCAGAAATCCAGTTGTTTAAGCTCTTTCCATCCTTTCCATTGCATTTCTTTTTCAGAAAAAGCTGCAGCTCTTTAAAGGTCTACCTGACACATGACAGCTTTTGAACCATTTCCAGTCACTCCCAGCTATCTACACAAGATGGGGGCAACACCATGACCAAGCCACTGCATCACAGCAGCTGTGTTTCCAACCCCTCTGGCTCCCAGCATCCCCACCTGGCAGGATGACAATCCCAAGGACAATAAGGAAGCCGCATCAGCAAATAACTCGCAACTGTGTGTTCTGCTGACAGCCAGGATGTGGTACCCAAGTGCCAGCTGCACAATGGTGAATGCCCCAAAATGCAACCAAACAACATCACACATGGGAGACACCAAGTGTGAGGAGAAGCCAAGGATGTTTTTGTCTTACTGTGAGATCAAAATGAATACAGGCCGATAGAGTGAGGAGCTGTTGCCCAGAAGTCCCAGTCATGGAGCTAGCATAGACTGGCAAAAATCACTCTAAGCTCTGAGAAGGAAGGATGCTGCTTAAGATATAATCTGAAAAGAGTTATACCAGGGGGCAAATCCTCAGTTGGTTAAGATCAAGAATTATAAGATCAAGATCAAATCCTAAGTTGGTTAAGATCAATAATTTAAACCAGTTTCATTCTTTCAGCTGAACCAATTTCAAAGAGTTCTGCTGAGGGTAATCCACAAGGAGCTCAGACCATGCACAGGAAGGACATATAGGCACATGTGAATAATCAAGAAATAAGAGTCAGTGTGGAGAGATCCAAATTCAAATTCCCATTCAGTTATAGAGTTTAGCCATGCCTAGCCCTTGATCTGGTGCCTGAGGTGGCATTTTAAATGCTCCCCACTCCCTATGATGTGATTACATTTGTTCCACTCAATTGGACGAGTGGAGAAGAGCAGCGACCTAAAGTGCCACAAGTCTCTAACACTTTAGCCAACGTTTTTTCCATACTGCCTCTTCTGGTCCTCCTTTCTCTTCCTTTTCCAATCCAGAAAGCAGGAGAGTAGAAGCAGGAGAGTAGAAGAGAGGGGATGCAAGAAGGTGGCTGCCCCAGGCAAATCTGCAGCAGAAGACAACCTCCTCAGTTGGCCCTATGGGTCAGAATTCAGTTTTTTGGGTCAGTCCCTTTGACTAACTCACATCTTGCTAAGCAAAAGAAGGGAAGGGTGAAGGATCCTCAGAAAAAAGGCAATCTCAGAAACTTGGCAGGACTTCTATCTACTTCGCTCCTCTTATGTCTAGTAGAAAGAAAATAATGCAAGGTACATTATTTGCAGAATACAGCTTCCTTTGCAAAATAAAAAAAGCAAATAGATTTTTGATACCAAATCAAACCTTCTAACTCTGACTGGTAGAGCCTTTGAATAGGAGAGGTGCTGGGGATTGAAATCAGGACCTGAATACAGAGCATGAGCTCCACTGCTGAGCTCACAGCCCCCAGCTGATCAGTCAGCCTAGAGGATTCCACCCCTGTTGGCTGTCTGTTCCTTGGATGCCGCAGGGGCCTCCTGCTAAAACTTGGCAATCGCTGTGAAGGAGATCTTGCCTGCAGGCAGATGTTTATATCGGTTTCCCAAACATACTCATGCTGTCCTGCTTCAAAGGCTATGACCTGTGGTGTTTTCCCCACATGAGGCTAATCACACAGCAACAGACAACTGCAGTCCTGGGGCTCCATCCAGACCCTGGAAACAGAAGCGGTCCAGAGGCAATCAATTTTTCTCTAGTTTTTTTTCTATTCTAAACATCTCTTTTCTGTTCTGCTTTTTTTTTGCAAGCGCTGCTACAGGCCTGTCACTGAAGCACAATCCCAGCTGCGCTCTCACCTCCCCAGGGATGTGTTGTGGGTCAGATAACAACCCGGAAGTATCAGGACCGGCTAACATTACAGTTATGATTTCATGCTGCAAGCTAGAGCCGCAGCCGGGTGAGATACTGTACAACAGTAGCAGTTTCAGAGTTCTCGCTTTCACTGTGCTTTCTCTTATGTGCATTGAAGCCTATCCTATCCTGAGGATCCAGCAGCCAGAGAGAACATGTTTGCAAGAGCTAGACTAAATCTCACTTACATTAATTAGATACAAGCTATATAAATACAGAAAACTCATGCTATATGACCGGAAGTGCAGAAATAAGGAAATCAGAACAAGAAAATGCCCTGCTGTGTGGCACTTACTATCTAAATTTTACTGGGGATGGACAGGTGGAAGAAGAGATAGTGGCAGACATGTGCAAGTGCATCAAAAGCAATCTGCTTTTATATTTGACATCTAAGAGTTCAGTCCAGGCTCTCTTGCCGCCTCCGAGGTCAGCTGCTAAAGTGTACCTCCGAGGTCAGCTGCTAAAGTGTAGGCCAGGAAGTGCTATTTCAGCATATCTGGGACACGTGATATTGGACCCCTTGCGGTCAGGAAGCAGTGGGTGTGAGCGTGGAAAGAAGGTAGCTGAGCCCATAATAAGATCATCAGTAGCTACCTGGAAAGAGCTAAATACAGGGTGACAAGAAGGTGAGAGGAAAGGACAAGATGTGTTTGCCAGAAAAAAATCAGTAGGGGGCATCCCCCCCAAAGCAGTATCAAGGCTGACCATTCAGGTCCAGAGCAGTGAAAGAATATGTGAAGCCTCTTAGCCAAATGGTAGATTCAGGCCATCTAAAAGGAAGAACTTTCCACAGATGCAGCAAAAGTGATAAGCTTAGATGGCTTAACAAAGAAGGATTAAGCAAATCCATGACAGCCAGGCATACCCATTGGACAGGATGGCACAATGGAAGCTCCATATTCAAGAGCACTATACCTTTGAATATCAGCTGCAAGGGCCACTTATCATCACGTCCTGATTGTGGCCTTCCCACTGATACTGCTGCACTACATGAATCTAGGATCTGATCTAGAAAGGGGATTGTATGTCCACCTTCAGAAGTGGGGTGTTTATGGTGGATCACTGACAAATGGAGCTTTATATGTGGTGGTGTTCTAATTATGGAACTCCCTCCTTTGGGCGCCAGCCCAATTTTTCCCTGTTCACCAGCACATTTAATAGCAATGAACATCAGTCATATTTCAGTTGTTATCTACCTATTTGGGTTTAACACATCATTTAATTTTTTTATTGGAACTTTTCCAACTTTCAGTTACATTGGCACATTCCCTTTATGATCTAAATAAATGGTGGAAAGAACAGAAATCTTAAATAAGACTTTATTCCAGGACCCCCTTTAAAATCTACATACCGTATATACTCGAGTATAAGCCAACCTGAGTATAAGCCGAGGCACCTAATTTTACCACAAAAAACTGGGAAAACTTATTGACTCGAGTATAAGCCTAGGGTGGGAAATGCAGCAGGTACTGGTACTGGTCCTTTTCCTTGTAGCCTTCTTGGAACTCTTAGGCTGCAATCCTAAGCACACTTTCCTGGGAGTAAGCCTCATTGAACATAGTGGGGCTTACTTCAGAGTAGATGTGCATAGGACAGGGTGACCAGATGCAAAATCCAAAATTCCTGAACCCCAAGGCCAAAATTCCGACCTGCTTAAAAAAATTGCCAAAAAATGTATTTTTTTATTTTTATAGTTTTTTTTGGCCATAACTTTTGATAGGAAGGAGATATCTCAAAACTTATTTTTGCATTGGATTCTGCTCTTCAATACAATTCCAATGGTATATGACATGATGGGGTTTGATCCCGCCACTTTTCAGTTCGCCCGAGTATAAGCCGAGGGGGCTTTTGGGGCCCATTTTTTGGGACCCAAAAAACTTGGCTTATACTCAAGTATATACTGTAAATAGTAAAAAGTTAGAACATAATTTTTTAAAATAAGTCTTTATTCCAGGACCCTTCTTGCTTGTCTGGGCCTGCGTGAATGTCTCAGTGCCCCATCAATGAAAGGGAGGGGACAGAAGCATGGGCATCTCTGGGGCATACACAATAACAGGAAAACCAGAGCACTATATCATGGATGAATGGCTACAGTGAGCAACTCTAATGGGATGAGGAGGGAGATATTGCTTCTCTCACACTATTTGAATGGCATCCTCTGCCAAAAAAGGAGAGGTGGGCTAAGCCATGCGAGGGGAGGGAGAAGTGCTTGGGTGTCGGAGAAATCCAGTTCAATGTCCTCATTCCCCCTCTTGGCCTACACAATGTCACGGAGATCAAGAAAATCCGGAAGAGCTCAAGTTACCTGCGCAGCTGCCTCCCTTCCAGCAGAGTGTGGGCATCCTTGCCACATCCTTGCAACAATCCAGACTTTAAACCCATTGCAATAACTTCTTGCCTGCTGCATCCTAACCCATTGCAACAACTAACCTATTGCAACAGCTTCTTGGGTGTGGGTGGCGCAAGTGGTTAAGACACTGTGCCTGTTAACCAGAAGGCCAGGGTTTGAGACCTTTTTCCCCACAAGGCAGGGTGAGCTCCTGTCCTTAGCCCAGCTCTGCGACGCAGCTGGAACCAATCGTATCAGCTCTGCTGTTCCACTGCACTATTTCAGTGGTGTGGAGAGGGGGGATTTGCTGCTTGGGTAATAGCCTATCCTCCATATCAATCTACCCAGGCCTTCATGCTTCGCATACAGCATTGAGCAAGATACCATAGTCTTTCAAGCCTGAAGGATGCCGTTTCTTGCCTGCTGTCCCAGATGTCTCCAAGGCCCCTTGCTACGCTCCTTGTCCAGTTTCGATATTGGCCAGCCAACAGGGCTCACCTGAAATCTCAGCTCTGCTTATTGAAACACCTGCATTTATCCCTGAATGCACCAAAGACTTTGATTTCCGGGTATCCCTGAATAAGTGGCTTGCTGCAAATATGGACTAGGGCCTAAAAAAGCAGAGTGCACCTGTTGAATTGCTATCCGTAATGCAACAAAGCTTTTGTTGGGGGAAGCACACTGTCCGTTCAGCTCCTGGCAGAATGTTTTGGCCACTGCTTACAGTTAAAAAGGTTTTCCTTAATGTTTCACCACCAATCCACAGTTTCAGCCTAAGGAAGGGCATAGTGGTGAGCCCAGGGTCTTTCCACCTAGAGCCAGTTCCTATTTCTTCTACTGCACTTGCAGGCTGTTCTTCACCTGTGGACCATTTCTATTCCTGGTGCCCTTCAGCAGCCTTGTGCCGGAGGTGGCCGGCATTAAGCACTTAAAAGGTTTTCTGAAAGACTCCAAAGCAGAGCTCTTTTAATCTCCTGGGAAACTGCGACTCCATCCACTCCCTGCTTGCAGTCCTTAACCAGGGGCCAAGAGAGCACATACTCCCTTTCTCTCTCTCTTTGCCTGGATTAGCCAGGATCAACTCTGCTCAGCCCATGGGGAGCTGGAAAAGTCGTTCCCAGCAGGACTCCTGGGTCCTTCAAGAGGAGAGAATGAATGAGAGGCAGGTGCTCTAGTAGTTCATGGACAAAAAGCCACCTTATACTGTCAGACCATTAGTCCTTCAAAACCATTAGTCAATAACTCTCCAAGGATTATATATCATTTTTTCCTAGACTGATTACCTGGAAATGCTAGGGACAGAAGCCTATTTAGGCAGAAGCCTAAATAACACATTTATTAACACAGCCAAAATACATGACAAATGAAGAATGGCATGTGTGAGCAATGAATATCTTATGTACTTGAATGATTGTTATTTACTGAAGAAAGTCATAAGGAAATACCAAAAACAATCTGATCACTATATCACATGCAAACCAACATCAGGGAATTTTACTCTTTAAACCAGCAGAGAGAGGTTGAAAGAATGGAGCATGTGTTGAATAAATGAGTTCTAAGTATTATTGAAAGGTATTGAAAGAGTGGAACCCTCAGAAAACAGAAAGTGGGAGATGCCTGGAATTTTAATGGTATTTTATTGTCTGGTTTTTTATTGTTCTTATCTAGTTTTTAATTGTATCTTGTTCGGTGCTGTTTTTATTTGCTGATAGCTGCCTTGAGTAGAAAGGCCAGGTATAAATCAAATAAATATCAACAAATGCTTAAATTGAACCTGCATATGTCAGAGCACCAAATGAATATGGAAAAACAGCACAGAACAGCTATAAAACCAGTAATATCTAGTATTTGTATGGTGCTTTGAAAGTTCAAAGCATGTCATATATTGAAAAAACAACCCTGCAAGTTCTGAACAAGGTAGAAGTTATCCCCGTATTGCTGCTGGGACGCTAAGGCTTAGAGGGAAAGGCTTGCCTCTACTCAAAAGTAAATCCCATTGCGTTCAATGGGTCTTACTCCCAGGAAACCATCTTTAGGATTGCAGCCTAAGACCACCAAATGAGTTCATGGCAGAGACACGATATAAACCAGGCAGTTCTGATTCGTGATTCGGTTTATTAAATTTGTGAGGCATCGGGCTAGCTTCGGCTGGCAACAAAACACCAAGCCACGTAGACCTTGCTGAGCCAGCCAAAGCAGTTCTTCCAATCCAATAACGGTTTCCCTAATTATTATTTTTTTGGATTCTTGCTACCATCCCTGTGCACCGACACTGCTAAGCAAGTCCCAGGTGTTTGGCGGAGGCAGGTCCCTGCCTGAATGAAGGTCTCCACCCTGTGGATGCTGCCCAACCATCTGCCTGGTATCCACGAGGCCATTCTCTTGGGAAAGTATTATTGAGTCACCTTCCACAAACATGCAAACATAATTCCACTTGGCTAAGCAAAACAGGAGCCTAAGATCTTCCCTGGCTCAGGGCTTCTTCTTAGCAAACGCCGACAGTTTTCTGGGCTAAGAAAACTGGTGCTCAGACAACACAGGGCAACCTTCTAACCCAACACTTTTCAAGCTCAGTTCCTTGAGAAGAGAACTGGAAGTGGCCAAATTCCCTGCAAGAGTGCTGATCTGCCCTTTTCTATCTTCTCTCAGCTGTTCTTTGGGATGTTCTTTGGGGTCTTCTGAGATGGTGTGATGGGTGCCTTGCAAACACATTCCGTATTGGAGTTGCACCAGATGTTGGATGGGGGACCAGCCTTTGCATTCCATGTTCATAATGGGCCCACATGGTGAGGCGCCGCTAACCTCTTAAGTCCTCAATTTTCAGTTGCAACAACCTGTGTGCCAATGAGGGACAAGGCAGGGGGCAATGAGGTCAGGACTTTGGCCCAGGTCCACCATGAATTCAACACAACCTTGACAATTGATTTATTTATTTACTAAATTTCTACCCTGCTTTATCTCCCCAAAGGGATTTCAATGTGCGGTCCTACAATAGTCACTTAAACTGGTGTCTCATCAAGCTGCAATCCTAAACTCACTTACTAGGGAGCAAGTCCCATTGAGCTCAACAGGACCTATTTCAGAGTAAGCCTAGAATTGTGCTTTCAGAATAGGAAGTTTGAAATTCATTATTTGTACCCAAGGACACACTTCCAATCTTAAGCTCATAAGCAGCTCGAGCTCCTGGGTTTCTCCCCAGAATTATTGATCCATAAAACGCCCACAATCCCTCAGATGCAGCCTCTCCCATTGATTTCCTTGAACCTTTGAACTATAATTATACTTCAGTGCTGACTTTCCTGTTTGGCAGATGTTTGTTCAGCCCCATCAGCTACACTTTGCACAAGAAGAATTGCACCACTGTTTCCTGTTGCTCTTTGGCCTTTGATGCAGGAAGACCAAGAACAATTTCCTATCTTAATAAGGGATTTGTCAAGACGACATGTGATGATGAAGTACACAGGCTAATCACCCGCGATATGAACAGAATGCCACCTTAGGGTGCTGAACTGTACTCCAAGATCCCTGCAATACAGGGCACATTTTTTTGAGTACCCCATGAGTGTTTTTGTGTTTTTAAAAAGCCAGCATCTAGATCTTATCATTTTGAAGATGTGCTTGGAAATATGTGAGGAATGTCAGCACAGTGAGATATGCCCACTTTAAAAGGAGACCCTCAGCAAAAATCCCCAACGACAAAAACATGTCCAGCTCCAACTTTTGCAGCATTTGTAGCTGATGACCCACACTTTTGGAAACTGATCTTTCAGTTTCTTGGCCTGTATTATTGGTGAGGCTTGCTATCAAACGGCAAGTTGGAGGGAGTAGCAAACAGATTTGCAGTGCAATCCTAAGCATATCTTCTCAGAAGTAAATCCCATTATGGACAATGGGTCTTACTTACTGATTTTTTTACACCAAGCCTATTGCTGTCTCTCCCATATACTCTGATCCACTTTCCCACTTCCCATCTGAGGAAAGAACAGAGGAGTGTGATGGTGGAGAGCAGGATTGCTGACTTTCATGCAGTTTGGAGGGGCAGTGGTGGGATGGGGGTGGGTTTAACCGGGGCTTTCGATCAGATGGCAGATCTCCTTTGGCTGTCCCTGGAATCAGTGCTGGTCATTTAAGGTATATGCAGCTTTGAATTATACAGAGCATTGTAAGCTCTTAAACATCTCTTCATGAAAGCTTATTATTATTTATTAGGTATTGAATAAAGGAACAAATTGATGTACAAATTGAGGCCAAGCATAACTGACACAAAAGGGCAGGCAAGTCTCTTGCCTAGACTGCAAGGTTGTAGTTTCTCCAGGCATTAGAGTGAAGGCTATGCCCCCGTCTGAAGCCAAACAGCCACAAACCCCACTAGACTTGCAGTGGTCTCTCCACTATTCATCCAGGGTTACCAATAGCAAGCAGCTCGCTATACTGCATGTGCCTCTCTCCAACTGATGATACAGAAATATCTAAGGCAAGATCATAGAAAGAAAATAATTAAGCAGAAGAGTGGTTCCTCTGCTAGATCATGTGAATGCCTTTGGTATCTAGTTCCATTGCTCAACCTGCCTGGCTTTTTCTCTACTATATAGGCTGCAATTCTAAAGACACTTTCCTGCAAGTAAGACCATTGAATAACCATTGCATGGTTAGGACTGCAACCTATGCCAAACAAATGCTTATTGCACTATGAACAGGTTCCTTCATTGTTCCCCATAAGAGAAAGTGGATAAACAGGGCTTACCTTTGAGCACAATCCTAACCATGTCTACTCAAAAGTAAGCCCCACTGTGTTCAATGAATTACTCCCAGAAAAGTTTCTTTAGGATTGCAGCCTAAAGGCGTAATCCAGAGTTCGAGTAGTGAAGAGTGCCCTAGCTGGGCTGCCCCTACTATTTTGTATCCAGAGCACAGAGCTATGCTGGATCCAGAGAGTCAGGAAGCCTGGGCTGCCCTAACTACTCCAGAGAATACTCAGTAGGCACCAAGTCAGTGACACCTTGGGAGGGCTTGCTCCCGAGGAGACCCCCCCCCTTAGATCACACTGAACAAGGAACAGTTGTGGTGCCCTCCTTATAAGGAGTCCCTGATGAGATGCCAGTAGAGTCTACAGTGAATACAAGGGGCTTCTTGGAGTGGCCTGCTGTATCTCCAGGTTAGTGGGCTGCCTTAGTTGTTCCATATCTTAAGGCTGAGAGGCAGGGGGTGGCAGATAGGCTGGCCAAGAACTCAGATTTTTGGTCAACACTTCCATTCTTACTTATTATGGACCCCTGTGGGTCTACTCATTACTATACCTGCTGTTGAGGTGGTATAACTCTTGAGTTGCTGGAAGAGGGAATTTCTGCCCTGGAAACAGGCTCTGGATACAGAGTAACTACTCTTCCCTAGGCAATGCTAAACACACCCTCACCATGCCTAGGCTGCCCCAGCTAGTGCAGTCCAGGTCACCTGTCTTGGGGCAGCCTATGTTGCCTTAGGGTGCCCCAAGCCTTTTCCAGAATAACTAGGGTGCCTCATCTTGCAGTTGAGTCAGCCCAGTGATAGATAGGGTAACCCAAGTGCACTTCTGGAAACACCTTAGTTTCTTAAGAGTTTCCAGGACACAATCCTTGGTAGTTCTTCCTTCTGATCTATGATTTATGGGGAAACTGTTGAAGAGACTCAGTGGTGAAGGTAAGGCAATCTCCAGGGCCACCAGAGCTGGATCCCAGCATTAAAAACAGGTTCCAAGACCAAACCAGGCTCATAACCAGAAATTCTGCAATGCACAGGGGCTAAGGGTGTGGGGACTCATTACAACAATTCAGCAGGCCTAATATGCCTGAACCACACCTTTGAGGGTAATTAGGTAGACCTCTACCTGTACATGCTTCTCCTTACATCTAGTAATAAGGCTAAGATTTTTATCTTCTTAATAAAATCTGTATAAACCAGAAGAGGGCTTGGAATATCCTGAAAAAGGGTCAGACCACTTTCCATGACTTAAAGTAAGCACCATGACTAAACGTAAGCACTAAAAACTTGCTCTTTCTTTTAAAAACAACTTAGAGATTATCAGAAAGTTTCTTACATTTTCTAAAAATATTCCAGTATCCCTCCTATCTTCTATCATGACAGTTCCCAACATCTGAATTTTAAAAAAAGATATCCAGAAGGGGGGAAGTCTTGATATGCCACAAATAGACTTGTATTTCCCCATCAATCAATCCATCCATCCATCATACTATGACAGAGGACACTTTTAAAAGTCATTATTACCAGGGCTGGCCCAAGGTATCTCAATAACTAAGGCTAAATTCTCCCCTCACTCACTGATGAAAAATGGAGAGAAGTGTGGAGGAGAGGAGAGTGATAGGCTAGAGTGGAGCCTTTGTACCCTTTCTCTTCCACACTTCCTCTTCTACTCTGCCCACTTCCAATCCAGGGAATGGAGAAGTGGTGTCATCGCAGAGACAGATAGAGATGGTTGCACCCTAACAAACATTTTCCTGGGGGACTGCCTCAGTTGGCCTCATAGATGGGCCAACCCACACTCTCTCGTAGGGGAATGGAGAGCGTGCTCTCTCTCTCTCCCCCCACTCTCTCTCTCTGGTGTATTCTAAGCAAAGCAAGGATGCTGAGATCTCCAGGGAGATGTTCTTGGAAACTAGTGATGCAAGTGCAGAATGTTTTGACAATAGGCGCATCACTTAATAGCTGTCCTCTTGATCAGGAGAAAAAAGGTAGATCAGTAGCTACTGATAACCCTGGGTGATACCCAGCAGATCAAGAAGACTTCCCACTGTTCAACAACAGTAACAGTTATAAGGATTTTAACACTCACGCACATGCACATGTACACACACACTATTTCCTCAGTCAGGATGCTCAACTTTGACTACAATCCGAAAGACACTTTCCTGGGAGTAAGACCCACTGAACACAATGGGGCTTTCTTTTCAGTTTTTAGGATTGTGCTCAAAATCTCTTACGGAGGAAAGGAATGGATTACGGGACAGAACTGTGAAAGCTCAGGACCAGCTTCACATTTGTTAGGGGCCTGGGCAAGCTGTCCTCTTGGCTGTGTGAGGCCCTCTTAAGGCTCCTAATGGATCTTGACAGGTGGGATAGAAGAGAGGTAGCAACAACTCCTTGGCTGAGACACTTAGGATGCAATCCTAACCCAGGCCAGCACAACTTATTGGTCTTTCTGTTCCCGTGGTGATGTTGGGAGGCAAGCACATGTCTTATGCACTGGCCTAACCCTCCCTCAGGTGTGGCACAGACGTGTCTTACGCCTTTTTGTGACACCCCCAGGTCAGCACAGGACCTATGCCAGGGTTAAGGCCAGCCTAACTGGAGATTAGGATTGCAGACTTAGTTGTTGCATCCTCCTAGGGTGTCTGTTCCCCACCAGTCCACAAATAGGAGCTTCTCTCCACCAATATCTCTGCATCATTGCAAGGTATTTGGTGAAATGCTCTAGTTTGCATGTGGATTGAAAGAAAGGAGATTGTGCCATGCTGGCTACAGACAGAGTTGGTATCATGGTTTGGCAGTGGATCCTTTGGAGGGTCAGGGGCCTCAGCTGCTACCTACAATGACACTCTGGTGTGAGCATGACTGCAGAAGCATTCCAGAGTGCCTTCCTACATGAATATCTGACCTTATGGGTCCCTCGTCTGCGCCCAACAGAAGCTGATGACTTTCCATGTTGTCCAAATTGGATCTCATAAGCCTGGTCTGCTCATTTGGAAGGGCAATTCCACCATGATCTGCTGGGCACCATGAACATCAATGAGTGAAGAGGAGAAGCAGAATCCCACCCACCTTCTTCTCATCTGTATATATAAAACTGAAAAGTCACTCACTGACTCACTCACCAACGGCCAGCCAAAACCTCTGGCTGGCCTAGAAGAATGAAATTTGGGGAGGGTGTTCCTTCTGTGGTGGAGGCATCCACTAAGAACCATTTTTGGAAATTCCAACCAGAAGGGACTAAAAGGGCGCAACACTTTTTCCTCCCTATACTTTCCATTAAAGAATCCCTAACTGAGGAACACTCTGCCCCAACCCCCGGACCTAGAAGCATGAAATTTGGGGAGTGTATTCCTTCTGTGACAGGAACACCCACCATGAACAGATTTCTAAAAATGTAACGCCTAAGCATCTGAAAAGGGTGCAAAGCATTTTTGGCCTATGCATAACATTGAAGAATGACTGACCAACATCTTGCTGATCCACTGGGAGGGAAGATGCACAGAGGATGATGGTGCGCATTGAGGGGATGGCACACATGGAGGGGGTGGTGTGCATGGGAGGGTATTGTGCATGGGGTGTGTTGACGCACATGGGGGTGATACACACTAACAAGGTGACCAGATGACTGGAAAAACCCGGATTTGTCTGGATATTTAGCCTCCTGTCTGGGTGTCCTACATTTTGGCATCATTTTGGCTTCATTTTGAAACTTCGTGATAGTGCACAGTACCCCATCATGCCATATGTCGTTGGATTCGTATTGAAGAGCAGAATCCAAGCAAAAATCAGTTTTGAGATATCTCCTTCCTATCAAAAGTTATGATCAAAAAACTGAAAAACAAAAAATACATTTTTTGTCCTTTATTCAGCGGGTAGGAATTTTGGCTTGGGATTAGTAATTTTGGCTTTGGGGTTCAGGAATTTTGGGTTTGGCATCTGGTCACCCTGCACTGGGGGGTGTTGATGCGCATGGGGGGTTGGTGCGCATGAGGGGTTGGTGCACATGGGGGGATGATACACAGTGGGGGAGTGTTGATGTGCATGAGGTGTTGATGCACATGGTGTGTTGATGCACATGGGGTTATTGCACAGTGTGGGGATGGCGTATAGGGGCAATTTTACTCCCACAATGCGGGTATGTTTTTGCCAGTCATATAAACTCTCAGATTATTTTTCTCCGTCCAGTGCTGAAACCATCTCAGTGAGAAGCTGCAGTTCATGGGTCCCCCAAGCCTGGCACAATCTACCTTTGGGCCCTTCTGCATGCAAAGCACACAATCTGCTTGGCTGCAATATCCAATACTGCACTTTTAAAAGTCATCTGTTCTCACACCACATCACGCCACACCGGATACAAGTTCGGGCTGCCATAGAAACCCTGGAACTACAAGCATGAAGCGAGAAACCATCACCAACCATGGACTTTGCCATCTTTGCTTTGGCCAACGTCCACCCTATTAAAACTTGAATCCTGCAGAACCCCGGAGAATCAATGCCAAGGAAGGACTGGGGAAGAATAGAGGCATCAAGTGGGCTTCCACATGGAATTGCAGTGGGATGATTGTGCATGTGTGATGCTCAGTGTGCATAGCAATCATAGGGCTCTCCCTGGGTACCACTGGCCAGGGTACCACTCTTGCTTGGGGGTGGGTGTCAGTGGATGATTGTGCATGTGTGATGCTCAGGGTGCATGGCAATCAGAGGACTCTCTCTCTCTCTCTCTCTCTCTCTCTCTCTCTCTCTCTCTCTGGGTACCACTGGCCTGTGTACCACTCTTGCAAGGGTTTGGGTGCCAGGCACACTGAGGTGGGCACTATTAAGATCTGAGGGGGAGGAAGCATTAAATAGGGTGTGTAGGGGGAGATCATGGTGCAAGCCAGGGATGGGGAGTAAGGGTGTAGGGCAGCAAGCAGGGGCTCACCGTGGGTATAGATGTTGCCCAATTCGTTGTGCAGGTAAAAAAGACTGCGGAGACAGCCGGGCCCGGAACTGACCGGTCGGTAGCCCGTCAGCACGAAGCGGTTGAACTGCAGATGAGGGGGGGAGCTGGCCCAGTCCAGGAGCCGGGGCCCCCCCAAGAAGGCCATGGCCGGGCTCCCCCCCCGGGGTCAGCTGCTGCTGGCCGGGCTCTGCATCCTCCTTCTCCTGCTGATGCTGCTGCCCCTGCAGCCAGCCAGCCAGCAGCTCCTCCTCTGGCTTGCCCCAATCTTCCTCCCCCCACCTTCCCCAGCCAGGCTGAGCTCACAATCCTGGACCGCCCAGCAGCATCACTGCTGCGGGGCTTCCCCCTCCTCCGCCTTTCCCACGCCTCCCAAGCCAGCCCGCCTCATTTGCATAAATGTAGCAAATCCCATTGTTGGCACAGCGTGGGAATGGAACGTTCAAGTCCTGGGCGTTCCATCATTTGCATAATAGAACCCCTTCGGCCACGCCCCCTGCGCCTGGCCTGAATCGGGGGGCACTGGCTCACAAAGGGGTACAGGCGCCCCCCTAAGGCAGGAGGAGGATGCACAGCTTAGGAAATTGATGGATGGAGGGTTTCCTGGATATTCCAAAGCAGTGCAAGGTGATCACCGCATCAGTAAAAAAAAAAGAGGACAACACCCCAAAAGTGTAGGACACCCAAGAAAAATGGAGGACGTGGCAACATAAAAACTAAAAACACTCTTGTATACTGTATTTCATAGAATCATAGAATCTCAGAGTTGGAAGGGACCCAGTAGGTCATCTAGTCCAACCCCATGCCTGTAGCAGGAAATCCTCCTAGAGCATCTCCAACAGATTTTACTCAAATCTAACGCTCACCCTTTTGAGCTGAATTCAGTCTCCAAAATCAGGGTTTGGATTAGATTTTATGGTTAATTAGATTTGAGTAAATACAGTATTTTGATTATAAATATATGGTGTGCATTAGAGTCAATGGCACATTAGTTTTGAGTAAATACAGGTAATTGGCTTTCATGTGGTCAATTTCAACAGTTTGTTGTTTTGTCATTCAGTTGTGTCCAGCTCTTCATTACTCCATGGACTGCAGCACTACCGTAATTTCAATACTATGTTGTTTATTATTAAATTTACAACCATGACATAAACCATATTTACTTGAATCTAACAGTCACCTTTTCCAGCCAAATTTATTCTCCAAAATCGGGGAGTGCATTAGACTTGAGTAATTTATTATGTCAAAATATGGTATTTTGTATTTATTTGTATAAAGTAGAGCAATTAGGTAAAAATCACAACATAATATTGTCATATTATTATTGTCATATAACTCATTGTTGATGCAATAAAATTAATTTTGTTCCTGTTTTGCAGCTGCACATTACAATTGCCAGTAAATATTTTTATATCACGCTTTTAAAACTGGGGTGTGCATTAGATTTGATGGTGCATTAGATTCGAGAAAATATGGTGATTTATTAATTACAAGAAGACAACGTGCTGCCTGCTCACAAGGAGGAAGAGATCAATGTAGGTTTTTTTCTAGGACACAAAGAGGACATGTGGTCTCCCTGAAAGGAGTGGCATAGCTAGAGGGGGGGCATAACAGTCAGAGGATGCCTAACCTCTTCAGAGTCTTTCCAGGCAGGCATTCTAGTCCATTTTACTCCCCCTTCTACTGTGGCACCAAAGGGGTGAGGCTTTGAACCCCCCTCTAGCTATGCCACTCCTCTAAAGTTTTCGGGTCAGCCAAGCTGTAAACAGTGACACCTCTGGCTCTGTTGTTTCATGACAGCTCTGTCAGCCTTTAGTCTCCCATTCAAGTGTTATCCAGATCTTTTTTCATAGAATCATAGCTTTGGAAGGGACCTAGTAGGTCATCTAGTCCAACCCCTGCCTGTAGCAGGAAATCCTCCTAAAGCATCCTCGACATTCCTTCTTCTCTGGAGCACTTTCTCATTCAGAGTTCACCTATATTCACTTCTAGGACATGTATCTGTACATTGCTGGATCCAGAATTCTGAATTAAAGCTGGAATCCTAAAGACACTTTCCTGGGAGTAAGACCAGTGATGGGATTCAAAGAAATTAACAACCGGTTCTATGCCCATCTGGCAGCCACTTTTAAATGGCTATTTTTAAACTTTATATGTCCTATCTCTCATTAACAACCAGTTCTATAGAGTAGGTGTGAACCTGCTGGAGCCCACCACTGAGTAAGACCCATTGATCTCCATGGAGCTAACTTTTGAGTAGACATGGTTAGGATCGTGCTCTAAATCTAAATCTAAACGCTAAATCCAGTCAGGCAATTCTTACTGACACAGATTTATCATTCTCTGAAATGAAAACACCATATATAAAGATATTCTTAAACATTTTTATTTTTTCCACAGATGTCATTTTTTCCTAAGGAAGAAAAACAGAAATAAGAGTGGTGTTGTGTGTTTTTATTCCAAGGGTAAATTTTTATAGATCATAATTATAAATTATAATTATAATTTATATTAAATGCATACCAGGTGGATTATATAAGGGTTATAGTGTCAGCAGATGTAGCCATGCATTCCAACCAGTCCAGTCCATTATTTTTATTTTTTCACATTTTTCAGCTTTTGTTTTTTTAAATGAGAAGTGCTGAAAACAATATATGTTTTTATTTTGTTATCACCAAAAAATCACACCTCTGACCATATACCAAAGTCCCACACACATCAAATGAAGGAGGAGCAAGACCTCCTTCCCGAGCATACAGAAGCATGGCTCCCACACAGGGCTGGCCTTAGGAGCTGCAGAGGCCTCCTGGAGACTTTTTTTGGCAGGTTCACAGCCAAGTCTGCAGACTCTTCCTACTTAGCTTTCTTTAGCAGCCTTTCACTCAACACCAGACCATCACTGTGCCATTCCTATAACACCCTTCCTCCAAGAAGCTAAGTATATGTACATGGTTCCTTTACTCCTTTTGTCCTTACAACAACCCTGTGAGTTAGTTGAGACTGGGAGGTAGTGACTGGCCTAAGTAAAAGCTTAGGCTTTGAAGCTTTGTGGCAGAGCAAGGATTTAGAATCTGGATTTTCTGTTTAATTCCTGAACCACTACCATCCTGGCAATCCAATTGATTTAAAAAAATTAATTCTTAGTTTAGAATAATGAACAATAATGGAGAGAAAGAGAAAAGAGAAAGTGTAACATTGTGCTCAAAGTTGGATCAAAGGTCAGGCCTTCTTAGGACAAAGCAACAGCAGGAAAGATTACAAGGTACCAAACTATTCTTCTGAAACCTGTAGGATTCTTCATAGGACTGGGTGGTATGTAAGAAGGCAGGGCCTGGAAACATCCTGTAGTTGGTTCAAGAAGGAACTTGCAAATGTCAAGTTTGTGCCAGAGGCTTTATGTTTCCAGAACATTGGGGGGGGGGGGGAGAGGGTGAAGATCCAACCGTTGTTTTTTCACTTCCTTTGCCTAAGTAACCATGTGAACATATTTAAAACATCTCTTCCTTTCGAGGTTGATTCAACTCTGCTTGAAAAATCTCCTAATCTCTATCCCTGGCATTTACAAGTGGCAGACAGTTGGGGAACCTAAACATTTCCACTTTTTGCCTTGCCCAGCTCTTCCCCTTTACTTACCATCTGAACAGATGAAGAATCCTATAGAATTTAAAAGCTTACTATTTGATGATACTGTATCATATAATCCTTTGATTGGTTCTAACTTCTAAGAAATTCTTTGCCTTACTTGTGGACCTGGGATTTTTTTTTTCTAATGGAACAACATGGCCACTTACCATTTTATAATAGTTGCATGATCCAAGTCTTCTGCTTCATTAGCAATAGTTCATAAATGCAATGCAAAGCCCATGTGGTTGCCAAATGCTTGATTAATGCATTGATCATCACCTGTGGGCCATGACTCACCTCAACCCACAAAGAAAAGGCAGAATTAGATTGTATGTGCTTTGCAGCAGGGCATTGCCATTGTAATTGTTTGAACTAGTGTTATTCATAATAAACTAACCCCCACCCCAATCCAGAGTAACTATTCTACTAGATCTGTTGGAGCAAAGTCCATTTGTGTCAACGCAGCTGTAGTGCCATCTGGTGTAAATCCATGAAAAATTCATATTGCAATCCATAGTAAATCTTACGTCCGTTGGAGCAAGGACTCCCGTAGTTACTCTGGATTGGGGGTAACTCTCAACTTTGATGGATTCAGTAGTCCAACATGTGTTTTCGGGTGGTTGGCATTCTCCTTAAGGGGAGAGAGAGGGAGAGAGCGAGAGAGAGAGCGAGGAGGTTGACCCAACTGACCTCCTGTGAAAAGGGAAGCCAATTACATGTCCATATGAAAAAAATTTCATGTTTACAAACCCCTTAATTAAATTTGAATGTGCTTATAATTAACTGTGTAAATTCCCAACCTCTGCAAAATGCAGATGTTACCAGTTACTCTGCTCTAAACTCCCATTCATTATAGTCCCATTAATTTGCATGTGGCATTATTATGTTTTTTAATTATATTATTATGAGTGCTTTATTTTTGGCCAGGTAAATGTCAGAACTAAAACAGATTGCATAACAGCTGCTAACTGGTAGACCCAGAGGCGTAACAAGCGTGTAGCGTGGGATGCAATCTGCCACGGGCAACAGGGCAACAAGGATGCCAAGAGGCACCACTTACACTCCTCTAGTGGAATCATGTGTGTAGAGCATTGTGTGTGTGTGTGTGTAAATATATTAGTGTAAAAGTCTAGTCCTTTGTGGAGATTTCTCCTGCTACAAGCAGGGGATTGGACTAGATGACCTCCTGAGATCCCTTCTAACAGTTTTGATAGGGGCAAAATTTCAGTCTTTGCCAAATTTGCCAAATTTTGCCTAGGTACATCCCTGGGTAGACCATATTCAAAATCATAGATGTTGACATTTAAACTAATAGTTTGAACTATCTATTTAAACCTCATGCAAACTCCAGCACAAATATATCTGAATGCACCTGGGACATAGTGGATATTTCTCAACTAACAAGCACTGTATTGGGGTTTGGTTCAGCCTGCGAAATTACATCATGTTCCCTGGAAGTCTGAAGGCACATGGAGATGGAAAGTGGTTATTCAGTGTTGAAGGAAGGTACTTTACACATGCTCAGAGATATTTTTTATTGTTTCACATATTCCAGGGCTAGGCTCTAGAATGAAAAACAAATCTCAGAGTGGATTAAATTAAATTCAGCCCTGGCCAAAAAAATAAAAACAAAAAGTATGCAAGGAAATTCTTTAAGCCAAGCGACATACAGCTCCATGTACAGTGGCGCCTCACGTAACAGAATTAGTTTGTTCCGGAGGCAGTTTCTTTACGTGAAACTTTCTTTACGTGAAGCAGATTTTCCCATAGGAAATAATGGAAATGCAGATGATTGGTTCCACAACCCCAAAAATATTCATATAAAAATATTAACTGGATGTAAAAATGATGACAGAACACTGGGATTGAATTCAAAACATGCATTCAATGTGCATGATCTTATAAAGTCTACTTAGGCTGTAGTGCTAAAGACACTTTCCTGAGAGAAATACCCATTTAACACAATGGGGCTTACTTCCGGGTACACATGGTTAGGAGGCTGCAATCCAAGACACCTTCAAAGTGTCTCCCCACTTTCTCCTTCTCTCCATCCCGAGCCTCTCTCTCCCCTGCTCCCTCCTGGCTAGCCCTGAGCTGTTTCCCTCTTCTCCACTGCTCTTCTCTTCCTCTGCCCAGCGGACATCCGGCCACAGGAGGAACAGCACAGAAGTGTTGCTTTCACTATGGGCAGGTGTGCTAGGCAGCCCTGACGCTTTTTAAACAGGCTGCCGGCCAGCACGTCTGCCCCAACTGCCAACGAATGTTTTCTTTACGTGAAGCACTTTCTTTACGTGAAGCTGAATCCTAGAGAAATTTACGTTTACGTGAAACTTACTTTATGTGAGGCATTCTTTACGTGAGGCGCCACTGTAGTTCTTTAAAATGAGTGTACACTATTAATTCCTTCCCACACACTCTGTTCAAAGCTGCCCCAGATGTGAAGACAAAATCCAGGAACCCAGGAGTCCGGGCTCCTATGCCCCTTATTTTCAATAAGTATGTAAACGGACTCTGGAATCCTGTAATTACAATTACTGGATCTGAGGTAGACATTCCAGGCATTCCATTCATAAGAATCTTGTACATAACCATCCAGCCTCCTCAGTAGCATAGTTGCCTCCCATCACCACCCACTTGGAATGGCTCTGTGCAACAATTCTGCAAGTTCTATGCACTCTCTGTGGGTAATTCTGCTGCATCTTTGCATTGGGAAAAAGGAATGATTCCATCTCATCCAATACAGAAATGTAGCCCAATTACTTGCCCCACTGATTGGAGGAGAAACTGTTCAGAGCAGTGACATCCAGAGACACAATAGGCAGCCTCTTCCAGAATCACCGAAGCTTTGCTTGCTGAGTCGTTATGTCTGACTCTTTGTGACCATATGAACCGCAGCATGCCAGACCCCTTATCTTTCACTAGCTCTTGATGACTGTCCAAACACAGAAGCTTTAGATGATCACGATTTATGGCATGCTGAGAATTATCTCATGGCGCATTTGTGTGGCGTATCAAACCATTTTGGAGTCCCTGCTCTTTTTGGAGGAAATATCACTGGAGGAAGAGAGTAATTTGTCAAATTATCCTGTGTTATTTTGTCCCCACTAATGGGCCATTTGGATCTAGTTCATGGAAGAAGAAAATCTTTATTTTTCCAATTCTTGACCACTGTCCCCAGCCCAACAGAGCTGATCAAATGCAGGTAACAACAGAGAAACATAATCACAGATATGAAAATAATTTAATGAAGGTTTTCTGTGCCAAAGTTCATTCTGTGCCTTTTCTTTTCTTCTCTGACAGGTTCGCAGCGCCCCCTGAAGCCAAAGAAGTGTCCTTCGGCCCCCCCAGGCCCAGCTTGAGCCCAGATGTCCCCACAGCAACATTGGCAAAAGGCCCAGCACACCACAAGTACCGTTTTCTCCATTCAGTGTCTGCAGTTCTCCCCTGAAAGGAATCCCATTCCAACATCCTGTCTCTTCCACACAGGATTCTGTCATTCCGAGACTGCCGTACCGCACAAAATATGTTATTTTGAGAAACCCAATTCTATTCTTTTTCTTCTGTCCTACATTTCCAAGGATGCCACAAGACACAAATCTTGCCCTGGCACAAGGGAGAGGAATTTAATTCCAGCAGCACCATAATAGGCTTTCTTGCTTCAAAAAGGCAATTTCTAGGTTGAGGTGGCTATAGAGTTGCCGCCACCATAGATCTTTCCCAGCCCACTGAAAGCTTCAGTTGTAGCTTATGAGGATCTCTGTACTGAAGAGAACATTGTTATGTATGTTAGCTCTCTCAGGCCCTTCTCTTTCCCGCCCCGGAATGTTATCAGTGCCACCTTCTGAGCACTAAGTTACATTCACTTCCTGCCTCTTACCCCGAGGTAAAGCGTCCCAGTCTCTTGGTTCCTGCAAAACAGAGGAAGTGTCACCTGGCAGGGGTGGTGGCAGGAGCTGAGAATCACAAAATCACATGTCCTCAGATGGTGGAGATCAGAGATTTGAGGGATGACTGGTTGGTGGAAGAAAGGTTCTCATAACTGTGGCACAGGCAAGAACAGTCTGAAGAGGTCTCATCGTCCCCAACCCCACCGCCATTGTGCAGGGGACGGTGATGTGGAGCTCCACGCGTCGTGCAGATCACCACACGGGTGTGTCGATAGGCCACAGCCCATGCCTCACTGCCAAGGCACTGGCAGCGGCTCCGAGGGCCTTTGGAGGAGAACGGACCCAGAGAACCACCTGCCTTCTTCTGCACAGAAAAGCAGGTCCTAGAAAAAAACCAAGCAATAGGTGAGTCAAGAAAGCACACCACTGGCAATGGCCAAGTGTATCAATGTCAGAGGGGTTGCATGAGGGGTTGCATGAGTAACATCTGTGGAACTGGGAACATGCCTATTAGACATTAATTTTTCATTTTCTTTGTAAACTTTAAACTAGTAAAATTTAAACTTTTTAGTTGAAAAGCAATAGATAGATAGATAGCTAGATAGATAGACAGACAGACAGACAGACAGACAGATTGATTGATTGATTTAGCATAGATGAATGATTAGTTATCTATATATAGGTTTAAGCTCCCCATTCATAACATTTGGTTCCAAGAACCTGTGTGATTAACTATTTTCATGTTATACAAAGGCAATTAGTTACCATGATTAAAAAGGCAGGCAATAAATCAAGATGAATCAAGTTCCCTTTCAACTTGTTGCTAACTGCGCTGCGGACCTGGGTTCCTGCTATTTGCAAGCAGTGTCATCTCAAAGTAATTAATTCATAAGTGATTATTACTTGGGGGAAGAGAGAGGCTCTTCCTCCCAAGCTAAAGTTCATGAACTTTTCTAAGACAAGCTTAATTGCCTGACACATTGCCATGGTAAACTGGCTACCTTTAAGCCATTAACAGCAACTTTAGGGACACTTATCTTTGAATTAAAAGGGCCAACCTCATTTGCTTTAAGACAAAATTGCATGATATAAATAAATGGCATACAATTAGGCAACACCAGTAGCGTCATTTTACTGCATTGTTCCCCCATCTGGACAGCTTCCAGATTCAGGTCTTCTTGCCCCATGCCATCAGCTTGCTTCATGTGCATCAGACCACTTTTGAGAAGCCCCTGACCCTAAAATATGTTGCAGAGTCCACCAAAATTAACTTGCATCTCCCCCAATCCTTAGTCTTCCAAGCAAAGAACAGAATCCAAGACTCCAAAGTGGTGACTCTCCTTCACCATTAGCTGGAACTCACCCCCGTCGCTCCAAGACACGAATATTGAATGCAAAAGCTTTGACTACTCTTCACCAACCTACCTTTTGCGCAGATGGTATGAGATGATAAGGATGGCAAAGACAAAAGTCCCAGTGGCCGTATACATCACCCAAGCTGTGTTATAAAAGAACAAAAGGAACTTATTGTGAACTGTCTCCAAATCATGTCGCTGTCCCATCACCCACTTAAAAAAAATTAAGAGATGGAAGATTTAATCCTAAAGGTAGAGGCTAGAGGGTGATTGCAAAAGCATCTTGAATTTTCAGTCCCTCTGTAATTTACAAACTCTTACCACTGGGTGGCACTAATGCCACCTTACCAGGCAGCCTTAATGCCCAGGAGACTGGGAGGAGGGCCTCTGTAACAAAGCCCATTTCCATTTCCAGAATTTGGACTGCTGTTTGGAAAAAAGATTGGCCCATGAAAATACAGAGGTCGGGCACCCCTGATTTAAAGTGTTGGTAGCCTGTCCAGCTCAAGGAGCAGTTTACTCATGGACAAATCTTTGGTGCAGACCTAAAGAAAGGATGCTCTTTGTTCAGTATGATTGCCCTACTTTGTATGTGCTGGTAGGCAAGAACTATGACATGTTAATGGTGTATGGGCCCATAACTCAGCGTGCGTATTTTGTGGAATTTCTTGATTGTGTTGGACAAGAACAGATTCAGCAATCAGAAACAAATCAGCATTGACTTAATTTTTTTAAAAAGTTTTTGGTGGCTAAATGTAGATAGGTCTGAAAATGTATGTCAACAACTCCTACTGAAAATGCATAGGAGCTCATCAGAATTCCTGGCAGAAGTTAGAGGGATAAGTTCAGAATTATGGCCAGCTTTCTCCTATACCCTATGATTAGCAAGAAAAAAGTGCCTGATAAGCAAATATATTGTCCAGAATTGTATAATATATAGTTTGCAGAATTAAGCTGTCTTGATTATAAATTTTTTTTAAAAAAATTTAAAGCAAAGAGCATGCACAGCCATGTCCAAAATATGAGTCAGTTTATTCTCCCCATGGCGTTTAACTTGCGCCAACCACAAGGAAAATTACCTTGAAAAGACGGTGACTCCTGATGGCTGGTGGCAGAACAGCACTACAGCAAGTTTTACAAGACATGGAGGGAGATACCCAGGAATTGCATGTGTACAAGTGGGTTCCCAGTGCCCCCCTTTATGCATCAAGTGAGGATGGCATAGCGAAATAGCAGATGAGAAAAGGGGCATACACATCTACAGGGGTGCGGGGGTTACATATTCACTTATCTGTTCCAAATTCCTAAATTTGAAACAGATAAATATCTTTATCTCCCTAAAGGAAGCTCTCATTTTGAAAAGTAAAAATGGTGCATTTAAGTGCATCTCTTGGGTGCATTTAAGTGCCAGAAGAGATTAGCTTTGCATGTCCCTTGGTTTGTGGAGAAAAAGGTCCCATGCTCAGATGCTCTGTGCTGTCCTGAGCCAGGCCAGTACAAACAGCAGTTGTAGGTTACCCACATCTCCTAATCCAGTTCTTTACCTCCTACCCCAATGGCAGATTCATTGGCACTGTAGGTCCAAGTGGAATTGAGCCAATCAGGGGATGTTGGGACAAGACGGGAACCGTCACCTGGAAGGGTCCGTAAATCAGACCGAGCGCCACTGATCGAGGGACTCTTCACTCCTGGAGGGAAATCAGAAATCTTTATTACTTATGCCAGATTCTTATCTCACTCCTCTCTCCAGAGTGTCATGTTTAATCAGTACCATGTGTTTCAGTCACAATAAAAGTCAACTTAAACAAGTTTCTGTGTGTTTAATGTATTTTACCACATCAATTTTGCGCAGCAAACAAATACTCAAAGTTGCTCAATGTTAGCTCTGTGTCTGGAATATTTGTAATTGAAAATCAGTCACCTTTCTCCTTCAGGATGATTCCAGGGCTCTTTCTCTCAATTTTTAAGCTTTCATAAAATTTTTTAAAAATATATTAATTAAACTTTCTACTCTTTTAGTTTGCAAAGAGTTAGAGGTAAAGGTACCCACAGTGCCTCCACAAGGTAACCTTCCAGCATTCTTACCAATGAGTGCACAGATATTGAAATGACTGGGAAATGTTAATTAAGCAATTTTATTAAGCCGTGGGTATCCTTTAGGAAGAAAGTAGGGATATGAATAAAAAAATTAATAATAAATATCTAATGAATTGCTGGTACAATTAAATCACCATGTATTAAGCTTTCTCCACTTAGATTCTCTCTGCTTTGCAGTTATTCAATGCACATGCACATAGATGCACACACGCATGCATGCATACACACACACACACCACCCCTGCAATATCACCACAGCATTTTTGGCTACAAGCCAAGGGCTTCAACAGTGTTTCTTTCAAAGAGACCCCCAGAGAAACTTGCCTGTAATTCGCCCCTTGGCATATGCTAAGGGTGTTGAATTGTTGTTTGAACCTACTGTGTCCAGAGAGAACAAGGGCAAAGGGGAGCCAACCACCCAAGGGCTTCTGCAATGCAACCTTCTGCCATTCCCAGGGCCTCAGTTCAAAAGGCCAGTCTTTCTCCATCCTCCCCTTCATATGGCAGGTGTGGATTGGAACAAGAGCTTCTAATTAGAGACTCTGACTCCGAGCCCCAGGGAAGAATTGGCAGGCGCTCGGGTGGAGCTGGGAGTTCAAAGACGACCCTTCTATCAGCACATCAACAGACACACACACAAATGCACACTGCGACCGTTTAGGGACAAAGGTGTTCATATCTATCTCCCCCTCTGCCCTCGAGCTCTCATTCCGGAAGAGCCTTCAGCTGTTCAATCCCAGAGAGCCATTTCTGTGGAGAAGCAGAACCTTACTCCTCGACACACAGGTGGAACAGGTTTGGCCCGTCCTGCTCAACCCCAGAGGCACGCGCATCATGCAGTCAGGGCTTAGCTTGGATACAGACCTCTATAGAGGATGGCAAAGCCCTGGGCTTGCAAGAGCTGGTCCGACTGGAAGGAGAGGAGCAAGTAGTCTGTGGGGAGCAGCAAGGGGGCCCCTGGCCTTCGCCGTCCATCAAACTGAGCCAGCAGGAGGTTGCTGTGTCCGTCCCGCAATTCTAGGCGGTCATTGGGATCGTGCACATCAAAGATCCGGAAGGTGAGCTCTATAGACTCACAGCCTAGAGGTCGCAGGGCCCAACTGCAGTTACTGTCGGCCTCATAGTCGTCCGGGAACTGCGGAGAATAGACAACCCCGGAAAGTTCGCTGAAGTTTCCTTGACAGGCACCCATGGACACTGTGGCGTGGAGAAAGTCAGAGAAAGCAATCAGAAGAATTTCACAGATGATAATTATGATGATTTCACATTTCTGTCCCACTCTTTCTCCAAGGAGCTTAAGGTGACAGATCCCTCCCAGATTTTATCCTCACAGGGCAAGCTGAGAGATAAAGACCCAGAGTTAAGCACTATGAAGCTATACTTCCTGGACCCTCTATTCCTGCTATCATCCTAGCTTTCAATAAAACAACAATTTCAGGCACCAAGAACCATCTTAGAAGAGGCTTTCCCTCCTATGTGTGGGGAATACATCTGTCAGCATGATTCCTGTTTTCATACATATATGCATTCCCATTTTTCCCTTTTTATTTAAAAAAGGAAGTTGGTTTTTTTCCTTTCCCCATCTGCTAATTTGTGAAACTTTAATCAATCAGTTGATGAAAATGGATGCTCCTTCTAGCATGGGATTCTTCTTCTACTGTAATAGTATAGTATTGCATTGGTGTTTTTTCAACCATTGGTTTTCATACGATTAGTGGTACTTGTCATCCAGTGGTACTCACAACTCACAGGGAACATTTGTCACCTGGCAGTGAGACCACAACACGATGCTACAAACAAGAGGATATAGGATTAGTTTGGGATAGGGGGCAGAGTTCCAGCACATAGTTTTCACGCACTTGTATAAGACCCTCACCACCACTTGCCCAGAGCCTCTCACCATCATTTATAGCATCTGAACTCCCAACCCAGAAGTAACTGAAGATAATGTTAATACCAGTTACTGCTGGTGGTACTTACGATACCATGTAAAGTGGTACGTCAGGGATAAAAGGTTGAAAAACTCTGTACTTTAGTACTGGTAAGCAGCATTCCATGTGCCATGCTCATGGATCACAGAGACCTCTTCAGCATTCCATGTGCCATGCACAGGATCACAGAGACCTCTTCAGACAATACTGCCTCTTCAGCCACAGAAATGCAGAAATGCAGACAAGCATTCCACCCTAGGGCTGGTCATGGCTAGCAGGGCAACCTGCGAGGGGTTTCCTCACCTTACCCTTAGTATTGGTGCTCCATCTTTCCACTGACTACAGCAGTGGTTCTCAATCTTCCTAACGCCGTGACCCCTTTATAAGTTCCTCATGTTGTGGGGACCCCAACCATAAAATTATTTTCGTTGCTACTTTATAACTGTAATTTTGCTACTGTTGTGAATCGTAATGTAAATATCCAATATGCAGGATGTATTTTCATTGTTACAAATGAAATGTGTGTTCTATGCACACATTGAACACAATGGGATTTATTTCAGAGTAGGCATGCATAGGATTGGGCCCTGAGGCTGCAATCCTATCCACATTTACATGGGAGTAAAGGCCCCCCTGACTACAATGGGATTTTTTCGGAATAGGCATGCATAGGATTGGGCCCTGAGGCTACAGCCGGAGGTCTGGCAAGCCTGACCTGGCCCCCTGCGCCAGGGGTCTTTCGGCGACCCCCAGGAAAGCTCTAGGTGACCCCTAGAGGGGTCCTGACCCCCAGTTTGAGAAACACTGGACTAGAGCAACTTATATAAAATGGAAAATCATTGCAACAAAGGGAAAAGGATTTTGAATCACCACTGGCACAGGGTGACAATATGACTGGATTTTTCCTGATTTGTCCCCCTTTTTTAGCCTTCTGTCCAGGTGTCCTCCAAAAGGGCTTCACTGTCCTCCATTTTGGCTTCATTTTGGAACTTTGCAATGGCGTGCAGTACCCTATCATGTCATATGTTGTTGGATTTGTATTGAAGAGCAGAATCCAATGGTAAATTTGGTTTTGAAATATCTCCTTCCTATCAAATGTTATGGCCAAAAAACTAAAAATAAAAAATATACGTTGAGCTCCACGGGAAAGTGAAAGTGCCCAATATCGCGGCTTTACTTATGAGTAGGCAAATGTGCTATTGTCTTCTGGAAAGGCCAGGCTGAAAGGAATCCAAGACCTTGTCCTCTTTTGAGGACCAGTGCAGGGCATCAGGTCACCCTGCACAGGCATCAATTTTTTCTTTTGCTGATGGGGGCAGTGGAGACACCAACTGTATGGTTCTATGGGACAAGAGCATCGTCTGCTCATAAAGCATTGGCAGAGTATATATCAGTGATATTGATCTTTTCTTTTTCCTTCTCCTCTTTCTCCTCCTCCACCAGCATTATAAAATAATTCTACACTAAATTTTATAAAATAGACATATGGAGACACACTCAAAGGGTTATTGCAAAGATTACTGAGATACTTAAGCTGTACCCAAGAAAGCATTATATAAATACCAGATTCAAGACTTTTGTTGTTTTTGTTACTTTTAAAAAAAGAGGTTTGAAAACATGACAGTGGAGCTATTCCGCTTCCACTGTGCTTTCAACAGCCCTCGAAGTCCAGGTCCTGGGAAAGAAAAATAGCCCCGGCCTCTGAGAAACAGGAAAACGAAAAGTATCTCGGAAAACCAATGTTGGGTTTTAAAATAAATAAATACATCCAATCCAGATGTTGAAAATGTGAAACTGGGATGGAGGACGGTGACCAAACGATATCCACTTTGGAGAAGCCCTGGAACCGTTCCGCCTTTTGCAAGCCAAAATCACGCTCCCGCCTTTTCATGCATTTTTCTTAATTTCTAATCAGATCCTCTCCTTGAACACCGATACTTTTTGAGGTCTATTACGGAAAAATGGCTGCTGGCAGCCCCTTCTCCTCCCTCTCCCAAGTGACTTTTTAGGGAAGACAAACAAGAGATCCAAAATAACCTTAAGCCACAAACCACATTAAAGCACTTTAAAAAAAAATTAGAACTGCACACAGTTAAATAAATCTTACAGCCCAATCCTATCCCCCACCACTGTTTGCAGTGCAGACTTAGACACAGAGCACATGCAGCATCCAGTTGTGGGGGAGGGTGACCAGAAGCCCAACAGAGGTTTTTTGTTATTTTTTGTTTTTTACTTTCCTCTGTGTAGGACTTCTGACAGCTCATGACTCTCTCTGGACCCATGGCAGCTATAAGCTGGTGCAAATCCAAGACGAAAAAAGGGGACAGCCTGGGAAAAAGGGTTAGGATCTTGACATAAGCTGATGCCACATGGGCCCCAATCCAGCTATTGTTATAAACTTGAAGACCAGTACATGCAGCTAGTACTATTACTGTTCATACATGCAGCTAGTAATATTATTGTTCAGTTTCATTGGGTGTTGCTAATTATAGACCAGGAACATAAGGCCGGTGGGCTGAACATGGCTCCTGGAAGCAATTTATCCAGCCTCTGTTATAACTGGGCTCTCCCAGCCTAATAATTTGACTCTATTATTTGCAGCTGATGACTTCCTATGTGAGAACAATGTGCTTATTTCTGGCCATCATCTGCTTAATGGTGTCACTTGCTGCTGAATGAAGTCACTTTTGCCCTTAGCAGGCACAATGATGTTAACTTTAGACTTTTGTATGAACCAAATTTCTTCTACACCAGGAGGCCCTCGGCAAGTCCCCTCCACCCGGCCTTGTAATGTCTCTAATGCAATTTTATATGTATTCAAATTTGACATGTAAATAATTTTTCCAGCCCCTGTCACAGTGTCAGAGAGATGATGTGGCCCTCCTGCCAAAACACTTGGAGACTCCTGTTCTAGACTTATGGGACTAGGGGCGCAATCCAGAGTAACTACGGGCACTCCTTCCTCCAACGTAAGAACAATTTACTCTGGATTGCAATATGAATTTCCCATAGATTTTCACTAGGTGGTGCTGTAACTACATTGACATAAATGTCTCTTATGTGCTCCCGTAGTTACTCTAGATTGTAGGGTAAGTCTCCCAATTCACCTTCTTCCATTTGAAGCATACATATTTTTTCTTCCCCTACCTCACACTGAACAAACAAAACATCATCCACATCCTTACACTTACCATTGTAGATGCCAATCCGGCCATCTCCCCCACACAACTCGCTGGGCTTGCCAAAACAGATTTGGTCACACTCCACAGAACTGACTGGCTGGCTGCGCCTGACATCCCCCTCATGGCCACAGAAACAGGCATAACCAGCTTCTACCCCAGCAAACTGGAAAGGAGAGAAAGATGGAGATGAAAGACAAGAAGCACTGGTGAGGATGGAGCTCATCTCTCTCTAGAGGCTGTCCATGGTGTTTGCTCATTGCATGTATTGTGGGATAACAATACTCATCATTACTATCCCTTTCAGTTAAGCAGGAGACAGTCATTTGTAAGGTTTAAAGAAAACTTAACAGCACAATCCTAACCCACAAATATATCAGCTGACCCTGAAATGACATCCAACCTGCTAATAAACTGTGACTCCCTTCCGCAGTTCCCTCTGTGACTGACTGTCCCTTCCTCTGGGAATGAGTCACTAGATGCCACATCTAGGGTGATGTACAGCATTTTTCTAGGTACAAATTCTAACATGTGTAATGATCAGAAAATGAAATCTCTCCAGAACAGAAGCGTAACCACGAGGGCAGACAGTTGAAGCAAGCGCAACGAATGGGCAACAACTGTGCATTTGGTTGCATGATTAAAAAAACTCAAGGAGTCTGGAAAAACAAAACAAAAGCTGTCCGGATGGCATAGCTCCAGCTCTCTGGTGGTCATAGATCAGGCTGATGGGCTGGAAAAAAGGATGACACAACTAGAGATCTCTACCCTCAACAAGATATGAACACAGAATATCTCCATCAGGATACAGCTGCTTATTTTGGGTACATAATTCTGTGTAAATTTCTATCTAGGCTCAGTTTTACAGATGAACAATCCATATACACTGTATACAAATTGTACTTGCATTGAATGGAATGTGTATATTAATAAAAATGTATATCCAAGTACAGACAACGTCAGGTGGTGGACATGTTATTAGGGGTGTGAGAGGAGGTGGGAAGAGGAAACTAGCAGGTGAAAGGTGGGGTGGGATGGGGCAGGACAAGCAGACAGCTCCGCCAGATCCTGTGCCTCTGTGTAGGGCTTTCCTTCAGCTCTAGAGATGCCACAGAATTGCCTATTCCCATTGAAGGACTATTTCCCTTTATCTGGAGAAAGGGGACAAAAGCTAGGCTCATAGGAACCACATGTTCTTTTTTCCAGGACATGTCCTCTTTTATAGCCTGGTGTCCTGAAAAAAATCTGCACTGTCCTCCTTTTTCTTGAAAGCAGGCAAAATGTAGCCTTCTTGTAATTAATAAATTGTATGTAATAAATTATATATATAATAGTTTCAAATTTAATAATAAATAATATAGTGTTCAAATTAACAAAATGAAAGCAACATATATGAATGGTTTTAACTTTTATTTTGTCATGTCCTGCATTTTTCTTGGGTGTCCTACATTTTGGGGGCCAATGTCCTTTTTTTGTGGTTATGACAAATGGTCACCCTGGAAAGTTCCCTACTGCCAAGGAGCAGCCAGAGGTAGCCTGCAGCACTCAGGATCCTGTGGTAACCACTTTTGTGCAGCAGAAGTCCTGGTGTTGCAGTCAGCATAGGATTGGTCTGCCTACCTGTACCAAAAGATCAAATACTTGTCACAGCTTCCTTCAAAGAATCCTGGAAATTGGAGTTAGGTGACTTCAAATCTCTAGTGATTCCTCCTTCCCCTCACAGACCTACAATTCTTGCAAGATCTCACAGATATTCAGTTCCTCATAGACCTACCAGATGGACCACTGCTGTGGAGAAGGTTTTACCTTATAGCCCCGTTTGCGGCAGAAGCTGAGGCAAACTTGCACAGTGAGTTTGGTGGAGGTGCCGCTGCTTCCGCTCAGTGCTGGGGGAGTCCCCGAATCCAAGAAGCAGCCGATATAACCGGGCACTGAAGAGAACAAGAAACCGTTCCAGTCAAAGGGTTCCCACATGAATGTGCTTCCCTAGTAAGGGCAAAATCTGGAGACCTTTCTCTGACCACACATGTAAATAGCCAGGACGATGTAGTAGAAGTTAGGGAGTTGGACTAATGGCAAAATCCAGAGTAACTACGGGGAGTCCTTGCTCCGGTGTAAGAACAACTTACTCTGGATTCCAATATGAATTTTCCATAGGTTTTCAGTAGATGGTGCAGTAACTATGGGTGCATGTAAAGTCTCTTACGTGCTCCCATAGTTACTCTGGATTTGGGGGTAAGACTTGGCAGATCCAGGTTCAAATAGATAGATAGATAGATAGATAGATAGATAGATAGATAGATAGATAGATAGATAGATAGATAGATAGATAGATAGATAGATAGATAGAGAGACAGACAGACAGACAGACAGACAGACAGAGAAAGAAAGAAAGAAAGAAAGAAAGAAAGAAAGAAAGAAAGAAAGAAAGAAAGAAAGAAAGAAAGAAAGAAAGAAAGAAAGAAAGAAAGAAAGAAAGAAAGAAAGAAAGAAAGAAAGCTGATTTTCTGAGTTTATTTTCTGGAATAAAATAACTCTCAGGAGTTGGACTCACAGAAGTTTCCCACCTCTGCACACCCACACAACCTCCACTGCTTCTCCCCAACCCATTCCCTGCATTGGAAAAGGAATATGGATATAGAATGGAACAGGAAGTGTGCAGGGGAGGAGAACCACTCTCTTTTCCTCCACGCTTTCTCTTCTGCTCTGCCACCCCTCCTGTTCCTATCTAGAGTGGGGCAGAAACAAACACGTCTCCAGACTAGTCAAAATAGAAGATCGGGCCTTATAGTGTCCCCACTCCCTTAGGACCCAACTCTCTTACAGTACGGACACCCTGGGGTACCTAACTCTTCTTGCTTGTCAACTTCACACAGACACACACAAAGTGTCTGCCCGATGCTCCTGACTCACTGTGGCAAGTGGGGATGTCACAGTACTTCCAGTAGATCCCTTCCTCGTTCTCTGAGATGTAGCACCAGGGCTGTACGTCGCCGTCCGGGTTGCGGCAATAGTTGTGGCTGCCCAGCCCCCACTCGCCATTGGGGTACTTGGCCGTGTTGTAGGCGTGCTCCCGTGTCTGATTCCAGTAGAGACAAGGCCTCCCCGTGTTCCCAGGTGAGGTCCGGTTCTGTGAACCCCGGTAATCAGCCCCATTCACCATAAAGCATTCAGACAACTCTAGGGAAGAGAAAAAGAAGACAACTAAGTGCAAGACCACTTCCTGTGGCATGTTCAAGCCATCACTCTAATGCAAAGGTTTCCAAACATTTTGGCCAAAGGGCCGCAACAAATATCTGGCACAGATTTGAGGGCCAGAAAAAATTTAAATATAAAATTTCAATAAATAACACATCTGCCCCCTGGCCAGGGTTTGAAGACCCCTTTTCCAAAGAGATGAGAATAAAATTAATTCTTTTAAAAATCCATTTTATCCAGCTATGGCTCTAAGTTGTTCCAGGTGCTACAAACTGTGTGGACTCCCCTACTTTACCCTTCCAATACTGTGATGCAGATTTAGCCCAGTTTCCAATCCACATTCAGCCATGATGCTCTTTGACAGACTCTATGCCAGGCAGCCTAACCTACATTATAAGGTTGTCAGAGCTCTCAGGCAGTAGATGAATGGCAAGGGGTACCCACCTTGCCTCCTCTGCTGTTCCACTCCTTAGACTGGAAAAGAGTTCCACTTTTTCTCAGAATTCCAACTACTTAAAGCAGTGGCCAGTCTAGGCTACCACTTTACTCTCTTCTCATCCATACTTCCTCTTCTACTCTTGCCCCCTCTTTCTTTTCCAATCCAAATAGTAGGGGAAGCTGAGGCTGGCACACCACCAAATAAGGGGAGGAAGCATTTAACACATGGCATCAGATGTCAGGAGGGCTTGCGTTGGCTCAAAGCTAAGGACTGTGAGGATAAAATGACATTTCTCAGTGCCCCCCTTTTCAAACCAAGGAATCTTGAGGTGGCCTTTGTGTGTATGTGGGGGACCAGGAGGATAAAATTGGAGTACAACAGCAGGAGGTGGCAGGTTGATGGGTGGCACACTTTGAAATGAGACCTGATGCACGTCACTATCATAATGACCACTGGCGAAGAAAGTTTTGGACCATTGGGGAAGGCCACTGGGGAAGAAAGTTTTGGAGGGGAGGACCCCGTGGCAGCTGGACCATGGACCATGGAAGGGGACCTTGCTGCATCTCAGCTGTGCCTAGCCAGAATATGTGCAGGCAAAAGACACAATACTGTAACTAGAGTTACTAACCATAGTTAGACTTTATGGCAGGAAAATTAAACGTATTCAGTCATTCATCTGCTACTTCTAAAGAACACCCCTTTCTTGAAGCAATTTCCAGTTGAAAATAGAATGATCTTCCCTGTGTCTCCTTCACACTTTTTCCCAGGTTACAACCCCCAGATTACAACTTTAACAGGTGAGATCATGATAGCTCCCTGCTGTGAAAAGTGTCACCAGGTGATTTTGTACATTAAGCTGCTTGGTTTTGTTTGTTTTGGTCTGGTCAGTGGCAACCCAAACCCCTGGAGGGAAGGAACTTAGGAAAATGCAAGGAAGTGTCATATACAGGCAAATGAGCTACTTCCAGAACCCAAAGGGCTGCCAAGAGAGAAATTGTATGTGATGACTGTGTTACTGCCAAGCAGAACTATATTTCCAACAAAATATATTTTATATATTTTATATTATATTTAAAATATTACTATATATATTTTATATTACCGGTATATATATTTTATATTTTAAAAATATATATTTATAAAACATATGTATATTGCTATATTTCCAGTGCAGAAAACTCCCAGACTGAGAGTATTATCCTGATTGCAAGATAGGTTGGCACAGGTCCCCTGAGCTGGCCCAGGAGTGTCACAGATAGCTGTAAACAGTGATGGGATTCAAAGAAATTAACAACCGGTTCTCTGCCCATCTGGCAGCCACTTTTAAATGGCTATTTTTAAACTTTTTATGTCCTGTCTCTCATTAACAAATGGTTCTACAGAGCAGGTGCGAACCTGCTGGAGCCCACTACTGAGTAAAGCCTGTTCACAACTGAAACTGGCTAGGCAATTTTACCCAGAATGGGTACGTTTGCTTTGACCAGGACAGGCCAATGTAGGGGGTGGAAGAGGGTGATCGGACGGAGGCAGGAAGGGGCATTCTTGGGCAGAGGAGGTGGATCAGATCATGTTTGAGAGAGGAATGGAACTGTCCATAACAGTACAGGCTGAATCCTAACTCCTGGCCCTGGCCCTATCAGCCTTACAGAGCTGCTCAGTTTTGTGCTAGCAAAACTGCGATAGCAAATCTGAGTAGCCCCATAGTGGTGGTTGACATGTTGTTCAGTGTAAGGGGGAAAAATCCCCTTACTTTGGGTTGCCCTCCAGACAGCACCTATCATGCACTGGATACAATACAAGCCACTGTTCCAGGGTATATCAGGATTGGGATATGAGTTCAGTATTGACAATAATGACTGGCAGTAATAGTTCAGGGCAGAGATTTTCAACATTTTTCATCTCATGGCACATTGACAAGGCATTAAAATTGTCAAGGCACATCATCAGTTGTTTGACCACAAGGCACACCATGCTTCTGATAGGGAGGGGGCTGCAGACCATCTGCGGCACATCAGCATGCTATAACTTAGTGGTTGAAAAACATTGCTCAAGGGCATCAACAACCCAATCTGTTGAGGCTAAGAACTGACCCTTAGTACTAAGTTATGTACTTTCGATTTTAGGGGAACAACATCTTCTTGGGAACTGGGTGATCACATAGCGCATTAAGTAGTCTGCACCCTCCAAACCACACAATGGCAGATTGAGGAGAGGGTCTTAGTCATACACCTGGGGGCAACCACAGGTTCAGAGAACCTGCCCAAGACGGTGCTGCTCTCCACTTTCTCCAAGAGTTCACCCAAGACCTCCAGCTGTCCCTCCTGAGTGGAGCTGGAGAAACATCAGAGGGAGCGTGACAAGACAGGCTTGAAAGTGGTAGAGGGACCCATCCCGAGGCTGCCTCCAGGGTGGAGGCCAAAAAGAGATTAGAGATGCTAAATGTGTAATCAGTTAAAGCATGCTCTGGCTTTGAAGATTCAAAGGGAATCGGTGTGGAGGGTGTCGCGTGAGCCTTGGCTGCAGGCAAAAGAAACACAGGAGACCCTTTTAGATCTTACATTAAGGGAGGGGGGAACAGGGGAAAGATCAAAGAGTTCAAAGGCACATTTAATCGGCCATGCCAAGACAGTCAAGTGCAGGCAAAGCACAAGGATGGGGGGGGGGTGAACAAGATGAGACGGTCAGGACACCTCCCCAGCCATCTTTTCGACCTCTGCCAAGGTCAGCTTCCTGACCCCAGCCTAATGGTGGTGGGTTCCCATTCCAATCCTGCCCTCATCTCACATCAGCAGAATGTGAGAAGGATATTCTTAAAAGCAACATATAGCTATATCAAACAAAGCTATAAATCAGGACTCGGCCCCAGAAGGAACCTGCTGTCAAGGCTGAGCCCAGCCCCAGAATGTAGAAAACATCAACTGCAATAATGCAAGATCAGCCATAAATGCACTAAAGCTGCAATCCTAAAGACACTTTCCTGGAAGTAAGACCGATTGAACACAATGGGGCTTACTTTTGAGTAGACATGGTTAGGATTGTGCTTTAAGGCCTCCTGTTAGGCTGGCCTAAGCCCTGGCATAAGTCCTGTGCTGACCTGGGAGTGTCACAAAAGTGCTGTTAAGACACTTGTCCACCACTCCTGGGAGAGGGTTAGGCCAATGCATGTCATGTACTTGTTCCCTACTCATCACAACAGGAGTGGGAGGTTTGTGCCAGCCTAGGTTAGGACTGCACCCTAAATCAATAAAGAAACAATAAATGATAGTACCTTTCGTCATATGCAAAGTATTTTAACCACAACCCGTTCCTTTGGGATTCAGGTCTGGCATGGGCATACAACAAAATGAGGATGCCATCTGATGCTGCACTATGAACATCTTATGAACATTCCCCTTTGAAAGAAATATCTCCCTGCATGTTAATCTAGCATGTCAGTGAGAGAGATTCTAGTGTCAACAGTCCAATGTGACCCTAGTTTTCTAGTTGCAAGGAGGGTTTAAAAAATGCAATGGTTATTCAACTATGCCATTTCCCCCTCTGGAGCAGTTATATGATCTTTTGGTTATATTTTATGCCACTCTATCTCCAAAGAGCCAAGAGAGGCACATCATGTTCTCCACTAACACTTCTTCCATCAACCATGTGAGACAGAATAGGCTGAAAGCTAGTTACCAGCATAAGGTCACAGAGAGATCTTTGGTTGAAGGAACCTGAGTTAAGCCTAGGCTTTCCAATTCACTAACCACTGCACCACATTGTCACTCATTCAGCTACAGGCCTGAGAAGGCTGAGATTCAAGAGCTTCTAAAAAAGGTTGGAGCCCCAACACCTCATATTTTGAAATTTCAGCAGTGCCCATCTGTCATGGGATTAGTGTGTGGGTTTGGAATGCAAAGGAACCAGAAGTTATTATTGTATTATGTTTATTTATTCCACCACTTAACAGTGATAGCATTTTATGATGCAGACTATTTATATATCACTCTTCAACAAAAACATTCCCAAAGCACTTTGCAATGGGTACATTGCTTTCCATCCAAAGCACAATAGGGCACATCCCTGGCCTGCAACAACCTTGTCACTTACAACATTTACAACTTGAAGATAAAATATCGATATTCCTGAAAGATGCCAAAATATTTAAGCTTGACACATACGAGGCAATCTGTGCATTGGAGAGGAAACACTATATTCTTCAGCCTGTGGATCAGAACCCCAGTGGGTCACAGGTCCTCATTTTAGGGGGTCATTCAACCTTTCAAAGCCTGTGAAAAGAGCACTTGGATACAATCTAATAATGGTACTGCTTTTATTGCACAGCCCCATCTAACTGTCTTGCACTGTAGCTAACCTCATTCGCTTTGAGACAAAAAGCACAGTCCTAACCAGGTCAACAGGAAAGTAAGCCCCATTGTGTTCAGTGGGTCTTACTCCCAGGAAAGTGTGTTTAGGATTTCAGCCATAATCGCTTCTAAATAAATTGCAATGCATGTAATCAGGTTACACCTGTATTTATGACCTGAATGACTGTCCAGTCATTGGACATTCACATCATTCAAAGGCCCCCCTAGACCTGAGCTGATCTTAGTGCTCTGCAGACTTTCTTGCCTTGTCACAGAATCTCAGTGGCAGTGCCTTCCCTGGAAAGAGATGCCCAGGATGGTGGGCCTTCTCCTGGATGCCAAGTACCAACCCAGGGTCTGATGTGTGTGGCGCAGGAAAGCTGTCATCTAGGGCCTGGAGAGAGAGGGCTGATCCAGCCAGAAAGTGTTGATGGGAATCAGCCCCTCTGCTTTGGGCCTCCCTGTAAACCCAGGAGTCCTGGCTCCCAGCCTGCCTTTTCCTATCCCAGACATATTAATGTCCTTCCACAGCTGGGAATACGCCGGGGAGCCTGGCTTCCCTTCCCTTGCCACCCCCCACCCAGCCCCAAATCTCTCGTGGTGTAACCAGACCCCATTCTAGCCTCCCAGACACAAGCCCCAGGGGAACAAGCCCCACCTGTTGTTGAGGATAGAAATAGCTGAGAATATAATAAACAGGTGGTTGATATAAAGAAAAAGAGGGTACGGGGAGGGGGGTGATATAGAAGGGGGAGTTCTTTGTGGGGGGATGTGGAGGCCTATGGAGACTGGATGTCTAGCAGGTGGTGCTTGTTGGCAGCTGGGTTTCCTAGAGGCTGCCTGGGCCCAGTGGGGGGCTGTCTTGAGGGGGGACGGAGGGCATGAATGTAGATGGCCTTGGAAGAGTAGGGGGAGAAGACTGGGAAGGGGACATCAGAGGGACAAATGGTCCGGGCTTCTGTATTACCGAGTGGTGGAATTCCCAGCGAAATGCTCAGTGGAGGCAAAGGAACGCACGCGAGGGGGAAATAGCACTATTCGGACAAATGTGGGATTATTTTGGTCCCATTGTGGAGAGCTTCCTCTGCTCAGGCTGCAGCTGTCGAAACCAATGGGCTGTCGAGAATGGTTAGAGAAGAATTCCAGACGTATCCTTCATGCCCCTTTGAAAAACTTCACAGGTGTTTTCATACCCGACAGTGGTGGTTGTTTTCAGACTGTTCCAAGGAGCCCTGGGTGTCCCTGACTGCCGCTTGGGGGTCCTCAGATTGGCTATGGCTCAGGGGCTTTCCAAAAAAGAGTGTTCCCACCACTGTTGATCTTTCCCTGGGGAATATCTCAGGTTGTGTGCTCCAGGGTAATCCAGATACATTGCTGCCATTGTTCATGCACCTACCCTGTGAAACTGACTGCCATAAAATATTAGGAAACCCAAAAACGGAAATCAATTGTCGGAAAGTCATGATGCTTTGACATTTGGCAAGGCTGGCACAGAGATGGTCACTAGAAACACCTCCATAAACCTCCAGGAAGTAGAGGACAGGAATAATATCTCTCTCCATGGGTGACTTGTGCAATTCTGCGCCACTCTTGACACATTATCTGTATTGACTATTCTCATACCCTATCACAGAGTCCTCTCTGACAACTAGAGCAGTGATTTTCAACCCATGTGCTGTGATATTTAGTGTCCTAGGAATAGTCCACAGGGGTCCTGTGGGGATTTAGGGAACAGTCTTTTATTAGCAGGGCCACTGAGGGATGTGAGCCTCCAACATCAGTGCAGAGCGCTTTGTCAATTGACCAAAAACTGATGGTGTGCCTTGACAATCTTAGCACTTTATCAGTCTGCCATGAGATGAAAAAGACTGAAAATATGGTGAAAGGGGTTGAAAAGGGTTGAGCATTTTGTGAGTCTACTATGAGATGGAAGACTGAAAATTCAAATCTATTGAATACCTTCCTAGGACTCCCTAAATATAAATCTTTCTGTTCTGCCTGAGGAAGACTTTAAGAAGTCATGGATGGAGCCTTAAAGGAACTAAGGAGAGAAAAGTAGTGAACTTCCACCACTCCTTCTTCCACTTCCTTTTTTGTTCCATCTCCTTTTTCTTTTCCAGTCCAAGAAGCAGGAGGTGGCATGGCAGACATAGGTAGGAGTCTAAGGGCAGAATTCTAACCAATTTTACCCCCAAATCCAGAGTAACTACGGGAGCACATAAGAGATTTTATGTGCACCCGTAGTTACTGCACCACCTAGTGAAAACCTACGGGAAATTCATATTGGAATCCAGAGTAAATTGTTCTTTCTTACACCGGAGTAAGGACTCCCCGTAGTTACTGCGGATTTTGCCCTAAGCCAGCCAACTCACCCATCATCCAGTTCCCATGGTGGTGCGGGGAGGCCAGCACATGTCTGTGCACTGACCTACCCTCCCAGGAGTGGTGCTTGGCACTTTTATGACACTCCCAGGCCAGCACAGGACTTGTGCTGGGAATTATGCTGGGGTTAGGATTGCAGCTAAAGGTTGGAACCCTTGCCAATCTGCTTCTTGAAGCAATTGCCTCACTCTACCACATAGATAACATATTACAGAACAATTACCACAGTACAGATTTTTTACCCAAAGGAACAAATACCCTCTTTGGCATGGCATCTGGTCAGAGACACTGCACCTGTCAACCTGATGGTATCCAAGTTGGTGGTTTGAGACCCAAGTGCCACATGAAGGCAGGAGCTCTCGTCACTCAGTCTAGCTCCTGCCAACCTAACAGACTGAAAGCAGTGCCTTCTTGGGAGTGGCACCACAGCTGAGGAATTCTCTCCCTGGAGATTTAAGAAGTCCTTTTATGAGGACTGAAATCATTTTTGATTTGGGTGGCTTTTAGGTAGTGTGCACTTTATGATGTCTCTTATGCAGGGTACAGAGGCCTGCTTTTTTTTAATGCAGGGTGAACAGATGCCTGAACCTAAAAAGGAGAACAAGGTCTTTGATTCCTCTCAGCCTGGCCTTTCCTGTGGACAATGACACATTTGCCTACTCATGAGTAAAGCCATGATATTGGGCACTTTCACTTTCCCATAGAGCTCAATGCATATTTTTTATTTTTAATTTTGGCTATAACTTTTGATAGGAAGGAGATATTTCAAAACCAATTTTAGCAATGGATTCTGCTCTTAAACACAAATCCATCAGCATATGACATGATGGGGTACTGCACACCATTGCAAAGTTTCACAATGAAGCTAAAATGAAGCCCTTATGGAGGACACCCAGACATGAAACTAAAAAAGAGGACAAAAATTCCATTATTTTCTGGAATAATATATAATACTGATTTTTTTCTTTTGTCTTTACTGTTTTCTTATCAGTGTATGTGGGGATTTTGAGCTATGGATCTTATTGCGTGACACCTACTTTATGTGACTAGCCCTACAATCCAGAGTAACTATGGGAGCATGTAAGAGACATTATGTGTACCCATAGTTACTGCACCACCTAGTGAAAACCTATGGGAAATTCATATTGCAATCCAGAGCAAATTGTTCTTACACCAGAGCAACGACTCCCCGTATTTACTCTGGACTGCACCCTACAGCTGCAATCCTATACACACTTAGCAGGGATAAACAATGGGAGTAGAAACAGTTAGGATTCTGAGTAGAAACGGTTAGGATTGCACAGTTAAGTTAGAAGTATTTTATTGTTTGAGAAATGTTAGCCATGTTGGGCATTCACTTTTAGAGGAAAGGTTGGATAAATTATGGAAAATTCAGACTGTAAGCTCCCTGGGGCAGGGTCTGCTGGTTATCACTTCATAAAGCACAGCGTTTATTGCTTGTGCTCTATAAATAATGATGAGGCTATGTGCATAATGGAATGCAGTGTTTCTTTTTGCCCTCTAGTGTTTTAAAACGTATTGCTTTACCAATACACTCACTATATCATAGACAATTAAACAAGTTGCAAACCTAAGCTCCACTTAGGCCAGCCTAAGATCAGGAATAAGACCTGGGCCGACATGGAAGTGTCAAAAAAGTGCAGTAAGACACGTCTGCTCCAATCCTGGGAGGATTAGGCCAAAGCATAGGCAGATGCCAACCTCCCCACACCATCACGGAAAGATAGGCCTGGTGAGTTAGGCTGGCCTAAATTTCTTAGGATTGCACCTATCTGAGAAGTTCTCAGTCTTTTATGTCTTCAGAGCCTTTACTCTCCTAAATGAGCCCTGCAAGTGCATGTGCAGAGTCCCAGAGCACCAGCCCATGTGCAGAATGGTACAGCACCAAGCAGACAGCGGCCACTTCAGGTGTCCCTGGGCAGATTTCAGGAAGCCCCACAACTCCTAAGGGCACATTTTGAGAAACATGGCTGTATGGCATCTCAACTAGTCCAAGCACCCTCCAGCAGGAGCACATGATGCTGAGGTTAAAACAAATGGAGAAGGAGACCTAGCTTATGAGGAAAGACACAAGGTGCCGCTGATCCTGAACACTCCCACAGACAGTACAGTACTGTAGATTTAATTGTACAGAGTGGATAGATTTGATTTATCACATGGAAAGATTTAAATGAGCCTGATCACTTTGGCTCTGAGGGTAGTGGGGCGTTGTCGGTGAATCAGTTTGCTTGCATACATTTAAATTATTCACTGATTCAATTATAATTATAAATTAAATTATAATGCCAAACATGCCACATTAATTAAGCCTAAATAACAGCTCTGTCCCTTCATGCCTGTGGCTTCTTTGTCCAAAAAGACACTCACTCATGGGAACAAGACGTCCCAGTTCACTGAATGATATACATGAGAGCTTAATTAACTTATTTCACTACTGCCACCAGATCTAGTCACAAAATTGGGTGATTAAAAAGGAGAATTATGTTCATATAATCATGCCATTGTACTCTGCATCCCAGTTCTATCCTCACAATTCCACATTCCACAAAGGTGGAAAATAATCTATATAATACCTGGGTGCTCTCCAAGTGGTAGGACGACTTAGTTACAGCATGTTTGATGGAAACTAAAGAAGTTGCTAAGTGGCATTTACACACACATCCTTGGTTTACGGGAGAAGGATCGGTGAGGACTGTGTAAAGCATTCTTAGTAGAAAGAAGAGGCAAGCAAAGACAAATATAATCTTTGCATGAAAAGAAGATTAAAATGCTCCTTATGCACTGTTAACTATAAGGGAAAGTGAGACTCAACTGCTTCCTGCACCACAGTGACTCCTTATGGCAATCACATGCATTGCAGTGGCAGACAAGCTTTTCTGTTTTTGGAGTGACTTTTGCATTATGGTTGATAATATATTTTTTTCTGCTCTCAAAAACATAAATTAAACAGGTAAATCTTTCACCACTGTACCAGCATGCCAAGCTTCACCTGATGAATTTCTGCCTTAAATCAGAGCATCTCAACAATGGCAGACAAGAGGATTCAGACATGATCAAGGGCTGGAAGAGAGACTTCACTGATCTGTTTTGATGTCCTTGATTTAATTACACTCCCCTGGATGTGGGTCTCTCTTTTCTCCCTTTTAACAATCCTATGGGGCAGATTAGACAAAGTGATCATCTCAGAATATGATTCTGAGATAATCATCATACATAGTTTGCAAAAGCTAAGCAGGTCCTGTGCTGATTTGAGCTTGGATGGGTGATCACCTGTAAACTTTTGTCATCTTGATTTCCATGACGTGATGCTGGTGCGATAAATAAAAAAGTAGTGATTGGCCTCAGATCCCAAGTTTTGAGCAGTACTGATGTGTAGAGTAGAGCTGTAGTAGTAATGCTCCCAGCTCAGTAACAGAGCATGTGCTTTCCACATAGAAAGGTATGGATTCAACCTCCAATAGAAGCAGAGAAAAATTCCTCTCCAAAATCCTGAAGAGCTGTTACCAGCCTGTGCTGACAATATTGACCTAGTTGGACCAAGGATCTGACCGCACTTGGCAGCTTCCTATGATCCAGAGCAGATTTGTGAGCATCAAGGTATCCTTAGGCCAGCCTGACATGGATAAAAGAAAACCAAGGATGAGTTGCCCCATGCCATAGGTCCCCCAGCTAAAGAGGTAAAGATCCACAAATTCAAACTACACCATGTTTAAAGTGAGAGGAATAAGGACAGTTCTCCCCGAGCCCTTTGGCACATGATAATGTACCCAACATTCTCACTTCCTGGGACATCTGCAGGACCATAGGGAGCATCTTCTTGGAAAAGATCTGCTCAGCATGACTTGATTGGCATCAGGACTCAGCCTTGTGCAGCAAAGACAGCAATTCTCTGAGCATGCACACATCCCTATTCCTTTTCCGAGTCCAAAGCAGACCTTCCACTTTGGCTGGCACTGCAATTTTTAAGGACACTTTTTAAAAGGGAACAATCAGAAAGCAAATGCTCTGCTTTCACCCATTAAGAACCACCCCAGTTCCCAAGAAAGAGAAACTTAGGAGTCCTGCACAGAGAAGAGCACATAACTGGGGTCAGGCAGACGAAGGCTAACAGTAAAGAGTGGGCTGTGCTGGGGAAGCGATGGCAAGGAGTGAGAGCTACCTGCAGCATCTCTGGCAAAAGGTGGCATGCTTCCTCCCCCTTCTTATGCCATGAACAGCACTGCAGACAGCAACCTCCTTTCCCAATTACAGCCCAGCCCAACCCTGCCAAGCCAGTTTCTGCGTTTGGAAGTCCCATCTGACAGGTATCCTGGACAGAAGCCAGGCGTGTCTGGGTTGGCAGGGGCCATCTGGGCCAGTGGGTTGAGTGGGTGCAGGCGGACAGGGTGGGGGTCCAGGGATCCACTCCAAGGCTTGTTCTTCCTCTCCAGGGACACAACAGCTGTCTTGGGGGAAGCGTGAAATTGGCAGGGCTCCGTCTGTCTGTCTGCCTGCCGTCTGTGGGACAGGTGCCACATAGCTGTGGTTTTGAGTCTGGGGGCTTATCGGGCCAGGCATGGAGAGGGGGGAGCGGATGGGGGTCCTACCAGGCCAAGAGCAAGGAAAGGGCCTGGTGCCAAATCACCAGGAATGTGATCCTTCTGGCTCTTGTTGCCACTGACAAGAGATGCTGTCACCCAAATGGGACCCACACTGGATCCTTTCCAGTGGTGGCATAGCTAGAGGAGGGTGGAGCAATCAGTCTTGGAGGGAATGTCATGCCTTCGAAGCCATTCCTAGTGGAATGGAGCCATTCCACCTGGAATGGCTCCGAAGGGGTGAGACTCCCTTTAAGATTGAGTGCTCCACCCCCTCTAGCTATGCCACTGCCTTCCAGGGCTCCCAGAACTCACTGCCCTTCTAAATGGTCCACCTACTCATGACTCCCTGGCACTTGCTGTTAGAAAGGAGGAGGGAGAGGCACACAGTTGGCAACCCTGGAGTCTTCACCCCCTCCCCATCCCCAGGAGTCAACCCCACTTTGTTCCCCAAGAATCCAGGTCCCTCTCCCCTCTTCTTCCCCAGGGTGACCAAATGCTGTAAAAGAAAAAAAACACAACACTCCCTAAAAAGTAGGACATCCAAGAAAAATATAGGACATAACAAAATATAATCTAAAATGTATACATGGCTTTCATGTGATTAATTTAAACACCTTATTACTTGTCATTAAATTTAAAACTATTACATGTAATTTATTACAAATAATTTAAAAGAAAGTGCTCACAAGGAAAAGAATAACAAGGGAAATTATTTTTTCCAGGACACTAGGCTTAAAAAGAGGACCTGTCCTGGAAAAAGAGGACAGAGAGTGACCCTCTTCCTCCCCTCCCAACCTCCCCCCAGGTAATTACTCACCTGCCTTCTGCAGAGCTCTGGCCCCCCGAAGCAGCAGCAGCAGCAGCAGGAGGCCAAAGGCCATCCAGGGCATCTCTGGAGGGAGTCCCCCCCTGCCCCCCGAGGGCACCCCAAGGCTGCCCCACCACCTGAACAGCCAGGGTCCCAGCAAGAAGATCAAGGGTTTGGGGGGCGTCCCTGCGCTGTCAGTGGGGGATGCAAAGAGGGGGTCGTCCAGGGGTCTTCATAGAGGGTGGATCCAGCCATGGGGTGCCTGCCGTCGAGGGTCTCTCAGGAGGGCTCACATCGCAGGGGAGGCGCCAGTGGTCCAGGTTGGGAAAGTCCTTAGTCCGACAGCTGGATGGAGAAGGTGCAGAGCGTCCGCCCCGTCGGGGCTAGTGGGATCGCCTCCAGCCGTCACCTGGCCATGATCTGGGGAGTGGGGCGTAGAGAAAGGTGGGTCCCAGCTGGAATCTGGCACTGGGGAAGAAGGGAGAGGTCCTGGTTCTGTGGGTCACGTCCGTCCAGGTGTGCCCAGGTAGGTCCCCGGGACTGTCAGAGGATCCAGAACTCAGGGATGACCGTCGAAAGGACGCCTTCCCTGGGGATGGGACCCCCTCCTTGCCTGCCCCACAGTCAGTCCCTTCAGCACCACCTGCAGCAGCCCCACTGATCCCCCTCCAGCCCCTCTGCCGGCTCTTGCTGGACGGGGCCGGTGCCTTCCTCCTCCTCCTCCTCCTCCTCCTCCCAGTGCCCCCAGCCCTCTCCACTGGAAGGAGGGCGGCTCCCCCTCCATCCCCACCCCGCTCCCTGCAGATCTCCCCGTCCCGCCCCGATGGGACGTCCCATCCCGTCCCATCCCAGTCTTGAAACCCGAGACGGGGAGGAGGGAGGTGGACAAGAAAGGGGCGCTTTCCCTTCCCTTCCAGGGTGCCTCTGAGCACGTGCAGAGCGCCCCCCTCCAGACCTGGCAGCAGGGAGAGAAGCGCCCCTTGAAGTGGGGCTTCCAGGATCCCTGAGCCCTGCCTGGGTCCTCACCTCCATCCCCAAGACTAGGGCACCAGGTGTCCTCCTTTCCAGGACACGCCCTCTTTTTAGCCTGGTGTCCTGGAAAAATCTTCCTTGTGCTCCTTTTCCTTGTGAACAGGCAGCATGAAGGCTTCGTGGAATTCATAAATTATACGTCATAGTTTTAAGTTTAATAAGAATTAACCACATGAAAGCAATATATACATGTTTTTGCTTTTATTTTCATGCCCTACATTTTTCTTGGGTGTCCTGTATTAGGGGAACTATATATAGTTACATATATAGCTATATATATTCATATATATATTTGGGGAAAAACTAGTTTCTTGGGTGTTCATATTTTTTCTGGTTACATGGTCACCCTTCCTTTGAAGCTAGGACCTACTTTTGCATAGTCTTGTCCATAGGGGTCCTGGCTGTGCTGGTTGCATAGACCTGGTTTCCTGCCTGGATCAAGCACAGATCTACCTGCCTTGGTAGATCTACCTGCTGGGAGGAGCCCAGATCAACCTGTTGGGTAGACCCCTGAAGTTGCCTCTTCCAGGTGGATAGACCTGGGCTCTGGGTTGAACTTTGGCCTCTGTGGCCAAGGTTTGGTAGATAGGTAGACCTGGATTTGGCATTCCAGATTAAGTTGGCAAGGGGGGTTGTCAAAAAGTTATGGATCCTGGTTGGGTGTCAGTTGCCAAATGATCTTTGTATGGCACTGCATAGGGCTGCCAGGGAACAGAAGGTGACCTTCAGGCTGGCTTCAGAGATCCATGATGATGACATGCCAAGCACTGGAGGAGCAGACACTTTTTGGGGGAAGGTGAGGTCCTGTCTCCCCTTTACTGTATAAGCCTTTACAGTATAAGCCTCCCCTCCAATTCTGAAATAGACTGGGATCCAGTGATTGGTTAAGGAAACCTTGGGGATGCCACCTTTCAGAAGAAGGGCAGGAAACAAACTAATTAATTAATTCTAGGAAGTGAGTTGTAAGTTGTCCACACATTGTCACCCGTTTTATTCCTGTGTAACTAAGCCAGGTTTAGTGCCGCCAGTTTAAAAAGCAAATTTAGATTATAACATAACTAACACATGCTCTGATCTGAAAATCTAATTTTGTGTAATGGAAGAGGTCACTTGGTCACTCATTTACCAGGAAATGCACTCTGTACATGTTTTGAGGCATTGTGTTCAGTGATGGGCTTCAAAGAAATTAAGAACCGGTTCTCTGTCCATCTGGCAGCCACTTTTAAATGGCTATTTTTAAACTTTATATGTACTATCTCTTGTTAAGAACCGGTTCTATAGAGTAGGTGCGAACCTGCTGGTGCCCACCACTGATTGTGTTCACTGTTTGCAGCATACAGAGCTGGCCCCAGAACAAAAATACCTCTGAGCATATACAAAGTGCATTGAAATTAAGGTTGAATTTATGTCCTGCTACCACCCGTTGGTCTTGACCTCGTGATAATTAACAGAGGCTAAAGATGCAGTCCTAATCACACTTTCCTGGGAAGTTAGTATCATTGAACACAATGGGACTTACTTCTGAATAGACTTGCTTAGGATTGCACTGAAATGAATGTGCCTTGACAGAGGAGATAGGATTCCAATTTTTTATTGCTCTTTGAGCCCTCAGATTTTATGAAGTGGATGGAAGAGGGAAACAGTGGTTAAAGGCAAGCATGTGAAGTACCAATTACTGTAGTGCGGTTTAGGGAATGTTGATACTACAAAATGTAAACTGGCTTGAAACCAGTTTAACTGCAGAGGTTTTCCTTCAAAGGATTTTGGAAACAGCAAGCTTAAGAGAGTGCTGACTATTCCCTCTTCAAGTTCTCTTAAGATCCACTTGCTTTGCTTGCACCCCTGCAATCCCCAGCGTTCCTTGGCTGGGGCCACAAACAATTCAAACGATCTGAAACTGGGCTAACTGGGAAGCATGGATGTCCATGGAAAAAGTATTAGAGTGGAGTAAAAGCACAGATTTAAGAGTTACCATAATCTGGTGCATCTGGCTCCTGGGATGGGGTTTGGAGACTCCGGTTCTAGAGAGGCATGCAGTCCTAAGCAAGTCTACTCAGAAGTAAGCCCTATGGTGTTCAATGGTACTTACTCCCAGGAAGGTGTGGTTAGGATTGCAGCTAATAACTGATGGAAAGAGAATGCTAGGTGGATGTGGGTTCTAAAGGAAAAGTTACATTGAGCAGATATCATATACTAGTTAAGGACATAAATCAGACATATACTAGTTCAGGACGTAAATATAATTAAGGACATAAATCAGAATGTTCCCACTAACCCTTTAACTGCCCATAAGACGTTACTGTACGTCTCAGCCTCAAATGGTTGGAAGGAATACTGAGAGACTATACGTAACTCGCAATCATTCAGTCTAATTTATCTCACCATATTGTTGTCCTTATATTGATTTAGGCCTAGATCTCTTATGATCGAGGTAGTAAACCTGTGTCTTGATTGCACCATTTCACAGTGTCAATGAGCAGCCCATGCAAACCATATTTTGCCTGTGCACATTTACGTACACACAAACTCCACATATAACACACAAATACCTATGCACATTTACGTACACACAAACTCCACATATAAAGTAAGATCCACACTGAAAAACCACAGCTGGTCCACCTTACAGGGTTGTTGTGACACCCAGGATGTGGTAAGGTTGTAAATCTGTGCCAGCCACAGGACTGGCTTCCCAGACTGATCTGCTACATCAAGGCAGCTGAGTTAGAGCACAATCCTAACCATGTCTACTCAAAAGTAAACCCCATTGTGTTCAATGGGTCTTACTCCCAGGAAAGTGTCTTTAGGATTGCAGCCCTAGTCTCATGGAAATCTTGGCCTTCAGGAGGAGGCTCCCATGACTGAATACTCCATCATAAAAAAATTCCTTGCATGTAGCAACTACATGTGCAAGAGAATCATTTTAGCAGAGGTTTTCTTCATTATCCACTAGGGTTCCAATCTGGAACCTCCTATGTACATATAAGAAAATCTGTATATACAGAAATAAATTCTGTAGAAAAACCCATATCCAGGGTTTTGGTTTTTTTTTGCTCCTAACGGAATAAGCTTGTGCCTTAATATCTGCAAGGGTTTGATTCTGGGACTCCCTGCTGATACTAAAAATGTGTTAAATAAAAACAGATAGAAATCTTAAAATCAGCTTTTCTTACTGTTGTAGGGGGACAGTCAGCAATTACACATGCAATGGGCCCCCTTCCTTTGATTGACTCAGATGAAAAAAAGAAAGATTGCTACGACTGTCTTTCTGCAACAGTAGAAAAGCAGTTTTTAAAACTGTGATTTGTAGAAGCCACTTGTGTTGAGTCAAATCCATATGTAAAAAATCCATCTGTAACAAGGCTGGGTCCGTATAGATTTGTCCTTAACATGAAGTGCTTAATGCCCCTTTGGTCCAAGTACTTGACCATAGGAGCAGCCCCTAGTGGGGAGAGCGTCTGAAACCTTGAGGACACCTGGCCAAGGTGTGTGTGTACTGTACTTGTGTCTGTGTGGGAGGGTGTGTGGTTTTCTGTCGCAGTTGATCTTGATTTTCCTGAACCTGGATGAGGTGATAGGGTGGGCTGGTGGAGTGGGGAGAGGAGGCCGATAGATTAACAAGTTGGTTCAAGCAGGGGGAGAGGAGAAAGGGATTGTTGTGGGTCGGGATTGTGGCATCTACCAGCCCCAGAGGACTACCACACCTTCTTCTTTCATCTGCTGCTTTCCCTTTAGGTTCAAAGATATGGAAGGGAGGAAGACTTTGTGGGGGGAAGCTGTTTCTTGGGGATCAAGGGGGGATTAGGTATGATGTGTCTTGTTTTGGTGTCTTGGCAGCAACATGGGGCTGAGGGGCTTTCCATGCAGGGAGAAGAGAAACCAGCTGGGATTCGGGGCCTGCAGGAACCTGCCTCTTGGAAGGGGGCTTGGAATCTCCCCCCAGGCTTGGGGAGGGGGGAGTGGACCCAGGTGGGAGCCAAAGTAGCGGTGAGCATTGAGGAGGGGGATCAGAGAGAGAAGAGAGAACAAGATCATTTATATGTCAATCACGCTAACTACAAAAGCTTTGGTGAACACTGGAGCATAGAAGAATCCAGAACTTGACACATAACCAATTCTCAAAGACCAAAGGCTTCCACAGGCGCCAAAGACTTCACCTTCCTCACAACCATGTGGACACATTCCTGCAAACTGCACCACCAACAAGCAGCCACATATTCACCCGTCAAGGCAGACACACTGGATCTGGTTTCCTGACCCAAGGAATTGCATTTTGGTACATTTACAGGTTGTCAACTACATTGGTGCCTCACATAACAAATTTAATTCATTCCGGTGACATGTTTCTTACATGAAACATTCTTTACGTGAAGCAGATTTTCCCATAGGAAATAATGGAAACTCAGACAATTGGTTCCACACCCCAAAAATATTCATAGAAAAATATTAACTGGATGTAAAAATGATGACAAAACACTGGAACTGAATTCAAAACATGCATTCAATGTGCATGATCCTATGAAGTCTACTTAGGCTACAATCCTAAAGACACTTTCCTGGGAGTAAGACCCATTGAACACAATGGGGCTTACTTCTGGGTAGACATGGTTAGGAGGTTGCAATCCAAGACACTTTCCAAGTGTCTCCCCACTTTCTCCTTCTCTCCATCCTGAGCCTCTCTCCCCCCTGCTCCCTTCTGGCTAGCCCTGAGCTACTTCCCTCTTCTCCACTGCTCTTCTCTCCCTTGCCCAGCAGACACCCGGCCACAGGAGGAACAGCGCAGAAGTGTTGCTTTCGCTATGTGCAGGTGCGCTAGGCAGCCCTGATGCTTTTTAAACAGGCTGCCGGCCAGCGCGTCTGCCCCAACTGCCAACGAATGTGTTCTTTATGTGAAGCACAGTTTGTTAAGTGAAGCAGAATCCTAGAGAAATTTTTGTTTGTTACGTGAAACATACTTTACGTGAGGTGTTTGTTACGTGAGGCGTAACTGTATTTGATTTGTTGGTTTTACAGTGTAAATATTCCATTCAGATTTTTTGCTTTAGTTGCCAAATTATCGTCTGGAGCCAGTCCTGAATATACCCAGCTTGAGAACCTCTGGGTTCAGGGGCAGCCATATTTTGGTGGTGCCAGAATTAAACCCTACAAAATCCATCACAGTTTGTGGGCGTTTTGAAGGCATCCAGCTGGTTGTTGCTGCAAGTCAAATACAGGTGTTCCCCAATTTCTGACAGTTCAGTTTCTGACGGTTCCACACTTTCAACATCCAGTAAGTGATGAATGTCTGTTACAATCCAATGCCATACTTTCCCATCTTTTCCTAGGACCAAGACCCTTTGAATTCAGAGGAAATGTCTTCTAAGTAAGCATGTGTAAGCCTGGCCCCAAATCAGATTCAACATGGCAGGCACCATATCCACCTGTTGTCACAGCCGGAGACTTGTCACACAGAGGCTTTCACAGCAACAAGAGGGTGTCTTGTAGAAGTTGTGACCTTTACTAAAAGAAAATTCACCCTCACACACCATTCCTCAGACCACCTCCAATTCCTCCGGGGCAGAGAGGCCCATAAGGCGATAGGGACTTTCCCAAGGACAAAATCCAGATGGATCCAGACCGGTCAGAATTGCTTGATACCCTCAGGGAAGGCAATGCTTCCAGGCTGGAATATCATTATCTACAAGACTGTTTTGGCTATTGAGTAAACCTTTGAGTCCTGAAGGACTTTCCTTCAGAGAAAACTAATCTGAGTCAAAGGGGTAAGGCTTCAAGATAGACTCAACCCTATAGTGTTTCCCAACATAGGAATGTGGTCAAAATGCCAACACCTTCCCCCATTTCTCAATTCAGTTCTTTTTTGAAAAGCCCGAGGTGCAAGCCTAACCAATTTAGGCCGGCCTAAATCACCTGGCATACCTTTCCACAGTGCTGTGGGTTGGTCAGCATATGCCTGTCCACTGGCCTGAGCCCCCAGGAGTGGGGCAGGAGTGTCTTACCCTACAATCCAGAGTAACTACAGGAAGACGTAAGCGGCACTTACTCTGGATTGCTCTATGCATTTCCTATAGGTTTCCCATAAGCACCTAACTATGTCGGTGTAAAAGATCCCGTAGTTACTCTGGATTGTAGCCTTACAGCACTTTTGTGACACCCCCAGGTCAGCACAGGTTATGCCACATCTTAAGCTGGCCTATCTGGAGGTTAGGATTGCAGCCTTAATAACTTTAAAGTTTTTTTTTAAAAGCAAGTTTCTAGCCTTTATGAACACACTTTTCATGTGGGTCATTCCCATTGATGTCTCAAAAGCCAAAAGAAGGAGGCTAAGCAGGTTTTCCAAAGATTGGGCTTCTGCAATGCTACTTTGATCAGCAAAAGTTATGCCTAACACAATTAACATGACATCAACATAACATAATTATAAAACAATGTAATTAACATAACATTAAAGTAATTTATGCAGGTCACAGAATCCTTCTTTTTAAGCATATAATTTGCTAAGATTAGGTGCTGTCACTCATTCACTAAGACCTGGTCTGTGCTTCAAAATGAGGTGACAAGAGTTTTGAGATGTATTTACTTATTTGATTTATATCTCTCCTTTCTTTCTAGAAGGAAACCCAAGGAGATGGTGGAATAATAGGCTGTATAACTTCAGACTTTGGAAGTTCATGTTTTTGAATACTTTCTTCCTTTCAACTCCCTGTAAATAAAAAACTAGAGCCCAAAATGCTATTTGTACATATTTTTTCCCTTTGATTTGTGGAAAAGTGGAAGACCATTCAATACAAAAATCCTCCTACCATACAGTCTAAAGTCATATACTCTGGCAATGAGTTAGGCAACCCTGAAGCTGCCCTGATCACCCAGTATGAGCCAGATGGGAAGGTGTAGCCCAGATGCTCCACCATTCAAGGAGAGCACTTTGCTCAGTGCAATGGCCCCTGTTGCAACATCCTTGCTGAGTGCAATGGTCTTGGTGTTCAATTCAGCAATTGTGTTACCTGTGTATCTCATCCACGTTCCATGCTGAAACTCAAGGCGGCAGAAGATCCCCAGGTAATCTCGCTCATCCAGACATGGGGCTGCGTAATATAAAATTATGGATTTTCAGGCCCTGCCCTAAGAGAGATACAGTGGTTGATTCTGTAAACCTTTTTTGAATAATTCCAAATGAAAGACCACCTTGGTTAGAGAAAGTCACATGCAAACTCTTCTGTGGCTTCCAAGATTCTGTAGAAACCAACATTACCCACACACTTGCAATCCAAGCTAAGCTTTGCAGGCATCAGGACTAGAAATTTGTTTTAAAGTACAGATACACACAAGCTAAATCTTGAATCCAGGGTGCTGGATTCTGTACCCAGAACTGACTTCTGCAGTTAAGGGATTTTTTTGTGAAGAATGATAGATCACAAAGCATCCTAGCTCTTCCATCCTAACCATTCAAGTGCCAAGAGTTTGAGGAAGAGACAGGAGTAGGGAGACTGCGGGGTGGTGGTGGTGAACAACTGCTTCTGCATACAGGATTGAGCAAGGGTTTCCAAATTCCATCCCTTGCCAAACCACTGGAGAGCAAGCGCTAGGGTACCCAGGCTTGTTTTTCCAGGAACCCTGGAACAAGCTCCTTTTCTAACTTACTCTTTAATGTAAGACTTCATATTTGCCTTGGGACAAACCCTCCAGAAATGTCAGATCACCCCTAAACAATGAAGAACAGCCGTGGTCGGCCACTGGATTCCACTGGCAGTTCAGGACGAAACCGTGGCAGGGAGCCAGACCTCTTTAGCTCGCTTGCTGACTCCAGGATACTCAAAGCTGGCTGAAGTTATGAACCCCAAATTGGTACTGCAAAAGCATAAGAATGAGAATAATGAATCCTGTGGCTTTTGAGGAGATTGGCTCGAGCCAAAGGAAGCCTTTTATCCATGTTCACCAGAAAAGCAGGGAGAAGGCTTCTGTGGAGCAATGACAAGCCTGTAACGCAGTGGGAGAGCACATGGGCAAGCAGAAGTTGCAGCCAATGCTTTCCAAAACCCACTGGCAAGTTGAAAAACCCAATGGTTTTCCTAAACCCAAAACCCAAAACATGATGGGACACTGATAACCTTGATGTCTGCTGCAAGTTGATCAAGAATGGGAGACCCAATAAATTTTTTGCCTAGCTGATCACTATCTTGCAGAAAATGAAAGAAGGGACAAAGAGATTGACCATACCAAGGGCAATCGACTGCTTTAGATTTATGGCCCAATCCCATCAAACTATAGTGCCATTAGGGTTTTTCTGCTGGAAAAAGGCAAAGGGTTCTGCAAAGCAGCACAAGCACCCCGCATGCCATCAGGAAGGCCATACCAACAGTGAAGCATGGGTGGAAGAGCTAAAAATGACAGGGATTTTGGAAAAAAGTGAATTGTCTAAAAGTGAACCTTGGATTCTCTTTATCAAGGACGGGAAAGTTAAGGTTGTTAAATGTGCACTCTGAATCTTAGGAAAGCTGATTTTAATGGACTTGGAGTCCATTACAGGGTATGTAACAGTCCAATACTGTAACAGTCCAATACTGTATGTAACAGTCCAATACTGGGTATGTCTTCTCAGGAATGCATGTAGTCTGTGGAACTCCTTGCCATAACATGTGATGATGGCGTCTAGCCTGGATGCCTGTAAGAAGGGATTGGACAAATTTCTCAAGGCAGAATGCATCACAGGTTACAAGCCATTATGGGTACATATACAACCTCCTTTTTTTAGATGTCAAAAATAGGGGAGGGCACCAGGATGCATGTCTCTTGATGATCCTTGAAGCATCTGGTGGGCCACTGTGAGATTCAAGAAGCTGGACTAAATTGGCCCTTGGCCTGATCCGGCAGGGCTCTTCTTATATACTTATTAAGAACAATACCCAGGTAAAAACATATAGGATTGCAGCCCAAGTTGTATTCTAGTTCTGTACCAAGTAGGGTTGACATATGTCCCAAAAAAGGGAGAATCCTGATTTGGGGGGGATTGTGTTCACATACTGGCAAGTGTGACAGAGGGTCCTCTCCCAATTACGGCAAACTAAGGGCAAAATCCGGAGTAACCACAGGGAGTCCTTGCTCCGGTGTAAGAACAACTTACTCTGGATTCCAATATGAATTTCCCATAGGTTTTCACTAGGTGGTGCACGTAACTAAGGTGCACGTAATATCTCTTACGTGCTCCTGCAGTAACTCTGGATTTGGGCACTAGCTGCAAATCCAAGATGGACAGGATTTTCGGCAATTGAGATACTGAATGCACGATTGTAAACAGTTTCCATGAACAAGAAAACAGAGAAATAGCTAATGAAACCAGTGTGGCTTGCACAAAAAGAGCTTTCTGAAAATCTGAGAAGCAAAAAGGGTATGTCTAAGAAGTGGAAAGGGCAACAAACAAAGGAACAATATATAAGATCAGACTGAACCTTTAGGCAGAGATGGCCTAAAGAAGCGCAGAGTGAACTGAAAGAAGGCTTGCAAGGGGCTTCAGAAACAACAGCCTTTTTGGCTATATATGTCTGAAACAAGAGGACATATAAATGAGGCTATATATAAAAGAGAGGGCTATATATGTCCTGAAACAAGAGGTCAAGAAAATGGTTGGTCTATTGCTTGGGGAAGTGGGAATGGATCAAAGACAGAAGAATTAAGTGCACCTGTCTTAAGTTCTCCCATAAGGGAAAGGTGACCTAATTGGCACTAAGAAGAAACTGGGGGAATCATGACTCCAGATGGGCTCCATCCTATCCAAAGGCAGCTCCATCAAGCCCTCATTTGGATTTGTCATACCCCGTTCCAAAACCACTGAAACAAATGGCCACCAACGTATCTTGTGGCAGCGAATTCCACAAATTACAGTAGCTGTGTGCTGTCTGAAGAAAGCCGCCTCTATAAAAGATACAGAAGCATCTCAGTGCAATTATTGAGTGTGGGCGATGGGTGGAGGCCGGGTGGAGTGATGCACCAGAGGTTAATGAAACGGAGTGGACTAACTGGATAAAGAGAATGTTTTCTTGCTTTGCCATGACCCTAGAACTTAAGAAATGGACTGGTGGGAAATTCAAGTCAGCACAATACTAGAGGTGGTGAGTCAAATGCTGTCTCCAATTTTGTCTGATGACATGCCAGCCTCTGCAACTCTCCGACTATCTGCACTGGAAAAGGAAAAGAGAGGTGAAGTAAAAGAAGAGTGCTGAGCTAGAGCATCTCCCTCTTCCTTTTCTGAGATGGGAAGCAGGAGGGAGAGAAGGAGTGAAGGTGAGTTTGCCAGCAGAGATGGGTGCCCTCGCCAATCTGTTGGCTTTGGTGACCACCTTACCGGCGTGATGGATGGGCCAACATGGTCTTCAAACAACATACAATTAACTCATGTAAAGTCAGTTGGAAAGCCTCCAGTTTAAGTATAAATGAGACAATCTGGTAATAGTATGCTGGGAGATTTACATGATCGTTTTCTAAATATAAATAAATAAATCATGAAATCATGATATCTATAAAAGAGAAAAGTCACTGACTCACTGACTGACTGACTCACTCACTCATCAATGCCCAGCCAAAACTGGTGGGCCTAGAAGTGTGAAATTTGGGGTGGGTGTTCCTTATGTGACAGAGGGAGTCACTATGAACCGGTTTTTGGAAATTCACATGGGGTGGGTGAACATGGAGAATGTTGTTCATGGGGGATGTTTCACATGGGTGTTGTTGTGTATGTGGGGTGTTGCGCATGGGGTGGATGAACATGGGGGACTGATGCGCAAGGGGAACTGACGTGCAAGGGGGAACGATGTGCATGGAGGACTGATGTTCAGCAGGTTGTTGCGCATGGGGGATTTTGTGTATGGGGTTGATGTGCAGAGGGGTTGATGCACATAGGGGTTGATGCACATGAAGTTTGATGCGCATGGGGGAATGTGCATGGGGGCATTGATGCACATTGGCCAAACAAGTCTGGCTTTTGGCCATTGAACCAGACTGTCCAGTCCAATAGGCCAGTGTCCAGCATTCTGGGGGTGGGGGTGGGGTGGGAGGATGCTTAGGGACACTGGGGCGCCAATAGAGTCAGCTGTGGCTTGGCACGGCTAAGTCTGGCCAGCCAGGGCTGAAATTTAAAAAATATGGTTTGTGTATGCGCGCGCATCCAATGCTAAAGGATTCCTAGAGAGTCACTTCCGTGTGGGCAGAGACCTCTTCTGACCTCGCCAGCACGTGCCTCCAATTACGAAGTGTGCATGGGGGAGGATCGGCATAGGGGGGATGAAACGCATGGGGGGACGAACATGGGGGATGCTGCACATGGGGTAGATGCACATGGGGTTGATGTGCATGGGGGAATGATGGGCTCTGGGGGGATGGCATACAGAGGAATGTTATTCCCGCAATGTGGGTACATTTTCGCTAGTATATATATAAAATGGAAGAGTCACTGACTGATTCACTGATTAGTGCCCACTGCTCCCAGCCACGGCCCCCTGGTACACTCTGATCAGTGTAAGAGGACAACACATCCTCTTACAACACATCATCAAAATGCAGGACTCTGAAGAAAATGTAGGACATGGAAAAATAAAAGCTAAAAACACTCATATATTTATTTCAAATGGTTAATTTAATCACTATACAGTGGTGCCTCACATAAAGAGCATAATAATGGAAACTCAGACGATTGGTTCCACAACCCCCAAAATATTCATATTAAAATATTAACTTATGTAAAAATGATGACAAAACATTTAATTGAATTCAAAACATGCATTCAGTGTGCATGATTCCATGAAGTCTACTTAGGCTGCAATCCTAAAGACACTTTCCTGGGAGTAAGCCCCATTTAACACAATGGGGCTTACTTCTGAGTAGACATAGGCTACTGCAAAGACATTTTCCTGGGAGGATTATCTGGGCTGCTGCTGGAGGTTCAAGGTGGTCGGTGGGAGCACTTGGGAGCAGCTAGGGGCAGCTGCCTCTGGCACCTCCAGGCAACTGCCCCCAAGTTGGGGGCAGTTAGAGGCAGCAGTGCTGGCCGGCAGCCCTTTTAAAGAGTCTCCATGAGGAGCGTCAGGGCTGCCTAGCAAGCTTGCTTGTTAAGTGAAGCAGAACTTGTTATGTGAAGCAAGATTTCTTGGAAAATTTTACATGTTATGTGAAACGCTTGTTAAGCGAGGTACCACTGTATTACTTATTATTAAATTTAAACTATTACATATAATTTATTGCATACAATTTATTAATTGCATGAAGTCTACATGCTGCCTGATCACAAGGAAATGGGGGACAATGAGGATTTTTCCCAGGACAAAAGGCAAAAATCCAGGACATGTCCTGGAAAAAAAGGATGACATATTGTCACCCTTGCTCTGTTCCTGTCAGTGCCCGGTGCCCACCGGTGCCGGTGCCCAGTGCCCACCGGTGCCCAGCTGTGCCCCAAACCCACAAATGTTGAAATTTTAGTCCTGCAATGATGGGTTCATTCTGCAAGTCTAAATATAATTGCAGGGAAGGGGGTTTTAATCCCCCATATGTCCTATAGCTGCTTTTTGTATTTTGTCCTGGGAAGGATGTTTTGATGGGACCTTGCACTTGCAGAGCAGGTGCAGTACCACCAAGAAGCCACTCCATCCATATAGGGGTTTAGGAGTGCCTAGGAGTGCCATACTGAACTGTATGTAAGTATGAACACCCTGTAAGGCAGATGAGTGGTATCCAGTGGTGGGCTTCAAAGAAATTAACAACCGGTTCTATGCCCCTCTGGCAGCCACTTTTAAATGGCTATTTTTAAACTTTATATGTCCTGTCTCTCATTAACAACCGGTTCTATAGAGTAGGTGCGAACCTGCTGGAGCCCTCCACTGGTGGTATCCTTTCATTCATTTCATGTATGTATGTATAGATACTGAACTGTATGTATGTATGAACATCCTGTAAGGCGGATGAGTGGTATCCTTTCATTCTGCGGAGTGTAACCATGGGCAAGGCTCCCTTTTCTCATCACCTCTCTGTCCCATGTGGGACACAGGACAGCGCCTGGGGGGTGCCTACTACTCGGCAGTGGCGTTTCAAAGCAGGTGTTGCCGGGGGTGGGTGCCAGGGTGACGAGTGTGTGGCGTGGAGCGGGTAGCAGTTCTCAGCTTCTTCCTGTCCATTAATTAAAGATTCGGGGGAGGCAAATCAAAGAGTGACAGTGTGACACAGGCTGTGCCTTCATCTGGCTCCCAGCTGCAGGAACCAGCCTCAAAAACCTCCAGTCCCCACCCACCCAATGCCACATCCCCTGCACATTAATTTGGCCCTGATTAATCACAGAACTGATGCTTCAGTAAAGGACATTCTGCTGCTTGGAGGCCACCCCACCACATCCAGATTTGTCAGTAGCCTGGATATTGCGGGGTATTAAGGTGCCTTAGACACAGTCTGAACTGGGGAACCAAATGGGCACCAAAGATCACATCACTTACTAAAAGAATATTAAATTATTTCCTTTTCAGTGCAGCATTACTTAAGCATATTCACAAGACTGTAGATGAAAAACTAAAGCTTGCTCAGAGGCTTAGTAAGAGCAGCAGGCCAGGCAGTGGAAGCTTCTTCTTAACTTTGGGCTGACAGCCTAACACTCTGCAGGACATTTGGTCACTGAATCCTGTGGTATGGACAGGGTGAGCATATGTTATAACAAAAAAAAGAGGACACGGCCCCCCAAAATATAGGAAACCCAAGAAAAATGTAGGACTTGACAGGATAAAAGCTAAAAATACCCATATATATTGATTTCAGGTGGTTAATTTAAACACTGTATTACTTATAAATAAAGTTTAAAGGTATTACATACAATTTGTTAATTTCAAGAAGGCATTCGGAGGAAAAGGAGGACAATAACAATCTTTTTCCCGGACACAAGGCTGAAAAAGAGGACATATCCTGGAAAAAGAGGGCATATGGTCACAATGGATGGAGAGAAGGAGACAGTGATCTATTACTGGGCAGTTACTTGTGACGGATTTTCTGCACAATAGCTTTGGACTAGTCATGGTCTGCCAGAGCCTTTGAAGAACTGAAAGTGGGTGCAGCCCATTCAGTTTTTTCAAGGCGGCCAGCTTTCTAGGAAAGGTGGGTTTAAATTGGGAGACTGTGTTAGGCATTGAAAAGATGTGGGTACAATCCTAACCAATTTTCCAGCATTGTCATGCCAGTGCCAGTGCGGCATGTGTTGCATTCTGGAGTTGGAGGTCAGTCATGGAGTCCTCCTCAAGGTAAGGCATTGCCTTGGAGTTGGAAAGTTGGGCTTGAATTATTGCCAGGACCGGCCCATTAATGAGGCCAACTAAAACAATTGCTTTAGGGAGCAGATTGATGATGAGTGGCTACCCATTGCCAACTCATATCCACCACTTCTCCTTCAATTTCCTTCCATAAACTGAGGAGGTGGACAAGAAGGAACGTGGAAGGGAGAGAGGGAGAAGCAGAGGTTGGCACTCTCTCGGTTGGAGGGGGGCAGCGTTCAGGAGATCTTGGACCAGCTCTGATTATGGCATATTTAGTGTTGGCAGGAATTCATCAATCCTTCATCAACTGAATGTCCAGGCTGAGAACGTGGCACTTGGAAACCTGCATCTTGCCATTTTGACGCAAGTTGATCCAAATGAGGTCTCATCTCAGTGTCTGTCATTTTCTTGTTCTGTGCAAGTCACTATTGATGCTGAGATTTGGCTCTTTGATAGGCCATTAAAGCTAACCCTCTATAGACCTAACAGCTTCTGATTCCCCTCCTTACCCTCTCCCTCTCTCCCTCTCTCGCACCCTGCCCTGAGTAACCCAATCCTCCAAGCAAATCTGGTCGGATTTGCTTTATCTCTTCCACCCCCTCTTTGCTCAGATCTGCCTCCAGCTGCACCTGGCCAAGTTTGAGCCTTCCCTGATCCAGCCCCTGTTTGAAGCTGGGTCCCTGGAATTCCCAGCATGATGCCTTTTGTTCCCCATCCCATAGTCTCCCAGGCCGGGCTATTTCTGTACCTTCCCGCTGGCACCCAGGCTAGAAAAGGGAATGCACTCAAAGGGACAGATGGATGCCTTTGGGATGACTCAGGGGTGACCCCAGAGAGGCACAAAGGGATGCTATGCTGGGTTAGGGACCCAATTATGGGCTGCCACCACTGATGCTTGCAATGACCCATTTGCCACTTAGGGGGGCATTTGGGTATTAAATCATAGGAGAATATTGGTTTAATAACTACACTGGGGTGGATGCATTGCCTTTTTCTTTTGTGTGGTTGTTCTGATGTGCAGATCCATGCTGCCCTGATGCCATGTGAGCATGGGCTGCAGTGGCCGTCTGGTTGGTTTTACCCTTTGGATGCATGTGGGCACACACACACACACACACACACACACACACACACACACACACACACACCCCAGTGTGGTGGTGGGCGTGGGAACAGCCAGTCCATAGTGTGAGGAATGTGTTACACAACCCTCCAGATGGAGTGACAGAGTCCTCCTGCCAGATGTGTGTCAGACAATTGCACGTGTCATTCACAGGGAAGAGGGGGCAGGGAGGGTGGAGGGTGCGCGACCCACAAGCAGGAGCATTTTGTGAGCGGCAGTGGATACATCTGCAGGCACTTTGCGTGGTTAGAGGGATGTGTGTGTGACTAAGGGAGCAGTTTCTGCTCTGCTAGCAGGACACATGTGGACACACACATGTGATGTGAATGCGCGTATGTGCGAATGCGTAAGAGTGTGCGTGCCCACATGGTGATTATTAAATAGCGTGTGTAATCAAAAGTGTGTCATTTTGGCACGAAGAATGTAAAAACAATGTCATTGGGTTAATTCAAAAGTTCATCTCATCCCACATCCTTCCCACATTTATCAGCTAGAGGCCTCTAGGAACACCACAAGCGCTATTACTCTTCCCTGCATCTGGTGGCGATCAGAGGTATTCTGGCTCCTGACCCGGAGGTCCCAACGGCTAACATCAAACCTCTCTGCTGTGAATACATCTGATGCGGTGGCCATCACCACATTTTGTGGCATGCATTCATTATGTGTTGTATGACTTTAGAGGTGGTAAGGTTTTTACTCTGTATCGTTTGTGTGTGCGTGTTGTCGCAGTGATGGGCCCAGCCTGGCCCAACAACCAGTTCCCTGGAAGTGGGCGGGGCCAGGCTGGGTCAGGGGGCGGGGCTGGGGTCAGGGGGCGGGGTTGGGGAGAATTTAAAGGGGAATTTTTAAAAAAATCTAAAAATTTAAACAAAAATTATTTTTTTAAAAAAATCTAAGTTTTTGTTAAGTGCCCCCCCACAACCCTAACCTCGCTTTCCTGGGAGTAAGCCCTATTGACTGTTATGGGACTTACTTCTGAGTAGTCAGAATAGGATTGATCTCTCAGGCTGCAGTGCCAGCCACACTATCCTGGAAGTAAGTCCCATTGACTGACATGGGACTTACTTCAGAGTAGGATTGATCTCTCAGGCTGCAGTGCCAGCCACACTTTCCTGGGAGTAAGCCCCATTGACTGCAATGGGATGTGAGCCTGAGCAGGGGTGCTCCTTCCCTCCTTCCCTCCCTCCCTCCCTTGTGGGGTCCTCGGCAGCTCACCCAGCTTGCACTCCCCATCGTGTGCCTTTCGGAGGGGTTCCCTTGGGCTGTGCTGGGCTTTCCAGGTGTGCAGGTGAAGGGCAGGTGGAGGGTGCAGATGCTGCTGTAGGAGCACCTGTCAGAGCTGCAGACAGTGCCGTCCTCCTTGCAAAGGCTGCGCCCCGTGCCTTCCTCATCTTCCTCCTCCTCGCCCTCTGGGGTCTCAGCGGGGCGCTGGCTCACACACACCAAGCCCCGCCGCAGGACAGCGCCACAGGAAAGGACGCTCTGGTGCTGAGGCTTGTGGGGCGCTTTGCCGGGCTGCCGCTAGGAGCGGCAAATTTAAAAATGCCTGGCCGGCTGCTGCCACACCAACGGCAAACCGGTCCGCATGATTTTGGGGACCCCCCGCCACTACCAGATTGATAGCGGCGGAGAGATTGGAACATCCGGTCCCCAAGAACCGGACCGAACTGGCCTTAGCCCACCACTGGTGTTGTGTGAGTAAATCCATGACAATGCATGTTTTCTCGGCTATAAGGCTACTAAATTCCCATAGGATTACTCGCAAGTATTTACTTACTAGTTCTTATTGTAGTATGAAGCGGATTGCAGCCTGTGTCTCCCCATACCATGGACATGCCTAGAGAAAGTGTGTTCCTGGGGTATTAGACATGTGTCCACCAAATGTGTTTGTGTGTGTGCACCACAGAATGTATGGTTATGATGATCGCTCCATGTAACGATTGTGTGCATATGTGTTCCTGGGTTTACAATTCTTGCTTGATTTAGGACTGTACATGGATGTGTTTATACATCAAGTTATGTTAAATTATTTTTAAGTGCCAACATTCAAGCCTGTCCAGGAGTTGCAACTACTGTTGCCCTGGTTCTTCATCCCAGATGTGCAGTTATGTCTGCAGTTATGCAATGGCAATGGGAAAGCACTCAGCATGTGCTCAGAAGCACCCATCTTTGTCATTACATCCCACCATTTCAGATGCCCTAGAACGGATAGAGGTTCTGTAGCTGAGCCAGGACATATTATTAAGCACTAGGAATGAGGGTATGCGTGTGTGAAATACAATACGTTTGTGTGCGAATGAGCCGGAGCTTTTGTGCTGGAGGCAACTGAGGCAGCTGTCGACTCTTGGGGGGAGTCTGGTTTGCAAGCAGCAATTGGCAAGGGAGCTTAAAGCTTTGGTGTCATATTCACCTTTGATGCAACTTGCGTCCATAAATCTTGGTATCGATGGCCTCCCATGTCTGCGTGTATGTGCATGTGCGTGTGTGTTGCTTTATTCCTGGCTCTTTACAAGACACAACTAAGCACAACTGAGGTGGGTGGGTGAGATATGGAAGGAAGGGAACCTACAACACTGGCAAACAATCATTTGGCCTGGAGTGGAAGTTTATCTGGAAGGCTCATGTGCATAAGTGTGCCCTGGTGTGTGCATGCCTGCCAATCTGTCAGTTAGTGCATTGGATTCTTTGTGATCTGTGGGTGTGATGATTTCTCACAAGTGAGCAACAGAGGAGGTTAGAATATGCCTCCTGTCACCCCAGCTTGTGACTCACTCTGTGCATAACTGTGTTAAGTGCAGATAAGTGGCATGCAGCATTTATAGTTGCAGTCATCAGAAAGTGCATGTTCTTTTTGATGATCTCTGCAAGTGCTCTGTGATTAAATGCAGTGTGATTGTGCTCTGTGTTTCTCTGTAGCATTGCGTTGTGCACCTTTTTATTTAAAACAATGCGAAAGAAAGAAAGAAAGAAAGAAAGAAAGAAAGAAAGAAAGAAAGAAAGAAAGAAAGAAAGAAAGAAAGAAAGAAAGAATTGACCAGTCATTCAATCAATCGATTCCTGTCCTTCCCCTGGATAACACAGTGATATCCAGGGTCACTAACAAAGTACATTAAAATCAATATGTAAGTAAAAAATAATTTAAAATGAAGCCAGTTATACACCATCAAAATGTACATATTGCATATGCAGCAGCAACAATAAAGATATCTAAAAACAGCAAAAATAGCAGTCTCCAAACTTGAATTGGAAAGCATATTTGAAAACATGTGTAGCCCCCACCAGAAAGCCTTCAAGGAGGACATACCATAAGTCTCAATTTGACTCCAATGGAGTTCCATAATATTGGGAGCCACAGTTAGCCTGCGGGAATTTTGTTGGATACCACTTTTATTTTGTCTGCCAGTCTGTAAAAAAAATACATGTATGTTTTTTGTGTATGTGTGCTTACAATTTAGTCTCTAAGTACCTGTACATCTTTCAGCTTAAGAATGAATTTAAAACATGTATCAAGGCAGAAATTCAATGGGTGTAGCTTTCCCAAGTACTTTGTACAGGGGGCTGGTGCATCCAGAAAAGCACATCGCATCCCTCCACCTTCCCCCATCACTGCAGGATGTTTTGTTTCCAATGTTTTGTCACACTCCTGCCTGTCCAAGAAATGGAACAGAGAGAGGGGAGCAGGCTTGATTCTCCATGGCTGGGTGTGCCAGCCGACACTGGCCTGGATCCTACACAAGGAAACAATGCCGCTCTGTGCTGAAGCACCTCAAGGCATGCTGTATCCTTCTGGGATCTCTGAAAGACGCATGCCTCTCCATGCACCCATCCCATCCAAATGGGAATGATTCGGCCAGGACATATTTACCGGCACCCCCCACTTATTCAAAGGGTTTGCTACCGGAGCACCGTCCAAAGGTGCAAACCCTGGAAAAGTGAAACCCAGTCTTTTTCAGCTTTCAAGTACAAAATGGCCACTAAAAATACATAAATATCATCTGCAAAGGCCTAAATAACACTATTTATTAACTCACTGCCAAAATACAAAATAAATTACAGTAAAATGAACACAGACATGTGTGGGTTATGAATAATGTTTATTTACTGAAGAAAGTCATAAGGAAATGCCAAAAACATATCACCATCTCAAATGCAAATCATCAAGGAAGACAATTTTAGCCTTTAGTCCAGCAGAGAGAGAGAGGGGGGGGGGGTTGAAAGAATGGGGCTGAATGAATGAGTTCTGGGTACGGTATAATTGAAAGGTGTTGAAAGAGCGGAACCATCAGAAAACAAACCGTCAGAAAGTGGGGGACACATGTATCTGTTTCACATCCCTCTTCCTTCAATTATGGAACTGAAGACAGCATGAATGGGGCTTTCGGGTGGTGTCCCATCCCAGCACTGATGCCCTTGCTCGGTCTGGTTGGTTGAATCAGGTATGCTCAGACTTCCATCGGCTTTCTTTGGTCACCTGCATGGTGCTCCCATCTTGTTCTAGAGGAATTTAACATCAGTTGGAAGCCCAGCATGATCACTGACAAGGACCTTCTGTGAAGAGCTGTGCATTGCTGTAACAGCGCTTGTGTTGGCAGCAATGTTGCCACTGCCAACACTGTCATGGGGTCAGCAAGGGAAAGCAGAAGGTCTTTGGGGGTCCTGGGAATCACCTCTTCCCAGTTCCACCAGCTTCCATGGCATCTGTGGCTTTGCCAATAGAACTGCAAAGAATGAACATACAGATCGTGGGGTTCTATGAAGGAAGAGGGAGGGAATTCTTGGATTTACTTCCAAGATCTGGACTTCCCATATTGGGATTTCCAAGATTGGGGAAAATCTTGGGGGACTTTCAAGCTTTTGCAGATGGAGTAGTACCCCAGCTAATGCAACTTGCCATATTGCTGATGGACTTCTTGTTAGCTAAAAACAAAGCCCATGGCTTTTTTGAACAAGGCTGGGTGGCCGCCCGTGTCATAATGTCCCATGGGTGATAAATGGCCGGGTCGGGGAATGGGGACAAATGTTTTAGGTGGAAGCACATATGTGTTTACCCAGCTCGTAATCCTCCCAGCTGCTCCCTCCACTTCGTCTCACTCTGAACACGCTCGCAAGTTTCCAAATTGTTGGTTAAAAACAGCCTTTTCCGACCAGACAACTGTTTGACATTACTGGAGAGTGAGGGGATGAAATGGAGGGGGTATGCCACAGGGAGGGGTTGCTGCCACATAGGGGAACAACCAGACAGGCAGCGCTGGATGTGGAAGGGCCTTCAGACTCCACCTCAGCCTAGTCCACGCCAGGCCAGATGCCACAGGCTGGCCATGCTGAAGGGAAGGAGGAGGCCTCTGTGGAGGGAGTTAGTCTATTCTTGGCTCAACCAGTGGTGTAGCTAGAGGGGGTGAAGGAGTCTGTCTTGGAGGGAGCCTCACTCCTTTGGAGCCATTCCAGGCTGGGAGGAATGGCTCCGTTTTGCTCCCCCCCAGCCTGGAATGACTCCAAAAGGGTGAGGCGCCTTCCAAGTTGGACTCTTCCAACCCCCTCTAGCTACGCCACTGGGCTCAACCCCACACTTTGGAGAGCTGGTTGCAAATCCACAGTGCCTTTCTCGCTGCAGGCCACGGATGGTTATCCCACAGCATACAATGCCACGCATGCCATGCATACAATATCACCATTTTGGCATTCCAGATTCATTGCTATGGTTAGCAAAACTCCTGATCCTCCACCATAGCAATGATTGGACTCACCTCTTCACCTGGGAAGTTGCTGGGGAGGGGGAAAGAGACACTTCTGCTATCCAAAGTTTCTGTGAAGCAGTTTGGTTAAAAGCGGTAAGGTCTTAATCTGTATTAAGTGCTTGGGAACTTTTTCTCACTCCCCCAGCGACACATTCTGATATAGTAACAAACTTGAGACGTGTTCTCAAATAAGTTTTGACAATTATTATTTTTTTTATTATCCCTTAATCACTCTGTTAACCACAGTTTACACACTGGGGGGGGGGGGAGGCCATTGGGTGTACAACAGAACATTTTTCTTCCACGACATGTTTCCTGGGGAAGAAGCAAGGATTCTGATGCCTGTCAGAGCAGTTTCATACATGCATTAGTGGCCCTGGACATGTCCGTGCCTGGTCGCTGTGCACTGGAGAGCTGACAGCCAAATGAGGGAACTGATACCATTGGAAAGCATTACAACTGAGGTCACCTGGAAGTTTTCTGTCGGTGACAGTAGATCTGTGGTGGCCCTTTCAGGCATGCCAGCTATTGTGGAATATTCCAGTCAGCCGGTGATGGAGGTGCATGTGCGAAGCAGCTTAAGACAGAATGGTGCATGGAGCTGATTTGTAAAGATCAATGTTTGAATGGCAGAGAGGGCAAAGATGGGCCAGGAAGCATCATTTTGCTAGACTTAAGAGGAATCTATGCAGGGAGGTTGTAGGTTTCCCTAAGGATCTCTAGTGGAAATTATTATTACAGATAATAATAATTATCTACAGAACAAAGGCATTGTCCAATGGTACTTTGATCTCATCCTACCCACTGATAAACCCTTATGTATAAAAAATCATGCTCCTGTACAAGTTCATTTGCATCTGAAGAGCCAAGACGTTCTAGAGTTGGTCTGTCATGCCCTACAATCCAGAGTAACCACGGGAAGACATAAGAGGCACTTACTTTGGATTGCTTTATTCATTTCCCATAGGTGGCACCGTAACTACATCAGTGTAATAGGTCCCGTAGTTACTCTGGATTGTAGCCCATATGATCTCTCAGCTTTACCTACCTCACAGGGTTGTTGTGGAGACAAAAGGAGGGGAAGAACTATGTACGCCACCTGAGATGCTTGGAGGAAGGACTGTAAAAATGTGAAAAAGAAAAAAACGGTTTCTAAAAAACGATTGAATGGGTCATAAGTATTGGGATTGTAAAAAACACACTAAAACATATGCAGTGTGTTTATTGGAGGACGAGAAAGGAAATGGGACTAGATTAAATGTAGAATCAACCCTAATATCCTATGGTGGTCCCCATCTAATTTTTAACAAAATGAGGCCAGGAGCGGGCAGTGAGGGTTGGGAGGAAATTTCATCATAAGGCTTAGGGAGCCAGGCTTTGAAAATAAAGGATGTCTTTACAAATAAGGGGCGCCTGCCAATCTATCTCAATTCCCCCACTTTCAATGCAGCTGCTTTCGGAAGCCAAACTTCTCTTGTCTCCTTCCACCCATAAATCAGTCATCACCACCTCCCCATTGCCAAATCTGTGTGCGAGAGAGACTGAGGACTATAAGGAGATGCTGAGATCAGGTAAGAACAATTTGGGGTGCAGGGCCAGAACGGCAGAGAGGCTGTCTCAGCCTGCAGGAGCTGGGGGGTGCTGTGCACATCGTGGGTGGGAGTGGGGAAGCAGTGCTGGGACCGACTGCGCCTCCTCCTCCTCTTTCCCCTGCTCCCGTCCTCCTGGCAAAGGAACCGGTTGGTCTGCCCCAACCTGCTGAAATTGGCAGGAAAAAGACAGCTGCTTAATGAGAAAGTGTGAAGGAAGAGGGCCTGGGGGGAAAGAGAAGGAGGGTAGAGGTGGGGGCTGTAAATTGGGATGCCTGGGCTCTGAGAGAGGGGAATGGGGTTAGGGGGGCTACTGGGGGCCAGCCAGGTGTTGATCGCAGAAGAGGAATGAGCCCCTGTGGGTGGAACACCCTCGCACATTGCAAGAGGGTTTGGGGGTGTCCCACTCAGCTCTTGCCTGTCCTCCTCATCACAGCTCCCAATAGCAAAATGATACCCTTTAGTGCGCCAAGTTGGAGCAGGAATAAGCAAGATTTGCAATATGACAAAACCCTTCAGCAGAATACACAGGGTGCCAGCATTCAGGCACAAATGCTAAAATCAAGTGGTGAAACTTTGCTTGGACTATACCACTTCAAGACCTGGACTATAGCACTTCAAGGCCAAAAGCAGCAGGCAGCACATTCAGCTCCTCCCTGCCATCAGCTCCTGCTCCAAACATGCAATGTCTGCACATTCTGCACAGAACAATCTTGGACATCAGCCAAAAGGATCTGGGCTTTGCTGTTCTTTGGCATGCTAGTTTTCTACATGCAAGGAGAGTGTTCCTCATTCTCCTTCATAGGGAAGCATTAAAAAATGCAAATGATACAGTCCAAATGTTACCGTTTGGTTTTGTCGAATGGATAAACACAGGATAACATTAAAAATCTTTATTTTTCATTTCTCAGTGAATATTTCATCATGCTGATATGTACAGAAATATTTAAACTGTTTCAAGATGATATCTGAAGACATCTGTTAACTATCTAAAGGTGATGTCTAAATAAGAAGAGGAGGAAGAGGAAGAAGATCATCATCATCATCATCATTTTAACTATTCTATGTTACAAAAACCTTTGCTGAGTGAGTGCATTGTGCATTGAACCTTGATGACTGGATGCAAACTCCACACATTGTATTCCAGCCCCTGGGAATGACTCAATACAAGCCTGCAGCAAGGGTGCTCCTCTTTATCAGCAGGGTGGAACTTGGGAGCCTCAGTATTCTTGGGATAGTGAATAATTGACTGTCCCTGAATACAACATACTGGGACTGCAATCCCATTCACACTTTCCTGGAAGTAAGAGCCATTGACTGTAATAGGACTTACTTCTGAGCAGACAGGCATATGATTAGGTCTCAAGTTTAGATAGATTTAGTAGACTGGAAAGTAGATTGAGGAGCCTAGATTAGATGCAGATTTTCTCCAACCTTCTCCAAGCTTTCTGTGTAAATCCCAGATCATGGTGTGAGGCCACATGATATTGCCACACGCTTGAAACTAAACTAATCTAGATATAGGTAGTGCCTAGATAGGCTTCTATCATGTATGGTGGCCTGAATTACATGACAGAGTAAAGGTAGTGTTGAAATAGTTGAATTTTAGAAACTTTCCTATTCCACATTCAGTATCTTGCATTCGATTTTTGTATTTCGCATCTGATTTTACCCTCTTTATTGATGACAAGCATGAATATTTTGTGGCAGGACTTGGTGGCTAACAAGCAAGAGTGTGCAGGATTGGGCAACTCTGAAAGTATTTGATAGATGACAACTTATGACACTTGACGCTGGACGGAAGCCAAACATTCCAGAAAGTGTTCACATGTTTAATCCTGAAGGCAAATTACAAATTCAAAATCCACGTCTGGGTATCAAATTTGGAACTCAAAAGCCTAATTTTAAAATGTGGAATGCCATTGCATCTCGTCTTTTCCAACTGTCATAGCCATGCCAAGATGTGGTTCATACAAGGACCCCGATACTATGCGTGTTTATTTGGAAGTACATTGCATTGAATCCAGTGGTGTCTCCTCCCAAATTAAATATGCACAGTAGGACAGCTGTAACCACTTTTCATTTGAATCCAACATGTCTGAAACATGCTCTATGCCACCGTAAAGACATCACATTGGTGTTCTTTCTATGTCGGATTCGAGGCAGGGCCAGCCCCAAATCTGACACCTAAGTTGATGTGCCAGAAGCTGCCCTTGCTTACTTAGTGATGTGCCTGCCTCTGCATCACTCCCTTCATTAAACAGGAACAGAGGATGTGGCAGAAGAGAAAGTGCGGAGGATTAGAAAATGGTGCTCTAGAGTGATAGAGGCACTCCAGTCCACCACTCTACTCTCTTATACTCTTTCTTTCTTTCTTTCTTTCTTTCTTTCTTTCTTTCTTTCTTTCTTTCTTTCTTTCTCTCTCTCCCTCTCTCCCTCTCTCCCTCTCTCTCTCTCTCTGTCCAGTCCAGTCCAGTCCAGTCCAGTGAATGAGAGAAAGAGGAACAGCAGAGGCAAGTGAGCAGGCAGCATCACCAATTAACCATTCCTGATTTCAGGTCCGCAAGTGGCACTTTTTGGAATTAGACTGGATGCACACTCTGCCGTACCACATACTGGAAGCTAGGCATAGGCCTTCATAAGCCTTCGCACCCTGCAAAATACCAAACGTTTTTTAGTTATGAGTAGAAAAATTATTCTTTTTTTAAAAAAAATCATTGGGTATGAAGATACCCTTGCTTGCCCAAGCTCAGTGTGCCATCTCGTGACCAATGCATGCAATTGCAATCTTAGTTGCATCCTATCTAAAGTTTTACTATCAAGGCAACCAACCCTCTCATCTCCTCCAAGGAATGTGGTTTGTTTTCTGCAAGGACTGTGGCTCTTTAAGAAAGAAATATTTCAATACCCTCACTATATCCAAACTCCCAGTTTTCCTTGGAAGAAGCTATCTCAGTGAATTGAATTTGAAATCAGATATGTAGCATAAATGTGCCTACTGTTTTCTGTGCTCAGTGGCAGTTTAAATCATGGATGAGCAAACATGTTGGCAGGAGGACCACATCATCAATTTGACACTGGGTCAGGGTGGAAAAAGAGAATTAATTTACTTTTCAAATTTGAATATATTTACATAAATGAATTCATTAGTGAAAGAACTTGTATGAGTTTTACGGAGCTGATTGTTAATACACGATAAGAACTATAATTCAAGGATATAGAACCACATGACAGCTATGAACTGTTTGCCACACACCTATTGCACAGTGAAAACATACAGACCAAGCCAAAAATACGTGCAGACATATGGTAAGTTATTCTGTGGCAATAAGGTGGGGATTAAAATAATTAAGCGCAGCAAAAAATAGAAAAGAGATGGAGACATGCACTGATGCACCTGTGACAATTATGGATGTTGCGATCAGAGTTATGGGCCATTTACCCAGCCCTGGTTTAAAAAATAGGGCAACTGTCCAGTCAGCAAATAGGAATCGGAACAGGCGCTGAAAATTTTGCAGGGTTCAATAGTTTCTTGGTTTCATCTTATTGGCACACTGTACAAAGGTGTACAAGCAGAAATACCACAGCTGTGACCTCATGTCTGTTGCCCTCAGCTACATAGATTATTATTTCTGTGTAGTAATAGGAATGATTTCCCCACCACTCACAGACACCACTAAGTATCAAGGTCCTCCAACTGTGCATATATGATAAAGAGGTTTCCTTGCAGGAAGGGAAATTTGCACCATTTTGTTAATCCTTAATTGCATGTTGTGACAACTGTTCAGGTCCAGTGAAATTTATGCAACAGAGAGCCCAATCCTATGCAGTGCTACTCAGAAGTACTGAGTATAGGGTTGCCATGTAAAACAGAGACAGTCCTGATTTGGGGGGACTGAGTTAACATACTGGCAAATGGGACAGAGGATCCAGTCCTGATTTTGTGGAAAAGAATTATGGCAACCCTGAGTAGGATTGCAGTACTAAGACTGCAGCCAGAGTGAATCAACTAGCTGCACAGTTGTACTCAAAGTGGGGGTCGGGATCCCCTTGCAACCTCAAGGCAGGGGTGAAAGGGTGAGATCTACCATCTGGCACTAGTCATTCCTGGGAGATCTCTTTGAACATAATGGGACAACTTCCAAGTTGACATGGAGGAGCCCAGGCATCAATCACAGTGATGTCACATCTCTGGGTCTCGGGATTTAATAGGGGTCCCGGACTGAAATGCCCGAGTACCACTGAACTAGCAAATGGCTCAGTAAATTTACATTTTGCAATCTTCCCACCTTTGTAATGGGCCGTTTAAGCTCAAGTTGATAGGGGAGGGCAGAGAGAGAGAGAGAATACTTCAGTGGTCAACCTTTTTGTGACGAGGCTTAAATAATAAATAAATATATATAAAAGAAAGAAACTGAGGAGCCACCACCAATCCAACCCCTGCAAGGGACCATCATCCATTCCCTGCCCATTGGCACTACTCCCATCGGGTTCCTCCTATCTCATGTCTTCACAACGACCCTGTAAGGTAGCAGCCCAAGAAAGGGGTGGCGTTCAGGACCATTGGGCAAGACAAGCAAGAAGATGCTGCACAGGATTATATCAATAACTCTGTTTTGATTAATGGATTAGATCCCAGCCCTCTCTTGCACAAGCTTTGAAAGGTTGCTGTAAATCCCCTAATGAGGCTTTGCAACCCATTGCAAACTCAATAGGGCTGGAACCACTGCCTGCTGGGAGATGTAGTCTGTGAAGCCTGCCGTAACACAAAGCTTTTCCAATTGTTGCATCTACCGGCTGGGAAAAGTTTACTCTGCTAAATTTCACGAAAAACTGCCATTCTAGAAGACATGGTGGCAGTCCAACTGAGCATAGACAGAGTGCATCTCCTCTGTCTCCAACCCACACCTCCTTCCTACTTAGCTGAAAATGGTTTCTGTTTCCAAAGATGCAACTCCCCCCAAAAGTTGGGTATCCCTCCCCACTAGGTTACCCCTCTTTTTTCAAAAGCAGCAGTGCACGCTAACCACTTTTGGAAGTTCCTGTCCGTTGATCATCATAGTTATCATTCCCCAAAGAGACCAATGGTCTGCCAGTTGGCTAGACCAGGGGCCTCCAAACTTTTTGGCAGGAGGACCACATTGTTCCTCTGGCATTGTATCAGGAGCAGGGTGACCAGATGCCAAACCCAAAATTCCTGAACCCCAAGGCCAAAATTCCTACCTGCTTAAAAAAATTGCCAAAAATGTAATTTTTTTGTTTTTATAGTCTTTGTTTTTTTGTTTTTTCACCATAACTTTTGATAGGAAGGAGATATCTCAAAACTGATTTTTGCATTGGATTCTGCTCTTCAATATGAATCAAAGAACTTATGGCATGATGCACTATCACGAAGTTTCAAAACAAAGCCAAAATGAAGGACAATGAAGCCAAAAGGTAGGACACCCAGATAGGAGGCTAAAAATCCAGACAAATCCAGGTTTTTCCAGTCATATGGTCACCCTGGTCAGGAACCAGAAAAATGATTTACAAATTTGAATAAATTTACATATCAGACCAATCCAGAGGATGACCAGGCTTGACTAAGGGTTGGATGGAAGGGCTGCATAGAGGCTCATTGCAGGCCGCATCTTGGCCCTGGCCAAGGGTTGGATACCCATGATCTACACAGTGGTCCTCAATATTGTTAGGACCACGGACTGGGCCCATGGGAAAAAAATTCCCATGGCCCAGCAGGGACTCCAGCAGGGTCTGGGACTCCAGCAGGGACTCCAGGACAAACTGCACAGGCCAGTTTGGACATCCTTGCTATAAGAGATAGTAGATAGTACAGGCAGCTGGAAACAGACTACAGACAGACAGATTTGAGCTCCTGAGGGGGGTCAAGCTCACAGTTTGGGGACCAAAGTGCTCTGTAGTGCTTCCCAAACTCTTTTGACCTACTGGGTCACTGGTCATGGCTCCCCATTAAATCCCCAATCCTATAGACAGTACAGGACAACTGGTTTTTGTGTGTGCAGATTCCGTCTCCCCGTCTTTGGCTCCTGTGTGTGTGTGTGTGTGTGTGTGTGTGTGTGTGTGAATTCAGGGCTCACAATTTAGAGACATAGAGCACAATCCTAACCATGTCTACTCAAAAGTAAGCCCCATTGTGTTCAGTGGGTCTTACTCCCAGGAAACTGTCTTTAGGCTGCAATCCTAAAGACATTTTCCTGGGAGTAGGACGCATTGAACACAATGGGGCTTACTTTTGAGTAGACATGGTTAGGATTGCACCATAAAGCACTATGTAATGCTTCCCAAACCTACTGGCCACAAGTCTCCATTAGAACCCCAACTCTATAGATTGTTACTGTATTTCATTTTCTCTGTCAACTGCTTTGTGAACTTTTTGTTGAAAATAATATTGTTTTGGACAACTGGTTTTTCTTGTGTGTGGATTCTGTGTCTCCCCTTCTTCGTCTCCTTGGGGGGGGGGTCTGGGCTCTCAATTTGGTGACTAGGGGCACAATCCAGAGTAACTACGGGAGCACATAAGAGACATTACATGCACCCGGAATTACTACACCACCTAGTGAAAACCTATGGGAAATTCATATTGCAATCCAGAGTAGTTTGTTCTTACTCTGGAGCAAGGACTCCCCATAGTTACTCTGGATTTCACCCAAAGTCACTCTGTAGTGCTTCCCAAATGTTTTTTGATCTACTGGGCCACTGGCCATGGCTCCCCTATAGACCAGGAGCATACAAACTTTTTTGCAAGAAGACCACATCATCTTTCTAACACTGTGTTAAAGGCCAAAAAAATTATTTACATTTCAAATTTGAATAAATGTACATAAATTTATTTTTGGCGGGTGGGGGTGTGTTTGGGAATTGTAGTGTGTGTTTTGGGTTTGGTCTCTGGGTGTTTTTGTGAATATTGTTGTATGTGTACACTGTGTATATACGTACAATGACAATAAAGATTTTAATTAATTAAATTTACATTTAAAGACATTACAAGGCTAGCCCACAGCCTGGTAGAGGGGTCTTGCCAAGGACCACATTAAGACTTACCAAGGGCTGCATTTGGCTCTAGGGCTGGGGTTCGGATACCCCTGCTATAGACTTTACAGGACAGCTGGTATGTGTGTGTGTGTGTTCTTCTTTGATGTCTTGGGGAATCCAGGGTTCACAATTTAGGAACTAAGGGTACTTTCCTGGGAGTAAGACCCATTGAACACAATGGGGTTTACTTTTGAGTAGATATGGTTAGGATTGTGCTCATAATGGTGCTTCCCAAACTTTTTTGACCAGATTAGAAACCCAACCTTATAGACCTGGCTCCAGATTAGAAACCCAATTTTATAGATTGTAGAGGACAACTCTGTGTGTGTGTGTGTGTGTGCAGATTCTGGGCTCACAATTTGGGGACTAAAGGTGCAATCCTAAAGACACCTTCCTGGGAGTAAGCCCCATTGAACACAATGGTGCTTACTTTTGAGTAGACATGGTTAGGCTTTGTGCTCTTAGCGTTGCTTCCCAAACTTTTTTGACCTATTGCCTCCCGGTTAGAAACCGAACCTTACAGATTGCAGAGGACAGCTGGTTTTTTGTGGGGGGGGGGGGATTCTGTGCCTGCTTTTCTTTGGCTCCTGGGGTGCTGGTGGTGGGGGGTCGGGGCTCATAGCTTGGGAACCAAAGTGCCTGTCTACTTGGGAAGCCCTTTTGGGTGTCGGGGAGTGTGTGAGGACTGGAGCATCCTGGAGAGGCGCGCATCCTTGGGATGCCCATGGAGGAATGGTGGCAAAGCAAGCCGTCGGGGCTCCCCCTCTCCCCCCACTCCTCCTCCTCCTCCGAGGGGCTGTCCCAAGCCGGCTTCCCCTTCCTTTCGGCGGTGACTGACACCCATCGCAGCCAGTGCGCGCCCTGCGGAGGGAGGACTAACCCCAGCCTCTCCGGCGCAGCCCGGGAACCAACCTGGTGGCCACCTCCAGGGCAGGGCAAGGCGAGGCCGGCTGGCTCCCTGGAAGGCTGGACGAGCAGCCGCAGGACGGCCATGGAGCGCAGCCCTCTGCGGGATGCTGCGGGCGGAGGATGCTCAGGCTGGTCCAGCCACTCCTGCATCCCAAACCCTGAAGCGCACCGCAGGATTCCCGAGGAGGCGCACGGCCCAGGTAGCGCTGCCTGCCCAGCAACAAAGGACCGGGGCGGGATCGGGACCCCCCACCCCAACCTGGGTCTATGCATCCCCTCCAACAGCCCAAGCCTCAGTGGGTCTACTCGAGAGTAAGCCACTTGGAAGGCTCCCTCCCAAGGAAAGGGGTGCAAGGAGGATGGGTGGATTCAGGCCCCTGGAACTATATACAGTACTGTGTACGCAACTTTCCTGGGAGTAAAGAGTAAACCTCATTGACTGCAGTGGGACTTGCATCTGAGTAGGCAGGATCTAGGTGCACGACTTTCCTGGGAGTAAACCTCATTGACTGCAGTGGGACTTGCATCTGAGTAGGCAGGCCTACGACTGGGAAATAACGTTCCTGGGAGTAAGGTTCATTAATTATATTAGGACTTGCTTCTGAGTAGACAAGCATAGGATTGGGCTTTGGATACATGACTTTCCTGAGAGTAAACCTCATTAACTACAGTGGGAGTTGCTTCTGAGTAGGCAGGCATAGGATTGGGCTCTGGATACACAACTTTCCTGGGAGCAAGCCTCATTGACTTCAGTGGGAGTTGCTTCTGAGTAGGCAGGCATAGGACAGGATCAGGCTCTGGGCATCACTTATCAAAGAGAGACAGGATTCCTGGGCTCCCCAATGACAGATCAGCAGAGCAAGTTGCTCTGGAAAAGTTGGGATTGGGACTGCGGGGTCCTCCTAGGTGTGGGGAGGGGATCTGAGATGCTGGAAGTAGGATTCCTGGACCCCCTTAGAAACCTTAGAGACTGGACTGCAATCCTATACACGCTTTACTGGGAGAAAGTTCTATTGACTTATAACTGGACTTACTCTCTTAGTATAGAATTAGACTATAAGGCTGCAATCATATACTTTTCTTGGAGAAAGCTCCACTGATTTCTTGAGAGGACTTACCTCTGTGTATACAGGATCCTCTGGGGATTGGACTCTAAGGCTGCAATCCTATGCACTCTTTTTAAATAATTTTTATGAGTTTTTAAAGAGTTTTAAAAACTTTTTTATGTTCCCCTGAAAACTATGGGACTTGTTTTCAGGGTTGAAGTTAGAAGGGGATGGGAACTTAAAACTTTGGTGACTCCTCTGTCTTCATAAGGAAAACAGCCTGAATCCGAGTGCCTCAGGATCAGGCACAATAGATCAGTCAACTTATTAATCAGTCAGAACCTGTATTGGCACAAGTAGAAACATCACAAAATAACAATATAACAATCAAGTTCTTTTGAGAGTCTCAATCCTGAAAAAAGTTTAATAAATTAGCAAGTGTTAAATTACTCTCAACTTAATGTAAGAGTACAGTCTTTGAGTGCTGTGATTCAATGAGATTTCTGCTGTACTACAACATGACTTAACTTTTCACCATTTAGGAAGATGCCCATTGGTTCTCTAGAAAAAGAGAGATATCAGGATTAAAAGATGCTGCCTTAAATTGGATCAAACCCATAGTCCGTTTAGGCCAACATAGTCAGCACAGGCTGACAGGCACCCTAGGGGTTCAGATGAGGCTTTTTCCTCTGCCATGCCAAGAGATACTATGGATTGTATTATAAATTGGCTGCTCTTTCATTGAGCTGTATTGGAGGTTCTTGAGATGGAGAGATGAGTGGGAATTTGTTTGTTATGGGAAAGAATCCTGCACTCTCAGAAACTTTCCTGGAACAATTACTGGTGAAAGCATCTGAAGTCTTCAGATGCAATAAGGAGTGGGTTATGTAGCAGAGGAATGATGGTGGGTGGGAATCATGGACCCTAGGAAAGAAATAGGGTCTGCCTGGATGGGATCCTATAACAAGAAATGGTATGATCCCGAGGAGGGGTGGTTCAGGGAGATAAGAAATGGTCCACCAGTGCTCATCCCTAAGGTCAGCTGTCTAGTTTAACAATATTAGGAATTTAATGTTCCATTTTTTTTACATTACCATGCTGTGAATTCATACACAGAAGTGCCTTGCCTATGGGAATTATGGGACTTCAGAAACATTCCCAAACTTGGTGCTTGCAGATAAAATACTTGAATATACTTGAATTAATGCCAGAGAAAAGAAGATTTTCTTTGCACATTTTCTGTCCAGTCAGAATTGTTTTCTGTTAGAGGACTGTCTCAGTTCTTTGTGTGGATCGAGTTGATAAATGAAGTTTTTCATCTCCCATCACACTGAAACTCGTTGACCTCAGAAAGCCGCCGTGAAATCAGGAGCAGTGGATTTCAGGACAGAAAAGATGCATTCCTCTAACTTACAGCTAATGGCATATAGCATTCCAATAGCTAACCTGCTAAGTGTATAGATAACTTATAGCTAATTTAGGATTAACTGACACAGATTGTCTTGATTTGGATGTCCTTAAAAGCTGGTAAACCTGTATTTACTTGAATCTAATATGCCAACCAATCTAATGTGCATCCCTATTTTTAAAGACTTGAGATTAAAAATGTTTACTGGCAATTGTAATGCGCAGCTGCAAAGCAAGTGCAAAATTTATTTTTACTACATACAACAAATTAATAACTTGATAATAGTATAAGAATGGGTTTATGGAATGATTTTTACCTAATTGCACTTCTTTATACAACAGTGGGTTTATGTTACATTTTATTACATTATAGTACCGTTAAACTAAATACTAAACTAAATAAAAATACCATATTTACTTAAATTGAATGCACACTCTGATATTGGACACTAAATTTGGCTGGAGAAGGTGAGCATTAGATTCAAGTAAATTTAGTATTTAAAAGTAATTGAGGATAAAGTCTCTCCATGGCATGGCCCATCTATGAGGTGGACGCTTCAAGTAGTGATTTTTCAGAAAGCAACCACCTCGGTCTATGCTCTACTTCTGCACTTCTTCTCAATCCATGGATTGGAAAAGGAAGAGAAGGACAGAAAGGGGAGGAAGTGTGCAGGAGAAGAGGATAGGGGGCTAGCTCATCTCAAAAATGGAGGCATGAGGAGCAGAAGCGGACACATCCACAGGAGGGGATTTTGCAGGTTGCTTCCAGACACCAGAAGGTTTTGGGGCTATCAGTAGCTGGTAGCCTTTCATATATGTATATAAGGAAACTCCATGCTTAGGTGTTGCTGAATAGCAGTTTCTGGGAGATGGCAACTGGATGGTAAATGAAATGGACTTTTGGCCTGTCTGTAGGGTCCTGTTTTTTGTTTGACCCATGCAAACAACTCCAGCTGTCACATGGGGAATCAGTGAAGTGAGCCATCCTTCAAGCGCATAATCCCAGATTCTTTTTGCAGTTTTGTTAGAGATTCTGGGGAACATTTCTCCAATCACACAGTGTAGGATTCAGGGGTAACAAAATACCTTAGAGTTTAAAGAGATCCGCCCCATTAATCAGCTTCATGATTCAAGAACTCTACAACTTTGAGATGCCCAGTAAAATTTATTGGTACGGGTTCAGGACCAGAAAAGGAAGCACTTCTTCACGCCACTTGGCATATTTCCAGAATTCATGTCGAAATGTACATTGATAGCTGCTGGCTTAGTTGAATAACCCAACACCAGGGTTGGTTATGCTTGTGGTTATGCTTGTGGGTTTTCAGAGACACTTGGCTAGCCAAACTTTGGAAACTGAATGCAGAACTTTGGGGCTGATCCAAGAAGGAAATTTTCAGTGGTGTTTTTTTAATATTGATATGGACTTTTGGCTCTTGAAACCTATAGATTTATGTGTGAACGGTAACAAGTACTTGTGAATTTATTTCCATGATGGGAGAAAATTTTTTTAAAATTTTTAAAAATTAATTTAAATTTAATTTTTTTAAAGTTAATTAATTAATTTAATTAATTTTTAAGTTAATTTTTTTTAATTAACTTTTTTTAAAAGCAAGAGTTTATTCTTTAGCCAGTTATCATTATATTGTCCATACGGTCACGTTGTGGCTCTTTGCTTATTCTGTACCTTTCTAAGCATAATTTGATATTGTCTTTCCTTTCTCTATCAGGGAGGAATTATCTCATTCACTCATCACTCCACTGATGGGACGATATCCTTGTAGTTCACCTGCCTTCTCCTGCTGTGTGGTTGCACTCCGAGACTGTCCTTTGCATTGAGAGCATTTTTGATTTGACCCAAAAGCTGAGATAGTCTGCTGTGAATCATCAGGAATATACTAACTTCCCCTGAGTAGAAAACATGGCCGCTACACAGGAGGTGCCTCCACCAGCATTGGGCCTCCACTTTTTGTACCCTTTAGAAGAAACAATGCCACCAAGGGTGAAAATAGAGGAGCCTGGACCCCCATGCCCAGAGGCAGGGTGGGAATGGGATGCTGCAGGGAAACCTCCCCTTGTCGTCCAGGCGGGCACCATTGGTGATCTGTTGAGGTGGACAACTCCTCCCCAAGTAAGGACTGATCCAGTGCCGCAGTTGTGGGAGGTTCAGTGCCAGGAGATGGTACAGACCCTGCGTGCACCTGCTGACGTAGTCTCAGCACCCGTTCCCGTCCCACCTCCGCCCCCTGCCTGGGGGAACCTTCAGTTACCTGAGCTTGCACCTGTGGACGATATTGAAGCTTATTTGTCCAGCTTTGAGCGAGCAGCAGAAAACTGCCAATGGCCACGAGGAGAATGGGTGACCCGGCTCATGCCCGCTCTCAACGGGAAAAACCAGCCACCTCGTAACGGTCTGGAAGCCAGGGGCAGTCGAAGTGAACACAGAAAGTCCAAGTCATCTGGCCTGCGAGGGGAAACTGGCGCCAGCGTTGAGATGCAGCGCCAGCGCTTCCGGCAATTCCGCTACCAGGAGGCCGAAGGCCCACGGGAAGCTTGCAAGAGACTCCGGGAGCTGTGTCGTCGCTGGCTGAAGCCTGAAAGCCGCACCAAGGAGCAGATTCTGGAGCTGCTGATCCTTGAGCAGTTCCTGACGATCTTGCCCCAGGATATGCAGAGCTGGGTGTGGGAACGAAGCCCCATGACGTGTGCCCAGGCCGTGGCCTTGGTGGAGGGTTATCAGATGGGACGGCGAGAGACTGGCATGTGGGAGCAGCAGGTGAGGGAGTTTGTCATCTTGGTGATGCCAAAGCACAACCAAGACTGGCACAACGAAGCACAGTATGTGTTGAGGGGGAGTCTGGAAGCTTCAGAGGGTTAAAGAGATCCCCTTCCATAAGTCTTCTGTTCCACAGAGGGTCTCCATGGACCCGAACCTACTCTTTAGCTGGTACAAGGAGTGAAAATGGATGGGGAAGCTGCTGATAGGATAGGATCCCATTTATGCCATAGCTAGTGGACCCATCCATCCCTGCAGCCTTCCTGCCTCCTATTCCTCTCCCCTCCTTGCCCAGTTTTGCCCCCTCCCTGTTCAATTTTTGCCCTCTTCCCTCTCATGCTGCCATCTTACCTGCTCTAACGGCTGAAACGGGCCCAGCAACATACTGGGAGCACTGCCACCTCTTGTGGCCATATTCCCAAAATACCATTAACGGAGCCCTTCACACGCCATTGGCGGCCATTTTGTGACAGAAGTACTCCATTTTGCAGTCATAAAGCATTATTAGGATCAGCTCAATCCTATGCATAGGATTAGGCTGTTAATATAAGTTAAAATTCCTGTAATTTTCAAAAAAAATATTCTGAAGAAAACGCCCTACTTGGTTTTTTTTCAGGTGTTGTAGTAAACATTGTCCTATGAGGCTGTTTTCTCTCACTGTGGGAATGCCTCTTCTATGGCCACATTTTATCATGCAGTTATTATAAGTTCTTATGGTAAAAAGGATGTTTAAAAAATAATAAATTAGCCCAGTTAATCAGAGGCGGCTTTTATAGCTGTTCAAGAATAAGCATCATCATAAAAAATTAAGCCATTAATCTGATTACTTGATGAAATACTGCTGCCCTAATTAATATCAATGCTCCAGTTAGAGATATGCATTTAAAAGAGTGGAGGCAAAGCTATTTCAGAGGCATCTATACATTGATAACATGTGGAAAGGGATGCTTGGCTCATGTTTTGAGTAAACCTCAAACATGCACTAAGTTAGGGCGCAATCCAGAGTAACTATGGGGAGTCCTTGCTCCAGTGTAAGAACAACTTACTCTGGATTGCAATATGAATTTCCCATAGGTTTTCACTAGGTGGTGCAGTAACTGCAGGTGCATGTAATGTCTCTTACGTGCTCCCGTATTTACTCTGGTTTGTAGGGTAAGTCTATCTCCTTTTTGTTCTTACCAGCTCCAACCATTGTCAGACCAGTGAATTTGCCCTGATTGGCAGGGACTCTCTAAAATTTTAAGGCTTTCCCAGCACTGTGATACAAAGGGGTTGGAGTTCAAACTGGAGACCGTGTACATAAGGAGATCCTATACATACATACGGAAACCCTGTACATACATACATACATACATACATACATACATACATACATACATACATACAGAGACTGTATACATACGGTTGTTCTGGCACCAGGATGTGGTTTTCTTCAGGAATCCCTCTTTCCACCACAACAATTCACAAATGCAGGTTAAATGTCTGTGTCTAATATAAGTGTATTGACATTGTGGGAAGGTGAATCACAGACTTTGTGTCCTTTGTGGCTCTTGGCAGATGAAACCAGAACCAATACTGTTGAAAATGTTTTTAAAGGCCTAAAAGAAGTGAGCTGGGTGGCACAAGTGGTTAAGACACTGTGCCTGTTAACCAAAAGGCCAGGGTTCGAGACCCAGGTCCTCCCAAGACAGTGTGAGCTCCTGTCTTTAGCCCAGCTCTGCAACGCAGCTGGAACCAGTTATATCAGCTCTGCCATTCCATTGGACTATTTCAGTGGTGTGGAGAGGGGGGATTTGCTGCTTGGGTAACAGCCTAGCCTTCATATTAATCTACCCAGGCCTTTGTGCTTCGCATCCAGCGTCGAGCACAATACCGCCAGTACAAAAGACGTGAGTGGAATGTGGCATACTGTATGAAATATAGGGAGTCCCTGTCCCAAGGACCCTACAGTTGAGCAGAGGGCAAACAAAAGGGAGAGAAGAAAAGGCAGGACTAAATAAGAGGAAACTATGCATTTATTTCAGTTACATGTATTAAGTCACATTGCTATAGGGCACTTCTAAATTAATCATAGTCAAGTTCATGGAGCCCTCTTCTCAGCTCTCCTGGATACTGCCATCTTGGATTTTATGAGATCACTTGTGATCCAGGATAGGAGAGCTGAAGGAGAGGCTGCTAAGGACACCCTCAGTAGCTGATGGTGCCCACAGTAAACAAGTTTAGGAACCACTGCTATATGGGATGAGGACTAAGGGATGGTACAGTAGACTTCATAAATAATATGTGTTTTGAGGAGAACTTCCATCATGGAAGCATTTTGTGAGGAAGTTTCCAGCACTAGGAGCCATGATGGAGACAGAGCAAAGATGTTATCTGTTTTAGGCCAGTCACTTTCATCCTTTGGCTCTGTCGCTTTTAAAAGAGAAAAGGTGTGCTTAAAGGGGGCCTGGAAAAGTTATTGTTGTCTATCATTACCAGGTGACAGTGCGGGTAAAGGTGGAACAGGTGAGCCCACAAGAGATGATTTTGCCTGGAGCACCGTGGGAACCTCCTGCACCGCTGCTGCCTCATCCAGAATGTATATCTTCAGGTGAAGTAACACTAAATCCACCTCCTCCGGCTCCTCTTCTCAAGATTCCCTGCATCCCCAAACAGGAGCCTCAAGTCCTTCAGGAAACAGGTAAGTAGTAATATATATATTACCCAAGCAGCAAATCCCTCCTCTCTCCACGCCACTCTCCAGTGGAAAGGCAGAGCTGATACGATTGGAACAGTGTTTCTAAAATTGTGGGTCAGAACCCTCTAGGTGGGTCACTAGCCAATTTCTGGTGGATCCACATTAATTTCAATGTGGATTTTATTTGTAAATTTAATGTCATTATGTATGTGACTGCATTTGGGGAAATGTTGCTGATCTGTACTTTTAACTTTTAATGCTCTTGTTTATATGGTTTTAACAAATTAGAAACTGTTAGGAGGGATAGGAGGGTTTTTCTTTGTTTTAAATAAATTTTTAACATACTTTTTGTTCACTTTAAATTTACTTCCTTACTAACTTGTAAGTTTGGAGGTATTAGAAATTTTCCTGCTTGACTGTCACTTCTGGCCACATCATCACTATCAAATTAATAACACCCGTATTCTAAAAAGTGGGTCCCAGTGCAAAATGTTTGAGAATAGTTGATCTAGGAAAAAAAGGTACCTGAGGAGACCATGACTGAGACATACTCAGACATAGGGCTCAATCCAGAGTAACTATGGGGAGTCCTTGCTCCGGTGTAAGAACAATTTGCTCTGGATTGCAACATGAATTTCCCATAGGTTTTCACTAGGTGGTGCAGTAACTACAGGTACATGTAATGTCTCTTACGTGCTCCCATAGTTACTCTGGATTGTAGGGATACTCTACAATCCAGAGTAACTATGGGAGCACATAAAATACGTTACGTGTACCCATAGTTACGGCACCACCTAGTGGAAACCTATGGGAAATTCATATTGCAATCCAAAGTAAATTGTTCTTACACCGGAGCAAGGACTCCCTGTAGTTACTCTGGATTGCACCCATAAAAAATTACGGAGTTGATTTTGTGCAGTGTTAGCCTTGATGATGACTTCTGTCAGACACCAGTGTGGCTGATGTAAACAAAGATTGTAACCATCCCACTGCCCAGTATTACAATGTGCTTTTGCATGATTTTTTTTCTACAGGTGCCCTGATGGCCAATGGGAGCCGAGAGGAGAACCCTTTACAGAGGGGTCCCATGGAAGTGGTGGCCCATGGGACTTTTCCCACTGAGAATTCCCAGGAGAATGTGCCCTCTGAGAATCGGGTTGAACGAGTGAGTCAGCAGCATGACGAGAGACGCAATGAAAGAGGCAAGAATCCAGCCGCGTGTGCTAACTCGACTGCTGCAATCCCCAATGCAACAGGGAAGCCCCTTCACCAGTGTTCAGAATGTGGGAAAACTTTCAGCCGAAATTCACACCTGCTCACCCACCAGAGAATCCACACAGGGGAGAAACCACATCAGTGCCCACAATGTGGCAAGTGTTTTGGGCACACCTCCCAGCTGACTCGGCACCAGAGGACCCACGCATCAGAGAGACCCTTCCGGTGTGCTCAGTGCAGCCGGAGTTTTTACCAGAGTGCTGAGTTGACCCGGCATCGGGCATCCCATGCAAGAGATCGGCCATATGGATGTGGCCAGTGCTTGAAGAAGTTCCGGTGGAGTTCCGATCTTATCCGACACCAAATCACCCACACAGGAGAAAGACCGTATAAATGCCCTGAATGTGGGAAGAAGTTTGGGCAGAATTCCCACCTGGTTCGGCATCGGAGGACCCACACGACTTAGTAGAGATCTTTCCTGATGAATGGAAAGCTGTACTTCCCAGTCAGTGCTAAATGTTCGCTGAGGGCTAAGTGTGGACCATCCACATCACCAGGCTTGGTTGCAATGATCAGCCAGAAGACTGATGCCCTTTCAGCACAACATCTGCAGAGAAGTTTCTGTCAGGGATGGTTTAATTAGTGACCCCTACTAACATGGAAAGTGGGATGGACATCATTGTCAGGTCTAGGTTCCATTTTGTGTTCTGCCTGGCAGGTCTCAGCAAAACAAGACTGAATTATCCTGGAAGATGCTAAGTCATGCTCGGGTTGATTTCTTGAACAACATCAAACCCATAATGTTGTAGTGACACCAGTTGGACGTCTCTCTTTTGCTCTTTTTTCTCTCCTTCCTTCCTTCCTTCCTTCCTTCCTTCCTTCCTTCCTTCCTTCCTTCCTTCCTTCTTTCTTTTTAGGAAAGGTGATAGATCTTCTAGTCATCTAGACAAGTTTATTGTTAAATGATGTGGCCTGTATTCTGTGCCCTGAGACCATATCTTTGTAGTGAAACACAAGCAATGAATTTTTTTTAAAGAGAAGATGCCCAGGCTGAGAGAGGGAGATACTTTCAGCACTGGAGAGAAGAGTTGGAAATCTTCAGAATGGTGGAGGTCCTTCTGGGGGGAGCTGCTTTGGTTCTTTTTTGGGAGAGGGACACACAACAATGTTGATTGGGATAATTGTACTGATATGGGTGGGGTAGAGTGGCTCTGGGAAGCTGAAAGTTTGAAGCCAATAGTTGTTCAAATAACAGGCCACTTATACCCCATACTCGATATCAGAAGCTGGCACTTGGGGACTTGGTCCAACTCCATCTGGTCTATCATCATCATCAGTCCCAAGGATCGCTCCCCCAGTTATTACACACCTATGCAGAGATAGCCCAACCAGGTGCTTGTGCTGGAATTGCTGTATCCCAACCAAAAATACCAACAGACAGCAGCCCCTTACTTGGCTCCCACTGAATCCTTTTCTACAAAATGGGAAGTGCAGATCATCCTGGAATTTGCAGCTCACCCCACTCTTTAAAAGAGAATCTTTTTATTTAAAGGAACCACAAGGATGGAGCAAGGTGTGCTTTTTCCATGCTTCTGGGTTTTAGGGGAGAAGTGACTCATCACTGTATTTACCCCCCAAAAAATGTTTCTGTACCCAAAAGCTATCACTGCTTGCACCCTAAAAAATAACTCCCCCTTACCTTGTTCTCTCCTTGTGTGGTTCCTTTAACAGGTAAGGTGAATGAAGGAGATCACCACTGCTTATGAAGTTTGGAGGGTATGGAAAACGGATGCAGCTCCATCTGCAGTGTGCTAGAGGGAGGCAGTAGCAGACTTGAGGTGAAGGGGAACCAAGAGTCTGCTTCTCCTTCCACCACTCAGTGCCTTCCACATTGTTTGAGTCACAGATAAGTTGCACCGCAGTCTCTTTTTCTAAGACATGAGTAAAGAGGCCCCTTCACTTTAGGCACGTACAACTGCAACAGAGAATTGTTCACTAACCAGCGTGGACAAATGGGGGTGAGTACTGAAGTTTAGAAGGGTGCCATAAGGAGTCAAGGTGCCCTTTGCTAGTGGAAAAGAAAGTCCAGATGCCCTTTGCCTTGTATAACAAGTCAGTGGATGGCTATTGTTGCTATTCATTTGCCTCTTTTTTTAGTGCTTCCATCTTAAAAATGAATGACCAGCCAGGGATGTACTGTATGCCCATTAAAGGTCATGATGTCTTAGAGGAAAAGGGGGAAATTCCCGCTAATCCCTGCCTGTATATCCCTGACTTCTGATCACCATCTTCCCCCCCCTCCCATTTTTGCCCTCTGGCAGAGTCAATTCCAACGGGCAAAAAATATAGCATCTATTCAGGTTATGAGTCCATCCAAATCCAATGCCCGTCATAGATAGCAGGTTGATGCTAGGTTCTTGAACTGTGCCCATATTGTGGACAAGGTGATGATTTTAATTGCTGCTTATATCCCTTCTACCCCTCACTACTTTACATGGCTAGTCTGTGCCATTTACAGGGAGATTTTTGCTCTGATTTCCCCCCCCCCCACCTTGCTCTTCCTGGATAATGTTATTACTATCCCCAACCATGCAGTGCTACCACCAGAAAATCTTTTTTATACATCTGTGCATATACATGTTCTCCAGTAACTTCTTTATCCTACTCCAGCTCTTTTGCTGGTGAAAGTCTGAGGAGACTAACTTATAGTCTTAGGAGCTGGTCTCAGCCGTAGGGGATAAGATCTTGGTGTGTGTAGCTACTGTCAAGATCTTCCACCCCATGCTGACTTTCCATTGGCAATGGGTGGAAGATGTTCAGCAGGTAGCTGTCACCCACACACAGCCACCAGCTCTATGAATTGATGGCCCAGCCTGCCAAAAAAGCAGACGATTCTTGCTCCATCAGTCTAGTCCAGATTGATGGATTGCAAGATCCGTCTGTGTAAAGCCCCAGATAGGCTTGGACTGTAAGGTCCCAAGTTAATCCTTTATCATAGAACAGAGACAAGTGCTGACTATTTTCCCGGTGATGTTAAGCCACATTCTGTAGACTGAACTTGATGGTGTGTAGACATATGTCTTGAAGCACAGACAGGATCAGTGAGTTTCTTGGTAAGTGTTGTAAATATGAGGAGTGATGGACTGGAGGGGACAGCTCAAGATTCCCAGCTTCCAGTCAATGGTCTGATGCATTCAGAGCAAGATGGTATAAAACACTATCATAGCACAAATGAATTTATCAGAAATGCCCCCACCACTCTTGTGGTGCTTACATCTCATGTAAGCTTTTCATTTCGTACAAAAATATCTTGAACTATCAGTGAGGAATAATTTAGGTGTATCTAAGCAAGGTTGCTATTTTCGTCACTGAGATAAGGTGGGGTTTCATATCTGGAAAAGGAAACATACCAGCTCAGGCCAATTTCCTATGGCAGCTGCTACCCCCTTGAATAAACTGGCCAAGCAAGAACAACCACAAGAAAAAAAATAGCCCAGCCAGTCCCTGCACCAACCATAAGATATATTTGTGTAATATCCAGAATTTAGGGGCTGATTGTCAGAACTTCAGTAATGCTGGAAATAATGCTGGAATTTTTTATTAGAAAAAGTCAGCAGGTGATTTTTAGTTAATGTGGTTGCTGTTTGTCATAACTGGTCATCCTCATACCAAGGAGCCAAGTTATTGGCCTGGGTTGCCCCATTCAGGCAACAGTGGGAGTATTGACCTACATGCATCTACTGCCACCTGCTTCACCCATCCTTTTATGCTCTGTTCCCCTCTTCTTTTCCAGTCCAAGAAGTGGGTAGAACAGAAACTTCACAAGATGAGATGTGGCAGCACTTGGCATACCATTGGCTGGGAAAAATGGGGTTCAGGTACAGTTCCAGTGGGGGGCGGCAATGCTGAGCTCAATGGCTGAGCCTTCTTGCTTTTTCCCATGTTCATCCTTGGTGTCTTCGGAAAGACCTGGTTGGCTTCAACTAACCTTCAAGCAGGTTAGACTAGTAATCTGACTCCGGGCCCAATCCTGTCCAACTTTCCAGCACCAATGCAGCCCTGGGATAAGAAAAGGATTCTTTCCCCTTTTGTCTGTGGTCCCACCAAACCATCCCATCCATCTTTTCATCTGTGTTGAGTTCTGTGGCCTGTCCCAGCTTTTTTTTTCTTGGCAACCCTTCCTGCAGGTAAACCCCCTTCCTCGTTTGAGACTTCATCACAAACTGAAGGAGTGTCCTTTTCTTTGCCCTGAACTCATACCAAAGAACCTCACACCAGTATCTCTAGACCTACATATACTTACTATCCCTGACAAGGTGGATCTGGGCCACTCAGCTGTAAAATTTGGATCTCGGAGGCTGACCCTGTTGTGACAGCTTCTTGCTGAAAAACAATAAGAATCTAGTTTTATTTTCATTTTGTTTGTATGGATTAATTTTTGAAGAAAATTAAACATCTCACATTTTTGGTGCTTGCTCTCTAATCTTTTGTATTTTTATAGGATACCCCCATGGGTATCTCAGAGTGTCTCATTTCAGAATTTGAAAACTCTGGTGGGTACAAAGGCATAAACATTCACTTGATTTACCAAATGAAAACTACTTTTTCCCATGTGAATTTCCCACAATATTTCTCATCAGCTGGACTATATCTCCAAGCAGCTTCAACCGCCCCACTTGTTACAGCATGCACATGTACAAATACTGTACTGGCATACCCCACTTACAGGAACGGTTAGGGACTGGAGCACAATACAAAAGTGAAATCCCATTGAAAAGGGGAACCCAGTCTTTTTCATCTTGAAAATATAAAATGGCCACATATAGTCACAAAAAAGAGTCACTTGCAAAAGCCTATATATTTATTAACACATTGCCAAAATACATACCAAATTATAGCAAAATGAACAAAAGCACAGGTAGGCAATAAACATCTTATATATTTGAACAACGGTAATTTACGGAAGAAAGTCATGAAGAAATAATTGAATTAAAAAATTAAATATATTTCAGCTTTCATTGAATTACAGTAAAATGGATTCCTTACCGTGAATCCCAAGTTCCAGGAGGAGTGATATCATTCATGACATCTCATGACATCTCATGAATGACATCATTCTCATGAATGACATCACTGCCTCCTCTCCTGGGAATAAACTGAGAGCACAATCCTAATCATGACTACTCAAAAGTAAGCCCCATTGTGTTCAATGGGTCTTACACCAAGGAAAGTTTGGTGCTTTAGGATTGCAGCCTTGGCCTTTATACTGGATGATGCTTGTGCTTAGAGGTAAAATCTGGCTGAGACTCGTATCTGATCTTGAATCCACACATTTGAAAATATGACCTATTTCAGTCAAGGACCTGCCTTTGTTGCTCAGTTTAACAAGGTCTTGTTATTCCTGTAATATGAGCTCCTTTTGGCTTCTTTGGTTAGTTGCAAGCATGACATTCTTGGTGAATTCTTGTTTTGTTTTCTTAAGCTGTCCAAAGGATGGCACCATACTGACCGGCAAATAGACTTCAGGGTATATTTTTTAAAACTGTTGAGAAAATTGATCTTCAGAAAACAGGACACCTGTATCTACATAAAATATAGATACTCACATGGGCGCTATGTAAACAATACATAAGGAACTTTTCAAAGACAGTGATGGAGGTAGTGGGAGAGCAGGTGCTTTGCGTGGCAAAGGTTTCAGATGCAGTCCTAGACCATCTCTGGAATCGCAGAAGAACCACAATCAGTTAGATTAATCCAGTGGTTTTCAATCTTTTTGAACCATGACCCAAAGAAATAGTCTGAGAATCCACTGCCAAGCCTGCCTCCCCTCCCAGAAGCTGATCTGTTCCCATTGCTGCCTAACCCCATCCCTGCACACTACATTTCCCCCTAGATCTTGTGTCTTCACAACAATCCTGTGAGGTAGAAGCCTGAGCAGGGCCGTCCTTAAAAGCTGCAGGGCAAGATAAAGAGAAGGGGCTGTGCAGGAATCTAAAGAACTGTTTTGAGGAGGCAGCACTATTAGGAGACTGGATCCAAGCCCTCTCTTGCACACGCTTTGAAAGACTGCCATAAACTCCCCTAATGAGGGCACCATGGGGGAAAAGTATCCTTACATCTCAGGATACATACTCCAGCCCACCACTCTCCTCCATACTTTTTTTCCAATCCAGAAAGCAAAGGAGCAGGCAGATTAGTAAATAGGAAATAGCTTTTGCACACAATGTCTGGTGGTAGGAGATCTTGGATAAGTCCTGGATCAGCGTCTGAAAGTTTCCTCCAGTGATAGGGTTAGAGAAATGGTGCTATTTTTCTTTTTATTTCTCCCTATCAAAACATTGGCAACAGGATTACTGCCTGACTGTGCCATTTTCTCTTCACTGAAAGCTTTGATGCCATCCGTTTACTGCAGGCTGTCACTTATTAAAAGTTAAAACCTGCTCCAATCTGCCCTCCTCCTGCCGTCACGAATGTAGCCGACACTTTTATGGCTCACTGAAGCAGAATCTCTAGTGATGAAGAGGACTAGTGTGGTGCTCATACAAACCATACATGGCCTGCTTTAACACTACAGTTCAGTCACCCAAAAAATCTGCTTGCAAGAAGCTACAGGACAAGAAAAGGGTTTTACAAAATGTGCTTAAGAAATTCACCGCCCCAAAGTATGATAAGGAGTCACTAAGAAACACAAGCTATATGCTGCATTTATTACATGTGTGGCATCCCCTTGCCCTTTGTTTTTAATATAGAAAAAGGAATGAACGGATGGCCTGGATATTATCATAGCAGTGCAGAGGGAAGGGACTTTAATAGGGTTCCTATTAAAGCTTAAGGAGACTTTCAAAGGGTCTCCACATGATCCCAGTCATAATCACACTCACTGCCCAGATACTCATTGTTATTGGGGAGATCACTGATAAGATGCAAGAAATCAATATTTAGATATCCCATCTTGACCATCTGTTTGGGACACGTCATCAAGCTGGAAATGATGTCATGACCCAGTGACATCAAAATGTGACATCACTGGGATGCTAGCATTCCATGTCTACTTGGAAGTAAGTCCAACTGTGTCCAATGAAACTCACTCCCAGGAAACTATGGGTTGCAGCCTGAGTGCCTCATCCCAAGATGGATGTGCCCAGTACCAGATTCAAAGATTCCCCCCTGAAATGAAGTCATGATTTTCAAAAGGGGTCCTGATCCTCACTTTGAGAAACACCGTACTAGAGACTCAAACCTGGGTTTAGTTGTCACTCTTCTCGCTACTCCACACTTGAGCCATTAATGTCCATCTGCTTGTCACTTTATTTAAAGGAAAAATTTTTTCTGAAGTCCAGAAGTATTAACCACTAGAGAGGTTTAGGGTGGGAGTGCAGGGGAAGACATCAGAAGGAGTTAGCCTATCAGTGCTGTGCAGAGCCAGCTGCTGCTTCAAACTCACACATTTTCTCAGAGCCTGACCTTGGAGAGGAATGTTTGGTATGAGAATGGTGAGGACGATACTTCCAAAGTGGCCTCCCTGTGCTAAAAATATGCTTTACAGACACCATCATACCCCTTTACTACAATGTAATTATATTGGAAGAACTGAAGTTACCCATCAGGAGTAAATGTTGCAGGAGTAAAATTTAAAGAATATTTTTGGGCACAGGCGGGCACTGCCACATGGTGGGCAGCAGGTCCTGGACATTATGGGTATTATGCATCATGCATGGGAACCAGCGGGTGTTGGGCACTGGGCACCAGCAGGCATTGGGCTCTGGGCACCAGGAATGCAGACACCAAGCAGCAGGCACTGTGTACCCCAGGAAAGGGCACTAAACATCAGGCACTGGGCTGCAGGCATCAGGCTCCCCACAAATAGGCCCTCCCTATCCCCACCACCTCTTCTCCTTCCCCAGACTCTGCATCACGGAAAGAATAAACTCTCCAAATTTCATGTTTCTTAGTTTGTGGGCACTGATGAGTAAGTGAGCGAATATGTCAGTCAGTGACTCTTTAATTTTAGATATAGTGTATATACTATATAGAAAACCACCACCATCATGTTCCTTACCACTGCTGATTCATTGTCCCAAGAAATAAGAAAGACAGATGCCCTGAAAAAGCTTTAAATGGAGGAAGGCAAGGTGAAATGGTGGTTATAGTGGGGAGAGTTGAAGTTTCACATTCACTGCACAGGCCCCCATCCTACCCTCAATCAGTGGTGCTACCATTCCTGCAATGTTTGAATTGAGCAAGGGAGGGAAAGGATCTGGTATGCTTTATTCTCAAACTGCTGAATTACAAAATGGTCAGAGGGATAAGAGACAGAGAGAGAGAGAGAGAGAGAGAGAGAGAGAGAGCTCAGAGGAGGCTGCTGCTGTTGTGGTTCCACAGAGAAATGGAAGAGGTCCCTGTAACTTCATGAGATGTTTCTTGCCCTCTTTATGGTCTAGAACAGAGTGCCATTCATCATGAGTAAGCATTTCACAAGGGGCCAGTAAGCACCCACAGCTTACTGACTTACAACCATGGCTTTCTCCTTGTTATGAATTTTCTGATGCTGCACAAGTGATCGTTTATTTGGGCATCTTCTTCCACACTCCGCACAGTCGTGAGGCTTGTCTCCCAAGTGAGTCCTCTGGTGTTTGGTGAGGTTGGAGGAATCCACAAACTGTTTCCCACACTCTGGACAGCTATAAGGCTTCTCACCAGCATGGATCCTCCGATGCACAGTCAGATATCCGCGCTGGCTAAAGCACTTCCCGCACTCGTCACACCGGTATTGCTTCTCACCTGTGTGCGTCCGCTCATGATCAGCCAGCGCTGATGGCCACTGAAACGCTTTCCCACACTGGGTACATAAATACTCGCTAGGCCTGCTGGGAATTCCATGGTGGGTCTTAAGCCTCTTGGCTTCCATAAACCTTTCGTCATACACTTCTTGTGGAAAGTGCTGGTTGGTTCCAAGTAGGTTTCTCTCATGTGATGCCACCATAGCAAATCCAGGTGTTATGACACAGCTACCAACTATCAAAAAAGAAAATAAGATAGAATAAGGAAAGACATGGCATAATTACGATATTGGTGCCAGCAGAAACTGCCCTCCCCGAAAACAGAGCAGCTGCATTGGGGACTTCAGGAAAGATTTAAGCCTCTTGCCACACCTACTACTGTCCTCTCTGCAGACAACCTCACCACCTTTGTCAGCTATTAAATTATTATTATTAATTATAATAGTATAATTAAATTATTAATATTAATTAAATATTGTACATTATGTCATGATAATGCTACAGTAGTAAGATCAATCAATTATTTTTTTCCCCATGTTGCAACTGGTGAAGGAGAAACTAACAGAAGTTAGATTGTCTAAAGCAGCGTTTCTCAAAGTGGGGGTCGGGACTCCTTTGGGGGTTGCCTAGAGCTTTCCTGGGGGTCACCTAAAGACCCTGGTGCAGGGGGCCAGGTCTGGCTGTAGCTGCGCGCACACTGGAGCTGACTGACAGCCTCAGGGCCCAATCCTATGCATGCCTACTCTAAAATAAATCTCATTTTGTTCAATGTGTGCATAGAACATACATTTTATTTGTAACAATGAAAATACATCCTGCATATCGGATATTTACATTACAATTCATAACAGTAGCAAAATTACAGTTATAAAGTAGCAACGAAAAAAATTTTATGGCTGGGGGTCCCCACAGCATGAGGAACTTATAAAGGGGTCACGGCGTTAGGAAGATGGAGAACCACAGGTCTAAAGCTACTAAGGAGTTCACAGCACAGGTGAGATGCAAGGAGGAGACTTTCTGATCTGTAGGTCAGTCTGATCTGTAGGTCAGTCTGATCTGTAGGTCACTTAGGTGTTTAAAGCAATAATTCATACATTCCCTGAGCAATATTGCGATTTGCTTACCTGTTCCTGTTGAAGGACTTTGCCTACGTCCTCCAGAACCTCCTTCATCTGCTGATGAGCTGCATGTAGCTTCTGAATCAGAAGAACCTGCACCAGAAAGAAAGGTTTAGTGCAAACCAATCCAAAATATTTGAAAAAATACAAATATTCCCATATCTGTGGGGGATGCATTCGTCCCCGCCAGAGAACACTATTTCTGCATTCCCCCCTGTTAGGAGAATACTATCTCTGCATGTGCTGATTACCATTTTTTACAATCCAATAAGGAACTGCATATCCTAACATCTTTAACCAGATGCTATGAGCAGAAGACTTATAGCAAGACAAGAAAGCAGGTAGCCTACATCTGGAAGGGACAACTTAGCAAATATTAATAGGAAGCAGTACTTGACCACAGTAAAAAGGCCCACATCCTTGATGATAGAGAAAGCTACAAAATACCAGAAGACAGGAAGAAACTGAAAACAACCTTAAGAGCATCTGCACCGTATACCTCCAACACAGATATTACTTACCCAGTGAGTTTCCATCTTCACCACTCTGCCTCTGTCCATTATCTGAAGCAGCCAGTTCCACTTGCGAGGAATTCACCATGATGTTCTTAAATGGCTCTGGGCCCTGAAACAGCAAGAAGATCCCATTCAGGGCAGAGAAACAAGGCTATTAAGAGAAGGTTGAAAATCTTGGGGGAGAATCCCTGGTGTAGAGAAGTTGTGGCAGTAAAAAATCTGGCAGGGTTGGATACACTTATAGAGGTTTGATTTTTTACGGGTTTTTTTTCTGGTAGATTTTGTTTCTGGATAAAAATGAGACGTGCAGAAAGTGGTGTTATGTGTTTTTCTTCCAAGGGCTCATTTTTTATAAATTATGGTCTCTTTAAAGTAATAGGTAGATGATATAGGTGGTATAGTATTAGCAGATACAGCCAGACATTACCTATGTACTACCAACACAACCAGCTTACATGGTCCAATCCTATCCAACACACAAAGGGCCCAGTCCTATCCTGCTTTCAAGCAGATGCAGCCACAATGCCGCCCTGATGTATGGGAACAAATGTTCCCTTGAAGGGGCTTTGATGGCTGCCCCCCAACTAGGATGTGGCATGGATCCGTCAGTGCTGGAAGGGTGGATAGGACTGAGCCTTAAGATACAGTAAGATCTTCCAGCCCTATAACATTTGTTATTATTTCATATTTGCTCATATCATGTTGTGTGCTTTGAGAGCAATATATAGGCTGAAGTACTAGACCGTGCATATCATGGATTGACACCAAGGTCTAATCCAGCCCACCAAACCCGATAAAGCCTTCCTAACCTCAGCACTAACTCCTCCAACTGAGCAACCTGTCTCTGGTATGAACCACCTAGGGATGTAAGGGTTCCTCTCACCTGACCTATCTTCCTTCCAGCCACCTGTTGCCTTGCCAGAAAATTCTCTGCCATGGCCACTGCCAGGGTGCAGTTTTCAGGGCCTTGTTCCCACACACTGTTCTGGATCTCTTCTGGCAAGATGGTCAAGAACTGTTCCAGGATCAGCAGCTCGAGGATTTCCTCCTTGCTTCGGCTCTCAGGTTTCAGCCACCGATAGCAAAGCTCCCTGAGTCTCCGGCAAGCGTCCCGGAGTCCTCTTGCTTCTTGATAGCGGAACTGCCGGAATTCTTGCCTCCTCTTCTCGGCTGTCATGGGTTCTCTTTTCAAGATGGCAGCCTTCACTTTATCATAATCCTGCCTGTCGCAGGTATCCAGACTGAGGTAGGCCTCTCGAGCATCCCCACTCAGGGCTGGCAAAAGCCGGGATACCAGCTCTTCCTTTGGCCACTGACAGGCGAAAGCCACATGCTCAAAGGAACTCAAAAGAGCCAATACATCGTCCCATGGGTCTGGTTCAGCCGAACCAGCTTTCCCCAATCCGAAGTGAAAGTCCTGCTCTGTCCCATGGCCATGCTGGATCCCTCCAACACCTGGTTCCTCTTTTACCAGTACCTTCCAACTCGACAACTCTTCACCATGAAGGACATAGGGTTTCTCAGGGGTCTTCCCCAGTTTGAGGGATGCTTGTACTTGCTCTCCCATTCCTTGCCGCCCCAGAGGCACATGGAATAGGGAATTCAGGTTTGCCTCTACCCCATCCGCACTAGCCATCTTCTCTCTAATGGCACCACCTTCTCTATCTTCAGTTCTGTCCTTTCAATCCCCAAGCCGTTCTCAGGCGCAGATGCTCTCTTTCTAGCAAGCAAAGAAGAAAATTCATCAGTCCCCGAGTTCAGTCACATTATTCAACGGGTACATGAAACATGCTGAAGAAGTTGTGTAAGAATCAGGGATGCAGCTGTTATTCCACTCTAATCAGAGTGGAATAATCATAATTATTATAATAACCAGTGCTATTTTTCTGGAAAATAACTGCTGGAACTCACCTGCCAGTACTCACCTGCCAGTACTGAACTCACCTGCCAGATTGTTATTTGCAGTCATAGGAATGTCTACTTGGGAGCCACCAAACTCACCCACAGAGGTGCCAGTACTGACACAGGGGTGCCGGTACTCTGTTCTGGCGTGTTCCCCCTCAAAAAGACCCTGATAATAATAATTATTATTATTATTATTATTATCATTATAATCATAATTATAATGGTCAATTAAAAGTGTGTCATCATTAACAGGGCAACAGTTCTATTTAAAGAACAGTCACCCAGAGTGACATAAAAATATTCCTTTGCCTGCCTCATGTCAAAAATGGGGGGAAATGTTATTTCAGATATATTGTGATTTATGTAGAACTAGCTGAAGTTACCCACCATTGTGTGAGTAAAATTTAAAGATTATTTATCTTTAAATTAATATTTAATGGGCACCAGGCACTGATCAGTACTGGGCACTGAGACAGGCACCGGTGGGCTGTGGGCACCGGTGTCCCCAGAGCAAGAAAAAGTGCCTGTGGGTCAGGGGGTGGAGAAAGGCATAAAGGTGGCCTAAGAATTGAGATGGGCATTGGGAACAGTGTTCTTCAATGTCAAGTAAATTGATAAAACATATTGTGCCCTTTTTCACCCACTTAAAGTTTGAATTTCTGAAAATCAGTTCTTAGTTCCTACATTGCATATGGAATACCCTCCCCAAATTTCCCACTTCTAGATCTGGGTTTTTTGCTGGCGTTGATGAGTCATTCAGTGAGTGGATGAATCAGTGACTCTTCCATTTTATATATATTTAGATTTTCAAAAAATACCTACAATTAGTGAGTGAGTCACAGTGAGTGAGTCAGGCAGTGACTCTTTAATTTTATATATGGACCCCGCCTACGCAGGAGTAACACAAAGATGAAGATTTTCAACCAATACTAACAATTAGTCAGTGAGTCAGTTAGTGAGTCACAGTGAGTGAGTCAGTATAACAGTAAGAGGCTCTTTGATTTTATACATGGACTTTGCCTAGGCAGGAATGATACAAAGATCAAGATTTTCAATAAATATCCATAATATCTACAGTAAAATCCTGTTCATATCCACGGGAATCTATACCCTGCCCCTGCAGTGTTCAGTGGAATTTTCTCCAAGATCAGCATAGGATTTTGGCCTGAATAAGGCTATAAAGGGCTCTAGGAGCTCCTCTCATAATACTGCCCCCCATCCATCCTCCAGATTCCTCTTTACCTCCCCCACCCCAGAATTGCATCCATCACAAGATTTTGACCATCATGCTGCAGCGCATGCATAAATACACAGACACCCACACACAAAAAACACCCACACACCAGACTAGCAAAGAGGCAGAGCAGGAAGAAGCTTTGGGGGTTTTTTTAGGGTTTACCCTCCTAACTCCTTCTCTCATTTCCTTGCACAATCATATTAACCCTTGGAGTAGCTCATTCATGGAAAAGGGGAAAAAATAATTCAAGTTGCACGGGTTTCAGTGATAACGGCCAAACTTTCCATACAATTAAAATAATAAAAACTCCAGATTTGGTTTTTATTGCTCCCTTTGTCTGAGTCCAATCCCTTCTCAGAATCATCACCACCAAACTTGCTGGAGTGATAAAAACTTAGAAGCTACCAAGATTTCTTTAGAGCAGTGGTACTCAAAATGGGGTTTGGGACCCACTTGGGAAGGTTAGGGGGATCACAAGAGGCTGGGATCCCCGCCTTGGATAATCTGGCACTGGCCTTTCTTGAGAGTCTCATTGAATGCAATGGGATTTACTTCTGAGTAGACAGGGAGGAGCTCTGGCATCACATCCCTGTAAGTTTGATTGGGGGTCTCGTACAGATTTTTAAGTCTGAAAGGGAGGATGAATTGCCAAAGTACCACTGCTTTAGAGATCTTACACCCACTTTAGACTAAGGGTGCCATCTTAAGAGATTTAGGCTGGCCTAACTCATCTTTCCGAGATGGTGTGGGAAGGTTGGCTCACTCACACACCCACTGACTCATCAACGCCCAGCCAAAACCCCAGGTCTGTGCATTGGCCTAACCCTCCCAGGAGTGGGGCAGAAGTACCTTACAGCACTTTATGATACCCCAAGTCAGCACGGGCCTTGTCCTGGGGCTCAGGCTAGCCGAAGTGGTAGTTAGGTTTGCAACCTAATTAATGCCCACTTCAGATTAATTGCCTCTCTTCTTCCCTGCTGACCCCCATCATCATCATCATCAAGGTAGATCACCTGTTCACACTGCAGAGGCCTTCCTTCCTTCCTTCCTCCTGTGCAAGGCAGTCTCTGGCTCTCTCTGTCCCAGCACCAGCCTGGCAATCAGCATTACAAGCTCCTTCCTCCTAAGCCACACCCTGTAGCAGTGATGCTCTTACCTTGATCCTCCAGGCCCAAATCACCACTGGGGTGCAGTGGGTGCTGTCATGCACAGGGAAAAGGGTGACGCACTCAGCACCACAATAATCTTGAGCTGAGTTTGGCAGGGAATGGCTCCCAAGCCAGCACTGCTCGCCCACCACTTCCTCCTTCTGGCACTACACTCTCTCCATTGGTTGCCACTGCAGTCTTGGCATTCATGTGCAGCACATCCGGCTGCCTTGCCATTGGTCTCCTGAGCTACCACTTCCTCCTCCACCTCCACTCTCTGCAATGAGAAAGGAACAGAAAATGTAGGAAAGAAAGAGAAGAGCCTGAAGATGGCGAGAGGGAGTCTGAAGCTCTGCTTCATCCAAGAAAGCTGGAGAACCAGGGAGAAGGAGAGCCCCACACACAGCCTCCCTCTCGTCCACCCCCATCGCTCAGGGTGATCATGTCCACATAAAATCAGTCACCGACTCACTCACTGACTCACTCACTGACTCACCCACCCACTGACTCATCAACGCCCAGCCAAAACCCCAGGTCTAGAAGCATGAAATTTGGAGATGAAAATGGATGCAATGTTTTGTGTTCAATGGGCCTTACTCCCAGGAAAGTGTCTTTAGGATTGCAGCCATAATTTATTAATTTCAAGAAGGCTAGATGCTGCCTGCTTACAAGGAAAAGGTGGAAAATGAAGTCTTTTTCAAGAATGGAAGGCTGAAATCCAAGAAATGTCCTGGAAAAACAGGACATATGGTCATTCTGCTTATGCCCAGTACCCACTGGGACCCACTACTAGCTGCTAGGTAATGCCCAGTTGTGTCCTCTGGTGCAGGGTGACCAGATGACTGGAAAAAACCCGGATTTGTCTGGATTTTTAGCCTCCTGTCTGGGTGTCCTACATTTTGGCTTCATTTTGAAACTTTGTGATAGTGCACAGTACCCCATCATGCCATATGTTGTTGGATTCGTATTGAAGAGCAGAATCCAGTGCACAAACCAGTTTTGAGATATCTCCTTCCTATCAAAAGGTATGGTCAAAAAAACCAAAAACAAAAAAATACATTTTTGGCAATTTTTTTTCAGTAGGTAGGAATTTTGGCCTGGGATTAGGAATTTTGACCTTGGGGTTCAGGAATTTTGGGTTTGGCATTTGGTCACTCTGTTCTGGTGCCTACTACCCACTACATAGTGGTGCCAGATGCTTGCTGGTACCTGCTGCGCAGTGCCCTCTAATGCCTGCTGCTTGGTACTGGTATGCCACTGCCCCTGGTACTGGTATATTCTGGTGCCCAGTGCCTGTTGAGCCCATTGGTGGCTAATGCCTGCTTGTGCCCATTGTCCAGTGCCCCTAAGTGTCCAGTGGTGCCCGCAGGTCCTCAGCCATTCCTGGGGCCCACCAATATTCTTGAAATTTTACTCCTGTAACAATGGGTAAATTTCACTAGTGTTACAATAAAAAGAGGACATATTCCCCACCCCCAAAATCTATGAACACCAAGAAAAATGTAGGACACAACGGACTAAAATCTAAAAGCTCTCTGCTTTCTATACTGCTTTCATATGTTTAATTGAAACACTATGGGTGCAATCCTACATCCGTCTACTCAGAAGTAAGGCCCATTATGTTAAATGGGGCTTACTCCCAGGAAAGTGTGTTTAGGATTGCAGCCTATATTACTTATTATTAAATTTAAAACTGTTGCATATACAGTAATTTACTACATAAAATTTATTAATTTCAAGAAGGCTACAGGCTGCCTGCTCATATGGAGAACAACGAATATTTTTTTCCAGGACACAAAGCTTAAAAGGAGGACATGTCCAGGAGAAAGGATGTGTGGTCACCCTGCTCTTTGCATTTCAACAAGCAATTTCACCCTCCTTTTTCCCACCTTTCTTCTGTCCGCCTGCCATCTAAAACCAGGAAAAGTAATTTTCCCAATTGTGAATTAGGAATTGGAAAACAATCAACAGCAGAGAACTTGAATATGCAGAGATCAGGAAACCTCTCACTTCTTTAACAGAAAAGGGTAACTATCACCCACCCACTTTCCTCCACCTCCCTGTATTGGAAAAGGAGAATGAAGTAGAAGAGTATTTCAAGGACAGTAGAGTTGTGGGCTAGACCAGAGAATCACCGACTGGCACAAGGAGGGTTACGCAGACTGTGCAGCATTTGGCATGCAACTTCAGGTGCCACAAAGCCTTGGGGCAGGCTTGATCAGGCTGTACCTATATACCAAAAATAATTCCTCTTTACTGATTCTTGTCCCTCGTAAAGCACGACCTCAACTTTGTTCTTGTATTTGCCATGTGGGGGATGCCTCCCTAAAATGTTCTCGGCCAGGATAGCTAACATTGGTTCTTCCAGATTCAGTGCCCTCCGCAGACGTTTCTAGATATGTGTTTCCAGGACACAAAAACAACAATTTTAAATTTAGTTTGAAAATTCATTCCGACTGTGGTGCCGGATACCAGACCTGCCGGGTGGAAGGCGATTCTACCACTAAGACCCGAGTGGTAGAATCTTCCACCAAGGTGGAGGGGTTGAGGAATGGAAGTTGGCAGTTGGGAGTTGGAAGGCAGTTGGGGGGGGGGCAAGGACTGCCGAAGGTGGTGAAGAGTGGGTGCTGGGGGTAATGTTTGGTTGGATTTACCTGTCTTGGAGTACTTACCTTGTTACTGCTGTGGTTGAAATAGGGAAGATTGTGCCTCCTAAATGGATGTCAATAAAGATGTTGTGATTGAGATCCCTCCAGTGTCTCCATGGTCATACCTACCAGGAACTCAGTCCTTGGGCACCTTCCCTCCTCCGGACAGTTTAACCCCTATCACAGAGCTTGGAGCAAGGGAGCATCATCACACAGACACAAAAGCCTTAGGATGTTTGTTACATAAGCTGGTGTGTTATATTCAGCCAATTCCTTACTACAGTAGTTATCAGATTCTAAACTCATAATAAACATCTATAAATCAGAAGGGCATCGGCAATCAACAGATTGTCCCTCCAGTAAATTCTTTATCTAGTTTATCTACTCCAATAAATTCTTTATCTAATCTATCAGTCCATAAGATTAAGCTTTCTCTTTTTTCCAATCTGAGCATGTGATTTCTAAAGCGCCTCAAAAATCTCCCTTATATACCGCAGGTATTTGCCTGGAAGGTCTGGCACCTTTCCCTTGTAAGGAAATGCTTTCCAAGAGAGGAGTATCCTTTGGGATCCAGGATTAAGGTAGAAAAATGAGAAAGCCTTTTGCCCCACCAAAATCTTTTAAAAAGATCATATGTCATTAACCTAATTAACCTCCCTTCTTCACCTGATCCCCAGTTCTGGAGTATCCCCAGTTCCGGAGGGAGCACTACTGGACTCACCACCAAGGTAGTTCACCTGTTCAACCTGCAGAGCCTCTCCAAGTCATTACAGCATCATCTAAGTCAGTGATTTTCAATCTTTTTCCATCTCATGGCACACCATCAGTTACCATTGACAAGGCACACCAGGCTGTTCAAATCTCCAAGTTTTCCTATTAATAAATATCCCTTCCCAAATTCCCACAGCACACCTGAGGATTATCTGCAGCTCATCAGTGTGCCGCAGGCCACAGCACACTGGTTTGAAAATCACCAATCTAGATTCTCACAGCTCCACAACCCTCATTCAACCAATCTCACACCCTCTAGCAATGATTCTCTCACCTTTATCCTCAAGGCCCTCATTGCCTGTGCCAACTAGGTTGCAGCTATGAGCCACACTCATTGCAAGGCAAGGTCAGTGGTGGGCTTCAGGGGGTTCTCACAGGTTCTATAGAACCAGTGGTGGGCTCCAGCAGGTCCACACCTACTCTATAGAACCGATTGTTAACAAGAGCCAGGACATATAAAGTTTAAAAATAGCCATTTAAAGGTGGCTGCCAGATGGGAATAGAACTGGTTGTTAATTTCTTTGAATCCCATCACTGTATAGAACCAGTGATGGGCTCCAAAGAAATTAACAACCGGTTCTCTGCCCATCTGGCAGCCACTTTTAAATGGCTATTTTTAAACTTTATATGTCCTATCTCTCATTAACAACCGGTTCTGTAAAGTAGGTGCGAACCTGCTGGAGCCCACCACTGTATAGAACCCTTTGCTAATGAGTGCCTGGTTCTGAGAACCGGTTACTAATGGGACATAGAACCTGTTGTTAATTTATTTGAATCCCACCACTGGTTTTAATCCTATATTATCTGAACAGCGGACCAACGGTATGCTGATCACATACCCTATTTCTTTGGGGGAAATCTTTCACAATTCCAGTACACCTTTCATACCTAATTACCCCCATTGCTGATGGTTAGTGAGATAAATATAACAAGAATAACTTCCAAGAACTTGTTCCAAAGGAAAAAAATTTCAACACTTTAATGTCATGGAGACTCCATGCATTGCTCTCAAGGTTCATCCTAGAAGAAAAGCAGGCTATAAATCTGTACTTCAGAGGCAGACAAATCGTCCAAAATGGACGATTTTCAGATTATTACTGTTTTGCATGTATAATCTGATTTAAAACTACTGCATATAATTTTTACATATAATTTTGTTGACAAGAAGGCTACAAGCTGTCTGCTCACAAGGAAACGGAGGAAAATGAAGATTTTTTTTTTTACAGGATGCAAGGCTGAAATCAAGAACATGTCCTGGAAAAAGAGGACATTTGGTCCCCACAGTCCTTCACAGTCCAGTGAAAAAGAGCCCATTCCCAAAGTTCTTGAAAAAAAAAACAGAAAAGAGGAATGTAAATATATTTCAGGTGGTGCCGGGGTGGTGTAGTGGTTAGGGAGTTGGACTGAGATCTGGAAGATCAGGGTTCAGCCATGAAGCTGCTTAGGTGATCTTGGGCCAGTCACTTACTCTCAGCCTCACCTATCTCATATGATTATTGTGAGGATATGGTTAAAAAAACTTTGTAAGCCATCTTGGGCATTTGCTTTGGCAAGGGAAAAGAAGGGCAGAAATCCCATAAATAAATAAATAAATAAATAAATAAATAAATAAATAAATAAATAAATAAATAAATAAATGTTCCATGATCGTATGGGTTGATGCTCAGACTTCACTTGAACAATCCCACCTATTTGTATTTGCACACCCATGAGGGCTAAAACCGTCCTTTTTATTTATCAGTGTTACATAATTTTTGCAAAATGGACAGACTGAAAATGGTCATGGAATTACAGATATGAGCCACTTAATGTAGGGATATGTTCTTGGATCTCTCTTGCTATGTGATTATGTTGTTAAATGAACATTCCACCCTATCTAATGCTTCTGTTGTGTAAACAGACCATTCCGGCCAGGTTGGCTGTATATTGGCTACTGGAGACTGATTGCCTCCTTTATTCACATCACCTTTGTAGTATAAGCAAATAGGCTCCAATCCAGAGTAACTACAGGACCTTTTACACTGACGTAGTTACGGTGCCACCTATGGGAATTGCACTGATGTACTTACGGAAACCTATGGGAATTGCATAGAGCAATCCAGAGTAGGTGTCTCTTATGTCTTCCCATAGTTACTCTGGATTGTAGGGTTAGTCTCCAAGATCAGGGTGTGCATTAGATTTGATGGTTAGATTAGAGTTAATGTGGTATTTTGATTATAAGTATAGGGTGCGCATTGGCTTTGATGGTGTATTAGATTCAAGTAACTATGGTACTCTGCAAGCTATGGGAGACCTGATTGCCTCAACAATCAATCAATCAATCAATCAATCAATCAATCAATCAATAGTATTTCTATACTGCTTTTCAACAAAAAAATTCACAAAGTGGTAAGCGTCATTTTTGTTGTACTTTGATTACTGTAATGAATGTGGTCTATTGTTGTGTGGTGCCTGTACATCAAATTCCCATGGAGGATAGTCTGAAGTCTGAGGAATATGCTGAAACCTAAAGAGTAAGAAAAAGTGTGTCAACTGCTGTGAACGTCATTCCTTCTATGGGTCCTTACCTGTTCCTGTGATGGGGTATGTATGGGTGTGTAATCCAGAAAATGTTGAACATATTAAAAATGTTTAGGTAAAAATTGTCTAATTTTCATGAAATGGAATTTGTTGATTCTGGCCCACTGTTATGACAGTTTTGCTTCAGACCAGTCTATCCAAGGCTCCTCCTAAGTTGTTTTGCTGTGAATGTGCATTTGAAAGTTTCATTTTCACTCTCTTACTAGGGCTGCAAGCCTAACCTACAGTTAGGCCAGCCTAAGCCCTGGCACAAGTCCTGTGCTGACCTGGGAGTGCCACAAAAGTGCCGTAACGGTAAGACACTTCTGCGCCACTCCTGGGGGAAGGTTAGGTCAGTGCACAGACATGCGCTTGCCTTCGTACATCGCCACAGGAATAGGAAGTCTAATGATTTGTGCAAGTGTAGGTTGGGATCGCACCATAGGTATCCTACCTGCCATTAGAAGCAGAATTTCAGAATGTGCTAATTAAAGATTCTGCTGGGAGGCTAATTGCCTCCTCATTAGACTGTCATCTCAGGCCAATTGCGAATTCATTTCATGGAGGCACTATCTTTTGTAAATTCCCGGAGGTATTTCATTTTCAATCAGGGCTCTGTTCTCTGGAGGCTGCAGGGCCAGCCCAACCATGAAGAACATTCAAGGAGACAAATTTGGAGAAAAACGGAGGTGTAGGTTGGGGGGGGGGTGAGGGGATGGCACAGTAAATATTAAAGGCTCCTCAACCCACTGTGTAACTGGCATCTCACTCTCGCTATAGCTGCCTAGGATGGAGGCAAGAGGGGAGGGACTGGACATGGCGCTTTGCTGCACCTGCAATATTTAGGGCACAATCCTAATCAATTTAGGCCGGCCTAATTCACCTGGATTATCTTTCCATGGAGGCGAGGGGATGTTGATGGGTGTATGCCTGTGAACCGGCCTAATCCCCAAGGAGGATTAGCTAAGGCGGCCATATCACCCAGAATACCAGGTGATAGTTGGGTTCCACGGTCATGACCCAGCCAGGATTTGGGAACTGGCATTCCTGGGCAACGCCAGATGCTGCCCACTACAGTTCCCCAGCCCAGTGTTGGGCAATGCTTAGTTTAATGCTTAGTTTAATGCTAAGCTAGGGAGCCAGGACGCAGGTGCACAAGCCTACATGTGTGCACAGAGGGTTCCCAGATCAGCGATGTGTTTGGTGCTAGGGTGTGGGGGATGGGCATGCCTGTGCACTCGTCTAAGCCCCCCCCCCCTCACCCCGGGAGTGGGGTAGAAGTGTCTTATGGCACTTTGGTAACACGCCCAAACACGCCCAAATTCAGCACAGGACTTATGCCAGGGCTTAGGGCAACCTAACTGGAGCTTAGGATCGCAGCCTATGGGGAAAATCCAGAGTAACTACGGGGAGTCCTTGCTCTGGTGTAAGAACAATTTACTCTGGATACCAATATGATTTTCCCATAGGTTTTCACTAGGTGGTGCATTAAATACAGGTACACGTAATGTCTCTTACGTGCTCCCGTAGTTACTCTAGATTTGGGGGTAAGTCATTTATGTGGGTATACAACTGCTCAAATGTGCAGTGTACACACTATTTCAGATGTGGGGTTGCCACTTTTTAATTTTAAAAAATAGTGGCCCCCACGCAAAGGCAGAAAAACTGGGGCAAGCACACTTGATGGGTGCAGTCAGCACCAAAACTTGTAGAACGAGGGGTAGAATCTAGGAAAACGTGGTTGTCAGGTGGCAAAGCCACAGCCAATTTTGGCAATAGAGGGATCAAAACACTGTTTTGTGGCCCCCACGCAAAGGCAGAAAAACAAAATTTTTTGAAAGTTTTGTTCCTTTGAGCTGATTGGTATCCAAATGGCAAGGAAGAAATTGCCTTAATTCTTTTAAGGCTCCAATACTCACTTTCTTGTGAGTAAATACTATTGAATTCAATGGGATTTACTTCTGAGTAGACATACTTGGATTGCACTGTAATTCTAAGATGATGATGAATTCTTTCTACTATTTAATTCAAGAATGTATTTTTATTATATATGACTGTTTTTAGATTTGTTTTTAGACTGTTTTAGAACCTACATTGAAGAGTAAAGCTGCAATCTTAAAGATACTTTCCTGGGAGTAAACTCCATTGGACACAATGGGGCTTACTTTGGAATAGACATGGTTAGGATTATGGGCTAAGTTTTTTAAAGAGAAATAAATGCATATCTAGAAGATCCTAGGCAAGCAGTTTAAAAATTTGATTTTGATTGTAAGATTTACATTCAGTCCCCTTGGAATTTAAAACATTTGTATCCAGCACTATAGTGGTAAGGTGTGTGTGTGTGTTTGTGTTTGTGTGTGTGAGTGAGTGAGAGAGATAGAGAGAGCAGGGTGACACTCTTTCCTCTTTTTCCAGGACACGTCCTCTTTTTTAGGCTTGTGTCCTGGAAAAAAACTGCATCAAACTATAATTTATGAATTACAAGAAGGCTATATGCTGCCTGCTCACAAGGAAAAGGGTCCTTGTGAGCAGGCAGCATATAGTCTTCTTGTAATTCATAAATTATATGTAATAGTTTTAAATTTAAGAATAAGTAATATGATATTTAAATAAACCACATGAAATCAAAAATACATGAGTATATGTTAGCTTTTAAAGTTAAAAAAAGTTTTTAGCCTTACATTTACTTTTTTTCTTTTGTGTCCTACATTTTTTGGGGAGGGGGGGTCTTGTCCTCTTTTATGTTTGACACATGGTCCCCCTGGTGTGAGGGGAGTGGAGGTGGACAAATATTTTCCACTGCTTTGTCTTCTAAATCCACATTTTTTTCCCTCTCTCCATAAATAAAACTCCATCCATTTGAAGAACCTGCATGAAAATAATCTGATTTAGGGTGGTGGAGGGGGGAAGAGGAAGGTCATTTGAGAGCTCACAAAGGGTTAACACAGTGAAGCCCACGTGGGGAGGGAGGAAGAGGAGGAGGCACCTTCCTGCTCCGCCTCTGGGGGGGCAGAGGAGCACTTTGGGGTTGCAACACCCCCATGCAGATGCATCTGGTGCAAGGGGGTGGGAGGGAAGACTGGCCTTCCCTGCAAAGGGTGAGTTAAAGGGGGGTGGGCTTGCCCCTGTTCCAAAGCCATGTGCATGCCTGGGAGGGGATCCAGCAATTTGCTGGTGGGGGATACACCCTGAAACCCCCCAATTTGAAGTGGGGAATGTCAAAGATCAGAGTTGTGGGGTGGGGGTTGGAAAGAAGGAAAGGGACCCCCATAGAGAGACATTGGCCATCTCTTTGCCCCTCCTACCCCCAGCCACATCAAAGAGGCAAAATGGCTGAATTCCCTTGTCTTAGTGTCAAATGGGGGGGGAGACTGGGAGGGGGCTGGGGGATGGAAGGACATCTGGGCCTCTCTGTGGTTGGGGAGGAGGGCAGGGAGCTGAGCCTTTGGGGGAAGAGCTGTGCTTATGGTATGTGGCTGGAAAATGGCTAAGGACATGGTGGGAGGTGGTGGGCTTGGAGCTGGAATCCCAGTTCTGGGGGTGGGATGGGGGTCTTTCTGCTAGTGGCTGCAAGGAGGAGACAAGGATCTGAGATGGGGAGGGGGGACACTTGTGTTGGGGAGAATCTGGGGAGTGGGAGGCCAATTTTTAATGGCTGGGGGACCAGTTTTTAATTGTTTGGGGGGAAAAATGTCTGTTTCATGCAAGGTTTTTCTTGCCTTGCACAGATGTTGCATCCTAGCCCTGCTGTGGGAAAGGTGATGTTCCTCCTGCATGCGCCAAGTGGAAATGAAAAATGACACACAGGTTCAGCCCCCAATTCAACCTCTTCTCCCTCCTCCCTATCCTGTGTTAATAATCCATTCATTGGATAATTAGTGGATCTATCCACTGCTGCATCCGACCAGTAAACAAAGAAAGGGATTTTTGGTTCCGTTGCGCAGAGGTAAACTTGACCATCAATGATGTGCTGCATTTCCTTATAATTACTAAGTATTTCAGTTTCCCTTCCCCATGTCCTTCGTTCCTCCCACACCCCGCACATGTGGCAATTTCAATGATGCCACTAATATTCAATGATATGTGGCACGCCGGCTCCCCTGGATGCCTCTGGAGTGTTCTTGCAATGAGATTTTGGGATAATTTAGATCTGCTGTAGCTTTGTATAAACATTGATTACACATTGTTGCCATTAATTGCCTTTAATCTCAGAGCCATTAATTGTATCGCCCTGGAGGTTTTGATCCCCTAATTTTGAGGTTCCTGATAAATGTGTAAATCCGAAGCTGGTAATCCCTTCAAGGGTGATTAGACTTAAAAGTTGACCAGTTCTGATTTAGCAATTTTATGTGTACATTTGCATGTCTGAAACAAAGTGCACTTTGAAATGTGCTCCTTGTGGTAGCGGTGGGGAGTTACATTGATTTTTGTTACTTGTTATAATCTTTCTTCCTTTTGTGTTTTCCTCAAATATGAGATTTTCAAGTGTGGAGAAGTCCCATTTTTTGGAAACTCAAATATCTTGGTGGGTTCCTTTTTGGTGGTGATGATAAAGTGCACTGTGAATTTTGGTAGAAATCTATATTTTAAAAAAAGTTGTTTGATTTAGAAGCTATACACTGTTTTACTTAAAGGGGAAAATGCCCTCTTGTTAACATTAACAAGTTGACAGTGTGACATTTGATGAAGACAACTTCTTTTTTCCAAAATGATAGTGGTTGGTGAAGATGTTTCATTTTTTTAAAAAAGGAAAATTCTGGGGAACAGTTTGTTCTCATTCCTAATTATCCACTAATTGCAAACCTGGAATATTTCTGTCTGTCTTGTCCTTTGTGGAAGAATTTGATATATTCATCAGCAAATATGGTCTTTGAAATGCTTCTAAAAGAAAAGCTTTTATCGTTCTGTAGGGTGTCTCATTGCAACTTACAGTTGCCTGGTTCATTATTATTGAGCCATGTGTTCAGTCACATGTGGGGCCAGTTATATGGATAGCCATTGATATGAGTGCATGTATTTGACCCTTCAGGGCAACAGTGATCTCTACATTTGGTCATCTAATGTTAATGGCTGATATCTATGCTGAGAGCACGAGAATGGAGAGGTCACTTTGACTCCCTTGTTGGCAGCATCAAAAATGTGTTTTAATGTTCAAATGGAACTGAAAAGACATTTTGCGCAGTGTTGAAAATGGACAAAACCAGATCCAGAATTTTGAAACATGATGACAATCCAAGGCAATCATTTTAACCTCAGTGCTGATATATAGATTAATATATAGATTGAGCAAGGGATAGTTTGTGTTATTATTTAGACAGTTTTATCAACATAAATTATTTGATTTTCTCTGTAAACTGCTTTATGAACTTTTCATAAAAAGCTGTATATAAATATCATAATCATAATACTATCTTGTAGTGGTGTCCTCGGTGCTATTCCATTACACTTTTAACATCACCTGAACAGCATCAGAGCCACAGAAATTGCCATCCAACATCAACAAAAAGCAGCTTTCCTGGGAATAACATCAGTTAAGAAACTGCTGTCCCCCCCCCCAACCTGCTTGGGCCAATATCTTGTTAATGATAAGACTCCCTTAATTGCCCACTTCCCCACCCCAAGGTGGAGAGACACCTTGAGAATATTCTTAGGAAAAGATTTTAAAGACTAGACAGGTATGCATGGGAGTGGATTTCATGTGGGTTTATGTAATGTAATTATAATGGTTTTTAATTTATTTTATGCTATTTTTATGTGAGCCACCTTGGGTCCATTAGAGAAAGGCGGGATACAAATACGGAAATAAATAAAATGTTTGAATGCTCCCTTGCATCATGCTCCTTGCACACCTGAAATTAATGTGTGAGAATGAAGACTTAGGGTGAAATCCAGAGTAACTATGGGGAGTCCTTGCTCTAGTGTAAGAATAAGTTACTGTGGATTGCAATATGAATTTCCCATAGGTTTTCACTAGGTGGTGCAGTAACTATGGGTGCATGTAATGTCTCTTACCGTGCTCCCGTAGTTACTCTGGATTGTGCCTTTATCATGCCTAAGGGTAGATTTTGGAGAACTGGGAGGAAAGATCACTCCATCATGTTATAAGCTCATCTATATTTTATAGTGGTCCAGTCCTTGGAGTGCTTCTTACATGATTATCCTGAGCGTAGGAAGCCAAAGGCCTTGATAACAGTAGTTATGTGTTCTCTTCCTCTCCTGGCATCAAGCTGGGAAAGTGATGGTACAGTGAGCCCCTCCACTGGTGCTTATTCTCCCACCCCCAGCTGTCTGTGGATAAGCGGTTGGCTGCTGTGGGGGAGATTTTCCTGGCTGTTTGGTTGTTGCTTCTTACACACCCCATTAGAACTTCAGTTGAAATGCTTCATTGATATTGTGATCAATTAAAAACCTGAGGGCTCTGGGGGATTTTCCTGCTGCCAGAGCTGGCGACTCACCCGGCTCCTTGGTCAATCTCTGGAAAACGGAGATGACCAGGGCCCTGGATGAGATCGCTCCTGAGCGACCTCGGCCCTGCCGTAGATCAGATGCAGCTCCTTGGTTTTCTGGGGAGCTGTGGGCTTTGAAACAGCAAGGTCGATGTTTAGAGCGACGGTGGCAAAAGACTCGTGTCGTTTCTGATCGGACAGAGGCCAGAGCTCACTGGCGAGCCAACTCTGTGGCAGTGGTGGCAGTTAAAAAGGTATACTTCTCTGCCACCATCGCATCCGCAGAGAACTGTCCAGCGGAACTTTTCTGTGTGGTACGGGGCCTACTCCATCTGGCCCCACCCACTGACGTAGTAGAGCACACAGAGGCTCGCTGCGACGTGTTCGCTCAACACTTTGCGGACAAGGTCGATCAGATCCGGCATGACTTGGACGCCACTTTAACAACATCCAACGATGTCCCTGGGGCACCATTCCTATCCATTTTTTGGGATTCTTTTCAGCTTGTAGAACCTGAGGATGTGGACAGGATTCTCTGTAGTGTGAGACCATCTACTTGCCCGCTGGACCCTTGCCCAGCCTGGTTAATTAGAATGGCATGGGATGGACTGGCGAATAAATGGGGAGGGTGGTGAATTCCTCTCTGAGGGAGGGGGTGTTGCCACCTGCATTAAAACAGGCGATGGTTCACCCCCTCCTGAAGAAACCCTCCCTGGATCCTAATAATCTAAACAACTACCGGCCAGTCTCAAACATCCCATTTCTGGGCAAAGTGGTCGAGCGGGTGGTGGCGTCCCAACTTCAGAGGGTCCTGGATGAAGCTGATTATCTGGATCCCTTCCAATCTGGTTTCAGGCAGGGGTTTGGGACAGAGACTGCCTTGGTCGCCTTGGTGGATGACGTATGCCGGGGAATGGACAGGGGGAGTGCATCCCTGTTGGTTCTGCTGGACCTCTCAGCGGCCTTTGACATCATCGACCATGGTGTCCTTCTGGGTTGGTTGGCCGGGTTGGGGATTGGGAGGCACTGTTTTGCAGTGGTTTCACTCCTTCCTGGTTGATAGGTCCCAGAAGGTGGTGCTGGGGGATGCTTGCTCGGCACCCTGGCCTCTTCGGTGCGGCTTGCCGCAAGGTTCCATTCTATCCCCCAGGCTATTAAACATCTACATGAAACCGCTGGGAGAGGTCATCTGGAGGTTTGGAGTGAAGTGTCATCAGTATGCTGATGACACCCAGCTCTATCTCTCCTTTCCTCCTGAGTCCCAGGAGGCAGTTGAAGTCCTGAATTGTTGTCTGGAGGCAGTGGGGGACTGGATGAGGGTGAACAAGCTGAGATTAAATCCTGATAAGACAGAGGTTCTCCTGGTCCAGAAGTCCTCGACTCGGGTATTGGAATATCATCCTGTTCTGTATGGGGTTGCACTCCCTCTGAAGGAGCAGGTTTGCAGCTTGTGGGTTCTCCTGCATTCACAGCTGCTCTTGGAGTCCCAGGTGGCAGCTGTGGCCAGGGGAGCCTTTGCTCAGCTTCGGCTGATCCGCCAGCTGCAACCATACCTGAGTCGCTCGGATCTGGCCACGGTGACCCATGCCCTCGTGACATCGAGACTGGATTATTGTAACGCGCAATTTAAACTGCACTGGATTATTGTAACGCAATTTTATCAGATTGTTCTATTTATGTTTTTAATTATGTTTTATGGCAGCTGCCTTGAGTTGGGCTAATTTGCCCGAGAAAGGTGGGATATAAATTTTTTAAATAAATAAATAAATTATAAAAGTGCCTCTAGTTAATGAGGCAGCAGTTTTCTTTTAATTGGTAGTGATATTGGTAGTATACATGTTTAAATTCAACTTTAAAAAAATACATTCCTCATCTTTCATGTCTTATCTAAAATGGTCTTATCTATGGCACCGTCATCCATGATCTGGAAACAAAATATGTTTTTTCCTCAAGAGATTTATTTCTATTTACACACAGATTTAACCAATTAATGAAGCAAATGAGTTTTAATCGATTGAGTGAAGCAGATGCCTTAAATCGAGTGACAGAGCAACTTTTCTCCCTTGGGGTAAACTACCTCATAGACACTTGTGGGAAGGCACTTCTCTCTGGTGTATGCAGGAACTTTGATACGCAGCAGCCTCATTGACATCAGCTGGAAACAGTTGGCCACCCTCGTTTTAAAATCCAGATAATCTGAGGCTGAAGTCTTCTTTCCACCATGTTTGCTTGTGAGACTTGGAACCTTGGTGGGCAGACTTCGGTCTATAACTGGGACAAGGCTGTCTATCTCTTGGAAGATGAAATGGAACCCAAACAGGGATCTGGGGAGCTGGATCTCCACTTTAAGGTACTGTTGGAACAAGATATGTATCCAGAAATCACAATTGAGGAAGAGGAGGAGGAGACAGCTGTGGCAGAAGATGAGGCAGAAGTGGTGGTAGGAGAAGACGAAGATGAGGAGGAGGAAGAAGAGTTAGTGGTGGGAGAGGAAGAAGAGGAGGAGGAAGAAGATGAGGAGGAGGAGGAAGAAGAAGGAGGGGAGGAGGAAGAAGAAGATGAGGAGGAGGAAGAAGAAGGTCCCCAAAAACGAGCAGCAGTAGGATCAGAAGAAGGAGATGACTCCTTGCTTGTGGTGTGTACTGGCACAGTTGAGGAGCTTCTGGGGTTGGTGCCACCATCTTCTTCTGAGCAGGTGCATTCAGCAGAAGTGCCACAACCCCAGCGCTGGGAGGTTGAATGGGAGGCGGTTTCACAGGCTCCACCACCTGCACCCACTGAAGTGGTTCCACCCTCTCCTCAACCACGAGAGGTTCCCTCAGCGCCTGAGGTGGAGATAATAGATTTAGAATCAGAGGATCTCCCAACCACCTTGGAGAAAGTGCCAAACACCACTCCTTCCACATGGGGAACAACATTTACTGAAGAGGGTCACCGAGAGACCCGTACCGGCACACCCGGTACAGATAGAGGGAGTGGTACAAGGTCGCGGGCGTCAATATCGGGAGGTTGTGGTCTCACCCTGGAGACAGCCCGCCGGCGCTTCAGGCAATTCTGTTACAAGGAGGCTGAGGGACCCCGAAAAGCTTGTGGGCAGCTTTGGGAGCTTTGCAATCACTGGCTGAAGCCAAAAAATCGAACCAAAGAACAGATCCTGGACGTGCTGATTCTCGAGCAGTTCCTCGCTGTCCTTCCTCCTGCAATTCGGAGCCAAGTGTGGGAGTGCAGTCCTGATACTTGTGCACGGGCAGTGGCCTTGGCAGAAGAGTTCCTGGCAAAGCAACAAGAGACAGAGAGACCGGAGGAGGAAGAGGTGAGAGGATTTCAAACCCCTTTCTGCCCATCCACCCCCATAAGTAAATTTGAGTGCAGTCAGGATGTGGGTATTTTGGGGATACATGAATGTGCTGCAACAAATGCTTAGCAGAGCCCCATGATTGCAATAGTGATGGGACAGAGAGCACAGTGGGGTGTTTGTGTGGATGGGGGAGAAACAGGCAGGTGTATTTTCCCTCTGGGGCAATGGTTGCTTGACCCAAGCTAGTAGCAAAAAGCAGAGTGGCTACTTCAAGATATATGTAGACTACTTCTTGATGGTCTGAGATGCTTAGGATCTAGACACTTAGTTGAAATTACTGGCGGCTCAATCCTGGCCTTAACATACATGGCATAATGGCAGCTGCACTGGCCTAGGGTATCACTAATGTGCCATAAAGCATCACGTAGGCTGTGCTGGTGGGATGGTGGTGATGTCCCACTTGCGCTACATACACTGTCTGGAGGAGATAAGCTACCATCAGCCTGAAGAGGGGCAGGTGAAGAGCAGGTAGGGTGTAACTGTGGTTTGAGGAAGGTTGATCAGGTTGAGGAGCAAGACAAGATTGGCAGTGCTGGCTCATACCAAATCCTAGTCCTCTTGCCAGGCCTCAATACCCAACATGGATCTTGAATTTGTGCCAATGATTTTGCTGACACAGATCCAAATAGTTAAGAACATAAGAAGAGCCCCCACTGGATCAGGCCAAAAGCCCATCTAGTCCAGCTTCCTGTATCACACAGTGGCCTACCACATAGTACCGACATAGCAGAGGTTTGGGGATCCCATTAGAAGATCACAAATGATCCATCATTTTAGCTCATTTTTTGACCACCATGTGGATTTTGTGCCAAAGGCACCCCAATGTCTTAACTCATCTATTTGAGTTCTTACTTTTCATTCTGCCTTTGAAGGGCTCTGTGGCAGGTTCCACTTGCACATCATGTTGAGTGTAAAATTGGCCCTTGGCGCATTAACTTTCCTGACTGACAGCAACCCTCCAAGGGCTCAGTTATGAATCTCACCCAGCCCTCCTTGGAGAGACAAGAGGGTTGAAGCATGTAAACAGGTATTATGCCTCAGCATCATCTACCTGTGGCTCTACCCCCAACTAGCTATGGGTGCTTTTCTCTGATCTCCTTCCTAGGTGTCCCCTGCTGGCCTTCCACAAAGAAGGCTACAGCTGCCCCAAACCCTAAGGGGTAGGAGCTTTGTACTTGCAGTGGGTGTGTGGAGGACCCTCTAGCAGTTGACCATCTGGCATTCTCCACAAGCCTTTGGACAAAATGTCCCCTCTCCCAGCTTGCTATATTAAAGTATCTTATGTCAAGCCCAGCTTTTGATTAGATGTCCCTGAGAAACGGAGAATTTATGGTTAGGAGCCGTGTAGATTAAAATTTCAGTATGTCATTTTCACAGCATTTTCCAGAAGAAATTCAGATGGGGATTTTTTGAGGGGGGGTTCTCATAAGGAATAGAGTTGGGGAAGAAAAGGGGGTAATGGGTGGAATTTTTGCTTAGAGCTTTTAGGATTTTGATTTTAACATCATATCTCTTAGCACTAGGAAAATTGGCATTATCTCAGTTCTTGCTTGTTCTTTTTGGGGTTGGTGGGGTCTCAAGCTAGACTTCTTAGGCTTTCAATATTTCTAGCCCACTCATCCATTCTATCCAGGGAGGAAAGAATATCTTATATAATTCTTCCCACACCATTTTAAAAGTAATAAACCTGTGAGATAGTCTAGATAATGAGTAACTTTCCCAAGGTCACCCAAAGTTCCTCATAGTTGAGCAGGAATCTAAATGTGGTCCATGCCAGGCTTGATCCGGTGCACTAACCACCACATTGCACTGTCTCTCCATAGTGGATGCAGCTGGCTGAGAAGCATTACAAAAGAAGCCCTTTTCTCATGTGTTTGTTTCCAGTGAGTAAGATAGAATTACAACCTAAGTGCACAGTCCTTTCCAACTTTCCAGCTCTGGTGTAGCCACAATGCTGCCTAGTGGTAAGGGAACACATGTTCCTATACCTTGAGAAAGTCTCAGTGACTGTCCCTCGACCACAGTATGTGCAGCATACAGTCCACTGGCACCGTTGCACCAGCACTGGAAAATTGGATAGGATTGAGGTCTTTGTAAGAGTTACAAGACCAAGATGCGATCCTTGCAGAATTTCCCTGTGGACCTGTTCTGAGTTGAACATTAATTAACTCAACAATAATTGGTCCTTGCTGGAATGTGGTTCTTGCTTATTATTTTAGGATTCGGAACTATTTGAAGAGGTAGTGGTGAACTTTCCTGATGAGGAACAGGCTCTGTCGGAAGCTGAACAAGGTGACATCAGCTTGGATGCTGAGCAACCAGCAGATGTGGATATCTGTTTGTTGGGTAAGAACCTTTTGTTCTCTTGCTTTAGTTCCCAAAGCAGATTATTTCAAGTATCTTCTTATTTGGTTCCCAAAGACCTTTGAATTTCCTCCCCCCCCCCTCCGCCCCAATTATATATAAATATCTATAGTTTGTTTATTTTTATTATTAGATTTATATTCTGCCTTTCTCCCTGAATGGCACCCAAGGTGGCACCCAAGACAATTTTATTTCCATCATATACTTGCAAATCATCCAAGATATAGAATGATGCAAACATATACAGGAGGCAGAAATCCTGTATTATCTGGGTGATTCTGCAAACCTTGATTTGAAGGATCGGAAGATAGCATTCATTCTCACCCCTACATCTGCTCAAGTATACATTTCTGGGGAAGAGGAGTACACATCAATGATTCAGTGCACGTGTTGCGTGCAAAACTTCAGTGCTTATCATCCCTATGTAGGGATGGGACTATTTACATCTGTAAATAGATGGTTGAATATAAGGCAGTTTCTTATGAAAACATATGTACAGGCACCCTCCCCAATGTCTGCAGAACCTGTATCTGCAGATTCACTTATCAGTGGTCCCTCTACAGCATCCATTACTTAAAAGTGCCAAAGTGACCATTTATTTCTGCCCCCCCCCCCCCCCGCTCTCTCTATGCAGATTCTTCCGACACAGAGGCCACCTGGGATTCTTCAGCAGAGGAAGGAGGCTCAGGTGAGTCCAAAAGACAAGAAAGTTTTTTGTGTGGAAAGGTAGGGAGGCATCATAGGGCCGGTCCTACTGTTGGGCCAAATGAAGCAGCCTCCCTTAGGCAATGAATTTTGAGATATTATTAAAGAATAGCAAATGGTCAGTTATTTTGTTTTAAATAATTAAACTGAAATAATTTAATTTTAGTTAAAATTGTGTTTAATCCAGCATGAGGAAACTCCATTTGAATTTCTGCTTTTGGCACCAAAATGTCTTGGAATTTCTCTGGATAGCAATAGGGTTCCTGGCTGAGAAATACTTGTTTCCCCAAAGCTTAATTTGGAATCCTGCTTAAAACAGTTTCTTTCATAAATGGTGGAGCCCTAATGAATTTAATTAGATTTTCCTGGGAATAACTTCCGCCTCACATAATGGGACTTATTTCCATGTAGAAATGCATAGGTTTAAATGGGGTTTGAGTAATTGAATTAAATGGGGAATGCTTCTTCTGGGATCAAGTCTGCTGTAACACATGTGTGAAACCTTTTTAGTAGTAGTAGTAGTATGCTGTATGTATAGAACAATTTTCCATGTATGCAGATTCAGTCAATTTAATTAACCAATTATTTAGAACTCAATACAGTCAGTTGACTATTGTTTCTTAAATCAGATGATAGCTCTAGAATTCATACGTTGTGACTTTTCTCCTGCCCCACCTCTGAAGCAGGTGCCAGGACCCCCATCAGAACAGACACCCAGTTTGGATTTGGGGAAAAGCTCAATGGGGCAGTGCAACACTTGACCCAAAAGAGGATCCGCATAAGAGAGAAACGCCACCCCTGCAGCGAATGTGGAAAACGTTTTCGATGCCAGGCGGAACTCCTGCTACACCAGAAGGTTCATACTCGGCCGAAAAGCTATCACTGTGCTGAATGTGGGAAACAGTTTGGCCGGTCTTCGCACCTCACCAGACACCAGAAAACCCACATGGGTGAGGAATGCCATCTTTGTACAGAGTGTGGCAAACGGTTCCGGTGGCCCACAGAGCTCGCTATCCACCAGAGGATCCACATGGGAGAACAGCCACACTATACTGTGGATTCTGAGATGTTGCTCCAGTGGCCACTGGACATGACCCTGCCTCAGAATGTTTTCACAGGTGAGAAAACTCCTCTGGCTGTTGACTGTGCAAAGCCCCCCACTGTCAAGAAGCCCCACCATTGCCCGGAGTGTGGGAAAGGCTTCCGGTGGCCATCAGAGGTTGCTGCACACCAGAGGACCCACAACAAAAACAAACACTACCTCTGCATGGAGTGCGGCAAAGGATTCCAGTGGCCCTCTGAGCTTGCTGCCCACCAGCGAATCCACACAGGGGAGGAATCGCCTCTTGTTGCAGATTGTGTGAATAGTAACAGTCAGACTCCTCTTCTCACCGCATACCTGGGAGCAAATGTGGCTGAGAAACGTCATCTTTGTGGAGTGTGTGGCAAGACGTTCCGATGGCCGTCAGAACTTGCTACACACCAGAGGATCCACACTGGAGAAAAACGTTATTTCTGCACGGAATGCGGGAAAGGGTTCATCTGGCCCTCTGAGCTTGCTGCACATCAGAGAACACACACTGAAAAGCAATCCTATCAATGCATGGAGTGTGGGAAAGTATTTCATGACCTCTATGGGCTTACAAGACATCAGAAAACCCACCTGGTAAACAAGGTTTACCCCTGTGCCGAGTGTGGTAAAACATTTAGCCGACAATCTCACCTGACTCGGCACCGGATCACCCATACTGGGGAGAGACCCTACCCTTGTATTGAGTGTGGGAAGAGGTTCGGCCGGCAATCTCACCTAACGCGTCACCTGAGAATTCACACTGGAGAGAAACCGTATCAGTGTGGGGAGTGTGGGGTAAGATTTAGGCGGAGACACAGCATGATCTATCACCAGAGGATCCACATGAGAGAGTCTGGGCTAGGACCAGACATGCAGAACCTTGACAGCATGGCAAACCTTGCCGACCATCTCCAGAGCCCCATCCATGTCACAATCTGAAACTTGAAAGAATTAAAACAAAAAGAATGGAGGGTGGGCAAGAGTTGGGCGGATCAATCATCACAAAGTCTGACAAAGGTTCTCCTCACTCTCCAAAACATGGCCCCCATATTTTGCCCCCGTAGGTGGTTGTGCTTTGTGATCTGGGGGTGGTCACCATGAGACCCTTTCCCTCACAGGAGAGGACACCGGCACATCATGCATAGAGCACATGTTGCAAAGGATTCTGGTTTAGGGTGCATAACTTCTTTCTGACTACACGTTGCTTCCATGATGCTCAAAAAATATGGCTGTCAAAAGCAACTGCTTGAGTTCCTTGTGCAGCCAGATTAGCCCTACTGACTTAATTAGATTTTGTTCCTCTGTGGCATTTAAAAGGAGAGGAGAGCACATCAGAACCCAGAGTGTGTTTCTCTCCTCTTGTCCTCATCGGTTAGTAACACTGTCTGTTCCCTGGAACATGTGATGATGAGAGGCCTAGAAGCCATGCTTCCTGCCTCTCAAGCAGTTCTGTTCTCTACTGTATCGCAGAATGGGTTGAGTCTACAGATTCACACCACAAGAGGACAGCGGAGGTGACTGGCCAACACCTGTGCCTCCCATTTTGTAGATAGCGGGACTGCTGGGCCCGTGCAGTGCAGGACACCTTTGCCTTTAAATTGTCCAAGGGAGAATTTGATCAGATGTCCCTTCTCCCATCATAATCCTTCAGCCGCGAGAGCAGCTTTATCTCCTGTAATTTTTTGTTTTTGTTTTTTGGTTTTGAACAGAAGCCTGGTTCTGAAATTGATTTCTCCAGTAGCTAATTCTATTTTCTTCCCTTCTCCATTAAAAAGTCCAATTAATAAGCCTAATTTTTTAAAAACACAAAGCAGGAGTAACCTTCTTTGTTGTCAACTGTATTGTCACTCTCCAGAGCACTTTCTGATGGACACTTGTTTCCCCCTTCTCCTTATTTTGGAAAATCAAGAGGTGGGCTTTCCTTCTTTCCCTCTGTACAGTATTCTTTTTTTTCCAAGGGGCTGGGACATTCCTGGCTCCCTGGGAAAGAGCTGACTTAGGTGCAGCCTTACAGATAACCCCAGGAGGGTTGGAGCTGATGGGCACAATGGCACTTAATGGTCTCGCCTATTCTAAGCCTCCCGTTTTTATTCTTTCCATTGACTCATGGTGACTTTCCATTGACCCACTGACTCTTATCTTTTATTTCTTTCTTTTACTCTTGGTGTCACATTTGAGATTTGAACCTCCTAAAGAAGAAAGAATGAACTTGGTTTTGGATATGATTCCAATAAACAGCTTTTTACATACTGATCTTTGTATGTGATTTATTCTCTTTGTAGGATTAGAAGGTAAGAAAGGTGCAAGTGGTTTCTGAAATCACAAAACCTCCATGGTGTGTGAAAAGAGGGGTGAGTGGACAAAGTGTTCTTCAAGGCCTGGAAAAAAACAGGTTTCTCCGTGTCCCCTTGTTTTAGAGACTTGATTGGCTTCCAGACTAGGTTTCTGGTTGACTGAGGCTGCAATTCTAACTTATAGTTAGGCTGGCACAAGTCCTAGTTAGCTGCAATCCTCACCCCTAGTTAGGCCAGCATAGGTGCTGACCTGGGGGTGTCACAAAAGTGCTTTACAGGGGTTAAGCCACTGCATAGGAAAATGCCGACTTCCCCACACGACCACAAGAAGATAAACCAGGTGAGTTGAGTTAGTCCTGACTCAATTTTTTAGGATTGCACCCTGAGAATCCCATATAAACTTTAATGAGAAAGCCCAACTCTCTGAAACTCTGCTGGGGAGAAATAATTGTCTTGCTTCTTTTTGACTTGCCATCCACTGTCTGATCCATCATACAAAACACTTATACTGTATGTCATGATACACATTCCTTAGTAGAATGAGTGGTGGCAACAAGAAGGCTATGTACATTTTTATTGCAGAGTGGAGTTGATATAATGTTTAAACTGCCAGGATTAGGGAATGTTAGAAATGCCTGCTGCGCCACTCATAAAGAATCAAGAGACCTGCCAGGAAAAAGTCCATCTTCAGAAGAAACAGGCAGACCAGAAGATGATTTGCATTGTTATTCTAACCTTTCTCCAAAAAAGTCAAAGGCAGCATAACTTTTTCCCACTTCTTTTATACTCCAAACTTTCCTGGGAGGTGGAATAAAATTGAGAAAGTAGCTAGCCTGCAGTCATCCAATAAACGTGGCTGAGCAGGGGTTTTATGTAGATACCATGGAGAACTGGAATTCTCCAGTACTTTAAATGTAGTAGTTTAAATAATTTAAAATGTAATCTTGTGTTTACAAGATTATTAAATGTTTCATTTAATTTAAATGCAATCTTTAAAATAATTTAAATGCAATCTTGTGTTTCTGAATGGCCCAGTCTGGTTTTGGTTCTAAGAGGCAACATGGTTGTGCTGTAGCTACTCGGATGCTGTGTGTGCACTACACATAGGACATGTTAATAATTCCCCATGCTGTATATCCTAATGAAGGGTTGGGATGTGGGGGAGGGAGGGGTTCCTCCAAAAGTCGCTGGAGACATCATGCCAGGCAAACATTCACTGCAACACACTGGAGCAGGGTTGAACTCAGAAGAGAGGTTCCTTTTCCTAGAGGAGGATACAAATAAAGGGTCTGCAGTTTTGACACGCGTAATGACCCTTCAGCTTTATTCAAGCAATCATGCCTGAATCATTCTTTCTGGATACACTGGATAGCCTAATTTGCATAAATTATAATTGCCGGTCAATTGATCAGGTTGGTCATCCAAGGTTTACCTTACTTCTACCTCGGTGACTACTGAACCACCCATCTCACCATAGCATGAAGCATGTGCATTGGGTATAGCAATAGTTTGGCAGGGGATAGTAGTGGGCTGTCAGATCTTTTAATTTGATGATGGATCTGATATGTCAACTCAAAAATCTTTGCTTATTTTCCGGTATAGATGCTTGCTTAACCTAGGCTGTACTCCCATCCATACTTACCTGGGACTAGGTTTTGTTGACTTTAATGGGACTTGCTTCTGAGTAGACATGCTGATGGGCTCTGTGTCTCAAAATACTTTTTACTATTTCAAAATATTTTTCACTACTTTCACTATGAAAAGTTTGTGAAGAACTAGACCACAAGGAGGAGCCCTTGGCTTAAGTACAGTAGTAGTGGTGTAATGTGAATGTTTCCCAAGTCCCCAAGACGTTTGCTGCAATCCTAAAGACTTTCCTGGGAGTAAGACCCATTAAACACAATGCGGCTGACTTTTGAGTAGACATGGTTAGGATTGTGCTCTTAATGTGTTTGGTATTTTAACACATTTGAACCCTGCCTTCTAGAGGTAGAACAAAACTGTCAAAACAATAGTAAAAACACAGTCGAGTTGGACATCAAGTGACATAAAAGTTGTGATGAAACCTACCACATATAGCAGGAAATCACACAACACCGGGAAATCCATGCTGTATATAAGGAGAATTAAGGAAGCTGTTTCAACTTTGTACATTCTCTGCTACACAGCTGTGGTTTTTGGCTCTGGCTTGCATCCTGTGTAAGGCTGCCAACTCCGCCTGAAGCTATTCCCAGGGAAGGTCAGTCCCTGACCCCGCAACCTGATGTAATGTTGGAGGCTCTGTTAAAATCTCAAGGATTCAGAGCAACCAGATGTCAAAACTACAAAAGAATTCAAGGCCCCCCAAAATGTTGGTCACCCAAGAAAAATGTAGGACTGAGAAAAACTGAAAACACCGGTATACTTAGCATTCATGTGGTTAAAACTATATTGCTTGAAAGCAGTTTACCAAGTATTTTATTTACCAAGTTTATTTACCCTGGGGGTCTCAAGGCATGCTATTTTAAAAACAGGTTTATCAGGTAGCGCAAGGTTTAAAAACAGGTTTATCAGGCACAGGCTAAGACACTGTGCCTGTTAACCAGCAGGCCAGGGTTCAAGACCCGGGTCAGCCCCACAAGACAGGCTGAGCTCCTGTCCTTAGCACAGCGCTGCGACACAGCTGGATCCAATCATATTGGCTCTGCCTTTCCATTTGACTAATTCAGTGGCGTGGAGAGGGGGATTTGCTGCTTGGGTAACAGCCTATCCTCCATAACAATCCAACCCAGGCTTTCGTACTTTGCATGCAGCGTATGCAGCGCCGAGCACGATACCATAGTCTTTTAAGACTGACGGAGGCCTGCTTTTATCAGCATGAGGAATCATGTGAATCAGCCAAGTACTGTATTATTGATCAGAAGGAAGCCTGAAAAGGTAGGAGAAGTTGGACCCTAGTTGAGGTCACAATCATGAGAGGTTTCAGTTGGTCAGGCTGGGACCCTGAATTCCTCTCCCATATCAATGGCTAACACAAAGCAGCATGGCACCCCATTACCAATAAGGGTAGGGTTGCCATATGTCCTGAAAAACAGGGACAATCCCAATTTGCGGGGATTGTGTTCACACACTGGCAAATGGGACAGAGGGTCCTGTCCTGATTTTGTGGAAGAGAATTATGGCAATCCTAAATAAAGGTATCCTCTAGAGCAATGTTTTTCAACCTTTTTCAACACTTAACAAGGTACTAAAATTGTCAAGGCACACCATAAACTGTTTTTACCATTGACAAAGCACATCAGACTGTTCAAATCCCCCAATTTTCCTATTAATGAATGTCAGTCCCCAAATTCCCAAAACACACCTGAAGACTATCTACGGCACACCAATGTGCCATGGCACACTGGTTGAAAATCACTGCTTTAAGACTCCTGCATCATCATGAGGTCCCCCATCATAAAGGATGCTATAGTTGACCTATGGGAAGGAGAAGTTGCTTCCACTTGTAAACCAGGGTGGGGAGCTAGCATGACTCGGGGCCAAGGCCTCCAAACACCTGACCACTGCACTAAGTAGCACAACATACAGAGGTCTGAATTATAAGATATATGTATGGGGAATTCTAGCCTCAAAGGACTTTTAACTCTCTTTTGTGAAGCAATCCCGATAAATGGGCTAATAATTAACAGAACAGGACTCTGGTTTGGCACGCCTGGAGAAACATCAGGAGTCCTCCTTCGTCCAAGTATCTGTCCTTTGCCTGCCCCTTCCTGACTTCCATTCCAAGGCAAAAGCATTGTTGACTTGTTCTCCTTTCCTGGCTTTGAAAAATGCCATGTCGGCACACAGAGTCCTCTGCTGCTATCTCCTGAGAAGGCCTGCATTACATCAGAATAATGCTCACGAGAGCAGCACACAATGGAGGCAACAACCAGAATGACCACATTTACTCAATTAAGTGATCTTTGCAGATGTTCTTATAGCTGGGACAGCTATTATCCTAGTCCTTAACTGGTCTCCTCGTCCTTGCCTTCCAAAGCCTTACTATCTCTTACCTCTGCACTATCATCTTTTCCCCCCTGGCCGAGGACCTTTGCTTCTCTGGCTCTACCAACCTCAGCTGGCAAAAACTCTCTTGCTTTCTCAAACTGCTGTGCCTCTTTGTCTGCTGATTCCCATATATTCCCAGTATAGGCATCCCTATGCTGTCCTCTGCAATTTAATGGGAGATTTGAATAGCCTGATGCATTTAGCCCAGAGCCGGCCCATTAGTGAGGCCAACTGAAGCAGTTGCCTTAGGCAATGGATTGATCTGTGTGTGTGTGTGTGTGTGTGTGTGTGTGCTCATCTTTGTCTGATCTGTGTGTGTGTGTGCTCATCTTTGTCTGCTTACTTGCTCCATTCCTACTTCCATTGGTAAAGGAAGAAAGGACAGAGAGGAACAGGTAATACAGAGGGAAGAGGTGTGCTTAGCTAGAATAGTGGAGAGTGGGAGTCACAGAAGATGGCACATTATGGAATAAGGGGGCAGCATTTGCCCACATGCATATGGGGCAGTGGTGGGCACCAGCAGGTTCGCACCTACTCTATAGAACCGGTTCTTAACAAGAGATACGACATATAAAGTTTAAAAATAGCCATTTAAAAGTGGCTGCCAGATGGGCAGAGAACCGGTTCGTAATTTCTTTGAAGCCCATCACTGATATGGGGTCACCATATGCATATGGGGTCTTGAGTCAGTCCTCATTTAGCCATTGTGCCACATCAGTTGCAACTGCTACACAGGGAGCTGTTTTCAGTACAGAATTACCAGTACACAAGTGATAAATCCTGAAGTTGGGCAAGATCTACAGAACACATTTAAATTTGTTTGAATCAAATTATTATCTAAGGGTCATGCATGGTTTAGTGTGGGCTATTTTGGAACATTGGGTTTTATCTGGAAAAGGCAGGTGGGTAATCCAGGCACAGGGGAGGGGACCATTCAGAACTATGGGCTCAAAGCTAAGGTAGTTCCAGAGGAAACCCAACCAGTTCTCCATCCGGATTGAAACTGGAGATCTGGTTCCAGTCTGGCTCCTTTTCCCTTTTCCAAAGTGGAGAGAGCAGAGGCTGACACATTTCCAGATTAAAAGGGGGTGCTGGCCCAAGATTGTTCCAAACAGGAAATACGTTTGGTATTCACACTTAAATGAAGCATCAGGGTGGTATTTAGAAAACATGGCATCTAGTCTAGAGCATGATAAAAGCAGGCCTCCGTCAGTCTTGGAAGATTATGGTATCGTGCTCAGCGCTGCATGGGAAGCACGAAAGCTTGGGTTGGATTGTTATGGAGGATAGGCTGTTACCCAAGCAGCAAATCCCCCCTCTCCGCGCCACTGATAACAGACTCATATACCAGTTGGCTATTTTCCTGCCTTGCTCAAATAAACAAAATACAACTGAGCTTCTTTTCAGTGAGTTGTCAATATCTCCACTTGCAGAGATCCCCCAAGAGTTCTTTCAGGGTAATGAGTCTTAGGTTTGCATTGGCACACAGCTGAGAGGTGGATGTGTAGATCTAGTAGTGGGTCCAGGTTATTTGTGGAAAGCATCTATATATGGTCCTAGACCACTGGGTAACCTCTGTGTGTTGCTCTCTCTGAACTCCTCAGCTGCAATATAGACATGATACCTCCTTATCTTCCAGACTCTTTGCAAGGACACCCAGTTAACATGCTGCGAGTATAGCACTTTGCACACTCAAAAAGCACAATGCAAATATTCACAATGCAAACATTCCATTCCATGATTGGCGCCTGGATTTCAGATCAGGCCTCCGTCAGTCTTGAAAGATTGTGGTATCGTGCTTGGCGCTGCATACGCTGCATGCAAAGCATGAAAGCCTGGGTTGGATTGTTACAGAGGATAGACTGGTACCCAAGCAGCAAATCCCCCCTCACACCACTGAATTAGTCCAATGGAAAGGCAGAGCCAATACGATTGGGTCGGTCGCAGAGCTGGGCTAAGGACAGGAGCTCACCCTGTCTTGTGGGGCTGACCCTGGGATCGAACCCTGGCCTGCTGGTTAATAGGCACAGCATCTTTACCGCTTGCACCACCCACAGCCCCAATTATTTCAGAACATTGATACATATATTGGCCATACAAAGTGCTCTGGAGAGGACAATGGGGAGAAAATAATAACCATTTATGCCCTGCTGTAGCCTCAGTGATGCTTTCAATTGGAGAGGATCTTCTGAATCTGGAATAATCTGTGAAATAATCTGAAGCCTGCTCAGTCTTCCCATCTGCTTACGAATCTTGGCAGGAATGGAGACAAGCATGTTCCTCTTTTTAAATATTTTTGACAAGTTTATAGTTACTGTAAAAGCAACAAAAGTTATCACCTGGGCAAAATGTATCTCAAGGCTGTGATTCGACTTTGTCCTAAGTGGTTGATCCCCATCCTTAAATCAGAAAGGGGAACAGCAAGTCAGTCTAAAGCAACTTTATGTCTGGATAGTGGCAAGTCAGACATCAGCGATGAGCATCCTAGCACCACCACCAGTCTTCGCCTGAGGCGACTGTCTCAAACGACTTCATGGGTGGGCCAGCCCTGGAGACAGGTTCCCCAGAAAGCAGGTTTCAAGTGGAAGAAGCTGATTGCACAAATGAATTGAGGAAATAACCCCACAACACTTCAGAAGGGATTTGAAAAAAAGTGGGAAATGGTGGACGGGGGACACTGAATTATTTTTCCGAAAGCACCCAGAATAAAGGATGTTGAGAGAGGAGGATCTTAGGGTCTCCTGAGTGCATTACCAGTCAGAAGGAGCAGGAACACCAACCAATCCCTAGCAATGGTTTCAACCAAGGTCTGAGTGGGTGGTTTCCAGGAAAGTTTAAAAGTCACGCAAGGCTTTTAAACAGGTATTAGATACAGGTATTAATACCTGCGCTATTAAAGATTGCCTGAGGACTCATGAGAGTCTGTTTCATAATGAGATGGGAGGCCCTCCTCTGAGCATAGTTCAATCAGAAAGGCTTGAAATGTTCCCAGTGGCATCTTGGCAAAACTCCTGCACCCTCCCCTTCCCAGTGTCTTTAAACCGGGTGTGACAAAGAATTTTTCTCCACCCATTCCTGGGACAGATCCAGTCATCCAGGCCCAGTTCAGCACCAGATCAGCTCCGGCTTACAACTCCAGATCAAGGTACACAACCCCTTTAGGTAGCTTACGGGGGTCTGCAAGGAAGGGGGTAGTAGGTTAGAAGTTGGGGGGCCCTGAGCCAGAACTCCTGGGTTCTTTTTCTTTCTCCACTCTAGATTTGCTTTCAACTTTTGCAACAAGTACTCCTAAATCCAATCCCCCCCCCCCCAAAAAAAAAAGAATTCCTTAAAATCCACCCACTGGAGAAAACTATACATTACAAAAATTATATTTTTTTCATTTTTTTTCTCAAATCAAAGTAATTGTTAACAACATATCCATGTAATTTTTTTTCTTTTTTGGTTGTTGATGTTGTTGCTTTTGTTTGTTTAACATAATAAAAATAATTTTATAAAAATCCATGTACTGGAGAAAATTATACAGGACAAAAAATTATTTTTTTTTCTTTTTTCCAAATGATTGATTACATGATTACAAAACAGTGTAATTGTTAACAATTATTTCCTTTTTTCTTTTTTGATTGTTGATGTTGTTGTTTTGGTTTATTTAGCACAATAAAAATTAATTTTTCAAAAATCCAGGCATTGTAAAAGTTAGGGTGTGCTAGGGGTGCAATAACTCCTAAGCACTTAATTAATTTTTCTCTTCACCTGCCCAGAATGGCTTAGAAGGGGAGAGGAAGGGGCTGTTGTCCCACTGCAGAGTGACTCCCTGCAAAACCTAGTGCTTTGCCCCCCTCTAGCTACGCCACTGGGACAAAATTATCCTCCAGCCAGCTGGATTTGCAACCCTGTGTTGCTGGGTCAGCCTCTGGCTCCTGACAGTTCAGAGGCTTCCCCAATGGAAGGTGCCCCTGCCTGCCTGCCCACTGGTTTAACCCTTTCTCTGCCAGGAGGATGAAGACTGAGGAAGAAGAGGGGCGCCCCCCACTTATCCCCATCCGGGGGGTCCCCCTGATCAAGTACTTTGCAGAGATGATGGAGGAGGTGGACACCTTCCAAGCTCATCCAGATGACCTGCTGATCTCCACTTATCCCAAGTCTGGTGAGTGAGGGAAGGAGGGATGCCTTGTCCAGATGTCCTCTTTTTTGGCTTTCTGTCCTGAAAAAAAACTTCATTGTCCTCCTTTTCCTTGTGAGCAGGTAGCATGCAGCCTTCTTGTAATCAATGTTTTATATGCAATAAATTATAAGCACAATCCTAACCATGCCTACTCAAAAGTAAGCCCACTTATGTTCAATGAATCTTACTCCCAAGAAAGTATTTGTGTGTTTAGGATTGCAGACTATATGTCCTCTTTTTTAGCCTTATATCCTGGAAAAAAAATTCATTGTTCTCCTTTTTCTTGTGAGTAGGCAGCATCGAACCTTCTTGTAATTAATATATTATACTTAATAAATTATACATTCTCTTTTTTAGCTTTGAGTCCTGAAAAAAATCTTCATTGTCCTCCCTTTTCTTGTGAGCAGGCAGCAAGTAGCCTTCTTGTAATTCATAAATTATATGCAATGCTTTGAATTTAACAATAAGTAATGTAATGTTTAAATTAATCATATAAAAGCAATATAGATGAGTGTTTTTACCTTTTATTTTGTCATGTCCTACATTTTTCTTGGGTGTCCTACATTTTGGAGGGGGACTTGTCCTCTTTTGCATTTGTGACATCTGGGGTGCAATTCTAAGCAACTTTCCAGCTCTGGTCATGCACAGGGCAATGTATGGTGCTGCGGTAAAAGCAATGCACAGGCAATACAATAATCTCTTTTGTGGTTATGACATATGGTCGCCCTGTAGCATTGCCTTTACCCCAGAGCTCGAACAATGGTTTGAATTGCACCCCAGATGTCATAACTGGCAAAGAGGACAAGGGATCCCAAAAACTCGGACATCCAAGAAAAATATAAGACATGACAAAATTAAACCAAAAAACATATACTGAATTGATTTAATGGGGTTAATTTAGACATGTTATTAAATGTAAGGTAAAGATGTCCCCCACAGGTTGCCCTGCTAGTTGTGACTGACTCTAGGGAGCTGTGCTCATCCCCCTTTCTTAAGCCATAGAGCCATTGTTGTCCAAAGTCACCTTCATGGACAATGTGGGCTGCATGCACATGGAACACTGTTACAAACCAAGGTGGTACCTATTTATCTGCCTGCATTTGCAAGGTGGTACCTATTTATCTACCTGCATTTTGAACTGCTGGGTGGGCAGGAGCTGGGCAAGGAATGGCAGTACTCAGGTCTTGAACCACTGATCTGCCGATCTTTAGATTGACAGACACCGCATCTTTAACCACTGAGCCACTGCAGCCCATATACATGGTATTACCTATTAATGTTATTACTTATTAAATCTATAACTACATATAATTTATTAATTACTAGCGAAAAGCGTACCCGCGTTGCGGAAGTAACATTTCCCCATACACAATCCCCCCACGGCGCATCAACACCCCATGCACATCAATACCCCGTGCACATGAACACCCCATGCGTAACTTTCCACCATGCGTAACTTTCCACCATGCACAACTTTCCACCATGCGCAACTTCCCCCCATGCGCATCAGTCCCCCCATGCACATCGGTCCCCCCATGCGCATCAGTCCCCCATACGCAACTTTCTCCCATGCGCATCAGTCCCGCATGTGCATCAGTCCCCCATGCGCAAATTTCCCCCATGCACAACTTCCCCACATGCGCAACTTCCCCACATGCGCATCATCCCCCCATGAGCATCATCCCCCCATGCGCAACATCCATCCATGCGCGCAACTTTTCCCCATGCGCAACTTTCCCCATGCGCAACTTCCCCCATGTGCAACTTCCCCATGCGCATCTTCCCCCACGCGCATCATCCCCTGTGCGCAACATCCCCCCATGTGCAACATTCCCCCGTGTGCAACTTCCCCATAAGCAACTTTCCCCATAAGCAACTTTCCCCCATGCGCAACATCCACCCATGCGCAACATCCACCCATGCGCAACTTCCCCATGCGCATCAGTCCCCCATGCGCAACTTTCCCCATGTGCAACTTTCCCCCACGGGCATCATCCCCCTCGCGCATCATCCCCCTCGCGCATCATTCCCCATGCGCATCATCCCCGTGCGCAACATGCCCCATGTGCAACTTTCCCAATGCGCATCATCCCCCATGTGCAACTTTCCCCCATGTGCAACTTTCCCCCATGCGCAACATCCATCCATGCGCAACATCCACCCATACGCAACACCCACCCACCCGCAACTTCCCCCATGCACATCATCCCCCCATGCGCATCATCCCCCGTGGCATCATCCCCCGTGCGCAACTTCCCCCGTGCGCAACATCCCCCCATGCCCATCATCCCCCCATGCCCATCATCCCCCCGTGCGCAACATCCCCCATGCGCAACAACTCCCCATGTGCAACATCCCCCTATGTGCAACTTCCCCCATGCGCAACTTCCCCCCATGGGCAGCATCCTCACCAGTGCAACTTCTTCCTCTGAACAATGTCCCCCCAGTGCACCAGGGTCTGAGCACCAAACTGGCTGGATGTTGTTCAGTCTCCCATGTTAAGTATAGGACAGAAACACGTTGCCCCCTTTTCAGCCCCTGAAGGGTTAAATTTCTCCAGATGGTTCTTGGTGGGAGTTCAGGTGACAGAAGGAACTCCCAGAATTCCATGCTTCAGGCCCAGCAGTTGGGGAGGAATGTTGATGAGTCAGCAATTCTCAATGCAAAGTATAGGGAGGAAAATGCGTTGCGCCCCTTTTCACCCCCTCCCGGTTGGAATTTCTGAAAACCGATTCTTAGTGCACCCCTCAGTCACGGAAGGAACATCCACCCCAAATTTCACGCTTCTAGGGCGGGCAGTTTTGGCAGGGCGGTGATGAGTCAGTCAGTCAGTGAGTCAGTCAGTCAGTCAGTGACTTTTCTCTTTTATATATATAGATAAGAAAGCTATGCTACCACCTGCGGGGGTTGCTCACAGGCAGAAGGCAGAAAAAAAGGACATGCCCTGGAAAAAAGGATATATGGTGACACTAGGTGAGGGTGATGAGGATTTGGAGATATACAAACTAGGCAGGGAAAAAACAGGCAGCACACCTTTGACAGCAGATGACAAAGTGGGTCATGTGAACATATACAGAGCATAATTCCTGTCACCAAGAATCACAGACCTCATCCCCTGTTGCAACACCCACCATGACATATGGTGCAGGGTGACAGTTATGTCATCCTTTTCCAAAACATGGCCTGGATTTTAGCCTTGTGTCCTGGAAAAAAATCTTCAGTGTCCTTTTCCTTATCATGTAGCCTTCTTGTAATTAATAAATTATAATGTATTAATTACATGTAATAGTTCTAAATTTTTATACTCAACAATATAGTGTTTAAATTAACAATATGAAAGCAATACATATGAGGGTTTTTAGCTTTTATTTTTGTCATGTCATACTTTTTTGGGGGGATGTCCTACCTTTCTGGGGTCCTTGTTCATTTTTTTTGGTTATGGTTTATGGTCACCCAGCACATGGTGTCACTCATTTGTGTTTTATTCCAACACCTGCCATCTCCTGTAGTTCACTAACTCCCAAGGGCCAAACTGGAAATTCTATAGTGGAAACTCCAATTTCTCCAAAAAAGCAGCTGTGTTTGTGGAGATGGGGCTAATTTGAATTGAGGTTTTTGTTGCACATAGGGAGAGAGGGTGACTCTTTGACTTTAGTCCACTTCAAAAATCCACTTCAATTGCCATTAAAACTGCTTTTCTAGAGGTTTATGTCTTGGAAAACATACCCAGTTAAATTTTGTGTTTACTCACGCATGGGCTTCACTATGCTTGAATAGTTCCAAGATCAGCTCTTGCACCTGAGGCATCATGCCACCCTTACCTCCTGTTGTGCCAGCCTCTGCTCTTTCTGCTTCCTGTCTTGGAAAAGAGAAGGGACCAGTGTGGAAGAACTGGGCAAGAAAACAGAGCCAGGATGGTATAGTGGTTAGAGAGTTATAGCGGTATAGTCAGACCTAAAAAATCCAGGTTCAAATCCCTTCTCAGTCATGAAGCTTCCCGGATGACCATGGGCCAATCACTAACTCTAAGCCTGACCAACCTCATAGGGTTGTTGTAAGGACAAAAGGATAAAAGCTTTGTAGTAAACCTCCTTGGGCATTTGTTTTGGCATGGGAAAGGCGAGGTATAAATCCAATAATAAAATAAATAATAAACACCATGTAAGACAGGAGAGTGGTGGACTAAACCAAGATGTGAGACACTCTAGCCTCTACTCTTGTTGCATTCTTCTTTTTGTGAGCCAACAAATGGAAGGAGGAGGAGGAGACCTTTGAGACAAGTTGGCAGACAAGGATGGGCATCCCAACTAACCATGGATGGGTCAGCCCTGGATGTCTGTGCCTGTTGACCTATAAATACAGGTATTAAAGGTGAAGGAGACCATTATAAGCCAAATGACTGGAATTTTCAGTTAACAAACCCATCACAAATCAGATCTTAACCAAGCAAGGGAAACATGAAAATACAACTAATATTCACAGCTACTCCGTTGAGGAGTAGCAGTAACTACAACTGTTTAAAGAGCAGTTAATGCTCCTGACTGTCTTAAGTGAAACTGGTACCGAAGTTCAATAAAGTTAGCAAGTGTTAAGGTGAAATAAGTATGTAAACTTGACCTCAGCCTTGCATTTTCCCCCCTCCTTATATGACACTTTTGATCTTATTCACCCACCTATCAGGAACAACGTGGATCAGCGAGGTCATCGACTTGGTCCTTAAAGAGGGAGACTCACAGAAATGTCGGGAAAATCCCATCTTCATACGAGTTCCCTTCCTGGAGTTTGCCTGTCCTGAAGTTCCCCCAGGTAAAAAAAATCTCACCACCCACTGTTGCACCAACTTGAGTGGGTTGCCACTGTTGGTGAACTAGCAGGGGCATTTATCTCAGTTTGCATGCCTACTTCCATCACTCTCCCTTGTCCCTTGATTGAAAAGAAATACTTTTATTTGTGACAATTTGCAAAAATTGCATTTTGAGTGTTGCAGAAACTCTTGCTGAACTATTGCATTTCCTAAAGATCTACCAGTACGATCTGACCTTCGCTTGCCTCTGCTCTGGTGGGCTCTGTAATGACAGTGAGGAGTGGGAAGAGGGTGGGAGACACAACTTCACTGCTGGTTTCCCTTCTAGGCATTGAGCTGCTCAAAGGGCTGTCGCCTCCACGCCTGATCAAAACTCACCTTCCTGTCCAGTTGCTCCCCAAATCCTTTTGGGAAAAGAAGTGCAAGGTAAGGAAGTAGAATCCACCAAAAAGACAGTGGCGTTGCTGGTGGCATGTGCAGGCCACACCAAGTGACGCACATGGAAGGAGTGGTGCCGCTACTGGCCAATTTTTAAAATCTTGGTATTTTCAAATAATACCATCATGTTACACAGTATATAAATCAATGCGTAATTTCATGCAGCATGCAGTGGAATAAACCACATTGAAATATCTCTGTCCTATCAAATGTTATAGCTAAAAAACTCAGCATAGGTTGGACAATGGTACATCCTTTGCCAAGAGTGTTGCCTCATCCATCATGGGGAGTGACATGCTGGCCTCTCACACAGGGTGACACAACTGTAGTGATGCCCCTGCCAAAGGGGAGTCTTCAAAGGGCTGTCAAGGTCACAAACTGGAGGGATGGGGAAAAAGCCTATAAAGTTGCAGGCAACCCTACCTAAATGCTGGAATTGAGATTTGGGTTAAAGTGCATCCAAAAATCTCAGGTTCCATGTTCTTCCAAACAGCAACTAATTTGCAGGACATCAGTAAATGAGTGAGGCCTGCTTAATTTGCACTCTCTTCTCCCACCCAACAGATGATCTACGTAGCCAGGAATGCCAAAGATGTAGCCGTTTCATACTATTACTTCTACCAAATGGCTATAGTCCATCCTGAGCCTGGTACATGGAATGAATTCCTGGAAAAGTTTATGGCTGGAGATGGTAAGGACTGAGCAACGGGAAACAAACCTCTTGGATATTGACCCCTGTATGCTTTTGGTTTGATACCTCTTGGCCTGAGTAATGTAGTTTAGAATCTACTTGCTCCACTGTGACTATCAACCATCTCCCACCTTAACTGGTTTGCAGCTTTGTAAACTCCAGTGTCAGGTTTTGATCTAAAACACAATGTTATGCATGTCTATTCAGAAGTAAGCCTCACTGAGTTCATTGGAACTATGTATAGGATATATATAGTGGGGGGAAAGGATGGCAGCATCAGATGCTTGTGTTATGATAGAGGATATGTTATAGTTAGGATCTGACATGAACAAAAACCCTTCCATGCAATTGGGGGCTTCATTCATCAGAGTCTGTCATTGCTTGGAGGGGTCTGTGTGCATCTGGCTTTGGTAATGAAGAACCCCTTTTCCCCACCTTACACTACACACTTGTGAAGAGGGGACCGATTGCAGAAGTGTGTGCAAGAAGTGATGCCAGCTGACACAATCCGCCTGCCCTTTACATGTTGGACACATGCACAGATGGTCCATATTGAAACCAACTAAGCCTATTGCATCCAGTTCAACATAGGCACCCACATTTGCTCCTTTATCTCCAGTACTCTTTCCACTCGCTGGAAAAGGAAGAGGAGGCTGAGCAAGAGGAAGCCTCTAATGCTGTAGCCTACCTCTAAGGCACATATCTCTTTGTAGTCTCTTTTGGATCCTGGTATGATCATGTCAAAGGCTGGTGGGACAAGAGAAAAGAACAACGGATGCTTTACCTCTTCTATGAAGACATGAAAGAGGTAATAGCTTTTTTGTTCCTCCTGCTTCTCCTCCACTGCAAGTGTCCTTCTTTATTTCTTCCCTAACCCTCTTCGTGCCAGCTTTGCTTCTCCCAGTCAACCCAGTAAGTCTTTGCAACCAGTGACCTTTCTCTACAATCCCCCCAAAGAGCCATCACTGTGGATCAGACAAAACAGCCAGTTGTTCTAGTCCAGGAGTGGCCAAACTTAATGTAAGAATCACATTTGGTAAATTTTAAATGTTTGAGAGCCTCAGTTCAGTTCCATTCTTGTTATACACACATTTTTTTTAACACGTGGGTTTGACTCAACACGAATGCCCACTGCAAATCAGAGTTTATAAAACTGCTTTTCTGCTGTTATAGAGAGGTAGTCATGCAAGCAGACAAGCCATTTTTCAGAATCAAACCCTTGCAGATATTGAAGCACTACCTTATTCCATTAAGCACAATAGAGGAGTAAGAAATCTGGAAATGGGTCTTTCAATCTATTTTTCCATTGTTTTCTTTATACAGTGATTTTTTTTATCCATGGGAGGTTTCTGAGTGGAAGCCTAGTAGATAACAAGGCACACCTGTATTTAAGAAGTATTTAGATTCTATTCATTTTGAACATTAAATTTACATTTTAATTCTGTGGACTCTGTGTTTATACGTGGTAAAGTAATTATAAAGCTTGAAAATTCTTTTATCTTTTATATTAATTGTGATGCGTAAAGGTGCCAATCTGCTTCTGAGTGTTGCACATTATATGTGAAAGAGCTGCATGAAGCTCATGGTTTGGCTGCTCCAGGTCTAGACTTTCTGTGTTTCCAGCAGCAGTTAGATATTTCTGGAAATTGAGTAGGACATGACAGACATATGTGCACTCCCCTCCCCATTACCCATGCACAAACCATGGCCTGTCCCCAGCATGCAGAGACAGGACTTCTGAGTTCCATTTTGCAATCATGGGTAAGAGTCATATATGCACATGTGAACATGGAAAGTCTCTTTAGGAAACATGAGTGGAATATCAGCAGCCACCACCTGCAACTGGACGATCAAGAGAGTGATGGACCATTTATTTGAGCATTTAATCCTTCTCCCCTTCTTCTCTGCCTCCCTTCTCCAACCCTTGAGATCAACATTTCTTCTTCTCTAGAATCCACAGAGTGAGATCCGGAAAGTAATGGAATTCCTGGGGAAGACTCCTGATCCTCAGTTGGTGGAGAAGATTGCACACCTCACTTCTTTCAAGGAGATGAGTCAGAATGAGATGGTCAATTACACAAAGATTCCCACCACCATTATGGACCATAAAATTTCCCCATTCATGAGGAAAGGTGAGCTGGCCTGATGGCTGAAGGCTATGGATCTTTGCTCAGAATAAGAGTGGAACATGTTGTTCAAGTGTGGAGTGAGGACATCTTTTGCCATCTTCATCAGGCCCAAAACTTAGAGGAACAAAGAGGGGGAAGCTTTGTCATTTTCAAACAAAGCAAAATGGGTGAGCCCTGCCCATTAATGTTCTCCAATAATGGGTCAAAGGGAAGAAAAATAGGGGGTTAGTAGCGTTGCCAGATTTCTCTTCCACAAAATCGGAACAGGGACCTCTGTCCCGTTTGCAAGTATGTGAACACAATCCCCCCAAATTGTGATTGTCCCTGTTTTGGGGACATATGGCAACACTAGAAGCTGGGGTTGGGGAAAGGACTGCAATTCTGTTCCCGACCTATCAGATCTGATAAGACTTACCTCCTTCCCCCAACATCAGTCATCAATGTATCTCTCTCCCAATCTAGGAATCACCGGTGACTGGAAGAACCAATTTACAGTGGCTCAAAATGAACGCTTTGATGAAGATTACAGGAGGCAAATGAAAGGAACCACCCTCCAATTCCGGACAGAGATCTGATGGCTCTCCTTGGGAAGGAAACCCTGTTTCATTAAGGCCTTTTTCCTACAACATTTAATAAACTCCATTTTTTTAAAGAACAGATGATGGTAGGTTCAGCTGAGGACTAAATCCACCCATGTGGATTCCCATTTGAACCTTTTGGGCTGATGCTTCACTCCATGGCTTCTGTCCCCAAACTGTGCCTTTCTAGAAAAGGCCAGGCAGCTACACAGCTGTGTCTTAGCCCCTGGCCCACCATCATCCTAACCACTTCCAAAAGGGTTGAACCTATCAGGCAATGCATGTGGTCGCCATTTCATTAAGGCCAAGAACCAGATGCCATGTTGGGAAGTACCACTGGTTGTACTGGAGTTGACCTCTTAGCCAGCAGTGGTATGAACATATGCAAGGAAGAGAGCTGCATGAAGGAATGTCTGAATATCTCTATGCCATGTAAAGCTAGCTCTTCAATAAAATATCTTATAGCCTCATCCCTGCCTTGATGTTCTAGTTTTTGTGTGCAGGGAACCTTTTGCCTTTCAGCAAATTTGGGATAGGGTTAGAACATGCAATCCTTCAATCTTCATGCCAAAGGGATGCAGCCTCAGGATGTGGTATCACAAGCTTTCTTAGGGTACAATCCTAAAGACACTTTCCTGGGAGTAAGACCCATTGAACACAATGGGGCTTAGTTTTGAGTAGACATGGTTAGGCTTGTGCCCTTAGTGAATTTAAGAGGCACACACAGCATCAGCCTGATGCGGCTTCCAAATACATGTCCTGTTCAACTTTGTGGGGTGCCAACCCACTGGCAATAAATGGAGTTTCACCTTTACTGTAGAGAGTGAAAGTTTTTATAAGAGTCAGATTTTTTTTACAGAACTTTTGTCTCAGTGAGACTTCTACTCCACAGAGACCTGTGTTGGATGTGTGAGTTATTTCCACACCCTTGTGCAAAAAACATGCTCTCGGAGGGTTATTGAATTTTCTCCTACAAGTGTTGAAATAGATTTTGACACAAGATCATGTTCTCATAACGTGATTTTTGTTATGCAATAGTCAGAACGCTGACATTTTGTTGTGCAAGACAGTATATTTGCTTTTACTTAATTCCTTCTAGGCTTTTGCAACTGGCTGTGTTTTGCACCTTGTTCAATGAACCATTTCAGCACAATGGCTTTTTTTACTTCTGTCCAAACAGCCTAGGATGTGATCCCATTAGGTTTCAAAAGAGAATACATGTGTCTTAGTGAGAACAACTCCTTAGTACAATTGGGCAGAGGCTTGCATGAATGAAGCGTGCAAAAATATGGCTTCATATTTCAGCACTGAGTACCCACTGAGGGTGTCGGTGCTCAGGCAATGTGCTCAGAACTCTGGGAATGCACATTGGGCCAGGAGCACCCTGAGTTCAATGCGCATGCCCAGCGTTCCGGACAGGCGTACTGGACACCAGTGTGCTGTTCTGAAAAGGAGCAGGGTGCTCCTCTTTGGAATAGACCTGACTGATAACACCGGTGCTCAACGCGCATGCCCCAGGCACTGGGCTCATGGCATTCCTGGCCAAATTTCAAGTCTGTCCTTGAGGTCTTAAGGGCTAGTAACCTTGCCTTCCCTACAATTGTTTTAATTAAAGTTACATCTTCAGAATACTCTACTGAATTCCATACCCTGTACCCAATTCTGCATTTGCCCAGAATTTGCCTTCTTGCTAAGATATATGTGAGAGCCAGTGGTAAAATCTGCCATTCAGAATGTGGGTAATCAAAAGCTTGCATATCAGCACTTGTAGTTATCAATTGTAAGCAGGAGGCAGAACCTGGTGAGTTTCTAGTGGGTCAGGAGAGTGGAACCTGACGGATTTGGGTTGGTAAGCAAACGGAGACCTAGAGTTGGTCACAACTATCAGGGCACCTGGGGGACACCTTTACCTTTCTACAGAATAAATATTTCATCATGATTTGTTTCACTGCATTCTGCATGAAATTATGCATCAAATGATATAAGAGCTTGATAGTATTATTTGAAAGTATTGTACTAAGATTTTAAAAATTTTGGCCAGTTAGTATGGTACCACCCCCAACCTCCACGCATCTCCCAGTAAGGCCTTGGAATTCCTGGTAGATCAAGTTGTTGTAGATAAACTTGCAGGTTCAAATTCAGGGAAGGGTCCTACACATTTCAGCTCAAATTGTTAATAGTATGGTAGAGTGCTCTGGATATGCATAAAGGTTAAAAAAACTTTAAAAACAGTACCAACTCGATGTAGATCTTGCAAGGGATTGTAATCCTCATGACATAGCTGAGGCTAAGAAATGGTTTGCTTAATCTTAATTTAGTGAGTTCATGGCAGAGCTGAGATTCAAAGCTGTCCCAATTCATAGCTCAGTCTTTTAACCATTCTGCTACACTTGCTTTCTAGCTGGTTGATTCAGCAAAACATTGCCTGTCCCCACAAAGATATGAATTGAGCATCTCTCACCAACAGCATAGCAAGGAAAGCAAGCTACCAATCACCTCTAATACTAGGGCCTCACCCAGGTCCTGTTGGGTTGGACAGGGCGGATAACAGTGTTAATCAGCAAACTCTGTAAAGGTTTCAGTGACTTTTAACAAGCATTTAAAAAAACCACTGGCTAAAGTTCACTGGCACAAAGGAGTGAGGCCAGGACCAGAGGGCAGATGTTTCAGAGGTACCTGGGACTGGAGGAGGAGGGAGCAGGAGGAGGGAGCAGAATAAGAGACCGAAAGCAGTCTGAAAAGGCCAAAGTTATCCAGGTAGCTTGGATAGCTAATCAGGGATCTGAGCCTCATCTTCCCAGCCTCATCTTCCCAGCTAATCAGGGATCTGAGCCTCATCTTCCCAGCTGTAATCATCCAACTACAACCATAAACTAGCTCATCTGGGTTTGAATGCAGGCTTGGCCATGGACTTCTGCTGCCAAATTACACAACCCTTCTTTGCAACTATAAAATTGTGATCCCATTTTCCTATTGTTTGAGGTGGTGTATTAAAAAATGTAAGTCAATATATAGTGTTAAAGTCAACACAGAAAGGCAGCATTCACTTCAACAACACCCTCAATACCAACAGCATAACTTACCCCACTGATTTCACTGTAGAAGGTCCGCAGAAGCCAAAGACCACAATTCTAACTATGTCTACTCAAAAGTAAACTCAATTGTGATCAATGGATCTTACTCCCAGAAAAGTGTCTTTTGGATTGCAGCCAAAGTATTTCCAAAGCAAAGATGCTTCCATTTTAATTCTTGGGATTTCTAAAGTCCTAATCATGATTCTTTTTTTTTAAATGTATATTTTGCTCTCCATGGTCTACTTAGATGTAGACAGCATATGGAACGATCAGATTATTCACTGCTTCTCTCCCCAACCCCAATCTCTACCCAGCCCTCAACCTTTGTAACATCTCATAAAGTTCTAACTTATATATTCAGAACAAAACAGTATGAAAAGAATTAGCATCTTTTTGTATTGCAAGCCTGCTGGGGCGACTGAATAAGTTAAGGCACTGAATCAGAAATTATACATAAAATTGCCTTCTAGAGGAAGTTTTCATTTGCTCTGTAAACCACTTCATGAACTTTTTTGTTGAAAAGTGGTATATAAATACTGTACGGTTGATTGATTGAGACAACCAATCAAAACCAAACAATTCACTCCTGCACTGAGGACTCACAAATCTGCACCAACATGTAACAGTATAACCTGGTCCATTTGTTTTGTTCTTTGATAAACTGTGGGGACCCAAAGCCTTCGCTCCCCTCTTGGATTTATGAAGTCCTTCTGGAAGGAAAAAAGGCACTCAGAACAAAATTAAACACATAGTTTTTTTGTATGAAATCATAACCTACTAAGCATCACAATAAGATATCCAACAGATGCAGGGAACAAGTTTATTAATCCAAGCAGTGGATATCCCAAACCATTTTGTACAACAAGCTCTTTATCAGAGCTGTCTGCAGTCTTTGCTGATCTGCTCCAAAAGGAGCTACTGATGCCTATCATGATAGCTGACTTTTAAAGCTAGCCATCTAAGAAGCTGCAACTGATTCTTTTGAAGAAAAGCGGAATGCTGATTGAATTAATAAGCTTGTCTCTGGCACTTGTTTGACTTCTGCTTGTTTCTGTTTTATCAAATCTGCCACCACAAAAGTCCATCTGGTCCACAGATCTGGGTTCTTGCCATGTCACACCACCAACTACCACTGGGGGCATGATCACTTCTTCTTGGTTTCTTTGCAGGCCACGACATAGCGCTGAGCCACATTGAGGGGTGGAGAGTAACCATCGGCATAGCTGGTGTCTTCAAACAGCACTGAGTAATCGTCCTGAGGCTGTGAGTGAAAGACAAGTTACATATTACCTTACAGAGGGAAAGGACCCTCAGTCCATTACTTCTTATTCTCCTGAACCAGGCAGGTTTTGGTTGAGTCAATTCCCCTTACAGCAACATTACTCAATCAAGTTGTGGAATGGGCCAACTCACACCCCTGACCTGCTGACAAATTGGATCAGCAGGATCAATTCCGTGCATTTATCCCATGCACTTGATGTTCAAAAGTGGTTGTCAGCACCTTCATGCACAAAATCACAAGGGAACCTGTTAGGCTACTTAACGAAAAGGATCTGCTGCAGCAGGCCCAGGACACACCAAAGACAATAAATGTTGAAACAGAGGGTTTAGCTAAGGATAACAAGCTTCGATGGCTTTCAAAAGAGTTCAGACATATGCATGAGGGAGGGTGGCGATCCGCCATATCATACAGAGGTGAAAACTTTTATGTTCAGGAGATAGATACTGAAGACAAACAACAAGGACATAAATGAGTTGCATGAATGCTATCAGAATACAGGGCTAGATTGATTTTTGTCTTGAGGTAGCAAGACAATCTATGTTAGGTGGGACCACAATGGTTGGATTTAAACATAAAAGAAAATAACAATTTTTATTTTTATTTTTTATTAGGGGAAGCCTAAGCCTACAATATAATCCGTATTTTGGAGTAAGCCCAAGCTAGCTACACTGGGACTTTCTTCTGAGTAGACAAGCAAAAGAGTGGGGCTCAGAGATATAAGCTCATACTGTCTCACTAATCCACATTTGCACACACAGGAAAAAGTGAAGGCTTCCACTTAGGGTTTGAAATAGGATACTGTTCTGTGTAATGGACAAATTTTGGGGACTGTAGTTTGTTTGCACTGATAAATCAGTATCAAACCAGCTTCAAAATCAGTGTCAAACCAGCTTCAGATCCTGCTTTGATATCTACATCTACATCTACAGTATTTATATACCGCTTTTCAACTGAAAAGTTTACAAAGCGGTTTACAAGAAATTGAAATTTCCTTTAGTTCTAATTGTAAAACTAAAGGAAACCACAGTTCTACAATATGTAGAGTTCATATGTAACATGAACACATAACTCTGTATGTTACACAGAATGGTGACTTATTTCAAGCTGAAAGCAGATGCTTTCCCTTTCTTCCTCTTGCATGTAAAGGAAGAGGAGGGAATGACACATGGTGCTCCCATGCTCTTTATTGTGGCGGAAACAGCTTCCTATTATATCTGAACACACTCAATTTCAGGAACTACTACAAGGCAAATGGGAGAGGAGGTGACAGCTTGGCACCCATAAAGTGAACTACCCACTGAGGCAGAGAAATGGTCTTACCCGCTGTGGTGGGGTGTGTATCAATGCTCGGTAAAAACAGGTGGTCTGAGGATACAAGGCCAGGACCAGTTGGTCTTTCTGGAACAAGGCTTCGGGATCTGTTTCTGGGTTGGCTTTCCACTGGGGCAGGGGGATGATACGACGGCGGCTCAAGGTGTGGCGCCTAGAGAGAGGAGATAGACATTAAAATGGGCAAGCCAGATATTTCCTGTACCATTCTGCCCACACCAACAAGATAAAAATCCAACCAAGACTACAATCCTGCATTTAAGTACAAAGAACCACAAGCACAGGATTGGGGAAACTGTTTTTGCACATACTGCTCCAAAACAATCTAAATGTTTTTGTGGACCACATGAGTCAGCAGTGCTGTATAACTGCAAAAATGCAGTACAGGTCACAAGAAGTAGCAGTCCTACTCATCTCTGCACTGATCAGACCACATTTGGAATGTATCCTGTTTGGGGGACCATATTTTAAATGACATTGAGAAGCTGGAATGACTGAAGGACAACTAAGAAAGAGAGTCTGGAAATAGTCTGGAAACCAAACCATATGATAAAGGAGCTTGGTACTTTAAGCTTGGAAAAGAGAACACCAAGGGGAGAAATTATGGCCATTTTCAAGTATCTGAAGGATTGTCATGCAGAAGAAAGGAAGATTTCTGAGGGCAGGACTAGAATCAAAGGGTTGAAACTAGAGAGGCAGATTTAGGTTAGACGCATAGTCTAACTCATGGATGTCCACACTTTTAACTTCTTTGCTCACAGACCTTTTAACAAGTGTGTAGAGGAGGGAGATCACAAGCTTTACCTGCTGAAATTCACTCTTTTAGACAATTACACAGTCCAGGAACCCTAAAGTTGAAAGTTTGGTCTAACTGTAAAAGCTCTCCTGGACTGAAACTGTCTGCCTCATGCAAGTGTGTGTTTCACCTCATTGGTTGTTTTCAAGTAGAAGCTGGATGGCGACCTATTAGAATGTTTTTTGCCTGCTGGGATCAGGAGGGTTGGACAAGATGTCCTCCAGGGATCTTTCCAACTCTAACATTTCCCTCAGAAAATAAATTTATGACTTACTCTTTCCCTTCTTCATCAATGTCATCCACCTCATACCTGGGGGGAAAAAAGATGCCAGGTAAGATCTAGAAGCAGTCAAAACCACAGAATCATAGAAAAATATCTGGGTCCACGGGAAAATTGTAACCCATCATCTTACTCTAGCAAATGTTAGGAACTAAACACACATATCACAATCTTCAGTTCACATATCAATTATTTTCTAGACTCTAGAGAATAATTTCTGGGCATCTCTTTCTCATGAACCTGAGCTATCACTCATGTCACAATGTGCAATGTTGCTGGTGTTTCTTCTGCACCTTTTGATACTGTAAGCCTGTGAGGACCAGGAAGCATTTCTTTGTTAGGTCCTTTGAGGACCAGGAATCATTTGTTTTGCTATGCAAACAGCTTCATGAATTTGTTGTGTTCCAAAGCGGTATACAAATATAATCTAATTATCAGCATTTTTAATCAGTGATTTTTATCTCAGCCCAAATGACGCTGGCACTTTAAATTAAAAAAATAAATATTTGTTAAGCAGCAGTTAATGGCTTAAAAACAACCTGCATATGGTAACATGATAGGCATTTAGAGGACAATCCTAACCATGTCTACTCAAAAGTAAGCCCCGTTGTGTTCAATGGGTTTTACTTCCAGGAAAGTGTCTTTAGGACTGCAGCCTTAATCTTCCTGAGAAAGGCTTCAACTTTGGTTCAGCTGGGAGGTAGGCCCTTCGCTTTTCCAGGCTTGAAGAAAGTGACAATCATTTCCCATTAGCTCAGCATTCAGTTGCAAAGCAAACTGAACGAAGAAGAAAAGTGTCCAAATGAAATGAAGCTGTTTTAAGCTGGAGAAAGGCAAATTAATTTACTGGTTCCCTAACTAATGAATCCCAATTAAATGATTCATTAGTTACCATAGTAAACAATTGCTTTTGTATATCAAGAAATGTGTATCCATGGAAGTTCCTAGAACCAAATATCAGGGATGATGAGAGTCTATCTGTATAAATATTCTTAATAATAAATTTTGTTTTTGGATGAGAGAAGCAATGTCTGGGCACACTGGTTAACCAGAGAATGTAACCCTTTATTGGGTGCACAGATTTCTACACATGAGGGCTAAAAACAGCTCAACTTTAGAGCTATCTCCACCATGAAAAATAGCCCTTTCTATTTGGCCTGCATCCTGCCTCAATATTATATCCTAGTCTGCTGATAAGTTGCAGGTCTGGTATATGGGGTAGCATAGAAATTCATCAGTTCTTATGGTGCTTTTGTGCACTCCGTCAGTCTTGAAAGTCTATGGTATTGTGCTTGGCGCTGCATACGCTGCATGCAAAGCACGAAAGCCTGGGTTAAATTGTTATGGAGGATAGGCTGTTACCCAAGCAGCAAATCCCCCCTCTCCACACCACTGAATTAGTCCAATGGAAAGGCAGATCCGATACGATTGGATCCAGTTGCATTGCAGAGCTGGGCTAAGGACAGGAGCTCACCCTGTCTTGTGTGGCCGACCCAGGTCTCGAACCCTGGCCTGCTGGTTAACAGGCACAGTGTCTTAACCACTTCCGCCACCCACAGCCTACACAGCACTCAGTTCTTATGGCAATAAGGGCTTGAGTTGAGGTGGACCTGAACATATGGAAAACCAATAGCTACCAAGTCACCCACCAAAAAAATATAGGCCAGACGCTCAGTTCATGAGAACTTCATGAGCACTAACTTAGATGAGGGACTCTCCAAGACAAGCATTCCCTAGACTAGGATGATTGTGCAATTGCAGCTCTCTACAGACAAAATCCTACCCAGTGTACCAAGGAAAACCCTGAACCCTTCCCACAGCTTCAGATACATCAGACATACTCACTTGTTGGTGGCATGATTGTAGCTCACAGCCTCTGCCAAGATCCACTGTTCATCCCCATCAACACCTTTGACACGGGCTGCCACTTTGTCCCCTGGTTTGGCCACATAATCACTAGAAGCAGGAATGGCGCCACACAGCGGAGGAGGCCTAGGGAAAGAAGAGAAGATATGGGTTTGTAGGGGTTAAAGGCCAAGTACATTAACAGATTCTCAAGGCACTCGACTTTCCCTTTCCCCCCAATAATAACTTCTCTCCGGGTTTTCCAATCCACAGAGGAAGTGTCATGGCCGACTGCTGTAGAAGTGTCATTAGCACGCCACGACGCATGGTTTTACGTGGTGGCTCCGAATCATTGTAGAGCCCCGCTATTTTGGCAGCTGTAGGGAGAAAGGGAAACAGATCAGAAAGAGTTGGTTAGTTCCTAGAAATCCCCTTGAGAACACATCACTCCTAATAAAAATGTGACTAGAAATTTGAAGCTTTCTCTAAAATTTGTTCTAATATATATATTAGATATATAACTAATGGCACTTTGTGTGCGTCTGTGTGTGTGCCAAGCCCCCACTTTTAAGGGAAATTGAGCACAAGTTCCCTTGTTTGCCCTGGAAACAAAATAATAAGAATAAACTTTATTTGTATCCCGCCCTTCTCCCAAGGGACCCAAGGCGGCTTACAAGGCAATCCATAAAAACAACAATAAAATTTCAATACATTAAAACAGTTAAAAGAGACATTATAAAAGCAATAAATATAAAAACATCTACAATAAAACACTGATTAAAACCATAATAAAAACCAAGCTGAAAAAACCAGCAGACTAAAAAGCTCAAAAGGCTGTTCTAAAAAGAAACATTTTTAGGCCAAGCTGAAAAGTTTTGAGGGACGGAGTGGTAAAGAATAGCCCTCCCCCTTTCTGAGTCCTCAGACTATTGAAAAGTGGTTTGTTTGGCTGGATGGTTGTGTTTATGACGTTTGCCCCCTTGTTCGTCTCATTTGATGCAGGCTCTTCAGGAATCTGTGGCACTTACCAATACGACGTTCTTCAAGAAGGGATTTAATCTCAGCAATCTTGTCCAAGTCTTTACGTAGGATGCTGGATAATGGGCAAAAAAGAAAGAAAGTACACAGAAGTTTTCTAAATAGTAAAGATCTCCTTATGGGAACCTGGAGTTCAGTTATACTCACTTGCACTCAGCTTCGGCGTCAGCCTTGGCTGTTGTGTAGAGTCCACGTAACTTGGTCCGATAATATGGAGATACTGAAAAGGAGAAAGTAGTCCTAACTTTCAACTCCCCACCAAATGTCTTAAGACATCTTAAAGGATTTCAAGCTGAGGAAGACTTTAAAAGTATAAGGCAACATATTGTCCAAAGGGGGATGAATCTGGGCCGGTAGCTCAGCAGTAGGGCATGGTCTGGGTAACCCCTGCTAACTGGGCAAGAGACACTCTTTCAAGTGAGTGTTCCTCTTTTATTTAGCAGAGGAAGAGTAATTGGCCCTACACACCCCAGCAATGTCTGTTCTAGTGGCTTCTGCTGGTGTTCTTTTTGCATTTTAGATTGTGAGCCCTTTTGGGACAGGCACCCATTAGCTATTAATTAGCTATTAATTCTTTTCATTTTCTTGTAAACTGCTTTGTGAACTTTTCAGTTGAAAAGCGGTATATAAATACTGTAGGTAGGTAGGTAGGTATAAGATCCCAGCTTCAATCTCTGCCATGTCTAGAAAAGGGTGGGAAACCCTATCAATACAGACAATTCTGGGAAAGATTAATCCGTGGTCGAAGGCAATTACTGTATATATGTTCAAAAAGTCCCCACTCACTCTTGTTTTCTGTCTGCATCCTCTCATGTGTTTTCTGGATGTTCACCAGGTTGTGTTCACTCCTCAATCGTTCCTCCTGGTGAGGAAAGGGCTTCTGGTTAACCTTACTGGCAATACAACTCACAGTCTATGTATTCCCAACTTGTCATCCCCAGACCAAATCCCTGCCCCTCCTCTGGTAAATGATAACTATGCAGGCCATATATTCCCATCCTATACAGTCCGAAGGTGAGACAATTCAATCTTTGACAACCCAGATCCTTTCACTTTAACTACCGGTACTCTGGAAAGGCTACCTCATTACCTGCGTCTGTTTGATAAGCTGATGCAACTCCCCAAGGAGTTCAGCAATGCGGGAATCGGCTGAGACCAAAGCCATGGAGCTGAAGGGGCTGCAGGGAAAAGAAAACACACTCACAAACTGAATTCTTATTCATCTCTACAGGTTGACTGTATTACTCTGTGAAAGCCAAGAATGATAACAACTTTCAAAACCAACAATAATAACAACTTTCAAAAAAGGGCCACAACCAAAAACAAATTGTTATCAAAATGGATGTTGCAATAGCCAAACTATATGCTGCTTCAGGATTGTAACACAGGTATATATTTCTATTTATCAGGAGAATGCAGAGCAGATGCAAGGCTAAAATCATATAATGTACTGGGAGTAGGCCATATGGAATAAAATGAGCCCACAGACAAGCATTCTAAGCCCAGCACATGTGCCCAGTGCACATGCTATGGGCATGCGCACTGGACACTGGCACACTCTGCTCTAAAGGTTCTCTTCTTCGGAGCAGAGCATGCCGGTGCCAGCTCGCATGTCTAGAATTCCAGGTATGAGCAATAGGCTCAGGGTGTTCCTGGCCCAATGCACATGGCTAGAATTCTGGGCACGTGTGCTGGCCACTGGTGCTGACAGTTGGCACTCAATGCCGAAAAGGTTAGACATCACTGCCCTATAACATGTGGCAAGGAGTTCCACAGATGTCTGCCTTAACTCTCCCAACACTCAACTGTAATGGCAATACTCTGGTTCTGGTGTTGTGTGAGACGGAAAAGACCATTCCTTTATCCATTGTATCTACCAATCCCATAAAATGTACCCCCCTTATCAAGTGGCAGGGTGTTCCACAGATATCTGTCCTAACTCTTCCAACAGTCAATTGTAGTGGATATTCCCTAGAGCTGTGTGAGATGGGAAAACCACATTCTTTTATCCACCCCTCACATAATATCTTCCCCCATATCAAGTGGCAGGGAGTTCCACAGATGTCAACTCTCCCCATTTTAGTGGGTGTTCCCAAGTTTTGGTGCTGTGTGAGGGCAAAGAGTATCCCTCTATCCACTCTATGCATCCCTCACATAATATCTTCCCCCATATCAAGTGGCAGGGAGTTCCACAGATGTCAACTCTCCCCATTTTAGTGGGTGTCCCTGATTCTGGTGTCCCTGATTCTATTTATTTTCTTGGTTTACAAGGAAAAGAGCATCCCTCTACCCACTCTATGCAACCCTCATATGCATAATTTCTTTCCCCAGATCATGTGGCAGGGAGTTCCACAGATGTTCACATTGGTTAACATTGAGGGTTCTGAACCAAACAGAACCAGACTCCCAGCATGCACCGCGGCTCTGCACTGAGGCGCCTTCCCATCATGCACCGCGAGTCGGCAACAGAGGGGCAGGCGGCTCGTGCTCAACGGCCCAAGGCCGGCCGCGCATGCGCAGAGCGGGAACCACTGTTTTCTCCCCCGTGGCTCCCATCTCAGCAGCAGGCGCCCTCTTCCTCCCAACCCCGCCCTCCCCTACCGTTCAAAGCCCGAATCTGTACCAACAACACGGCCTCGATGCAGTGGTGACACCGGAGAGTGGTAAATTAATAGTGCGCATGCGCGAACAGGTCCGGTCCAGAGACCCTACGCGCATGCGCAGTACTGGGAAGGGGGGGGGGGTGTGGGTTGGATAGGCCCTCAAACAGTGGCCGCCTTGCGCATGCGTAGTGTGTCTTTTTCTCCACAGCGCCACCTGCTGTTCACTCTTGTTTACTACCTTAGTTTCTTGAATAAAGGGAGGAAAAATTCTCTCCACTGGATCCATCCACACCACGCAAAATTTTGTGAATTGCAACCATGCAACTGGATTGCAACAAAGGCTGCAGTCCTAAAGACACTTTCCTGGGAGTAAGACCCATTGACTATAATGGGATTTACTTCTGAGTAGACAGGCATAGGATTGCACGGTGCACCCTATGCAACACTTAAAGGGTGCAGTCCTAACCTCGGCCAGCACAACTCATCGGTCTTTCCATTCCTGTGATGATATCGCAAAGGGAAGCAAGCACATCTCCGTGTACTGGTCTAACCCTCATGTGGCAGGGAGTTCCACAGATGTTCACACTGGTTTACATTGAGGGATCTGAATCTTAATGCACTTTTGTGACTCAGCACAGGACTTATGCTGGGGCACAGGCCGGCCTAAACAGGTTAGGATTGCAGCCTATTGTCTGTTTTCCAGGCTATAAAGCAGCAAATACTGTAGTTACTCAAATCTAACGCTCGCCTTTTTTCAGCCGAATTCAGTCTCCAAAATCAGGGTGCTCATTAGATTCGATGGTTAATTAGATTTGAGTAAACACTGTATTTTGATTATAAGTATAGGGTATAGATTTATTCATAACCTAATTACCTATGTAGTGATAGGAACATAATGTGCTATACATGATCGTGCTGATCTGATTACATCATGCTGATGTAACTGGCTGCCAATAGATTTCCATGCACAATTCAAGAATCCTAAATGGCTTGGATTACATAGTAAAGTCTGATTTATATTTGAATAAGTCCGATTTAGATTTTATAGCTTGTTCTCATAAGGAAGGTGCTGCAACCCTCTGATTCAACGTTAGGTTTGCAGTCTGTGTTGAACAAGGTTGTGTTGCACTCTTGTTCAAAGTTCATAATGTAGTTCCTAAAGCCATCCTTGTCTCTGGAAAGCCGGGTTGCTGCTGTGGCTGGGATAGCATTCCCATTGCTTCAGTTAGAGCCCCAGCTACTGTCCAGATTTATTCATAACCTACTTATGTAGTGACAGGAACATAATGTGCTACACATGATCATGCTGATCTGATCACATCATGCTGATGCTTTACCTGTGTCACTAGTAACCACCTAACTGCCAGTATATTTCCAGGCCCAATTCAAGAATCCTGAAAGGCTTGGATACATGGTAAAGTCCTAAATGGTTTGGATACTTATGCTGCAATTTACCCTCTCACTGGCAGAGGTTCAGTTGGCAGAAACACAAGACAGAACCGTTTCGATGTGGTGCCACAGTAGTGAAATTTTCTCTCCAAGGAGGCCTGGATGGCCCAGTAGTTGCTTGTTTTTAAACTGGCTTTGAAACTCACTGTTGTCACTATCATTTTTTTAATGTGAATTTTCTCTCAATACACACAGTTTTGTGTAGAAATTGCAGATGAGGGTATCATACCCGGCTTCAAAGGGTATCATACCCGGTATCATACCTGGCTTCAAAGTTGCTGGTAATAGTCCCTCTCTCTAATTAAGTTGAACTGATTTCCCAACACACTCATCCAGTCTCCCCCTTCCTGGACAGATCTAATGAGCCAAGCTGGGCATGGATCAGACAAGCAAGAGGAAAGTTTCATGCTTCAGAGGAACCTGTCCACATCCTCGGATTGGAGAGAGTGAAAAGAAGAACCGATGCATTGACCAGACTTATCAATGTGGAGCTTAGGCGTTCAGACCCCCCCCCCCTTTCAGTGGTGGAACTAAGGGGGCAGGGGGTACATTGCACCAGGTACCATGCCTTAAGGTGGTCCTAACCCACAACCCCAACTGCAAACCCAAGGTGAAAAAAGCATCCTTGGAGTTTGCACAGAAACTCCCTGAACTTCAGAAGTTCGCTGGAGGCCTTTTTCTGGTTTTCAAAGGGGCCCTCTTAAAAAATGTGGAAAATAATTGCAAAATGCATGTTATAGTTTCAATTCTGTGGGGTGTGCATTTGTGTAGAATATAGTTAAAATTATTTAAAATGGAAAGCTGTGCAGGAAACTGTCTTATAAGTGCATACAGAAGGGAATAGATTAGGGACTTCCATTGCTTTTGTTAGGAATTGCCTCTCCTGTGACAACTCTCATAGATTGTGGCTGTCACTGGCCATACAAGAACCCCCCTCAGTGCACTCCATGTTGTTTCTTGACTTCAGTTAATAATTGTTCAACCTATAGCTGGAGGGAACAAACTGACCTAGCACTGATCCTAGATAAGACTGTTCAGCACTGACTGAGCAATGGTTGGCTATGAAAGAGAATTCAGAAGAAGGCGTCCAAAGAGATCAAAATAAACCAGCTGTCTTATTTCAGTAAAATAAAATGCAGACTCAGTAAAATAACAAGAACAGCTATTATTTGCAACAAGGCAAACTTGTGAGTTACATGAAACTCCTCCATATGCTGGTTGATCATGAATAGGGTTGTCATAATTCTCTTCCACAATACCAGGACAGGACCCCCTGTCGAACTTACCAGTATATGAATGCAATCCCTGAAAACAGACTGTCCTGGTTTTTTGGTGCATATGGCAATCCTGATCATGAACAATTGGAAAGGACAATCTTAAGGGCAGAGAGATGTGGGCATGCACATGTACCATGGCACAAAAGAGACCCCGAGGTGGTAATTCAGAAGCTCTGCTGGTGGCGACCACCACTTACAGAGCCCTTCCCCATCAATACTTGCTGCAATAAAGAAGAATTGGGAAATGAAAATTAAATGGGGAAATCAAAACTAAATGAAAATATGCTGCCTCATTTTACATAGGGAAGAAAGCACGAATGGTTCTGCTTTCTGGCAGGTTCACCATAAATACTTGCACAAGAGGAAGGCAGTTGAAAAATTGGGAATATAGAGAATCATGGTAAACATGGAAGGTGACTCAGACTTTCTGATTAAGGACACAGTCCAGAGCAAATTCAGCCTGCTCTGACCTAACTGCACTCTCCTATCTATTCTGTATCCAGAGCAGAAAGTTATGCAGAATCCAGAGAGTCAGGAAGCCTGGGCTGCCCTAACTGCTCCAGAGCATGCTAAGTAATTGACACAAGGGGAAGACTTGCTCCTGAGGAGACACCCCTCAGATCACACTGAACAAGGAACAGCTGTGGTGCCTACAGTGGTGACATGACTCTGCACATCACCTGGTGCAGAAGTCTATGTGTCATCCCTGGGATGCACCCCTCCCCCACCTGGACTGCACAGTCACCAAAGTTCGCACCTGCACAGTTGTTTCTGAAGCCAACTGGCTTCAGAAAGAATACTGCGCAGGCACCATCTCTGACACCTGCGCAGTACTTTTCTGAAGCCTTTTGGCTTCGGGGGAGACTGTGCAGGCGTCAGAGTTGGTGCCTGTGCAGTACTCTTTCTGAAGCCATTCGGCTGCCGCTCCGTCTCCTGAGTGAGGCCGAATGGCTGTGCAGAGGCGCGGACTTTCTCTGCTCTAAGGAAGTCTCCTCTGAAGCTGTTCGGTATGCTCAGTGTGTTTCTGCGAAGTGCACCTCAGATGGCCGTTCAGGCCAGCTCCTCAGACAAGTGGCAGCTTCTGGCTGCTGCTCCGCCTTGGAGCAGGCCTGAATGGGGGTGCTGACGCCCGGGGCCTGCCAAAGGACAGTCAAACTCCTCCGGCACATCACCCCATACGGAGCGCATCACCCAATGCAGCCCACACCAGCCGCACCAGTCTGGTGACGCCACTGGGTGCCTGCCTTATAAGGAGTCCCTGATGAGATGCCAGTACATTCTGCAGTGAATACAAGGGGCTTCTTGGAGTGGCCTGCTGTATCCTGAGGTTTGTGGGCAGCCGTAGTTTGTTCCATATCCTGAGGTTGAGAGGCAGGGGTTGCAGCTAGGATGGCCAAGAACTCAGATTTTTGGTCAACACTGCCATTCTTACTCGGGCCTTATCATGGACCCCTATGGGTCTACTCATTACTATACCTGCTCCTGAGGTGGTATATCTCTGAGGAACTGGAAGAGGCATTTCTGCCTTGGAAACAGGCTTTGGATACAGAGTAACTGCTCTGCCCTAGGCAATGCTAAACATGCCCTCAACTTGCCTCTCCTGAGCTGCTTAGGCTGCCCCAGTTAGGGCAGAGCAGGTCCACCTCTCTTAGGGCACCCTATCTTGCCTTGCTCTGCCCTAAGCCTCTTTCAGAATAACTGGGCTGGATCATCTTGCAGTTGCTCCAACCTAGTGTTAGATAGGGCAACCTAAGGGCTCTTATGTGGACAGATTAGTTGCTCTCGATTGGGCTGCCAGTCCATATCTACTGGTAAATGATACAAAGCTCCTTATTATGATCAATAATTACTTCCCCACCCTCTTTTTAGGTATTGCCTGAGCTATGCAAAGAGAAGCGAATTTTTCTTTAAGCTATTGTGGTGTGTAAAGATGTGCCTTAAAAGAGCACTCAATGATGCTTGTTTGGATGAACTGTGATGATTTTTGTTGGCTGGTAGTAATTTTTGTACCACCAGATTGGCCATGGAGCTGGAGGGAAAAGTACACAGATTTGGAATGCAGACAGTGAAGGGGGCCAAAGACTGAGGCTGCAATCCTATGCACAGTTTCCTGGGAGAAAGCCCCATAAACTAGAATGGGACTTTCTGCACAATCCAGATAACTACGGGAGCTCTTACGTCGACGTAAGAAAAATTTACTCTATGAATTTCCCATAGGTTTCCACTAGGTGGTGCCGTAACTATGTCATCGTAAATGTCTCTTAAGAGCTCCTGCAGTTACTCTGGATTGTGCAGTAAATGCTAAGTAGACATGCATAGGATTGGGATCTGAATTTTGCAGAACCTTCAGGAGCAGCAAGAATGTGATGTATTGATGTGATGTGAGTCTCACTTGTCAAATGTCAAAAGACTGATGGTGTGTCTTGATGGTTTTAGTGGCTTGTTAATGCGCCATGAGACGAAAACGGATGAAAATCACTCGTTCCCTTTACAGCAGCAGTAGGTGGTGAGGGGGGGGATGGGAAAGCGGTGAAGGGAGTTTAATCTTTCTTTTCCATGCAACTTGCCCAGTCTAAAATTTCCTCCCCCAGACACTATCGATGCAGCGGGGTTGAGGGTGGACAACAACAGTAAGCAACTTTATACTGCTAATACATTTCCCACTATGAGTTATCCAAGGTGGGGGTCTATAGTGCCCCGAGGGCTATGGTGGCCCAGTGATTAAAGATGCTGTGCTGCAGGTTGATGGTTCAAAACTAGAATACTGCATGAGAGAGTGAGCTCCCATTACATGCCCATCTCCTGCCAGCCTAGTAGTTCAAAGCATGCAAATGCAAGTAGATAAATAGGTACCACTTTGGTGGGAAGATAACAGTGTTCTGTGCACGTTTGGCATTTAGTCATGCCAGCCACATGACCATGAAGATGTCTTGAATTTGTTGGCCTTTCTAATGGGGATGAGCACCACCCTTAAAGTCAATTAGAACTAGCAGGGCAACCTGCGGAGAACACATTTATATAATGCCTGCCCCAATGCCACTGTTCCAGTCAAATCCAGTCAAATCAGTCTGTTCCAGTTAAATCTGATTGATGTTTTAGCCGCTTTAAAGTTAAAAAAATGTCTAGCAACTTGATCATAGATGTCCTGCTCCACCTTTATTTTGACCCTGAGAAAAATGTTTGAAATTGCAACTGCTGAAACTGAAGTTAGCATTCCCCAATTTATCTTTTAAAACAAACTTGGCTTCTGATAGGATCCAATTAACCTGGGAAAGGCGGAAAAAAGCATACAGGATAAGAACAATAACATTGAGTCAGATTCTCCTCGTGATTAGGTTGGTTTGTGTGTCTTGGGCGAAAGCCAGACCGCAGCAGCTCAGCAAGTTGAAAATATACAGGAGACGGGGCCCGTCTAGGGAAAATATGAGCTACAACTGAATTGGGGTTGCCACAATTCTCTTCCACAAAACCAGGACCAGATTCTCTGTCCCATTCGCCACTGTGTGAACACAATCCCTGAAATTGGGGCTGTCCCTGTTTTTCAGGACATATGGTGACCCTACACTGAATGCAAGCGTGTCGGACCCAGATGTACAGGGCAGTGTGTCAGAACCACAAAAGTGGTCACCCAAAAGAAGGGACAGAAAATACTCTACCCTAAAGGCAAGGATTCCTTCCATTTCTGCTTAGTGTAACAAAAAAGAACAATTTTCAAAAACTAACAAACACAGAGGGCTACATCGGGGTTCCAAGCCCCATACACAATATAAAGCAGGCCTCCGTCAGTCTTGAAAGACTATGGTATCGTGCTTGGCGCTGCATACACTGCATGCGAAGCACGAAAGCCTGGGCTGGATTGTTATGGAGGATAGGCTGTTACCCAAGCAGCAAATCCCCCCTCTCCACGCCACTGAATTAGTCCAGTGGAATGGCAGAGCCAGTACGATTGGATCCAGCTGGCATTGCAGAGTTGGGCTAATGACAGGAGCTCACCCTGTCTTGTAGGGCCAGCCCCATATACCATACTTCACAGACTGGGAACAAGGACTTTGTTTATGGTGTTCTGCATCTCCAGGCATGGTGGCCATATGTCCTGTTTTTCCAGAATGATTTTACCCTTGTGTCCTGGAAAAAAAATATTTGCCATCCTCCATTTCCTTGTGAGCAGGCAACATGTTGCCTTCAATTCTATGTAATATATTCTATGTAATTGTTTTAAATTTGATAATAAGTAGTTTAGGCTGCGATCCCACTTTCACAGGAGTAGGCCCCACTGAATACAATAGGACTTACTTCTGTGTAGACATGCTTAGGATTGCACTAATAGTGTTTTAATTATGCATATGAAAGCAATATATATGAGTGTTTTTAGTTTTTATTTTGTCCTACATTTTTCTTGGGTGCCCTACATTTTGGTGGGCCATATCCCTTTTTGGTTTTTTTTATTCTGTGTATAACAAAATTGGACCTATAGTTTGTGTGGCACTGTCAGTTATTTATGAATAGTGCTTGGATCGGGTGATCTTTCACTCTGACATTATAAAATGCACTAGATGCAGTTTGCAGTGGTATGGCAAAAATTGCCCCGTAGTGAGACTTTGTAAACAACTGGTTCTCTGGCCAGACAGAACAACTTAAGGGGCCCCTTATATGGCATCTATAGTATGTCAACCAGCAAGAACAGAAAGAATTTGTACCATACACAATGCCTTGAAAGCAAAAAAAGGCTCAATGCTGTCAGAAGACTCTGTGTTCAGTGAAACTGATAAACACACAGTCAAGTGACTCCTCTGGAAGAAGTCCACATTGGTCCATCTGTCCAGCATATCTGCATCAAATCACTTTACATATGTGTTCAAAAAGGAGAAATTTCACCATATGCAGGTTGGCACTGGGGTAGTTCGTTCTGCCAAAGACAGTACAGGGCACCAAAGATTTAATCAATCAAGGTTCCTTAAGAGGAATATTTATAGTCCTTATATTTTCCCCAAACATTTTGTTATTGAAATCTTTCAAAACTGGTTGGTGCCAAGAGATCTTTAGTGAACTGGTAGGGCGCATGGGATAAAGATGCCTTGGGTGGGGGGAATCATCACTGGGTTTGGGGAAAGTAGGAGGAATGTTAGTGCCAAGGGGGTTGGCACAATCTGTTTTGGTCAGTTTCATCATATTCTGGGATCTGTTGCCTATAACTTTAAGGGGTGGAAGGGGATGATGCAATTGTGGGTGTTGTTGGAGGGAGTGAGATACAGTATATATAGACTTCCAAAACAACAGTCCAGAGACAAAACAGGCGCACACAGAGCAGGCTCACTAATAGCTCCTGTCATTTCTTTGCCAGGTGCCACAAAAGATTCGTCTCCATCATGTCGATGTCTTTTGTCCAAGCTGAGAAGCTACATCCGACCCCTTTTGAGGTGGAATACTTTGACGAGTATGATTTCTACAGTCTGACGGACAAATACAGCAGTAAGTGCGATGGTGGCAAAGATGCCTCAAGTTGGGGGCATTGCATGCAAGAAAGGGGTTGGGAAAGAAGCGGTGATCACTCCTAGGCTACAATCCAGAGTAACTAAGGGACCTTTTACACTGATGTCGTTACAGTGCCACCTATGGGAAACCTAGGGGAAATCAGTGGTGGGCTCCAGCAGGTTTGCACCTACTCTGTAGAACCGGTTGTTAACAAGAGATAGGACATATAAAGTTTAAAAATAGCCATTTAAAAGTGGCTGCCAGATGGGCATAGAACCGGTTGCTAATTTCTTTGAATCCCATCACTGGGGGAAATGCATAGATCAATACAGAGTAAGCACCTCTTACGTCTTCCTGTAGTTACTCTGGATTGTAGGGCTAGTTTTAGATGCATTAGGATTGTTGCAAAGAGGGACTTTCTGTTTCTTGGGGGTTAAATGTGACCAAGGGAAAATTTGATGCCATAAAAATGATGCTGTGATGAGGAGTGGCAGGGCATGGTTAATCCCATACACAACATTGCACAAAAATGCTGCACCAATGCACAAAAATTACCTATGTCCTGGTTCTGTATTCATCACCCGTCCTGATTACCCGTTTCTCTCCCACATAACTTGTATGAAAGCAAGCCAGGTTTTTCTGTTCCTTTAACATAGCAGTGCATGTTGAAGCACATGGATAAATTAAGTTACTAATGCACATTTTAAAGTGTCACGGAGCTCCCTTGGTGTTGCTGTTGAGAGGGCAGGAAAGAATATTGAAGGCTAATGAAACTGCGTCAAGGTGTTGTTAGATCGGATTGGCTAGTCACCCTGTGTGGTTTAACTACACAGGTACTGCTGTGGTGGTTCCCACAATTGTGATGGCTCAAAAAAGAACAGATGCCATGAGAAAATTACTGGTTTGAAATAACCAGAGGAAAACAGACTTTCACAAGACTGCACTCCACCTATGAGTTCAGCTAGTTTTCCCATATATTCAGAAACACATGTAGCTTGGGGCAAGCCATGGCATCTTCCTGCTATGGGCCAGGTATTATGCAAACCAGGTATTATGCAAATCTTCCTGCTATGGGCCAGGTATTATGCAACACTGGCGTGCTGAGCGTATGCAATAAAAACAGAGTGTGAATCTGCGGAGTTTGGAGCTCAAGATGGGCCACTAATAGATCCCATCTTTGCAAAACAGGCAGCTGTTGTGAGTTAAGGGATTGGAGAGGGGCAGGACAGATCCTCTGAAATCTGCCTAGATATGCCATGAATGAGGAATTTGTCCAAGCTGTGACAGATGAAATGGCAACACTGAATAGTGGGAGCTGCAGTCCTTCCTCCCTTCAAAGGAATAAAGAGAAATCCATTCTTTCTCTGTCCAGTTAGAAGGCATTAAGAGTACATTAAGCCCATACTGCAACTGGAAGCAAGTTCCAACTATCCATACGCAACCCAAATTCAAAGCAGCAGCAGCGGAGTACCATATTCTGGCTCCCATGACAATAACGTCCTCATACAATTGAGCCTTGCATTGCCACACAATAATGCTCAGCCAGTGGAGTTGGAACAGCAACAAGAGGGAAAGGCCTACTCCCCCCCCCCCCAAAAAAAAAACCACATTAACTTGCAAGAATGAGCCGGGGGCAATTCGTCTATAGGATGCAATCTCAAGCCTGAGCCCTCAAATGGTATCATGAGCTACCCTTTCCTTGATCACAACAGGTGCAACATCTCGCAAAGGCCGGTCCAAGAAAGAAGCAGAAGATCATACCAACCGCCCAAGCCCTGGTGGCCATGAACGCAAGATCATCCTGAAGCTGCAACGCACTGAGCAGAAGAGGAAGGAGGCAGCATCCAAGAAATGAAAAAGGCAGGTGAGACTCTTTGGTGTGGCTCAGTCAAGTGGCTGCCACAGAGATTCTCTAGGAAGTCATGGCCATGGCACACTGCTCACACTCTCTTCTTCATCTCCTTTCCCCTCCAGCTCTGAGTCTCCTCGTGTTACTCAGGTTCTGGACACCACGGCAATGTCTATGCGGATATATGGAGACAGATGGACGCCACGCAACACGGTGGTTTCATCTGTTAAGGAGGGAGGAATGACGTCTACCACTCTAGTCGACCTGAGTGAAGCTGAAGATTGTCAAGATGCCTGCAGCTCACCCCACAATGAGTGGAAGTGAGAGTACTGCAATGGTCACTGCTTAGATCTCATGCAGGCCAGTGGGAAGGCACTGCATTCTTAGGCTAGGACTGGAAAACATCTTTTCTTAAGCCTACCATTTTTAGTAGCTTGCCTTAGTGGGTAACTTTTCACTTTTTAAATAAAAAAATGGGTCTTATAGCCATTGAGAAACCCTTTACCCATCTCTCATGACACAGAACTAGATTTCTGTGTCTTCTTCTGTGTCCTTCTGTAGGAAGGATTTCACAGCAAGATTATAGTTATGTAGGTCAGGCAGGCAGGGAACCAGAAGCAAAGGGGGTGGGTGGAGGGAGAGCATCTTCTGATGGAAAAGCAATATGGTCAACACCCCAATGTCAGTATATTTTCACTGCTAAATAAAGGTGTTTAACCATTTCCTTGTAACCTTCATTTTATCAGAGCTGGGATGTGAGCATCTGTAGAACGTAGGCAAGGAAGGAGCTATATCTTAGGACTGAAAAAGAGTTTCTGGACAGAAAGATGAAAAAGGGTCTAAAGTGAGCTTTATTAAATGCTACAACACCCCCACTACAATCCCTAATTGCTGGCACATCAAAGAAGGTGGATCTTCTCAGGTCTGTTTTATTGAAGCTTGGGGGGGAGGTTTGGGGGGAAGAAGGTGATCTACTTGTCAGTCATGGTAGCTGAGGAGGACACACCAATGACACTTAAAAATGCATCTTAAGACTGATTCCAGGCTGCTCTCCATCTCCCAATGTAGCAAGACTTCATACCAACTAATAAGGGATGACTCCTCTGACATGTATCGGCTGACTAACAGTGGTAGCACCCCTCTGTCATTGCAGTTCCTGAAACAGCACCTAGGAGCCGCTCATAGGCATATACTGTATTTCATTTCCAGCCCCCAGTACAGGCTGTTTCCAGTTTATACGAGGTAGGGAATGGAGTGACAATTGCTTTCACCTCCATTCTGTTTACAGCACCTCTACTGCACTCTAACTTGGGGATGGGTCCTCAGAATCTACAATGCAAATAATTTTACTTTGGGAAGCTGAAAGTACTATTTAGACACATTAAGCTGCTCTCAGCCTCCGGTAGCACCTCAATCAAAAATTTCCTCAGGGCTACAGTTTGGAGAGAATGGTTCATTTGACTGCGGAACGCATTTTGTTCCTCAAAGCATAATTGATAACTTCTGCTTATGTTATTTAAACCACTTATATCAAAAGGTTGCAGAGATGTTGCTTCATATAATCATCCTTAGACATTCCCCATTACCATGACACAAATACAGAGAAGACAATCCAGAAATGAAGAATACAATGACAAGGTTAAATTCACCAAGGTAGCTTCTTGCTACTATAACCTGTTCTGAATCCTGTAGCAGTGGTGGGGGCAGACTCCCAGCATATACCACAAGATGTTAGGTAAATTACAGCTTATAGTATTCATGAGTACAGGAAAATTTCACAGTGTTAAATAACAGCATGGGGATGGCTGGCTATAAGTGGAAGGGTGGAAGAGGCAGTGGCTTTGGTAAAAGGGTTCCATCTTCCATCTAAGAGTCGGTATCAGTTATTAAAGGCACTTGTTAGAGTGAGATGAGGATTGCTATAGTACAACATCCATGGACATTTAAAAATATGAGGTACTGCTTTCTAAATGGTAGAAGAAAATGCCAAACATTACAGTTGAAGTGATAAGGCATCAAAATTGAGAAGAGCTTGACCTACTGGATGGGCCAAAGCCTGCCCACTCAGGGGTTTTATCAGTGTGCAAATAGGCCATCCTCAGATTACGTGGGGTTAGGCAGTGCTTGAAGAGGTGACACATCATTCAAAGGATATGTACCAGTATGGGCCACCATCTTATTGAAGGTACGCAAAGTTCTTAGGGCAGTGGCTAATGAAGACTTCTAGTCTAGAGTGTTATCTGTTAGAGACTTCTGTGCATGGAAATAAAACAGTGTAAGAGAGGGAGAGCGGCAACCCAATCAGACTGCAAATACAAGGTAGTGTTGCTGTTGACCCTTCACAGGACAGAGGTAACAACTGGCCAGAGGCACCATCCAGTGAGGACTATAGCAAACTAGAGGAAATTCAATAGATACATCACTGTCTTGTCAGGTGCATGGCACCACAGGAATGGTTAAGTGCAATACAGAAGAGATCAGAGGTTGCCATTGCAATCCACTCAGCTGCAAAAGAGTTGCCAACTGAAAAGGCACTGAAGCTGGGTAAACAACTGTCCTTTTAGATGGTTCACAGTTTTATGACAATCCTTTTCTGGGGCAATGTAGAGGGCTGGAAATTTTTTTAATGTGGTTTGTCTGTAGGGGGGCTGGCAGTCTCTTAGCAAACCACTGGATGGAACTTCAGCTCAAGTCCTGCTCACTGATGCTTTGACTTAAGTATTCCTCATATAGCAGTTTCTGCAGAAAAAAAAACCAGAATTATTTGTAATGCTTGGCTGTGATTAGCCCATTATCTACAAGCCCTGAGTTAGCAGACAAGCCCTTGCTGCCTGTGAATCTTTGGTACAAATACAGTATCAAACTTTGCGCTTTAAACCCCATATCACTATTTCTAAATCTCCAACAATTCCCTACATCAACCTTTTTTGCCAGCACAACATCCATCACATAGTCTCGCCGGTCTTCCATTTGCCGCTTCTGTTTTTTGGATAAAGTTGGCTTTGTCCTGGGGGGGCAGAAAAGACAACAAAATCAAGGAAGGTAGACACAACTAGAAGCATGGCAGGAGTCCTCTCTGGAGTGCGCTTTTAGTGGTAAGCCAGGAAAGATTCTTACTTGAAAGTATAGCTGGCCAAGAGGAGGAGGAAGACCGAGAGGCAAAGAAGGCCGAAGAATACTGTTAAGGTCTGCTCTTCAGGGACAAAACTCCAGAGTGAGGCAACTGGGCGCTGAAAAATAAGGTTGTGGGTAAGGAGTCATAGTTAGCATAGAAAATCCATACATTTTAAAAACAAAAGCAACATTCATGCTAAAACAACTCAACAAAATTTGAATTACAGTGGCGCCTCACGTAAAGAATGCCTCACGTAAAGTATGTTTCACGTAACAAACAAAAATTTCTCTAGGATTCTGCTTCACGTAACAAACTGTGCTTCACGTAAAGAACACATTCGTTGGCAGTTGGGGCAGACGCGCTGGCCGGCAGCCTGTTTAAAAAGCGTCAGGGCTGCTTAGCGCACCTGCCCATAGCGAAAGCAACACTTCTGCGCTGTTCCTCCTGTGGTCGGGTGTCCACTGGGCAGAGGGAGAGAAGAGCAGTGGAGAAGAGGAAAGCAGCTCAGGGCTAGCCAGAAGGGAGTAGGGGAGAGAGAGGCTCAGGATGGAGAGAAGGAGAAAGTGGGGAGACATTTTGAAGGTGTCTTGGATTGCAGCTTCCTAACCGTGTCTACCCAGAAGTAAGCCCCATTGTGTTAAATGGGTCTTACTCCCAGGAAAGTGTCTTTAGGACTGCAGCCTAAGTAGACTTCATAAGATCATGCACATTGAATGCATGTTTTGAATTCAATCCCAGTGTTCTGTCATCATTTTTACATCCAGTTAATATTTTTATATGAATATTTTTGGGGTTGTGGAACCAATTGTCTGAGTTTCAATTATTTCATATGGGAAAATCCGCTTCACGTAAAGAATGTTTCACGTAACAAACATGCCTCCAGAACAAATTAAATTTGTTACATGAGGCATCACTGTATATGAATTATTAAATATACATACATATGGTTTAAAAATATACATTTGTATAAAATATTCAAAACAAATACAATACTGGTATTTTTAATTATAAGGAAGATCATCAAATTTTATTGTAACTATATAAACAGTTCTAACCATAAGGTATGTAAAGAATTTGACTTGACTGGAACAAGAAGAAACCTGGAAATGACACTTTGGGGCCATGGCAGAGCTGTGAGTGAAGGCTGGAAAAATATACTCACCACATATAGCTCCAATGTCTTGCTCTGCTCCTCTCCAAGCACTAGAGCCCATAGCTGTTGAGAAAATGAGGTACCAAAAAGCAAGGTCACTAGGAGAAAGATTGGCAACAGGCAGCCAGCGAGCCCCAACAGTGTCCCCCGAAAGCGAGCCTGGAAATTGCTGCTTCTAGTTTCACTGCAGGTGGAAAAGAGGAAATAACATAAACATAGGGTGATCAGAGGGTAGTTCTATTCACCACAACTATGTCCCAGAATGCCCCCAGACACATACATCCCATTACCCCTAGCTCCCGTTAATTGATATTTCCTCACATTTGTATTCAGTTATTTTCACCATCTGAAAGGAAGATAAACATCCCAGAGCAATCTTGCTCCAAACACAATTCAATTCATTGCTACGTTTGGATCCCGCAAGTCTTCCACAAACTCTTGAGTTAATTTTAGACACACAACAATTCTGTGAAGTAGTCAAGGCCAGGAAGTAGTAATTTGCTTATATATCTTCTATCCAATGTCTGATTTGTAGCTTGAATTTCCTTTAGTCAATATTTTCCATTTTTTCCCTTTTCTCTTCCCTGACACTTCACCTCAGAACGGTCAGTACCATTCCATCTTTTTATGCTTTGCCATCTCCCAAAAAGTCATTCTGTTTTTCTGCCCATGATCTGAATTGCCACTTTCCCACCAATTGTTCCTCTCAGGGCAATCCTAAATACACTTTCCTGAGGCTTTCCCATGCATTAAACACAGTGGGGCTTACTTATGAGTAGTCATGGTTAGTATTGTGCTCATAGTCTCCTCCAGGTTCTATCTGCTTCTTATAAAATTAGCGCCTGGTCCATTTGCCTGAGAGAACGAAGGTCCACCTCCTAGAATGCTATATAAACAGTTACCTGTCCTCTTCCAGCTGTTGCTGTGTGGCCTCATTGATGAGAAGGCAGTCCCGCTCCAGGGCGTTGAGAGTGTGCTGTACTGTTTGACTGATTGTCTTCTCAATGCTTTTGCAGATCTCCTCAATCTGATTAACACAGCGACTTGGCTAGAGGAGAAAGACAGATTACCTATCACCTCCAGATGTTTTGACACTCTGCTTTTTCACAAACCAAAATATGGCAGGACTTGGCATGTATTCATTTTCAAAAAAACCCCTTATTTCATCTACATAATTAGGATCAAGTAAATTTTATAGCTTAATGAGAATTTGAGCTAGCTGACTCTTCGGTTTTGTAACAGGGATGAGCACTACACCGACAGTTGGTCTTGGCTAGAAGGACAACCTGCTGGGGGACTCTAACCATTACACCACATTACACCACCACAATGGGCCATTTCCCCGTCTCTCCCTTTTACAAACTCTGGGGCCCACAGCCTGCCTGGGTCACACTGCTTCTAAATAGTAAAGGCTGCCACTCACCTTATTTGCATTGGGGATATAGATTGTCGGCATGTCAAACCCGCACTTGTTGAGCCCTGGGCGCTTGCAGAGCTCCTGGACAATCTGCATCATCACTCTCTGCCAAAGGGAAGCAGAAACTAGTGTCAAGGAAAACCCAGCCAAGAACTGCTTCCTTCCCACTGAAGCAAGTGATCAACCTCCCAATTGCAGCCAATTCCCCTTCTGAAGGATCTCACGACTTGCAGGTACCTGTCTGTCAGCCTCAGTGCCTGCCTCATCAGCCTTGCTGAGGTAGAAACGCAGCTTGTCTCCATGCTCCTCGTTCAGCTTCTCCACAATGTTGAGGGTGCGTTTACAAAGGGCCTGTCCCATGGGATCAAAGAAGACCAGGATGAGGTCACAGAGTTGGCCTGAAACAAGATAGTGGAGAGAGAGGATGGGGTGAAGAAGAATGTTAACATGCTGTGGAAGATGCCTTCTGTTCAAACATCACCCCCTGCACCCACCACCAACAACAACCTCCACCCTCAACACCACCCAAAACCTCAAATTCCTGCCAGAGAAAAATTCCAGCCTTTTATTTTTGCAATTCTTCTTATATACAATCTTTATTAATGCCACCGTAATAATTTAAATCCAAAATTCTGCACAGGTTTCATCAATCTTCTTTTTCTTTTTTTACCCAGTCTTCCCCCCATCCACTGTCCAGCTCTCTACACAAAGATACACCAACCCCTTTGGACTGCAGAACAAAAACTTGGTTTGACAAAACAAACCACATATCTATATTCTATATATCTATTTCTGTATCTCCACAATACCACTTCAGCAAAATCCTTTACACAGGAAGCTTATTATCATCCATGCTGCACACTCACCAAACCAGATAAGTGCTCCTTCCACATCAAAAGGGTATTTCATGTCACCATCCACCAAGCCTGGTGTGTCAAGGAAGGTGACCAGAGGGAACTGCTTCTGTTTGGAGGTACAGATCTCAGTGCTCAAGTACTCCGGCACTCCTAAACAAGAGGGAACCTGGGTTCATCTTCCGATGGCACCTTTGCCCATTTCCCCTTCCAAGGAATGGTCACAGTTCAGAGATAGGGTACATGCTTTGCTTGCAAAAAGTCAAAGCTTCAATCCCTAGCACCTCCAGCTGGGACTAAGAAAGATTCTTCTCTTTCTGGGCTACACAGTATAAAATATAACAAGTCAATCAATAGTTTGAGTGAGACCGAAACAGACATGCTTCCTTTTTTTAATGCCCCACGTGGGGGTGAGGGAAAATTAAGATGGGGATTGAGGAAGAAGGCTTTAATTGAACTTTTAGTCCTGTTCCAGAATGCTCTCTCCTTATTTATTCTGGAAAAACGTTTCCCAATGGAGGACAAATAATAAGCATGTGAGGAAAGGCAGAAAATCTGTGACACCCTTTCCACATAAATGCTATTTACAAAAATGAAAAATCATGATGAGCCAATGACGCAAAGAACTCAAATCCAATATAATAGTATCTCCATCAAAAGAGATTAATACCATGCCTCTTCTTTAATCAACCAGACAACAGATGCCACCCTCCGAAACGCAGTATCCACACATCATGAGCAATGGTGAACCCACACCAGCCACATCTTTCATCCCTTAAATGTCAACTTCCTGTTTCAATTTAAAAAAATAAACCAGGAACTGCTAAACATTTAGTACAAATGCAAATCCCTTGTCCAGTTATCAATTGTCTGAAACAGTTGAACAAACCTTTAAAGCTCTGTAAGGCCTGGAAGTGGGGATACAGATGGAGTGTGGCATTACCCTGCAACAATGAAAGGGGGAAAATAAGTTGGGGGGACAGAATATGACTATGGCTGCCCACAGATAACTTTAAAGAGAATTATTTTAGTACTGTATATTTAAATCTGATTTTCCTTTTGTACCCAAAGGTGCTTAGCACAGAGGAGACAAAAAGGAAAAACCAAGGGTTCAAGGATAAATGGCCATTAGCCATGTTAGCCAACAAGAAGAAACAGCCCAAATGGAAAGCTGTATTTAGAACGAGTATACTCCCACTAATATTAAAGAGGAGGGGAATGCTATCTTCAGCTTGCTTTTTAGTTTCCTTTTCTTAGCTATTGGTGACAAAGTGTTGGATAAATAAACTCTTTGGTGACAGAAAAGGAATTTCCATCATTTAGGTCAGAGAATCCCAGAAGCCTATACAGTTGTGCCTTGGTTTATGAGCATAATTCGTTCTGGAAGCATGCTTGTAATCCACAATGGATTTTCCTATAGCAAATAATGGAAATTCAGATGACTGGTTCCACAGTCCAAAAATATTTATATAAAAATATTTACTGTATATAAAAATGATTACAAAACACAGTAATATAATACAAAACACTAATAAAGAAAATACTGTACAGTACTAAACTGTACCTTTGAAAAGCTTCATGGTGGGTGAGAGGGAGACAAGAGTGAGGGGGATGATTTTCACTATCACTAATGGAGTCACTGTTATCCATTGGCTCAATGGAATCTTTGCCTTTACGTGCAGCTTTAGCATTCCCATGCTGCTAATGGGGAGCAGCACTGTTACACTGATAAGGCATACCTTCCACACTGCCACACACAGCTCTCATACACACACCTGGCTCAGGCTGCTCCCCCAGATCCCCTCCCCCATTGTGGAACATGGAAGTCTGTTGTTACATATGGGTTAACAACTCCCCCCCAACATGGAAGTCTGTTCCAAACTTTGCCCAAGGCCCCACGCCACCTCAAGCTGCCCCCCCCCCCAGTTCTCCCTTGTGACTTCCCTGGCCCAAACTTCCTCAGAAGTGCTCATCTTCCAAGACAGTGCTCTTAAACCACATCAAAATTTCTTAGAAAATTTTGCTTATATTCCAAAACACTTGTAATCCAAGTCACTTGTAAACCAAGGTACCGCTGTACAGACAAATTCTAAGCCAGAGCAAAAAATTCCTACCGTGAGAGATTCTCTCTTCCTTCCGCTGGTGATGAAGGTGAAGCCTTGTGTCTCAATAGCTACACCAGTTCTTTGGATGTGCTCCTCCACATACCTGCAAGGAAACATTCAAGGAAAGCAATGCAATGTACAAATACTAATGTACAAAAAAAGTACAGCTAAAGATACAAGATGCAACCATACACAAACCCTACTACATATTACAATCGTGTTAAAAAATACTATAGAAAAATTACTACAGATGTCCTCTGCATTATCTTTGTAATTCACCAATAACACACATCAGCTTTGTTTTCCAGATACGAAGATGTTTAATCCCATTAAATATGGCATTAACCCATATGTAATTACACAACATAACATGTGGGTTAACTACACAACATATCCTATGGATTATGAACTTCTTAAAAGTATTAAGTAGTTTGTTTTCCAGTTAGAGATATTTAATCTCATGAAATGTGGGATTAACCAATATGGGATTAACCCATATGTAACAACTCAACATAAAGTGTGCGTTAAAATATTATGTTAACTGTATATCAGTATATCCTGTGGATTATGAGCTTCTTAAAGTACAAAGACCAGCAAGTATGGTTGACAGTCCTTCACTGATACTCAGAATACCCTTTATAATCCATAAACTAACAACAATTCAGTACAGTGTTTCTCAAACTATGGATCAGGAACCACTAGGGCATTTGCAAGCCATTTTCAAGTAGGTCCCCATTCATTTCAATTATTTTTAATACATTAGCTTTTATGTTACCTTGGCACATAAATGCATTTGGGGAAATGTTACAGATCTGTAGTTTAACAAGCTACTATGTATAGGTTTTTAACAATGATAGTCAATATGGCTTACTCCTGTGATTAGGATTTCAGCCTGGAATTGTCACAATTTTCCTGCTTGATAATGTCACTTTTGGCTAAGATATCAAGTACTGCTCCATCTTGCCTCCCCTTCCTGGAATGGCTCCAAAGTGGAGCAGCCTCTTGCACACCACAGAGAGGCTTGGGTTGCCCACACTCTAGCTACACCACTGGCAGGTAGCTCTCAGGCAAAGCAAATTTGGCCTTCCCTAGCTGAAGTGATGCTGCTGTCAAAGATTCTCCCACAATGCCTTGCACTGACATCAGCAGGCCTTGGTGGTTGACCCAAGATTGCTACTACTACCATCCTCTAGCTCCAGCTACACATGGCTGAAGTGATGCTGCAGTCAAAGATTCTCCCATAATGCCTTTCATGGAGATCAGCCTGCCTTTGTTGGTCACTCAAGATGACTGCCACTGCCACACCCTCCAGCTCCACTGGCTAAAGTGTTGCTGCTCTCAAAGATTCTCCCACAATGCCTTGCATTGAGATCAGCAGGTCTTGTGGGTGACCAAAGATGGCCACCGTTGTCATCCTCCAGCTCCTGCCACTCTGGATAATGTGATGTTGCTCTCAAAGATTCTTCCACAATGCCTTGACCTGGCAACAGCAGCCCTTGGTGGGCCCCTGAAGATGAGCCCCCGTGGCACCTTAAAACAGGGACAATCCCTATTTGGTGTGATTGTGTTCACGTACTGGTAGATGGGACAGAAGGTCCTGTCCTGATTTTAGTGGAAGAGAATTCTGACAACCCTAGGCTGAAGTGAAGCTGTTGTTAAAGATTATCCTACAATGTCTTGTGCTGAGACTATCAGGCCTCGGTGGGCCGCTCAAGATGGCTGCTGCACTCAAAGATTATCTCAGAATGTCTTGCGCCGACATCAACAGGCCTGGATGGGCTGCTCAAGATGATGGTCGCTGCCACCCTTCAGCACCAGATACCCTGGCTGAAGTGATGCTGCACTCAGATTCTCCCATAATGCCTTGCATTGAGATCAACAGGCCTTGGTGTACCACTTAAGATGGCTGCCAGAGCCACCCTCTAGCTCTAGCCACCCTGGGCTGAAGTGGTGCTGCAGTCACAGATTCTCCCAGAATGCTTTGTGCTTAGATCAGCAAGTCTTAGTTGGCCACTCAAGATGGCCACCTGTGCTTGGCTGAAGCAATTTTTCAAAGATTCTCCCAGAATGCTTTGCACTGACCTCAGCAGGCCTTGGTGGGCCACTCAAGATGGCTACCACTGCTCTTAAAGGTTCTCCCAGAATGCTTTGCACTGCCATCAGCAGGCCTTGGTGGGCCGCTCAAGATGTCTGCCGCTGCTCTCAAAGATTCTCCCAGAACGCTTTGCACTGCCATCAGCAGGCCTTGGTGGGCCGCTCAAGATGGCTGCCGCTGCTCTCAAAGATTCTCCCAGAATGCTTTGCACTGACATCAGCAGGCCTTGGTGGGCCGCTCAAGATGTCTGCCGCTGCTCTCAAAAATTCTCCCAGAATGCTTTGCACTGACATCAGCAGGCCTTGGTGGGCCGCCAAGATGGCTGCCGCTGCTCTCAAAGATTCTCCCAGAATGCTTTGCACTGACATCAGCAGGCCTTGGTGGGCCGCTCAAGATGGCTGCCGCTGCTCTCAAAGATTCTCCCAGAATGCTTTGCACTACAATCAGCAGGCCTTGGTGGGCCGCTCAAGATGGCTGCCGCTGCTCCCAAAAATTCTCCCAGAATGCCTTGCGCCCACATCCGTGGACCTTGGTGGGCCACTCAAGATGATGGCCACCACCACCCTTTCTGCTCCAGCTACCCATGGCTGAAGTGATGCTGCAGTCAAAGATTCTCCCAGAATGCCTTGTGCTGAGCTCAGCAGGCCTTGCCTGGCTACTGAAGCTGGCTGCTGCTACCCCTTCAGCTCCATCCACCCCTGGCTGAAGTGGTGCTGCAGTCAGAGGTTCTCCCAGAATGCCTTGCGCTGACATGAACAGGCCTTGCTTGGCCACTGCTGTATCTCACCAGTTGATGAAGCTGCTCTTGCCAGCACTGTGGTTGCCCATCACCATGACAGTCACTTTGCGGCGCGGGGGGAGGAGCGAGACGCCCAGGCGGCCCCCGATGGACACCAGCCCTGCAGGGAGAGGGGGGTTAGTTCAGAACCCCAAAAGAGCCCCCTCACCGTCCCCTCTCCTTCCCCCCTCACCATGACCCGGATGCACATAGAGCGAGTGGGCCTCCCTCAGCACCCGCTCCGTCACCGACTCTGCCCCTTCTCCTCCGGCTGGGTTCGCGGCCACGCGGGCCCTCCCGCCGCTCCTGTTCCCCGGCATGGCTACCGGCAGGACGCCCGCAAACGGACAAGGAGAGGAAGCCTCGGAACCCCAAAAAACTACAACTCCCAAGAGGCCTTTCGCGAGGAAACCTTCCCATAAGGCAACGCGGCGCAAGGGGAATAACAAAAGTACTACAAATCCCAGCAGGCAAAGCGGTGGAAAGGCGGGGCTAAGATATTGACAGCTCAAAAGCCAGCAGCATTAGTGGCACTTTTTAGTACTGGGACCCATTTTTTTTTAAAATGACATTCTTTGGGTTTCCCTTTAGTTTAAGAGACTTTTAAAAGGAGAGAACTAATTAATCAATTTGTTTAACTAATTTTAATTAATTGTTTTAATTAATTTTAATTAATTGTTTTAATTAATTAATTTACTTGTTTTAATTAATTGATCAATCAATCAATCAGGAAAACAGATGCTGATTTATCTCCATGCATTTATTTACACATGCTTGCAAATTGAGGGGCTGAACTCTGCAAGGCAGGCTGCAGTCTTAAAGATGCTTTCCTGGGAATAAGACCCACTGAACATGATAGGGGTTACTTTTGAGTAAATATGGTTAGGATTGTGCTCACAATCTGGTTTGCTACCTCCCTTGCAAACCGCAGGAGCTCAGCTCTTTTGAAAGGCAATTAGGCGTACCTGCCTTCCAAACTGCAGGAGCTGAGCTCTTTGCAAGGCAGCTAATAGCTACACAGTATCTGATGTTATTGATGTTAATCAGTGGTGGGCTCCAGCAGGTTCGCACCTACTCCATAGAACTGGTTGTTAACGAGAGATACGTATAAAGTTTAAAAATAGCCATTTAAATACGTATAAAGTTTAAAAATAGCCATTTGATGCCCAGATGGGCATCAAACCGGTTGTTAATTTCTTTATTCCATCACTGATGTTAATATCACATATTTAAACTTATCAACTCTGCCTGTTTATTTTAGTTGGGGGAAAGGTGCTACATAACATTGTGAATTTAAGTAGCGTGTATACATCTTTGAAAATCAATATTCAATACCTTACATTAGGGCACGAGGTGGCATCTAAATTGTTTCTTGGAAGTTCTGCTCAGTTGCTACAGGACCTACACAAAATCAGGTCATGACCAACCAGTGGATCCCAACATTACACTGACATCAGGAGTATGTTTGTCCTTTGGAGGGCATAGAATATACATTATATTTTAAACGGGGCAGAGGTTTAAGAGTTTTAAACGGGGCAGAGGTGGGGGGCAGTGTTTTATTGTTTTATTTTATTGTTTTAACAAATGTCTTTTAGCTTGTTTTTAATTGTTCTTAGTGTTTTATTATTCTAATCGTATTTTAATTGTATTTTAATTATGTTTTAATTTGTATTTATTAGCAATTTTAATGGTGTTTTATTCTTCTGTGTTAGCCGTCTTGGGCTCCCTCTTGTGGGGAGGAAAGGCGGGGTATAAATCAGGAAAATAAATAAATTATAAGGAGCACTTGTGAGCTCCTTTCTTGTCCCATTCTCAGCCTGCCATTGTCACTGCGTGGCAGTAATTGTGCCTCAAGTGTGTCAAGAAATTCCTCCAGCATTAAGATAAAGTTGTAGGTACAGCACAGTTAGAATGAATTTTCTTCAGTGTCAGAGATATTAACTGCATAACCTATGCTGCTCTGACTTTTTTTAAGAACAGGTGTAGGATGTTTAATTATCATTACCAGTATATTAATATCAGTGATATTAGCTTACACTGCGCTTATTCATTTATTATTTAGATTAGAAAAACCCATTTCTTTGGCTGGAAATTATTGGTAAATAAAAAGACATAAAATGATGCATTCAACCAAAAATAAAGGTCCACACACATAATTCAGTTTAGCTGCTCTTATTTTATGGCTTACTGTGTTGCATACAGATGAAAAAGATTCAGGCATGTTTGTGAAATTCACAGAAAGGGCCAGAGAACGGAGTTCATAGCTGTGTGCGGAAGGTCAGGCCGCTGCCCTCCAGTTTGTGGGCACAGATGTCATCCACCCGTTCACTTTGAGCCACTGTGAAGTACTTCTTCCAATTTCCCACAGTACCTGCAGGTGGGGAAAACAACCCATAGCAAGTTCTATGAGATGCTTTATGGTTTCATGATATGGTTTCCCCACAAATCTTCTTTCCCTGGGGCCCAATGAACACTGGCACTGACATATCTTGGCTAGGTGAAGAGAAAGGCAGGACATAATTATTCGCATCAACCCCCATGTGCACCACCTTTCCCATAGGCACCAACCCCGCATGCACATCAACCCCCATGTGCAATCCACCCCATGTGCACCACCCTCCCATGCACACCATTCCCCCTGCGCATCAACCCTCCATATGCAATATCCTCCCATGCGCAATACACTTCCATGTGTGCACCAACCCTCCAAGCACAACATACCCCCATGCGCACCATCCCCCATGTGCACCAACCTCCATGCACACCAACACTCCCCACACTATGTCTCATCCCCCATGCACATCAACCTCCCATGCACAATACCCTCCATGTGCATCAACCCCCATGTGCAATACCCTCCCATGCACATCAACCCCCCCAAGCACACCATCTACCCATGCACACAAGACCCCCTTGTGCAAGACCCCCCCATGCGCACCATCATCCTCTGTACACCCTCCCTCCCAGTGCATCAGCTAGATGTTGATCAGTCAGTCTTCAATGTTAAGTATAGGCCAAAAATGTGTTGAACCCTTTTATAGACCCTTAGGGGTTAAATTTCCAGGAATTGGTTCATTGTGGGTGTTCCTGTCATAGAAGGAATATACTCCCCAAATTTCATGTTTCTAGGTCCAGGGGTTGGGATAGAGCATCCCTCAGTCAGGGATTCTTCAATGAAAAGTATAGGGAGGAAAACACATTTCACACCCATCTGGTTGGAATTTCCAAAAACTGGTTCTTAGTGGGTGCCTCCATCACAGAAGGAACACCCTCCCCAAATTTCACGCTTCTAGGCCCAATGGTTTTGGCTGGCCATTGATGAGTGAGTCAGTGAGTGACTTTTCAGTTATATATATAGTTTAAAATAACTACCATTCTAGAGGAGTCGTTGGATTAGTCTTTTGCACAGCAGCAGCAAAGAATATGTTGCTGCCCAATTTCACAGCTACTCCTAGATTTTCCCATTGATTTCTATGGGCTGTTCTCTTTCTTGCCACAGATGTTACAACCGATCCAAATTCAAACTGGATATAGTCTATATACATATAAATGGAATCTCTCTGTGATGAGAAAAATCCACTCTGCCATAAAAGGAATCCCATATTCAACCCCATGTAGCCACCCAACAGTCAGCCTCTGATATTCCATTTGGGATACAAGCAAAGAAACCCTTCCAAGTTGCTCCTCCAGATCATTGGCATCCTTCAGTCTCGAAAGACTATGGTATTGTGCTCTGATTGGAGGTCCTGAAACAGCGTCTAGTGTGGCTAAAATACCGAGACTGAGCCCTGTCCCGTCCCACAGAGCCCTTTTCCTATCAAATACACTGGAACATAGTCTCTGCTTCCTACCTGTTCTCATGAAGGGAGATTCTGCTTGGTCCATGATGAAAGCAGGCAGGGTGGTATAATTAGCCATGGGGTTTGCTTTCATGCTCTCAAATGATGTATACTCCACAATCCGGTTCAGAGCAGGTTCGGAGAGTTCTTGACCCAGGAATTGGGCTACCTTTTGAATTTCCTGGGCAGGGTCCTACAGAAAGACATGAGACTACTGAAGAGGAGGATTTTTGCTATTTTTTTTAACCAGGAAGGAGTCATCTGTTCCTTGCTTACAGAAAGTACTGTTATCAGAAACTCCCAGCCTATGAGTTCCTTCTCATTGGTAAAAAAAAGATCAACCCTGGAGGGTAGTTCTGTTTGAGAGAAAGAGCGGCTTACCTCCTTCATGTCTTCATAGAAGAGGTATAGAATCGGGTGACTGTCCTTGGCCTCCCACCAACCACGAACATGATCAAACCATGAACCCCAGGTGACTGCAAAGAGAAAAGATAAATGGTGGCAAAAGGCAAAATTTTTGCTCCTCTTCCTCTTAAACACTCGTATATAGCCTGAAGTGTTTCAGTGGTGCAAAGAAGATAAGAGAACTTTAATAAAAGCCATGATAACATTGGAATCCATGCCAAATGTACAACCAAGAACTGGTGGGACCACAAACCAGAAAAGATAGTCCAGAATGAACAGCCAAAATCCTGTGGGACTTCCATATTCAAACCGACCATCACTTGGAATAGAATACACCGTGGCTGAGGAAGAACAGGTCTGGATAATTGACATTGCAATACCCAGAGATTGTCAGCTTCAAGAGAAAGAACATGAGAAGATCATGTGGTATAAGGACCTACAGATAGAAGTTCAGAGAATGTGGGAAAAGAAAGCCACTGTGATTCCAATAATAATAGCTGCTCTTGCAGCAATTCCATTAAGTCTTCAGGAACATCTAAACTTAATGGGCTCCAGAAGATCACAACCGCCCAGTTACAAAAAGTAGCACTCCTGGGAACTTCACACGTATTAAGACGATACCTTTGTGATTCCTAGTTCCTTGGATAGGAACCAAATCACTATACAGCCAATTCCAGTCAAACACCTGGCGATTGTGAAATAGTACATAAATAATAATAAAAAACTTTATTTATATCCCACCTTTTTTCCAGGGGACTCAAGGCGATGACATATGAATGTCATCACAGGATTCTGCTGATCCCCAGTAGATTGATAATGTAGTATGTCCCAGTCCTCTCACTGGCCAAAGACAGAGCCCAAAGAACTTGTTTCCTTGGAGCTGTGTCACTAGTTGTCCATCTCTAGCCTCCACTCACTTTTCCCAGCAAGGAAATCCTCCAGATACTGGTCCCAGTTTCCAATTTCTGGCATCAGCTTGGCCATGTGATGGAAGTGAAAGTAGGAAACAGCATTGTCCTTTACATTCCTGGCCACATAAATGATCTGCAGAAATACAGCAGAAAGAAGAATGAACAGGAATCTGACCCCAGACACACCCACAATTATTAATTATGAATAATTATCATGAATTAAGCTGTTCAAAATTTTGAGCCAGGAAACTGAAAGAGGTTCCTGCGCTGAACATCTCCTGACCTTGCAATTCTGTTTCCAGAAGGAAGGCGGTACAAGTTGAACTGGGAGATGAGATTTGAGTGTCCTTGGGGAGGGCATGGCATCTGCCTCCTCAACACCTGAAAAACCATAGGGAAGCATACAGTCTCCAACTCAGAAATCTTTCACCCCCATGTTCACTCCTAGATTCCCTATAGCAATACTGTCACTTTCCTACTTGCCTGTGGGTATGGGTTTTGGCAAGCACATCTCTATGAAGGGCATGCGTTCGTAGATAGGTGCCCGTGCACATTTTTCTTCATCTCCTCCATGCTGGACCATATCCACAATTTCCTGAATCCAAGTGGTCCCTGGTGGGAGTTAGATAACAAGTAGTAGAAGAAACACACCCTAGATCTTAACATGCAACGCTCCATCAACAAAGCTTCAGAATGTCCTCCCCCTTTACCTTCCCACATAAATTGACCCCAGTTTCTCCCTTATCTCATTTACCGGCTTTGGGATAAGTGCAGATCAAGAGGTCATCAGGTCGGGCTTGAAAGTTCCATATGGGATCCCAGACATCCAGCACATATGAGACCAAAGGGATTCCATGAATCTCCACCAAAGTTGCACGTTTTCCATACTTAGGATCCAAATCGTGCCATGTGGGTCTAGATTTGAGATCCATTGCCTAGCAGGGCAACAAAAGGGATTTTACTCCAGTATTGCATCACACATATACCCATACCCTGCTGGTACCCCTTCCCTTGTCTAACTTGTGCCCCCAGATGATACTATGGTAATGCCACCCACCTACTTTTTGCTTTCCTCCTGAACAGTCAGATTTTGTCTCCTTCTACTTTTGCTTCCTGAAGTTAGTAGAAATTATCCAGGAACTGATCAGGTATTGTGTGTTTGGGAGAGACATGTGCTTTCAAGTCTGACGTTTCCTGTATTCCAGGGCTGGGCATCCAATCATGACCTTCATCTTCTTGAGTTATCAGTTGCCAAATAGATTTAACCCTGTGTGGGGATATGGCTGCAATCCTATACACACTTTCCTGAGAGTAAATCTCTTAGAACAGAATGGGACTTACTTCTGAGTAGACATGCTTAGGATTGCACTCTAAGTGAGGGTGTGCATGTGTGTGTTGAACGTCAATGAAGGCTTTGGCAGAGAACTCTTTTACCCACCCCACATTTTAAAACTCTGCATATCCTGCCAAGAACTCAGGGGCCCTGCATGATACTGCTGACTTTTGCCCGGTGATAAAAAGGGCAGTATCTCATGTGATCACTAGAGTAAAGAACTTTGTGACTCTTTTTATTGCAGATATACAAACATTAGGAACCAGAATAGCACCTCTCCCTCCTAAAAAGTATAATCATAGACATAAAATCATAGGCGTAGAGCCAAATGACACCTTATGTGTGACCCTATATGTTTAATTATTATTTTTGGAGTTCATTAGCAGCAATGGGAAGGAAAAGTGAGAAAAGTGGTGTCCTTTACCTCTTCTTCTTTAGTCTTTAGCTCATGATTAGGGGGAAAGTCATCCTCTCAACCAATATGCTACTGTAAGTAACCCACACTGCTGTAAGTGTGTGCATCATTCACAACACGCTTCCATTCTTTGTGATTGATAATTATGTTTTTTGTTTTTGTCAATGGTCGTTAGGTCTTCCTCAACCAGTTTGAGCCATGTCTTTTTGATGTGGCTCGTTGAACTTGTTGAACGTAGTGGGCTTCAGGGGGTTCTCACAGGTTCTATAGAACCAGTGGTGGGCAGCAGCAGGTTCGCACCTACACTATAGAACCTGTTCTTAACAAGAGATAGTACATATAAAGTTTAAAAATAGCCATTTAAAAGTGGCTGCCAGATGGACAGAGGACCGGTTCTTAATTTCTTTGAAGCCCATCACTGTATAGAACCCTTTGCTAATGAGCGCCTGGTTCTGAGAACCAGCTACTAATGGGACATAGAACCTGTTGTTATTTGAATTCCACCACTGCTGAGAAGCAGAAGCAACACAGATTTTATATATCTACATCAAACCTGAGGTATCTACTCCCGTGAGTCTCTGGGGCAGAGAAGTCTGAGGAGAGACAACTGTCAACATCCATTTGCATTTCAACTGTCCTTTCTAACAGTCTCTGGGACAGATAACGGGGCTAAGTACAGGCTAGGGGGGCAGATGAGAGCCATTGAGGAGTCAGAAGGAAAATGGGCAGCTGAGATGTTGAAAAGGGGGGTGTTTTATATTTTACAATATAAAAACAGTTATAAAGTTTTTATGTTGTACCTCCACAAGAGACAGTGGTGGGCTGTTTCTAGTCATAAGAAGAAGATTATTCCATTTATTTAAGAGCACATTGGATGGAGTTCCCAACTGGTTGGAATGTCTGACAAAACTATTGCACTAAATGCTAGATTTATATAAGGACTTGGAGTAAAATTGGTGAGAAACTATACAATAAGGGTTTTCTTCCCCATGTTTCAAATAAATAAATACATTTTATTTTTAAATATTATTTAAAATAAATAAATGGGTTTCAAATAAACAGGTTATAAAGGACTTACTTACCAGTATATCTTTATTTAGCATGGTCTGCATACAAGGGAAACCCTCAAAAAGAAAGACTATAATTCTTCTATCATAAGACTAATTCAACATTCTCCCAAAAGGTGCTTCTAAATCAATACAAATTAATGCCTGGCTCCCAAGTGATGGTGTGGCTTCAGATGAAAGAGGAGAGGCAGACAAGCCGGAGGGGGTGTTGAGAAGCACATAGGATTGCAGGAGCCTCTGCCCACCTTTCTCAACTTTTATCTCTGAGATGAACATATGCATGGCTGTGATTCTCAACATGCAATTGCAATATGACAGGAATATCCCTAATCCCAACAAAGCAAATACTATTACGCAGGGTGCTGCATGAAACAGAATACATGATAATGTGTGGCTAAAGGGATTGCACTTAAAGCACTAGTGTGCATACAAACTGGAAAAGGACAGGTTCATTGATTTTTTTTCTTTTGCTCTTTTGGTCAAATTTGAACTGGCTGGAAGATGTGTTTTTAGATACTAGTTACCCTCCCACTGGGCAGCTCTGCCAGCACTGGACGAAGGGGAGCAATACCATTTTTCTCATTTTTCTTATTTGCAAAATCAAACACAATTAAAAAAATAGATGTGTGGAAGTGTTAAAGGCTTGCACATTTAAAATGCAGTTGAAATGGATGGGTCATGATGCAGATTAATGGTTGTTTTATTTAGCACAGATAAAATCAGCTGGCACTTTGTGATGAAAAAGTTGGAGAAGGGTACAGAGATGGGTTTATAGCTGTGTTTGGAAGGTCAGGCTGGTGTCCCGCATTTTCTGGGCATATAAATCATTGAGTTGTTCATTCTGAGCCACTGTGAAATGCTCCTTCCAGTCTCCGACAGTGCCTGCAAGTGAAACAATTCAGAACATTTTTGAACCCTCCACAATTTGTCTTGGCATGCTCATAAACCAGTTGTGATTGAGATTAGACTGGAACTGGAGAAGGTGGGAATGCCAACCTTTTTCTGTTCAGCTGGATTAAGAATCACCACATTGTATTTCAGTGCTACCATTGTGATCAGGGGGAAAAACACAGATTGGTATTAGCCTGCTTTTAATAGCAGATGAGCTTTGTCACAACATGGAGAAAAAACCTTAAAGGTGTACCCTGCAGGTTGTACTGCTAGTCATGACTGACTATAGGGTGTAGTGCTCATCCTCGTTTCTAAATCTTTAGAGCCAGCATTGTCCAAAGACATTCCACAGTCATGAGGCCGGCATGACTATTATCTTTCCCACCAAGGTGGTTCCTATTTATCTACTTGCATTTCCATTCTTTTGAACTTCTAGGTTGGCAGGAGTTGGGCTAAGGATGGAAGCTCACCCCATCTTGTAGGACCTAGGTCTCAAACCCTGGCCTGCTGGTTAACAAGCACAGGCAGCAATCCTAACCGCACCTTCCTGGGAGTAAGTACTATCAAACACAATGGGACTTATTTCTGAGTAGACGTGCTTAGGATTGCACTGACAATGTCTTAACCACTTGTGCCACCACAGCCCTTTTAGAATACATGATCACCTGTTAAGTTTGCAGTTCAAATAGCTGTTTCAGACACAATAGCACAGTGATTCTCAATCTTCCTAATGCCGTGACCCCTTTATAAGTTCCTCATGTTGTGGGGACCCCCAACCATAAAATTATTTTCGTTGCTACTTTATAACTGTAATTTTGCTACTGTTATGAATCGTAATGTAAATATCCGATATGCAGGATGTATTTTCATTGTTACAAATGAAATGTGTGTTCTATGCACACATTGAACATAATGGGATTTATTTCAGAGTAGGCATGCATAGGATTGGACCCTGAGGCTGTCAGTCAGCCCCAGTGTGCGCGCAGCTACAGCCGGAGGTCTGGCAAGCCTGATGGCCCCCTGCACCAGGAGTCTTTAGGCGACCCCCAGGAAAGCTCTAGGCGACCCCCAAAGGGGTCCTGACCTCCACTTTGAGAAACACTGCAGAATAGCAGGATTCAGAAAAATAGTTGGCAATCCCTTGATATGATCTACCTACTCGGGCTTTGCTGGGCAGCTTCTCGAGGCTCATAACTTAGTTTAGAAAAACTCATAGTTGATCTCTGCTAACCCTCTGCACACTGTGCAATGGAGGTGGAGGTGCATCTAACACTCTGCTTCTGGAATGGTCTTTGTACCCAAAGAACATACAGCCTTCCTTGCCCTCTTATCAAAAGGTTTCATTATGCTGATGGCGGGGTGCTGGGCAGCACCCAGTCATCAGCATAATGATTAGCATTATGGGAGCAAAAAGCTCAGCTTGACACTAGTGGTCAAAATTATGAACAATAGGTTATATAGGAATAATATTACCTTCATGTTATATATTATTGGAAAGGTAATTTAATGCAGAATGCAATGAAACAAACTGCATTGGATTATCTGTATTGTATCAAAAATTATGGCCAATTAAACAGAAAATGAAAATGGCTACAATCCTAGCCACACTTTCCTGGGAGTAAGTACTATTGAACACAATGGGACTTACATCTAAGTAGATATTCTTAGGATTGCACTAAATATCAACTGCTTATGGAAGAAATGTAGAGTTTCTTAACTCAAAAGTGACCCATGAAACTGATGGGTGACAAGCTGCTGGGGAGGAAGAGGCAGAATTTCCCCCAATTTTCTTTTTTTTAAAGCATAGGCATGACATCACTTCCCGTTATGACATCACTTCAGAGCAACATTTTGAGCTTTTCACCAGGCTATATGATCATTAGTTACACCATTGCTGTCCAACATGGTTGTCACTCTTTATCACCCTACCCTACCATTAACTGCGGCTACAATCCAGAGTAACTACGGGAGCACATAAGAGACATTATGTGCTCCCGTAGTTACTGCACCACCTAGTGAAAACCTATGGGAAATTCATATTGCAATCCAGAGTAAATCCATTGTTCTTACTCTGGTGCAAGGACTCCCCATAGTTACTCTGGATTGTGCCCTGCATCTATTTATCCTTCCTTTCCCCCTGTTTGGGGTCATACTGCTTCCCCAATGAAAACACATACAGAATAATCTGTTAGAAAAAGGCATCTCTAATGTATACAAACCCCTCATCAAATGGATCCTGTATTCTGCCACCCCTCATCAAATGGAGCCTGTGCAGATACACTTAGGATTAAGGACCAACATGATCTTGTATGTCTGTATCCCAGCATTTGAGATCCGAGTCTTAAAACATTTTGAAAATGAAGCAATATCCCTCCAGCAACCCCATAGGTAACATTTTCACTCCAAACAACTTTTGAAATTCCTAGAGTTTATAATTTATGGCAGTCCCTGTATTTCCTGACCTACTACATAGTTTAAAAGGATGAGTCCAAATCATTACGCTTGAGGCATGAATCAAATCATAAGACACTGACCCTGTGAGTCAACTTGTGAGTTGTGACATTTTCTTGCTTCAACTTGATCTGAAAAATTTCAAGTTGTGAGACTGATTCATCACAAGTCCTCAAGCAAATATGCACAGAAAAAAGGTGGTGGTGGGTTGTGTAAGTAAGCAAGAATTCACATAGATGATAAAGGGACTCAAGTCAATACAAGTCTTGACTCTTTTTCTAGTCACTGGCCCTGAGGTATGAGTTGAATTGGGGTCAGTGACATCCTCAACTTCAACCAACTTGACTTGTTAAAAACAGTTGCTTGACATGACTGAATCAAGTGCCCATCCCTGTAGCTTAATGTCCGTACTCTGAACATGAAGGTGCTGAGGCCTACTTTCACTATGGCTGCAATCCTAAAGACTGCACTATCTGCAATCTTACTTTCCTAAAGACTGCAATCCTAAATGGCTGCAATCTTACTTTCCTGGGAGTAAGACCCATTGAACACAATGGGGCTTACTTCTGAGAAGACATGGTTAGGATTGTGCCCTGTTGCTTCCAAATCTCCCACTGTACTATCCAAGTTAAGGTGGAAGCCCAGTCTTTTTCCTTACCTTTTCTCATGAAGGGAGACACTGACTGATCAAAGATGAAAGATGGTACAGTGCTGTAGTTGGCCATTGGATTTGCTTTCATGCTCTCAAATGATGTGTGTTGCACAATCTTGCTCAGGACTGATTCAGAGAGCTTAAAGCCTAAGAACTGGGCTACCTTTTGGATTTCTCGGGCTGGATCCTTTAAAAAAGAAGACAATATTAGATTCTAGACAATTGATGAGATCGATTCTGGCTCTGTGACGGTGATTGGCTCACTATGGTCAAAATCCAGAGTAACTACAGGGAGTCCTTGCTCCGGTGTAAGAACAACAAGCTCTGGATTCCAATATGAATTTCCCATAGGTTTTCACTAGGTGGTGCAGTAACTACGGGTGCATGTAAAGTCTCTTATGTGCTCCCATAGTTACTCTGGATTTGGGGAGTATGCTTTTTACTGAATGGGTCTACTATGATCAGGCACGACTGAGTAGAGCTCTATAGTAACAGAAGCTATAGTAGCTCACAGCGAGAGTCTGTGGAAAGGATGGAGGGATGGAGGAAGAGGTACATGCTCACCTTTTTCATGTCTTCATAAAAGAGGTACAGAATTGGGTGCCGATCCTTGGCCTCCCACCAACCACGAACATGGTCAAACCATGATCCATAGGCGACTGCAAATAAATATTGTTGTTAGTGAATAGTTGGACAGGCTAGAAAATTTAAGTGATTGAATTTATGGTTTTGCTGTTGTAATGTATGAATATAATTTTTTGTTTTTCTTTTATAAAATGTGAATAAAAATATTATACATTATACATTATTCTACATTATACATATTCTACAAATATTATACATTATACATTATTATACATTATTCTTTGCAGGTGACCACAAAGAAACCAAAGGAGGAACCATCTCCCTTACCTCACCCCAGTAAAATGAGGTAATTATCCTTTAATATTGTGGAATTACTCTGTGGAACTCCTTGCCACAGGATGTGGTGGTGGAATCCTGCCAAGATGCCTTTAAAAGGGAATTTCTGGAAGATTTCTGGAATATGCAGAAGTTTTCTAGAATATGCAGTGGTTCTTTCAAGCAGTATTCCTTTTTTCTGAATTGTTTCCAGTTTGATTATCCACTCACCTTTCCCTGCCATTAGATCCTGTAGAAACTGGTCCCAAGTTTGTACCTCTGGCATTCCCTTGTTCATGCGGTGGAAGTGGAAATAGGAGACTGCGTTGTCCTTAATGTTCCTGGCAACATAAATCATCTGTGGAAATGTCACAGAAAGAACTCAGCTGCAAGCTCATCTCTCTCCACCACTCCGGGGTTCAAGATTTATCTATGCCCCATTTCTCTGCAGAGCAATTCAGGAAGCAATCAAGTGTAACTACGGGGAGTCCTTGCTCTGACATAAGAACAATTTGCTCTGGATTGCAATATGAATTTCCCATAGGTTTTCACTATGTGGTGCAGTAACTTTGGGTGCATGCAATGTCTTTTACGTGCTCCTGTCGTTACTCTGGATTGTAGGAATAGTCCTTGTTGACCCTTCAGTGTATCTGAATACACTGAAGATACAGAGTCAGAACAACCCAGAGAAGCCAGTGGCAGAAATTCTGAGATCTCAAGAGCGAAAGAAAGTCTTCAATTCATTCATACTTTCCAGACAGAGAAGAGATGTCCAGCATTTTCCAGTGACAAACAGGAATCTTTTGCATTTATTAGAAAGTGCATTGGCAAATGTATAATGTTAGAAGGGAGTTTATTTTTGTGCTATCGTTGTTATTTTATAAATTTTAAAAAGGAACGTAAGATTGAAGCCTAGCACAGCAAACAGGTTCCAGAAAATTTGCCATTATCACATGCTCAGAGGCTCTCTTGCCTTCTGTGAATTCTTCATGTGTTCTAGACTTGAACCAGGGGACAATTTTGGGACATAGCCTTGGCTGAGATGGAGAACGAAGCTTTCCTTTTCCCATCACCTCACCCCATTTATCCTCACCTTACAATTCTGTTCCCAGAACGATGGTGGAAGAAGCTCAACTGAGAAGTGAGATTTGATTGTGCGTGGAGAGGGCATTGCCTCTGCATCTTCCAAGCCTGAGAGAGAGAGATTTCAACTTTGTTAAGAGAAATCCTTTATGTGACGCTGTCCCAGCACTTCCCTGAAGCTGTGTTGAATACTCCCTACTCACCTGAGGGCAAGGGTTTTGGAAGACACAATTCGAGGTAGGGGATCCGCTTGTCTGTGGGGCCCCGAGCACATTTCTGTGCATCCCCTCCATTCTGGATCATGTCCACAATTTCCTCAATCCAAGTGGTCCCTGGTGGGGTAGGAAGCAGTGAGCAATGAAACATGCAGATCAGTGATGGGATTCAAAGAAATTAACAACCAGTTCTATGCCCATCTGGCAGCCACTTTTAAATGGCTTTTAAAATTTTATATGTACTATCTCTCGTTAACAACCGGTTCTGTAGAGCCCACCACGGGTCCTGCTGGAGCCCACCACTGATGCAGATACTATAATTCAGTTGGTGGCCATCAGTCTTCACCCCTCCATTGCAGCCCCCCTCCATCATTGCCATCTCCCCAGATTTGTGCAAAGCCCTGGCTTTATTCATCCTGTTCACCTGCTTTGGGATAAGTACAGATGAGAAGGTCATCAGGCCGGGCTTGAAAGGCCCATATGCAATCCCAGTTGTCCACTGTCTCTTTAGGCAGAGGTACTCCTTTGATGTCTACCAGCATCGTACGTTTGAAGGGTATTGGTGCCACATGTTTCTGCTCAGGCTTGAGGTCCATAATCTGGAAGTATAACAAAAGGAATATGCTGGCGTCACTGTACCCATGCTACTCTAAGCAGTGCAAGTCCCTGAGCCATTGATCCTGGCACCACCTCTTGATCCTGGAGCAAGTCACATGTCCTACCTGCTAGCTCCAGCCTTCTTTGGGTCTATTAATGTTTTCTTCTTTTCCTCTCTCTCTCTTTTTCTTACACTCCCTTGCTTTTCATGGTTTCTTTATAGTCCAGAGAAAGAGTAGGCGTGTCTGTGCGTGAGAGCAAAGACTATACGATGACAGCTGAGGTTTCTGCCTCTCTAGGGCTGGGCGTCCATCCAACCTTCCCATAAAACTAACTTGTACAACGATAACTGAATCAATCCCACATGTGGTTCTGTGTGCGTATATTTATACTATGTGAAAGGTCCTGCCAGACAATCTCAATTTCCATTCCATACATTTTAACCCCTTAATGCCTGTCTTTATGTAGAGAATCCTAGTGTCTTGTTTCCTCCTGCGTCATAAGGGCACGATTACTTTTGTGGTTTGTAACAGAACAAGATCTCTGTCCCTGTTTGCTGTTAGTTAGTGGCTTACTAACATTTGGAGGCATGAAGTGCTCCCCAAATTTAGTTAGAAAATTAAAAAAAAACTACTTTTTGTCACAGACATGTAGGGCTGTGGAAAGTAGGGGGTGTCAACGAAAGGGTGTTTGTTGCAAGGTGAGATCTCTCTTATCAGCCCACCTTTGCTCCTGTTTTGAGAATTGCAACTTTCTGCAGAATGGAAGCTGATTTGTCCATGTTTGTTATCAAACTTTGTTCCCCTCCTTCTTTCCGTGCTTATCGACTTAAATGCTTGCTACATAAGCTACATTCTTAGCTGTTTTAGCTGAACTGATTTGTACCACTTTGTGGTCTGATTTCGGTTTCAGTGGCTCCTCTTGTTGGGGTATGTGAGGACTTTCTGGCGACCACTGTGGGCTACTGCAGAAATCACATAGCAGGCCATTTGATGAATTATACATTCACGGCCAGATAGAAAGAAAGCACACTTGAAGTGGAGGCTGAAATGGAGGGATAATCATGGATCATCAGATCTTTGGAAGAGTGTTGAATAGAAACAAGGAAATAAAGAACTTGCACTCATGGTCACCAGCCTGTAATTTTTGGAGGAATCATACACCATCGAGGAATCAGGCTCGTTGTCCTCATCTTCTTTTGGATTTTAGCCATTTGCTCAGAGACACTGTGCATTTAAATCCTTTCAATGAATAAAAATAGTCTGTGGCTTTCCACATGTTCTTTCGGTATCTAGAAAACAAACTTTATTGTGGTGGCAAAGGAAATGGTAAAGATGCTGTGCCTGTTAACTGGCAGGCCAGGGTTTGAGACCCAATCAGGTCTTACAAGACAGGGTGAGCTTCCATCCTTAGCCCAACTCCTGCCAACCTTGAAGTTCAAAAATATACAAATGCAAGTAGATAAATAGGTACCACCTTGGTGTTCTGTGCGTTTTGGCAGTCATGCTGGCCCCACGGAAGTGTCTTTGGACAATGGTTTAAGGCTTAAACGGGAATGAGCACTGCACCCTACAGTTGGTCAAGACTTGCAGTATAACCAGCAGGGAGACCTTTACCTTTATCTTTATGGTAACCGATATCTTTCAGTGCATGTCTGTTGAGATGGGGAAGAGAGATTGTTGGGAAGTGAGCAGGTTTACAATTAAAACTTGCCAAAACTTCAAAGTCTGGTTGTAGCAAATAGCCCCCTGTCATAGCTGTCAGCTGAGTTTAGGACTGCCTACCTTTTTTAGTCTGAAAAGATCAAATTAAGACAGATTTCCTATAGAAGTGACATAAATCAAAGCCCTAATTTTTGCCTGAACCCCCTGGTGGAGAAACTCCAAACTTTTCTGGTCCATGATTGAATGGGACGTCTTATGCATCTGGTATTTCTTATGTGCAAGTTAAACCTTCCCATGGTGGGGCCATGAAAAAAATTCTGATAGGCCTCCCTTTTGTGTGCTGTGTAATGAAATTGTCTTTGTAACTGGAATATTCTTCTGATATTGGCTGGGTCTCTCATGAATCCTATAGGAAGTGCTTTTGATGTTCCTGCCCAACATTTGCAGCCCTACACATGCATCCTAAAATGCTAAGAGTATATGAGGCTTCAATTCTATACTCATTTTCCTAAGAGTGAACCTCACTGGACACAGTGGGTCTTACTTCAGAGTAAACATGCCTAGCATAGGACTGTGTGTCTTATACTGCACTGACATGGACATTGAGACTATTGATTGAGAGTGGCTGACATTTTGAAAGGATACTATTAACCCTAGTCAGGTACCATAATCTTGTGGATACTATCCACATGATGGGGAAACTGGGAGCACACTGATATGACCCACCTCTGCCCACACCAAACATCCAAAATGCTGGCCAAAACATCCAAAATGTGGTAGAGACAGTGCAGAGAACAATACTTTTGGGTGCTTCAATCAGCTCAGAAAATTGGAGTAATCATAAGCAAACCCACTGATTTGATTTCAGTGAAATTTAACTGCCAAAGAAAAATAGCTTTAAATGATAAATGTTGAAAGGCCACCTCGCCCATATACATTCAGTTGGATGGGAGTTGATTGTGGACTTGTGATCTTATTGTATTGAATTCAGATAAAGCCATTAACATTCCAGATACAAAGTCCTTGTGAGGAGCATCTTATAGCTGAGTCCTGAAGGTCGGGCTGCCATCTTTCATTTCTTGGGCATAGATATAATCTATCTCTTCACTTTGAGCCACTGTGAAGTGCTCCTTCCAGTCTCCAACAATGCCTGCATGTTAAGAAAATAGTTCAGGAAAATCAGTAAAAGAGCTCCTAGACTCAGTAAAAGAATCACATGGCAATTTGAGGTTCAACAAATAATGGTCCAGGCCAGTGGTGTAGCTAAGGAAATGTAGGGGACAGTAACTGCACTGGGCAGCAAGCTTTAAGGGGGCAACACTTTCACACAGGATGCAGCATGTCCCTTTTTGGTGCATAAAGATTGGTGGTGGTGAAGGGGATAGGCTTGGGGCTTAACTCAGCTAAGCATGAGAGATCTGTTCCAAACAACTCCATCAGTGGTGGGCCAGAGGATCAGATACAGAGTGTACTAAGGGAAACGCTGTGCCAGGCCGGAACAAAAGGGGCAGCAGAGCCTATGAGATACATCGGTGGTGGTGGTTGAGCAGAAGACCTGGGGCTGAACTTGCTGCTGATAAATATTGAAGAAGTTAAGGGAGAGAACTTAAGGGAAGCCATCTCAGAAGCCACTAAAAGAACTGAGTGATAGATGATGTATTTGCATAGTGATTCAGCAGCATGTGAATGTCTTATGGCCTTCTGGAGTGATGTCATTCCAGTGACATCACATTGCTTTATATGCAAATGCTACTGAAGTATGTGAAAGCAAGCTTTGGAGTCATATAGGAATTTTTTCTCAAGCATAGATACCTTTTTAGAAACTGGCAGGAGGAAAAGTTGGTGTTCCAGTGACAAGCTGTGCTTGGTGGAAGAATGAAGGGGTAGTACTGAAGGAAGAATTCTGTTTTGCCTTTGATGAAGATCTGAAGGTAGATTTCAGGAAGGAGCTGCTAGCCCAGTGACTTTCAACCTTTTTTTGTCTCATGGCACATCAACCAGGTGCCAAAATTGTCAAGCCACACCATCAATATTTGGACAATTGACAAGGCACACCATGCTGCTGGTGTGGGGAGGTTTCAGTTCTTCAATAACCCTATCAATAATTGATCTTTATTAAATAAATAAATAGATAGATAGATAGATAGATAGATAGATAGATAGATAGATAGATAGATAGATAGATAGATAGATAGATAGATAGATAGATAGATAGTCCAAACTCCCCCGGCACACAGGTGGACCACTTACGGCAACCAGTGTGCCATGGCACACTGGTTGGAAGTCACTGTGCTAGAATCTGCCTGATGTGTGGAAGCCAGCCTACTTTAGGGTACAAGTTTAATGTGGTGGGGATGGGGAAAGGTAATTGGCTATCTAAACTGTTTAGGGTCTGTGGATGTGCTAAGATACCCCAGGTTTCCCCCAACTTTTCACCCACCTTTCAGCTGCTGTCGTAGCCTTTTCTTATGGATTAGGATGTGCCTTCCACACCATGGCAGAACTTTATGATGATATTCCAAAAAAGATAATTCCCACCTAGGCTTGGTCTTATTGTTGCTTTTGGGCGCAATCCAGAGTAACTATGGGGAGTCCTTGCTCCGGTGTAAGAACAATTTGCTCTGGATTGCAATATGAATTTCCCATAGGCTTTCACCAGGTGGTGCAGTAACTATGAGTGCACATAATGTCTCTTACGTGCTCCCATAGTTACTCTGGATTGTAGGGTACAACAGTTTCATCCGAGTTGGGGCTGGACCCCAGTGACTATTCCTCACCTCTTCTCATGAAGGGAGACACAGTTTGGTCCAAGATGAAAGAGGGCAGGGTGCTGTAATTAACCATGGGGTTTGCTTGCATGTTCTCAAACGACGTATGCTGCACAATCTGGTTCAGAACTGGTTCTGGGAGATCTTGGCCAAGGAATTCAGCTATCTTTTTGATTTCCCGGGCAGGGTCCTAGGGAGAGACGCAAGATTGTTGCTGTGTTTCACTGGGTGATCCCTTCTAAGGCACACTTAACTGGGGCACTGCTGTCAAAGACTCACCACAATGGAATCATTGCTTGGAGTAGTTCCTTCACAGTTCCTTCATAGCGGAAAGCAATGCTGGCACTTTTTGGGAGGTCTATACTGGTTCCACTAATGGTGCTCCTGGTCAATCTCTGCTGATGTTGGATGCTACCACTAGATGCCACCATTGAACAGGGTGACCATATACAATGGAGGACAGAGGACAGAGAATGGAGGTCTGTACCTTTAACCATTGCATTGAACAGTGGTATTTGAGCATTTCAGCCCAGGACCCCCTTCTGAGAATGACATTCTGGGGATGTCATGGCTGGAAGTGATGTCATGGCTGAAAGTTACTTTAAAGGCATCCAATGCCAGATTCCCAATTGCTGTACCCAGTTTTTCATGGCCCCCCTGAAATGAGATCCTGACCCCCACTTTGAAGACCACTGGCATAGAAGTTTGAATTTAGGTGCTGTTTTTCAAACCCTTCTATGATGAGTTAAACCTGCCTAAATTCCCTCTTCTGTGCAATGCTTAAAGGAAGATGCACTCTGTCCTCCACTCGATATGGTCACCCTGCACCACTGAATGCATCTACTGCCACCAGTCCTGGAAGCTCAGGCACTGACCTAGCCGGCTAGGGCCATTGGATGCATGGGCTTTCAAGCTCTCTATTACCTGTTGTATGCTTAAGCATGGTATCTGGTAGTAGCCATGGTACATGTACTCTGAACGCCAGAGGGGTGTGTGTGTCAATCTATGATGATTGAATTCCTCTCATTCCCCTCCCTTCCCAGCCATCCATTTCTTTTAAGGAAACCTCCAAGAAAAGTTCAACAGAAAAGAGATTTCTCTATGTCACTTTGAAATAAGCACCACTTCTGAAAGACTGCCAGTCTTGTTTATTGTTTTCTGGATTTGCTGTCTTCTTCAGCTGGGTCTAGCCAGGATCGAAAAAAGAATCTAGCCCTGCTACTAGAATTGGCATGTACCAGCCAACTGGGCATCACAAACCTCCAGACCAAGACAGAGGGCAGGTTTTGTTGGTTGCAAACCATCAAACAAAGACATCACTGACTCTTGATTTCTTAAGGTCATATAGAAGGATGCTTTGGTGTGCTCCAGTATGGCTGCTTCAGCTTCAGAGTTCAGAGTGAAGACTTCACCCATCACCTCTGGATCAGAAAAGGCTGAAGTATGTAGTTAAGGAACCTGAAGTATGTAGTTAGGGAGTATGTAGTTAGGGAACCATGTGATTTAGATTTGTTACAAAACAATCCTATGCATATCTACTCATAAGCACATTATTGGGATCCCTGTTGAATCTCACAGTATTCAATTAGGCTTACTCCCAAGAAAGAATGGAAGCCCTGCAGCCTTAGAAAATAATTTAGCTTGAATAGTAGTGCTTTGGCATCCATGTGGGTTCCACTCCTAAAACCCTGTGGATGCGGAAATCTGCAGATCACTAAATCTGTGGGTCAGGCACCCAAATACTACTGGATCTGTGTAGCCTCTCCAACTGCCTAAGGCCTTCTGGAGGCAAAAAACCTGTGGTTTTTGACCAGAAACTAGAATTGCCATTTTGGCCTCCAGAAGGCCTTAGAAAACCTCCCAGATCCTGGGTTACACACTACATTGTAGATTGGAAAATATTAGCCATGCTTTCAAGGCTTTCAGTCTTTCAAGGAGAGTCTCTCCCTACAATCCAGAGTAACTACTGGAAGACATAAGAGGCACTTACTCTGGATTGCTCTATGCATTTCCCACAGGTTTCCCATAAGTGGCACCTTGGGTATGTCGTTGTAAAATGTCCCGTAGTTACTTGGGATTGTAGCCGAAGCCTTTCTCTGTCTTAGTGGTGGCAGTGGAATCTACCTGTTTTGGCCCTGGAATAAAGGCAGACCTGATGGAAGGAGGGAGGTACCAGCAACTAGTTGCTCACTTCTTTTATGTCTTCATAGAAGAGGTATAGTATCGGAGACCAGTCCTTCATTTCCCACCAACCACATACATGGTCAAACCATGAGCCATAGGTGACTGCAAAGAAAACAGAGCATAAACCATGGCATCCTGATTCACCTTCCTCACCCCACCCATGTAAAATATTGCCTAACTGGTGAAAATAATGGTTTGCACTTTCACATAATTTTTGTCCCCTTCTCAGTTGCATAACTGGAGGGTTGTTACAGGGATGTTGCAATCATGGGCAGCACTCTTTGGGGGACAGTAATTACATTCCTGTCACAGCCACCAGGATCCTCCCCCCTTGCTTGCAGCCAATAACTGCCCCATAGCCCCTCTAAATGCAAAAGAAACTTTCTGTAGTCCCATCCATAAGTTCTCCAGAAGGCCTTAGAACAAGAGTGGGAAACTTGGATCCTGCCCTGAATGACAACTGCACCTGCTGACATTTCCTCTTCTATAGAATTGTTAAAGGATCAGGATCCATAAAGTTGAAAGTTTGCCCACACCTGCCATAGAGGACATCATGTCCAAGGAAATTGGAAGTGCTATTTTAAGGCTGTAAGAAGTCTTTGGAGATGGATGCACCTGGACTGTTGGTTGAGGTTATCAAGCCACATGTGATGGCAGTAATTAAACAGATGTAATGGAGATACTGAATTCACTCGAATCTAACGCTTACCTTTCCCAGCCGAATTCAGGGTGCACATTTTATTCGATGGTGCATTAGATTTGAGTAAATATGGGTATGTTTCTTCCCCCTTATGGACAGGGAGTGACAATGCAGATGCTGTATAACTGATAGCATGGGCAGGGCAGGAGTGGTGATGATGGGCCTTGTCTTCACATCCAATATCAGCAGCAGTTGGGGATTTAGTGTCTACTCAAATTCTTGTTACAGCTACATAGCGGTAGGCAGGTGACAGGCCTGATCTTGGCTGTCACAAAGTGGCAGCCCAGAACCAGTGGCGGCCTTGGAAGGTGTGCCCCAGGATAAGACACCTTCCACGCAGCTGTGCTACTGCCCTTCCTCATGGTATTCTGTTAACTCTCTGGGTCAAACCAGTAAGCTCCAATAATATTCTTTTCATTAGCAAGAAAGTGAAGGAAGGGGACATGCTTCCTTTAAACTCTCCCTTTGAATATGCAGATCTCAAGAAATGTCTCCTCTCCACCTTTTGATTAACTTTATTAACTTAACACTCACCTTTCCCTGCAATGAAATTCTGTAGAAACTGATCCCAGGGTCCCGGCTCTGGAAGCATTTGGTTCATGCGGTGGAAGTGGAAATAAGAGACTGCATTGTCTTTGATGTTCCTGGCCACATAAATGATCTGTGAAAACACAACAGAACAAGGAGGATGGAGACCATAAAGTCTCCCAAGACTATCCCATCCATGAGACTGGTTGAAGTGGCTACGTCTGGCCACAGATTGCCAGTGATGCCCATGTCCATTTTTGCTACTCCTGCTCCCTGATTCTAGAAAAAAGAGGTGATATTTATGTACAGCCCCTGGTGCCAAAGGGTCTTGGGCCATCCTGCCTGCATTTTTCATTCTTTACAGCAACAATATTTATGGTTCCCCTTTTCTCTGCAGTGTTTAACACTTCATAGAAAAATTGTTGGGGCTTTAAATCTAAAATAGCCTAATTTGCAAAAATTATAATTGCAGGTCATTAAATCCAGTTGGTCATCTAAGGGTTATGTATATATGGAAGCCACAAACATATTATTTTTTTGCCTACCCCAGATTGGTAAGAGATGGAAGGGATATTCAATAAATTTCATACATTAAACATAAATCTTTTTTAAAGCATAAAACATAAATCTAATTGGTCTTGGTTCAGCTTGTGTTGACCAATTTTAAAGTGACCCATTTAACCCAAGTGCAGTCAGGTGTCTTCATTGAAACGTGTGAGGGTAAATAGATGGTAAACCAGATGCAGGGGAGTTGCAGCAAGATGCAGGTCTCTTGTGTGCTGCCCAAGGCACCTGGAGAGCCACTGTGAGATGCAGGAAGCTGGACTAGATGGGCCCTGGGCCTGAGCAACAAGCTTTTTCTTATGTTCCCATACTGAGGTGCAATCCTAACTAAGCCTGCACAACTCTTTAGTCTTCTGATTCCTGTGGTGATGTTGGGAGGGAAGTGCATGCCTGTACACTGGCCTAACCCTCCCCCAGGAGTGGCGCAGTAGTGTCTTAACAGCACTTTTGTGACATCCCTAAGCCAACACAGGATTTGTGCATGGAGCTGGCCTAACTGAGGCTTAGGTTTGCAGCCTAACCTTACAATCCAGAGTAACTACGGAAGCATGTAAGAGACATTTACAACGACGTAGTTATGGCACCATCTAGTGAAACCCTATGGGAAATTCATATTGCAATCTAGAGTAAATTGTTCTTACATCGGAGCAAGGACTCCCCGTAGTTACTCTGGATTGCACCTAGAGTATAAGCTCTGACTTAAGCAGCCCTGGGACTCTAATGAGTTAAGTTACAGGAATGATGAATCTTCAATCAAAGCAGTCCAGGAATGTAAACAAGGCTTGGGATTAGACTTCAGCTCAGGTTACACTTGCCCCTTCACTCGGTTGTCCTGACCTTGCAATTCTGAACCCAGAAGGAAGGTGGAAGAAGCTGGACTGGGAGGTGGGATTTGAGCGTTCGTGGAGAGGGCATTGCGTCTGCCTCTGCTATACCTGAAACACCACAGGGTGACATTCAACTTTGGGCCAAGAACCCATTCATGCCATACTGACCCATCAGCCCGCCCCCCATCTACCCTTATTGTTTCTATTATTGTGTACCTGAGGAGATGGGTTTTGGAGGGAAGATGTCTATGAAGGGAATTCGTTTGTAGATGGGGGCCTGAGCACATTTTTCTGGGTCTCCTCTATGCTGAATCATTTCCACAATTTCTTGAATCCAGGTTGTTCCTAAGAGATTTAGGGAACAAGAAATAAAAGACACATCAACAGCCCAATTCTAACCTGCACTGGTATAGCCAGACCATATGGCCTGTGCTATATCCAGTTCAGGTTAGGAGAAAGCGGAAGGTCTCCTCGGGGTAAAGGGATACACTTCACTCGGAGTAATTCTCCAGCCAGCCCTAAGGGACTTCTCAGATCCTCACCAGCTTTTTTAGCTGGCACAATCTGGGAAGCCCTGCATCGACCTGGATTTACCTGCTTTGGGGTGAGTGCAGATGAGAAGGTCATCAGGCCGGGCTTGAAAATCCTGTAAGGATGCCCAGTGCTCTGCAGTTGTCCTGAGTAAAGGAACTCCCTTAACCTCCAGCAATGTTGTACGTCTCAGGTTCAAAGCTTTCAACACAGATTCAAGATGCATCATCTGGCAGGGCAGTAAAATTGAAAAGCTGACATCATTTCGTCGTCCTTCCTCTGTTGCTAGTGCTCTTGAGTCACATCCTCTGGTGCAAGGATCCCCAAACCCCAGCCAGGGGGCCAGAGACAGCTTGTGGAAACCCTCTGTCCAGACTATGGTCAGACTCTGATCCCCTAAAAGCATCTGGCGCACTCAGCCAAACATGACCAGAGGGTGTTCTGAGGGTTGGGGACAGGGTGACCATTTTTCTATTTTTCTCTATTTTCTATTTTCAACTTCTATTTTTTAGCCTTGTGTCCTGGAAAAATATCTTCACTGTCTGTTTCCTTGTGAGCAGACAGCATATAGCCTTCTTGGAATTAATAAATTATATGTTATAAATTATATGTAATAGTATACCGTATATATAAAGTTGCTCACTCACTTATCAATGCCCAGTCAAAACCACCAGACCTAAGAGTGTGAAATTTGGGGAGAATGTTCCTTCTGTGACTTTCCACTAACAAGAAGGAACAGGTGTTCCTTCTGTTCACCCACTAAGAATCAGTTTTTGGAAATTCCAACCAGAAGGGGGTGAAAAGGGGCACAGCACGTTTTTGTCCCTATACTTTACATTGAAGAATCACTGACTGATGGACACTCTGCCCCAACCCTTGGATCCAGAAGCTTGAAATTCGGGGAATGAATTGCTTATATTATGGGAGTACCCACAAAGACCCAATTTCTAGAAATTTAACCACTAAGGGGTTGAAAAGGGGCTCAATGCATTTGCTTTAATTTGTGTGTATTGGTGCTTTGAGAAAATCTGGAAATTTGAGCCCAATTATTCATACATCTAAGTTGTGTCTCTAATGTATTTACTGGTACTTAAATTTTATATTGAATTTTTTCCCCAGCCCCCAACTGCCTTGAAGCAGTTTGCAACATCCTGAAAACAAATGACAAGGGATGATTACACTGGAGCCTCCAAGTGACATCATGCTGGTCAATGCTGAAGATGGTGTAATGGACTACAAACACACTAACAGTGCAATTCTAACCCCTGTTTATGCCAGCACAAGTCCTGGCACATGTGCTGACCTAGGGGTATCACTATGGGGTATCACTTCTGCACTACTCCTGGGAGGATTAGGTTAATGCACAGACATACACCAGTGTCCCCATGCCACTGTGGAAAGAAGTAAATGGGTGAGTTGCGCTGGCTTAAATTGGTTAGGATTGCACAGTAAGGCTTTCATGTTAGAAAAATCTAAAATGCAATTTAAAACATTTTTTGAGTCTACACCCTATATAGAAAGAATAGGGTTTGATTGCAGTGTTTCACTCTCTGCTTTGGAGAGCATCTTCAGGATTTGCAAAGAGTGCATCCTTTATCCTCTGCTTTGGGTTCTGAATACCCTATACATTCGTGTATAAGCTGAGTTTTTTTAACTCTGGTTATACACAGGGCAAGCAGCCAGCTAGTCCACCAGGAGTTCCCTGGCAGGGACAAGTCTCTTTATATACCTCCCCCTCCCTTCCTGTTAATCATATGCTAAGACCATCACTCAAACAGGCTTCCATTAAGAGCCCAAATTCTCCTGTGCCTAAATAAGTAGGTGTGTAAAACAGCTGTATACTTTCTAGTGAGGGTGAGAAACAATTTCTGTTCTGATGGCTTGGTGGAGGCTATTAAGGAAGTCTCTCTATGCTAAACATCTTATTTTGATTAAAAACCTTATTTCTAGCAATTTTTCAGAAGTTATGTCCTTGTGCAGTTTGCAAAGCATGATGGGTTTCTCATATGCAAATGAGGCAGGGATGGTGTTTTTGTGAGTATTTTGGATCAGGCACTTTGATAGACAGCTTTACAAAGGGGTGGGAATAGACGAACCAGAGCTGCTGAGAAAGGTCTGGGAGCCTTAGAGTAGGTGTGTAGGAGCAGCATCTGAGTGTTGTGAGGATGAGATCCAGGGCTTTTGGTGGGGGCCATGCCTGCCTGCCTGCCTCCCCGGGTGCCTTTGCAGCCCAGTACTAGGCATGGAGAACTATTCAGTACTACCCAATACTACTCAGGAGTAAGCCTCACTGTAGCAGAGGACTGCAGCCTGTGGCCACAATCCTAGCCACACTTTCCTGGGAGCAATTCTCATTGACTATCATGGGATTTCCTTCTGAGTAGCATAAGATTAGGATTTGAGGCTACTTTCCCATCCACACTTTCCTGAGAGTAAGCCCACTGACTATAATGGGACTTACTTCTGAGTAGACATGGTTAGGACTGGGCTCTGAGGCTGCAATCCTATCCACACTGTAGTCCTTTTGCCCCCCCCCCAAGAAATCTCCCCACCCCATCCTGACCCTCTGAGAAATCTCCCCAGTTGAGATTGTGGGGAGGCAGGATGGGGGCCCCCTGAAGAAATAGCCCCAGTTCCCATCCTGCCCCCCCAGGAGCCCAGTCCACTGCCTACTCTGAAGTAAATCCTATTAAAGTCAGTAGGTTTTACTCCCCTGTGAGCATAGGAGTGTAGCCTCAAAGCCCAATCATCCGTCTACTCAGAAGTAAGTTCCATTATAATAGTGAAGCTTACTCCCTGGAAAGAGTGTATAGAATTGCAGCCAGAAGCTGGTTTCTAAAAGCTTGTAATCCTATGCCTGACTACTCAAAAGTTAATCCCATTTCAATCTATGAAGCTTACTCCCAGGAAAGTGTGCAGAGGAGTGCAGTATTAGAGCCCAATCCTATTCTTGGCTACTCAGAAGTAAGTCCCATTAGAGTCTGTGGAGCTTACTCCCAGGAAAGTGAATAGGATTGCAGCCAGAGGCTGATTAGTAAGAGCTCAGTCATTTGCTTGACCACCCAGAAGTCCTATTATATTCAGTGGTGCTTACTCCTAGGTAAATTTGGATGGTATTGCAGTAAGAGGCTGGGATTCTAAGAGCCCAAATCTTATGTATGACCATTCAGAAGTACTGGTAAGTCCCATAACAGATAATGGTGCTTACTTACAGGAAAGTGTGGACAGAATTGTAGCCTTAAGTAGTGGCTTAGAGGCAAACCTCAACCTGCAGATAGGACACCACAGACTCTAGTCCTAAACTGTAGATCAGTGTTTCTCAACCAGTGGTATGAGTACCACTAGTGGAACTTGTGCTAGTGTCTGCTAGTACTTAGGCACCTGGATGCAAGTGTCATATGTGCTCCCTGAGGCAGCTGGTGGGCCGGTGGGCCGGTGTGTGATTCAGGAGGCTAGACTAGATGGGGTCTTTGGTGTTATCAAAAGTGGAGGCTTTTCTTATGTTTTTATGTTCTTGTTTGTGGCACCCCTGGACACATTCCCCCTGAAAGCACAACAAGGCATAACGCATAGAAATAAATTACACTGAACTCAGGGGCTTAATACTGATTGATGTGGTCACACGTGATACAATTTTTTGGGGTAAACTAAGGGTTAAAATGGTCATTAGAACATAGAGAACCTGTTGTTAAAATATTTGAAGCCCACCACTGGGCAGCATGCAGCCTTCTCATAAATTTTATTTTTTCCCAGGAGCACATTTTCCCCAGGACATGTCCTCTGTTTACTCATGTGCCTGGGAAAAAATCTTTACATTTACTGGTAACCTACTGATGCCTCAGTAAATGTTATTTTATTGGTATCTATTTTTATGGTATTTTGAAATGTACCAGTAGCTGCTGCATTTCCCACCCTCAGCTTATACGCGGGTCAATAAGTTTTCCCAGGTTTTTTGTGGTAAAATTAGGTGCCTCGGCTTATACGCGGGTCGGCTTGTACATGAGTATATTCGGTAACCTTATTTAACAGCCCAGGTAGATTTGATTGGCTTCAACTAGCTTCATTTGGCAGCTAGTATAATGGGCTGTTTTTCAGGTCAATGCAGTAACACTGCTCCTAACAGGATTCTCTGCTGACATCCGTGTCAACAAATTAAATAAATTAAATTAAAGGGAGATTACCATACATAAATTGAGGCATATGTCAAACACACTAAAGGGGCATATGTAACCCCTACTTAGGCTGGCACTGTCCCTGTACAAGTCCTATTCTGGCCTGGGGGTGTTGCAAACATGCCTAACCCTATTCCAGCCACTCCAAACCAGCACAGGAATGGTGAGTGACTGAGTTGTGCTGGCCTAAATACATAGAAGAACTCTATGAGAAAGATCTTAATGTCTCTCACAACCAAAATAGTGTGATCACTGGATTTGAGCCAGGCATCTTGGAAAGTGAAGTCAAGTGGCCTAAAAGTATCACTAACAACAAAGTAGCAGATCATTATTGGCATTCTTCAGTCTCAAAAGACTGATATCGTGCTGTGAGTGTCCTCTCCAGAGCATGATTGTCTGGGTAGATTAATATGGATAGACTGTTACCCAAGCAGCAAATCCCCCCTCTCCACATCACTGAAATAGTCTAATGGAACAGCAGAGCTGATACCATTGGTTCCATCTGCATCACAGGAGTTAGCAGAATGTGGTTGTGACACAGTCACGAACTGCTTCCAGGACTCCGGCTCCGGATTTTGCCTCGATGTTGACTCCTGAAGCCTTTCCAGTGGTGGGCCCAAGCTGGTTCGGGCCAGATCGCCCGAACCGGTTGTGATTTGCCCCCCCGCTAACAATCCGCTAGCTAAGGGGGGGCAGAAAACCCGGCGTACCAGTTCAGCATGCTGGGGAGGAGACCCACTGCGCCTGCGCCAAGGTTGGCACATGCGCAGTGCACCAGGGTTGGGGCCCGCCCTTCGCCCTACCCCTTGCCCCACCCCTCGCCCCGCCCACCCGCAAATGCAGCGCGCTGAGGGGTGACATGCCGTCCCCGGCCCCGCCCCTGACCCCGGCCCCGCCCCTGACCCCAGCCTGGCCCATCCACTTCCAACAAACTGGATGTTGGGCCAGGCTGCGCCCACCTCTGAGCCTTTCCCATAGGTGGGTATAGCCACAAGGCAGTGGAGGTTTGAAGCGGGCGTTTTCCTTCTCTGGAGAACCCATGTTCAGTGGGATTTTGGACAGGTTTAGTCTGGCTCCTCAATGAACACCTGTCTGACATGGGAGCCCCTGCCAGTAGCTACGCTACCACCAGCATACCCTTTTGTATCACTGGAGCACACAGTCCTACCACCACAAAAAGGTAGTGCAATTAGGTAAAAATCATAACATAAATTCTTTGTATTATTTATTGTTATTGTTATTGTTATTATTAATAAATTAATAATAATGTAATTAATAAATAATAATGTAATAAATTATATTATGCATTACATCTATGTATTTTATCTATGCACTGTTGTATGCATTAAAATTAAATTTTGCACCTGTTTTAAAGCTGAACATTACAATCACCAATAAACATTGTTTTTAATCAGGATGTGCATTAAATTTGATGGTGCGTTCTGTTCAAGTAAATACCGTGTATCCATATTCATCATGACTTGTGACCAGTGATGATCTTTTCCTCTAGAAATTTGTCAACCTCTTCTTAAAAGCAGATTAATTACACACTGGGTAAATAGTATTTTCATCTTTCCTAGCTCTCCCAACATTCAATTTCAGTGGATGTCCCCTAGTTCTGGTATTATGTGAGAGCAAAGGACATCTCTCTAACCACTCTATCCACACCTTGTGTAATTTTGCATGTCTCAGTTATGTCCCCCTATATTACAACAAAGTAGCAGAGGTGACAGAGGTAGCAGAGTATTTCAATCTTAAAAGGTGATGGTGTCAAAGTAATACATTCAGTCAGCTAGCAAATTTAGAAAACTCAACAGTGGTCTCAGGATTGGAAAAAGATCAGTCTATGTCCCAATCCCAAAGGAAGGCAATGCCAAAGAATGATCAAAGAAAACATTGTGTGAGCTATCATTTGCTTAGTATGAGTAGTGGCAAGGCAGCAATAGTATGTTGTTGAAACACATGTTGTATGCTGATATGCAAAAACAGTTGTGATGAAACTGAAGAAATAAACATGGGCTGCAATCCTAACCATGTCTACTCAGAAGTAAGCCCTGTTGTGTTCAATGGGTCTTACTCCCAGGAAAGTGTCTTTAGGATTGCAGCCATGCTCTCTATCATATGGTCGGAAAGCAATTAAACAATCCTAATTCTTTTTTTAAAATCTTGCTGATCTCATGATAGGACAAATTATACAAAGGGAATATACATAGGGAATATATGTATATATATACACACACACACACACACAGAGGGAATATATAGTAGCTTGTAGAATGTAAAAGAACATCACAGCTGACGTCCAGGTTGCAATTGTGAAACTATAAGTGAGTTGCAATCATTTTTTACATTCTATAAGCCATGAGGCTCCCTGCAACCTTGGATCCTGGAGGCAAAGTAAATAGCATTAAAAACATCCTCCTTTCCCGCGCAGTTGCACAATCCTGGGGATCACTTCCCTGCTTTCTACCTTGTCCCCCACACAGACTTACCCTTGTTCTTGAACTCTCAGGGAGTCTGACAACCATTGCAATATGTCATTGAAATCTCCTCCAATCAGTAGTTACAGGAGATGTTTCCCAGCTGGAAAATCAGATTCTAGAAAATCAGAATTTGGACCATATAAATCATAGCAACAGTTAAGCCAAATTAACTCACCACTAAAATAGTAGATTGAGCCACTTTATCCGAGGTAACCTAAAGGACCTGAAAAGAAGCAAGATTTGGAATCAATATAGCCATATCAATATAGCACCAGTGGAAACTACATCAGCAGTAAAATCTTTGTGTTTGAAGGGAACTTTCTCTCATTTCCGTAGAAGAATCATAGTTCAAGAGCTTACCGGTATGGTGTTGAGGCTTACTAGTATTCTAATTCTTCCCTGACAATACATTTTTATACCCAGTTCTGACAACACCTAGACAGGGCTTGGGTGTAACCTCAGCAAAATTAACTTGAGCAATTTGGCTGCAGATAATGGTTTAACATAGTCATTAGGTTTAACAATGCTGCCACACTTGTGTGATACATACCACAGTGGCTTAGGGCACAATCCAGAGTAACTACAGGAAGTCCTAGCTCCGGTGTAAGTACAATTTACTCTGGATTGCAATATGAATTCCCCATAGGTTTTCACTACGTGGTGCAATAACTATGGGTGCATGTAATGTCTCTTACATGCTCCTGTAGTTACTCTGGATTGTTGGGTAAGGCAGTAAACCGGACATGTCCCATCTGACCCCAGAGCCATTGTTCAATGCCAGTGTTGGCAGATATACAAACGGTGAAGATATTATAAGACTGTGGGGCAGGTTATCAAACAGTGGGGCAGACCCACACTCACTGTAATTTTTTTCTCTTTTTCTAAACTTTATTTTCATTTGTTGCATAAAAAGAAAAAAGAATCCAAAACAACTTCAAATATACGTAAGTAAAGTGTCTGTGGACTTACACATGAACATAAATCATAATAACTTAATGATTACACTGCATAATAAAACTCCATCATGAGTTTTAAAAAAGAATATATGGTACATGTATCACGTATCTACACACTTTGCATATTGCTAAATGTTGTGTTGAAAAATGGCTTCCAGGTATATTCAAATCTATCCAGTTGAGAATGTCTTTAGTAAGCCTCATTCAAAAGTCAGTTGATCTTCTATCCACTGAGCTAAACATATGTTAAGTAGACATTTTTCCTTCCAGTTTCATAGTATCAATTTTTTAGCCATTGTAAGAAAACAGAGGGTCAATTTCCTGTTAGCAATTACTTACTTACTAACTTACTTATGTAATATTTACTTTGCTTTGTCTTCTGGACACTCAAAACATCTTCTAGAGAATAACAAAAAATAAATACATACACCAACAACTGTTAAAATGTCTCTGAAAAGGTAAATAACTTTTAAAATTCATTAAAAACCAACAGCAATCAGAAAAAAATGGTTTTAAAAAAACCAAATAAGTACATGGTGACAATTTTCAGAAGAATGGAGGACAAGAGTGCATTGCATAGTCAGGTTCAGCTCAACATAGAAGAGCTTAAAAAGTAGATGGTTAAAGGTAGAGGCACTCTGTCCTCCATTCTATATGGTCACCCTGAATAAGTAGCATTAAACCCCCATATTTTACGCTCTCAACTTGTAAGACAAATGTAGAAAGAGGTGTCTTTCGGCCCCACCAGAAAGCTACTCAGGATGGAGCAGTTTATGAACTAAGGGAGAGGAAATTCCATAAAATTGGTGCCACTACAGAGAAGGCCCTACTCTTTCCCACTACCCCTCTCATCTCCATTACTGAGGGCACCCATAGAAGGGTCCTCTCCCATGAACCTCTCAATGGATGGGAAGGATTGCAGTCCCTCAATTATCCTGGCCCCAAACCATACTGGTAGATACAGGATTAAAACAGTTTTACTTTTTTTCATGGATGGCAATTTTTTCATGGATGGCAATGTCCCTTACAAAGAGGGACTGAAAGTGGTATTATAGCAGTGTAATTGGTTGTTTAAAATTCCAAATTAATACAGTAAAACCTTGGATTGAGAGTGTTTCGGATTGAGAGCATTTTGCAAGACAAGCAAACATTTTAAATAAATTTTGCCTTTCAATACAAGGGCAAAAATAGTCCCAGCTGGGTTATGGCTAGTTTTGGCACTCTGCCAGCACCTGCCAGCCTTTGTATGTCTACTCTGAAGTAAGCCAATTACATTCGGTGGGACTCACCTCTACGTAAGGGAGGCCAATGAAAAGGAGCCTGAAAGACCTAGACTTGCATGTCTACTCTTAGTCCTATTATAATCAGTGGGGTTCACCCCTAATCATTCCTAATCAGGGGGGCAGATTGCAGCCTGAGAGACTCAGAGCACAATCCTAACCATGTCTACTCAAAAGTAAGCCCTATTGTGTTCAATCCTGTAAACAGAATTATACTTACAGGATTGTGAGATGACCCTATGCTGAAGAAAATTTTAAAATTTCATGCAAAGGTGAATGTGCTATCCACTTTGTGATTACCCCTCCTTCACCCTCCCATAAGTGCTTAAAGGAAAGTCTGCGTCTGAGGATATGCAGGAAAAGCAGTTGGCAAGCAAGGTCTCAAAAGTTCACCAGACAGCATAGGCATTAGAGTCAGCCACAGGATGTGGCTAGCGACATGTATTATCAGAGCCTTTGCAGAAGCAGTCAAAAGGTCATGCATAGGATACAAGCTTTGTTTAGAATATTGCTATTGCGTGCTAAAATATTCCATGTATACTCGGCAAACAGAACGTTACCGCCCTGTTTTGATGAATTCTATAAAAAGATGTTGTAAGCCTTAGTTCGGGGCCAAACACCCAGTGCCCAGTTGCACAGTATTGGTCATTCAGCTGAATAAAAACTGTTTCAAATCTCACTCCGCTTTCTCAGATTCTTGTCTAAGAAACTGAAATCAGGTAACAGGATAGGAGCCATTTAAGATTTGCCTACTACTTGTATGAATGTACAAGTAATTGTACTACTTGTACAATTAACCCGATGCTTCCAAACACAAACAAATTAAGACATTGCCAAATTAATACATTGAAGGTGTAATCCTAACCAATTTAGACCAGCTGAATTCATCTATCTTCCCATTTCCGTAATGGTGTGTGGAGACTGGCACTATCTGTGCACTGATCTGACACACTTAAGAGTGATGCATAAGTGTTGCATAAGGAGTGTTGCATGACACATTAAAGTGATGGCACTTTTGCAACACTGCCAGATCAGAATGGGACTTTTGCCAGAACTTGTGCTAGCCTAACTAGGGATTCAGATTGCACTGTCAGTAGATCAGAATTGAACTCAGTATTGGATTGCTTTGGAAAGAAACTGGTTTTAAAGTGCAAGTTAAAAAAATACACACACCAAGGAACCATTAAACATTTGCTTACTTGTGAGTAAATGCAAACTTGTTGCTCAGTTACACTCAGCATAGGGTTACTGATCAGCTTAGAGGGAGAACTTCCTTCTCAAGTGTTTTTGGGCCTTGTGTACATTGGATCAGAACAATTTTTGTGATTCTGCATTCTTCTTAGCCTGCTCTTTCTAATGAACCAAGGTCCAGCCACCTACTCATGAGTAAATGCACTGTGGCTCAGTTTCACTTTGCATGGGACTTCCTGCATTTTACTAGGAAGTTTCTGAGCATACTCAAAAGATACCACAGTCAGGAGAAACCCACAGAGCTGCATGTGGCATTAGGGACTTAGAAACACAGTAAGGAGCCACAACCACTTTAATACATCCATAGCGGTGTTATTTTGTTTATTGAGTAGGATTTCACATTTTGTCTTCAAAGTGCCTTGCAAACATGTCACAGTGGGTGACTATGTGTTCCTCCTGATCTATTGGAGGGGACTGACGGAGCAGGCATCACATAACATGGTCCAATTCTGATGGCTCTCTTCTTGCACAATGGTAGCAGGAAAAAAAGATTTCTTGTTGCTGAAGCCACATGGAATAGGCTATATATACTGGTAATAAGAACTATTCCATTCCAGTTTTCTACTGGTTTTCCACCACTGTAGCTCTACTATCAGACCTGGCCAATTCATCATTTGTGGCTCCCCAATAAACCACGTCCAGATCACCACCCCCTTGCTCAGCTATGAACACCAATTCCAATACATATCCTGCTTTGAGTGCCAGGGATGAGATCTTCTGGGACAGCTCCATGGTTGTCGTGGTTGATCTTAGGGTGCCATTTGAGTCCCCCCATCTATTAGTGTTGGGGACTTCAATGTTCATGCCTAGGGCTTGGGGTTGGTGGAGATCAAGATTTCATGGCCTCCATGACAACCATGGTGGTGGGCGACTATTGGGTTGGTGGAACACCAACAGAATCCCAATTCTGTCTGGCTCTCTCAGAGCGGAGAAGTCTAAGCCAGCGGGGCCACTGGAGGAGTGTCAAACTCCTCTGGCACCTCATCCCACAGAATCATTCAGGCCACTTCACACTCAACTAATTGCAGTGAATGTAAATGTTTTGACCTATATCCTCCAGAGAATAAGGGCTGCAGTGGCGCAGTCAACCTGAAGGTCAACAGGTTGGCAGTTTGAGACCTAAGTACTGCAGGATGGAGTGAGCTTCCATCTTTTTCCCAGCTCTTGCCAACCTAGCAGTTCAAAAATAAGCAAATGCAAGTAGATAAAAAGGTGTTTAGTTATGCCAGCCTCATGACCATGGAGATATCTTCGGACAATGCTGGCTCTTCAGCCTTGTAATGGGGATGAACGCTGTTCCCTAAAGTTGGCCACATCTAGCAGGGCAAGCTGCAGGGGTCACCTTCACCTTTACCTCAATCAGAGGCATGCCTAGGCAAAATTTCGCCCGTGGCAAGGACTGAAATGTCGCCCCATCAAAAAAGTTAGAAAGTATCCAAGGAGGTCATCTAGTCTAACCCCCTGCTTGTAGCAGGACAGATCTGTGCAAAGGATTAGACTTTTGCACTATATCTCTCTATCACTCCTTCCTCTGCCTCCTGGCCAGAGAGTTCCTAGCTGCTGCTGCGGCTGCTAGGAGCGCTATGACTGTCCGTGAGGTGGGGGAGGAGCTTACTCCAGGCCCGTGTCACTGTTACCAGCAATGGGAACACCCAGAGCCATGCGCAATTCAAAAATGGCTGCCCTGGAGTGCACCTGAGGAGGAACACGGGAGGGGGTAACTGGGGGGCCACCAGAGGAGTGTTTGTGGTGCCCTCTGGTGCCCCTGGTGCCCTGTCGCCCATGGCAGATCGCATCCCGCGCTAGACCCTCATTACGCCTCTGATCTCAATCCTCCAGAACAGCTTAGTAGAGGAAAAGGCAAATGCCTCTATAGTTCCAGCTATTCTTCTCCTTGTGCAAACAGATGGTAAATACTGTTTGTTTGGAAACACACTACTCATTAGCTGCACATGATAGAATGTACAAACCTTGATCACATTTCAGGATATGGGAGAACCCAAATGCCACACTGGGAGTGCCCAATTATCCCAATTATGCCCAACTGGAGGTGCCAAATTGTTCTTTTAGTAATGCCACTTCCACTGTGGAGTCACTGCAGCTCAGAAGCTGCCCTGTGGTCTGCAAAATATGCCCTGGCAGAAGGTATGATAACTGGGCTGTCATTCCTTCCTTCCTTCCTTCCTTCCTTCCTTCCTTCCTTCCTTCCTTCCTTCCTTCCTTCCTTCCTTCCTTTCCCAGAGCTCTGGCAAAAGCAGTACTGCTAAGGGGTGATGCTGTGAGATCCTAATTATCCTGAAAGCTGCATAAAGAATTTCAGGGTGGGGGCCTTATCTTTCTGTATTACACCCTTCTTCTACTCAACTACTCTTCAGTCCTTCCTTCTGTTTTACACCCTTGTTCTACTCAAATACTCTTCAGTCCTTTTCTTTATTCAGTCAAAGAAGATGGAGAAGCAACACTAGGTAAATGGGGGAGGGAGAATTTGGCACACCAGCTCAGGTACTAGGAGGAATTCATCATCAACATCATCATCGTTAGGCTTCCCCTATTGTAGTTGCTTATTTCTAGAAAGATAGTAGCTAAACCTGTTGGACTACTTTGTTACCTTGCTTGAACATCAGCCCATGTAAAGCACAAACCCACTGGGAGGGGAGAAGCATTGATGGAGAAGACAGTGCTACTTGCCGCTGGACTTCTATATCAGTGGGACAATAATTTAGAGCAGGGGTCTCCAAACTTTTTGGCAAGAGGGCTACATCATCTCTCTGACACGGTGTCAGGGGCAGAAAAAAAAGAATTTATATTTCAAATTTGAATAAATCTATATATATAAAAGAGAAAAGTCACTCACTGACTGACTCACTGACTCACTGACTGACTTACTCATCACTGCCCTGCCAAAACCGGTGGGCCTAGAAGCGTGAAATTTGGGGTGGGTGTTCCTTCCATGACTGAGGGGTGCACTAAGAACCGGTTTTCGGAAATTCCAACGGGAAGGGGGTGAAAAGGGGCGCAATGCGTTTTCCTCCCTATACTTTGCATTGAAAATTGCTGACTCAGCAACATTTCTCCCCAACTGCTGGGCCTGAAGCATGGAATTCTGGGAGTTCCTTCTGTCACCTGAACACCCACCAAGAACCATCTGGAGAAATTAACCCTTCGGGGGCTGAAAAGGGGGCAACGTGTTTCTCTCCTATACTTAACATGGGAGACTGAACAACATCCAGCCAATTTGGTGCTCAAACCCTGGTGCACTGGGGGATGTTGTTTGGAGGAAGAGGTTGCGCTGGCGAGGATGCTGCGCATGAGGTGAAATTGCGCATGGGGGAAGTTGCGCATGTAGGAAAGTTGTGCATGGGAGGAAGTTGCGCATGGGAGGAAAGTTGCGCATGGGAGGAAGTTGCGCATGGGAGAAGTTGCGCAAGGGGGAGAGTTGCACACGGGGGAAAGTTGCGCACGGGGCAAAGTTGCGCATGGGGGAAAGTTGCACATGGGGAAAATTGCACATGGGGAAAATTGCGCATGGGAGGAAGTTGTGCATGGGAGGAAATTGGGGGAAGTTGCGCATGGGGAGAAGCTGCACATGGGGGAAGTTGTGCATGGGGTTTGATGCATATGGGGAAGTTGTGCATGGGGGGTTGATGCGCATGGGGGAAGTTGTGCATGGGGGTTGATGTGCATGGGGAAGTTGCGCATGGGGTAACTTGTGCATGCTGGGTTGATGCGCATGGGTGAAGTTGCGCATGGGGGGTTGATGTGTATGGGGAAGTTGCGCATGGGGGGTTGTTACACCTGGGGGAAAGTTATCCATGGGGGGTTGATGCATATGGGGGGATGGCATACGGGGGAATTTTACTCCCGCAACGCGGGTACGCCTTTCGCTAGTTTACATATAAGAATGCATTGTAGTGGATTACAAGGCATATCCAAGGACTGGATAGACCGATCTTGCCAGGGATCACATTGAGGCTTGCCAAGGGCCACATCTGGCCTCTGGGCTGGGTTTTGGAGACCCCTGATTTAGAGTATCCAGAGAGAAGATGTTCCAGGGCCTCTGAGGTGTTCTCAGGGTGGGGGAAGTTGGGAAAGGGGAAGAAACTGAATGGTGGGAACCCCATGGAGTAAGGCTGACAGTCAGGCACTCCAAAGAGCCCAGGGCAAGCAAGGATGACACATTAATGCAGTGGTTCTCAACCTGTGGGTCACGACCCCTTTAATGAGTGGTTCTCAACCTGTGGGTGGCAACTCTTTCACAGGGGTCACCTAAGACCATTGGGAAACACATATTTCTGATGGTCTTAGGCAGAGCTTTTTTTGTGGGGGGACGCACTGGAACGCAGTCCCCCCACCTATTTCTGTGATGTGCACACAGCCTTCTCCCCGCACTCCTCCTCCCCGTCTGCTGCAATGCCTTCTGCCCTTCCCGCCCATCCACTGCTGCTCCACCCGCCTCTGTGCTTGAAAAAGAAGTGCGCACAGCTTGAATGTCGCGTGCTGTTGTGTGCGCTTCTTTATGATTGGCTGGCCGGGAGGAGTGGGCGGGACAAGGAGCTCCTCCCCCTCACTGCCACGTGAAAGCTCAGAGCGCTCCAGGCAGCATAGAGGCAACAAATCTCATTGCAAATGATCAGATAACATTTTGCACAAATCTCATTGCAAATGGTCCAGGAAGGCAAGTAAGTTAGGAGGGGGGTTCTTTTGGGGGTGGGGAGATCCAGGTAGGTAGGGAAAGGTGAGGGGATCTAGATAGATAGGGAAGAGTGAGGGATGCACAGGCATGCAGCAGCAGAGACCAGGTCTTGTGCATGCCTACTTTGGAGCAAGTCTCCAAGCCAGGAAAGGCTGCTTAGGATTGCAATTGTACCAGGGTGACCAGATGCCAAACCCAAAATTCCTGAACCCCAGGGCCAAAATTTCTACCCCTCTGGACAAAATTCCTACACTCCCAAGCCAAAATTCCTACCCACTTTAAAAAATTGCCAAAAAATGTATTTTTTTGTCTTTATATTTTTGTTTTTTGGTTTTTTGACATAACATTTGATAGGAATGAGATATCTCAAAACTGATTTTTGCATTGGATTCTGCTCTTCAATACAAATCCAATGACATATGACATGATGGGGTAAGGTGCTCCAGGATTAGCCCTATCACTATAAAGCAGGCCTCCGTCAGTCTTGAAAGACTATGGTATCGTGCTTGGCACTGCATATGCTGCATGCAAAGCACGAAAGCCTGGGTTGGATTGTTATGAAGGACAGGCTGTTTTCCAAGCAGCAAATCCCCCCTCTCCACACCACTGAATTGGTCCAATGGAAAGGCAGAGCCAATATGATTGGATCCAGCTGGTGTCGCAGAGCTGGGCTAAGGACAGGAGCTCACCCTGTCTTGTGGGGCCAACCCAGGAATCGAACTCTGCCTGCTGGTTAACAGGCACAGTGTCTTTACTGCTTGCGCCACCCACACCCCTTATAAGACGCACAGATATTTCCCCCCCCCCTTTGGGGAGAAAAAAGTGCTTCTTATAAGTGCGTCTTATAAGCCGGGAAATACGGTATATCATCAAAAGGAATACTCTGAAACTTTTTAAAAATTGAATATGGAAGAAGCATTGGGCTCAGGTCGGAAAAGGCAAATTGAGGCATATGTTTATGGGGCCTAGATTAATCTTTAGGGAATCATATCAAAGTGCTTTCTGAGAAACAGTACACAGCTCATGTTACGTAAAAGCAACGATCATGCACGCACTTGCCTGAAAAATGAACCCCTGCTGTAAGACTGAACAAGTGAGACTTGCAACTGAGTAAACATGTCAGCTTGCTTTTTAATGTATTTTTAAATACATAACTGGGATTTTTTTTAATTTTTATTTGTTTTAAACTATGGTAACCCACTGCAAGAATCTGGAAACAGACAAGCACAATTACCTGATAAGATTGATATAGTAGTTCAAGATGTTCCCAGGGCCTATGTGTACTAGGAACCTATAATTTGGCTTTTATAATTTTCCCCCATCCCATGGCTATTTGACTGTTGCAAGTAGCCTCTCGTCTGCTACAGTTCTAGTCTTGTTGCTGCAAGAGCGTGGCCACCCCTATGATCATACAACACAATCTCTCAGAAAATGGATATTGCATGTGCTTAATCACAGGGGAGACTAAAGCTATTTTCCTTGGAGTATAACAGGTCAAGCTGTGCCTTCACTACCCACATGTTCCCGGTATGGGGATGAAAACAAGTGACTAGTGTCATAACCACAATAGGGTTAATAATCCAAAGGCTCCTTACCCCTCCAGGTGGTTTTCCACAGTTAGTGGAAAGGTAAAATTTACAATACAAATAGCAGATTCTCAGGTGTTTGGCCCTGAAAGGTATTGGGGTTGTAGGATCCAGTAGAGCAAATATATTATACATTTCTTGCCATTTAAGTCCAAATCAAGTGCTATATAACCTGAGATCTAACTAACTTTCCAGGACTGATGCTGTCATTGAGCCCCAAGACAAGAGAACAAACATTCAGTTATCTTGAGGACCCCACCACCATAGGATGCAATATGCTCCCAAGTAGCAGGGCTGCATTGGTATTGGAAACTTTGGACTGGGCTCTAATAGAGATTTTCCTTTGCTAACGAACATCTAGTCATGGATTAGAAAATCCCAGTGCCAGGGACAGCACATCCGGGTCTGTAGTCCAATGCCAACCCAGACCCACTGCTGTCAGCTCTGCCAGTGTGCATGGACACCCGTTTAAAAAAATCCTCTTCCCTTGCTCTCTGACACCCCAAACCTGCTGCTCCTCCAACCACACTGACGTGAGTCAATCACTTACTTTATGGCTGGGCCAGCTTTTCACACCTCCCCACTAATCCTATCCATGTCTATTCAGAAGTAAGCCCCAGTGGAGCTTATAGTCAGTGGAGTTTACTCCTAGGTAAATGAAGATAGGATTGCAGCCTGAGACACTCTGAAGTCTAGATCCTGTTAAGTATAGCATGTGTATGCATAAGCAAATGTATACTCAGAGAGAGATCCTCCCTTTGACTCTGAATACTACATTTCCAGGGTGACCAGATGCCCAAACCTCAAAAGGACAAGGTCTTGGATTCTTCTCAACCTGGCCTTCCAGCGGACAATGGCATGTTTGCCTACTCATGAGTAAAGCTGCAATATTGGGCACTTTCACTTTCCCATAGAGCTCAATGCATATATTTTTCGTTTTAGTTTTTTGGTCATAACCTTTGATAGGAGATATTTCAAAACGTATTTTCAGTATGAAGATGCTCTAATACGAATTGAACGAATAATACGAATTGAAGAGCAATGCTCTTCAATACGAATCCAACGACCTATGACATGATGGGATACTGTACACCATTGCAAAGTTCCAAAATGAAGCCAAAATGGAGGACAATGAAACCCTTTTAGAGGAAACCCGAACAGGAGACTAAAAAAGAGGACAAATCCGGAAATTTCTGGTCATATGGTCACTCTTCACTCACCCCATAGGGAGGGTCTCTCCCCAGGTACAGTGTCTGGCTATTCAGACATTTGCCGTACTGAGGTGGGCAAGGCTCAGAGTGTTTATTAGGACACTTTCACTTATCCCACCATCACATTTCTCTAACCATATTATTAATATCTGTAAACTCTTATCCAGCTATGCGAATCCAAGATCACTGCTTCTCAGTATTTTTACCTCTGTAACCCACTTTTGTCAACTGCAGTGGACATGCCACACCACACCCTGTGGCTTCTAGCAGGTGCTCCATAATGCCCTGCAGCACCACAATGCGCCCATTGGTCTCTGTCTGAGGTAAGAACCCACATGCCTCACAACCATCGTTCATGCACATTCCCCTCAGAATCCATTTTGTCATGTCCTCCAATTCACAGGCACCCTCGAATTTCACAACAAGATTTTAATATCGCTGACATTCATTATAATAAAAAACACAAAAGAGAAAGTTTTGCTGGACAGGAAATATCTCAATATTTTTTGAGACTATAATTCATCCCGGAAACGTAAAGTAGTTCCTTCCATTTTGTGCTGGTAATCGGCATCAAATTCCTCCCTTTGTGCCACAGTAAAATAATTCTTCCAATCACCAACTTCACCTGAGGAAATGTAGGACAGAAAGAGGAAAGAGCAGATGATTCTGGGTACTGCACCATCTTGTCATCAAGAGCACTCTGAAATTCCAGTTACAAAGAGTGCAATCCTCATTTAGGCTGGCCTAACTCATTGGTCTTCCTGTCTTCATGGTGATGTAGGGAGGCATGTCTATGCACGGACCTAACCCTCCCCCCAGAGTGGCGCAGAAGTGTCTTAAGACACTTTGCTGACATCCACAGTTCAGCACAAGAGTTGTCCGAGGCTTAGGCCAGTGGTGGGCTCCACCAGGTTCGCACCTACTCTATAGAACCGGTTGTTAACGAGAGACAGGATATATAAAATTTAAAAATAGCCATTTAAAAGTGGCTGCCAGATGGACATAGAACCGGTTGTTAATTTCTTTGAATCCAATCACTGGCTTAGGCCAGCGTAACTGGTTAGGATTGCAACCAAAGTTCACTATGTCAGGATCTTGGAGTATGCCTATATGGAATCTGCCTCTCTTTCCTGGCTCTAAGAGACTGGACAACCATTCATTTTCTTTTCTGCAGGTTAGTTCTCTTTTTGCTGTATCTAGCATCCTCCCTAACTAACATTTGTTTGTCTTCTGCAGGAGGCACAGAAGAGGTCCCTCTTATTAGGGCACTACTGGGGTTGTCCTATTGCCCATAAATATGCCCTGGAATGACTCCACTGCGGTTCTGGACACTCATCTAAGTCGGTATCAAACTGGGAAAGTCATATGATACTGCTATCCCTTTGTTTTGGAAATAACACTGGTGGAAGGATGGGATGGAGAGGGGACAGGCTTCCCAAACCGGGATCACTGTTTTGGAAATAACACTGGTGGAATGATGGGATGGAGAGGGGACAGGCTTCCCAAACTGGGATCCATGTCTTCTGGGTTAGTATAGTAGCTAACTCCATACAGTAGTGGCTATTGCTCTTCTTTACTCACCTTTCCTCATAAAAGTACTTTTTTTCTTGTCAAAGATCCCCTCAGGGACAGAGTCATAATTTGCCATTGGGTTGTCTTTCATGACTTTGAATGTTGTATGATGGGCGATCTTTTGCACAATATCCTCAGACAGGTCAAGTTCTAGGAAATCCTTCACACGGCGGATCTCACGAGCCAGGTCCTGGTGGAGATACACAGATCAGCATGAGAGGGATACATGGCAGGATATAAGTAGACCTAATGGCTTTCTTCAGTAAATATACATCATTCAAATACATAAGATATTCATTGCCCACACGTTTTTTTCATTTTACAGTAATTTGTTTTGTATTTTGGCTATGAGTCTAACATAGATAAAAATAAAATATGCAAAATATTTACACAGCAAAATAGGGTCATAGAACAGGAGCCCTTGACAGCATTCTCTGCACTAGTAAGAGAAGAATCCACTTAAAAATTTTGTTTGCCAGCTCCATTCAGGCACTTAATATCGATCAAGCAATCAATGTTACTTTGTTGCAAGCAAAGCATATTGCTTTTTACTATGGGCAAAATAACTACAGGGAGTCCTTGCTCCGGTGTAAGAACACTCTGGATTCCAATATGAATTTCCCATTGGTTTTCACTAGGGGGTGCAGTAACTATGAGTGCACATAAAGTCTCTTATGTGCTCCCGTAGTTACTCTGGATTTGTGGGTAAGTATCCCAAGGACGGTGCACATTATCTGACGACTGGTAATAATTCATCAGCTTTGTTTGTGCTATTTGGGACACCTTATGTGTTGATACAGTGCCTGGCTGCCAGACTTTCCATCCTTCGGACACCTCTTTGAGATCCTACCTTTGAACAAGAGATGGATGCATCTCTCCTCTAGTATACAATATATTCTCTAAAATGCATACACAAGAACTCTAAACCAGTGATGGGATTCAAAAAAATTAACAACCAGTTCTATGCCCATCTGGCAGCTACTATTAAATGGCTATTTTTAAACTTTATATGTCCTATCTCTCGTTAACAACCGGTTCTATAGAGTAGGTGCAAATCTGCTGGAGCCTACCGCTGCTCTAAACCACACTGTTTCACAGGAGTGCACTTCACATACCCTGCCCTTTCACGCAATGCAGCTGCGAGGATTGCCAACTCTTACTGAAACTATTCCCAAAGATGATTTTGTTGTTTTTCCAATATGATGTAACTCTGGAGATTTTCAGAGCAGTCTTAGGAGTAAGTGTGTGTTTGGCAACTCTAGCAGCTGCTGAAATACAGTATATCTTTAATTACTCAAATTCTAGAGTTCTTCAATTGTAACTTTTGAAACAAAAACCACAGTATTTGGCTTTAAATTCAGTACTGTAGCCTAAATGAATCCAGCATACAGAAGTCAATACTGAAGGGAAGAGACAGAATTTAATTGGTTTCACAGTGGTTTTCTTGCCCAAGACAATTCTGAGAATTTAGGGTTGATATCAGATGGTAATTACCCTCATCAAATTGCAATTCCCAGAATTTTTTGAAGGAAACTCTAATGGTTAACTAGTATAAAGCCAATATACTGGTACATATGTAGTGAAGATCAACTCAGAAAAACATCTAATCTATCCATTATAGGTTTTTGGGCATAATGTGATTACTGGGAATTTTTTAGTGGGTTATTTTTTCAATTAGTTTCTCTAATGTTAAACAAACGTGAGCAGTTGTTGAGTAACACTTTTCAGCAGGAACAAAATGTCCTAGAAAAAAGAGGCAGGGTCAACCTGAGTGAAGAGGTAAAACATTCCAGTGAAGAATGAATAATATTTTTCAGTATGCAGCTGGTCTGCAGGTTAGATATGAGATGCATTGTACCAAGTTGCACATAAGTGCGAGGAATATTGAGTTAAATCAATAACTAGATGTGTTTACTCCATTTTTACTGACAAAGTCAATCTTGTTTTTCATCACTGTAGGACTAGGAAAATTCTCTTTTGTAATTTGCAAACAAAGGGTGCAATCCTAAGAAATTTAGGCCAGTCTAACTCATCTGGCCTGTCTTTCCTTAATGGTGTGGGTAGGTCAGTGTATGCCTGTGCATTGGCCTAACCTCCGCTCCTACCCCCGGAGTGGGGCAGAAGTGTCACGTGGTGCTTTTGTGACATCCTGAGGTCAGCTCAGGACTTATACCAGGGTTTATGTTGGCCTAACTGGAGATAGGATTGTAACCATAAACTAGTTACACACACCATCTGAGCTACAAGGCATTACTCAATTTATGTCTTCCACTCAACTGTTCCTTTTATATCGGGGAGTAACAGCCTCCATAGAAGGGTCTTAATGAACTCAAGAGCATTGTGCTCCTGAACCCCAGATGAGATCACAGAAAGGATATTTTGAATTCTGCAGCAATTCTCAGCCATCTGCCCTGCTCATGAAGTTGTTCCTTGTGCCCAAGGAAATCCTGGGAATTGTAGTTTAGGTCTCAATTCTAATCCAATTCACTAAACTGTAGTTTTCAGAATTTGGGGAAGAGGTCATATGCTTAAAATGGCATAAAATGGATATAGGTTTGTAGATAGAACCTAGGAAAATCACTGGACTATCAAGGAAATACTATAGAATAATACTAATAGGACCATCACAGAACTACTATAGAGCAGGAGCATCTCTAAGCCAGAGAAGCACATCAAATACCTGGCATGGTGTTGAGGGCCAGAAAATATTTTAAATATAAAATATAAATACAGTAGAGAAGAAACCTAGATGAATGAATAAATAAGAATGAATGGGCTCAAATTTCTAGGATTTCTCCAAGCGCCAACACACATCACAGTAATAAAGTACATATTCAAATGGATCCCCATTTCCCCACCTCCAAAGTATCTTCTGAGGACTATGGACAGCACCAAAAGTTACTTCTGTTTTTTGGGAAAACCAGGATGTGATTTTTTTTTAGGTCCTAAGAACACCCTCCAGACATGAACAGAACACAGCTCTGGTTGTGTTTGGTCAAGTGGGCCAAAAGCCCACTTGGGCTCAGGGGACCAGAGGCTGTTCACAGGCTAAATAGACCCCTTCTGTAGAGAAAAGGCACAAGACTAAAAGACCCATCACTTTGAACTTTCAATTGATCCTCATGTGCTTCGCTTTGGTTACCTAATAATACTCATAGGGGATAAATCAGGGCCACAGTGATGCCACATCTCCATCCTCCTATGCTACCATTTTGTTTTCAAATAGTCCTGCCACCACAGCAGCTGTTTAGCAATCCAAAATGGAGCACATCCAGGCCAGTGATATGGCTAATGTCTGTGACATGTCATTTGGCTTTTGTATGCTCTGCACAAGACAGGCAGTGGAGGCAGGACCTATGAGAGGGGGTACATTGTTCCAAGGCCCAAGAGCTATGGAGGGGCCCATGACTGAAGGACCATTTGAGTGTTTGTTATTAACAAATTAATACGGTATATGTGCGCACAACACATATACATACACACAACCTTTAGAATTGCTAAATTTGTTAATAGAATACAAATTGTGTGAATTATTTCCAAATGTTTGTATTAGTTTGAGAATATTGTTGACAATTCCAGCTACAGTAGCATCTGCTGAAAGATCTTTCAATAAGCTTAAACTTACAAAAAAATTATTTGCGGTCTACTATGTCACAAACTCAACTGTTGACCTAGCAAGACTAAGCATTGAGTTTAGCATTGCCAGACAAGTTGATTTTGATAGCGTTACTAGAAATTTTGCACATAAGAAAGCCAGAAAATAGTTAAATTTTTTCTAATTTATTCCTTGATATGATTTTAGTATTTTATATTGTCACATTACTTGAATACTGGTATGTTTTAACATAATGTTTTAAATGATCAATAAATGAGCACTTTTTGAAATTCATTGCACTGTAATTGGCCTCAATTTTATTTATTTCAAAATAATTTTGCAAGTCTTAAGGGCCCCAAATGAGTTTTGAACCGCTTTATAAAATTTCTCTTGGAGGGCCTTGTCAGCTGTGTTGGTTGAATTATAGATAATAAGTACTAACAGCTGAGTTCAATTTATTGTTGGGTGTGGCTTATATAAGCAATGGTTAATTTGGATTGGTTAATGTTTTATATAAATATTTGTTCTGTGCTGTTCATCTCATGGTGGGGTTTTGACCTGGCTGTGTTCTTGCTGATGGGTCTCCTGTGCATGTGTAGATGCTGATAACCATGGATTGGATATTTACTGGAAAAAGGCTTTAGCCTTATTCATCTTCCTCTTATGAAGAACTGTTGCTGCTACTGTATGAAGATTATTGCTGTGCTACTCTGTGCTACTAGTATTGTTTATTGGATTCTTTGTTGCTTTGGACCATGGAATGTTTATCTGACAACTCTTAATGGATTATGTTTTTGCACTGGAATGAAAATATATATTTTTCTACATGAATGTCTGCTGTTTGTTGCATTAACAACCAATACTGGGATGACTAGCTTATAAGTATATTGACATCGGTTATGGGCCCAGTACAATGCTAATCTTGTGGCTATGTAAATCCTGTAAGTATTTGTGTTGTTATTTTTCATTCTGCTGTTGCATTCCTGAGCTTGAATTTCATCATGGATGCAAGTAGTATTTCTGTAGCAGGATTACTTGTGACCCAGCTAAATGGACAGAATTATTCTACATGGTCGCAAAGAATTTCTTTATTGTTAAAGAATCAAGGACTATGGAAAGTGGTGTTTGATCCACCTGCTATGAGTAGTTTAAGTGGTGCAGAGAGAGAACAGTTTCATAGAGATAATGAGAAAGCCCTGTCTCTTATTGGATTGACTATAAATGATTTGCAGTTAGTGCATATCCAAGGTCTGGACTCTGCCAAAGCCTGTTGGGATGCACTTAAGGCATTATATGTAAGAGACAGTGTTGGTGCACAAATCCATCTTATGCAAAAATTGTTAAGGACTCATCTTCAGCCAGAAGGAGATATATTTTTGCACTTGGAGTTCATGAAAAGAACTTTGGTTCAGCTCCAAGAGAAGGGACTAACATTTAATGAGTTACAACAAGTTTATATTATCCTTTGTTCATTGGACTCAAGTTATGATCAGTTTGTTTCCAACGTGGAAGTTCTGCCTCAAGCAGAGTTAACTTTAGCTAACATCACCGGCCGTTTGTTGGATGAAGATGAGCGAAGGAGAGATAAAGCCCAGCTGCGAGTTATCAAGCCGCATTCCTCAAAACAAACTAAGATGAGAGTTGCGGAGGAGTGTGAGATGGCTACTTCCAAAGCTTATTCTGCTAGAAGTTGCTACGAATGTGGAAGTTTATCTCATATTTATAAAAACTGTAACAAGAAGGGTAAAAAGTTCAAAGGGACTAATTATACAGGGAGTGCTCGTCTGGCTGTTGCAAAAGAGGGGTCGATGGACTGTACAAATGCTTATGTAGTTGATAGTGGTGCTTCAGTAAATATTTGCAAAGAAAGACAATTGTTTAAGACTTTCAATCCTTTAGAAGACCAATGTGTAACTTTAGCCGATGGAGTCTGTGCAAAGATTACAGGCAAAGGACTTGTGTATATGCCTAATTTGAGAAGGGATATTCAAATGGTTTGTGTTCCTACTTTGCAGTATAATCTGTTATCTGTATCTGCCTTGACCCAGAATGGTTTCAATGTATATTTTGATGCTTCTGTATGCAAAATAAGAGATGCCAAAGGGTTGGTTGCGATTGCTAAATTGCAAGGTGATTTGTATCTACTTAACCCTGATAACTTGGTACAGAATGTATATACAAACAAACCTCCCCATGAAAATTGTATCCATTTGTTACATCGAAGACTTGGGCATCCAGGTTTTCATGCTTTAAAGAAAACACTTCAATTAACCAAGGGTCTTAAGCTAAAGCCATGTTCTCTTTATCTAGATTGTGAAGTGTGTAAGACAATTAAATCTAAGGTTGCACCTGTTAAAATCCCTGGTGAATATCATAGTAATGAGATAATGGATCTCATTTTTATGGATCTTACAGGACCTTTTACAACTAGTTTGGGTGGAGCAAGATTTGCTTTATCTATTGAAGACCATTTTTCAAGATATGGTTTTTGTTATTTGCTTAAGAGAAAATCTGATACTTATCAAGCTGTGGTTAAATGGTTAAGGTATGCTCAAAGGAAAACAGGAAAGCTACCTAAGTGTGTGGTTTCTGACCGTGGTGGTGAATTTGTTAATAGCAGAATGGCTGCATTGTTTGAAGAAAAAGGGATAGAGCATAGATTGACTGCTCCTTATCGTCCTCAGCACAATGCTCATTGTGAAAGGCGTGGTCAGACTTTGCAAAATATGGCCTTTTGTATGTTAAGGGACAGTGGTCTACCAAGCTCTTATTGGGCCGAGGCGTTTATGTGTGCCACCCATAATTTAAATCTGGTTTGGTCATCTGCCACACGGCAAATACCATCCAAACTTTGGCACAATAGAATTCCATCTCTGGAACATCTTCATATTTTTGGTGTACCTGCTTTTGTGCATGTTCCTCATCAACAGAGGAGGAAAGGGCAGCCTAAAGCCAGAAAGATGATTTTTTTGGGTTATGAGTCTAATCATAAGGCTTTCAGGTTTGCTGTTCCTAATAGTAGAGAGATTGTTATTTCTGCCTCTGCTACATTTTTAGAAAAATCTTCTGGGTGGGAAAGGTTAGGTTCTTCTATTATCTCAGTTCCTATTGAGGATAACTCTAATAACCAGCCACCTACTCCTGAAAGGAGGAGATCCCTTTCTAATGATGAGGGAGCTAATAATGGAGAAATTAAAATAGAGCCAGAGGAGGTAGAAGAAAATGTATCTATTCCTGTTACTTCTCTTAGCCCCCAACCCATGTTGCCCACACAACCACCAGCTATAGAGAACAAGCTTGTAGAATTGCCACGTCGTTCTGAAAGAGAGAGAAGGGAGCCTGATAGGTTTGTGCCAGGTGTTGCATGCCAAGTGTTATCAGAGCCATCATCTTATGATGCAATTGCTACCTTGCCACAGCAGGAGCAAAGAGCTTGGCAAGAAGCTGTAAATTCTGAGCTGAAGTCATTGGCTGATTTACATGTATATGAGGAAGCTTATTTGCCACCGGGACAAAAGGCAATAGGTTGTTGGGTGTTTAAGTCAAAGCGTGATGTAAATGGGCAAGTTAAGTACCGAGCAAGACTTGTTGCTCAAGGTTTTGGTCAAAGTGCATCAGGGTATGATGAGACATTTTCTCCAACCTTGAAAAGCTGTTCTTTGTTAAGTGCTTTAACTATAGCTGCCAAAGAACAATGTATAGTAAGGCAAGTAGACATAAAAACTGCTTACTTACATGCTCCATTAAGACATACAGTGTATATGAAAAAACCACCTGGAGTTGCTACCTCTAATAAAGGTTTTTGGTTATTGAAGAAAAGCCTTTATGGATTGAAACAGTCTGGATTTGAATGGAATCAGTGTCTAGTTCATGTGTTGAAAGAAATGAATTTTAAACAAGGAATTGCAGATCTTTGTGTTTTTGTGAGAGGGCAAGATATACAAAAGTGTATCATTTTGTGCTTTGTAGATGATTTGGCAATTATAAGTCCTTCTGAAGACACTATTGATAGTGTAATTGCTGATTTGAGGAAGAAGTTTAGTTTGCGTGATTTGGGAAATATTAATAATTATGTTGGTTTAGAAATCACTAAGGTGTCTGGGGGTTTTAAACTTTCCCAAAGGTCCAAGATTGTTGACTTGTTGAAGAAGTTCAGTATGGAGCAGTGCAATGGAGTAAAGACACCTTTGACTCCAGAGTTTGAGAAAGATGACTCCAATAGTCCACCTTTTGATATTGAGATTTATAGGTCACTTGTTGGAAGTTTAGGCTGCAATCCAGAGCAAATTCAGCCTGCTCTGACCTAACTCCACTCTCCTAACTATTCTGTATCCAGAGCAGAAAGTTATGCAGAATCCAGAGAGTCAGGAAGCCTGGGCTGCCCTAATTGCCCCAGAGCATGCTAAGTAATTGACACAAGGGGAAGACTTGCTCCTGAGGAGACACCCCTCAGATCACACTGAACAAGGAACAGCTGTGGTGCCTACAGTGGTGACATGACTCTGCACATCACCTGGTGCGGAAGTCTGTGCGTCATCCCTGGGATAAGCGCCCCCCCCCACCTGGACTGCACAGTCACCAAAGTTGGCGCCTGCGCAGTTGTTTCTGAAGCCAACTTACTTCAGAAAGAGTACTGCGCAGGCACCATCTCTGACACCTGCGCAGTACTTTTCTGAAGCCTTTTGGCTTCGGGGGAGACTGTGCAGGCGTCAGAGTTGGTGCCTGTGCAGTACTCTTTCTGAAGCCATTCGGCTGCCGCTCCGCCTCCTGAGTGAGGCCGAATGGCTGTGCAGAGGCACGGACTTTCTCTGCTCTAAGGAAGTCTCCTCTGAAGCTGTTCGGCATGCTCAGTGTGTTTCTGCGCAGTGCACCTCAGATGGCCGTTCAGGCCAGCTCCTCAGACAAGTGGCAGCTTCTGGCTGCTGCTCCGCCTTGGAGCAGGCCTGAATGGGGGTGCTGACACCCGGGGCCTGCCAAAGGACAGTCAAACTCCTCCGGCACATCACCCCATACGGAGCGCATCCCCAATGCAGCCCACACCAGCCGCACCAGTCTGGTGACGCCACTGGGTGCCTGCCTTATAAGGAGTCCCTGATGAGATGCCAGTACATTCTACAGTGAATACAAGGGGCTTCTTGGAGTGGCCTGCTGTATCCTGAGGTTTGTGGGCAGCTGTAGTTTGTTCCATATCCTGAGGTTGAGAGGAAGGGGTTGCAGCTAGGATGGCCAAGAACTCAGATTTTTGGTCAACACTGCCATTCTTACTCGGGCCTTATCATGGACCCCTATGGGTCTACTCATTACTATACCTGCTCCTGAGGTGGTATAACTCTGAGGGCTGGAAGAGGGCATTTCTGCCTTGGACACAGGCTTTGGATACAGAGTAACTGCTCTGCCCTAGGCAATGCTAAAGATGCCCTCAACTTGCCTCTCCTGAGCTGCTTAGGCTGCCCCAGTTAGGGCAGAGCAGGTCCACCTCTCTTAGGGCACCCTATCTTGCCTTGCTCTGCCCTAAGCCTCCTTCAGAGTAACTGGGCTGGAGCATCTTGCAGTTGCTCCAACCTAGTGTTAGATAGGGCAACCTAAGGGCTCTTATGTGGACAGATTAGTTGCTCTGGATTGGGCTGATAATGTACATTGGCAATTGGAGCAGACCAGATATAGCTGTTTCTTGTAATTTACTAGCTCGTATGTTTTCAAAACCCACATAGAAACATTGGATAGCTGCCAAAAGGGTACTGAGGTATTTAAAGCAAACTATGGACTTAGCTCTCTACATTACACCTACAGACAATCTAGAGCTGTCTGCTTATGTGGATGCTAGTTTTGCCTCAGATAAAACCACTTGTAATTCAACCTCAGGTTTTACAATATTTTTGGCAGGCTCATTGGTGGGATGGAAATCTATTAAGCAGAAACATATTGCGTTATCATCATGTGAAGCTGAATTTTCTGCAATCAGTGAGTTATGTGTAGAACTTGTTTGGTTTGAACAATTGTTAAAAGATCTTGGTGTTATTTTGAACAAACCAATTGTAGTCTGTGAAGACAATCAAGCCGCTATTCAGTTAGCATCTTCAAACAGTGTCAAAGGGAGATCTAAACATACTGGGGTTAGATACCAAAATGTTACGCAATGTATTGCTGAAGGGCTAATACAGTTGCAATATTGTGACACTAATTTGAATATTGCAGATGCTTTGACGAAAGCATTGGGAACAACGAAACATTTAGAAAAATGTAATATGTTAGGCTTGAAGGTTTAAATTTGTGCCATTGTATTAATTGAAATTAATGTGTGTACTATTATCTAAATTCAAGGAGGAGATTGTCAGCTTGTAAGCTGTGTTGGTTGAATTATAGATAATAAGTACTAACAGCTGAGTTCAATTTATTGTTGGGTGTGGCTTATATAAGCAATGGTTAATTTGGATTGGTTAATGTTTTATATAAATATTTGTTCTGTGCTGTTCATCTCATGGTGGGGTTTTGACCTGGCTGTGTTCTTGCTGATGGGTCTCCTGTGCATGTGTAGATGCTGATAACCATGGATTGGATATTTATTGGAAAAAGGCTTTAGCCTTATTCATCTTCCTCTTATGAAGAACTGTTGCTGCTACTGTATGAAGATTATTGCTGTGCTACTCTGTGCTACTAGTATTGTTTATTGGATTCTTTGTTGCTTTGGACCATGGAATGTTTATCTGACAACTCTTAATGGATTATGTTTTTGCACTGGAATGAAAATATATATTTTTCTACATGAATGTCTGCTGTTTGTTGCATTAACAACCAATACTGGGATGACTAGCTTATAAGTATATTGACAGGCCTGAGTGGAAGACATTAGTTTTAGCCAACACTTCAAATACAAAAGAGCTCCAATGACCTTTTTCATCTTAACCTAAAGACATACTACTGGCAGGAGTCATCAAATGATAGAATTCGCAGAAATCTCTGATCAGTGGCAGCTCATCTTTTTGTTGAAAAGCGGTATATAAATACTGTTGGTTGGTTGGTTGATCATCTGCAAGCTGGGGCAAATAAAAATCCTGCCAGTGACTAGGTGAGGTAGAAAGGAAGCTTCTGCCAAAATATCATGCAGCACAATCTTAATTTGGGCTGGAACAGGCTGGCTGGCATTCCTGTGTTGTATCCAACACAAGTTTCAGGCAGCCAAAGGCTTTCTGAAGCCAAGGGAAAACATTTCCCTTTACCCTGGGAAAAGCCACTGCAGTGCCATTGGGGCTACTTGGATCTGCGCTACCTTAAATGGCAGTGTAAATCTGTTGGCAGTGTTAGTCCAGGACTAACCTGGCAGTATGGAAAGGTTACACATCTGTGCACCAATTTATCTCCTCTCAGAGTAGCATGAAAGTGCTTTATGGCACTTAAGTGCACCAGCTGAAGTTGCAATTAGGATTGTGCCCTTAAAAAACTAACATTGGTTCATAGATGAACACTGGTAAATACCAATATTTGTGGGTCCGTTAATATCTTTTTTGGATTTATAGGCTAACCCCCAAATCCAGAGTAACTACGGGAGCATGTACGAGACTTTACGTGCACCCTTAGTTACTGCACCACCTAGTGAAAACCTATGGGAAATTCATATTGGAATCCAGAGTAACTTGTTCTTACTCTGGAGCAAGGACTCCCCGTAGTTACTCTGGATTTTGCTCAAAGACTTCTTCTATCCCTTTCCTGTAAGCAAAGCTATTTTGTAGTATTGGTCAACCTCTTAACATTATGTCCTTTCAACACACCAGCTTGAAAATGCCTGCAGTCTTTGTCCCATTACCCAAAATTGATGTTGAAAGGGTGCATAAATGAGGAAGCAACTAAGTAGCAGTACACAATGATGTATGTGTGTATCTTCACATGGATATTTCAAGGGACAAGGCAGGTCAAGACCTTCTGGCATCTGAAATGACAGTGTACCAAATGGTAGTCCCCTTCTCCAAAAATGTCCCATTTATCCCACCTGTTGTTTGCTTCTCATCCCTCCATTCTCTGGATCAAAAAAAGAAGAGCAGAATGGAGCAGAAGAGGAGGTTTCAGATACAGTCAAGCTCTTCACTCTTTCACACTTTCCCTTTCACTCAATCCCCACCCCTCATTTTCAAATCCTGGGAGCTGGGCAAAGTAGAGGGATAGTAGAATCTCAACCTAATCCCTGATGTTACCACCTCACCAGTCTCATAGATGGGCTGGCCTTACTAAGGGAATGATTTTTTAAAAACCATTATTAGGAATTCAACTTTATCATTTTTGCAGTGAGGTTGCAAATGCTCTTCTTCTTGGGCTAAATTATATAAAACTCCTTGGGATGTTTTTGTGGAATAATCCTGTTTTATAATGTTAAAAATAAAGCTGAATGCATGTTGAGTAACACATTTCACAACATCCTGGGACAAGGAGAGAGATAACAGAAGTATGGGGAAGCATGAAAGAATTAACAAATATGCAACCGAACTGAAGAATTGCAAAGCAGAGAGAACTGAGGGTTCTCAATTCTGTGCTTTCTGATCCATTTCCTGTCTTACATTTGGTATACTTTAGCAACAGCACCCATTGTGTCATTGCAGGAATGAGGAAATTTCCTTATTCTTGTCGTACTTGAGACTCTGATTTTTTTTAAATTCAGTTTTGCCCGATCACATCTAGTTTCAGAGATAGGACATATCTTTGTGAATGGTCCTAGCAGCCAGCTTGGTATAGGTATAGGTATCATGAGCCACAGTATAGGTTTCCTCATGAGAAAGCTGCTTGGACCATTCATTAAAGAAGTTATGCTGTCTCTCTGAAACTAGAGGTGATTGGGCAAAAATGATATTTTTTTTAATCAACACACTAAATTTATATAAAGCCACCACAAATGGGGAGGGGGGAGTTTTTATGACCCTCAAATTTCCAGACCTGTGATACCTATGTAAATAAACTGGTCAGTACATGTGAGAAAGAAACAATAAAAGAAAGGGCTTGTGTTCAAAGGAAGAGTCTTGGCTAAGCACCACTGAAATCAATGAGATAAACAAGACACAACTCATTCAAGTCCCATTCATTTCAGTTTTCTCAACCAACGTTCAATTTCTTTGGCTAAAATAACCCATTCAAGATTTAGATAGGAAAGAGAAAAGCAGCTTTGGGTTGCAGGGATGCTGATGAAATTTGGTGGGGTAATATATATAGAAAGCAACTTTTTCAAATCTAAGACTGCACAGAATTGCTGCAAAGAATAGTGTTCCCTGCTTGCTCCCCTCCACGTAATAGATAGGTATTGTAATAATAATATTACATATTATTATGTTAAAATGTTTGTAGTTGCTCCCCCCCGCCCCCCCCCCCCCCCGTGTGAGACTTACCTCTTTCATATCCTCATAAAACATATACAGGATACGGTGATTTTCCTTCTCATCCCAGAAACGTCGGACATGGTCATACCAAGAACCCCAGGCAACTGAGCGATGAATAAAATAAAACCAAATAAGAACAGAGGAATTCTGCCACTTGAACCTACTGAATCCAGGAATACCCACACAAACAGGGATCAAATGACTGAAAGATGAGATTAGCTGCATCTTAATCGTGTCTACTCAGAAGTAAGCCCCATTGTGTTCAGTGGGTCTTACTCCCAGTCAAGTGTTTTCAGGATTGATTGGCATTTATTTACCTATTTATTTATTCAATTCATATCCTGCCTTTCTTCCTTAAAAAAGGAAACCCAAGGCAACTTTCACCACCTCATCACCATCATTGGTGGAAGGTGTTTTTTTAAATAGAAACAAACAGAAAGGAAGAGAGCAGATGAAAAGAGGAATATAAGAATTCCAGTTTTAGGCTGCAATCCAGAGCAAATTCAGCCTGCTCTGACCTAACTGCACTCTCCTAACTATTCTGTATCCAAAGCAGAAAGTTATGCTGAATCCAGAGAGTCAGGAAGCCTGGGCTGCCCTAACTGCTCCAGAGCATGCTAAGTAACTGACACAAGGGGAAGACTTGCTCCTGAGGAGACACCCCTCAGATCACACTGAACAAGGAACAGCTGTAGTGCCTATAGTGGTGACATGACTCTGCACATCACCTGGTGTGGAAGTCTGTGCGTCATCCCTGGGATGCGCCCCCCCCCCCACCTGGACTGCACAGTCACCAAAGTTGGCACCTGCGCAGTTATTTCTGAAGCCAACTGGCTTCAGAAAGAGTACTGCGCAGGCACCATCTCTGACACCTGCGCAGTACTTTTCTGAAGCCTTTTGGCTTCGGGGGAGACTGTGCAGGCGTCAGAGTTGGTGCCTGTGCAGTACTCTTTCTGAAGCCATTCGGCTGCCGCTCCGCCTCCTGAGTGAGGCTGAATGGCTGTGCAGAGGTGCGGACTTTCTCTGCTCTAAGGAAGTCTCCTCTGAAGCTGTTCGGCATGCTCAGTGTGTTTCTGCGCAGTGCATCTCAGATGGCCGTTCAGGCCAGCTCCTCAGACAAGTGGCAGCTTCTGGCTGCTGCTCCGCCTTGGAGCAGGCCTGAATGGGGGTGCTGACGCCCAGGGCCTGCCAAAGGACAGTCAAACTCCTCTGGCACATCACCCCATACGGAGCGCATCCCCAATGCAGCCCACAGCAGCCGCACCAGTCTGGTGACGCCACTGGGTGCCTGCCTTATAAGGAGTCCCTGATGAGATGCCAGTACATTCTACAGTGAATACAAGGGGCTTCTTGGCCTGTTGTATCCTGAGGTTTGTGGGCAGCCGTAGTTTGTTCCATATCCTGAGGTTGAGAGGAAGGGGTTGCAGCTAGGCTGGCCAAGAACTCAGATTTTTGGTCAGCACTGCCATTCTTACTCGGGCCTTATCATGAACCCCTATGGGTCTACTCATTACTATACCTGCTCCTGAGGTGGTATAACTCTGAGGGCTGGAAGAGGGCATTTCTGCCTTGGAAACAGGCTCTGGATACAGAGTAACTGCTCTGCCCTAGGCAATGCTAAACATGCCCTCAACTTGCCTCTCCTGAGCTGCTTAGGCTGCCCCAGTTAGGGCAGAGCAGGTCCACCTCTCTTAGGGCACCCTATCTTGCCTTGCTCTGCCCTAAGCCTCCTTCAGAGTAACTGGGCTGGAGCATCTTGCAGTTGCTCCAACCTAGTGTTAGATAGGGCAACCTAAGGGCTCTTATGTGGACAGATTAGTTGCTCTGGATTGGGCTGTTAATAGTGAAGTTGATTTTGGCAGTACAAATATCACATAATGATGAGAAAAGCTGCATTTGACAAAATTCCCTATTAAGAATACAGGAACCCTACTAGGTCTTCCTTTGCATGTGGTTACCCTTGAGAGATGGATATACAGAATCAAAAAATTAGGATGGGATTCATTTAGAATGGTGTGGCCAAAAGTAGGTTCTCTATTGGAAGAGGATGAAGATTCTTGTTCTAGGGATCTTCAGTGAACAGAAAATCCTTGAACCTTATCTAACTACACATAATGTCCTCACTACCCACAATGCCTATGGAAAAGTTGGCTGCACACAAAAATCCTCTACTGTATAGCACTCACGTTCACCCTCCATGAATTTCTTTATGTAGCCATCCCACGATCCCGGGTCAGGCTGCGTCAGGTTCATTTGGTCAAAGAAGAAATAGGAGACCAGGTTGTCCTTTGCATTCCGAGCAACATAGATCACCTGGAAGAGAGGCTGCAATGGGGCAAGGATCCAAATGGAGGAGGAAGAGGTGAAGCAAGGACAGGACAAGGTCAAGGGGGGATACTGCAGAATCACTTACTTTACAGTTCTTTTCCCAAAAGCTTTTAGGGACAAGCTGGAAAGGTAGGTGGGTTTTGATTTTACGAGGAGATGGTGCATTCACCAGCAAATCAACCCCTGGATTTGGAAAAGGAACAAAAGAATCAAGCCAGCACTTATAAAGATAGAAATCAGAATGACTAGGGTTGCAATCTGAACCCCCAGTTAGGCTGGATAAGTTCTGCCTGGTCTGGGGTATTGCAAAATGCCATAAGGCACTTTTGTGTCAATCCTGGGGGAGTTAGGCCAGTGCACAGACATGCGCCGGCATGGGAATGGGAAGTGGGTGACTTATGCTGGCCACCCAACTCACCTGACGGGATAGGGGGCGGAGAGCAGATTTCTAGAAATGGGATCCGGACGTGCAAGGGGGCCCGCTTTGCTTTTTCCAGATCTCCACCAACAAGAAGCAGATCGACAATCTCTTGCATCCATGTGGTACCTGCAGCAAGACCGGAAACAGTCAATCCTTTCCAGCACAAGTCAGATCAGGAGGAGGACTTCAATAAGCTACCCTCTTTCAGTCTCAGTCCTCCAGCACCAATATGGGGTAGGGTGCTGTGAGGACAACAGCCAGACAGCATAAGCCAAGAACAAATGTTGACAAATGGCAAGGATTCTTATCATACCCACATACCCATGCAGGTCTTTTGTCTACATCAACCCCTTATTAGTGTCTCACCAGCTTTGGGATAAGTAGCAATAAGCAAATCATCAGGCCGTGCTTCAAAATTCTCAATGGGAGCCCATTGTTGAGCGATGGGTTCCATCAGGGGGATTCCATGGACCGGCATCAGTGGGAACCTCCGGAAAACTTCTATATGTTTGTGCAGGGCATCATTATAGTCATTGGCAGACATGGCACCTCTGCTATCCAGGTCCTCGATTCTTCTCAAAGAGGGCAGGGACTTCCCTGGTCCTGGAGAAGATTATGCTTTTTTTCTCTCTCTCCAGAAATGGGTACGTCACAGCACTTTTATATTCAGCTCTCGTTCCCGTCAGCTGAAAAAGCAAGTTTCCCCTTTCATGGGATCTTTTCAGTAGAGCTGAGCAAACACACAGGAAATGAACTTTGATTTGGTATTACAGTCCTACCCAATTTTTAATCAACCAATTACGAGTATCAACAAGAAAATGTTCATCCAGATTGCTGACTTTACTACCTTTCAAGACACTTCTATTTATTTTGTATAGTATTTGCTGCTTGCCTTCATAACCAGATTCCCCCAGAGAGAATCCAGAAAGTTTGAATTTCACCTCTGCCCAGAAGATCTTAACTGACCTCATAAGAAATTTGAAACATGCACAGTTTTTCCCCCTCTTAATAAATAGAACCTTCCCTTCTTTTTTCCTCTATATAACTAGAATCTTTCCTTCCTCCTCCAGAATTAGATCGCCTCACCTGAATCCCAATTCAAAGGATCTGAACTTGAGCCTGATTCCACCAGAATTCAATTTCTTTGCAGAGAACAGCAGCATGTGGAGTAATAACAAGGGTTCCTCTGAGTTAGCACAGAGTGCATTATCCACTCATGAACAAATCACAGCCCACACTGTTGCTGTTATTACAAAGCAGGATTTGCACCCCAGAGGAGGAAGTTCTCATCAGGGAGAAGTTGCTAAGCAAGAGCCACTATCTCTTCCTCAAATCTTCAGTTTCCTATACCTGGAGAACTGGTTGGGCCACGGCAGTCAAAGGCGGGGCATCAGAACAATTGTTTGAGAAATTGAACACCTAAAGTAATCTAATAAGAGGCAATGTGACACAGTGGTTAGACTAGTGCTGGGGAGACCTGGGTTCAGATTCCCCTTTAGCTGTAAAAGTTTTATTTTGTGACCTTGCACCAGTTACTGTCTTTGGGGCTAATAAGCAAACTTCACAGGGTTGCTGCGAAATTCAAATGCGTGTGCGTGTCTGTGTGATGAATGCTGAAATGCTACTCAGAAATTCTTAGAGGATGGATGAGATGGTAAAGAATAGGATAATGAAATAACCTCATAAGACTGTGAAAGATTCACTCAAAACTGAGTTCTGCTTACCAGTTCTGAGCTTGTTGCTCCATCCATCCATCCATCCATCCATTCATTCATTCATTCATTCATTCAGCTACAACCCTTTCTTTTGACAAGTGCAGCTTTTAAAACTTCCTGTTGAGCTGCTTCTGGCAAAATTCCCACTTCAATACAATGGTTAAATGGCACTCTCTCCCCCTTTACATCTGGTAACCTTACTCCTAAGCAGCAGTTTAACAGTGCAATCCTATTAGTCTCTACTCAGAAGTAAGTTCCATTGAGTTCAAAGGGGCTTACTTCCAGGAAAGTGCTCTTAAGATAGCAGCCTTATAGATTTATTTATTTATTTGTTTGTTTATTTATCAGCCTAAAGTGATGAGTGATGCCAAATGCCCGGCATGCCCACAGGAACACCTGGCACCTGCAGCAGGCCAGCAACCGCTGCCCATTCATCTGGTGGTGTGCCAAATGCTGCCTTCAACATTATTCCTCCTTAGAATTGCCAAATAAAAAAATGGAGACAATGTGCCTCCAGCTTTAGTCATTGCATAAAAGTAGTGTGACAGGCAAACCACAAGGTCACCCAAAATGTAGTACACCCAAGAAAAATGTAGGACAAAATATGAACTTAAATACACATTGTCACACAAAATGTTGGACACCTAAGAAAAATGTAGGACATAACAAACTAAAAATACGGTTGCCCAAAATGTAAGACACCCAAGAAAAATGTAGGACACAACAAAATAAAAACTAACTTTCATGTGGTTAATTATTTGGTATTCAGTTTAAAACTACGGTTTTACTTAAAATTTAAAACTATCATTTAAAATTTAAAAGTATAAGGTTAATATAATGATTTATTATAATTTATTATGTAATATTTCACAGTCTCCAGGTGTTTGACTGGAATTGACTCTATTGTGGTGGTGGTGGTGGTGATGATGATGATGATGATGATGATTTATAATATTTATTTAATATTATTAATCACCAGAAGGCGACATGCCCGCTTACAAGGTAAAGGAGGACTTTGAAGTTTTTTCCTAGGACACAAGGCAAAAATCCTGGAAAAAATGGACAAAAGATCCATAAGATCTCCCTGAATACGATAAGGCACTCTGCATGTGGCTCAGAGACACTCTTTTCCAGAGCCAACCCTGTAAAGCAGGGTTTTGCACTCGCGCCACCTAGTGGCCTTTGCCTCCAATGCAACTCTTGCACTCGGGGCTGTTGTCCATCTAGAGAACCAGGGCAGTGCTAAGCCCCGCCCCTCCGGCAGAGCCCTGGTCTATCTGTTCTGCGGGCAAAGCACAGCCACGGTGAGGGCGGAAGTGGCGTCGCCGGGGGCAGGACAGGGCAAGCGGGTGCTGGAGTAAGGGCGGAAATGGCGTCAATGGCTACGGTGGGGGGGAGAGGAGGAAAAGAAGCAGGTTTTGGTGCTGGAGGCTTCCAGGGACAGGAGGATGGTGCTGATCAAGGAATTGTGAGTCCCTGGGAGGGGTGGTTGCTGGTGCCTGGGAGGTCCAGGGGGTGGCAAGGGTTAATCCATAGGTGGGGAGGGGGCTTGCCTAAAGGGGGTGGGAGGGAGGCACAGGGAGGCTCCCCCTGCATATGGCTGGCCCTTTCCTCCCTCCAGCTGCTGAATTGGGGTGCACATTTCTGCCCCTCTCTTTTCCTGTTGCATTGAGTCTAGGGGTGCTGCTTTCCTTTTGCAAGCCCTTCCCTGCTTCTCAGAGGTGCTAACCCTTTTTGCAAGTTTGCCCTGCTAGAATTTTTGCTCCTGCTACTCATGTTACAGGTGGAAACCCTTTTGCAAGGAAATTCCTTGCCCTGCTACAATTCTGTCCCTGCTACAGGTATTACACATGCAAACCCTTTCTTGCTAAAATTCTGCTCCTGTTAAACAAGTGCCAGGTATAAACCCTGTTGCAAGCCTTTCCCTTCTAGAATTTTGCTCCTGCTACATATGTTACAGTTATAAACCCTGTTGCAGTATTTCCTTGCTAAATTTCTGTCCTTGCTACAAATATAACACATGCAAGCCTTTCCCTGATATTATTCTGCTCCTGTTAACAAATGCTACAGGTATAAATCCTGTTGCAAGCAAAAGCAGCCTTTCCCTGCTAGATTTCTGTCCATGCTACACACGCAAAGCCTTTGCAAGCCTTTCTCTGATATACAGGTCCATAATATACATAATCTCTTGTTATACAGAGATTTTTTTATACATGGATTTGACTCAACACGAATGGCTGCTGCAAATCACAGTTTAATTAAAAAACTGCTTTTCTACTGTTATGCAATTTTTCAATTCCAGAATCAAACCCCTGCAGATATTGAGGCATTAACTTATTCCATTGAGTGCAGCAGAGGAGCAAGTAACCTGGAAGTGGGTCATTAAATCTATTTTTCCATTGTTCATACACTTATTTTTTTATCCGTGAGAGGTTCCAGAACAGAACTCTAGTGGATAACAAGAGACATGTGTAATTCTGCCCCTGTTAACAGTTATTACAGGTAAAAACCCCTTTGCAAGCCTTCCCCTGCAAGAAGTTTGCTGCTGCTACAGATGTTACATGTACAAACTTTTTTGCAAGCAAGGACAGCATTTCCTTGCTAGAATTCTGTCCCTGCCTCAGATGTTTTGCAAGCTACGGTTTATCGTTAGAGTCAATAGTTCAGGAAGCAAGGATTCTGCTTGACTTTTACTCCTGTTATAGATGCAAACCTTTGCAATTGCAAGAAGCCTTTCCCTGCTAGAATTCTGCCCCTGCTACAGATGTTACAGATTTGCATCACCTTGCAAGCCTTTTCCTGCTCGAATTTTGCTCCTGCCACAGATGTTACAGTTGCAACCCATTTTGCAAGCAAGGATTTATAGTGAGTCTACAGTTCAGGAAGCTAGAATTCTGTTCATGTTACAGATGCAAACCTTTGCAAACCTTTCCCTGCTAGAATTCTGCTACTGCTTTCTGATGCTTTATGGCCCATCTGTCATCTTCTCCCCTTCCAGAGGCTGCTTCCTCTGTATGCTTCTCCACCCAGCTCTGGCATCCAGCTGGCTTCTTTCTGACCTTAGATGTGCTCTCCTGGCAGAAGGCAAGCTGTCTGCTTTTAGAAACTCTGGTCTTTCTCATCCTGATGTTCCTCCCCGTTTTTATATATAAAAATCATAATAATTAATATACATATTTTCCCATCCAAGCCAAAGGGTGGAGGAAGAAGAAATGTCTTGATGAGGTTGCCAATTCCTTGACCAATGAGGTCACCAATTCTCGGTGTAAAACTTTCCACACTTACCTAAGAGTTCAATCCTATTGCGCTCTTTCTGGTAAGACTTCCTCATGAGTCTGTAAGTGAATGTGGGTGGTGTGTGAGATGTTATTCCAAACCATCCCCTAGCACAGCTTTCCAGGAAGTTTGGAGCAGCAGATCTCTTTCTGCAGTGGCTTTGGGACATCTGGAATAAGGATGGGGAAGAAGCAATGAGATCAACAGCACGTGGGAGCAGCCTCCCATCTGACTTTATTGGGGTCTTGTAATTCTTTATTGGGTTCTTATAATTAAAGAACATTATCTGCTAAGGTTGCAGTATACTTATGAAAAGAGGGACCACTGTCACTCGGCCTCACCTACCTCACAGGGTTGTTGTAAAGCTTCTCCTTCCTTTGTTGCCTTCCTATGTTGAATTTTAGACAGCAATGACTTCTCATTCACTAAAGTTCCATACAAAGCGATAGTAGAAAATCAACAATAGCAACACCTTTTCTCTTTGATTGCGTAGAGGACATCTTTGCTCACCACAGTCGAGCAGGCTAGTGGATATTTACAATCTTGGTACATGTTGTTTAGGGATGATGGTATTTCTTAATAAAAGGGTACCTGTTTAATCTGATAAAACAGAACAATCCAGAACTTCTTAAGGTAAAGATGCTCAATTAGCTATATTCCAATATGAGGCTGTTTTATCCAGCAGATCTGATAGTGCCTCTTATTTGGGGTCTGATATATGAGGTATTAGTAAATTTCATAGTGCTTTAAACCTCTTGGGAGAGATATATTTCAAACAGGGGGAAAAACTATTTGGATTGTATCGTTTTCAGATATCTGTCTTGCTGAATCAACAATAAATCTGAGTCTGGCATCTCCATTTCTGGTAAACACAAAAGAATCTTGTTAGTTCCAGTAATGTATGCTAGAGCTTTAGAGGCCTGTTGGTTGAACAGTTTGCTACAGCATCAGTATTTTGTGTTTATGCTGTTTATCTCGTAGTGGGGTAAGGAGCACTTCAGCATTAAAGGATCCCCATCTTACTCTCTCTTTTAATTCTCCCTTTGTCTCCCCTGCAGCCGGGTAGTGTTGCCTTGCTCTGTGGAAGAGGTACGTTTCATTTCCAGGCATTGCTATTATTGGGGAGTTTATCTTGCTTGCCACTTAGAAAAAAAATTGTGGGGGACAACAGCATTCATCATCATCACAAGGTTGTGGCTGGAACTAACTATTTGCTTCCCTCACTTGAATGAGAGGACATTTCTGAAGCCTTCCCGTTTTCCCTCCTCCCATGCCATTGCTATTGAGTGGGCAGTATATTGCTGCTATTGAGCTAGCAGTGCATTGGGACGGTTTCTCATGTCACTGCTATTGAGTGGGTCCTCTCTCTTCTTCTCCGTCTGCCAGTATCAAGTAGGGCAATTATTCTCGGTGGCCGAAGCCAGCAAGAACAATACCGGTGGAGGCGAAGGAATCGAAGTGCTCAAAAATGAACCGTATGAGCGTGAAGGGGAGCGAGGACAGTATACCCACAAGATCTATCACCTCCAGAGGTAAGGACCAACCTGGGAATGGGCACCTGATGGCTCGGACCTTTAATGATGATGCCTTTACTGTTCTTCTTTGCAGCAAAGTTCCAGGATTCATTAAGATGTTTGCCCCTGAGGGGTCTCTAGTCGTCCATGAGAGAGCCTGGAATGCCTACCCCTATTGTCGAACAGGTGAGCCCTGCAGAGAGAGAACGGTACTGGATATTGGGACAGCAGATGGAACAGGATTGTTTTGTCAGTGAGGCCAATTGAGTGATCCCCTCATGCAACAGATGATAGACGTCCTCACCCCCATCCACCCACCACTCCCCCCCCCCATTTGAATTTTAAAAAGAAGCAAGGAGAATGGAGTGGAAGAAAAAGTTTAGGAGGGTGGTGGCCAACCCTTGCACAAACAGAAAGATAATTGCAGTGCAATCCTAAGCATGTCTATGCAGAAGTAATTCCTATTGTATTCAATGGGGCCTATTCCTAGGAAAGTATGATTAGGATTTCAGCATTGAATAAAGTGGGCAAAAGGCCTTTGTTAGCCACCACTCATTTTCTTATTGAGAAAGCCAATAACCACAATTTGAAACCACAGATAACATCAGAAGGGATGGAATACTGAAATTCTCTGGACTTGGGGGGAGGGAAGAGACATCTTGGAGAAGATGTCCTATGGACATCCCCAACATCTTTTTGGAGACATCTTGGGAAGGGAAGAGACAAGTTTGTTATCTTTAGTACAGTGGTTCCCAAACATTTACGACTGATAGCTGCCTTGACCTTCTGGGCCACTGGCTGAGGATCCCCATTAATGCTACAATCCTATACATTGTACATAGGGTGGTTGGTTTTTCATGACGATCCTGTGGCTTCTCTGGGTGGCTTTTCAGGGAGCTATAATTTGCCGTTTTGAAAATACTGCTAGAGTGTAATATATTGTAGTTTTTACATGGATACAATGTACGGTAATCTTTTAGATATGGATAGTTTGACTTTGAACAGGACTTTGTGTCTTGTAGCTTTTGATCAGGGAACATTTTCTTTTTATTACATGGCATTAACTTGTTTTCTCTTTCTTTTTCTCGGTCTCATCGCATCTGTTGCAGTTATTACGGTGAGTGACTTGCCAGATAGTTTTGGGTGGGCAACTAGGAAATGCTTTTAAATAATTCACAGTGCCCTAAACGTCATGGAAATATTTCTGACTTTATGAGCACATCTGTATCCCCTTCTGTCTCCACTAAATTGGGGCAAAGCCCACCAAGTCCCTCAGAAATTTCCCACAGCATTCTGGATGTTGTGTTGATACAAGTTGTGTGCTACCTTCAGGACTCTAGCAAGCAATTTTCTTCCAAGGATTCCCAGGTAATCATGTGTTCTTTTTCAACAGAATGAATATATGAAGGATGATTTCTTCATAAAAATTGAAACGTGGCACAAACCAGATCTAGGTGACCAAGATAATGTAAGTGAAAGGGGATCAATGTGCTGTATACATATGCACCGCTTAGATCTTTCCTCAGAAATAAAATGGCATTTGATCAACCAATTAACACTGCTTCAGCCAGAATAAGTTTACAGCAGAAATACCTCATATAATTAAAGCTGCATCGGATGTAACAGAAGCATAAAGAACTTGTTCCTCAATTTCTTGAGACCTTTGAATTTTGTAAACATTTTTTAAAAATCTGTATCGAAGACAAGTACTGTAATGCAAAATTAAGACTACCATGCCGTTATGAAATCAGTTGCTATGTTTTGAATATCTTAGTTTTTTGCCATTTTGAATATTTTAAACTTTATTCTCTTAAAAGTATCTTTTGTAAACATACTTGTTACTAGTGGAATTTATTGCTGGGCAGCAGTCACTGAACACCACTGGGCAGTGACGCAGTGGGCACCAGAGGGTACCAAGGGGCAGAGGCGGGCAGCAGTGGGCCCCAGCAGGCTCCAGGCATTCCTACTGGGTGTTAGCAGGGAGCAGACAACACTGGGCAGCAGCAGGCAACATCATGCAGTGGGCACTAGGCATCCCTACTGGACACCAGAAACCACTGGGCACCAATAAGCAGCAACCACCTAGCACCAGTGGGCAAAGGGCATCCCTACTTGGTATAAAAAATCCATGTACCTTAAAAAAACCCACAAAATTTATTTATATATTTCTCACACACAAACAAAGGACATTTAATCTTCTGTCTTTCCTCCACAGGTTCATGGGCTTGATGCGGAGACCTGGAAAGATGTTGATGTGGTTCATATAGACATTGGTGACCGGACACAAGTGTCAGATGATGTAAGGGTCCACCTCATGCTTTGTGCCACTGGCAGCAGGCTGCAAGGGCTATTACAGAAAGCAGAGGAATGCTGGGGAGGGAGATTTGCACCTGCCAGGTATCAATCTTGTTTCTGATAGGAAGAATGCATCCCTTTGTGGCTGCATTGAAGTCTTTTCTTAGGGTTGCTTGGAGTTCTCTTCTTCCTCCATTCTCTTTATCAGTGGATGAATTGCCAACACCTGGACAGTCTTTTCCGTGTGATCTTGGCAGAGTGCCATTGCACTCTGACCCATGGAAAAAACTAAACAGGCCATGGTGAAGCCATGAAAAGGCAACTTTGTGCCAAGAGGAAATTTTCTGCAACTAAGCATTTGATATGGAAACAGCTACATGTAGTGGTAACTATTTTGGAGGTGCAAGCCTTCCAAGAGTCCTTGGGAGACAAACTACTGCTTGCTGAACCTTCGGAGCACGTAGCAGGGCTTTGCTTCCTACTGGGAGAAAAGCATCACCATCTAAACCTCTCTTGGGAGGGCAGTACAAAACCTTCCTAGAATCAAAGAGTCAGAAGGGACCCAGTAGGTAATCTAGTCTAACCCCTGCCTGTAGCAGGAAATCCTCCTAGAGCATCTCCGACAAGTGCTTGTTGAGCCTCTGCTTGAAGATCCCCAGTGAGGGAGAGTCCACCTCTTTAAAGTCCTGCTTTAAAAGCCCCACTACAAACCCCTATGTGATATCCAAGATTGTATGGTCAGGCTGTACTGTGCCATTTCTAAATCCCTTGTTTAGAGCTTTTGATTAATGAATTTTCCTTCAGTCTCTTGTTTTGGCAACTGGGGCTTTCAGGGTCAGTTAGCTTTTTCTGATGAACTGCCAAGATCTTCATGAGTCTCCTTTTCTTTCTTGAGTCTTCTTTTATATGTGTGATCTTCTTTTCAGGATTACAAGCCAGACGAAGATCCAGCTCTCTTCAAATCACTGAAGACAAGCAGGGGCCCACTTGGTCCTGACTGGAAGGTATGTCTGCCCAACAAAATATGAGAACTGGGGATGGCCTTCTATCACTTCCAGTGTCTTGTCAAGGAATCAGTCCCTCCAGAGAAGGAGTCTGCTTTGGTCCAGAGAGATCCTCTTTGGTTCTCCAGGGAGGGCTGAGGTGTCAACTGTGGCTGATCCTTTGCCATCTCTGGTAGTCTCTGTGGAAGCACTTGGCTAAGAAGATGCTTCCCCATCAACCACTTTGGAGGCACAGAGTGGACCATTCTCATTTGGAGCCAGCAGCAAATCTTTATTAAATAAGTCTTTAATAAATTGTATTATTACAAATTTGTATTTATATTTTTTTGGAGGAAAGGATCTATCGTTTTGCTATCTTAATCATGATTTTCCTCTGTCACATCTTAATTGTATTTCTCCCTCTCCCAAATTAAATGTTTCCATCCTTTTTTCCCCTTCCTTTAGCGGGAGCTAGCCAATAATGAGGATTGCCCCCACATGTGTGCCTATAAGCTAGTGTCGGTGAAGTTCCGCTGGTGGGGCCTCCAGGGTCGTGTGGAAAAATTTATCCAGAAGGTGAGGTGCAATTGAAGGTCACTGATTCTGGTTTGAGAATTAATGTTCGTTGGCACAGTCTTAAATTGGTCTTAAGCTTTCTTCCTTTTCAGGGGCAGTGACTAACCTTGAAAGGCCTTGCTTGTTCTGGGGAACACTATGGAGTGAGCTTCAGTGGGTTCCCTCGGGTAGAGAGCTGCTTAAATCCCCTGCTTCAGGGCCTCCCTTGCTTTCAGGTCTTATGTCTTCAACTTTTTCTTCTACAGCAAGAAAGACGTCTCTTTACCAACTTCCATAGGCAACTGTTTTGCTGGTTGGATAAGTGGGTGGATTTAAGCATGGCAGACATCCGGCGGATGGAGGAGGAGACACAAAGGGAGCTGGATGAGGTACATTTTATTGTATTGTATTGTAGGTATTTTATTGAATCTCTTCTCTCATGCAAGATCAAGGTTCAGTCCCTTGGCATCTTCAGGGAGGGCTTGGAAATCCCTGGCTGAGATCCTGCAGAGCTGCAGAGATCTTCACTGTGGCCAATGTTGAGCTAGATACCCTTCTAGGTCAGGCTCAGTAGAAGGCAGCTTCCTATGTTCTCTAAAAGATGACTGTTCCATCAAAATGTATTACTGGTTTGGCTTGTCGAAAAACCATATATACATACTTCTAATTGATGGACAAGTTGTAGTGGAAGGGTACAGGGTTGGTATTGTGAGGATGGTCTGGCTTGAAAGGTACCCAAGTGGCTGAAGGATGTCTTCTTGTTGTAGATGCGTCAGAAGGGCAGCGTGAGAGGGATGACGGCCATTGATGAATGAGTCCCCCTTGCTGCCTGGACCCAAGAAGTGACAAGGTAGGCAAGAGGAATGCCGTGGTTGTGCTTTGTGATGGGCAGAGTTGGGTGGAGGGCAGGAACATATTTTTGGCAGTGGTGATACGAAACAACTTTGGAGTAGGAAAGTGTCATCCTGGACCAGGTGAAAGGTTTAGCATCCTGTTTCCCACAGTGGCCAGTCAAGTGCCAGTGGTTCTCAAACTTTTTAGAGACCCTAGAACACAGGTTCCAAGCTGTAGGAAAGAGGTTAAGAACACAAGTTTTTCTGTGGGTTTTGGGGGGAGGAAGCGATACAATTGGGAGGATCACACTGACATGCTGGGGAGACAGATTTTGTTTAACTTACCTTGGGGTCACTATGACACACCAAAGGGTTTGGGAGCCTGAGACCCCTTTCTGCAGTGCTCCTGGCAGCTTCAAAATGTTGTAAAAACAAATACCTCTGAGCCCTCTTAGAGAATAAATCTGAGCCATGGTATTAGAGAAAGAAGAAAAAGTATTTTGAAAATCACATTTGAATGTTTCACAATGTCATTGAGATTTCTGCTAAATTTGAAAATTCAGCCAAGATTGTTTCATCCCAAGGCAGACAATTTACTGATCAAATTTCTTCTCTTCCTACCCAGGTGCAGTACCCTTTCTGACCCAAGATTGGACCTATTTTTATGGGACTCTGCTCTCCCTCTCTCCCACCTGCCGCATTGGGAGAGGAAGATGGGAGTTTCCGCCTCTTTCCGTCCTACTGGTCTAAAAACATTTGAAAATCACCCCTGTTTCTGCCAGAATGGGGGAATCCCAAGGAACTGTTGTTTACCTTTTTACTGGTTAGTGGATTAACTGATGCCAGACCCACCAGTAGTGGGGGTATGAAAGGAGGACCTTGTGTGGCTGGGTAGAAGATCTCTCTCTTTTTTTTACCCTGCCAGGGGCAGGGGTGCATGACTATTAACATTATATTAATATTCTTTGGCATCATGTTTCAGTCAGATGGGGAGGGTGGGGTCTTTCCATAAGCAGGGAAAAGGAAGATCTGGAGTATCTAAATGGCTTGGTGGGGCAGGGGGTGGGATAACAAGTTAACGTTTTAATTTTCGGAGTACAGCTTTCACTGTGGAGGGTTGGAGTTCACCTTTTAAGGAATGTATGGAAAACATTTGCTGTGGTTCCTTTTCCAAGATAGGTGGGGAAAATAGCAAGAATAGGAAGTTGGGAGGGCATTTCTTATGTCCCCACTACAGTTGTAAATGTATTATGAACAGCAGAGCATTTGTCCCCTTGGTCAGGGGTGGTAGTGGTATAAACTGTGTGATGTCTGATCTATTTTCTGCCCTTAAGGCCACTAAATCAATGCTCCTGAGGTTTAAAACTTTACTAGTACTACTTCCACCCCCTTTCCACTCTTCTTCCCCCCCCCCCACTCCAGTATCCTGAGGGGAGAAAGGCAGGTAGATTTTTTCCCCTCCCAATTTCGGAGAGGCATTTTGAAAGCATTTCAGCCACTTTCTGGGATTTCAGTGAGTAGGCAGGGAAGATTTTAAGGCCTAGTGGTGCATTCCTAAGGATCTGAACAGTATTTTTTTTAAAAAGGAAAAAAACAACACTGACATCTTTTTTTTTAATAAAATGTAAAATAAATAAACTTGAAGTTGAGCTCTTGTCTCATTTCCTTCTGGGGAGGGATAATCTTTGGCAAGGATTAAGTGCTGTCAAATCTGGATTTCTTTGTCCACCATAATCTGTGGAAGATATGGCACCTATGAAAAAGAGGGCATGCTCTTCATTCAGGTGGAGTCTATTTTACACAAGCGGCATAATCCTAACTGTGTCTACTCAAAAGAAAGCCCCATTGTGTTCAATGGGTCTTACTCCCAGAGAAATGTCTTAAGAATTGCACTCATCTCCTTTTTCTGTGTATGTCTGAAATTCCCCTAATGTTGAGTTTTGAATTCCCTAGTACAGCCTATGTCCTAACATGAAATTAAGCCCTTTGCTCCGAAGCAGTTAAGATGACTTTCCATAAGATAACACTAGAAGGTGGTGTATCTCCGTGGACCCGTAACTGCTATGGATTTAGCCCATAGTCTTCAAGCAATCCATTTCTGATATATGTGCTTAGAGAAGCTCGTGGAAGTTCAATAAATTACTGTACGCTTGTATGAGGACACAGAATTCATGCATGTACAAAGCCTGGCTGCTCTGTGTGACTCACTGGACAAGCAGGTGATGGTGTTGCAATGGCTGTGGTGTGGCTGACTGATAGCCCAGTCCTAAGTTGTCTGGACCTTTGGGGCCTCTGTGATTTCCAAAGCACATTTGGCAGCTTCTTGGGAGAAGGGGATCTTTCCCCCTTTCCCTGCTGTCCATTACAGTGGTGACCCCAGATAATTCTTGTTTTTCTGCATGTGAAAAGTCAGTTTCGGTGGCATAAGTATGAAGAGGGTCTAATTTTAATTCTGAAAAATCTTGGTTATCAGAAAATAGGGGGACCCTGCTTTAAAAGAAGAAAACTTTGTATATAATAAGGTGAAGTTATTTTCTTCCCTGGACTTCAGTTTTTAAGGTAGAGGAAAATGGAGCAGGGCTTTAGAGATGAGTGGATCATAAACAGGCACCTGTGGAAAAGGCCGTCCTAATGTCACTGTGCCAGATGGACGTATAGAGCTCTCAATGTAAAATGAGCATCCGGAATTGAACCTAAAAACTTATGTGGATTAAACAAAATGAGATTTTCTGTGCACCGTGTAGCAGAGTGCCCTAGTTTGATGTCTTCATGATGGATTTGGGCCCACTAATGTCTCTGATCATTTTTTTTTAAAGATACAGCATATTCCTGTTTTTCAGTCCACCAGCCCTTTTAAGGAACATTCTTGGCTCCTTTCAGTATCCTGGCTGTGGTTGTGGGCATCTCTCACCGACAGTACTCTGCAACCCCCACAAAAAGATCTGACATCTCTGAGAGATGTTCTAACTGCTAGGCATCACTCCCCTCTTGCCAGAGTGGCAAAGCAATCCATTGCCCCATCTTTATTTGGATGCCTAACCCATACTGCCAGGCTTACATCATAGTTGTCTGCCAGGCCAAATGTGGCCTTGCCATGCTCATACAGGGAAAGATGTTTATGGGACTTGATAACCCTCCTCGTTTTGCTGCTTACTTGGGCATAGCTGTGTTTGGCATGGTGGGTGGCCAGTTGTGTAATCTTATATTGATCCATTTCATCCCCAGATCTAGCAGGGAGAACCCAGGAGCCCTGATTCCCACTCAAGCGTCACGGGAGGTCAAGGAACTTGTTATTCCCCTGCTCAGAAACAGCAGCTGCTCTAGGAAATAGGTTTGCCTGTTGCCTTTCACTTTCTCTTCCTCTCACTGTAGGAAAGAACTGCAAAGGGAACTCAATGGAAAGTTATCCACCAAGTACAGCCTTCCACCTCATCCTCTTTCCCAGAGACAGTTCCATCTTTGTGAAAAAGTCACCTTGATTAAGAGATCTATATGTGGGAGAGGGCAAGACCCACTACATATGCAAAACTAGTATTGAAAGTTGAAGGAGTGCATACACTTCCCCTACTTTATCAAGAGCCAGTGCCTCCCAAAGGAATAAACACTAAGTAAGGAGCTGTGCCTGCTTTCTCCACCCCTCAGCTGCTTCTGCCACCTTTAGTTTCTGCTTTGGAAGCCTGGAGTTTCCCATGGGCATTTAGTTTTAAAATCCCCTCACTTTTTCCCCCACCTAATCACTTGGTTTCAGGATTGCTCCCCACTAAATCTGGCACCACCCACTCTTTGTGCCGGAACATCACAGTTCCACTGAACATAATGCAATTTTCGTATCTATTTTGTTTTTTTGCATTTGTATTTTCAGGCTGCAATACTATATGCACTTTACTGGGAGTAAGGAACACAATGGGACTTTCTTCTGAGTTGACAGGCTTAGGATTTCACCCTTAGTTTCCATTTGTGTCTCTTTTAGCTCAATGCCTCCCAAACTTTTTAGCATCCATTTTCAAAAATGACATCCCAATCCATTAAAAAAGATATAAAAGAATATTTTATTTACTATAAATATTTTTTTAATTAATAATAATCAGGGATCTTACATACAGGATGCGTATGCAGACATTTGCTAAACATTCCCTGGAAATTGAGGTCCAGGACAGTTCTTCTAAATCATTACAGGCATTACAGGTACCCCAGAAGTCTGAAAGCAAGATGGGAGCTTCCAGACCAGGCAACATGCCGAAACTGGGTTCACATTTGATCTATGGCACTCCAAGAAACTTTTCAGCACTAGAAGAAAATCAGAAAATCTAACTTTTAATGTGGGGTATGAAGTTTACCTTGTTCAACAGGTTACCATTCCAGCTAACAGTTTTTCTTATGCCAACTAAATCTGCAAAGTTTTTTTTTTAAATACAGTATTTCTAAAACTTTTCACAACCCAACACTGATCTAGCTTTTTCTTGCCATTGAAATTCCATTGTCTCATCTGGTCCCAGGTTCAATTCAATAACATTTTCAGATCCAGCCCACAGGTTGTACATTGCCAATGTCTGAGTTTCGACAGGTCATTCTCCTAACTAAGAAATGAAAATGCTACACAAGGTGCACTTAGATGTCCTCAGAGGATATTGACTTGGCTTATTTGGAAAATATAACACCTCATCTTTCTCCTTGTGGATCCAGGGTGGCTTGTAATGTAAAAAAATTAAAAACAGATGACATCATTTTAAAGAAAGGATCATTAACAGTGAGAAATTCCAAAGGAAAACAATGTAGAACTAGAAAAAGAACAAAACAGTATTCATAATCAGCAAAAGACTGCAGAACAAGAAGAAAATGAAACCACCAAAAAATGGCTGCGGAAAACCACTAGTGAGGAATCCTGGCACCCCCTCATAGGCAGGGAATCCCAGAGGTGGTAGAGCCACCACTTGTGAGTCACTGTCAACCACAACTTGGGAAAGTGGTGAAAACCACAAGAGAGCCCACTTGGAAGATCTTACCAAAACAGTAGAATAAGGAGGAACATGGGGGAGATGCTCCCTAATATCTCACTTGGTGTGACATGAGAAATCCATTATCACTACCTTTGGTGCTTCTTTTTTAAAGCAGCCACAATGGTCGGAGTGGATTAATGGCAATTGTTATTCTCCCCTATGAAAAAATAAAAAATAAACCTGATTCAGCTGCCTGTGGACTTGAAGAATGCATGGAAGAAGCATATTCTGTCAAAGTGCTACTGGATTGTTTTGAATTATTAGCATAAGTTATCTTGGTGATCATTCTGATTGCGAGGCAAGCTATACCAGTGTGCGCCACAAAACAGGGATACGTTCTGCAAGGGATACGTTCTGTTGTTATGTGATTATCAGAATAGGGATACGTTCTGTTGGTATGTGATTAGGTTGTTAATTGAACACAGGGATATTCGCCCCATGGTCCCAGGATAAATCCCAGCAGGCTCAAAGGGTCAACAAACATTTGCATAGCAATATACTGGTTCAAGTCTGAATTGATCCATGCAGGAGGATTCCCCCTGGAAAAGGGAATAAGGTATAGATCCTGTCGGGATATAAAATGGGCAGACAAGCAAGATATGTCAGTCATTTTAAAAAGGGGTGGTATTCGTTCATTTATTATGGCTTTTTGTTTTATCTTGGTGTAAATATTGTTATGCTATTTTTAATGGGCTGTGGGTGGGGCATGTGGTTAAGTCACTGTGCCTATTAACCAGCAGGCCAGGGTTCGAGACCCAGGTCGGCCCCACAAGACAGGGTGAGCTCCTGTCCTTAGCCCAGCTCTGTGATGCCAGCTGGATCCAATCGTATTGGCTCTGCCTTTCCACTGGACTAATTCAGTGGTATGGAGAGGGGGAATTTGCTGCTTGGGTAACAGCATTTCCTCCATAACAATCTAACCCAGGCTTTCGTGCTTCGCATGCAGCGTATGCAGCGCCAAGCATGATACCATAGTCTTCCAAGACTGACGGAGGCCTGCTTTTTTATTTTTAATTTTGTAAAGCAAATTTTACAAAACACTAGCCTAACCATGTCTACTCAAAAGTAAGCCCCATTGTGTTCGATGGGTCTTACTCCCCTGAAAGTGTCTTTAGGACTGCAGCATTAATGTACATTTTGTAAAGAGCCTTAAAATCTAGCTATATTTTGAAACTGATAAAAGATAAAGATGAATAAACTGAGGATAAAAAGATGAATAAAGAAAGAAGAATAAATTGAGAATAAAAGATGAATAAATTAAGGATGTGAATTACTTAACCTAATCAGACTCTTCAGGCACAATCCTATCCAAATTTCCAGCACCAATGCAGCCCCTAGGTTGACTACTCCCCACTTCAACAGGATGCAGCATGCATGCATCCATCCTGTTTTTGGTTGCATCAGAACTGGAAATCCTAAACTGGTCCACGCAAAAGTAAGTCCCATTCTGTTCAATGGGGCTTGCTCCCAGGAAAGTAAGCATAGGATTGCAGCCTGTGTGTCAGTAACCTGCAATGAACAAATTACATACAGAAGATTTTGCCCCCATTTCCTGCTGAACCAGGCCTCCGTCAGTCTTGGAAGACTATGGTATTGTGCTCGGCGCTGCATACGCTGCATGCGAAGCATGAAAGCCTGGGTTAGATTGTTATGGAGGATAGGCTGTTACCCAAGCAGCAAATCCCCCTCTCCACGCCACTGAATTAGTCCAATGGAAAGACAGAGCCAATACGATTGGATCCAGCTGGCGTTGCAGAGCTGGACTAAGGACAGGAGCTCACCCTGTCTTGTGGGGCCAACGGCCTGCTGGTTAACAGGCACAGTGTCTTAGCCACTTGCGCCACCCACAGCCCTTTTTCCTGCTACAGGCAGGGGATTGGACTAGATGACCTACTGGTTCCCTTCCAATTATGATTCTTATAATAAACAATCTTTTAATACATTCCTTCTTTATTGCCTCCTCCCTTGAACACAGGCATAGTAGCAAAAGAGGAACTTTTTCAGGATCACTTATGCATAAAATGATCATAATCTTGAAAAACCCATCAGGGGAATCTGTGGATGGCAGAACGGAAGGAACAAGATGGGGATAGTTTGGAGCACTATCACTCTTAAATAAGCGCCAGCTGACACCAATTTCCCTTTTTATCAGAAATGTTCTTACTGTAAAATTCTTTAAATGGAACTGTTGCAAATTAATGTCACACTTAAAAAAAATTAAAATGTACTGTGTATACAGTGGCATAGCGAGGAGGGGCAGGGGTTGCAGTTGCACAGGGCTACATGTTGAGCTTGACATTAGTGACTAAAATTGTGGAAAATGGGGTATGTATGAATGATAATACCATCATATTATATATTGTTGGAAAGGTAATTTTACTGGTTGTGCAGTGAAACAAACTGCACTGAAATAGCTGTATTCTAGCAAACGTTGTGGCCAATTACCCAGAAAATGAAAACTCAAAACAAAAGTGGATTTTCTTAACTCAAAGTTTTCCATGTTGCTGATGGCTTTGAGAGCCAAAGAGATGTAATTCTGAGACTGTATGGAACTAACAAGGTGTTAATATGAATCAGCCCTCAGTACATATATCATATACAGTACATATAGCACAGTTACCCATGCATACTGGGTGTACAGGCAATTCTAAGTGGTACTCCTATTTAGCAGGGAAAAAATAACCATTCCTCTTTGCCACAGCACAGTTTCCCAAACCAACAAGGGACACAATTTTCATTTTTTTTACTTAATTAAATTTGATTTCATTGCATGAGAGGGGGCTACAAAATCTTCTTCAACTCCAGATACCAGATGAGTGCTTTAGCTATGCCACTAGCAGAGCAAATGGTGGTGTAGTGAGAACCTGCGAGAACCCCCTGAAGCCCACCACTGGGCCGCTTTTCCAAATATTTCAAGATAGGACACAAGACCCCTATAAAAATTGGTATTACTATTGCTTTCTTGTACCATAGTCTTTCAATTTCTATTTGCAGTTCTTTATATTTTATAGTTCGTTATCTTCTATTCTACTGTCACCAGGCATTGCAATGTCTACTATCCATACAAGTAGCGCATAAACCAGTGCTATAGGAGACATTGGTGATGAGGCAAGAAACTGATTGATCAAATAATACCCAGAAACTGATTGATCAAATACTACCCAGAATGTACTACTATCATTGACTACAATAACTGTCAAGGACGAACAGCACCGTATGAAACGGCACTAAAGGGAACAGTGTTATAGGACTCACGACTCTTTGGCGTTTATTTATACACTGTACCACTTCACACAAAAATGTTCACAAAGTTGCTGACATCGCTAAGCAAACAAATTGTTTCCGGTACCGAAGTGGCCTATAATATAAGAAAATGTAGGAGAAACACCAGCCAAAAGTTACTGGAAAAAGACTATATCCTGGGTTAAAGAGGCACAATGGCTCTCCCCTGCTAAACATAAGAGAGCCACCATTTTAAGAAATGGCTCCTTGCCCAGTTATGAGGTGTTTATGTGTGTGTATATAATTCAGAATTGGTATTGTGATTGTTGTTTGGACCCAGGGAGTGCTTTCATATCTGAGTGTGTTGGTTCTCAGCTATTAAACAAGACAGAGAAGAAACAAAAGAAGCCTGACAAGGATTCCCCAACGAGTCACAGTTTTATTTTCAAACTTCCCTTTATGCAAACAAGGGAGTTGAGAAGGTAATGACACAATAACATCAGGCGAACAAATTATGTAAATACATATGAAACTGCTGTATGCTGAGTCAGAGGAATGCTACATCTGTGTCAGTATTCTGTGCTGACTGGCAGCAGACCTCTAGGTTTCAGATGGGGTTTTTTCCCCCCATTACCTGGAGATTGGAGCTGGGACTTTTCCAAGTGTAAAACTGGTGCTTTGTTACAGTTCTTTTCTTTCAAAACAGAACATACTGAATCTCTGCTTAAGATCCTGGTTGATGTGGGGGGTGCAGTTTTCGCTATAGGTGTGTATAGGTGTTGAATAACTTGTCTTCTTCCACCATTGATCTAATCTCTACTTGATGCAGTAGATTGATGCAGTGTGTTTTTCAACAGTCCTTGATATTCAGGCAGCGCAGTGTCCAGGTTGTATGGTCAAGGTAAAGGTAACCTCTGCACATTGCTTTGCTAGCCATGTCCAACTCTATGGGCAGTGCGCATCCCTGTCGGAAGGCCAAAGAGCGTTGTCTAAAGAAGTCAAGTGGTCAGCATGCCTAAATGCCAAAGCGCACAGAAAGATGCTACTCTCCCAACAAAGTTGTACCTACTTGCTTTCGAACTGCTAGGTTGCAGGAGCTGGACAAGTGACGGAGCTCACTCTGTTGTGTAGTGTGTCTTGAACCACCGACCTGCTGATCTTCGGGTTGACAAGCACAAAACCTGCACAATCAATTGCTAATCAATCCAGTTTTATCCAAACAGACTGAAATTTGGCCCAGGTGTTGAGTGCAATACTTGGATTAAACCCAGTCCTACCCATTTGTCCAAACAGACTGAAATTTGGCATGGAGCATCCAGAGTGGAGGGCCGCATCTAGATCAAATTTCACTGTTATAATCAGTGTCGGATTTACATATAAGCTAAACAAGCTATAGCTTAGGGTCCTGCTCTCTTGGGGCCCCCCAAAAAAAATTTAAAGGAAAAAAACTGGATGTACATTTCCAAAATATAAGATAAAAAACCAATAAAATAAAACCTACATACAGCAACACTGTTTTGTGTTGTGTAGGCTCCTATTAGGTCCATAAATTCCCAAATACACTCATGTATAAGCCTAGTTTTTTGGGCCTAAAAAAGGAGCCCAAAAACCCACCTCGGCTTATACACGGGTCAGTAAAAAAATTAAGAAAAATGTTGGGCACGACCTCCAGCGCACACCCTCAGAGGCACTGCAGCCTCTCCAGCTGCTGGTGCTGGCTCTCCAGGCTGCGGAGGAGGCAAGCGGTGGCAAGACATGGAGCCCACTGCAGCCAAGCTCCTCCTCAGACTCAAGTACTTCTTTGTGGGCCTTACTTCTGAGTAGAAATGCCCAGGATTGGGCCCTGAGGCTACAAGGCCAGCCACACTTTCCTGCTGTTCCTGCATTTCCCATCCTCGGCTTATTCTCGAGTCAATAAGTTTTCCCAGTATTTGTGGTAAAATTATGTGCCTTGGCTTATACGTGGGTCGGCTTAACACGAGTATATATGGTATACTATATAGCAGCTATTCAATACAAAAAACAGTGACAATTTGTTATTGACAAAGGACAGCTGGACATATTAAGTGCCCCATTACCTCAATAGCTTAGGGCCTCATCAAACCTAAATCTGGCCCTGGTTATAATTATGATGATGCCCAGAATTTCAGACAAATTGTAAAACATCAGATAGACCCTGCTTCCATAGACACTATACAACATTAAATAGAGATCATAGGAGGGGCAAATTCAGATACTGATTCTCACATGACGGCTGCAATCTTAACCATGTTTTCCTGGGAGTCAGTACTATTGAACACAATAGGGCTTATTTCTGAGTAGACATGCTTAGGATTGGACTGGATGTTACATACTTGTTAGAGTGACCAGATGGAATTTATTTATTTTATTTCCTAATTTATACCCCGCCTTTCCTCCCCTACAAGAGGGAGCCCAAGGCGGCTAACATAAGAATAAAACACCATTAAAATAATAATAAATAGAAATTAAAACATAATTAAAATACACTTAAAATACAATTAGATTTAAAATTGAAACGATTAAAAACAGACTAAAAACTTTGTTAAAACAATAATATATAAAAACACAATAAAACTACCCCCAACCCCTGCCCCATTTAAAAGCTTTTTAATAGAAGGTTTTTAGGCTCCACCTGAAGCTCTGTATTGAGGGAGCTTTCCTCAGTTCTATGGGGAGGGAGTTCCATAGCCGGGGTGCCACCACCGAGAAGGCCCTATCTCTGGCCGCCACACCTCTCACGTCTCTTAGTGGCGACACAGTCAGTAGGGCCCCATCAGATGACCTTAGGTGACGGGTTGGCTTGTACGGAAGAAGACAGTCCCTCAGGTACCCTGGACCCGAGCCGTTTAGGGCTTTAAAGGGCAGGACCAGCACTTTGAATTCAGCCCGGAAATGAATGGGCAGCCAGTGTAGTCGCTGAAGCAGTGGCCCGACAGATTCAAACCGATGAGCCCCAGCAACCACACGGACCGCCACATTCTGGACTAGTTGAAGCTTCCGGACCATCTTCAGAGGCAGCCCCACGTAGAGCGCGTTACAATAATCTAGTCTCGATGTCACCAGGGCATGGGTCACCGTGGCCGGATCCGAGCGACTCAGGTATGGTTGCAGCTGGCGGATCAGCCGAAACTGAGCAAAGGCTCCCCTGGCCACAGCCGCCACCTGGGATTCCAGGAGCAGCTGCAAATCCAGGAGAACCTCCAAGCTGCGGACCTGCTCCTTCAGAGGGAGTGCAACCCCATCCAGAACAGGATGATATTCCAATACCCAAGTCGAGGACTTCTGGACCAGGAGAACCTCTGTCTTGTCAGGATTTAATTTCAGCTTGTTCACCCTCATCCAGTCCCCCACTGCCTCCAGACAACAATTCAGGACTTCAACTGCCTCCTTGGACTCGGGAGGAAAGGAGAGATAGAGCTGGGTGTCATCAGCGTACTGATGATACCTCACTCCAAACCTATGGATGACCTCTCCCAGCGGCTTCATGTAGATGTTAAATAGCATGGGGGATAGAATGGAACCTTGTGGCACCCCGCACGGAAGAGGCCAGGGCGCCAAATAAGCATCCCCCAGCACCACCTTCTGGGACCTGTCAGCCAGGAAGGAGCGGAACCACTGCAAAACAGTGCCTCCAATCCCCAACCCAGCCAGCCGACCCAGAAGGACACCATGGTCGATGGTGTCGAAGGCCACTGAGTGGCTGTTGATGAGGGCTGAGAGCCTAATAGTAGTAGATTCTTGCCAGGCCTAATTGTATCAGTTTTGTCCAGGGCACCTGAGGCGGCATGCCAAGTGTTGGTCTCCCTTTAATTGAGATAAATATCTGAATTTAGATATTTAGATAATTTAGACGCTAGAATATTTAGATGGAAGGCTATAGAAAATGAAATATTTGTATAGTGTTGAAATAAGCAAAAGATAAATGCATAAAAGATAGTTATCATAACTTGCAGGTATAGTGGTTATTTACACATCCGTGTGGTGCAGCGGTTAGAGCTTTTGTTTTGGATGTGGGAAACCTAAGTTTAAGTTCCTGCTCTGGACTGATTCATACCGTAACTGGAATGCCACTGTATTAAATCAATTATCCACTGTCTCCAAGTGAATGAGTAGCAGATAATTGTAGACAATTGTTTTGTAGGTGCTGATGGCCAGAAATCACGCATTCATACTGCAATCCTCGTCCCCAGTTAGGCTGCCACAAGTACTATGAAGGCCTAGGGGTATCACAAAAGTGCCGTAAGTAACGTTTGCTAATATAAATCCTATTTATATTCAGAAAGGTCCCCTGAAAGTGTTTGTTTGGTAGTGTAATATTAGTGGAGTTTGGCAATGAGAAGTGTGTCATCATGACAAACTCCTGCACTTCTGGATTCACCACTGTGCTGTTGGCAGGGACCTGTCATCATAACTGCTCAGTATCACATTAAATGGGATATATACATGTGCCCAAGGATGGACTAACTGGGTACAGACAAAGGCCAAACAGATCTGCCAGATCTGACCCATCACACACTTTCACCTAAAAAATAAAATGGAAATGGAAAAAAGAATAATCTTGCTCCTATCTTGCTCCTTCCCATGTTATCTTTTCCAACAAAATAGGCAGTGTAGGTGATATTAAAACCTTATTAATTCAATATGGTGTCATAACTACATCTCATTGGCTCTCAGAAGAATTAGTCTCTTGGGTCAGTTTTGAGTTAAGAAAATCCACTTTTTGTTCCATACACAGTTGTGTTTTCATTTTCTGTTTAATCAGCTATAACATTTGATATAATACAGATATTCCAATGCGATTTGTTGCATTGCATTCTGCATTAGATTACCTTTCCAATAATATATAACATGATGGTATTATTCTTAATACATACCCCGATTTTCACAATTTTAGCCACTAGTGTCAATGGAGGACACGCCTACCAATGTCTACTGGTAATAGATATAGACTAGTATATAGTCTATACTGGATATAAAGTGGATGTATAATAGATATATCCCCAAATCCTGAGCAACGACGGGAGCACGTAGGTGACTTTACGTGCACCCGTAGTTACTGCACCACCTAGTGAAAACCTATGGGAAATTCATATTGGAATCCAGAGTAAGTTGTTCTTACACCGGGGCAAGGACTCCCCATAGTTACTCTGGATTTTGCCCATAGACTAGTATATAGTCTATACTGGATATAAACTGGATATAAACTTTATCCAGGTTTAGAAGTAAAATGCCTCTGAATATTGACTGCAGTGGAGCAATGGCAGGACAGGCATCTTGTTCCCACATGCGCCTAGTAGGGTATTGTGGCAACACAATACTGGAGCAAATGGTTGGTCTGATCCAGCTCATCATACATCCTAATGGCAAATACATAAACTCTTTACCAAAGGAAAGAAGCGATCAAAGCAGCAGCAAGTTGTACTTCTGCATCACAAAGCTGTTGAAGTACTACAGGACAACAGTAAGATGTGCAATGCTATGGGGGCCCAATTCACAGAGTCACTAAAGCCAAAGAGTGTCACAATGGCATGGTTTCACTATGTCATCCAGTTATTGTACTGGCTAGATCTTCTATTCTTTCATCCCAAATGTTATAGTGCATTTGAGATTGAAGTAGCTTTTGATGATATTCCTTGAAGGAGATCAGGATGGCTTTTCAGAAGGAGTGGGTAAGCATGTCAACCGAGTGGAGCTGAAGGAAACGTGGGTGGTGTTGGAAAACCCAAGACTGAGCGAGGCAACTGTGGAGATGAGGGGGGCATCCTATGTTATGTGGTTAATTGAAGTAGCCTGTTCACACAGCAGCACTGAAGTGGTTTCTTTTTTTTTATCCCGAAAAGAGGAAGCCAGTTGCTCTGAGTCTTCCTTGAAACTACACAGTAGGATCATCGCGTTGGTTTCGAATAAAGCTAACTACAAGACCCTTGAAATTTGGGACATTTTGGACCCGTGAAAATGAAACCTACTGGGCTTAAAAAGCGCCCCAGAATGGAGAATGGGGACAGACATAACCTTCTTGGACAGCCAGACAAACACCCCACTAATTGCAGATCCTCAAGATGCGTCTGTGTGGTAAGAACAGAGGAAAGATTTGCTCTCTTTATGCTTCTGCTGTTTCATGCCTTGATTCTTGAGTAGGGTGCAGGGTACAGGAAAGCAGCTTTAGGGGTGTTTTGGGGTGACAACATGAAGTTCAAGCAATATAGCCACCATCTATATATGGTTAAGATGGTTGCTTATAGCCACCATCAGGCCTTGCCTTTCTGTTCCCCTGGGTGGTGACTGACATGGCAGGTTCAGGAGTAAAATAAAAGATGGATACATATTGTCAATTATTACATTTCAGGGTACATTTTACCACCACGGAAGGGCAACACTTGGCTTTTTCATCTCAAGTACTAAATAGTCTGTTGGTAACTCTAAACACCATCATAGTGGTGTTGTTGTTGTTGGCATAAAAACTGCCCAGCTGATTTCTCTCTTTCAAAAAGTCTTGTCCTTTGGAATCTTTTGTCAAAATGATGATAATGAATATTTATATACTGCTTTTCAACAGTCGTTCACAAAGCATTTACAAAGCATTTATGTATATATATTTACAAAAATATAAATTATGGCTCAATGCAGTATGATTAGTATGTCCTGTCTACAGGTTGATATAGTCTAAAATAATACATTAAGGCTGCAATCCTAAAACACTTTCCTGGGAGTAAGACCCAGTGAACACAAAGAAATTTACTTTTGAGTAGATATGGTTAGGATTGTGCTATAAGTATCATTAAGTACATATAGTCTAAAACGATACATAATGATTCATGATATATTAAAAAACAACAGACCTGGTGGAAAGGATCTTGGCTTGCTGTTTTGCTTTGTATTTAAAGAACTCCAAACAATGTTCCATTATGTTCTGACATTTATCATGTGCGGCAGTTTAGGTTTGGAGAGAATTATGAGCTCAGGGTTACCAAGTCCATAAGCCCTGAGTGAGAGTTGTATCTTGCTGCCCCCAATTCAAATTCAATATCCTTGCCTCTTTCCATGACACCACAACTCTCACTGTGTCACGGCCACCTCAGTTATGTTTCATCTTCTCTTGTCTGTTGCTGTTACGGAAGTTGTTGTTTTGCAGTGTGTTTTTGCGCAACCCGGGCCTATTAATATTTCAGAGCTGTTTCCCCCTTTACTCTAAACTTAGGCTCTGAAGGCACTGAAAATATATCTGGGTAGCCTGTGAAATTTCCCTCACATGGGTTTCCCCATTGAGATGTGTGGGCCCTGTGACAGACCCACAAACAAAACCTGGGATTAACTGGTGTCTCTGGAGAATCTCTGTGGCACCAGTTGCGGGAGTCACATTTTATCCCTGAACGGGGCACTTGTCCTAAATGCGCCAATATCTCTAATCTAACCTCTTTCCTATACAGAAACCATTTCCTTCTTACCTTTAACTTTTTGGGTCTCATTACAGGTGCAGCTCTTCTCCAAACTCTCCTCAATTTTGGCCTCTTTGTTGCTGGTCTCCAGGTGGCAAAAAAACCAGGGCTTCCAACTGACCACCAAAGACTGGTGGACTCTGGTCTCCAGGTGGCAAAAAAACCAGGGCTTCCGAGTGACCACCAAAGACTGGTGGACTCTGGTCTCCAGGTGGCAAAAAAACCAGGGCTTCCAACTGACCACCAAAGACTGGTGGACTCTGGTCTCCAGGTGGCAAAAAAACCAGGGCTTCCAAGTGACCACCAAAGACTGATGTATTTGCAGAAAGAATTTGGAAGCAGCCTTAAACTTTCACGACAACTGCTTTACAAGATACAGATCCTTACACGTCAATATGTACGTCTGCTCTTACTCTCTTCTTAACAGTCTTTGTGATAGAAACTGGCTAGTTGCTTTCTTTAAAAAATTAAAAATCTACCCAAAAATCCCTCAAAATTTTACAAATACAAATGGAAAAATAACAAAAAAAGGCAAGTTGCCAGCAAACAATCATGGGACTACAAAATACAGCCATTCACAAATCTAGCAGGTCACTAAAAATAAATTTCCAAATCAATGAAATGGTGTAATGGGAACAATCCAGTTTATTTGGGTCCACCTAAATATTTTAAATATTTCAATATTCTAAAAATAGACTCTAAATAATGAAAAATTTAGTGGTTTTTACATCTATCAGCCATCTTGACCAATTAACCAGTTCTTGCTGTTAAACTTTTATCCCACCTTCTCCTTCTCTAAGTTGCCTGTATGGTGTTCTTTCCCATGTTATACTCACAACAATCCAAATTAATTTATCCAACAAGCTTCATTGTTTTGTACCCAGGTTTCTCAGACCCAGTGAATGGCAGAGAATCTCAAATTGAGAGATAATTTAAAATTTTTTTCCATGTAAATCAGTGGTTCTCAATTTTCCTAACGCCGTGACCCCTTTATAAGTTCCTCATGTTGTGGGGACCCCCAACCATAAAATTATTTTTGTTGCTACTTTATAACTGTAATTTTGCTACTGTTATGAATCGTAATGTAAATATCCGATATGCAGGATGTATTTTCATTGTTACAAATAAAATGTGTGTTCTTAAGCCAATGGCACAATAGATGGTTGACCGGTGTCTTTTTCTTCCAGCTTTCTGAACGTCTGCCTGGAGTCCAACTCAATTTCCTATCACGTTCAGAGCTGCTTCCTTCAGCCAGTCTCAGTGTCCAGAAGTGGCTGTCTCTTTCGGTAAGAGCATCTTTAAATTCTTTTGCTTTCCATGACCTATACTCTAGACAGCTTACTAGATATAATTAACAAGACTAATTAAAAAATCAGTAATTAAAACAGCATTCATCAACAGCAGCAATCACTTCTGGAAGAGTTAAAAGGTGAGTGAATGGATAAAGAAAATCCCCCAACAGTGCTGTCAAAATGCCAGAAAGCCTTTTTTGGTAGTCCCTTATACATATTCCCAGCTCATATTGGTTTTATACCAGTTATGTTGAATTTCCACAAAGCATCTTGTGGAAAGTAGTTTGCTGAAGATACTTATGACTGTAAAATTATCTTAGCCCCTTCCAGGGAACCACAGTTTTTTAAGCCTGTATTTGCACATTCGCTTTAAGGAGATCCAGGCTACAATCTGATGTATATGTACTTTCCCAGGAGCAGACCCCACAGAACTTACTCCTGACTAGACAAATTTAAGATTGCACTGTTAGGCATAGTGTATTGCCTGGATGAACATTTATTGCTGGCTTTCACAGCGTTTCAAGTTGCAGCCTAAATGTGCAAGAGTTGTGTGTATATTTTGGAATGAGTGTTGAAAGTGCCTGTTGGCTAATATGCATGACCTAGCAGAGACACAAACTCTCCTCCTCCTCCTTCTCCTCTCCAAACAATCCCTATAAAATACTATACTTAAACTTGCTACTAATTTTCTTGAAGAACGTTAATATTTTTATATGTGAAAGGATGGGTGCATAGCCCTGTATGGGATCTTGTTGCCCCTTGACAGCACGAGAGCATGCCATATGATGTGCCACTTCTGCCGTTCTGACACTAGCCTACCAGTCTTTCTCATCCACTCTTCTGCTGCGTTCCCCTTTTCCAATTGAAGCAATGAGAGGAGAAGGAGGGTCAGTGCAGGTTGTCCCCTGAAGCAACCTCTTCAGCTGTCCTCATGAATGGACCATGGATTCAATAGGTGTGAAACACCCATGATAGGACACCCAGGTACTTTTCCTTTTAACACTGTAATTTTTTATAGAACGCCACACGCCTATCCCACATGGCCAAGATGCTGGCATTTTATCAGAAATTGGTGCAGCAGCTGAGGGCCCATGAAGCACAAAAGGAGGACTCTCGCTTCATTCACCGATTTGATGACCTCACTGTGTACCTCCGTGACCTGAGTAGACATGTGAGTCATCAGGTGAGTCCATTTTTCCTTGTGGCCTGAATTTGGGGAGGGTGTTTGCCTTCTGCCTTCTTCACCTTCTTTTATTCTCCCTATAGATTTCACTTTGGGTTCTGCTATCTGAAGACCAGCCTGAACCTACGCACAACCCTCCTCAAATCCTTCAGCATGAGAGTACATGGAGAAACCGCCAGGAAGTGTATCGCGTCTTGCGCTCCCTTGAAAGTGCCCTGTGCCGTATTGTGAGAGATTTTGTGATTCTGAGAGTGAGGGTTGCTGGACGTTCTCCCCATCTGAGAGTCTCCAAGTCTTCTGTTTCCCAACATCTCCCATTCTAACCCCTTTCCCCACCAGGTAATGCAGGCATCCTGGCATCCAGACTCCTTTAGTAATTTATGAATGTAGTCTATTCTAAAATGCCTAATTTATAACTATTTATTTAAATATATATATTTTTATATTTATTTTGTCAATAAAGTGTATTGAAAAACCACCAGTTCTGTTTAACATCAGATTTTTTAATTTCCAAAATCAAGTGAGTGAGCCATGAATTAATGAATTAGTCAGTGACTCTTCGATTTTTATATATATAGACAAATCTTCCTGGGAGGAAATTCCATAAATACTATGGGATTTATTTCTCAGTGACTGTGTTGTACTGGGTTGTGTTATGATTCTCTTTGAAATTAACAGGTTTTAAGTTACCCACAACATCCTTGTCTCTATTGATTGCAATGGTGCTGTGTACTTGCTTGAATCCAGCCCAATAACTTTAAAAGAATTAGTGCCTTTAAAAGAACCTACATCAGCAAAACTCATTGGTCTTCCCATTCTTGTGGTAATATAGGGAGGCAAGTGCTTGTCTGCGCACTGGCCGAACCCTCCCCAAGGAGTGGCGCAGAAATATTATGCGGTCAGGTCAGCATGGGACTTACGTTGGGGCTTAGGCTGGCCTAATTTGGGGTTAGGATTGCAGCCTTACTCACTCACTGACTCATCAATGCCCAGCCAAAACTGCTGGTCCTAGAAGTGTAAAATATGGGGAGGGTATTATTCCATGATGTAGATACCCACTAAGAACCAATTTTTAGAAATTCAAACCCTAAGGGGTGAAAAGGGGTACAATGTGTTTTCATCTCTAAACTTAACATTGAAGAATTTCTGACTCATCAGCGCTCAGCCCCAAACCCTGGACCTAGAGGAACTAGGCCTTTTTACAGTTACAGATACATATTTAACTCTTTCAACCCACACACATGGCAAATAATGACCTTATTTAAGAACTCCAAATAAGATTCCAAGGAATTTCACAAACAGTTTGAAAATTTCTGGTTTATTTATCTATGTATTCAAAAGATTTCTGGATAGTCTTCAAGCTCAAGTTTGTGAAGAAGCCAACCAAGCCAAGAAGATTCCATTATAAAACAATGTTTAAAATAAAATTTTAACACCTAATTAAACATTTACAGCCACAAGAGAAATACACACAATAATTAATCAAGAATGGACTGGCTCAAAGAAATAAAATTCTCCACCAAAAGCCTGAAGAATGAAAGTCTCTTAGGGCGCAATCCAGAGTAACTACAGGGAGTCCTTGCTCTGATGTAAGAACAATTTACTCTGGATTGCAATATGAATTTCCCATAGGTTTTCACTAGGTGGTGCCATAACTATGTCGACGTAAATGTCTGTTACGTGCTCCCATAGTCTGGATTGTAGGGTTAATCTGTGCTTAGAAAGCACAGGATACCCAAGTAAAAATGTAGCAGTGTTACCTGCTAGGCATGACCGACTCTAGGGAGTGCTACTCCTCCCCATCAACACAGCAGTTCAAAAGCATGCAAATGCAAGTAGATACATTGGTACCACCACGGTAGGAAGGTAACAGCCACAGAACCAGCATTGTTTGAAGACACCTCTATGGACATGTGCATGCACACTGAATAACACATACAGAGAGATAAGCGTGAGAGCTAGGGACCAAGAATTGGAATGCTACAATACGAAGCAACTAATTACATAGCTCTTTTCAAGGAACAGGGCAAGGAGGAAACTATTAATTAAAGGGGTAGTTGCCCCAAGAAGTAGGATGTTTTCTGAACAGAACCTACTTTTCCAATAAACATATAGTGGGATCTTGCCATAGGATTGCCAGCTCTGACAAAAACAGTTCCTGGAGACTTTTCCACAGCAAGATATATTGTTAGAAATTCCTGGAGGCCTTGTTAACATCTCCAGAACTTCAATATGCATCTTCTCTTCAATAAGAATCTCTTCAATCCGTTATCTCTTCAATAAGCACTTGTATTGACGCTGATACCTGGAGACTCCAGACTCATCCTGGAGGGTTGGCAACCCTACCTGCCCGCAAGAAGTGGACATTTGGATTTTTATGGGAAAATAATGCTTTTTTATGACATTACCATTTTAATTCTGGTGGAATGTCTTCTATTTGTTCTCATTCAAACATGTTAACAAACCTTTGTGTGGAAGCAAACATAGATATCCATGACAAACCATGTCATGTGTGGACCTCACTCCTTTCCCTATTCACTGCAGTATAAGTTTCCTCAATAATATCCCTCGCAGCGCATCTCTCTCTAAGCTAATTCTGTTGATCTTCCAGACACAGACTGGTTCTCTGCTGGTTGTGCAGTCAGGCGATTCTCAAAGAATCAGAAGTGCAGTACCAGGGAATGAGGTACTCTGGTACTGAGGCTGCAATCCTCTTCACACTTTCCTGCGAGTAAGCTGTACTGACTACAGTGGGACTTACTACTGAGTAGACAGGCATAGGATTGGTCTCTGAGGCTGCAATCCTCCGACAGAGCCCTCCTGCTATGAGAAAGGGAAGAGGCACTTAGAGAAGTCCTCTCACAGACCAGTCAGGCAGCTGCCAAGGACCTCCAGTGGTCCTCAGACCGGAACTTGAGAAACCCTGCTCTAAAGTTTATGGCCAAAGTGCCACATGAAATAACTGATATAGCATCGAGGGCCAGATAAAATATGTTAAATATAAAATTTAAATACATTAGAGATAGATTAATACGGATAAATGGATTCAAATTTCCAAAATTTCTGCAGTCACCAACACAAAACACAGAGACACAAAACACAGAAATAAAGCACAAACATAATAGGACCCCCATTCCCCTACCACACCAACACAACTCCAGTTGTGTTTGTTCAACTGGGTCAAAGACTCTTAGGCCAGGTAGAGGCTTGCATCTGACCCCTGGGCTGGAGTTTGGAGACCCCTGCTCTATAGGAACTATGACTGGAGGCACCATGATCCAAAATGGGGAAGGAGGTCAGCACAGTTGATAGCAGTACACAGAGAGTTGCACGTTCTTTCAGAGTACAAGTATAAAAAATTTTTTGACAAAAGTTTCTGAAAATAGAGAGCAAAACATACAGTGATCTGCATGTGGGTTTTTGTGGTGAAATGTTTCAGTCAGGAGACCTGGTCTAGTGACCACAACTGGCTGCTTTCTGCAGTGGAGGTTGGTGACTTGCAAGAACACACATGCACAGTTCAGTTAAGCCTTGCCCCGGATGGCAGCCACACAGATACATCCTATTGCACAATTTTGCACTGAATTGCTCTCTTGTTTTTGAGAATCTCCTAGAAATTAAAAATCTCATCTTAGAATTTCCTGTATTTCCTGCTTAGTAATACAATCTCTGTGCAATCTCTGTGCATGCATTGCTTGGTGCTCCCCATTTTTTGTGGGAGCTCTGTGGACACAGCAGAGAACTCACACATTCCCCCTCAAAACCCTCTGTATTAGAGTCACTGGGGCCGGTGCAAGCGCAACTGCAATTCAGCCATCATGTTGGGGTGCATAGGCCCAAACCTGGAAAAGAAAAGAGAATGGGCAGAGTGAGACAACACTCAGAAAACTTGAATCCCAGCCTCCAGCAATCTATTCTCCACTCTTAGCACTGATGGTGGTGATGAGATATTCACATTTACCCAGTACGCCTCGGGTTTGGCTGCCTTGGTGCCTGTGATGGAGAAGAAACAGCCTCGTTTAGGACTGCTGGCAGTGGTTGAGACTCTGTGGGCAACCTTGGTTTCTTCAAGCTGGGTGCCCGTCGGATAGAGCTCTTACGACGAAGTATCACCCGTTCCTTCTGGGCACTGGTGTCCAGGGGTAGAACCTAAAGAGAAGCAGTGAGTTGGGGAGTCATGTTCTACTGACTCCCTTCACCCCTATTCTCCCCCTTACTTACCTCATCTGGGAAGGTGCTGGGCCCAGCAAAGAGAATTGCATCAGGGGAGGCTCTGTTTCCTGAGGGTTCATCAGGCAGGCTTTTCTCAGGCCCTTCTGGTTCTGGTTCTGATGGCTGCCCACCTCCAGTCTCTGCTTCTTCCAACACAACTCTTTCTTCTACTTCTTGTTCTTCTGTCAGGGCCTCTGATTCTCCAACCATCTGCTCCCCACTAAAGAAGTATGTATCAAGGGGGGCCCTGCTCTCCATGGGTTCCTTATACAGTCTCCTTTCAGGCACATCTGACTCCCATGGCTGGTGCCCTTCAGTCTCTGCTTTTTCCAGCACTACCACTGTTACTTCTTCTATTAGTACTTCTGGCATGTCTTGCTCTCCTACTTTCTCCCCACCAGAGATACATGCATTGAGGTGAGCCCTGCTTCTTGTGGGTTCCAGCTCTAGGCTTTTTTCAGTTCTTTCTGGTTCATGAGACTGCTGCACTCTAGTCTCTGCTTCTTCCAGCATGACTCTTTCTACTGCTTCTTGTTCTTCTGTCAGGCCTTCTGGTTCTCCAACAATCTGCTCCCCACCAAAGAGGCATATATCATGAGTGGATCTGATCCCCATGGGTTCCTCATCCATTCTCCTCTCAGGCTCTTCCGACTCCCATGGCTGGTGCCCTCCAGTCTCTGCTTCTTCCAGCACAACCACTGTTACTATTTCTTCTTGTTCTTCTATCATCTTCTCTGGCTCTCCTTCTACTTGCTCCCCACCAGAGATACCTGCATTGTGGGGGACCCTGTTTCTTGTGGGTTCCAGCTTCAGACTTCTCTCAATCTTTTCTGGTTCCTGAGGTTGGTGCTTTCCAGTCTCTGCTTCTTCCAGCACAATTGCTGCTTCTTGTTCTTCAGTCAGCTTCTCTGACTCTCCAACTATTTGCTCCCCTCCAAAGAGACACATATCCAGAGAGGTCCTGCTTCCCATGGTTTCCTTGTACAGTCTCCTCTCTGTCACTTCTATCTCCCATGGCTGGTGCCCTGAAGCATTTTCATCTTCCAATGTGACCACGTCTACTACATCTTGTTCTTCTTCAAGTTCTTCTGTTGGTTTCTCTGCTTCTCCAATCATTTTCTCCCCACTAAAGAGGTATGTATCAAAGGAGATCCTGCTTCCTGAGGGTTCTCCCTGCAGGCTCCTCTCAGTCCCTTCTGGCTCCCATGACTGCACCACTCTAGTCTCTATCTTTTCCAATACTACCTCTTCAAGATCTTCTTCCACTGGCCTCTCTGATGTACCATCCCAAACTCCATCCATTTGCTTCTCCCATTGTTTGTCTTCCACCTGTCCCTCATTTCTAAAAGATATCTCTAGCATTCCCTGTTGTTGGTCCTCTATATCTTTTCCCCCCTCCAATCCACTCTGATGACTGTCCCCTTCCTCTGCTACCCTTTTTGGCTTCAATTCCTGCTCTTCAAAAGTAATCATAGTCATCCCAGGCTCCTGCTGATGGATTCTGCCCACTTCTTCTAGCACTCCCTCCTGATTTCCCTCAGTTTCTGCCCTCTCCAGCACTATTTGTTGAACCCCTTCATTTGTCCCCCACTTTGTCTCTGATTCTTCTTGCTCCCCCAAATGTTGGTTCTCTGCTACTTTGGCCAACTCCTTTAATCCCTCGTGCTCAGTCTCCCCAGTCCACTTCAGCCCACTTGGCTGTTCCACCACAGACACTGGCCAACCTGTCCTTTGCTCAGTCTTTTGCGTTCCCTCCAGCTCTGACTGCAAAACTCCATCAGTGTCTCCTCTCCACTTCTGTTCCCCGTCTCTGTTCCTTCCAGCCAACGTCCTCTCTGGTTCCAGGTCTGGGCTATGCCCTATATCCAGATCAACCTCTTCTGAATTCCTTCCATCTCTTCCAATCTCTTGCTGAACTCCTTCTATCAAGCTGGTGCCCTCTGGCTCCCATCGATGGAATCCCTGAACCAGAGCTAACCCCTCCAGGTCTCTCTGACATTCATTGCCAATTACAGTTGATGTGGCTCTTGGTTTGGGGGCATTAATCAGGAATTGAGGGGACTCTGTGGAGATAAACAGAAGACTTAGATCTTGGACTTCTATCCCCCACACTGAAGCATCGCAGAACCCCTTGTGGCAGGAATTAAGAATTCTTCATCTAAAGGTATTACCGGTAATTCTACTTTACACACCCCCATTTTCCCCTCTTCCCCATAAAATTATTGCATAATCACACATGCACATTTACACAGGGCAGGCACACACATACAATTTGATCAATACATTTTTCTTCCTTCTTCATGAACCTTTAGCATGACTTAACTTGAATCAGAGACATCAGGTCTCAACCCTGGAAAATTATTCAAGTGGCAGAAATTTATCTGAAAATGTCTGAATAACAAAGATGGAGACACATCTGATCACATGTAGAGTGGCTTATCCTCCCCACTGCCAGCCCTCCTCACATGTTTTGGATCAAGAGGTGGAGATTCCAGTGCAAAACAAGCTAACTGGCACCATCCATCATCATCCCCAGGGTGACAATATAGAATGTAGGACAGAGTGCCTCTACCTTTAACCATTGCATAGAAGAGGGAATTGCAGCAGGTGCTGCTTTTTAAATCCTTCTATGATGAGCTAAACCTGCCTCAATTCCCTCCTCTATGCAATGGTTAAAGGTAGAGGCACTCTGTCCTACGTTCTATAATGGTCACCCTGCATCATCCCCCACAGTATGGTATGACTTCATCATATTCTAGGGAATACTATTACCTGAGAGCTTCTGTGCAACTGCATCCTGTCTCTCACACTTGCAGGCTGATTTGGAAGGTTCAGGAATGGCCTCTGTAGCCCCAGCACTAGTGACTACTGTTTCTGATGCTTCATGGTTCTCTTGGTTGAATGGGGTTACCTGAAAAGCATGTGCTTTAGTAAAGAGTGAGAGATGGTGCAAGGATGGATTCTACCCACCTCCTCTTCTATAAAATCTACCTCTGTGGTGAAAGGTCTTTCAAAGGTATCCAGTTGTCCCTGCGGAGAAACATTCCTGTTGGGAGAAGAAAGAGATGAGTCCAACTTTTGCTGAGATAATCTCACTCATGTTATCTTCATCTTAGGGCCATAAAAAAACTATAAATAACTTTCCCAGAACAGATCAAGTTGTAACAGATATTGTTACCCAGAATATGTTGCTGTCTCTGCTTCTGAGTCACGACAGCTGTTACGGTGCGCCAACTCCCTTGTATGTCCTGATTGTTCTGCTCCTGGGTGAGTTTCATCTCCAAGGAGGTAAGTTGTAAAGGAGGAAACATAGTCCTGCAGGTGGAGTGGAGACAGAAAAACACTGGACATAAACCATCAGTCTAGGCACCATCAAATCCCTTCTAAGTGAAAGGTACTAGTTCCCACCCAAACTTGGTTGAAGGCAAGGGTGCTGACCAAGGTCTCCTGCAAGGCTCCCAGCAACCGTCGAAAGTACTCCATCTGGATCAGGTGGAGGCGCGGAAGTAGAGTGGCTTCCCTTTTCTTCCCAGGGAGGGAAGTTGTGCTCTGAAAGCTTTTGACCACATCCTCCTCCTCCTCCTTCTCGCCACAGTCCATTTTGCTAGAGCTTTGCACAACTCTGCAAATAGAAGTAACAACACACCACAAAACCTTGTGGAAACACATCATCTGCTGCCAAAGTCAGACTCATCTTGGAGGGTTTGCAAAACCCTTTTCTGAAAGCTTTTGCACCTCTTATTGAAATAATTTAAACCACAGATTTTTACCCTAAAGTCCCAATCCTGCCTCCCCACCACCACAGGGAGCAGATTACAACCTGTTGGCATGGCTGCATCAGCACCAAAGTTGGATAGGACTGGGCAGTAAATATCCAAACTCACCTCTTTTTGAATTTTACCAAAAATTTGCCTTGGTAAATTCTTTTTAAATATACTTTTCAGCTGTCACCTTCCACCAGAATTCATAAAAGCCAAAGTAGTCTCAGTTCTGAAACCTGGCAAACCACAAGACAAAAGTAGATAGCTGTCACCAAATCGCCCTTCTGAGTTTGTGTTACAAATTTTGGAGTCACTAAACATAAGTAGAATTGCCCCCATTGTGAGCATGGAAGCACATCTCAAAGCCAAGCATTCCTAGTTATGGCTGGGATAGGCTTTCAGGTACACTTCCAGGGTACAGTGTCCCCAAAATGTCTGGTGCTGCAATCCTAAAGACACTTTCCTGGGAGTAAGACCCATTGAACACAATAGGGCTTATTTTTTAGTAGACATTGTTAGGATTGTGGTCTGAGTTTCTTACTTCTTATGAGAAAATTTGCTTTGATAGCCAAGTGTTTTGGATTACAGGCATGTTTCCAGAACAAAGTATGCTCATAGGTCAAGGTCTCTCTCTCTCTCTCTCTCTCTCTCTCTCTCTCTACATACTTGAATCTAATGCTCACCCTTTTCAGCCTTTCCAAATCAGCCTTTCCAAATCAGGGCGTGCATTAGATTTGATGGTTACAGTAATTACATTTGAGTAAATTTGGTATTTTGATTATAAGTAGAGGGTGCGCATTAGATTTGATGGTGCATTAAATTTGAGTAAATACAATGTATGTATATACAGTGATACCTCTCATAACAAGTGCCTCACATAACAAGCGTTTCACATAACAAGTATAAATTTCCAAGAAAACTTGCTTCACATAACAAGTTTTGCTTCACATAACAAGTTCCGCTTCACTCAACAAGCAAGTGTGCTATGGGCACACGTGCTATGCAGCCCTGATGCTCTGCATGGAGGCTCTTTAAGAGGGCTGCTGGCCAGTGCTGCCGCCTCTAACTGCCCCCAACTTGGGGGCAGTTGCCTTGGGGGTGCCAGAGGCAGCTACGCCTAACAGCCCCCAAGTGCTCCCACTGGCCACCTTGAACCTCCAGCAACAACCCAGGTAAGCCTCCCAGGAAAGTGTCTTTGATTGCAGCCTCCTAACCATGTCTACTCAGAAATATGCCCCATTGTGTTAAATGGGGCTTACTCCCAGGAAAGTGTTGTTAGGATTGCAACCTAAGTCAGCTTCATAGGATCATGCACATTGAATGCGTGTTTTGAATTCAATTCCAGTGTTTTGTCATCATTTTTAAATACAGTTTATATTTTTATATGAATATTTTGAGGTTTGTGGAACCAATCGTCTGAGTTTTCATTATTTCCTATGGAAAAATCTGCTTCACTTAAAGAGCATTTCACTTAAAGAGCATGCCTCCAGAATGAATTAAGCTCTTTATGTGAGGCATCACTACCACTGTAAGTGGTTCATTTTAATATTTTAATTTAATTTAAATAATATTTAAATAATTTAATTTAAACACCTTAAAAAATAAGCAATTTTGCTTATTAAATTTGAAACTATTACATATAATTTTATTACCTATGATTTATGAATTATAGGGTGCCTACATGCTACCTGCACACAAGGAAAAGGAGGACAATGAAGACTTTTTCCAGAACACAAGCTTAAAAAGAGGACATGTCCTGGAAAAAAGGACACATGGTCATCCTAGCCAAGAAAATGGAACTTCCTGACATGCTTATGTATGTTTCCTTGGGGAAGCTTATTAGAGTGACACACAAGTGAGGGCACAGAGAATGGGAAATGGCTTCAAACCAGGAAGCAAGAGTCAGGTGGGTGTCACATGACTCCAGCTTCAGGAGAAAGCTGTTGGGTCTGCAGAGGATAGTCATGGGCTGGGCTGCCTCTTAAAGGTGCATGTAAGTGAATGACAGATAATTGAGTTTTCTATAGGTAACATGTTTAATTTTTAATTCATGGTTCCTATGCATTAATTTTTATTTATTTATAATTAATTAACTCCTGAATTAATTTTTAATTATAGATACCCCCTCCCCCAGGATCTCCTCCTTTCCTGTCTACTATGGCAGCCACTGGGAGTGAATGGCAGCACCTAGCAGGTGATTCTGAATCTGAAGGTGAGTCTCTGCCCCATCTCTGGTTCTTCCCTGTCCTCTGATCTTCACTGACTTTGCTTCTCTTCTTCTTCTCTTAAAAAATACAGAGGAAGATGAAGATGAGATCATTCTTCCAGAGCCTGAGAACACCATAGATGCCCGTAGACATTGGAGGAACAATGTGGGCTTCTGGTGAGGTTTGCTTTATTGCATGTTTCTTCAAGGTTTCGTGCATGCACATATGCAGGGCGTACATGTCACCTGGTTGGGGTGACCATATAGAAAGGAGGACAGAGTGCTTCTACCTTTAAGCCTCGTATAGGAGAGGGAATTTTGGCAGGTGCTGCTTTTTCAACCCTTCCTTGTTGAGCTGAACCTGGCCCTTCTATGCAATCTTAAAGGTAGAGGCATTCTGTCCTCCATTCTATATAGTCACCCTGCATGTGGTGTACGTTCTGTTGTATTCTTTTGCACACCTGATGACTTGATCCATGTTGTCACCCTTTGTGTTTGTGTCACTCACTCCATCCCTTGGTGTCTCTGTCAATCACTTTGAATTGTCAAATATGCTGTTCCATGTCAATCATTGCCCACCTACAGATTCTCAGCTTCACCTCCCTCACAGGGTTTTCTATGGAGAAAAGCGGGATATAGATGGAATGAATGAATTTATTCTACTTTCTCCCACAACTGTGGGAGTCCATGCTCATGCATCTCAAATAATACAGTGTCATGCCCTTTGGATTCTGTGAGCTCTGTGAACACGGAAGAAACATGTCAAAGTCAAGCATTCCTAGTTATGGCTAGGATGGGAGGAGAGAGCTTTTAGGTACACTTCCAGGGTACAGGGTGCCCAAAATGTGATCACCTGAGAGGTCCAGTCATAATATATGATAGGAAGTAGCTCAAAGGATGTTTTATGTAGTGCAGTTTCATGTAAATGTTTGCTTTGTATTCAGGCTGTTTGCAGGTCCGAGACAAATAAGGAACTGAGGATTATGAACCAAAACAAGGCATCAGTTTAAGCTTCATCTAAATTTCTTCAGTGTTTGGTTGTAAATTAACTTGCATGGCTTCTTATGCACTTTTTTCTGATGCCACAGAGATGGGTGTGAGTTGGGATTGTGGTTTCTGACTATCATGCCCTGCCTTGACTGCTTGAGACACCCCTACTGGGCTAACCAGCTTAATTTCCCCTCACAGGTTACTGGGACTCTGCAACAATTTTGCCTATGTGGTAATGCTGAGTGCTGCGCACGACATCCTCAGACACCAGAAAGTGCCAGAAGGCAATGGGACTGGACCGGTGGGTGTGCAATGGAGGAGGAGATGTATGCTTGTGTCCATGTGCAAAAATGGATTGGTGCGGAAGGAAGAAAATAATGAGAAGCAGCAGTGCTGTTCCTTCAAAAGAGAAGCCCATAAAAAATGAAAGGCAAAGAATGCTATACCAGATTCATGAAATGTGCACGAGAGCATGTGCTAAGGATTTGAGAGCATGAGGGAGCCTCAACAGTACATGATGGTTGTGCACAAAGGAAAGGTTGTGCAAAATTTAATCAGCGAAGGATGTATTCAGGACTAGCCCAACACCTCTTGGTGCCTCTCAAGCCCGCCACTCTTCTGTCTTCCCTCTTCTGCTCTGTCCTGGTTGCCATATGTCCCCCAAAACAGAAACAGTCCTGATTTGGAGGGAGCGTGTTCACATACTGGCAAATGGGACAGAGGGTCCTGTCCAGGTTTTGTGGAAGATAATTCTGGCAACCCTACTCTATTCCCATCTTCCAACAGCACCAGTTTTGGTGGTGTTTCTCTCTCTCCTGCATTGCAAAAGAAGATTGGATGCCACAGTGAATGTGGTGATATTGTGATTATGCATGTGCAATTCTGAATGTTAAAATTGTTCAGTCTGAATGTTAAAATAATACATGTTAGAATTGTAGTAATGCAAAGTGGTCTCTGAAACCTGCTCTTTTCTCCAGAATATGATCAGACATGCTGAGTACTGACAGTAGGACAATTATAAACTTTTGGGACATATAATTTAGTCTAAACATGTAAAAATCAACTGGAATATGAAACAGGCAAAATAATGTTTTTTTGCACGAGCTGGGTCTGGAATTGGGGAAATTATAAAAGAGGGAACAAGAGATGGGAGGATGGGTGGTTTTCTCCTCTCCTGTGCATAATCTTTTGTGTTGAATTCCTCTCTCAGACTCCCCCCAGCATTCTCCCAGAGAACAGCACCAATGCCTCTCGCTATGACTGCAACACAATATCTACAGGGGTAAGTATATTGGTCAGGGATGTGTATGGGGGTTGAGAATCACTTTACTCATTGCATCCCTATCCTAACTTTCTGTTGGAAGGCTGACAGCATGTAGCAACGTTACATGGTTTTGCATAAATATCTCCATCCCCACCAGTTATGGGGGAAATTATCTACTGTTCCTACGCTTATGCATGGCTTTCTCCTGCTTTTATTAGATTTCTCTTTAGCTTTTTTCTTGTCTTATTTTTTGTCTCTCCACTTACATAACCACAACCTCATAAGGTTCACTTGCTCTGATTTGTAGTTTATATATAAAGCACTTCATACAACTCAACCATGCAGTGAATGAGTTTTTGTTTTACACAGCTCTGCTAAATCTTCCCTATTTGTACCCAAGGCAGGCATGCATGGAGTTCCCCAATGGTCTCCAGTTCATGCACTGACTGGGGAGGCCCAGATCTCTTTAGTTTCCACAAGGTGGCTGCATCATAATGGTCTTCAGAGCAAACCCCAAGATTTAACTACTATTAATTCCTGTCTCCTATAGGCTGTGCTTTTGGCTGACATTCTGCCCACCCTTCTCATCAAATTCAGCGCCCCTTTTTGCATCCACTGGTTCCCGTATGGGTGAGTTGGTACCATTCACACAAAACAAAGCAGGAGTAGAAACCACACCGTCAGAGAAAAGAAGGGTGGGCAATAGAAGGCACGTGGGGTTGAAAATCATAGGATGATGTTGTAGAAGCTTTTTGCTTAGATGTAGACAATTGCTATAAATTGGTTTTCCTTTTGGGACGCTCATCAGAGCTAATCAAGAGTTAATTTTGGCCATTCCTCACCTTATCTTATTTTACTCTGTGGTGAATTCACAGCTTGCGGGTTTCCATCTGTGTCATGTCAGCCTTGGGCAGCTTCTTGATAGTGGCCTTCTCCACTGGTCCAGCCCAGAGCCTTACTGGTAAGGAATATTGCCATTGGTCATTGTGGGGAAACAGGAAGGTTTGAATTAGAGAGCCTAACCTTTCAATTTTTGAAAGAGTTTCTTACCTCCAAATCCAGAGTAGCTACGGGAGCACGTAAGAGACTTTACATGCACCCGTAGTTACTGCACCAGCAAGTGAAAACCTATGAGAAATTCATATTGGAATCCAGAGTAAGTTGTTCTTATACCAGAGCAAGGACTCCCCATAGTTACTCTGGATTTTCCCCTAAGCTGATATTTTAAGAGCACAATCCTAACCATATCTACTCAAAGGTAAGCCCCATTGTGTTCAATGGTTCTTACTCCCAGGAAAGTGTGATTAGGATTGTAACCTAAGAGACCACAGAGAGGAGAGAGGAACATGTTCTGGGGAGAGGGCTTACCTTTTTCCTGTTATTTGAGCCCTGAGAACAGGGCATATGATCTTATTTTAGGATTCTTCTCTGTTATCCTAGCAGTATTTCCACTCTATAACCCAGTCAGTGGGCAGTTTTTAAAGGAATCTGATGCTTTGATAAATTAGTAGGGCGGAAGTGGTAAGTGTAGCTTTTCCCATCTGGTAAGTGTAGCTTCTCCCATCATTATAAGGAGAAAAGCCATCACTGACTATTCTTATTTCTGAACAATACAGGGAGCATGCTTTTCTTGGCTCAGATGGAAGGGGATTTCACTTAAATGAAAGGGTATTTGTCCTTCTCATTGCTGCAGGTGTTGTCCTAGCCAGTATTTCAGCTGGTTTGGGCGAAATAACATTCCTGGCACTCACATCCTTTTTTGACAGGTAACCAAGGCTAAGGGGATGGGAATGCGGTGGGATTGGATTTGTTGTAGTCTTATGTTTAATTAAAAAAAATCACCTTGTCTTTTCACTATGAGCAACTCAAGAGTGATTTCAAAAATAATACAAGAAAATAACTAGTGAGTCGAAACGTCCCCTTGCACTTAATAGGTTGGATCTAATTTGTGTGAAACCCCATTTGTTCCTAGAATGTTAATGGTTTTAGAGGACAAATCTATTTTTTCCAGAACGGTGGGGTAGTTTGAAAGCTGATCTCACTGGATATTCTCACAAGTACTCTGAAAAAAACCTGAAAAATAAGTTTTTTCCCTGCCCAGCATCATCAATCTTGAAATATGAAAACCTGATTGCAGAGAGTGTCTGTTGGTCAGGAGTTGTATCAGTATCAACACGCAGATACCCCTCCAAGTAGTTCTATAGCCTTGCAAAGGTTGGGGTGGGAGCAACATGAAAGATGGATGCTTAACTAGTATGGGTATATTAATTAATTTTTTGGGGGGGTGCAGATAGGCAGTTAGTCTGATGTAAGGAGGAAGGGTACATTTGACAGCTGATTCTTTGTTTGCCTTGCTGGAAAGCACATCTGTAATGTATATTGTGAAGCAGACATTGATATCGCACTTGTTAATTATGATATGATTGGGAGCGCTAAGAAGAAGAGATGTTTACATCTATTTTTTCCTCCCCATTAGTGCTGTCGTGTCTGCCTGGTCCTCAGGAACAGGTGGGGCTGGCCTGTTTGGGGCACTTTCCTACCTTGGGTTGACACAGGTCGGTCTAAGCCCTCAGCATACCCTTCTCTCCATGGTTGTTGTTCCTATCATCATGCTGGGCAGGTGAGTTCCAGAGGTGGGCCTGTGGTTGGTTAAGAGAGGATGGCCGGTCAGGGAAACAGAATGAGAAGAGCCTAAAGGCAGACCAGAGAGGTTGCTTCCTTGGGAGTGTTCATTGAATTTGTAAGTGAAACATGGCAAAATTGCTATTTTGTATAAAAATAAATGTATTCATATGGAATATGTATTCATATGTTACACCAGAAAACTTTCCCTCTCCCTCTGACCCAAGGTCACCCTGGGGACTTTGTGGCTCCGGTGGGATTTAAACTCAACGTTCTGGTCACTATATCACACAGTTTTTTTTCCTTCTTACTCTCGCTGGTTCATCCATTTAACAGGCTTGCACAGAATTTAAGGAGGTGGTTAAGCTTGTCACTTAATTACCCCAGGCCAAATTTGGGGAGATTTAGGCTGCAATCCTAAAGACATTTTCCTGGGAGTAAGACCCATTGAACAAAATGGGACATACTGTTAAGTAAACATGGTTAGGATTGTGATCTTTAGCTGCAATCATAATCTCCAGTTAGGCTGGCCTGGGGCTTACCCCAGCGTAAGACCTGTGTTGATCTGGAGGTGTCACAAATGCTGTGAGACACTTCTGTGCCACTCCTGGGGCGGGTGTTAGGCCAGTGCACAGACATACTGCAATAATTTATTCTGAGTATCACAATCCTGATACATGGAATCATCTCCCATTTCAGGAAGCAATTTTAATATGGCTTAGGTGCCTGCAGTGATGAAATGTTCTGTTATTCCACAGTGCATCTTTATGACCTTTTCTCTCTCTTTCTTTTCCTGTAGCTATTTCTTCCTGTTAGTTCCACCTTCACTGCACCCACTACGACCAGCGTTCACTGGTGCCCCTTCCACAGCTCATGAGCCTCTCTTAGGGGTTGCAGCCGATAACAGTAAGTGATGCCTGGACAGGTGGGGCTCAACTTCCATCAGCACTGTCTATAACGTCATGGGTAATAGGATAAACATATAAGCATTTTGTTTATCCAAAGAGGAAAAAAACCAGATTGCTACCTATTTACACTTGATTTACTTTGCTCACATCAAGGATGGGGAAATCACCCATAAGTGTTATTGTCATTCTTTATAGAAGCTATTTTGCATATGGTGTAGGAAATATTTCATGTTTCTTATCTTTTTTTTACTAATCCTGTCTCATTTTATCCAACCCACTTCCAGAATCCCAACGTTATGAACTCAGTTTGAATGAAAAGGGGCAGGTGGTCAGGGTAAGAACTATGATCATAACTTTTGGTGAGGATGGGGAAGGTTTGATTTCTTTTTTCATGGAAGGAGCACACCTGAGATGTCCTGAGATGACCTTCCATGGAATTTATGCTCTCTGTCCACTTCACACTGATCCTGGCTCTAAAGGGGCTGTTGGGTTACACAGTAAAAAACACACTTTGCATCTGCTCAGAGACAGCTTAATATTTTTAATATTTTAATATTTAATATTTTTACATTTTTTGGCATGTTTCAAAGTTTCATACTTGCAATAGAATCAAGTTTCCAGCTATGTTCCTTTCTTGTTTTATCCCAGTATTTATATGTAAAATATCCTCAAGACAGTTTAACAACACAACTATCTGTAGACCATTGAGAGAACATTTTGTTTAAATGATCAAAAGAGAACATTTTAACAAGTCAGAACAGTTTTGAATAAATTCAGAGTAAACAATAAAAAAAATCACAACTTTTATTTAACCCCACTTCATTCTTAAAGACTTGGTGGTACAATAAAGCCTGGTGGAACTTCCTTCTGAAAACATACCATAAAGAACATAAACCTCCCCTAGAAGAGGATTCCATAGCTTTGACACTACCATTTAAAATGCACCACTCCTTATGGAAACCAGTCTTTCAAAAAGATAGCATAGCCTCATGGGCAAAACTCTTGGAGGACTCTTGCTAGATACAGCATAAAGATGATGGGATAATGATGCAGGTCTTCAAGTGTCAGAAATAGGATTTTCTGTATTTAGAGTTGGCTGAGTGGGCATGAAAAGAATTGTTTGCACCAGTGGCTTTCCAAACACCTCGGGCAAAATCCATAGAAGTTATGGGTCCACGCAGTTACATCACCCTCTAGTGTTATCTTATGGAAAGAGCTCTTAACTGCTCCAGAGCAAGGGGCTTAATTTCACTTTAGGATATAGGCCCTCTTGTCTCTGGTGAGTTTGTGTAAGCATCTGGCCCCACTGCGATGCATTCACACGCATCCCTTCTCTTCTCCAGGACCTCCTAAAATATCTTTTCCCTTTGGCTGTTGTGTATTTTGCAGAATACTTCATCAACCAGGGACTGGTAAGTGTGAGGAGTGGGTATGGATGGAGACGTCTGTATTGCAGGGAGGGGCTGAACAACCCGTCCCTTGTTAACCCATTCTGTGTTCTCCTTCCTCAGTTTGAGCTGCTGTACTTTCGAAATGCACCTTTAAGTCACCCCCAACAATATCGCTGGTGAGTGGTAGAGGGAAGACAACCAAAGTTAAGACCCCAGTAATAGAGCCATGTGGAGGGTTAATAGGCTGATGCAGAAAGGGGGTCAAAGCCAAGAAGATTTCTTGGTTTTTCTGTTTTCCTGCAGGTACCAGATGCTGTACCAGGCTGGGGTTTTTCTGTCTCGCTCCTCTGCCAGCTGCATACGGATTCGGCGTATATGGCTTTTGGCAGTGCTGCAGGTAAAATGTTTCCCATCCACATGGGATGTGGTTGGGATGTATTTCCTCCCTTCCCACAATAATGTCTGTGCTGTTCCCAAGGGATCATGGCCTTTCTGTGGCCCTTGTTAGCAAACCCATGAAGCTTTCTTATGTAGTGTAAGAATACTACTTAGACCAGTGATCCTCTGAGATTTGAAGCTGAGATTTTTCCCAGCCTACTTTCCAAGAGCTTTTTTGACTGGATCTTCTCCAGGTCTTCATGACAGGAAAGCACCTACACTACCTCTGAGCTGGCACCTTTACCACTGCTATGCCCATGTCTCCCTATATGACATCAAAACTCCTGAAGAGTAAATAATGCCTGGAGGAAAGATATGCAATGAAAGAACAATCACTGGCTGTTCAGATCACTGTTCTTCTGGACAGGCTGGGCAACTGACCAAAAAAGTTAGCAGAACCTGCTCCTCTGCTTGTAACATTACCTTGAGCTGCAGAAATCAGCAAGCCGTGGAGATGCAACAGACCAACAGTCTGGAGTTTTGATACCATTTAGCTATGCCAAATGGCTTTGTGAACTTTTTTGTTGCAAAGCAACATGTGAATATTTTTAAAAATAATATCTGTAGATTGCACTGCTATAAAACAGTAAGAGTATGGGCTAGTAAAAGTTGGGATCCTTGACAACACAATCCTATGTGTGTTTACTCAGAAGTAAGTTCCAAGGGGCTTGCTCCCAGGAAAGCATGTATAAGATTGCAGCCCAAGTCTCCATTTTTAATTTTAAGATTTCCAACCCTTGTGCCTTGTTGGTATTTATCTTGTTACCCTTTTCTGTCTATCTCACCTTTTTGCTTCTCTTCCTCCCCAGAACATCACACTCAACTTTTCATCCTACTGTCGATATCTAGTAATGCTAACTGTTTTTTTTTCTCTCACACCAGTGCTTGAACATGGTGTTTCTCCTGGCTGCTGTGTACTTCATGTTTTTGCCCACCATCTATTTGATTTTCATCCTGATTATCTACGAGGGATTACTTGGAGGGGCTGGCTATGTGAATACCTTCCACTGTGTCAGTGAAGAGGTGAGTTGGGGTGGGGGAGAAGCAAGGAAAGTGTCAGAATGAGAAGAATATGACACACCCTGAGGTGGGCTTCCATTCAAAACCTCGGGTGGGTAGAGAAAATTATCACAGCATTTGAGGATCAGCTTCAGTAATTGGCCAATGCCTCAATAAAAAGCTTTCATACTTGCATCCTGTTCTCTTAAGCCATCTAGAGCCCAATTGAATGCACATCTACTCAGAAGAAAGTCCCATTAGAATCAATGGAGCTTATTCCAAAGAAAGTGTGGACAGGAGTTGGCTGCCAGCCTGTTTAGGAGTCTCCCAAAACACTCTGAGCTGAATGAGATACTGCTTGTGGATTTCAAATTCTCTTATCTCAGGGGTACTCATAGTGGGGGACCCTTGGGGGGTTGCTACCTCTGTTCAGCGGGTTGCAAGAGGGTGGGATCTGCCATCTTGGAATTTGGCACTGGGCTTTCCTGAGAGTAAGTCTCATTGAACACAGTGTGACTTACAAGTAGATATGGAGTTGCTCTGGTATCACAGTGATGTCACATTCCAGTAAGTTTGACAAGGGGTCCTGGACAGATTTTTAAGTTCAAAAGGGGGCTAAAATGCCCACATACCACTCTTATCTGAAGACCTGGAGAGTGTTGGGGAAAAAAATTTAAGGCTGATTTTGAAAAGATGTCAGGTGTCTGCCCCTAGTTGCAGTCATTTAATGCCCTTTCTCTCTCCCTCCTTCTCTCTTTTTCCTCAAATACAGAGCCAACCACACCACCGAGAATTTGCCATGGGAGTTGCTTGTGTCGCTGACACATTGGGCATCTCAATTTCGGGGGCTGTGGCCATCCCCATCCACAACTATTTCTGTCACCTGCCCTGAGATTTGCTTCCCAGAGGGCCAATGGATGCCTCAGCGTGCTATATCTCTGCTCCCAAGTAGTACAGCGCCCAGTGCTGAGGAAGTAAAGAAACTGGAGTTATGGAAAATGTCCTCATCTGGCTGTGATGGGAATTAGGGGGCTGTGTGTGAATGGGGGTTCTTCCCCTACAAAAGGTGTAGCTTGGGGTATTTTATGTTCATACCTGATCAGGTTCATACCTGATTTGATGTTTATGTATCATTTTTAAAGTAAGCATGGGGTAACAGTTTCATCTTTAAAAAGAGCTCCCGGAGAGCTTACTCACCACATAGAAAAGCACATGAATAGAAAATCATGTTACATGTGGTGGTGGCAAATACTTGATGGTTGCACACTCCTGCTACAGTGAACATGTCCCCACATTAAGTGGGGGAAATAGCACTTTTTAATAAGGACACAAACACGTAACTGGAAGATACTGTAGAAAGGGGGAGCGGAATGGATACTAGGTTCATGTAGAGCTGTAAGTCAATATGATAGAAGTGAGGGAAGCTTTTTAGGGTGACACAAAAGCCCAACCCAGATAAAGGGGCATTAAAGATTTCTCAGTTTTATATGTTTCTGTTTTAAAGCACTATCAGTAAAACCAGCTTTTGGAAAGATGATGGTCGCTTGTTAAATTATTGTCCTGTGTATAGTAAGACAAGTGTTGTTCAGGCCGGTAGAGTCGGATTTGTTTTTCAGTTTATTAGCTATTAATTTTTTCATTTTCTTGTAAACCGCTTTGTGAACTTTTCAGTTGAAAAGCGGTATATAAATACTGTAGATAGATAGTGGTATTTACTAGGGCATATTCTATTATAATGTGATCACCCCATGGTAGGGGGGGGGTGTTCTTCATGTAAATATAGTGGTGTTACTAAAATTATTGGGTGGCCCAGGCCCTGACTTGCAGTCATTGGGATCTTGAAGATGTGGGGAAAAGTCAATAGCAACGTTCTTCAGTCTTGGGGTCTGGCACCGAGTGGGGTTGCAAGGTCTCAGTTGTGGGGTCACGGCAAGACAACTGCACTAAAGCATCACCAAGTAAACGGGGAGGCATTTTGTTTACTCATTCTGGTATCAGAAGAGATTGTGTGCCAAATCTTATCCCGTTTTCCAGTATACCAGTGCAGTTGTACCAATGGGACAATTTGCAGTTTGGGGGCAGTCATATAACCCCCTCAAGGTATGGAGACATTTGTTCAGACAGGTCAGGACTACATTGTTCAAATCCCCATTCATTCACAAAGCTTACTGGAATGGATGGGCTTAGGCCACTCACTACTCAGCCTAACCCACCTCACAAGGTTGATTACAGTGATAAAAGGGAGAAGCTTTTCAGAAATGAGAACAGATTTAATATTGTTTAACTGTTTTTAGGAAGTAGAGCAAGATACTGCAGGGTGCTGAAGGCGGCTGTGCTCTGAGAAGGTTGCGCAAGGAATAGCTTGTGTTTGGGCCCTTGGCACTGAAATAGCCTGTTGGACAGAAATTTCTTGTTAGACTGAATGAGGTTTAACTTGATTTTAAAAGGAAAGAAACCTACTTTGAGTAGCACAGCTAGCGGGGGACAAAGCACTACGTTTTACACAAAGCCCCACAGTGGGATGCAAGCAGCACCTCTCCCTCTCCTTTGGAGCCATGTCGGCAGTGGATGCAAATCGGGGGTGAATGCCATGAGGCTCCCTGAAAACTTCAGTGCTTTGTCTCCCTATATCTATACTTCTATCTACTTCCCCTCAGTCTCTCCCCAGCTGCCACCTCCAACACCCAACACGACTCGGCTGAGGTGCTCTCTCCCCTTTTGCTAAGTTTCCAGTGGCAGGGAGTTCCACTGGTGGGGGAACGGAGTGGAAGGGAGTTCTAGTGGTGGGGAGTTTCAAAGGTGGGGGATGGAGTGGTGGGGAGTTCCACAGGTGGGGAAGGAGTGGCCATTCTAGTGGTGGGGACTTCCACAGGTTGTAGAAGGAGTGGTGGGGAGTTCTGCAGGTGGGGGACAAAGAGTTCTAGTGGCAGGGAATTCCACAGGTGGGGGAAGGAATGGCCATTGGGGAGTTCTAGTGGCAGGGAGTTTCACAGGTGGGGGAAGGAATGGCCATTGTAGTGGCCATTGTAGTGGCAGGGAGTTCCACAGGTAGGGGATGAAGTGGTGGGGATGCTGGGGAGTTCTAGTGGCAGGGAGTTCCACAGGTGGGGAAGGAGTGGCCAATTCTAGTAGCTGCAAGTTCTAGTGGCGGGGAGTTCCACAGGTGGGAATGAAGCCTCAACGAATGCCACCTCCAGAGGATGAGGCCAGAGAGCAGCCTCTGTTGTGTCCTATAATCGCATCTCTTTCTGAAACTGGGGCAAATGGGGAACAAATTGTGAGGCGCAGCTCTCAGGGAATATACGGCGCCCACCGCAGAGCGCGAGTCAAGATGGCCGCCTTGTGGCCACTCGGGCTCCCTCAGAGGGCGCAGTGAAAACACGTGTCCCGATTATCCAGTAAATACGGTACTCGTGGCTCTGGCGCGCGTGTTGTTTCCTTCGGGACTACAACTCCCATCGACCCTTGAGTTCTACGTTAAGCGTGTCGACAGAAATCAGTAAAAAAGACAGACAAACTTCCGGCACGGACCGGAAGCCGCCATTACAGTCATCTATGGGAGCGTTTGGAGGCGCTCTGTCCCGCACGGACTCTATGGTTGGGTGTCCGGTGAGGAGACTGTTGGGAGAAGGAAGTGGCAATAGGGTTGCGACGCGGTGCATCACTGGAGGCGCTGCGCATGCGCAGTGAGTGTTGGTCGGGCGGCGTCTCTCAGGCCTGGAGCGGGAGGTGAGCGCGTGCGAGGACGGGCACTGAGTCGCCTGGGAGCTGAGCCCAACTGGAGGCCCTTCTAGGTCCCCTTGGCGGCAGTGGAGCAGTAGCTGGGCCCCCTTACGTGGGAGTGGGGCCCCCTTGGGTGGCTGTGGGGCAGGGGAAGGGCCCCCTTGGGTGGCTGTGGGGCAGGAGAAGGGCCCCCTTGGGTGGCTGTGGGACAGGGGAAGGGCCCCCTTGGGTGGCTGTGGGACAGAGGAAGGGTCCCCTTGGGTGGCTGTGGGACAGGGGAAGGGTCCCCTTGGGTGGCTGTGGGGCAGGAGAAGGGCCCCCTTGGGTGGCTGTGGGGCAGGGGAAGGGCCCCCTTGGGTGGCTGTGGGACAGGAGAAGGGCCCCCTTGGGTGGCTGTGGGACAGGGGAAGGGCCCCCTTGGGTGGCTGTGGGGCAGCAGTGGGATCCACTTGGGTGGGAGTGGGGCAGCAGTGGGATCCACTTGGGTGGGAGTGGAGCCTGAGATGGCACCTTTCGGTGGGAGCCAGGTGCTCCTCTGTACCCCCTTGGGTGGAAATGAGGAGGAAAGAGTGTCTGCCACTGTGTGGGGTGGAAATGGGGGGTGGTGTTAGTAACATTGTTTGCCATAACTAAGCCTTGTTCCTCCACATAATGCAGAGCATTGTCTGCCCAAACAATATTTTGCAGGTGACTATAGTAGGCAGAAAGCTGCCTGACCAGAACTAGGTAATTAGTACTGGTGGCATTTATACAGCTCCATCTCTGTTTGGTGCTCCACAGAGCAGTGATGGAAACACTAAAACGTGATGTGTGGAAAACAGCTGTTGATGGTATTCAAGTATGAATTGAAATAAAACAAAGTAAACTATTGCACTCACTGGAGCATCTGAATTTTTACCATTGTCAGCCAGGTTCACGATCTGGGAAGATTGGCTGACAGCCCAGAGGAGCCACCGCCATGTCGCGTTTCTTTACCACTGGCTCGGACAGCGAGTCAGAGTCATCACTTTCTGGAGATGAGCTAGTGGGGGCAAAGCCAGTTGGGGGCAACTTTGGAAAACAGTAAGTATGGTTTGGTTCAGGATGACTGGAAAAGTGATGAAAGTCAGGGTGCAATTGCAAACAGTGTAAACAGGCCAGCACATCTCACTCGTTCTTGTTGTTGCATGGAGAGGCCAGCTCATGTCTGTCCACTCGCCTAACCTCCCCCTGCCCTCCAGAGTGGTGCAGAAGTGCCTTATGTGACACCCCCAGGCCAGCATGGGATTTGTGCCAACCTCACTGAGGTTAGGATTGCTACTTACCACAAGTGTCCTGAGTTAAATTGCAAGGCGTTTGTGAGGACTAGGTGCCCAATTTTTTTTCTTTTTGTAATATGCAGCTGTTCCATATCTTCCTTAATTGACCAAATTATAATTGCCGGTCAATGGATCCGGTTGGTCATCCAAGGGTTACAATCCTGGAATTACCGCCTTACATCCCTGAGCTTTTCTTGCTCTTGTAATACTCAAAACAAACACCTTTCTGTGTTGCTTTTTCTATCTCTGCCCCATCATTCTTCTGCATGTTTCTTTCTGAAATTTTCTGTGTCTTATTTGTTTCTTCTTCACTAGTACTTCTCATCCCTTCCTCCATTTTTTCTTTTCCTTGGCTGTCTCTTGGCTTCATCCTTTGCTTTAACCTGTCCAGTCAGCTCTCTTTTTTGGAGTGGAAATGTCCATTTTATGGCCTGTGCTTTGCCTCATTTACAAGGACTGAACCTCAATCACTACCATGACACTTTGAAAGCCCTTCAAGGAAATAAAGCAGGGTAGAAATTTAGTAAATAAAATACTTCTTGCCGTTGCCATCTTTAGGGACTTCTGGGCATTCATTCTTATTTCAAATTTCAGAATAATTTTAGTGAATAATAATTAAACATACTGCTGGATGGAGAAAATGTCTTTGGACAGCGCTTTTACTGGCATCTTGTCTGGATGCAGGCTGAGCGTCTTGGAGTTTTTGCTCCCATCTATTTCTCGGCCTAATAAATTGATTTTGCCATAGAAAGAATGTAGTAAAAACAGTTTTGGATATCTTGCTGTTGGCTCATACCTCATACACGTTCATATGTGAGCCAATTTGGTTTGGTGCTATAACTTCAAGGATCCATTATGCCTGCCTCTCTCTCCTTTTTTGTAGGCCCCTGTTGTTGAGCGAAGATGAGGAAGATACAAAGAGAGTTGTGCGCAGTGCAAAGGACAAGAGGTGAGATTTAATTGGTGTGATGGGGAGAGGGGCTTCTCCTTCTGACAGATGAAATGACAACCTTTTTTTGTTCTTCATAATGGGTGGCGCAAGTGGTTAAGACACTGCGCCCGTTAACCAGCAGGTCAGGGTTTGAGACGTTGGTCCCCGCAAGACAGGGTGAGCTCCTGTCCTTAGCCCAGCTCTGCAACGCAGCTGGAACTGATTTTATCGGCCCTGCCGTTCCATTGGACTATTTCATTGGCTTGGAGAGGGGGGATTTGCTGCTTGGATAACAGCCTATTCTCCATAACAATCTACCCAGGCCCTCGTGCTTCGCATGCAGCGGTTAAGCATGATACCATAGACTTTCAAGACTGATGGATGCCAAGTTTTTAATGTCCAGGAAAACATCCCACCCCGCTCAACAGTGTGTTATGGGTTGCTTTTCATTTTCAGCCGTGGTGGCATTGTTTATCCAGATGGGTCTGATTTAATTCTTCCTTTAGAAACTAGATTTGTGGTGGAGTGACTCTGGTGTACCACCAAGGAATTTAATTCTTTCTCATTCTTTGTAACAGGTTTGAGGAGCTGACCAATTTGATCAAAACAATCCGGAATGCGATGAAGATTCGAGATGTCACCAAGTGTCTAGAGGAATTTGAGTTGCTGGGCAAAGCATATGGGAAGGCCAAGAGTATTGTGGACAAAGAGGGGGTTCCCCGTTTCTATATCCGCATCTTGGCAGACCTGGAGGATTATCTCAATGAGGTATTTCTAAAGGCTGTTGATCTGTTGGGACTGCCTTTTAAATATTTATGAATAGGGAGAGGAGCATCTATCTAGTTGGAGAGTGTGCTGGAAGATATAGGGTGCAATCCTGACCATGTGTACTCAAAAGAAAGTCCCATTGTATTCAGTGGGTCTTATTCCCAGGAGTCTTTAGGATTGCAACCTAAGTCTAGCTTTTGAAGCTACATAAAAAGAATGAAGGTAGAAAGCGTCCAGAAAGTTCTTGGCAGCTTACAAGACAGTATTCCTTCTCCATAAACAATCATAAGCTGGCTGGCTGTGGTTGTTCCAGTGAGCTATTTTGAATAGTTAGAAAAGCAAGACACTTGGCTTGTGTCCCTTTTACTGTCACACATTTTGATGAGGGCAGCGGGATTCCTTTGTGGACCCGGTGGCCACACACCGTTTGATCTCTTCCCTCTTCTGACTTTCACAGCTATGGGAAGACAAGGAAGGCAAGAAGAAGATGAACAAGAACAATGCCAAAGCGCTGAGCACCCTCCGTCAGAAGATTCGGAAGTATAACCGTGATTATGAGACTCAGATCACAAGTTACCGCCAGGTACTGTGTCAGAGGATGAAGTGAGATGCAGCAAAGAAATGGGCAGGGAGGGGTTGAAGACACAGTCATGATTATCCTGGACTAATGGATGTAGATTTTGTGCTATGGCTTTTGGGAATGTGGGGTTCAGAGGATTTTATGGAGGTGGTCGCTCTCCAATATGAGCAAATCATTATAGCAAGTTTCAATGAGAAGAGTGTGTTCTCTGTGCATTGTGATCAGCGTGTCTACCTTAAATCTTCCAGAACCCTGAACAGTCAGCTGATGAAGATGAAGACAAGAAAAGCGATGATTCAGAAGGTGAGTGATGCGATGGCAGGTAGAAGATGGGAGATCTGTATTCTGTATCTGTTTCTGCATTGTTGGCATATGAACAACCCATTTCCTCCTGTCCTCAGGATCCTCCTCCTCGGGTGAGGATGATGATGATGAGGGAATGAGTGCAGCCGCTTTCCTAAAGAAGAAGGAGGGGGCAGGTGATGGGCGTGCAAAGTTTCTGAAAAAGGTGGAGGTAAGACCTGAAGAGGAACATCTGTCACTGTCAGAATCTCTCAAAACAATTTCAGTTAGAAGGATTTTGGAGCAAGAAATCCCTCTGCAGAACTTTCCAAAAGGCTTCAAATTCAATAATAGGTTACCCATGAGTTTTGGCAGAAGCAAACCCTGTGTTTTCTTATTTTGCTGGTGAATAATCTTTTCTTATATTTCTATACCAGGATGAAGATGATGAGGAAGAGGACTCAGATGATGATGAAGACTGGGGTCCATCTGATTCAGAATCCGACTCGGAGTCTGATGAAGATGAGGGAAAATACACATCCTTGGCTTCAAAGTTCCTTAAGAAGTAAGGGGGCTGCCTCTGTTGGACAGGGTGGGGGGCTTACATATGCAAGCATTTTCATGGGTAATGAACCACCAGCAACCACAGTGATCCCAAAATCATGAGTCACAAGGGCCATTAACAGTGAACTGGTCAGAATCTGTATTCAGGACTAGAAGTCCTAAATTCTTTTGTTTACAAACCCACTTCTGGGGTTGAGTTGTGAGAATAATAGGTTTGATCAATTATTTTCTTGCTTTAGAAAATTATGTCTACGCGCATAGGGGGTGTTGCATATAGTGTGCATGGGTGGATGTTATACATTGTATTGTGCATGGGGAGATGTAGTATGGGGGTGTTTTGCATGGTTGAACAGTGCACCTGGGGAGATGTTGTGCCTGAGGGGATGTTGTAGGGGGGTATTGCACATGGGGGATGGTACGCAGTGGGGGGATGGTGTACGGGGGTCTTTTTTGCTAGTTTTATATAAATTGCTTTGTGCCCCTTTAAAATAAGCAGACATAATTTTTTTATAACTTATGGATATCTAGGAATATCTAGAGAAGTCTCTTACATGCAACAGTTTGGAATTTATGACTACAAGTTCAATAAGTTTTTGTCTGGAGATTCTGTGGCCTTGAAGTTCCTTAAATTGCACTATTTAATCCACCCCCAAATCAGGACTGGCACTGAAGAGGACAAAAAAGTTTTGGAGAAGAAACGGGAAGAAAAGGCAAAGAAAAAGCAAGACCGTAAATCCAAGAAATACGAAGATGATGAGGATGACCATGATGGTGGTGAATGGGAGAAGGTCAAGGGGGGAGTCCCATTGGTGAAGGTGAGACACCCATTTCAACCACGTGATAGATGGGTAGGGTGTATTGGAATTTATGATGGTTTTTTGCTGCATCTGTCACTTCCCTTCCTTAAAATGGGGTCTGAGCCAATCTCTCAATTTCTTCCTACAGGAGAAGCCGAAGATGTTTGCTAAAGGCACAGAGATCAATCATGCAGTGGTAGTGAAGAAACTCAATGAAATCTTGCAGGCTCGAGGAAAGAAAGGGACTGATCGGTAAGGCCTGAGAGAAATGGATATGGCAGGGGTAGAGGATAATTCTGTTTAGTGCCAGTGTGGTGTAGTTGGCTTCTGCCAAGTTCAAATGTCTGTGAAGCTCATTGAGCAGTCATTTGGGCACCTATACATCTCGCCTCACCTAACAGAGCCATTGTCGACATTCAGTTAGGAGAGGTGGAGCACCAAGTATCCTGTCAAGCGATAAATTTCCATCTTTATCACTTTTTCCTTAAAGGAAGGAGGAGCTAAACACATAAAACACTATGAAGAAAGTGTCGCCAGTTTCCCTTTCCTTGTCACCAGTTTTTTTCTGGTTTTGCTGAATGGTTAAGCCAGACAGGAATGGGATTGAACACAATGATGTCCTCCTGTTGCCCTGAAATTGGACCTAGATACCAGGAGTATACCAGAAAAAGAAATGGGTCTGTGGGCCTACAGCAGAACTATGTACTGTCAAAAATTTCCACCACCAGTAATGAATAGGAGGTGGCCTGTGATTCCTCTGATTGTCACCCCCAAGTGACTAGCCTTAATGGAGCTATGCAGGAGCCACTCTGGAGCAACTGGCAGTGATGCCTTCAAGCTCTGGAAAGTTAAAGCTGTACAAGTTTTTAATGGAGCTTCATGGCTGCACAGCTTAGAAGGAGTAGAAGACCGTTTTCCCCACCGTCTCCTTAACCACACACCTCTCTGATGTTTTTCTTTTCCTCCTCTCCACAGGGCAGCACAAATTGATCTTTTGCAGCTGCTGGTTGGAATTGCAGCTGAGAACAATTTGGGGATCGCAATTGATGTCAAAATCAAATTCAACATTGTAGCTTCCTTGTACGACTACAATCCCAACCTTGCAACATACATGAAGGTATGGAAGTGAGCGGGATCTGTAAGGTCCAGTCCCTTTCCAACTTGTTGTTTCCAGTTGAATGAGCTGACGTTTTCTATTCTGTAATTCTGAGATTTACATGACTTATTTGTCCTTTCTCTTTTCTCTCGTGCAGCCTGAAATGTGGCAAAAATGTCTTGACAGCATTGATGAGCTTATGGACATCCTTTTTTCCCAGCCCAACATCTTTATTGGTGAGAACATTGCAGAAGATTCAGAGAATCTGAGCAACCCTGAACAGGTGAGTGTGATGGCTTTAGGTATTTGCGGCTTCTCACCATCCTTGGTAACCCAACTAATAAAATGAGAAGGTGGTTCAAAATCAACTAGTGGGGAGTTTATGCTGGCCTAGTCTAGAAAGCTACAAAAGAGTCACTTGTTCTTCCATTTGTGTCTTCCTTTTTTCTGCACCCAGCCACTCCGTGTACGTGGTTGCATTCTGACACTGGTTGAGCGCATGGATGAAGAGTTTACCAAGATCATGCAGAACACAGATCCCCATTCCCAAGGTGAGCATGCACATCCTAGGAAGATGTGTATAGGAAGATCCAAGTCAGAAGAAGTGAGGTTAGTGGAGCTCTTGGTATAGGGATATCTGCAATGATTTGAAGCATTAGCAGTTTGCTTCCAATGAATATTTCAGTTTCTTCTGTGTGTTTTCCTGGAAAAGGCAAAGTATACTTTGCAAGTATAGAAGGTAAAATCCCTGATCTAAGAAATGGACAGTCTGCGTGTCAGATTTATATGTTGCTCTTTATATTGTGACAAATGTATATGTTGCTCTTCAGCTTATAAAACGGGAGAGGGGTTGGGGGTTGCTAATAAATGCATGCCTTTGCATAAAAGTTCATATTGTGCCTTCTTCCTCTAAATCTTAAGAATGCAAAGCTGATGTATTAAGGGCAGTGGAATGGCAAGAGGACAGCAGGCTGGGTAGGAGATAATTAGTGACAAAAGGGCTTGAGGAAGGAGCAGCTGATTAAGCACAGAAAGTCCAGTCTTGGAACACTTTGCCTGCCTGTTTTCTATCTTGGCTTGGTAATTATAAATAATATACTAGTAATTAAAAAGTGTCCCTTTTTCCTTCAGAAAATGAAAGCCAGGGTTTCTAAGGTTTTAGTTGTCCTAGCTTTTAGTTGTCTACCTGTTGTCCACCATATCTAGCATTTAGTTGTCCACCTGTTGTGCACCACCTTCTGTTCTACTTGGAAAGACAGTGTTGTGAAGAAGCCCCTTTTTCTTTCTGCCAGAGTATGTGGACCACCTGAAGGATGAGGCCCGTGTCTGCAAGATCATACAGCGGGTACAGACCTATCTTCAGGACAAAGGAACCACAGATGAAATTTGCCGCATCTATCTGCGTTCCATTCTCCACACCTACTATAAGTTTGACTACAAGGCCCATCAGCGGCAGCAGGGCCCAGCCGGGGATAGCAAGGTGGGTCATCCACTGTGGGAGCCACGTTCCATCCCAATAGCTGGTTGCTAGAGCTGCAGCTTTTAGCCTTCAGATCTGTGTGTTCCTTCATCACACCTGAGAAGAGAGAGGAAGTATTTCAAGTGACAAATACTTTGCATAATCTTTTTTGTATGCAAAATGTTTTGATGAAATCCTTAGAACAACCCTGCAAAATATAATTTATCCCCTAACTGCAACTAGAGAATTGAGGCTGAGAGGGAGGGGCATGTTTAAGGCCATCTGGTGGATTCATGGCAGATGCAAGTTTCAAACCAGGGAAGTATTAGCTCAGTTTTTTGTCGATATTCTTCACCAGCACCAGGTTAGCCTGCATTCATCAGCCTCACTGCTGGGCAGTAATGAAGTGGCAGGGTAAGGCATATTTCCTCTATTACTAGGACTGGTGGGAGTAGTGGGGGAGTCATATTGGAGATCTAGACCAGTGTATTTCTCAACATTTGTCCTACACCATACCACTTCACATGTTCCACCTATTCAAAGTGGAAACTGGTGATGACATCATTGTTGCCATTTCCATCTGCGTTGGGAAACAAAATGCAACACAAACAGCAGTAAGAGGCTCTGGGTAGTTGCCATTTTTCCCCCTAGTGTGGAAAAGTATGCTTTGAAGCTTTGCTCACTGAGCATCCTGTTACTGTTTGTTGTGTAGTGTTTCTGGTCTTGTTGTTGGGCAACAAGTATCAAGAGGTCCCACAAGTATCACAAAACACCACTTCAAATACCACAGGTGGAATTCCTACCACTGATTGAGAAACACTGATCTCTAAACAGTTTGTAAAATTCAGCAAAATGTGTTGATGGCTTCTGCCTTGGATGGTTTTAAAAAGTAGAGTGAAAGTCTTGAAGGATGGTGGTCTATCAATGCCTATTAGTCATGATGACCAGCTGAATCCTCTGTTCGGTGGTGGTGTACCCCACCATTTGTGGGGGGGGGGAAGAGCATTACAAGGTTCAGACTTATGGGCATGCCAGAATGTTCTGGTTGACCCCTTTGGGGAAGTGCAGTGCTAGACCAGATGGATCTTTGCTCTGTGCCATCTGGGATAATCTTATTCTTTTGAATTGGTAGTATATGTGAATTGGTAGAATATGGTATGTATATGTGGACAGGACACACTCTGTGGATGTGAAGGGCTTGGAGGGAAAATGTCAGTTGTTTGAGTTGTCTATATTTTTAGTTGGTTTCTTTTGCTTCAAATACTCGGGAAGCTATGCAAGCAGTGACACTGTTCGTAAAATTCCCCATTTCCTGTCCCTAGGTCTATAATTCCCTGGACTATTTGCGGGGATGTGATAGATTAAAAACCAAATGTTAACAACTGAAGGTTAAACCAAATTGAAATTTGCTTATGTTTGTAGTATGGATACTACATTTCTGTAGTATGTCTAGAAAACTAGATATTTAGGGTGGATAGAAGAAAGAGTGGTTGATAGATTACAGATAGGTAAAATGATACTACTTCCAAAGAACTACTTCCTATCTACTTGCCTGCAGTCGGAACAGGACCAGGCTGAGAATGAGGCTGAAGACTCTGCAGTGCAAATGGAACGCCTCTGCAAGTTCATTTATGCCAAGGACAGAACAGATAGGATCCGTACCTGCGCCATCCTTTGCCACATATACCACCATGCCCTGCACGACCGCTGGTATCAGGCCCGTGACTTAATGCTCATGAGTCACCTGCAGGACAACATCCAACATGCAGATCCACCAGTACAGGTGAGAGGGTGAAACTGGGGCAAGGTGTGCTGGCAGTTTTGTGCAGCAAGTCCTCCAAGAGCACTACAGCCTGATCCTAGAGCTTTACTTCTCTGAGAACCTCTCAGATTGCCTGTGTTGTGTGAGGTTTGGAAAATATCATCTTGCTCCTCTTTGCTGCTGCTCCACCCTATGGACCACATACCTGGTGGAACCAGCAATCTTAATCCTGTACAGTTGATGGACATTATTCATTATTTTTTCCTTTTCATTATAAACCACTTTGTGAACTTTTTACCTGAAAAGCAGTATATAAATACTATAGATAGGTAGTTAGACATTGAATTACATTTCACACTTTCTGTTCCTCTTGGTAGCATATTCTCTGCAACGGCTTTCTGTTTAAACGAAACACATGACAAGCCTAGAAAGAAAGGTGCTAAGGAAGGAATGGGACTGAAGAGAGTAAATGATACATAAACAGTATATAAATAAGGTACATAGCTACAGAACAGTGTGGAAGGAGCTTGTCTTGTGGAATTGCAGAAAGCAGATATTGGAACTGGGAATTAATTATTTGCTGTTGGCCTTAAGGGCAAAATGCAGTCATTGGCCAAAGTTGAAGGTCTACAGCCCCTTCAAAATCCTCTTGCAGATCCTGTATAACCGAACGATGGTGCAGCTGGGGATCTGTGCATTCCGCCAGGGCATGATCAAAGATGCCCACAACGCTCTGCTGGACATCCAGTCCAGTGGACGGGCCAAAGAACTGCTGGGCCAGGGCCTTCTAATGCGCAGCATGCAGGAGCGCAACCAGGAGCAAGAGAAGATTGAGAAGCGGCGTCAGGTCCCTTTTCACATGCATATCAACCTGGAGCTCTTGGAGTGTGTCTACCTTGTATCAGCCATGCTGCTGGAGATCCCCTACATGGCCGCCCATGAATTTGATGCCCGTCGGCGTATGATCAGCAAGCAGTTCCACCATCAGCTACGTGTGGGTGAGCGCCAGCCTCTTCTGGGTGAGTAATTCTTGAATAGTTCCTTGAACATTTCAGCCACAAAACTGCTATTCTTATGAATCTGTACTTGCACTGCTGTACACATTCTGATGCTGTGACTTATTCTGATGCTTTGATGATGGTCACTCATTATGTCTGGATATCCACATAAGTTCTTAGGTTTGATTTTTGGGTACAAAATCCCCCCTCTGGAGACAGTTGACAGCCATAGTAAAACTGCTTTTAGGGCTATCTAGCATCAAGAACAGCTAAAAGCTATAATCTATGCAAATTAAGCCTTATGTAATTGTTTGTTTGTACGCCAAGATGCTGAAGATGAAGTCAGTTCAGGGGTGGGAAGCATTACTCCTTGCTCTAACATGGCTTTGGCTTATGGTGATAACTCATGGACTTAAAGCTGAAATTGGAGGGGGTGGAGTTAAGGAGAGTGGGTGTGATTGGCCCCTATCTAGCCTGATGTCCTGTTTAGTGGAATTACTTATGCAGTCAAACCAGGAAAGTTCTTTTCCTTTTGACCATCGCTTTTTTTTCTCCTCCTCACTCCAGGTCCCCCAGAATCTATGCGGGAACATGTGGTAGCAGCATCCAAGGCTATGAAGATGGGCGACTGGAAGACATGCCACCGCTTCATTGTCAATGAAAAAATGAATGGGAAGGTTTGGGACCTTTTCCCAGAAGCTGACAAAGTGCGCAATATGCTTGTCCGGTCAGTTTTGTGTGTATTTTAAAGGGAAGGGGGGAGAGAGCAAGGATGTCTGATCTTGGGATCTAAACATGGCAATAGAGAATGGTGGAACACCAAAGGTGACTTTAGTGAGAAGTCAGAGTGGAAATATGAAGGTGCATGTTGTGGAGCTTCTTTAAACCTAATTAGATCTTGTTCCATCTAGCTTGTGACAGGTGTCAGTCTTTCTAAGCCTCAATTGGTAACACAGCTCTAGTACCTTGAGTTCTGCTTGATTTGGAGAGGCTCAGGACTTGACTTAATGCCTCAAGTGTACAAAACATTTGATCTGCTGCCAAGCTGAATCATTCCATTAAGCTTAACAGAGAAGGGAGCCTCCACTCTGGAACTGGCAAGTAGGAAATGGGAAAGGCCGGTAATGATCCCTGGGTAGATATCATTGAAATGTTCAGGTATCATTGGAGGGTAAAGCAAGAGCCCTGCTGCTGGTCAGTGTGTTGTGACTATTTTGTTCCTGCATGGTTGGATGGTTAGATGGTTGGATGGGAGCTGTTAGTGAGGAAAGAAGCCTTATTTTTGCCATGTGTTTCCGTCTCTCAAACCTGTTGTTTTTTTTGGCTCCCACCTACAGGAAGATCCAGGAAGAGTCTCTCCGAACGTATCTGTTCACTTACAGCAGTGTATACGATTCAATCAGGTATTGTAAATATATGTACTTGGGGTCACTTTACATCATCGGGCTCTCTGAAAAGCATTTCAGCCCGTTGGGGGTACCACAGTTGATGACTGAATTACAATCCCTGCGCCTCACTTTCAAATCTGTCTTCCTAGCATGGAGATCCTGTCTGATATGTTTGAACTGGACCTGCCCACTGTCCACAGTATCATTAGCAAGATGATCATCAATGAAGAGCTAATGGTGAGCTATCCTTTAAAGAGAGGCAAGCAGAGATGATGGATGCACAGAGGTGCAGGGCTCAGGTTGTCTGACACTGAGGGTAGCTGAGAAAAGGACAGACTAGGAGAAGTATTGCTCTCACACACACACACAGCAGCAGGCCTCCGTCAGTCTTGAAAGACTATGGTATCGTGCTTTGCGCTGCATACACTGCATGCGAAGCACGAAAGCCTGGGTTGGATTGTTATGGAGGATAGGCTGTTACCCAAGCAGCAAATCCCCCCTCTTCACACCACTGAATTAGTCCAATGGAAAGGCAGAGCCAATACGATTGGATCCAGCTGGCGTCGCAGAGCTGGGGGAAGGACAGGAGCTCGCCCTGTCTTGAGGGGCTGACCCGGGTCTCGAACCCTGGCCTGCTGGTTATCACCCACCCACCCACCCACACACACACACACACACACACTGAAATGCCTTGGTGAGTGGATGCATCAATAGGAGGCTTATCTGGCAACTTTTAAGTTAAATGTACATTGGATGCTTAAAGAGATCCTAGCTTGGAACTTTTTTGAGGTAAATGTGAACTCGGAGTAAAGTTTGTTACCTTAAGTGTTGTGTTTTTGGTGCTAAGTGTACAATTCGAGGCAGTCTCCCATCTAAACATCTCTCTAGAGACAGAAAGATTTAGTGGTTCTCTAGTTAGAACTGGAACTAGTTAGTAAGGTTAAAATCCTTACTGAACCATGTGAACTTGGGCCAGTTACTATTGCTCATCATAATGTACCTCACAGGCTTGTTGTGAGGGCAGAAGAGGGAAGGAACCTATCCTGAGCTCCTTGGAGGAAGAATGATAAAAAAATATGAAAAAACTCTAAGAGATGTGTCTAATTTGCCAGAGTTGCTGCATGTGTTGGTGATGGGGGTGCTGGTTCCTTTCAGTTTCCTTAAATGTCCATCTATTTTCCTCTCCAGGCTTCCTTGGACCAGCCAACCCAGACAGTTGTAATGCACCGGACAGAACCTACAGCACAGCAGAATCTGGCACTGCAGCTAGCTGAGAAGTTGGGTAGCCTTGTGGAGAACAATGAGAGGGTCTTTGACCAGAAGCAAGGCACCTATGGGGGCTACTTTAGGGGTGAGTGAGATCACTTCAAGCCTGAGTTACTAACACTTCTTCCCCACTGCTCTTTCCTGTTCCATTAGCCACTTTGTGGAATTGTTAAGAGTGTGGAGGCCAATCCCTAAAAGTCTGTACTCTCAGTCAAAAAAATCAAGGCCCTCATAATTATAGAGAACAACTAAAAAGCATAGGAACAATTTCCACTAATCAAATGGAGATTCCAGTTGTTGGAGCAAAATCTTCCCTCCTCTTTTCATGGGCCTTGCTTTTTTTCTTGTGAATTTACTCCTTCATGCAAAGGACACTCAAAATATTTTATTTTCCAACTTATAAGCTGCTTTTCAGCAGAAGCTTTCAAAATGGTATGCTGTAGTTTTTATACAATGGATTCTTGTATTTTGGACTTTGCCAACCCTACAATCCAGAGTAACTATGGGAGCACGTATGAGATATTACGTGCACCCGTTACTGCACCACCTAGTGAAAACCTATGGGAAATTCACATTGCAATCCAGAGTAAATTGTTCTTACACCGGAGCAAGGAGTCCCCGTAGTTACTCTGGATTGCGCCCTTATTGCAGGGGCCTTTTTATTAAAAATGCTCAGTGTGATTTCTGACAAGTCACAAAGCAGTTACAAAGCAGGAGAGAACTGCTGGCAAATGAAGGACCAGAAGTGTTTGCATTTTGACCCATCATCTCACACTGTGCTCCATAACCTGCTTTGTGGGTATTTTGCTGATAACAGTGCCTGTTCATCAACTCTTTATCAATTTCTCTACAGACCAGAAAGATGGCTACCGTAAGAATGAAGGAGGTTATCTACGCCGTGGAGGGTATCGGCAGCAAGAACGACAGAGCAATTACTGAGTGTTTAACCATCACCTTGGAGCTTTTCTCACTTTAATTGTAGGGGGACACACATCTTATTTAGATTGCCATCTTACTAAAATAAAAAATAAGTTTGAATGAAGACATGTGTGGAGATTTTAAGGGCATGTTGGGGGGGGGGGGAGAAACACATGAAGGGAGCCTCCAAAGAGAAGTGCTAGTGAATTGACAGAAGTGCCCCTTGTCTGTATTCTGTATGCAGGTACCATGCCACTTGTTATTGTACCCATTCATCAAATGGTAAAAATAGCTTGCTTGAAATTTTCAATATAGGAGTAGAATCCTCACAAAAAATCTTTTGGGATTTTGGGATTCAAGCTTCATTGAAACGGATACCAAGCCTGCAAGACCCTGGTGTGGGTGCAAGATTTTTTTTTAATTGACACTCAACACAATAGAAAAGTGAACGAACATAGATTAGAGGTCTTGGTGTTTTGAGCTGGAAGTATATAGCATAGCTATAAGAAATTAAGGTTACCAGGTAATTAAAGTAATAAAATGCACCTAAATTTAGTAAGAATACCCTTCCATAAAGGGTAAGATGCAGATCTTAGGAAGAATAACACAAACAGATCTAAAGATATTTTTCTGAACACAACAGATTTGAAAACATTTCAAAGTGAGTTGCCCATATTCCTGAAGCTTTTGGAGCTGCATACACTGTGCACTCCCACCCCTCTCCCCAGCATTCAAAAAAAAGAGATGGGCACTCAGGAGCTAGTAAGAAACTCCTTTGAACCCCATGTACTCCTTCCCTCTGAATTGGCCAAAAGGGCTCGTTAGCTAATGTGAGTCTAGGTTAACTACTATTACTTAATATTATGTAAGACTCTTTCTGTGGAAGCTCTCTTTTGTACTGTAGCGATATGAGCAGTCCATGGCAAAGGGAGATAGGACATGTAAGTGCTCCACATCCCAATCTATGATGATTCCCCATGCCCATGTGAATTGGACAATACTGAGACCATTATGTCTTTTTGTTGGGACCCTTTGATGCTGAAATAGATATTGGTATCTGGATTCTTTGAGATTTACTGTAAATTGGAATTGATTGATTTGGTAACAATCGCTTGTTAAGTAATCAGTCAATGAAGAATGTCAACTGGGTGGTAGTTTTCTGAAACAGGCTATGGAGCTTTTAAGAAGAAAGTATGTACGTGAACATAAGAAGCTGGATAGTTTTCATATGAAGAACATACGTATAGATCTCTGCTATTTTCTTATTTCTTCTGCATTTTGCCTTATTCTGTATGTATTGTATGCCAAGGAGCAGAACTCGGCTGTGTACCCTCACAACAGAATGAATGGAAGATCGGAACTGGCAAGTATGTGTTCACCTCAGCTGAGCCTGAATACGGTTCCGAATATAACTAGGGCAGTGACCCTCAGAAAGTATCAGCATCCCTTACCATATAACAAGCAAGAAATTCCCCTCCTCAAATAAACAGCCAGTTCAGTCCTCTGTGAATGGCTCTTCTGGACATGCAGGTAAACTCTACATGCAAGCAAACCACAGACCTCAGCTGTTATTTGCACAGCTATGCTCCAAATGTTAACATTTGCACCAGATCGTAAATTACCACAGTGGATCACCAGTCATTCTGACGTCAGCATACTTTGCTGTGCAGTTCCTATACAGTAGAGGAGCCACTGCATTTCAGTGCCTTTTTGCACCCTAAAGTAACGAGAAGCTCCAGATGCCATGAGATAGGTCCATCGTCTCCATTGGTCTACTTTCTGGGGGAGGGAAATTTTGGATATGGAGTAGCAATAGTATGAACTCCAGCCAACTGGCAAAAGTTATGTCAAAGGTGTGGGAAGGCGCTGTGCTACAAGCAAACAAGCAAAATGTAAGAAGAGGATAATAGAAAATGTGTCAGAAAATTATTGTATTGTATAACATCTTTATTTGCTTGAGATGCATAGATAAGTATTTGTCAATTTTTCACTGAATGGGCTAATCCCAGATTAAGTGCATCAACTTGTCCAGTTGAACTCAATGGGACTTATTTTTGAGTAGATAAGCATAGGCTTGCACAATAACAGGTACCAAAATCCTGTTTCTTAACATGCATCAATCTGAAAAATATAATTGCACCATTCCAACCATGAATCATTATAATGCAACAATAAAGCACTATAAATAAATCATTATAGTAAAAGCAACAGTAAAGCAGCTTGTAGATGATCAGGACTTAACTGAAATCTCTTAACCATAACAAAGGATGCATACATGAGAAATTTTGAGGGGTCCATTAGCAACCTTTGTATAGCTCTGATTTCTTACATACAGATGATGAGACAGCATAATTGATGTGAACAAGGATCCAGTCAGTTCAGACAGACACCCCTTTGTGTCTCCTATCTTGCTTGAATGTTTCCATATTGCAACACGTATATGCAGAAAGAAGAGAGCACCATAAAGCAGTGTTCTTCATATAATCTGGTCCCATCATATTTAAACCATGAGATTTGTTCCCATTTCAAATGCCCAGTTTCCTTCTTAACCCCTCTCATCCCCATTGAGCTGTTAAGTAGTAGAATTTTTATGACCTCACACATTGTATCACAATGGTATATACAGTACACTTGAATTTGTTCCCAGCTGTTATAAACCTCCTGTTATGATTTTTATCTATCCTAATCTAAATCTCCCCTGCAAATAAAATACAATATTGGTAGAAGAAATTGTTTTAAGTGAACAATAAGCATTGGTTCCCAAACTGTTCAGCACTGGGATCAAACTAATGCTACAATCCAGCGTAACTACGGGACCTTTTACACCTACGTAGTTACAGTGCCATCTATGGAAAATGTATAGAGCAATCCAGAGTAAGTGCCTCTCACATCTTCCTATAGTTACTCTGGATTGTAGGATCTAAGAAGTTTCATGTTTACAGTATAGCCACTGTATTACTTTATAAGCTTTCGTATGCAATAGATGCTGTACAAATCGAGAGAAAATGTCAATATTCTGGAAGTGAAAGAAATTAAATAATCTAAAATTAAATGAACAGAAGAGTTGAGAATTCAAACAGGTATAAGCTGAGAAACAGGAGGATCAATGAACAAAACATAACAATAGTTAATGCAAGATGGAACAAGATAATGAATTTAAACGGAGCATGACCAAACTTCCTCAACAATATTTAAGAAATCATAACCCTTGTCTATAAGAATTGTTGAGCATTTGCAGCTCTTCAATAAGAGATCACAAGAGAACAAGATAAATAGGGCCCCAGTCAGAAAAGACGTTGCAGTTTCAGGTTTAATGACAGACTGCCCCTGTCTGGAGGACATCAGCATCTTGGAAGGTCAGTCCAGTGGAATTTGCTGGAATGGTGGTTCATGCATATGGCAGAAATCACGCTGCTGGTGCTGGGCAACATCTCCAAAGCCATGGCATGTCCGAAAAGGAGGTTATTTGATCTTCCTGTAGTAGTACACGGTATGCGCTACAGATACTGTGAAAACAGTACAATAGACTAAAAATTTGTGTTCCCTTTCAAAATATGTTAACTTATGATTTATTAATGAAATCAGTTGGAAATGCATAGCATATTTAGAAAAAGTCACACACCATCATGCACAGCCACTCCACCATAATTCTTTGAAGGGTTCAGATCAGGAATTTTCAACCTTTTCATCTCATGGCACACTAAGAAAGCACTGAAACTGTCAGTGCACACCATCAGTTGTTTTCACCATTGACCAGGCTGTTCAAATCTCCCAATTTTCCTATTAATGTCAATCCCCAAATTCCTGTGGCACACCTGAACACTATCCCTGGCACACTAGTCAAAAATGTGCACACTACCATTGCTGCAGCTGTGATAGCTGTGAAAATTCTTACAACCTGTGCTGAGGTTGTCACTCAGAAGACATGGGTTGGGAGGGTGTGCACACTTATAGCAGAAATGGTGAAACTTTTTGAGGAACTCTGGGGTGTCACTGCCGCACCTTCCCCCTCCCACCGACACACACCACACATTGCTTTTTAGGAGGCTGCCGATCCAGCTTGATGATGGCAAATTAGCTACCTGCATTCAGGTGCCTGGTTTACTAAGTTGCAAATTGAAAATATTTCTAAGTTACAAAGTTATTCATGAATAAAGCCATGAGAACAGATTGATCTTTACCTCTCCTCCCTTTTCGTCCTCTCTTACGACCCTTCCGTTTTTTCCGGCTACGATAAGGTGGTCTGCATCGACATCGCACCATTTTCTTGGGATTCTGACAAGGCTCAAAGCCTAGCGGGCAAGCATATTTTTCTGTTGGAGCCACCTGGGGCAGTCTGTCTTCTGAGATGGTATTTCAGTTTTGAAGCAGTGCTATTGGCTGCTCTCTTACTTATAGGCATAGCCATTACAAGCTCATATAGTCCACATGGCAACGTTTGTTCCTTCAGTATGATTGTATATGGACAGGCGGTACCTGTTTCTCAAAAATAATCTTGCCATAGTACCTTATAGTCATCACAAGCCTACCTTTCACAGTGCAAAGTTTTCATTCAAATAGAGTTAGAATGAGTGACATTTTTTGCAGAACGCATAAGAAGAAATAAGCATTAACCCTTGATGTATTTGACAGTCATCAGTCACATATTGGATGTACTGCTTGGTGTGTTTGGAAACATATTTAAACTGATACCAATCACCATTCAATTCTAGTCTCAGTCCAACAAACACAACTAGTTTCCTATGAACAACTCAGTCCAATAATGCCAGATTATATGTCTCTTGTAGCATTATGGAAGACCCTTACCCACAACACGCATAGAAAGTCTTCCATGATGCTAAAAGAAACCCATGCAATGCAGTTGTTTGTTGTTGGGCATTTGCTTCAGCATGGAAAAGGCAGGATATAAATAAATACATAAAATTTTCAATGCCATAGTTATACAGTATCGTCCAAGAACCCACAATCTAAAGAGCACTGCCAGAATCAACAAGAACATAAGTATGCCATTCAGTTTTGATTTAACCAAATACAAAGTTTGGGATGCAATATGTCAGTGGGAAAACTGGACAAAAACATCAATGTCCAAGGCCTCCTGTGATCAGTGGGGCTTTTTCCCAGGGAAATGTGCATTGGCTCTATTGCAGCCATGGGACTGTCTACAAACAAATGTGCCAGTTCTCCAGTGAGATAAGGAACTGGCCCCTGTTACTCCAAAACTTGATCAGAAAAGTATCACCGTCAGTCTTGAAAGACTAGGGTATTGTGCTTGGCACTGCATACACTGCATGCGAAGCACGAAAACCTGGGTTAGATTGTTATGGAGGAAAGGCTGTTACCCAAGCAGCAAATCCCCCCTCTCCACTCCACTGAATTGGTCCAATGGAAAGGCAGAGCCAATACGATTGGATCCAGTGGTTAAGACACTGTGCCTGTTAACCAGCAGGCCAGGGTTCGAGACCCTGGTCGGCCCCACAAGACAGGGTGAGCTCCAGTGATGGGCTTCAAAGAAATTAAGAACCGGTTCTCTGTCCATCTGGCAGCCACTTTTAAATGGCTATTTTTAAACTTTATATGTACTATCTCTTGTTAAGAACCGGTTCTATAGAGTAGGTGCGAACCTGCTGGTGCCCACCACTGGTGAGCTCCTGTCCTTCGCCCAGCTCTGCGACGCCAGCTGGGTCAAATCTTATTGGCTCTGCCTTTCCATTGGACTAATTCAGTGGCGTGGAGAGGGGGGATTTGCTGGTTGGGTAACAGCCTATCCTCCATAACAACCCAGGCTTTTGTGCTTTGCATGCAGTGTATGCAGCACCGAGCACGATACCATAATCTCTCAAGACTGATGGAGGCCTGCTGCTTATATCACCATCTAGTGGTCAGTGTGCTAACATATAAGACCAACCTCCAATGATACCGTACAGTTATCCCCAGTTATTGGCGGGTTGAGGATCAGAGCTCCATCCGAAAGTGAAAACCACTGAAAAGTGGAATCTAATATTTTTTAGTTTATAAATGTTGCTTCCAATGCTTTTTTTACTAGCAAATTGCAAATGCCCCTTTTATCTTGCAAATTCCTGCTGCCACATAAAGATTTCTAAAAGTGGATTATCATTTTAAAAAACTGCTTCAGGAATGGAATTAGATCATGTGTTACAACATGGGGGAGTGCAATTTTGGCCTTTAGAACAGTGGAGAGAGGTTGAAAGAGCAGATCATGTGTTGAATGAATGACTTCCGGGTATTATTGAAAGAGTGGTTTGTCAGAAAACAAACCATCAGAAAACGGGGAATACCTTTAACAAAATTTTAAACATTTTAGCCAGTATTGGGGTCACCCTACTGTGCTTGTCTCCTGGGTGGCTCACACCCCTCTGTCACTTCTCATGACACCACTGGTCCAAGAGAAGGCAACAGATGCAATTTCTCCATAATACTAGTCTTAGCTTCAGGGGCAACATTAAAGAAGGCCTTTGCTCTGCGTGGTTGCCCTGTTAGCTTTCCCATCTAGAGATAATCAGTGATGCCTGCTCAGGAAAGCTAACAGATACGCCATCAATGTGTGACCATCAATCTTCACCAGATCTTCAGTGTCGCTAATATCCACTGCTGTTGCCTGTTTCCCACACCAATGGCAAAGTTTCCTGGTTCAAGTTTTTTTGGGTTTAGCCTTCATAGAAACATAGTGAAGTGGGAGACAGAAAAGTTCACTATCAGAGGTGTGTTGGTCATAAAGACCATTAATGTGTTGAGAATCTCCATCAAGTGCAATGCAACAAAGGTTCAAACTGTCCATATTTATCAGAGCTTATTTATCCATATATATCAGTACGTTTCTCTCAAAAAATCTGTCCCATAGAGAACTGTACCTTTTCCTAGGCACCGCGTTGCCAGAAACCATCTCACCAAGATGTACCCATCACAGAGACCTGTGCACCAAAGCAATGAAACTTGTTTGCAGCATCATGCATCACGATGTAGACTAAAACTTTTCACTCCCAGGAACTGTCAGAATTTCTGTCCCCAAATCTTCCAAAATCTTTGGAGGCCCAATTTTGCTGGAGTTCAGTGGTGCCACCTTTCCCCCAACTGTGGGACAACATTACAATTCATTCACAAGTCTTCTGATAGGGGGATGTGTTCATTTACACAAGAATGATATTAATACTGTTCTACACCTTATGGAGGATTTTGACCTAAAAATCCAGACCCAGGAGACCTAATTTTAAGGTGTGTTTTTCATATTTTGTTTTTTAAGGCCATGTTTTCTGATGGGCTAAAGCAATTGGGTGAAGGAGCCCGAGGTCCTGGTGTTAATCAGTGACTTCTCTTCCTCAGCAGTTTTTCTACCCTACTGAGCTGCTCACAGACCTGCTGAACCAGCATACTGTTGATCCAGAGCAGCACTCTTTTTTCTCTTTCTCACCTCCTCCGGGGCTTTTCGCTTGCCCCACAAGCTGTGGGACCAGTACTAGGTGCTCTGTTTCCAGGAGGTGTGGTGATCTTCTGGCGGAGTTGACAGAATGCTGACCCTCAGGGCTTCTTTCTTGCACCACAGGCTGGTAGCCCTCTGGGTTCCCCAATCTGTTGCTCAGAGATCCATGCCAGTCCACCAAACCGCTTCTGCATCACAGAAGTCCATGGCTCCTCAGCCTTCGCTGAACCTGGATGACGGGAAGGTCTTCCGACTTAAGAGCAACTGGGAGGTGACGCGTGGTTTGCTGGTGTTTTTGCTCTGCTCCTCCCCATGGCTGGTTCAGAGAGCACCCACGGTGAGATCAGGGGGTCTTGAACCAACCTCCCACCAACCAGAAAGGATGGCCAACTATATACCGTGACAGGGAGAGGTATATATGGGCCAAGCTGTGGTGACAAGGAACCCTAGCCCTTTACAAAAAGGTGTCTCATGGCTTCGGCTAACAGATTTATTGTAGCAGGTGACCCCAGAGTCTACTTCATCAGAATCACAAAAGGTGACTTTCAAATCAGTAGCTATACAATGCTAGCTCTGGTCCCTGAAGGTTTCTGTGACTACTTAACTATTTTTTGATCAATCAATCAACAGTATTTATATACCTCTTTTCAACAAAATGTTCACAAAGTGGTTTACAGTAGAAATGAAATAACGGCTAGTGGGTCCCTGTCCAAAAAGGGCTCACAATCTAAAAATTGAGCTTCCTCGATATTAACAGATGGTCTCGGAAACCCCTCCTAAATTTGTCCAGTAAGACTATTTTCCCCTCTGCCTCCAAGCTCCTTTCTGCCTCCCGACGGATTCTGGGGCGACGGTTCTGGAACATTCTGCTCCGATGCACACTCTATGGACAGTTTGTGGCTGGCGAGACTACCAAAGAGATCAAGGACACACTGCAGCGGCTCCAACATTTGGGGGTCCGGCCTCTCCTTGCAGTCCCTATTGAGGAAGATGTGGGGCAGGCAAAGGAAGGGTGAGTTTTCTGGGTGGAGAGGGGCGGTTTGAACATCAGAGGAGGGGGTGGTCTGAGTTTTGAAGCAGCACAGATAGCCTGTGTGAGAGTAAACTTGGGAACATCAAACATGCCCACCTGCGCACTGCATGGAGATAATGATTTGACTATTTTATTTATTTAATTATTTATTCATTCAATTATTCATTCATTCATTAGATTTTACCCCACCGTCCTCCCCAAAGGACACCCAAGATGGCTAACAATCAGTTGAAAACATCATACAATTAGAAACAATAAAATATGTTATAAAACCATAGTGATGGTGGCTGTCCTTAAGGTGGCAGACAGAGCTGCCTTGTTTATTTTTGTATCACCCTTCTTCAGGATAGTAAACATAGTTCTTCCATTCTGTTTGTCCTCACAACAACCCTGTGAGGTAGGTGAGGCTGAGAGTAACTGGCCCAAGGTCACCCAACATGCTTTTATCCTTGAGCAGGAATTTGAACTTGGATCTTCCAAGTCTAGATCTGATTCTCAAATCTATATGCCGTCCTTGCTCTCTTTGTGCCAAATCAGATCACTGATCCATCTAACTCAGTGCTCTTGACATGGATTCTTCTGGGTTTTAAACAGAAACGTTTCTTGTGCTAGTTGGCTTGGTACGAGTATATAACTGGTAAATGAGTTGTGTCACATGTACTTTTTTATTTCCTTTGTGACTCAAGCTAGTACATTGGTGGTTGTGTGGTGGCAAAAGTGCTGGGGGAGCATTTGGGTCATGGTGGGAAAATGTCATGGCATTTGTGACATGCAGGTTCGCATACAGTATGAACACAGGAACCATGTGTGATTCACACCCCATCTTCTGGGATCTCCCAATAATGAAAAAGGCTGCTCTTTAAATGTCTTTTGCAGCTTGAGTTGTTGTATTCAGGAAGTGGTGAGCCATTTAACTGGTGCAAAAGGGCAGCATCGTTCTTTTCTCTGCGCATGATAGTAGCCACTTGAGAAGCAGATGGGCAAAGTGTTATTTCATTGTATACTGACTTTTGCAGCACACAAAGATGGAACCTTCCAGCCCCTTCCAAAGGAAGACTGAAATTGTTGTTAAAAGGAAGTGAAAAAGAAAAATTAAACCATGAAGTGAAAGATTTCCCATTCCAGAACTGAAGGGTTTTTGGTTAATCTCCAAAAATCTTTGACAATATATTTGGAGAACATTTTTCCTTAACTGCAGTGATCTCCCTTAAAACTGCTTTGATAAATCTCATGTGTTAAAATCAAAAGACAGGAATCACTTTTCTTTTGGAGATCATTAATAAAAGCTTCAGAGATGCTGAAAGGAGGAATTTAACTGGGACACAACAAATAAGAAAACTGCAACTTAGGCCTGGAGAGGTATCAGAAGAGTCAGAGGTATGGTGGTTGTGGTGGTCCTCTTTGGACATTGGGAAGGAAAACATTTCACATTGGAGATGGGATTTTTCCCCCCTCTGTTTCGACCAGGGAAGGGTGGTATGATAAGAATGCCCGCTCCATGCTTACCTGCCTGGACCTGTCCGTGGGGGGAACTACCAATCCTATGATGCAGCTGAAAGTGACAGCTCTGATGGCAGCTGAGCTCTGTGTGAGTATTATGTGGCAGTGTGGGGACTACTCAGCAGCAGCTCAACAGGAGGGATGTGAGCGTGGACCCCTACAGGAGTCCACACTCTTGCCCAGATAATTCCTGCTACCTTGGGGCCCAATCCTATCCAGTGTTGGTGCAGCCACTATATAGCCCAAAGCAGTGATGGGCGTCAAATAAATTAACAACTGGTTTTCTGCCCATCTGGCAGCCACTTTTAAATGGATATTTTTAAACTTTATATTTCCTATCTCTCGTTAACAACCAGTTCTACAGAGTAGGTGCGAACCTGCTGGAGCCCACAACTGGCCCAAAGTATTAAGTAACCAGTTTCTCACTTTAACACTGGGTGATGAATATGTGCAGGCAATGTCTGGAACCTTTTCAGAAGTACAGCCCATGCTTTTTATCCACTGGGGATTTATTCCAGGATCCTCTACACAGATATATGAATCTACAGATACACAAATCGGCCTCCACTCCAATTTGTCTTCTGCAGGCCTCAAAAAGCCCCTTGCAGTTTGATAAGCAAATTGGAAGTAGATTTTCCCCCTATCCACAGCATCCCTGGTGAGTCAAATCCATGGGTGTCATCTGCGGATACTGGGGTTCGATTTCAGAGAATAGAAGGGCTCCTCCTATATTTTTGGGAGATCAGACATCAGTGCCCTTTTTGAAGCTTTTTGAAAAAGAATATATTCTGGTATCATTTGTGCTTTCCGTTTGTCTCCTCTTAGAAGACTATAACCTTGCACTTACGAGAGAAGAAGGGGGCATCAGATCTGACTGTAGAGAGAGTCATGGGTCTCATGAAAGGAGAGGTTGGTGAGGTTTTTCCCCTTGCTCTTTGACCCTGTGGATCTGGTTTGCTCCCCAGAGAATTAAAGCTGATCAAATCCCCCCATTCCCTCCCCATCTCACCAGGAACTGAGTTTTGGCTGCCTGACCAGAGAAGAGAACCTGCATTTCCAGAAATCAATGAGTCGACTCAATTGTGTTGCACAGGTATAGGAAACAAAGACACCATCCAAGAGGAGACTAGTGGGGAAGTTGGGTGTGAGTGGGAAGATGGAGTGGTGGGTGTGGGTGAGAAGAATTCTTGCCTCTTCATTGTATTGTATTGATAGGTCTTCTGCTTCCCAGAACAAGTTGTGGGGCAATACCACCATTACAAACTTTGCTGGATCAAGGACCCATCTAATCCTGCTTTCTGTTTCTCACAATGACATACTAGATGTTTCAAGGACAACTCAAGATAACAATATAACCTACCTCTCTATATACAGTCATCATTGCTTGTAACCTATATGATGGACTTTTACTTCATCAAACTGTCCAATCCCCTTTTAAAGACACCTAAGCTAGGTGCCATCACAATATTTTGTGGCAAGGAGCTATAGAGACAAATTAAGAGATGGATAAAGGCATAAAGTTCTCTTTATCTGTGGTTATTATTTTCATAAAACTAGTTCAGTTTTGGGGCGCAGTCCTTACCAAATTTCCAACTCTGGGTAAGGGCAATGCAGCTCTGAGAGAAGGGAACAAATGTAGCCTTACCTTGAAGAGGCCTCCATGACTGCTCCCAACTGCAGAATGCAGCATATATTCCACTGGCACAGCTGTGCCAGTGCTGGAAAGTTGGTTATTGTGCCTTTATTGACAAATATACAAGCAGGACATAGGTATTGGCAACAAATCAGTCTCGAAAAGCTATGGTATTGTGCTTGATGCTGTACGCGGAGCAAGAAGGCTTGGATAGTTTAATATGGAGCATAGGCTGTTACCCAAGCAGCAAATCCCCCCTCTCCACGACACTGAAATAGCCCAATAGAATGGCAGAGCTGATAAGCAGGACATAAGTGGAAGCATACAGAATATAGTGGTGCCTCACGTAACAAATTTAATTTGTTCTGGAGGCATGTTTGTTATGTGAAACATTCTTTACATGAAGCGGATTTTTCCATAGCAAATAATGGAAACTCAGACGATTGGTTCCACAACCCAAAAAATATTCATATAAAATTGTTAACTGGATGTAAAAATGATGACAAAACACTGGATTTGAATTCAAAACATGCATTCAATGTGCATGAGCCTATGAAGTCTACATAGGCTGCAATCCTAGACACTTTCCTGGGAGTAAGCCCCATTTAACACAATGGGGCTTACTTCTGGGTAGACATGGTTAGAAGGCTGCAATCAAAGACGCTTTCTTCTGCAATCCAAGACACTTTCAAAGTGTCTCCCTGTTTTCTCCTTCTCTCCATCCTGAGCCTCTCTCTCCCCTGCTCCCTTCTGGCTAGCCCTGAGCTGCTTCCCTCTTCTCCTCTGCTCTTCTCTCCCTCTGCCCAGTGGACACCCGGCCACAGGAGGAACAGCATGGAAGTGTTGCTTTTGCTATGGGCAAGCGTGCTAGGCAGCCCTGACGCTTTTTAAACAGGCTGCCTGCCAGTGCGTCTCCCCCAACTGCCAACGAGTTTGTTTGTTACGTGAAGCACAGTTTGTTATGTGAAGCAGAATCCTAGAGAAATTTTTGTTTGTTACGTGAAACATACTTTACATGAGGCGTTTGTTATGTGAGGCGCCACTGTACACCAATAAGGCAGCAAATAAAGCATCCCAATAGGCTTTACGTACACGTTTGCTTAGTCCAAATAGAAAACTCTCCCTATCTTCCCAAATGGCCAAACTTAATTCCCTGGTTCTTTTAGCTCACATCTGCTTCCTGCCCCAAACTCTAACTGATATCTTATTTATGGGCTAAAAAGGTATCCTAGTCTACTTACCTAAGATAATACTGCATTTAGTCTATATCTTTGGATTTTGGGAAGTCTCCCAATTACATTTTACTCCTTAACCGACAGTAATATCCATAAGTAATATCCAGAGATAATATACTGATAGTATAGTAACATCCTGGACAATTTTGTCCAGGTCAAACACATCCCACTATTGGACATTTGTATCCCTTCTTTTTGTGTCATGGACTTTTGTGTCCCCATATATTAATATTTATACAGTAAGTCCTTGCCTTACAAGCATTCAAGATGCAAACTTTCAGACAGATGAACATCCTCTCAAGATATAAACTTTCAAACATACAAATTTCCTGGCCATCTGTGATCACCAGGCCACCTCAGAGCTGGAGTGAGGGGGAAATCCCCCAACTGCAGGTGCTGGAAGCCATTTTGTTGGTAAGTCCACACACACATCCTCCCTCCCTCAAAGTGAATGTCCAGGGACACCAGTGACTGGGATACATTTGACCAGGCGCAATGGTTTAAGGCACAAATACCTTAGTGCTGTCTTGCATACATCCCAGAATAATGGCTGTTATATATGCATGTAGGTTCCTGCACACTATGGGGGTCTCCAGTGGGGTAAGAGACTGACAAAGAATTTGCAAGTAGTGTTGCCCCCCTACTTGCAGAGGAAGAGGACTGGAACTAAAAGAAAGCATGGGGTCATGGAGGCGAAGGCCTAGCCCTAGACCAAAAATGTTGTTGAAATCACATTCATGAACACCCACTTTTCAGTCCATATGGGAACTGCATCCACTCTAAACGGGGGGATTTCTTCATAGCAAAAAGCATACTCGTCCTTCCCATGGTGCTATCAGTCTTCAACAGGCTTCCACTGCCTATATGGATCTCAGCAATGTATGATTTGCCACACCACCCCAACTATAGCAGGATACCCCAAAACAAATCCCTTTCCAAAAAACTGACTTCCCTTCCTGCTTCTAATCCATTTTCTTTGGAGGCAGTCCAATGCCACAATAACATAGGCTGCACTAAATACACTCTTAACCTGGTAGTAACTCCAATTACATTAAGTGAGGCTTAATTTTGATTAGACATGCATAGAACTCTAGTTTGTCCTTTGGGTGCTACTAATGTCACTCTTGAAATGAATGATTGGAGGACTGAATGGAACAGAGCAGAGCAACATCCTCAGCAGTCAGAATATCAGCTATCAGGATAATCAGGATATCACCAGGCTGTCTATCCATTGCCATCGCTATTACTTATATCTCTGTTTCTGTTCTCTGCAGTATGCTGTGAAGAAAGGAGTCCGTGTCCTAGTGGATGCAGAGTACACTTATATTAACCCTGCCCTAACACTAGTTACAATGGCAATGATGGCAGCCTGGAACACCCGACACCCGTGGATCTGGAACACATATCAGGCATATCTCAAGGTGGGTCTTCTTCCAGCAAAGCCTGTGCTATTCTGTCCTGACTGAGGTAGAGGAGTCCACTCTTACTTCACCAAGCCCACAATGTTGGAGGACTCCTATGTGCTTTGTTTATCTATAGCAGCCATTTTGCTTGTGACCACTATGTCATTTTCTAGGATACCCAGGAGCGGATGAATCAGGATGTGGCCCTCTCTGAGCGTTTGGGTGTTTGCTTTGGTGTGAAACTTGTCCGGGGTGCTTATCTGGAGAAGGAAAGGAAACTAACCAAGGAAAAGGGCTACCCTGATCCTGTGCACCCCAACTGGGAGGCTACCAATGAAAGGTGAGGACTCTTCCCCCACTGATCTGCTCCTCAACTGTATGAACCTTGAATTTAGTGCATCCTGTTGGTGTCCCCACCGTGCTGACAAACCCATTCCTTTTCTCCTCGGGACACAGTTACCAGCGCTGCCTGAATTTTGCCTTGGATCAGGTGGCTCAAGCAAAAGGTAGATTTGAACTGATTGTCGCCACACACAATGAAACTTCAGTGATGCATGCTGTGCAAAGGTAAGCATGTGGGGAACATTGTGGTAATTAAGAATATTCTTATTCAGAACATTTATATATTGCTTTCCAACATTAGAAAGTTCACAAAAGCAGTTTACAGAGAAAATATAAAAAAATAGTTTATCCTTGTTTTGGGAAGGCTTCAGAGCATCTGTGACTTCAGAGGTCAGCACATTTATTAATCAGAAGGCCAACGGAGTGGGCACACATTTCTTGGGAAGGTGCAGGGATGTGAGAATTAGGGGCAATCCTAAGAAAGTTATAGTAAGACCAATCCATGCCCAATGGGGCTGTGGGTGGCGCAAGTGGCTAAGACACTGTGCCTGTTAACCAGCAGGCCAGGGTTTGAGACCCAGGTTGGCCCCACAAGACAGGTTGAGCTCCTGTCCTTAGCCCAGGTCTGTGATGCCAGCTGGATCCAATCATATTGGCTCTGCCTTTCCATTGGACTATTTCAGTGGCGTAGAGAGGGGGGATTTGCTGCTGGGTAACAGCCTATCCTCCATAACAATCCAACTCAGGCTTTCGTGCTTCACATGCAGCATATGCAGCGCCAAGCACAATACCATAGTCTTTCAAGACTGACGGAGGCCTGCTTAATCCATGCCCAAGCCTGCAAATGAATAGCCACTTACAAGATCTACATCTAGCTAGTAAGAAATAATCCCAACACAGTTCCTTATAGCAACCTTGTAAAGTCAGTCATTATCCCCATTTTACAGGTGGAGGAGGACATTGACGATGAGAAATCATGGCCAGTAAGGCCAGTGACCCAGAACTGAAAGTCATGTCTTCCAACTTACAGCTTGTGCTCTTTACTCCTGTGCTATAAAGAATTCTCCCTCACATTTCAGTAGGATGTGCTTTTTTACCACTTTTAAGGATGGCAGAGATGGGCATTGACAAGAGTACTGGACCAGTCAGCTTTGGGCAGCTTCTGGGCATGTGTGACCAGGTTTCCTTGGCACTGGGTAAGAGCTGGTTCATGCTGGTGTCTCCTGCTTCCCCGCAATTTCCTTTCATTTTCCCATGGGATGGTATTTCCTTTCTCTTTTTCTTTCCCCCTGCTCAAACCTAGGTCAGGCTGGTTATGCTGTCTACAAATCCATCCCATATGGCTCTGTGGATGAGGTGATCCCCTACCTGATCCGTCGCGCCCATGAGAATCAGAGTGTACTACTCGGGATCCGGAAGGAGAGAGATCTATTGCACTCAGAGCTACGGAGACGGATACTGAGGCAACCAAGAAAGAGCCCCAACATCTAAAATTGCTATCCCACTTTCATTTTACTGGATTCATGGAACCAGGACCCCACAATACAACCCCCCATCTCATATCTCATCCTCTTTCATGGTCTTTAACTTTCTTCTTCACTGCCTTAGCTCTCCCTTTTAAGATGGAGTCACGAAGAAAATCACAGGTGTGCATCTGCCATCTTGGTTTTATACCTCCTGCCACTTTTACCTCACTGGGTGATTTTTGATAAGAAAGCCACATTATCCTAAAGCAGAGGCCTTCATCGTGATGAGGTGTGAGTCACATGTGGGTTGCCATCTGAACACCGCTGGATTGCGGAATTGCTCCTGCCACCATTTTGCTATCCTTAGTGGCCAAAGAAAAATACTTTTTTTGTAACCATGTGTGCAAATCCAAGCAGGTAGATACAAAATCAGGGTGTGCATTAGATTCAAGGGTACATTAGAAATGATGGAATGCTGTAATCCTGTTTCAAATTACCTTAATCCCTCACCCATCTAAGGGACAGGGAGACGGGCAACCACCCCATCCCTAGAATGGTGGTATTTTTATGATGATGTGATAATCCCTGGTGATTAAGAGGATTCTAGGAAGTGTTTCTTATTGGACTGAGATTGTCATTTATCATGTTTCCAAACTTAATGAACAAGGGGCATCAAACTCAACTGACAGGGGTATCCACCAGGATCAGTCTATTTGCAGGCTCATGTACCTGAGACTACATGAGACAGTCCCCAAAGCACTGAAGGATTTCAGGCGGGGTCTTGTGACATACGTCTTGATTTTCAGAGTTCTCAAAAAGAGTTTCCAATGAGCATGACTTGACTAATTCTTTTTATACACACCACAGCAAGGACTTGGGGGAGATCTCTTATCAGAAGAATGTCCATCATTAAAGTGATTCCCTTTCAGGACTTCGCTCACCATTTTTTCTTGTTAATTTTCAACTACTATATGTAGCAAGGATATATTTCATAGCACAAGGTTGGGCGCAAATGCCTTTGCCCTTCTGGTATACAGTCATCCCCACAACCTTAAAAACTAACACTTCCATAAAGTTTAACTATGGGATTTGTATCTGTGATGTTTTTACTTTTTTTGAATTGGAGGAAATCATTAAAATGGGATTTTGCCAGTTGGAGCAATCAGTCTACTTGTCTGTTCTGTCCTGGAACCATTCTCTAGCATTGAAAATGGGCTCCTGATGACATGGTGATGGACTTGCCGCTGCAGTCTTATTTGAGCTATCTGTGGGCAGGGCCGCTGAGTTGACATTGGGCCCAGACCATTGCCCAACCAGGCCCTCCCTTCCTAAATTTTCCTAGAAATCAGGTGTTATTGTATACAGGTATCCTCTGCTTTATGATGATCCAGTCTTTCAACACCTTTCAATTATACCAAGAGCTCATTCTTTCAATGCCTGATCCTTTCTTTCAACCTCACTCTGCATTTGTAAAGGCCAAAATTGGCCTCCCCCATATTGTAGCTCCTGGTCTAATCCCATTCCCTAAGGAGTTTTAATGAGAATCCATTTGCAGAAATTTTTTGTGCAGTAGCAGAGATTTGCAAGATAATAGGGGCATTTGCAATTTGTGGGCTAAAAAGGGATTGGAAGCCAAATTTATAACCTAAAAAAAGGCTGGGTTCCACTTTTCAATGGTTTTCACTTTTGGACAGTGTGCCAGTCCCTAAATCATCCAATAAGTGGGGGATGCCTGTAGTTTGTCATGGCCCGAGTCCCCATGAAATATTGGATCCAGGGACCTTGTCCCCCTTTTCTCCCCATCCTCACTTCCATTTGTGTTCAGCTTATAAGATGTTACACATGCTTTGGTGATGTGTGTTTGTGTGTGTGTAAGGGAATGGTGAGTGTGTGTGGCTTGTTTTTTGTGTCGGACCAATGCCTGGCTCAGGCTGAATAGGGAGGGGAGTGGGAAGCTTGGGCTTTATATAATGGGCTTTGCACAGTAGCAAGCTGGGCTCTCACACATCCGGGAGGAATAAATGGATTAAAGTCTGCACTTTAAAGCCTGCACTTTCTCAGAGAGTTGTCAAAAGCCCTAGACACAGGAGTGGGTCTTGAGGGAAGCCATATCCAATAAGCAAGATGTCCAATAAGCAAGATGTCTAGGGCAGTGGTACTCAAAGTGGGGGTTGGGACCCCTTTGAGGGGTTGCAACCTTGGGTTACGGGGGTTCCAAGAGGGTGAAAGCCACCATCTTGGAATCTGGCACTGGGCTGTCCGTGAAATCATTGAACACAATGGGTCTTACTTCTTGAGTAGACATGAAGGAGCTCTGGCATCACAGTGATATCACATCTGACAGGGGGACTTGAACAAATTTTTAAGCTTGAAAGGGGGTCCTGGGCTGAAATGCCAGAGTACCTCTGGCCTACAGTTTCTTACAGCAAGACAGAACTGGGTTATGGACCCATACGTTGCAGAGACCTTAGGGGTAATGCTCCTTTATGTGCTATGACAGCCTTAACTACTGTTTATAGAAGTTTAAAGGAGGCATGTTTGGATTTTGAGCCCAATCCAATGCCCATCAACTCAGAAGTAAGTCCCCTTATAGTCAATGGAGTTTATTCCCATGGAAGTGTAGCTAGGATTGCACTCACACTAAGATAGCATGTAACTTTTCTTAGATAGAGAAGTCGGATGGTGGGGCTTATGAAGTTCATTAAGGCCCCCCAACTTTCCCCCCCTAATTGGAGCACTGCCCCAGAGTCATAGGTTCATGGTGGGGCTGGATGGAACAGCTTAGGACTATCAGGCAGCAGTGAAATGCGTCTGCCCGGGGGTGACCCTGACCTGTCCTTGCTGCCCTCTTTGCAGCTCTGCCCTCCACCCCCACAGTGCTTAGGAAAGCGGAGAGGTAGAAAGGCAGCAGCTGCTTCCAGCCTCATGGCTGCTAATCTGCAAAGCATCATTAGGTAGAAACAAGCAGGTTGTAATCCCCCAGATGGAGCAAAGCTGCTGATAGCCAAGAAGCCAGGAGTCCTAGCCCTCCCTCCCCACCAGTCGTGTATGTTGGACCTTCACTTGTCTCCTTGAAACCAGTGATCCCACCCAGGTATCCCGATTCCCAGCCCTGCTTCAAAAGTTTCATTTCTCTTGCACCGGACCCCATTTCCTTGGTAATCCATTTATTCCTGCCCATATGTTGTTCTCCCAAGCAGGGATTAAAGGAAATAATCTGCTTTTGGCAGGGTCAGACTTGAGCTGGCAAACGGTTTTTCTGACCTCTGCAAAGGCCGGCGCAAAGGGCCATCCTGGCAGACGACTTTGAATTGTTGAGCTGCGAAGAAATTATTGTGCAAAGCTGAGAAGATCCTATACAAGAAAGCCTTTATTGCACATTTTTGGGGTGTTTGGGAGAAGGATGTTACGTAGGGGAGCAGCCAGTAGGGAGTGGAACTCCAGAACTTCTGCTACAGCAGGAGTAAACCTTTGAAACCTCTAAGGTTTTTCAAAAGAACCTTAGAGCACAATCCTAACCATGTCTACTCAAACGTGAGCCCCACTGTGTTCAATGGGTCTTGCTACCATGAAAGTGCTTTTAGGATTGCAGCCTAAGACACTTTCCTGGAAGAAAGACCCATTGAACACAATGGGGCTCACTTTTGAGTATACATGGTTAGGATTGTGCTCTCAGCCAAGAAGCAATGCCTGGCTCAGCAGGAGGCAAACTAACAGATTTGGCAAGGGGCTTCTGTTAATGTCTAGACCAGGAGTGTCAAACATAAGGCCCGTGGGCTGGATGTGGCCTGCAAAAGCTTTTTATCCAGCCTGCCTTATAGCTGGGCTGTCAGCACCACCATCAGTGCGTCTCAGTTGCTTAACTGAGAAACTGACAGAAGTGGCACTGCTAAAAGACTGCTGCGGGGAGAGCCCAATGATCATATCGGCCATCCTTTCAGCTGTCCTGAGGTATCAGTGCTGAAAAGTGGGGTCCATGAGAAATGTGGGGTCCATGAGTGGGGTCTCCCTGCAGTACCCTTTCATCAGCACTGCTTCTGATAAGGTGCTGGGAGGGAGAAGGAGGCCTCAGAAGACAAGGAATGGCATGGGGGGGGGGGGCAAGAGGCAGACCAAATGGGATGAAAAAGGGAGAAGATGCAGATCATACACCAGGAGAGCCCAATTACGTTTTCACCCTTTCAGTAGCGTTGCTTCTACCGAGGGATGATTTCCGAGCACCTCTCAGCTGCTGAACTATGAAGTGACACCACAGCAAAAGTGGTACTGCTGAAAGGGTGGCACAAAGAATGATTGTAATCTCCTAAATCTTGAAAAAATTGGTGTATTTTCTCTTCTGTCATTTGCAGTGAATGAATTCCTAATTCAGAAAAAAGTATTTTGTTTCCAATTAATGACAGCACTTCCTGCTTAAAGGGATCATTTCTGTCCCTCAGCAGGAGCTGTGAACAGGGTAACCATATGACCGGATTTTTATGGATTTATTCTTTTTTTTAGCCTTCTGTCTGGGTGTCCTCCGAAAGGACTTCATTGTCCCCCATTTTGGCTTCATTTTGGAACTTTGCAATGGTGTGCAGTACCCCATCATGTCATATGTCATTGGATTCGTATTGAAGAGCAGAATCCAATGCAAAAATCAGTTTTGAAATATCTTCTTCCTATCAAAGGTTATGGCCAAAAAAACTAAAATATCAAAAATATGCATGGAGCTCTATGGGAAAGTGAAAGTGCCCAATATTGCAGCTTTATTCCTGAGTAGGCAAACATGCTATTTTCTGCCATAAAGGCCAGGCTGAGAGGAATCCAAGAACTTGTCCTCCTTTTAAGGTATCTGGTCACCCTGGCTATGAATGCTATTTGGCCTGCTGTATGAAATAGGTTTGACAGCCTGGTTTAAACCATTGTCTCTCGCAAGGGCTGCCTGAGAGAAAGTAAATAGCTCTTGTTATGTTCAGGCTACAGTCCTATGCACTCAGTGGGATTTATAGGTAATGGCAGTCCTGACCCCAATATGGTTTAGGGCTGCTGCTCTCCCCTCTCTGGCCAGACTCCCACTTCTTGCCTCCTTTCTGGAGGCCTAATGAGGCTGCCCACAGCCTCCCTGACCTTACAAAAGCCTTGTGAAGCATCCCAACTTCTCAGAAGACTTTTTAAGGGCTTAAAATGTCACTTCCGCCTTTCTCAGTGAAACGGAAATTGATGTTTTTTTCGGTCCTCATAGGCTTAACAAGACTTTTGGAGGATCAGGGAGGCAGTCAGAACACTTCTGAGCAAAAGGTCCTCAGGGGTAGTGCTCAGATCGGTGAGTCAGCCAACTCAGTGTTGTGAAGGGCACCATGAAGAGGTGGGTGTTTGCCCCTATGCTTGTCACCAACGGCATTTGTCCCTCTTACTCCCTCAGGTATGCCACAGGTTATAGGATGTGCTGAGGAACCTACACATGAGTTGCGAGTCACTGATCCTCTGACTCGTCATAATGGGTGACCATCATGACTTGACCCACAAGTCAAAATAGGTGGCCGTCGTGACTCAGCCGGAGCTTCTTATCGAGTCATTTTGACTCATCATGAGTCATTACAAGAAATGAGTCATGCCACACATCAGTCGCAACACCACAGAAAAAATGGAGGTGTGGTGGGGTTGTTGGAGAAAGCAGTAAGTATATCAGGACACATGTGATGAGTGGAGCTAGGAGACAAAAGGTAGTAGGGAGAGTTTTGCAAAGCTTTGTGCACTCCATCTTCAGGAGGGAGGGAGGGTGAACCCTCCAACCCCCCCCCCCCCGTTGTCCTATTCCATCTTATTTGCAGCTGACTTCTGATCTCTCAGCTGAGCCAGGGATTTGAAGATGATGTCCAGACATTTGATTTTTCAGGCAGTGTGGGTCTCATATTTGGTCCTTGGGCTGGAGGGAGCACCATCAGCGTGACATCATTCTCACAAACTCTGTAAAACAAGTATAGTATTATGAAGTAATTAAGTCTAAAGTGCTTTTTTGAGTGTTGATCTAGACCAGGGATGTCTAAACTTTCAGCTTCATGGCTCCTGGACTTTCAACAATTGTGCAGAGGAGGGAATTTTAGCAGGTGCAGCTTCTCATCTCACAGATCACAAGCAGCACCTGCTGACATTCCCTCTTCTACACAATTGTTAAAGGTCCAGGAGACCTAAAGTCGAAAGTTTGGACATCCCTGGCTAGGTTCTACATCTCACCAAGACCCCTACTACACTGTGCAAAGTGGTAGAATTCTGGACTGTTCCGCTTCTCAGACTGGTGGTGGGTGTCATATTTTAGAATGCAGGAGGGTGGATCGAGTGGATAGAGGGATGCTCTTTTCCCTCTCCCACAACACCGAGAACCATTAGCACCCACTCAAATGTGTTGTGAGGAAAGTTCGGAAAGGAAAAGAACTTTACCTAGTGTGTAATTAATCTGTGGAACTCCTTGTCACAGGATATGGTGATGGTATCTGATCTAGATGCCTTTAAAAAGGGATTGGACAAATTTCTGAAGAAATATTCCATCACAGTTTATAAGCCATGATGGGTATGTGCAACCTTCTCATTTTAATATAGGTTATCTCAGAATGCCAGATGCAGTGGAGAGCACCAGGATACAGTACTTCTGTGTGCTCCCTGAGGCATCTTGTGGGCCACTGTGAGATATATGAAACTGGACGAGATGGGCCTTTGGCATGATCCAGCAAGCCTGTTACGTTCTAATGATACTCTCTGTAAAATATCATTTACTGCTCAATGTAGTTTACTATAGTTTACTATAGACCTCTTTTGGAATTGCTGATTTACATGCAAGCATTTTTTTTGCAAGGGAGGGTGATTTGACAGGTGGGAAAACTCTAGGTGTTTTCCCACCTACAAGGTGAAGTGAGACAATCCAGAATTCAACTGAAAAACAGTTTATCAACAGTTGTACTTAACACATGGATTGGGTGTGATTCAGCCATGAACATTAAGAGTGATGACTTTGGGCCAACCATTTATGTTCAGCCTAGCCTACCTCACAGGGATGTTTGGGGATACACCAGTGAGCTTAATGGCTGAGCAGGGACTTAAGTCTCTTTCCCCAGCCTAATGTGACACTTCTAACTACACTGGATTCTCCCACTTTTCTTCCATGGAATATATCCTACTTTTTTCCTATCAGCCTCAAGGCAACATAGACAGGCATAATCCATAATCACTAATCCAGGCATTGATCTGTTTACTGGCTGTAAGATGGCTACATCCTGCATTTTCAAAATCTGCACTGAGACACACGTGTTCGTTTAAACCCTTCTGCAAAGTTCTTCTTCTATCCCGTCTAGACTTCACTGACAGTAAACTCCATTGTGCTCAGAGGAGCTTACTTCTATGTAATAGTTACTTCTGAAGCATAAAATTGTGAAGCATGTCACTTTAGTATGTGGAGTGTCAGAATGGAGGCAACTCTTCACTCAGTAACTTTAGGGTCCCACAAACATATTCAAGGGAACACCAAGCTTTTTACAATAACCCATGAGATTTCAAAAGGTTCTCATAAGTAAGAGAAGAAACAGATTTATTCCATTATTGTGCTACAATCTACACATAATCTAATCTAATAACAACAGAATAACCTTTAATAATAATAGCATTCTAATAAAATACTAACCCTATTATCCAAACCCATTTAAAGCCTACGTGCTGTAGCTCTATGCTCCTAAATCCTCTCTCCCTAGACTTTTAATGCCTTAATTTTCCACCTTATATCCCTCTAAGCATATAATCTCTCTACATCAATCCTATATTCTCTGATCACATCTCACCCTCAAAATCCACTGTCCCATCTCCGTTGACATCGGCTTCTTTCACTACGTCAGCAATCTCCCGGGAGGTCAGGCGCTCACCCATCAGCCGTTGCATGGCCTGATACAGCTCATCCAGAGTGATCTCCCCATCCCCATTTGTGTCAAACTGGAAAGGGAGAAGACAGAGAACCCATCACCCTTTCTGCTGATAGGGTTTGTGGCAGGAGCAGAGGGTTACAGCAGCCCTCCTTCTCTTTGCTGTAATCCAGATCAGGGCTCCAAGCTGCTGCTATATACAGGTGCAACCTTGTTATACACAGATTTTTTATACTCAAACTTGACTCAACACAAATGGCCACTGCAAATTACAGTTTTAAAAACTGCTTTTCTGCTATTGAAGAGAGGCAGTCATGCAAGCAGTCATTCCATTCTTCTGTTCCAGAATCAAACCATTGCAGATACTGAGGCACCACCTTATTCTATTAGGTGCAATAGAAGAGAAAGACACCTGGAATTTGGTCTTTAAACTTATTTTTCCATCGTTTGCTTTATATACTTATTTTTTTATCCATGGGAAGGTCTGGAATGAACCCTAGTGGATAATGGGGGACACCTAACCCTTAAAAAGCACAATCACAAAAGCTCTGAGCACATCTAGTTTTCTCTTTAGAAGAAGATGAAGAATAGCATTGAATCAGAGGGAGTCTGTCAGATATATGGATCGAGGATGATGAGAAAAGAAACTGGTCTTTTACAAAGGAAAGAATGGGTAAGGCTGGAAGCTGGGACTCCTTTCTCCCATTTATCTCACCTCCTTGAAAGCATCCCTCATTTCCTGAAGCCCGATCATGCCAGCCGTCTCTGCAAGAAGCTTTGGTGTCATCATCTCCACAAAGTCCTCAAAATCCACACGTCCCCCAACTGCAATGAGGGAGTCAAGCTGATTATTTACAGTAGACTAGAAATGTCTGCCAGAAAGAGAGCACATCTAGCATGGCCTCCCCCATCCCAGATCAGGCTCTGTCTCAGAGCCACTTTGAGGAGACCGCAGTTGCTGCTGGCCAAAGTGCAAATCGCTGGTGCCTCCAACCTGGCTTGCACCCTACACTTCCATTTCTGTTTTGTCAACACCCCTCTGAAGTGTGGCCAGCAAAGTGAGAATTATCACCTTGTGGCTTAGAGGTTAAAGACGCTATGCCTGTCAATCTGAAATCAGCAGGTCATCAGTTTGAGACCCAAGTACTGCAAGATGGGGTGAGCTTCCATCCTTAGCTCAGCTCCTGCCAACCTGGCAGCTCAAAAGCACATAAGTGCAAGTAGATAAATATGTACCATCTCAGTGGGAAGGTAACAGCATTCCGTGCACATCTAGGCCACATGTTCACAGAGACATCTTTCAACAGTGGTCTATGTTGAAAATATATGGTCTATGAAATAGACCATATATAGCTAGAAATAGAGATGGGCACCGCTCCCTAGAGAGCAACCTGCCAAGGACACCTTTACCTTTACCTAAGCTGAATGGAGATTTGAAACCAGGTCTTTCAGGCCAAGTCTCTACTCTAGACCGAAAACTACACTGGGAAATCCATTTCCAACTCCTGTAATTCACAGCACACTTGACTTTTGCCTCTGGAATGGCAGCTGGAGCCAGATTTATTATAGGACATTCGTTCCCTAACCTTTTAGCAACAGAACCTACTTTTCAAAAACAACACTCTGTTGGGACTAGGTTTACCAGACTTCTTAAAAAGAGGATCTAGACTGAATTACTTACTTACTTAGGGTAAAATCCTAACCAATATAGGCTGGCCTAAACCACCTGGCATATCTTCCCATAATGGTGTGGGGAGGTTGGCATATAACTGACCTAACCACCCACATAAGGAGTAGGGCAGAAGTGCCTTACAGCACTTAGTGACAACCCCAGGTCAGCACAGGACTTGTGCTGGGATTTATGCCAGCTTAAGTGGAGGTTAGGATTGCAGCTTTACTTATTTACTTACTTGCTTGTCTGTCTGTCTGTCTGTCTGTCTGTCTGTTTATAACAAAGAAAGACCCTCACACATTTATCTCCCTATATTTACTCATGATCAGGGTGACCATATATCCTCTTTTTCCAGGACATGTCTTTTTTTTAAGCCTTGTGTCCTGGAAAAAATATTCACTGTCCTCTTTTTCCCAGTAACCAGAACGCTCATAGCCTTCTTGTAATTAATAAATTATATTAATAAATTACATATAATGGCATCAATTTAATAATATAGTGTTTAAATTAACTGTATAAAAGCAATACAGTATATGATTGTTTTTAGCCTCAATTTTGTCATGTCCTACATTTTGGGAGGCCTGTCCTCTTTTGGGACTATGACATATGGTCACCCTGTACATGATAGGGGGTGGTGGAGGCTCAGTGATTAAAGATGATGTGCTTGTCAATCTGACGTTCGGCAGGTTGGCAGTATTGATTGACTTCCCTCAATCATCCCAGCTCCTGCCAACCTAGCAATTCAATGCATGCAAATGGAAGTACATAAATAGGTACCACTCTGATGAGCCAGTGACAGGCCTCTGCGACAGGTTGGCCAGTTTCCTCAATAGCACATGCACAGGGGATGATCTCCCATGAGGAATACTCCAATGCACACTATCCCCCATGCGCTTCCTTCCCATGTGCATCATTCCCCCATGCGCGTCATCCCCCCATGCGCACCATCACCCCATCTAAGTGCATCAGCTCGATGCTGATCAGTTAGTCTTCAGTGTTAAGTATAGGACACAAACACGTTGCACCCCTTTTCAGCCCCTTAAGGGTTAAATTTCTCAACATTGGTTTTTGGTGGGTGGTGGTATCCAGTGATGGGCTTCAAAAAAATTAACAACCGGTTCTATGCCCATCTGGCAGCCACTTTTAAATGGCTATTTTTAAACTTTATATGTCCTGTCTCTCATTAACAACCGGTTCTATAGAGTAGGTGCAAACCTGCTGGAGCCCACCACTGGTGGTATCACAGAAGGAACACCCTCCCTGAATTTCATGCTTCTAGGTCCAGGGGTTGGAGCAGAGCATCCCTCAGTCAGGGATTCTTTAATGTAAAGGTTAGGAAGTAAAACACGTTGTGCCCCTTTTCACTCCCTTCTGGTTTGAATTTCTGAAAACTGGTTCTTAGTGGGTGCCTCCATCCCAGAAGGAACACCCTCCCCAAATTTCATGCTTCTAGGCCCAGTGGTTTTGGCTGGGCATTGATGAATGAGTCAGTCAGTGAGTCAGTCAGTGACCTTTCAGTTTTCTACATATATAGATGCTTGCAAACTACAGGATCCTTGCAGGACAGTTAGAAGCTACATTATCTGATTTTTTAATAGCTTCGGGGCTTGAGGCATTAGTTATCAGATCTTTTCATCACACTTTGGGGATCCACCAAAAATCAAGTCACAACCCACCATTGGGTCCTGACCCACATTTTTTGCCCAGAAACTTCCTCCTCCGTTCCTCCTGCCTCAGAAATCTGGCACTCACGATTCATGTTGATCTGCTGTGATAGCTCAATGAGCTCCATCTCTGTCGGCATGTACCCCATTGTCCTCATGAGATTCCCCAAATCTTTGCAGCTGATGTACCCATCTTTGTCCTTGTCAAATTCATCAAAGGCTTCACGGAGCTCTGTTGGGGTTTTGTTTTGGAAAAAATTATTATTATTGTAGTCTCTCAATAACAGCTTATAGATGGACAGCCCCATTGTCTCAAACAAAAGTCTTGTCTAGTTCAGCATCCTGCTTCCTGCCATACCTCACCAGTATCCAGTTTCTTTCTGACTCTTTTGTGCCCCCTCCATTCTCCAATGATCCTAATGAATCCTAATTTCATACAACAGTTGGATCATGATTTCATGCAAATTACAATATATAAAACGATGAAGGCTCACACAAAATGTGAATGCTAGTCTTTGCACAATAGATACAAGATTGTAGGGAATTTGGGGGGGCTGCCTTTGGGTCCTGGGCCCCCTTAGTGACCCTGGATTAGGGTACAATTGATCCCCTGCATCCCGTTCTATGGACACTGCTACTACACAAAGCCCACAAATCCATTGCAAAGTTTCTCCTGCTCCCAGGGTGACCAGATGTCCAAATTTAAAAAGGAAGACAAGGTCTTGGATTCCTTGCAGCCTGGCCTTTCCAGCAGACAATGGCATGTTTGCCTACTCATGAGTAAAGCTGCTGTGATATTGGGCACTTTCACTTTCCCACAGAGCTCAATGCATATTTTTTAATTTTAAGTTTTTTTGGCCATAACTTTTGATAGGAAGGAGATATTTCAAAACCGATTTTTGTATTGAATTCTGCTCTTCAATACACATCCAAAGACATGATGGAGTACTGCATAGCATTGCAAAGTTCCAAAATGAAGCCAAAATGGAGGACAATGAAGCCCTCTTGGAGGACAACCAGACAGGAGGCTAAAAAAGAGGACAAATCCAGAAATTTCAAGTCATATGGTCACCCTGCGTTTTCTGGTGGGCCAAGTACTGGTTGGAAATATACCCGGGTTAGTAACTGGCAGGACTCATAACAAAGGTGTGCAGCAAAGTTTACTCAGGAAAAGGAGATGAGAAGGATAAAGAGCGTGGAACCTGGTTAGCATTAAGGGGAGAAGGCATGGTTAAGAACATATGAAAGTGCATGCAAACCAGTGCTGTGATTTTCATAACATCTGTCTCTAGGGAAGTGTCCTACCATGAATGTCCTGCTAAGATTCACCTGAGTATCTCCTATAGAATTCCTGTGAGCAGCAGGTATCCTGGATCTGTTTTAAAGTCTCAGCATCACCTTACTAGGCTAAGAGAGTACCCAATACTGTTGTAGCTAGAGAAACTTCAATCGTGGTAAACTGTCTTTCAGGACAGCCTATCTCCCACTGCTGATCTCACACTGAGAATTCCTTCTAAGCTTCTAAAGCAGTGAATTTCAACCTTTTTCATCTCATGGCACACCATCAATGTTTTTATCACTGACAAGGCACACCATGCTGTTCAAATCCCAAAGTTTTCCCTTTAATAAATGTCCCTCTCCAAATTCCCACAGCACACCTGAGAATGATCTGTGGCACACCAGTGTGCCACGGCACATTGGTTGAAAATCACTGTTCTAGAGTCTCTCAGCGTTTAAAAAACAAATCATCAGCCTTCTTACCTTCCATTTCGTCTGGTCCTAGTTCCCGCTCCTGCAGAAGAGATGCAAAAACATCCATTGCAATTTGTGCATGGAGGGGGGAAAAAACCCTCCAGAATTCCTGGCTCACAACCCCAGCCCATGAGCCAACCAACACGGTAATATTGAATGCTCCAAAGGCTTTGATGCTTCAGTTGTTAAAAGATCAATATTTAGTGGCAAGGACAAACCAAACCGGGTGATGAGCTGGAACTCTGCCCAGTGACAGAGCCTGCTTTCACAGCATCCCAGTTCGAGGAAAGACTGGGAGAGTCCCTAAGTGATCCTACAGTTCAATGGCATGAGGTGGGATATGCAGAGCCCACAAAGGAGCCATAGAGATCTGGGTTGAGAGAGGCTGAGACCATCCCAGGCTGAGACCATCCTATCGTTTTGACCCAGGGATCCACACGGGAGATGCTTCATGTTCCAGTTCAGGAGATGGTTCCTCAGAATTCAAGGACGTTCCACCAAAGAAACCAAGAATAGCATTGGTGAAGCCTTGAGCCCCTCTAAGTTGCCTGCATACTACCAAGTCCTAGAGCAGTAGCTCTCAAGTATTTCAGCCCAGGACCCCCTTCTGAAGAATTTTAATCTGTCTTCGACCCCTCCAGAAATGATGTCATCAACCTTAAAGTGATGTAATGGCCAAAGTGACACCAAACAGGAAGTTATATAACTAATACCAGGGTTCCTCCATGTCTACTCAGAACTAAGTCCCATTGTGTTCAATGAGACTTGCTCCTAGAAAGTACGGATTGCAGCCAGAGTGCCCCATTCCAAGATGGTGGTGTCCAGTACCAGATTCCAAAATGGCAGTACCCAACTTTTTGTGAACTCCCCCAAAATGAAGTCATGGTCTCCGAAGGGGTCACAAACCCCACTTTCAGAAGTGTTTTAGAGAGTTTTGGGTAGACTGGCAGGAATGGACAATGAATGCTTTTGGAGGAAAATTCAGAAGATTAGGGTGTCCAGCCTCTCACACACACACATACACAAAATCTAACAACAGAGATCTCAAAATGTTCAGGCCATCTCTAATATACTTTGTCAATATATGGGTTAACCATGTGCCTTTTACTGTGTGGTTTGACCCTGTCTGTTCTAGCATACAGAGAAGGGCTGATCCAAATTTGGACGTCAGCAAGAGGGTTTACGCCCTACAATGGGCTCAGCCTGGAATATGGTTTTCCAACCACGTAAACTTTCTAGAAGGAAAAAGAAAAATCAAATCTAACCCTCTGAATTTTCTCTGAAAAGAACCCAGAAGTTCTGATCCCTCTATTGCTTCTCATTCTGATGCACCGTCCTCTCCCTGGTGGAGCCTTTATGCCCTGCGGATATTTTTAAAATGACTAGAGACACACTAAAGTCAGATTCCTGGTCTCCTTCTTCTTGACGTGGCCCACTACTGAAGTTCCCTTGGCAGAGAAAAAGGGAAGTTCAGAAGACTCTTGGTCTCTGCTTGGATTCTATATCATTTATCCAACCAACACTGCACCCACCCCCTTCCAGCCCTAGGTATCCATACCCCCTGCTTCTCAGCAATGCCCTTGCGCAGAAAGATGCAGGCAGGTCCCAGCGCATTTTGCATGGTGCTCAGCGATGTGTATCCAGTCCAGAGCCTGTGTTGCCCACTTCAGTCTTCCTGATGCCAGTGTCCTTTAGCAGAGAGAGAGAAGGCTCTTGATGAGGATGATTTATAGAGTGGGGAAAGGGGATTATCTGACTCCTGATCCAATCCCCCCTTTCAGGCCCTTTCCTCCTCTGGCTGTGACATCTGCTGAATAAGTCCCCCCCCCCAGATTAACATCTGCCACATGGCAAAAGCTGGCAGCCAGGACTCCTGGATTCTCATTCCAAGTGATGGAAGCCAAGAATCCAGAGGGGGAGAAGGATGGAGGAAAAGAGAAGACAGACTGGGGGACAGGGGTCTGTTGTTTCTGCTTGAGAAAGGGAAATGAAGTTTGGGAGAGAGATAGTGGGTCTGATCCAGATATCTTGAGTCACCTAAAAGCAATGGACAGTTTCTGAGAGGGGGTTATTCGGTGTATTATGTGGTTTCAGTGTGGTGGATATTCTTTCAGAGAGCTGATGCTATCTATTATGTGCCATTGAATCTAATACGCATCCCATTAAATTTGGCTGGAAAAGGTGAGCGTTAGATTTGAGTAAATATGGTACGTTTTGTCCCAGGATTCTCCCAGGTTCGCTCTGAACCATCCAGGTGCTCTGGTGAATAAGTCATTAGTAGTGATAATAGTGTTCAGCAAAACTTAGGCCGTAAACCTATCTTACTCACCAGAACCAAACCCCACTAGTCATAAGGGGAAAGGCATATGGAAGTAGAAAGTGTCCAGATCACTTGGATTGTGGGATCCGGTTCTTCTAAGTTCTTGAGAACCTTTGGCTTTCCTCCATAGCCACCATGGTAACCAGGTGGGTTCTTCCTTCTCCCTCATTGGTTGCTAGGAGCTGGTGAAGAACCAGAGAGAGTGAGAGAGAGGAAGAGAGAGAGAGGGAGAGGCTAGTGCAGGGATGGGGGTCAACAGGGTTTTGGGGGAGCTAGGAATATGGGAATTGGGTTGATGGGGCAGAAAAGTAATTTGTATTACTGGCGAGTCACTGGTGGGCATTATGGATTTGCATAAGGAAAAGGGGCATTGGATAATGGGGAAAAGTAACTATGGAGAGGGAGTAGGGTCCAGTAGACGGGAATATCAAAGAATCTCTAATATTGTCCCTTGTTTCCTTTAAGACCCGCACCTCCCCTGCCATGCAGTCTGCCTTACGTCGGAGCCGCCTGTCCGGGGCAGGGGCAAACATTCTACCAGAAAACGTCACAAACAGCCCTTCCATCTCTGGTGACCTTCGGCTACTCCACACAATGTAGGTTCCCAGTGGTGTGATGTCCCCTCTTCCCCTCTCCAACTTGCTGAGTTCATCTATGTATTTTGATTCCCTTACCCCAACAGAGATTGTGGAGATCAGCTTCTTTGTTGCCAGTTCAATAATGATGGGAACCGGGTTGCTGCTGGCTTGCGGAATGGCATGATTAAGGTCAGTCTTATGGGAGGTTGAGCACCACCCTGCAGAAAAAGCAGCAGACCTCCAATGTACCATCTTTGACCACACTGTGATGCTTGAGACCCAACCAACATATTGAAATAACTTTTTCTATTGAACATGGAGTCACTTGGGAATCTGGATCCCAAAGTAGAGATCCATGCTATGAACTCAACTCAGGGTTATGTATGTTCAGTATAAACTGGGGACATTAGGACTGTCCTATGTATGAAGCCAACTGACAGCTCAATCCTAGGCATTCCTACTCAGAAGCCCCATTATAATCAATGGGGTTTACTTCCAGGTAAATTTGGAAAGGATTAGAGCCTGAGGCAGCTACCTAGGTAGCAGGTTGGTGGTGAATCCCACCTGCTCACCTCCAATATTCCTCCTCCTCATTCTTCTTTACTTAGAAGGAAAGAAGGAACACCAAAAGGAAGCGTGATAGGAGACACTGTAGCCTATCATAATATTCTCCTCCATACCTTCTTTTTTCTCCATTCCTTTTCCAATCCAGGGGCCGGGGTTGGAAGGAGGAGTGGTAGAGAAATCACAAGTCACAAGTGTCAGATATGGGAAGCCTGGCCTTGGATGGCAGAAAGTCTTGTGTTGGCTCTGTGTGGCATCATTAATCAGATCCCATAATGTTTGGCCCTTGTGCCGTAGACGAAAGCTCTAGATCAGTGATTTTCAACCCTTTTCATCTCAATACACACTGACAAGGCACACGGATAAGGCTGCAATCCAGAAGTGCATTTGGGACGCCCTCTCTATCACTGCAGTGGCCCAGTTCCAAGATGGGGCAGCCCAGTTATGCCAGAAGTCAACTGCCCTAAGACAAATGGACCTGGGCTGCCCTAACTGTGTCAGCCCAGGCAGTTCAGGAGAGACATGTTGAGGGCATGTTCAGCATTGCCTAGGGTAGAGCAGTTTGAGTAAATCAAATCTAGTAAAGGCTAGATCCAGAGCCTGTTTCCAGAGCAGAAATTCCCTCTTCCAGTTCCTCAAATATACCACCTCAGGAGCAGGTATAAATCAGAGTAGACCCATAGGGGTCCATGATAAGGCAGAGGAAGAGGCTATTTTTAAGCAACTGTTTCTACTAATTTCTACAACAGTAAGAAAAGCTGTTTTTAAGCAACTGTAAAGGGATGCACTTTTTAAAAACTACTTTTATTGAACACATTTTTTTGTATCAGCAGGAAGTCCCAGAATCAAATCTTTACAGCTGTTGAGGCAAAACGTTAATCCATTAGGATAACTGACTGTGCCACAGCTGGTTTTTGTTTGCATTGTATGGTTTCTTTGACTCCATAAAGAGCTCAGTCTGATGAGCTGGTCTTCCCTTTATTTCATGAAATACCACTGGTGTACCATATACTGTATGTACCACATATCCCATGAAAATGCTATGTGGCTCACAAAGCAATTTCTTATGAGTTGCCATCCACTTGCATTCCTGACATCTGTCTCTCCTCTGCTTAAGGTTTATTCAGTCCATGATGGATCCCTTCATCATGCTCTTGCTGATAGTGACACCGGGAGACATGGGTTGCCAACAACATCCCTGCGGTACATGCCTCGTGGCCCTGCCCACAATGGAGATGTCCTGCTTGCCACCTGTGAGTCATCTTCTGTCTGCTAAACTTGCCCTTTGATCTCAGCTTTTGTAGGCCCTGTGAACTGAGCTAGACCCTTGTCTCAATCTTGTGTCAATCTGGCTGACCTGACTCCCTGGTACCAAAACCATATTTGGCCATTAAAAAAAATTCCAAATACTGTATAGGCAACCCCCACTTATTGGATGGGTTAGGGATTGGAGAACCATCCAAAAATGAAAACCGTTGAAAAGCAGAATCCAGTCTTTTTCAGCTTGCAAATGCAAAATAGCCAACAAATATGACATAAATATCATTTACAAAAGCTTAAATAACACATATTTATTAACACACAGCCAAAATACACAACAAATTACAGTCGAATAAACAAAGGGATGTATGGGTAATGAATATCTTATGTACTTGAATGATGGTTATTTACAGAAGAAAGTCATAAGGAAATGCCAAAAGCAGTTTAATCACCGTGTCACATGCAAATCAACATCAGGGAAGATAATTTTAGTCTTTCAACCAGCAGAGAGATACAGTGGTACCTCGCTTAGCAAGCGTTTCATATAACAAGCAAATTTCTAAGAAATCTTGCTTCACATATCAAGTTCTGCTTCACTTAACAAGCAAGTGCACTATGGGCACACGTGCTATGCTGCCCTGACCCTCCGCATGGAGGCTCTTTAAAAGGGCTGCCGGCCAGCGCTGCTGCCTCTAACTGCCCCCAACTTGCCCACAGAGGCAGCTGCCCCTAACTGCCCCCAAGTGCCCCCACCGACCACCTTGAACCTCCAGCAGCAGCCCAGGCAAGCCTCCCAGGAAAGTGTCTTTGTAGCCTCCTAACCATATCTACTCAGAAGTAAGCCCCATTGTGTTAAATGGGGCTTACTCCCAGGAAAGTTTCTTTGGCTGCAGCCTCTTAACTATGTCTATGCAAAAGTAAGCCCCATTGTGTTAAATGGGTCTTACTCCCAGGAAAGTGTCTTTAGGATTGTAGCCTAAGTAGACTTCATAGGATCATGCACATTGAATGCATGTTTTGAATTCAATTCCAGTGTTTTGTCATCATTTTTACATCCAGTTAATATTTTTATATGAATATTTTGGGGGTTGTGGAACCAATTGTCTGAGTTTTCATTATTTCCTATGGAAAAATCTGCTTCACTTAAAGAGCGTTTCACTTAAAAAGCATGCCTCCAGAACAAATTAAGCTCTTTATGTGAGGCACCACTGTATTGTGTTGAATGAATGTCCTGGTTATAATTATTGAAAGGTGTTGAAAGAACAAAAGTGTCAGAAAATGAACCATCAGAAAATGGGGGGTGGCAGTATGTTGAAATTTGATTTTGAAGGGCACTTACAAAAACCTTGACATTGAAATCTGACGTGTTTGTTGATTTATTTTAAAGTAGGGTTGTCATAATTCTCTTTCACAATATCGGAACAGGAGGACCCTCTGCCACACTTGCTAGTATGTGAACATAGTCGTCCCCCCCCCATTAGGACTGTCCCTGTTTTTAGGGACAGATGTCAACACTATTTTAAAGTAATATTTGCAGAACTATAAGCATGTTGCAATTTTGTAGTAGTTGCAAAAATATGCAGAAGGTGGCAGAGGACACAAAAACTAGATTCTTGAGAATCGCATCATTCTTCTCTTATATTTCTTTTTTAAAGAAAGCAAGGCTTGTAGTCAAAGAATGTTAGTCATGATAGAAGGTGCAATCCAGAGTAACTACAGGGTGTCCATGTAAGAACAATTTACTCTGTATTGCAATATGAAATTTCCCATAGGTTTTCACTAGGTGGTGCCGTAACTACAGCGAAGTAAATGTGTCTAACGTGCTCCCATAGTTACTATGGATTGTAGGGTAAGTTATATGAACATGAATGAGTTTTTATTTAGGCACAACTAACTTGCCTGGTTGATTTCAATAGTGTTTAGTGAAAATGGATCTTCTTTTCACACAAACCCAAGTTTCTAGCTCTAGTGGTGCAAAGAATGCATGAAAGTGGAAGGGCATAGCTAATGATCATATAGCCTAATGCAAAGCTTAAAATATTGTGCTGGAAGTGATGTCATGTCCAAACTTTTAAAAAAGAAAATTGCGGGGAAATGTCCTCCTTCTTCCCAACAGTTCACCACCTATTAACTCTGCCTTCTCCCTCCAGCCAGAGGCATAACTAAGGGATTTTTCTGCTATCTGGAGCTGAAGAAGATTTTGTAGCTCCTCTTCCCACCCAACAACAAAATTAAATTTAATTAATTTAAAGTTAATTTAAAAATTAATTAATTAAATTAATTAATTAAAATTAAAAATTAAATAAAAGTTTAATTTAATTAATTAAAATTGGCTAGCAACACTGTGCTGGGGTAAAGTGGGACAATTATTTTCTCCCGGTTAATTATAAGAGGAGCCCTACTTAGAAGTGCCTCTTTACCCAGTTAGCAAGGGTAACTATTATGATAGTTACCTATTAGATAGGTAGACTATTATGATAGTCGGCAATGGGAGCCGACTCATATTAACACCTTATTAGTTCCATACTGTTACATCTCATTGGCTCTCAGAGCAATCAATATCATGGGTCAATTTTGAGTTAAAAATATCCACTTTTTGTTCCACAGACTGTTCTGTTTTCATTTTCTGGTTAATTGGCCATAAAAAGCAGGCCTCCATCAGTCTTGAGAGACTATGGTATTGTGCTTAGCACTGCATACGCTGCATACGCTGCATGCGAAGCACGAAAGCCTGGGTTGGATTGTTATGGAGGATAGGCTGTTACCCAAGCAGCAAATCCCCCCTCTCCACGCCACTGAATTAGTCCAATGAAAAGGCAGAGCCAATACGATTGGATCCAGCTGGCATCGCAGAGCTGGGCTAAGGACAGGAGCTCACCCTGTCTTGTGGGGCTGACCTGGGAATCGAACCCTGGCCTTCTGGTTAACAGGCACAGCGTCTTTACCGCTTGCGCCACCCACAGCCTGGATAACGTTGGCCATAACGTTGATAAAATATAGATATTCCGGTGCAGTTTGTTTCATTGCATTTTGCATGGAATACCTTTCCAATGATATATAACATGATAATAATACCCTGTTTTTCACAATTTTGGCCACAACAGTTAAACTCAGTTAGTTGCCCCTCTCAAGCTTGCTGCCTATAAGTGCACTCCTGAACCCACTGAGCTTCGCCACTGGACCTACTGAAATCTCAATTGCTGGCCGTGTAAGATCTTCATTTGGTTCGAGGGAAGGGCTTTGTCGTCTGTTTTCTGTACATGACCAGCAACATCAGAATACATTACAGTTTGCAATGCAACAAAAATTGCAGAAGAAATTCTGCAAAACAAAGAAAAACGCTACCAAATAAATTCCGCAAAACAAAGTGGAATTTGAATTTTAGCTTGCTAATTCTAAGGAGGAAAATGTGATTGAGGATTTTGAACCCTCCACTCTTTCCTCTCCAAAATGTTTTTGGGTTGCTCTGGACCTTGTAATAACCTCTGACCTCCCTGCCATTCACAGATGCTGGTGGGATGGTGAAGCTGTGGCACGTATCATCCCGCACCTGTGTGCGCACCGTAGTAGAGGACCGCCAGTCAATGATATGCTGCTTCAATCCCTCTGGCTCTAAGTTCCTCACAGGTGGATCAGGGACTGGGATTTACATGTATGATACTCAGACCTGGGAGAAAATGCAAACGTTTGAGCCAAGGTAAAGTGATGGAAACAGAACACTGGGAGTGCTGGGAACGGAAAGCATTTCCCACTGAAATTTGGAAGGGCTTGCAGTGGCTGGCTTTTGGTCTCCTAAACAGAATCCTCCTACTTCCTTCAGTGACTCGCCAAACAAGATGGATGGGCACATGTCTCGGATCTATGCGATAACTTACTTCCCTGAAAATGATGAGCGGTTCGTCTCTGGAGGATGGGATGACACAGTGCAGGTGATGGGGGTAGCATCTGTAACATGGGAAATTGGGCAGAGGTGGTGGGGATGCAAAATGGGTGCCGGTGGGGCTGTGTTGCAGGGGTTGGGAGTGAATGAAGCAGTCGTAGCTACAGGATTGTGCTGTAAGTATTGCAGGTACCACAATGCGCTGTGTAAAAGTGACCCCCTCCCACTTGGCGTTGCAGTCATTCTAGACTATAGTGGAAACGCTGTGGCTATCCAGAGGGTCCCACAGTGAGTGGGAGGAGGAGGTGCTTGCATGGCATGTTGCAGGTAGCATGCCGCCCCCCACCCCATAGTTACTGGGTGATGAGAATAGGCAGGGCCAATTCCAGAGGCTGGATGGGCTACGCCAGTGCCTCCCAGCTAGCAAATGACCACCCCAATTACCAGCTCCTGCTCTGACCGTACCCTGCCCAAGGACTCCCAGATCCTGCCTTTTGGGAGTTCTGTTGAGGAAGCTTATACAATTAGGTGTGTAGAGAAAGGGACAAGAGATATGTTTTTCTTCCTCTTCACTAGAAGTCTAGCATCATCCAGTGAAATTGACCTACAGGTGATTCAGGACAGATAAGAGATAGCACCTTGTCCAAGCATGTATAATGCATTTATGACATTCACTGCTGTGGTGATGGCTACAGATTCAGAAAAGCGGGGGAAAAGTGTCTCTCGGGTACATGACGGGCTAGGAAGAGCTTATGCATCCTGTCCTCACTGGAAGGATCTCCCAGCAAAGAGGACACACAAGCCCTCCCCAGCCTCTCAAGAAATTTGCCCAACCGGTTCTGGAGATGGTGTTGCAGCTGTCTCCATTTGGCACCTGTGGCAAACACCTGCATGTGTCCTTCATAGATACTCCACTGTTCCCAGCACTTACATAGCTATATATATGTAATGTGCAGTGCATCCTGTAGTAGCTATATAACTATAGCTATAGTAATGTGACGTGCAGTGCATCCTGCAGTAGGGAGGCAGTCAAGATGGCTTCCTCAAGGTAAGGGCATGTTTGTTACCTTCCCTTCGGGCTGCATTGCAGCTAGGTCAGTGCTGGAAAGTTGGTGAGGATTGCACCCTCAGATAGTTCTAAAGGGAGAATTAAATTTATAGAGGAAGAGAGCAATACCTGGCTACTTAATCACATTGGCTATGGAGAATCTCCATATCTGAGACCGCAAATCTCTGGATGGGTGAAAAAAAGTGGGAGATGATGATTGCCTTCAGGGTCTGTCCGGGGTGCAGTGGATCCCAGAGGCATCTGGCTGGCAGCTATGAGAAACAGGATACCAGACCAAATACACCTATGGGGTCTTCTGAAGAGGGCTTGGCCAAGTTGGCCAACACTGCACACAAACTGAACTTGTGCCTCAACTGCACCTCAACAAATCCTTTGGAACACATGCTGAAAGGGTTAGCTGAGGGCAAGAGTTTAAAAGCTGGTGCGCTGTATCCCTCTGTGGGTGCAAGGCAATGGAAATTTTTATCAAGTAGGTATTAGAGATCAGGGCCCCATCTAATCTCAATTCTCTGACTTCTTTCCCCTCAGTTTTGGACTACCAATCATCCACAGTCCTTACGGTACGCCTGCACACCGTCCCCCACCTTCCTCTCTTGCTCTCCCTTTTCCCCCCACACTCTTTATGTGCTCACCCCACTGTTCTCCTTCTTCTTATTCTCTGGAGTCCTCTGCTATTTCTCCTTATCCGCCTTGTTCTTGTCTTGCTCTCACCTCCTCCTCTCACTTGCTCTGCCCTTCTTGTAGGCGTATATCTGGGCCTCACATCTGTGGTGATGCAGTCTCTATCGACAAAACTGGGACACAGATCCTGACTGGCTCCTGGAGGCGGAACAACACCTTGCAGGTAAGAGCTGGGGGAAGGAGTCCCAGAGGTACCTTTACCTTTTTTACCACACATTACTGCTCTACTCTGGATGCATCACTGTGTACATCTGATGTCCACGAGCAGTGGCATAGCTAGTTGGGATGGGGAAAACCACCCCGGGTACCACCCTTGGTAGAGATGGTGCTTTGTAAATTATACCTGTTGACAAGGAATACATAAATATGGTTAATAATGTTAATAACATCATTGAATGGGATGATCTGGAGAAGGGGAGCAGAATTATGGACCCCTGTTCTTTAAACTCTTGGAAAACAAGCCTCCTGGGTATTTGGAACAAGGCTGGGTGAGAGGTAGAGGTCAGCATTTATGGAGCCAACCTCAGCATCTCAAAGGATCATGCCCAATTTTTGAAAATGTACCACGTTGCAGTGTAGTAAATGAACTAAACCTCTCTTCTTCACTAAACCCTAAATCAGATCTGGGAAGCTGAAACTGGATACAAAATCATGGATATTCCAGAGGACTTCCGGGGTCACTCACAGGTTGGAGTTCCTTTTCTGACCTTTGCCTTATACAAGCCCTTCATCAACCCAACTGCTATCATGGTGCCTTCCATCATTTTTTTGTGTACAGAAACATGGTGCACAGTTGGCCCATACCCAATCTCCTCACCTTGAATACTCTTGAATCTTCCATAGCTGCAATCTCTTAAATTCCCTTGTAGCCACTCAGGTTTTTCCCCTCCCCTTAATGCGGTTTGGCTCACTAAAAAACATGGGAAGTTCACTGTGGTTTAGATTGCATATCATTGCAATCTGTGCAGGGCTGGGCCTTCCTCGAAGTGTGGGATGATGCAATTTAACATTTCCTTTTTTGTTCCACCTAACTCTGTGATTCTCCTTCCCTAGATTTATAGCTGCCATTTCCTGGGTGCGGACCACATTATATCTGGTGGGAGCCGGCAAAACTTATGTCGGCTCATTGACAGGCGAATTCTCATGGTACGATTGCTTATTGGGCATCACTTGTGGGAATCACTTGTGGTACCAAAACTTTCAATACCAAATCTGTTTAAGAATCACAGGATGTACACATCTCAGTCCCTTCCATGACACTTGGGCCAGTTTCCCTAATGGTGGGTATGAGTTAATCTACACACTTTGAAAAATGTACTTAATTTCACTGATGGGATGAAGCTGGTCCTCCATGTCCAGAAACATCATATCTCTGAATGCCATATACTGGAGATATACAAAAGGGAATGGGTTTTGCCTTCATGGTTGGCTCATAACCTTCTGCTCTTCGAAATGGACTAGAACAGATGGACTTTCAAAGCTAGATGTTTATATACTGTACAATTCAATAATGATAGGAAGAAGGGAAGCCTTCTGAGCTGGGATAAGAGTTGGGAGCAATAAAGAGGTTGGAAGAGAGAGTTACAGTCTTTTGCTTCTCTGATGCATTGCTTTCTTTTCCTTTCTGCCAGAGCACCGGGGTACTGAATGACCTACCAGGTGGTGTCTATAGTACCCACATCAGTAGTCGTGGGGTCCTTGCAACTGCCTCTGCCAACAACCTTTATCTTGCGCAGACTCCAATTCGGCCTTGAGTCCACCCCAAAAGGAGGGAAGCTACAAGGCTGCAGCTGCTCAGTACAGCCTCTGATTATGACCAAGTGATGCCATCAACTCCTTCCATCTCTGCTTCTAATGATTCTCACCAGTGGCATCCTTGACTTCTATCAAGACCTTCCCATCGTGCTGTGACTCTTAAGGACATGTTGACATGCCTGCTGCCTTCCAACAAGCCCCTGCTTTTGCACTCACATGTCATGGTCTACCACCAAGGACTAATGCCAGACTGGATGTGTCCAATATCCACATATGGCTGACACTTCTTATCATGCTTTTTCTACTTACAGGGCACACAATGGCGCTCCCATCATGCGCTGCCACCTTGAGTGCCTTTGATTCAATGCCGATTTAACGATGATTATGTCAACATTCTCTTCTTCCATGGATACTGGAAAAGGGACTGTACCCAAACCCATTACTCCTATAAGCTGCACTTCCTGTCCCCTCATGCTCTATTGCAGCTGATATCAGCCCCATCATGACACATTACTGACTGTTACAGCGTGAACCTTAATCCAGCTGGGACTGTTTCCAGAATGCTCTGGATTTGAAACCTTTCCCATAACTCCCTGTTGCGGACAATCATGACAAACTAACAAGTGACTCATCACCTGCTAGCGGCCATAAGTACCTTCCAATCATAGGTATTTGTGCATGAATATGCCTCTGCTTCCAGGGGGTTAAGGTAGCGGGTACCTTCCTCTTCTCTCTCCAACTCTCTCTCACTCTCTCTGTTCTCCAGATCCCAGCTTGGCAACCCTAAAACACTGCTCGGTGCCAAATTAAACAATCTTGGCTGGGCCTCTGTGTGTGTCCAGGACTCCTGGGTTCTTTGGGAAAAGCATGGGACATTGAAGACAATCCTAACCATGTCTACTCAGATGTAAGTCCTATTGTGTTCAGTGGGTCTTACTCCCAGGAAATTGTCTTTAGGATTGCAGCCTTAGCCATATCGGAATGGAGCAGATGGGATCAGTGACTCCTGCATTTTCTAAACAAATCTGGGGGACGGGTTCCCCCTTTGGCAGGGCCTAGATATGGAATATGTGAAGAAATAATAAAGAGAGTACTCTCTGGGCATGTGCAGAGTGCATTTCCCTCACTGCTGAATAATCACAGCTTTCCTCCATACCTTTGAAACTAGGGGGAATGTTTCCCAGAGCAACAGAAAACTTGAGCTCTAGCAAGTTTCTCTTTCTCAGTTCACACCATTTCCCTCCTGCAATCTCGAGACATCCACAGAATTGCAAACATAGCTTCAGTTTATTCTACAAATAGCAAATTTGCAAATCAGCCTCAGATCCTCACCCCAGATGTCTTGGGTGTTAGATGGGCAGGGGACCTTTCAAACAGGTCTCTGCCCCCAAGCAAGTTCATAGAGCTGATCAGCAGCAGCCGTCATCCTGTCTCGATATTCAAGCTTCATGTGGTTTCCCTCTGGGACACCCTTGAATCCATGAGCAAGACCCCAACAGCAAGCAGCAATCACCCCAGTAGAGTCACTGTCCCCTGTGAAAGAGGGAAGGGGACAACACGCATGCACAGAAAATTGTGAGATGCAGCCAGGTCTGGAGTGGAACACTTTAAAAAAATGGGGTTCTTATTTGCTTTTGCTGTGTTTGCCTTCTAACTCACCTCCATGAAACATGGCCCGCCCACAGAGCTCATCCCAGCTGTCCCTTGCACCCAGCAGGGCATCGTAGGCAATCATGGGGGCATCGTGGCCACTCCGCCCAGCCCACCCATCCAGGCTGAAGGTTTTGTAGATAGAATCACGCTCAGTGGGTCCATATGCAGAAGGAAACTGGGCAGGGCCGTGGCCATCAGCAAGTCCCCTTTCTGAGAGGTACCTAAATAGGGGGAAAGAGTGTGACATCAACTGAAAAATCTGAAAGTCATCAACAATTTCTCACCAGGAACACCCTTCTTTACATGCATACTTCTCATATATACCACAACAGAACTTGAATGAAGGAATTTTTCCCCACAATAATGGAGAAAATATTTTCTAAATTCAATCTGAATTCTAATTTTTTTCTAAAATGAAAATAAATCCTATCTTGATTTTTAAGGAAATCAGACTCTGCCAACATTTAAGCTTTCTTTAATTAAAAAACCCTAGTTCAATTATGTCTGTTGAAAAAACAAGGGATTGAAGGGCATGGGGTGTTATCAAGACCAAATAAATTCAAATGTTGGCATGCAAATTTCCAAATTTCCTATTCCCCCCCTTATCCCCGACTCGCTGCTGTTCTAAAATACCGTATTTACTCGAATATAATGCACCATCCATCTAATGCGCAACCCATACTTAGAATCAAAATATGGTTCTCAAAATATGGTACTCAATTCAAATTAATGCACACCCTGATTTTGGGGACTGAATTTGGCTGGAAAAAGTGTGTGTTATATTTGAGTAAATAATGTAATTATTTCAAGCATTCTGGATAATGCTGAACTATAATTGACACCTTTTATCTCACCCCTTGTTCACAGAGCTCAGGAGGGATGACAAATCATGGTTATCCCTGCAAAAAGGTTGTCATAATAGCTCTGCGAGGTAAGTTAGGCTGAATGAGGGTTGACTGACCCAAAGCCACAAGGTAGGAATTTGAACCCAGGTCTAACTTCTTAACCACTGCACTGACTCACAGATCTCTGCAGAATCTGATGGGCAACTATTATTCAGATAAGCAAGTTTCTAGTCCTCTTGGCGAAGGAGGTTCCCTTAAACGTAGAGCCTGAAATGTCCCTGACTTTACTCCCCCAAATACTCCACAAAAGACTTACCATTCCCATTTCTCTTGGAAATAGGTCCAGGCCCCCACATTGGAGTCACTCTCATGTGCTGCATTGCGAACGTACTCTAAGGCAATGGGTAGGGTCTTGAGCAGCTCTGACCCCCAGAGTTCAAGGGGGAGGCCCTGCACGGCGTAAGCAGTAAACAGGGCAGAGGCCAAGGCACCCAGATACCCTGTAAGAGAGGAGGTGGAAAACCGATGTTCTTCTTCTTGTTGGTGGTGGTGTAACTAGTAGGGGGTAGAGCAGTAGTCTTGGAGGGAGCCTCACTCCTTCGGAGTCATTCCAGGCAAGGTGAGGAAAATGGAGCTGTACAGCTCACCCCATTTTGCTCATTCTGTTTTGTTCACTCCACCTGGAATGACTCTGAAGGAGCGAAGCTCCCTCCAAGACTGAATGCTCCGCCCTCCTAGCTATACCACTGGTGGTGGTGGTTGCCCCCCTCACCAGCATCCCTTCCTGGGAAAAATTCATAAAATTCTTCTTTCCTCCTCCACATCCCATTTTATGTGGCTTTGCCCATCATATCCTTTTACCTGTGGGGTGATGGTGTGTCATTCGTCCGCTTTCTACACTGACCCGAACCAAAGTGTTCAAATCTGAGGGTCGTGGATACCTGGGAAATATGGTCACAAGGGATCAATCAATACAGAGCCTACAGTTAGCGTCGTCCCCAATTACACACAACTTTACCTGAGCCCAATACACATGGAGCGCATGGCAGCACCACAGCCTGTCGCATTGGGGTTGAAAGGAATGCGGTATCCTCCTGGTTCTCCTGGATGCAACTGGGAGGTCCCTGCAGGCAACAGAAGAAGAGAGACGTGAGATGGGCTGACCAAGGCCAAACTTCACATGATGTTCAGCTATGCATAGTTTGGCCAGAGTGATCTTTCACTGTACAGTGCATTGCTGAAGGCTTCAATTTAAAGCAGAAGAATATTGTTGGACTGGTAAAATATTAAGAAGTCATCTGCCCCCAAAAAGGTCTTCCAGCTCAGAACAACATCCCATTGTTGCATTTTGTAAAAGCATAAGGCAAACACATGCATCTGTGCATGGACGCACAACACACATCCTATGGACAAACTACATGCAACCAAGTGTCTTGAGCAATTCGGCCCTCTGTGTAGGGTTGATGTGGCTGCAGTGACTCAGAATGAGAGTCCTGAGACAGGAAATCCCTGATTCATAAACTTAACCACAAACTCATTATGCGGTTTTAGGTCAGTCTGTTCTTTTTCACCCTCAGCTCTTCATGTGCAGTGTGGCTGGAAGGGTAATAAGATCAGTGGCATAGCTAGAGGAGGTCCAAGGGTGGCAATTGCCTGTGCCTGGGAGCAACAGTATGGGTACCCAGATGAGTAATCCCCCCTCAGCGAACGCTGCTTGTGGCTGCAATCCTAATCTCCACTTAGACCAGCATAAGCCCTGGTACAAGTCCTGTGCTACCTATGGGTGTCACAAAAGTGCCATAAGACACTTCTGCCCTACTCCTGGCGGGATTGAACCAGTGCACAGACATTTGCCGAACTCCCCACACCATCATGGGAAAATATGCTGTCTGAGTTAAGCCGGCTTAAATTGTTTAGGATTGAACCCTGTGCCTCTTCCAAAAAGTGCCAGAAAAATGACATTCTTTGCAAAAGACGTGCAGCAAAAAGATCACATCTCTGGCCACTTTGGCAGCTTGCAGAGAAGTGGAGTAAGGGGAACAAGCAGCCAGTGACTCCACCAGTTAGAAGTTTTGTGGGGGACAGGAAGGAGGGAAGCTGGAGGGGAAATGGAGGCTATTTTTTAATTAAAGCAAAACCACTGATGTGACGTCACACCTGGACTGGAAGTGATATCATGGGTGTGATATGGGGAGCATTATTTTTATCTTTGCCCATACTCAAAGGTGGCAAGATATACCACTAAATAAGTCTAGTCTATTTTTAAAGGGTTGTTTTAAAGATTAGTGAGATATAGGATGTAAAGTGCATTTAGCACTTTGGATAATTGCTCTAAAAAGGAGGAAGGAAATTCAGCGATGCATGGGAGGCGAACCCCCAGTATGGCCAAGTACCTGGAGAGAGACTGCCATAGTTTGTTTAACTTTCAACCCATGTTAAGAAAAGTAGAATCCATTCTATATTCTCTTCCATTAACAGAAAACAAAAACAAATACTTGAAAAGAATCACCTTCCTGGGTGCAGTGGGGGAAATTGTCCTCCAAAGAGAGATTACATCTGAGTTACCAGAATAAACATTTCATAAATTCTTATTAAAATATAACTAGGATCAGAATTTTATTTTCTAATAGAACTGGCTGTTTGCAACCAGTGGCGTAGCTGAGGGAGGCCAGGAGGGTCCAGGCCTTGGGTATCACACCTTGAGGAATGTCAAGGTGCCTTCACCTCCCACCCCATGGCATTCAGAGTGGTTTGTTGCAAGCTTCTTAGAGTGACTGATCACTTTTTTTCACCTTTTAAAGTATGTTTTAAAGTGCCTTTTTAGTATTTTTAGTTTTTTGCTAAAAAGCAGTTGGCTTCTCAGAATGGTACACCACTTCTCCAAATGCCTGCAACACAGAAGTCATTGGTGGAGTCTTCATCAGGCTACTGCGACTACTTCTAGATCTGGCATTTCACTCAGGGTGACCAGATGCCCAAACCTCAAAAGGAGGACAAGGTCTTGGATTCCTCTCAGCCTGGGCTTTCAGAGGACAATGGTAAATTTGTCTACTAACGAGTAAAGCTGTGATATTGGGCATTTTAACTTTCCCATAAATCTCAATGCAACTTTTTTATTTTTTGGCCATAACGTTTGATAGGAAGGAGATATTTCAAAACTGATTTTTGCATTGGATTCTACAATACGAATCCAACAACATATGACATGATGGGATACTGCACACCACTGCAAAGTTCCAAAATGGTGGATAATGAAGCCCTTTTGGAGGACACCCAGACAGGAGACTAAAAAAGAAGACAAATCAGGAAAATTCCTGGCATATGGTCACTCTGATTTCACTACCTTTGGTGCCAGGATGGCCAGCTATGCCAGTGTTTGCAACTTTGCTACTATAAAAGAGCTGGGCATTACCTAGAATACTGGTGGGCCCTGGCTTCCTCCCTTCCATGTCATTCATGGCATCAACGTAGCGTCTGGCCAACTCCTGGAATAGTGGCTCCCCATCTTTTCCTTAGTGGGAGAGAGAACATAAACAAAAACAATATTTTTCTATTTTGAAGTCAGCACCCCTCAATCTTTTGTCCTCATACCTACCCATCATTTTGACCATATGGTGAAAATCCATTATTTCCCCCATTTTTTATCCATTTTTCATTCATTTCAGACTTTCTTGGACACTGTGCTTTCACCAGGCTGAATGCACAGCCAGTATTCATCCACCAATAGTAGACCATATTGTAAACAGTCCAGTCTCCATCAGCAGTACTTTTGGGAAGCCACAGTTATTACTTCAACAAGCATGATCCTGGGAAGGCCACCCTTCTGTCACTGCTCAGACTTCCATTCATTCATTCATTCATTCATTCATTCATTCATTCTTTCATTCATTCATTCATTCGATTGAACCTGAGGATGTGGACAGGATTCTGGAGGTGAGGACCGTGTGAAACCGTGTGAGACAGGACAGTGTGAGACCGTCTTTGTGCCCGCTGGACCCTTGCCCGGCCTGGCTAATTACATCTGCCCAGGATGGACTGGCCGAATGGACGGGGAGGGTGGTGAACTCCTCTCTGAGGGAGGGGGTGTTGCTGCCTGCATTAAAGCAGGAGGTGGTTTGCCCCCTCCTGAAGAAACCCTCCCTGGATCCTAATAATTTAAACAATTATCGGCCAGTCTCAAACATCCCGTTTCTGGGCAAAGTAGTTGAGTGGGTGGTGGCGTCCCAGCTTCAGAGGGTCCTGGATGAAGCTGATTATTTGGATCCCTTCCAATCTGGTTTCAGGCTGGGGTTTGGGACAGAGACTGCCTTGGTGGATGACCTACGCCAGGGAATGGACAGGGGAAGTGCGTCCCTGTTGGTCCTGCTGGACCTCTCAGCAGCCTTTGACACCATTGACCATGGTGTCCTTCTGGGTCGGCTGGTCAGGTTGGGGATTAGAGGCACTGTTTTGCAGTGGTTCCGCTCCTTCCTGGCTGACAGATCCCAGAAGGTGGTGCTGGGGGATGCTTGCTCGGCACCCTGGCCTCTTCGGTGCAGGGTGCCGCAAGGTTCCATTCTATCCCCCAGGCTATTAAACATTTAGATGAAGCTGCTGGGAGAGGTCATCCAGAGGTTTGGAGTGAGGTGTCATCAGTACGCCGATGACACCCAGCTCTATCTCTCCTTTCCTCCTGAGTCCAAGGAGGCAGTTGAAGTCCTGAATTGTTGTCTGGAGGCAGTGGGGGACTGGATGAGGGTGAACAAGCTGAGATTAAATCCTGAGAAGACAGAGGTTCTCCTGGTCCGGAAGTCCTCAACTCGGGTATTGGAATATCATCCTGTTCTGGATGGGGTTGTACTCCCTCTGAAGGAGCAGGTCGGCAGCTTGGGGGTTCTCCTGGATTCGCAGCTGCTCCTGGAGTCCCAGGTGGCGGCTGTGGCCAGGGGAGCCTTTGCTCAGCTTTAGCTGATCCGCCAGCTGTAACCATACCTGAGTTGCTCGGGTCTGGCCACGGTGACCCATGCCCTGGTGACATCGAGACTAGATTATTGTAACGCGCTCTACGTGGGGCTGCCTCTGAAGACGGTCCGGAAACTTCAACTAGTCCAGAATGCGGTGGCCCGTGTGGTTGCTGGGGCTCGTCAGTTCGACTCTGTCGGGCCACTGCTTCACTGACTACACTGGCTGCCCATTCATTTCCAGGCTGAATTCAAAGTGCTGGTCCTGACCTTTAAAGCCCTAAACAGCTCGGGTCCAGGGTACGTGAGGGACTGCCTTCTTCTGTACAATCCAACCCATCACTTAAGGTCATCTGAGAGCGCCCTGCTGACTGTGCCGCCACTAAGAGAGGTGAGAGGTGTGGCAGCCAAAGATAGGGCCTTCTCGGTGGTGGCACCCCGGCTTTGAAACTCCCTCCCCTTAGAACTGAGGAAAGCTCCCTCAATACAGAGCTTCAGGTGGAGCCTTAAAACCTTTTATTTCAAAAAAGCTTTTTAATGGGGGGGCTGTTGTTTTATCGTTTTTAATCTGTTTTTTAGCTTGTATGTTTTAATTGTTTTTATCAAATTGTTCTATTTATGTTTTTAATTATGTTTTATGTCAGCCACCTTGAGTCGGGCTAATTTGCCTGAGAAAGGCTGGATATGAATTTTTAAAATAAATAAATAGATTTCTACTCCACCTTTCTTCCCGAAGGGCACCCAAGGCTTTATTAATTCTGTGTTGAACAGGCCAGTAATTAATTAATTTTCCGATTTAGAGACTCACTCTTCCTGTACGTAAGAAGAGTATCACCCAGTGGCAAAGCTGAAAGGGGAATGAACTGCAGAGCTGGATCTGTATATTCAAACTTTCTTCAGTAAAATGTGTTTCATCATTCAAATACATAAATACTTTCATCATTCAAACACGTAAGATACTGGTATTCATTACCCACAATATGCCTTTGGTTATTTTATTGTAATTTGTTGTATATTCTGGCTATAAAATAATAATAAATAATAAAATAAATATTCTGGCTATAAAATAATAGTTATTTAGGCTTTTGCTAGTGATGTTTATGTCCTTTTTGATGGCCATTCTGCATTTGCAAGCTGAAAAAGACTGGGTTCCACTTTCCAACAGAATTCACTTTTGGACGGTGCACCAGTTCCTAACTCAGCCAGTAAGTGGGGGATGTTTGAATCAAAAATTTGATCTCTGACCACAGTCTGAAAGCGTATTCCCCTAGGGGAAAAATGCATTATTCTTTGTTCCTTTCCAACTACTCACCTGTGGCCAGAGCCTCGGCAGTAGCCAGGTGCAGCACAGTGTCATCACTGACAGGCCAGTCAGGGAGGGCAACACAAACCTTGCCGAGTCCCCCCAGTTCCTGCAGCTCCTGGTGGATCTGGGGCCCCGAGGTGCAGTACTCCCAGCGCTGGTTGCGATATCCAAGGGCATCCCCTGCGCCAGACAGAACCATTGCAGCACGATAGGATTGTTTGGACGGTGTTTGGAGGCTGCAGTGGCAAAGTATAAATAGAGATTGATTTACAGGGCACTTTATTTATTTCAATTTATTTATTTTAAAAATTATATCCCGCCTTTCCCAGGCCATGGACCAACTCAAGGCGGCTATCTGCTTTATATGCAGAGAAAATGATCAAATTTTGTGCCAACAAAGCAATTCAGTACACTAACATTAGACTATTGCACAAGACCAGATGGTGGTGGTGATGATAATGATTAAGTAGTATCATTGCTTCTATATTTATTCCATTTATAGGAAGCATTGGGGAAGCAGGCTGTCCCAAGCCTGATCAGGCAATAGGTGCCACTGAGACACTGCTGTAAAGGCCATTTCTGCAGCATATGATCATCGCATATGATCATCGCATCTGGTGGGGAAAGATCCCAGATGGCAGGACCAGCCTTCTGACATTTTGGCTAACTGGCCCACAGCTGCAGCCAGCACCTGATCTGTAGCTGATCATCTTGCACAGTATTTTCCATGCCAAGGTGTTGCATGTAGAGTAGGGTATTGCCTCTGACTGGCCCTTCTTCTTCCCGGCTCCTGAGTCCCGTTGGCTTGAAATTGCCCCCAAACAAAGCACTTGGTTGTGATCCCACCCTCTCACAAACCCCTTGACCCCCACTTTGAGTACCACTGTACTCCTACCATCATGAACTATACTATCCTGAAGTCCTTGGAGGAAGTAAATGGTGAAGGTGTCTCTGGAAGTTTGCCCTGCTACTTGTGACCAGCTCTAATAGTGGTGCTTGTGACTGACCCCGTTATATGACCGAAGAGCCAGAAATGTCCAAAGATGACTCCGTGGGCATGTGGTCAGCATGACTAAACACCAAAGTGCACAGAACGCTGTTACCTTCCCATTGAAGTGGTACCTATTTATCTACTTGCATTTCTATGCTTTTGAACTGCTTGGTTGGCAGGAGCTGAGAAGAATGACAGGAGCTCGTTCCATCGTGAGACTCATGTCTTGAACCACCGACCTGCCAACCTTCAGGGTAACAAGCATGGTATCTTTAACCACTGAGCCACTTTAACCCTTCCTTTAAAGAAGGGTGAATAAAAAAGTGAAAACAAGTAAGTAGTTGAGCAAGTAAGGCTGCAATCCTAAGCTCCAGTTAGGTAGGCCTAAGCCCTGGCTGACCTGGGGGCTGCTACAAAAGTGCCATGAGACACTTTTGTGCAACTTTTGGGGAAGGGTTAGGCCATGCACAGACATGCGCTTGCTCCCTACAGCCCCACAAAACAGGAAAACCCATGAGTTATGCCAGCCTAAGTTAGGATTGCATCCTAACTTAGGCCAGCACAACTCATGGGTCTTCCCTTTCCCCTGGTGATGTCAGGAGGCAAACACACATCTGTGCACAGGCCAAACCCTCCCTGCCCAAGAGTGGCGCAAAAGTGTCTTACGGTATTTTTGTGACACCCCACGTCAACACAGGACTCGGGGGCTTAGGCCGGCCTAGGTGTAGGTTAGGACTGTAGCCTAAATGAGTCAACTACCTTATGCCTTTAACAACTAGAGCCGGCAGGAATTGCAAAGGCAACACCTAACCCGTTACCTGGAGAAAACTAGCCCGGTTGCATTTCTGCCTGACTAAACAAAAGACACAAGAGCTATTCCAGAAAAAAATAGGGCAGTTCTGGGCCTCTCTTCCCACCCAGCCTAATGATAAAGCCAAGCCACCCCACCTGCCCCATTCTGAGTGTTTGAGCAGCCAGTGTATTGTGTCCATTACGGTTCAAGTGTAGTATTTCTGGTATTACGACTGGATCTCAAACACGCCTGTAGCTCAGAGCCCCGGGAGTGAGTTTCAGCCTGGGGTGCAAAGCCTGGGGTGGTTCCTTCCAGCAGAAAGGGGAAAAGGGTGCCCGCAGGCTGCTTACTCTCCTGCCATGGTGGGGATCTGGGTGGCTGCACAGCCTGTGCTCGGTCTGTCTGTCAGTCCCTTCCAGGCAGCTAAGCTGACACTCCCCCCTTCTTCCACCAGCACCAACTGCTGCATCAGCTGTTTTTGCAGCAAGTGATGCCTGTCTTGGGCCCTGGCCAGAGTCCAAGGGGAGGCTCTTAAAGAGAACGACCCAGCCAGGACTGTGCATGATGGGGAGATTTTTTTAATGATGCATGTATAGAGTGACCATATGTCCTCATTTTCCAGGACATTTTTTATTTTTTTGCATGGGAAAAATTTTTTATTCTTCTTTTCCTTGTGAGCTTGCAGCACGCAGCCTTCTTGTAATTAAAAGATTCTTTTAAATTATCTATCTCTTTTCAAATAAAAAGTTCAGAGTTTTATAAAGAAAATGAAAAAATAATGACTAATGAGTTCCTGTCCCAAAAAAGGCTCACAATCTAAAATGCAAAAGAACACGAGCAGACACCACTAGAAGAGACATTGCTGGGGTGAAGAGGGCCAGATAAATAAAAGACGGAAAAATAAAAGACGGATAAATTAAGTGTGATAAGGCTAAATTATCTGAGTTTTAAATTTAATAGCAGGTCTTAAATTAAGCATATGAAAGCAATATGTCTGAATGTTTTTAGCTTTTATTTTGCCATGTCCTTCATTTTTCTTGGGTATTCTACATTTTGGGGGCACATGTCCTGTTTTTTGGTTATGACATGATCACCCTGGATAATTTATAATCAATCTTTTTGGAATGCAACACAAAATCTCTATGTCACTCGTCTCTCATACATTCAAATTTGCTTTATTTCTGGCCAAATCCATGAAATTTATGGAATATGAAGTAGAATTAACTCTGGAGGTCATTTAGTCCAACCTTTCTTCTGTCTGGGCAATTGCAGCATTTCTTGCAACTCGGGTTGCCATATGTCCCAGTCTCGGTTTTCGGAGATCGTGTTCACATACTGGCAAGTTAGACAGGAGGTTCCCAGTTTTGTGGAAGAGAATTATTTTAACCCCACTTGCAACACCTCCCAAAGAGATGGATCCCACAACTGTACAAGGCATGCTGTAGTTATTAATTAGGAAATTCTTTCATGCCTAGCATAAACCGATTTCACTGTCGTTTCAATATTTTGGTTTTAGAGCACGATCCTATTCAAAAGTAAGCCCCATTGTGTTCAATAGGTATTACTCCTAGGAAAGTGCGTAGACTTAGGATTGAAGTCTATGTCTGGCTCTCAGGAGCTATAGAAGAGTAAATTCTTCCCTTGTTTTCTTCAGATACTTCAAAGTTCTTTCTTCAGGCCAAATACCCCAAGTTCTTTCAACCATTCCTCACAGGACGTGGTTTACAAACCCCTCTTCATCTTTGCTGCCATTAATCCACTTCAGCTTATCAATGTGCTACTTAAAATGTAGTGTCTCAAACTTGGCCAGTATTCCAAGAGAGGTCTGAATAATGCAGTACAAAGTAAAACTACAACTTCTCATGATCTGGACTCTAACCCTCTGTTGACATAGTCCAGTATTCCATGTGTTTATTTCGCAACTGCGTCTAACTACCATCTCACATTCAGCTTATGGTCCTTTCGGACCCCTGGATCCTTGTTACATGTGCTGCCACCAAGCCAGGTTCTCCATCGTGTATTTGTACCTGTTCTTCTTTTCTGTATCTCTCTGCAGGACCTTTGATTTTAGTATCAAAATTTCCAAAGGCCTGAGTACACCTGCCCTATTTTTGGTTGATACCCACATTTGACACCCGCTGCAGTCTTCCATGGGAAGAGATTAGAAACTGGGGCACACAACCCTTAGCCAAGTCCATGATCAAAGTGTCACCCCACTGCCACCACTATGCACTATCGTCACATCCACCTGCATAGCAGTGACACATAAGCCAAGGGCTCCTCGGCTGCTTTTTTCTCCACACAAACAAATATCAGCTTTCAGAGAATAAATTTCAGAGAACAAATTTCAGCTTTCAGCTTTCCAGCCTTATTGCTTCCTCCTGAGCATCAGGAGGACAAAGCTGTGGAAGAATTTTGAGAATGCCTGCAGAGGTCTTTCTTTTGCTGTGCCTGATGCATGAAGAAGCCAGTGGACAGAATAAATTTTTAAATGGTCTTGCACAATTAAAAGAGAGAGGTTGTTAAAAATTAGCTGCCGAGGTGTGGGTTTGAGTTAGTTTATTTAGCATACAGCAAATAAATGGTCTTATGGTAAATCAGATATTAATGTCCAGTCCACCCAGGCATTCCAGGACAGGGTGGTGTATATTGAAAACAAGCAGACACTAGGCTGGTATAATTTATGCTCTTGCTGGACACTTGGACACAATGTGATGAATATTTCCATTGCACATTGATGATAAAATTGTTAAATAGCTGCTGTGCAAGTGCCAGAGAAGGCTTCCTGGATGAATTACCCTATATAATCCAGAGTAACTATGGGAAGATATAAGAGGCACTTACTCTGGATTGCTCTATGCATTTCTCATAGGTGGCACCATAACTACATCGGTGTAAAAGGTCCCGCAGTTACTTCGGATTGTAGCTTTAGTTGAGTTAGTTGATGTTGCTTCACCCCATCTTAGAAAAGGAGGCATCTTGTAAGTCTCTCTCTCTACTGCCTGGTTATACAGGTCCAACCTTATTATACACAGATTTTTTTTATACACAGATTTGACTCAACACGCATGGCCACTGCAAATCACAGTTTAATAAACTGCTTTTATACTGTTGTCATGCAAGCAGTCATTCAATTTTTCAGTCCCAGAATCAAACCCTGCAGATAATGAGCCACAACTTTATTCAATTAGGTGCAATAGACGAGCAAGAAATCTGGAAATGGGTCTTTAAAACTATTTTTCCGTTCTTTATACACAGATTTTTTTATCCATGTGAGGTTCTGGAATGGAACCCTAGTGGATAATGAGGGCCACCTGTATCTTTGTTGCCCGTTAGAAGCTTCTGCTATTTACCTCCACTAATGTCCACTCTGGGATTTATAAAGTGGGTACCGCAAGACACCTGTCACAAGTTTCCAGAGTTCTCCCATCCAAAGGAAACCAGCTAGGACTGGTCCTTGGAATTTATCCCCACTCAGCGAGTCCCCAACATTCATTTCAATTTTAACAGAAGACAAGTGTTGGATTCTAAATCACTGCTTCATGATATCTGAAACTCATCAACCCAACAGATCCCATCTTGCTACCATCTTTTACGAGTCTCTCCCCATTCTTCACCCTGCCTCAAGTCTGCCCTCCAATACAACACTGAAATATTTTCTCATTTTTTATTTAGCCGCAAGATATAAAAAACCCAAATTGTTGGGGGAACAGGGGATATATGAGCAGATCCACTTGGACCATTCAGCTTTCCCAGTCTCACCAGTGAGTCATTCTCAGGATATGTCACAAAGTGCAAAAGAGGACAGCAATAAGTTATGGGAGTGATGGATTGGGAAGGGGGTCTCCTCAGGGCACAAAAGTCAGTAGAGATCCATACTGCTCAGAGACAAGGTGACCACTGGATGCTGCCTTGAAATGAACCTTTCAGCCTGGAGGAAAAAAAATACATATAAGTTAAGACTCTATCCATGCTCTGAGGCACTCTCCTCAATAAGAAATGCACCACATGTATGTGAAGTGGTTCTGCCTGTCATGGATCCCCTTCCCCCAGTACCCAAATACCTCAAACTCCAGAGCAGACATTCTCATAATCTGGAGTGTCGTCTTCACTTTCCCGATCACTGATGACAGCTGGGAGAAGACAGAACAAATGATGATGGGAGACACTGACTCTACCTGTAGCCCTCCGGCAACTAGCATAGGATCTTCTTGATCAAGGGGAAATCATATTTCTAAAGAGAAAGATCTCCTCCCAGCCCACACCACAGATTTTCTTCACTTACTAAAAAACATATCCGAGACGGTAACATCTGGTTCAAGTACGTTGACATATTCACCTTTGGCAGCGAAGGATGGAGGCAGTAAGCAAAGAGGAAATTTTAGATTAAGACTAAATGAATGAAATGAATAAGCAACATTCATGAGTTGAGGCTGGGATAGGACAAGGTGACCAGTCACCTGCCTTGAAGTCCCAACCAGAGCCACCCACCCTTCCAAAATATTCCCTGAAGGAAGTGATCCAATCCCTAATCTGTTCAACCTGCTGCTCCTCACAAAGCCCAACAAATCTGGAACACTCTCAGTATGCTCTGCACTTCCAGATTTGTTAAAGTTTAAGAGCCCAATCCTAACCATGTCTACTCAAAAGTAAGCCCCATTGTGTTCAATTAGTCTTACTCCTAGGAAAATGTACGTATTTAGGATTGTAGCCTTAGCCTCTATTCCATTTACATGTGGAGACTTATGGGAAAACTTACAGGCTGTATTTACATTTATGCAAGGGTGCACACACTCACATACCTACAAATACCCCTCCTTCACATCACCCCTCCTTGGAAGGCCACCTTGACCAAGTCAGTGCAGTTGTGATACCCCAATGTACGTCACTGAGAGACACTTGGAGGAAGGTTGATTGGAATTCAGGAGAACATTGTATAATTTTCTTTAAAATTGGCTGTGTTTTTAAGATTCCTTAATGTCAAACATTTGGAATTTTTATTTTCGAATGCTAATTTTGAAAGACACTTCAGATAAAACATAATCTTTTAAATAAAAGTCAAGGCAAGTCCATTAGATTAACCCTTGATACTTAATTTTTCTTAAAACCTTTGAATCCAACTGTATCGGCACCCAGAAATACTGTCAATCAGAAAGACAAAAGAAAGGAAACCACCGACTAATTCAGGTAAGCAATATGTACAGTTATCTTGCCCATTCCCTATTTCATTTGCAGTGCAGTCTCTTGAGCCTTCCTTGCTTCCTACTTACCAATACTTTCAAGTGATTGCTGCAGAGATCCAGTCTCTGGCATATTTTCATACATCTCCACTATGGAACCTGCAAAAGAATCAAGGATCAAGGTAGGGAACATTTAACACCATTGGATTTATTCATGATCTTTGATTAAAGAACAGGGTGACTTACACAGCAAGGAGGTATAAGACCTACCTACGTGCATTAAGACATAACTTGGCACTTATGTTACTGAATTACAGCATGATCCTATACAGTGTATAGGATGTTGAGCATTGATAAGGCATATCACATTGCTGGCTGGGTTCACATCCCTTATGGTGCATCTGTGAAAACCAACTGTGTGCCACGGCAGTTGTTGAAAATTGCTGGTTTAGAGACTGTTCCTCTAATGCATTGCTCAGGAAGCTCTGAGAGGTTCTCTCTTTATTTAGGTGACCCGCAAATTTAAGGAGCTGGAGAGAGTCAAGTTAACCCAGTACTCTTTAAAAGATCAGTTCCAGTCCCACTGCCAGAGTGAATGGATATATGGCTGTTCAAACTCACCTGAGGAAGCACGGTCTCCATTTCCCTGGTCTGAAGATGGAGGGTCAGGCAGCACCACTCTGTGGTGGAGAAGGGACAGCCATTGAGAGCAGGACTGAATTAATTACAAGGTTAGGAACAGATAACATAACAAGACCATCAGGAAGGGCGAATCATCCTCGCAGCCAAATGAGGCATTTGCCCTGACAGCAGTGGGGTGAGATACCTACCTCCATCTGCCCACTCACCTCCACTGCCCTGCTCCTCCTTTCATTCCCCAGATTGGAAAAGGAAGAGTAGGGCAAGTGAAAGAGTGGTGGGCTAGAATAGTATCAGAGACACTCTAGGCCTCCACTCTCTTCTTTCACACTTCTTTTTCTGCTCCACTCCCTTTTCCTACTCCAATTCTGGGAGTAAGAGGAGAAGAGACTGGTACATTACAAGACAGTACGTGGCCCACCTCTTCAGGTGCCTAGTTGTGATATGTGTTGTACAGAGCTAAACTGAATTGGTGCCTGATCTCAAAACTTACATGTATCCATTGCCATCATCACGGCCGTCACCTGGAAACATAGAGACCAAAAAAGCTTAATTATATGCATCGTTAATCAGCTGAAAGAGAATCCTAGGAGTCGAGGGGAATAATCCCACTCTCCCCAATGTACCATCTCAAGGAACTCTACAACAGGGTTTCTCAACTCCCAGTTTGGGGACCACAGGAGGTGCTTGGCAGCTGCCTGACCAGTCCATGAGAGGACTCCTCTAAGTGCATCTTCCCATCCTCACAGTAGGAGGGCTCTGTCAGAGGATTTCAGCCTCAGAGACCAATCCTATGCCTGTCTACTCAGTAGTAAGTCCCCTTGTAGTCAGTGGAGCTTACTCCCAGGAAAGTGTGAACAGGATTGCAGCCTCAGAGGCCAATCCTATGCCTGTCTACTCAGAAATAAGTCCCATTATAGTCAATGAGGCTTATACTCCCATGAGTGACTAGGATGGCTTTGTGCATTTTCAGTGCATCCTGGAATGGAAAAGGTTGAAAATCCCTGCTCTGAATAGACCTGCATTGAGACATTGGGCTCTCACCTGCAATCCTATCCACAGTAACTGAGCAATAGCTCTATTTATTATAATGAGATTTAGCAGCTGAAGACTGCTGTGCTCTAGGTGGGCACAGATGGGCTCTCCCTCCCTGTGCTCTAGGTGGGCCCTCCCTCCAGGTCACCAGAGGCAGAACTCTCCACCTACCCATGGGCTGGTCCCTGGGTCGAAAAAGGTTGAAGACCACTGCTCTACAAGGTAGCTTGAAGATCAACCCATACAATGCAACTGAGGCCATAAGTCTTGCAGAAAGAAAGAGCGGATAGCTCCCACTGACCCCCACAGATCAAGTCACATGTTTCAGGAAAAGGAGCAAAGCTGATAATTCACACCATTACTCACCCTCATTCTCATAACTGGGAACGCTTTCTGAGAAAAGAAATTATAAAAGGAAAAAAGTAATTACAGTAACTGATTAAACCATGCGAAATGTCTCCAATTCTAAGCTTCTTGCTCTCCATCCCTGTTCAGTTTTACAGAATCATAGAATCCTAGAGTTGGAAGGGACTTAGTAGGTCATCTAGTCCAACCCCCTGCCTACAGCAGGAAATCCCCCTAGAGCAGGGGTGTCCAACACGAGGCCCGGGGGCCGCATGCGGCCCAGGATGAGGGTGGATGCGGCCCTCCTGCAAAGCTGGCCACCACCATTGGAAAAACTGGCTTTGTGGCAGCAGCCATTTTCAAATTTCATGTGCTTCTCTGCGCACTGCCCTGGGCGGCTGCCAAAAAGCTGGTCTGGGCTGCCTGGCTCCTCCCGCTACCTGCCTCCTGGCACTCAGAGCGCTTCAGGCCCCTGCAGACCTTGCAGCGCTCACCCACCCACATCCCCCAAAAGCAGCCTCAGCCTCTATCCCAGCTGCTGCCTGCTGTCCTTGAGACCTACTCAGAAATAAGCCCTGTTAAAGTCAATGAAGCTTACTCCCAAGTGGCAGTCTGAGAGCCCAATGATGCATAGGATGGGCTGTGATCCTCTCCAAGCTTAACCTTGGAGATAGGCTGCAACCCTAACCATGTCTACTCAGAAGTAAGGCCCATTGTATCCAGTGGGTCTTACTCCCAGGAAAGTGTGTTCACGATTGCAGCATATCTCCAAGGTTAAGCTTGGAGAGGATCACAGCCCATCCTATGCATCATGCCTGCTCAGAAGTAAGCCCCATTAAAATAAATGAGACTTACTCCAAGGTTTAAAAATTTAGGACAAAATATAGGACATCCTACATTTTGTCCTACATTAAAAAAATGTTGTTAGTGTTTGTGTGCGGCCCAAATCAACTTGTCCTCTTCCAATGCAGCCCAGGGAAGTTAAAAGGTTGGACACCCCTGCCCTAGAGCATCCCCAACAGGTGCTCGTTGAGCTTCTGCTTGAAGATCCCCAGTGAGGGGAAGTCCACCACCTCCCTTGGCATCTGTTCCACTGCCGAACCGCCCTCACCGTCAGGAATTTTTTTCGGATATCCAACCGGAATCTCCATTCTTGCAGTTTGTACCCATTGGTTCTAGTTCTGCTTTCAGTAGCAGCTATGAACAAATGAGCCCCTTCCTCCCTATGACAGCCCTTCAGGTATCTGAAGAGGGCAATCATGTCTCCTCTCAGCCTCCTCTTCTCCAGGCTGAACATCCCAAGTTCCCCCAACCTTTCCTCATAGGGCTTCCCTTCCATCCCACTGATCATTCTTGAATCAGATTCTTTAGTGTCAGATCAATCCAGGGTGGCAACCATAGGGAGAGATGTGCCACATGTCTGTTGCTGCAGGCATAAACTGGTTGCATAGAAGCAGTGCTAAGCACATGTGTCATCATCAGGGCTAGCATCTCAAATCTTTACATGCAAACATAGATTTGAAGAGGAACCATGGGGACAGTTTTCTATCTCATTTTAAAGACTTCCATTGGGGGAAAAAAAGTAAGTCTTACTCTACCTTTCCCCAATTATCTATTTGCTTTTCCTTTCCCCACATCTATTTGCTTTGCAACTTACCATTATCATCTTCATTCATCAATATTGGAGTTGTCTGAGTGGCAAGGATCTGCATGGGACATCTGCAGGGATCAAAGAGGGATGGTTAAGTACAATGGAAAGGGCTTGAAGATATGTTGTCTCACAAGAGAGCAGATCTTAGTTCCCTCCCTTTTGGCATCACCCTCCAATGAGTGGGAAAGGGAAGCTCAAGAGAAGAATTTGTGAAAGGGTAGGTAGAAGTGGGTACCATTTGACAAACTGCTGTCTGAAGCATCCACCTCAATTAACCTCATTAATGGGCCGGGTTTTGCTGGACTGACTGAACTTTTGTTAATTCTACCAACAGAACCAGTCTGATATTCTTATATCCCAGTGCAAGAGCAGATTTCTGTTAGTACAGATAATGTCTGCTCTTTCATATCTGCTTCTTCACAACTCATGCAAAAGGAAGGGCTGGGGTGAGGGAGACAAAATGACAGTCAACAAGCAGGCGTCTTGTATATTCTCAGGAATTGCTCACCTCCACAAGTCTGGCTGGGGCTGGACAGTAGACCAAGGTGGAGCTGCCAGGATCAGGGGAAGGAAGAACACCAAAGCCATTAGTAGTGAGGGTGGCAGCATCTTAGTTTCTGTCTTCCCTCCCACACCCAGCAGAAGCAACAATATGAGATGGGAAGAAACTGAGGATGCATCTTGCCAAACAATGATAATTTAAGCATTAGAGGTTGGGAGAGGGACATTACAGAACATAATGCCACTCTCCAGCATCTCTATAGGATCCCATAGGGGTTGCAACCTACTTGCCCAACCAAGTTCCACTTCCCCTTACTCCCCCAGCTGCTGCCTCTTCTCTTCCATCTGCTGCTCCTTGGATTTCAATAGGAAGAGGGGGAAAAGAGTGGAAGAGAGGAATGAGCTAGAGAGAAGAATAGAGGAGGAAGGTTCTTCCCCCAAAACCTGTGGTCAAGGATCCTCTTTCAGTTGGCCGCATGCACTAGCCTGGGTGTTTGGCCCCAACATTACACTTTTTCTGGCATCAGAATTGACTTTTTCCAAAAATTTTGGGGAGCTGTTTAGTTTGAATGTATCTTTTTTTAGCTTTCAGTTCAGGATTGCATTTTTAAAAAAAAACTATGTATATGGTACTGGTATTTGCTCTGCCATTTAATCTGCTCTTTCCAAAGTTTGATTTTCTTTATTTGTGTGTCAGGTATTTGGGCTATATATGCAAGTCAAATGGCTATATATGCATTTAAAAATAAATGGGGAAATATAAACACATTTAAGGGAGAAAATACATACAATAATATGTATTTAATAATATGAAAATAAAAACACATTTAGGGGAGAAAAAACCCGAATTCAATGTTTGCATAGTAGTCCCTATGATGGATGTACTTAGATGACTATAATGGGGCTGTGTATATGTAGACATCATTATTCCGCAGGAATGCAGGGGAAAGTCCAGATGAGACTGTTGCTTTCAGAATTTGACTTCATGGAGCATATCTATCTATCTATCTATCTATCTATCTATCTATCTATCTATCTATCTATCTATCTATCTATCTATAAAAGTTTATTATATATTATTTGAATTATTATTCAAATATGAGGTTATACACATCTGTTCAACTTGCATGATTTATGGAGGTTCAAAAAACTCAAAGAGGAACATAAACAGCAGGTGCCACTTTTTTTAGTAGTGGCAAATCTACCTATAATGAATTTGGGAAGTTACTTGCCAATATTGTTGTCTTAAATACATTTAAGGGAGATGTTTTGCTTCATTTGATTTTTTTTTACGAAGTATTGCAACTTTTGTCCCTGCAATAAGCCATCCATCAAAGTTTCCAGATTCAAGGTGTCAATTTGAAACAACACTCAGCAAAATGTGAAGGAAGTCCAGCCTGGTTGTGTGCCACAAGAGAGGAAAAAAAATATATAATGGTATAATCAATGCTCTCTTTAACCCATGAAGGAACATGGCTGCCTGTCATTGAATGAATGAATGTACATGCTGGCACCTTCCGTTAGCATCAGTTAGGAGGGATAGGAAGATGGGATTATGGGATTGGATCATTCTTGGGGCAAAGATGCCTGAAAAGAACCTACCTTCAGAGAAAGTTGCTCAACAGATCTCTACCCAAGTAACTGCAAGCTGGATTGACTTCTTAATCAAGAGGTATGTTCAGAACAGTCAACTTGTTCAGAAAGCACTATACATAGGTTCTTCGAAAAGCACCAGGTAATCTTGTGCTGGCTCAAAACTCATTTTGAGGTATAGGGTGACAGAAGCCACTCTGATCTTAATTCAGAAAAAAGTGGCACAGCTCTCAAAGGATAAGGACTCTACTAGAGCTGACAAGGAGATTAAGGTTTGAGTTAACATCAAATACGAGGTTTAAAGTGATGAAAGAACAAGCACAGGATAGCATAAGGGTGCGGGAAGGGCATGGTCAGGAAAATTATGGGTCACTGGCTCAAAGGTAGAGCTCCTATGCAGAGCTCACCCTTGCTGTCATTCAATATCCTCAGTCTTTCATTGCAGCATGAAAAGCAAAGCTACAGGAAATGAATTACTTCAAGGCTCCATTTTGAAAAAGAATAAATTGCTACTCACAGGGAGGGCGTCTCACCACTCTGAAGGTTGGGGAGCGATCACAAGTTGGGGGCCTGTAGGGACAACAATGGACCATGGTCCGTTTCCAAGCACCAGGCTCTTACCTATTCCATGCCCCACATACTGTACATTAATCACATGAGACATTTCTTTCACTCCACTGCTTTTGGGTGAATCCAGGAATCTCTTCCCACCCATTCTCAACCCACCTACTAAAGCCACAATCCTTCACTTATGTTCTTCTAATTCCTGGACCTTGCAGAGAAGGGAACTTCCATTTTTTAAAAGATACCTTTGAACTGCAACAACAACAACACATTCACAAGTAGTTGCCTTCTCTTGTATTAAAAATTAGCTTTCTTGGGTCACTTAGGCTTGAAGTTTGTCTTGTGTACAAGTTAAAAATTACAGTAGCATAATAGTACATTAGCTGATCATTACTGAAGGAACAGCATTTATTACATGTATCAGGTTTTTCCTTTCCTATGGGTTGATGTACCACTCGAGATAAAAAGCAACTCCCACGTATGAGGGAGAGAATGAGTGTGCACGGGTGCACGCACACTTAAAAAAATGCTGATGCTGGTTCCCCGCACAAGGGAAGAGTACTCTGCATACACATATTATCAGGTTTAAAAAAAAATAAACCAGAAGATGACAAATTTATCCATAAAACAGAGGCACTCATGTAGTGTTGAACTTTGTGTGTAGTTTCTTGGTCCTTTTCATAGGCCAAACTGCCACCAGCCTGGAGAATTTACCAACTACACAATAAGGACAAAGCAACATGATTAAAGATGATCTTGTAGCAAACATGTCAGTGTGAATCAAGGAAGTGAACATAACCACTAACAATAATAATCAAAGAACGGGGATTTGGCTTTAAACAAAGTTTTTGACCCATAAATTCTAAAGCCTTACTCAAACAACTCAGGAGGATGTGTTATTATTCCTGGACTGTGCCACTTACCCTACAATCCAGAGTAACTAAAGGAAGACATAAGAGGTGCTTACTCTGGATTGCTCTATGCATTTCTCATAGGTTTCCCACAGGTGGCACTGTAACTACGTCGGTGCAAAAGGTCCTGTAGTTACTCTGGATTATAGCCCAAGATGAAGAGCAATCAGCTTTAATGCTTCTTGTACAGAAAATTACCATGTGCCCAGAAAACTAGACCTCGGGCTTAAGCAATCTCCTCCTAGATATTCAAATCTAGTTTTATATGTGCAAGTGTTTTTTTAAAGAGCCACATAACAATGCAACCTCCCTCCCGAAGTAGTGGCTGGTGTAGTCCACAAATACAAAAACGGCTTCTCATTCCTTCTTTGCAATTATAAGCCTATAATCAAATTCAGAGTTAAAAGCCCTATTGCCCATGCTGTAGTTTCAATGCAGATCCACACATTTCTAGCCTTCTACCTGATGTGCATTTGGCTTAACAAAAGGTGGTTAATGCCCTGGCCTCACTTGGCAAACAGGCCAGCTCCCCATAACCATTATGCAGAGACATATTTGTATATGTACTTGCCCAGTCACTTTTAATTCATTTATTTATTTTTGTATCTCAAGCTTTTACCATTATTTACTCCATGTTGGCCTCAAACTTTGCCTTTCTAAAACTGCATTATAAGTAAACAGGCGGATGTTTAGTTAGAAGTTCAATTCATAAGCAGAATGGGGTGGTTGGGGAGACGTACCCCCAAACACTTTGGGAAACAAGGATCATCTGGATCAACTAAATCAGTCTCTTAAATGCATACTGGAGCACATCATCATGCATGCCCCATTTGAAAGAATACTCAGGTAATAATGATGGGTATGGAAACTATCGGCTCATTGGTCCACCCTGCAGAGAATTGTTTGCTCTTCTTGGCAATGACCATCCAACAGAGCTTTTTCCCATCCCCAGCTGGTTAGCTGACCTTTTACAGAAAGTTGGCACAGAATGAATTTTAGTCTTCTACATGCGCCTGCACACTTCCGCTACTGATCTATGGAGTCTCACCCCATGCTTTGCCCTCTGTTGCCACCTACTTGTGGCTTTCCTCAAAAGACTCAAAATGTCTTCTGAAGGTGGATAAATAATTTGTAGGAGCGATTCCTAAAGGCATTCTGGGGAGAAGCGTTTCAGAAAATACAATTAAAAGGGAACAAGACGGCTGATCTTTGGGCAGAGAAGGCACATAAATCAGACCCTACTTTCTGCATGAAAATTCTCTCTTCTACTACTAGATACAGGAATCCTGTCTTCCTACTGCATTTAGGCAGCATAGGAGATGCAGGCGCTGTCCAAGCCTGCCTGAGACTTTCCACCCTCCCATTTTGTCCCAAGACAAATAGAAATGGACTCACTTATATTGGTAATCATCAGTAGGTGCTGTTGAAAGAGAAAGAAAGACGCCACTAAAATTAGAGGATCTTCACAGATTCACAGTCATAAAGTATCAGCATGATTTGGAGAGATGAGGAAAAGACTTAACTGTCTAGTTCAGGGTCCTGACAGTCAATGCAAAGGACAAGAAGAACCACCAGAGCTGGGACACTAAGTATCAACAACCAGAAGGAGACATCCATGCCACTTGCTAGGGGGCAATGCTGTGGTCTTGGGGCAGGTACAAATTCCAGGGGGGAAGAGCAGCATCGAGCAGGCTAGAGATGTGCCGGACAAAAAAACCTGTAGAAAAACAGTCAGTCCTCACTCAGTCTGTTAATACTATGCAACTTATTTGCTTCTTTTATAAACATTTTATTCTATATATTTTTAAACTAAAAATTCATCTGCTTGCCTACCTTATTTCTGAAGTCCACACTTTTGAGTCATGGCAGCACTTAGGAGTTTCAGTGCAAAAGAAGGACAAAGAGCAGGTAGAATGAGGGCCCTCAAAACACTGGATTGGAATAAAGCCGGCAAGAGCATCTCAAATGCCCAGCCCTTAGGGTGGTATCAATCTTAATCCTTTTCTACAATTGCCAGTCTTTGCATTTTAGGTCTGTCAAAAAAAAACTCCACAGTCCAAACATTTTTATTTCACCAAAAAGTCCCAAAACAGCACGTTTTGTCTCTTTGTCCTAAGAATATATGGTAAGTGAAAAAAGAAATAGTGGAAGTATGTTCTCCATTCTGTACAGTTTGGTGATTTGTAAAAGCACAAGATGGAGTTTAGATAAGAGTTTCTATAGACTTGCATCAGCCCTGGAAACATGTGATAATGTTTCAATCTGCACACACTGAGCTGAGAATATAGCTATCGATAAAATACATTTCATTGGTTTCTGCACTGTAAATTTATTTTTGTAATATATTTGCAATATATTTGACCAAAAAACGCAACTGTCCAATGTGAATCAAAGAATTGTTGATTCACAAGGCCAGTGTGTCAAATGATAAGCTTCTTCTTTCCAACTGTATTGGTTTTTGCTTCCTATTCAGAGTAGAAGAGTTTGCGGCTTAACAGTGAATTGCCCCTCTCTTCGTTTTTTGTTCCCGACTTTGAGCAGAGGGCTTTAATCACTGGGGTTCTTTGCAAAGTTTCTCCTTTCATAGCAAAAAAATACTGGAAAAATGCTGGGGAAGTAGTCCTTCAAGCTCTGCTTTAAGAGTAGTTAAGGAGCAATTCAGTATTAATCCTCCAGCTACACTGAACAAAAAGCAATAGAATGAGCCAACAAGGAAATTAAATTAATATCAATGAGGGCCTTGCTTAATGAGAATTACTTGTAAGTAAACATTACAATGTAGGTGTTCTACAAATCCACAGGAAAGAGCATTACTAGATAATAACATTAGTTAAGTACTATGTTGGAATGTCTTTTTACTCCCCAACTAGCTAACTGGGGAAAACCAATTTCTCAGCAATGCTAAATTGTGGAATAATCCCCAACTGCTATGAGAATGAAAGGTGAAAGAAAAGCATGAGAAAGATGGACTCTTACTAGAGGCTTAGAAGAGGTTTGTTTGATGTAATTCATAAACCCAATGGTCTTCAGACCGTAATAAAGTTTTTATTATTATTATTATTATTATTATTATTATTATTATTATTATTCATAAACCCAATGTACTTCAGCAATGATCAGCATGAAAGGCACCATGAAAGAAGAAAACCTGCATATACAATGCTTGTAGATGTACAAGTGAACTTTGTGGAAATGAGTAACTTAAGTGTAGTGAAAGCAGAAATTAAATTACATTTGGTAAATTTGTGAATGAATTAAACATCAAAATTGTGAGCTCTGCTGACCGGGATGCCCCTTTATTTTTAAATTAAAGTAATTTTTAACTGCTGTGTTTCACATTTATTAGGTTGGGCTAAACACTAATCCCAGATCCTAGACATGAACAATCCCCTGCATCTCCTAAATGCAGTCACTGAGAATGAGAAAGCCCTGGTGTACTGGCAGCATCTTGGTTAGATGTGCCTGGAATTTAGGATCAGTGGGACTAGCCCCCAGCTCCAGCGTAACTACAGGACCACGTAAGAGACTTAGGGCACAATCCAGAGTAACTACGGGGAGTCCTTGCTCCAGTGTAAGAACAATTTACTCTGGATTGCAATATGAATTTCCCATAGGTTTTCACTAGGTGTTGCAGTAACTACGGGTACACGTAATGTCTCTTACGTGCTCCTGTAGTTACTCTGGATTGTAGGGTTAATGTGCGCCTGTAGTTACTGCACCACCTAGTGAAAACCTATGGGAAATTCATATTGGAATCCAGAGTAAGTTGTTCTTACACCGGAGCAAGGACTCCCCGTAGTTACTCTGGATTTTGCCATAGGACTGGTCCAGCAATGGAACGTTCTACAGCAAACTCGAAAGGCCAGCACTGTTGTAACTACAAAAGTTAAAGCCAACCTTAGAGCCCACACTAGTTTTCCCAGCTATTGCACACCATAAGGATAGAGGCAGGCAAACTACTTTTCAGGAACTCTATTCACCACTAAAAAAATCTCATTATTGAAAAGTTGCCAGAGTTTCTCACAATAACTTTGAGCAGCAGAATGGCCACACCGCAGAATAGAGAAGGAGGGAAAAGGGCTGCAGTGTTCCTACTGAATCACACAATCTATTCCACAGACAGGGCCCAAGAATATCAGCTACAAAAAGTGTTACATGTTAATTGGACAGAATGCTCAATAAAGTCAAGCAAGACAAGTCAAACTTTGAAGATATGAATATTAAAAGTATGATACTTTGTGCAAGAATGACCTTTGGGTTGGTCACATGGGATGAGGAATGTGTATGTGTCCAATGATACGGGCAAAAATTTTCACAGCAAAATTGAGCCACATCAATGGCCATGAGGTTTTAGATGGAAGTACAAGTTATTGCCTTCATATCCTGGCTTCATGGAGACACCCAATTGGCTACTGGGGCAAACAGATTTTGATTCAATCTAGGGGGGATCTTATGCCCCATGTTAAAAGCCTGCAAATAGTTTGCTATAGTGGAGTCACTTTTGTTGATTGACTATTTTATTGGATTGTTAGCCAAGTTGGATCTGTTCTGGAGAAAGGCTGAATACAAATTCATTAATTAAATTTACAAGATTAAACAAAATATTGGATACCACCCAATCATAACTACAGAAGAGTAGTTCTTAACGACAAGTGGGCTCTTCCTTTCAACAAGCATGCCTTGTCAAAATTGCTTGCTTGAGACAGTCCAAATGAGGCATACTAAGAATGTACACAGATCTCAGGTACACGTACCAGGTATCATGATCCATATTACATTTATTCACATATCTGGGTATCAGAACGCCCTTGGGTAAGTTCTCTAGGTTTCCTTGCCCCACTCCAAGAGCGTGGGAATAGTGGAGAGATCAGAGGTGACTCATGCCAGCAATACAACCCATAGCCGGATTTTGGTGCTTGCAAATGTGAATGTTGCTCTGAGTTGTGGGAGGAAAATTTGCAGCTGTGACTTGGCAGCTGCAAAGTTGCTCAGCCCACTTGGAGAAATGGAAGAAGGTTCCAAAAACATCTCATTCACTTCCAGAAACAGTTCTGCTGTCAGTGAGAAAAGGTGTGAAGGCAAGACATGCAGTGTAAATAGTCCTGGCTTGTAGACCCCTGTACAACTCCAGACAACGTACACACACCCAACTTCCCTACATTTACCCTGTATGATCAGTGCTGGCAACAGGCCAACGTAACCACAAAACCACGGGTTCCGTTACAGAGAGGAAACAGGCACCACTTTGGGAGCTTGTTGGAGAGAAATGGGGCAAAACACAAAAGGGTCCTTCTGGCTAGAATGTGAGGGGCATCAGTGTGAATGTTTCTGTGCTTCATTTGGTCCACTGGTTCTTATACACTGTTCTCCAAGCTAGCATCAGTTGAAGAGATGAATATCTGAGAGCAAGAGAATGCGATCACAAGACAGGAAAAGAAGATTGTATCGGGACAAAGGGTGGGTGGGGGAGGCACAGAGGAAATAAAACATTCAATTTATAAAACACTTTGCCCCCTTTACCAAACATGTATTCTCAGTCTAGCAGGGGTCTCCAAAGTTTCATCTTCAGGGTTCCAGGACCTTTAACAATTGTAAAGAGAAAGAAATTTCAGCAGTGAAATTTTTCTTCTCAAAGATCACAAGCTACACCTGCTGAAATTTCCTCTTCTACACAATTGTTAAAGATCCAGGAGCCCTGAAGTTGAAAGTTTGGAGGCCCCTGGTCTATAAGCTATATTCTTGGATCCCTCCCAACATCGCACTACTTTGATCTTTGTTCTTACTCAACCCCCCCCCCCAAACCATTATCAAATCCCTAGATTCTGGAACCACAATTAGTCCTCTTCAAAGGGCCCAATACTAGAAACTGGCAGCCACTGACAGTGGCGTTACCAGTGTAGGAGTCGGCTCCTAATTGTTAGCATCCATGCCCCCACCCTGGCTCTCATTCACATTTGAGAAACTCACATCTGTGGTTCCCAGTTCCACGTCTGGAGGAGGACTTCTCTGCTGTGACAAAGACGATGCTGCTGTTCAATTGCTCAAGCAGAAAGGAAATGCCACCACCACTGGCAGGAAGTAAAGGCAGGTGCACTAGAAAATGACACAGGAACCCAAGGACCGGGGGTAGGGAGGGGGAGAAGCAGACACACTATGGAAGTTCTCTTACTTTTAAGGAATAATACCAAGGCAAATAGGGGTGCCATTAATTTTCATGACTATCCAGAACATACCCAGTTTCCCTGGCGAGACACATCAGACATCCTCTCAAATAGGACCTTTGAGACTTTGCAGGCAGGAGTAACTTGGAGGCCTACTAACAGGTTCAAAGAATTTTTTTCTGTGCTCAAGTATCTCTTGCAGTAGTTGAGCACGTACCACTTGCACATGGTGAATAAAGCACACCTATAAAAGAGGCAAGATTTTTCTTTGCTAGACCTACTCACCAAACATTGCCTAATTTATCTTAAAAGCCATTAAAGCTTTTAAGAGGAAAATCAGGCTGGCTCCCAACCTCTGTTCCTACTTTTAAAAACAGCTGAGAAACAAAAAATTCCCAATGACTTTTAACACTGTACAGAAATTAGGATGTTATGCTATTTATTATGTTTAAAAACTACAATTTTTATTTTAATTTATTGTAGTCCAATTTGGGGCAATTATATAATAACTTTTATTATCTAATTTTGTTGCCAAGTTGCTTTGGATGTTTTTATTAACGAAAAGCAGGAAACACTGGAAACAAATAAGCTTGTGGAAATCACTCCATCCTGAGGCAATGAATGCCAGAAAATTAAATTATTCCCAATTTAACATGTAACAACTAGGGGGGCCAAAATTAACACTGGTGGAGTAATCTTATGCATCTCTTATTCAAAGCAAGTCCCATCAAGTTCAATGGGGCTTACTTCCAGCTATCAGTGATCAGGATCGAAGACTGAAAGGGGTGGCAGCAGAGGTAAGGAGTCTTAATATTTTAAGGAATGCATCAAATCAAGTAAAAGTTGTCTAGACTTCTTCAAAATAGGCGCTGAATCCAGGAAAGCAGGTGATACAAAGAACATGCAAAAGAAGCATCATTCACAAATCAGAGACAAAGCCTTATCATATGGAAGGAATGCCTGGTGTTCAGGCACCGAAGCAGGTTTTAACTACTGTAGCTTATGCCACTAGAAAAATCTAGCAAAATTGCTTCTCTTGAAGCTTCCCCTCTCCACCCAAAATTCTGTCAATGCTCCTCCACTCCAGCTTAGCTTCTCCAGAAAACAGACATATGAAACCATTGGGAAAAAATGCTCCCAACATGTTTTCTCTCTCTTGCTATGCTGACACTGCCAAGTACGAGTTCTGTACAGAAAAGCTCTACCAATCCTCCCCTCGTGCATCTGTGTCACACCAAAAGTCACACTTTGCTATAGAAGTACGATGGGCTCTCCCACCTTTTCTGTCCTCGCATCCAACTCAGCTCTTAAACTAACATGTGTAGCTATCCTAACCCACAGAGTGGCAATCTCTGACCCAAATAGGCATTCTGCTGTGCCAGTAATGAAGTAAGCCAAATTCTGGGAGATGACTGCAAGATCATCATATAGAACTGAAGGCTAACTTGTACTAATCACCACAAAGTTCCCTTAGCACCTCTGAGGTCAAAGATACGTGGCTGTTATCCACATGTTTTCAAGCACATCTTTGCCACTATCGAGACTAGAAACTTGCTTTTCAAAGCAAAAGTGAAAGTGGAGGATCTCAGGACAAAGACATCTGCACCCAATACCAAATCCTGTGCCTCTACAGTGTCAGTCGATGTTATCTAATTCACATGGCTCATGCTGCATAGGTAAAAAGAACTTTCAAATTCATCCTATGGACCCTACTGCCCCAAGATCCTCCCACCACTCAAGCCATAGAAGGGTGCAGTTTTTAATCTGACAAAGTGGAGGCTCTTTTAAACTCAACATATTATTGTGGCATAAGATTTTACAGTCCAGAAATCATTTTGTTATGTATCATGTGTTCTACGAAGTTGCCAACTTTTAAAATTCATATATGCGCACATATACATGGTTATAGAAAATCCCTGTAAACCAGAAGGAGGGATAAATGGCCCTGAACAAAAAGCAGAGCCTATGACAGTTCTATATACATTCCAAAAATTTACAAGACACGCCCAGTCAATGTTCACAACTGCAGTCAATACATTTTGCTGCCTCCAAAACTCATGCATTGGACAAATAGGGTACTGACTTGCAAAAATGCTTTTGCCACCGTGAACCTGTTTTTAAGTCTTTTACAAGAGGCTCAGAAGGACCCAGTTCAATTCCTGGCAAGACAGAGTATAGGGAAAGGCCCCTATCACACATACCCTACCATCCAGAGTAACTACGGGAGCACGTAAGAGACATTACGTGTACCCATAGTTACTGCACCACCTAGTGAATACCTATGGGAAATTCTAATTGCAATCCAGAGCAAATTGTTCTTACACCGGAACAAGAACTCCCCGTAGTTACTCTGGATTGCGCCCTATGTTGTTTAATATGGGTCTAGAGACCAAGAGGCTTCATCAGTGGAAGTCAGTTAAAATATTCATGAAGTGTCCAACTGACATATACTGAAGACCAAAATGTCCAGCATGCTGGTATTAGCTACTATGGAAAAGCCACTGACTCCAAATTCTTGTGCACTATAGGCTGAAAACCTAAGATAACTCATCACAACTCAACAAGGTGGCTGCAGCACAAGTAGCTTCAAAAGGTCGACCTGGAAAGCAAGCTAAGTCACCAACAACAGGGGAAAATACCCAGCACTATCAAAAATTATTTCTAGCTTTCCATACTTGGAAGAGTTCACGTTATTTTGCATTTAATTATTATAGCCTGCAGCAATTATGTCTGTGCACAAAATAGCCCTCAGTTATTATCAATAGCCTGATATTGCCTCATGTGCATTTTCAGCCAAAATGGTACACACATTTCTAGGACAGCTTTTTTTGGATCGAGGGGATAATGAGCAACTCACACACATGCAACTGAGAGTCCAAAGCAAATGTGCAACAGAAATGTGTATGCTTCCCCTTATCCAGAAGCCTTTGAATACCGCCTTTCTAAAATATATCAGCTAATAAAATTCCACTGCTCCCCTCATTGCTTGCAGGCCGAAGCCCTTTCTCATACGGACTGGATGCAGGAATCCTTTCTAAACCAACCAAATAGTGTTGAGAAAACCAAAATTACATTGCCTTGAGTACCATCATGGTAAAAAGATGAGGTTCAGGTGTAAAAAATTAAATCACTTAAAGTGGAAGAGGTGAGGTGAGTGTAGCAGGAGAGATCCCATCATTTCACCCCAGTCATCCGGAAAAACACCCAAACGTAAATAGATGGTTTTGAACAAAGTCTGTGCTTTATAAAAATTCCTCATACACGAAAAGTTTTATTCTTCCCCGAGTCCACAAGACCACCCGCCTGGGTCCTTAAAGGGAGATGAGGACTCTCTGAATTAGCTGTGCCTGAAGTCCACAAGTCCATTCTTTTTTCTCAGATGAGAGGAACGGGACTGAAACAGGTTCAGATCAGGACACTGGAAACAGGGACTTTTGTTGATCGGCCACGCTGTGGAACAACAATGCGATCTTCGCTCTCTGACTCCTCATGGAACTGCCCTGAAGGAGAAAAGGAGTATGTCAGGACACAAAGAAAATGTTTTCATTTGTATTCTCTCTCGCACACCCCTTTCCAGTAAAAACAAAACCAAAAAACTTCTTGCAAATGCATTTCCCTGATTTCAAACACACCTGAGCCAGTAAGCTGCCTTCTTGGGCTACATCCCCCTGCTCCAGTTCAAATTTTTGGTGCTACTTTTTCTTCCTAAGTAACATCATGCCTGTCTTATTGCTGCCCTCTTACTGGTGGCATTGTCGATCTGAAGCAAAATGCACGGCAACTTTCCCATAAACACCGGGCAACTATGCAGACAACACCGGGCAACTATGGTTCTAACAAAACCACCAACATGATACCCCATTTTCTACACTTTGGGTGGTGTCGCATAGAGTCAAGATTCCTGAACTTAACACTGCAATTCTGCATGGCTGGGGGCAGGGAAATGAGGAGGTTTACCTTGTGCATAGAGCTCTGTGCGCTTACGATCTGCCTGGATGAAGCAAGCTGTGGCCAGGAAGAAGGCACCCCCAATGATGCCCACAAAAGCACAAACCATGAGTGCATATTCAAGGCTTCGGAACTGCGCCAGATGCGATGCAGGCCGACCTTGCTGAATACGGTCACTGATCTGGGGCAAGGGGAGAAAACCATTAGGAGACATGCAGAGGGTAAAAAGCAAAGACCCATCTAATAAGCACACACCTGAAGTGCAAGGTGTGCCAAGTGGCTGGTTACTAAGGGTGCTCAATAGTTAATGCCAAAAAAACAAATGAGTAGCAAAACCTGACCCTACGACTAAAGCCAGCTCAGCGCGACACCACAGGAGTAGGAATGTGCCAATAAGAAAATTTCATGTGTATAAGTTATGTACCAAGAAGTGCTCAAAGCAGTTCACAGACAGCACAAAACTTTTCACATGTATCCCAATATAAAGAGACAATGACGGTTTAAAAAATACTTTTACTTGATTCTTAAGACCTGGCTTCAGTGCCTCAAGAAATGAAGTTCAGCTTCAGATGGAAATATTTTTTCAGTTTGGAAAAAGGTGGCACCTGGTGTAGAACCCAACAGCAGAGTTAAGGGTCTTAAGAGGTCCATCCAGCATAACACTGCAACAAATTGCCCCTTCAGGCTGGCCACTTCTTCCAGATTTGATAGGTCAAGAGATCCAGTTATAGCAGCCTTATACTGACACTGCAAGGCTTGTTTCAAAGATGCACAGGAATTAGAAATAGCAGCAGAGAAAAAGGGAAAAGTTTGAATGGTGGGATGACAACCTTTGCAAAAGTCATCAAAAGTTTCTTCATTCACAGTACCTAAGCCCAGCTGATAGGCCAGCCTTAGTACCTACCAGGCCAATGAGGTAAGGGCTCCCAGCATCACCCAGGAGATGGGACATCAGGATCTGGAAAGCTTCTGCTGTGGATCGGCGTGTGGGGATAACAACGTACTGTAGAGAAAATAAAGCTGACTTACTGGTGCCCTCTAGCGAAGGTATCAAGATTTGAGAACACGGCTTTACATGTTATTATCAACATAATAGGAAACATCTCCCTCTTGCATTAAGGAGCTTTCTGACTTCTCAGTAACAAGCCAACCCCATATCTGCCAAACATGTTTGTATGTTATGCATGTGTTGAATACACACTTCATATACCAAAACGTTTGTCACAGTAAATCCATTAACAACACAATTCGGCACTAAAAGTTTTGAGTGGCATAAGATATGCCACAAGCCCTCAGGCATCAGCAAAACTTTGTGCAGATGGGAACTTTGGAGAGAGGAGACCTTGCACACAAATGGAGTGTAGTGCACAGCTTGCTGCCCCTCAAAACATGTATGGTAAAGGTATTTGTTAACATTTGCCTTCCCAGAACTCATTATAGGTTTTCTGCCCCAGAGGGATACCACACACAAATGTTCAAATAGAATGTCAACTCATTCCTACAGTTGGTGAATGATAATGAGGATAATGAAAGCAAACCCACACAGGTAAGGGGGGAATTTCATGCCTCAAAATATGAATGTTGTGTACACCTATTGGGGTATACATCCTCCCACCTATGCCCTCTGTGATATAAAATATTATATCTTGCTGTAAATGGTATTGCCTATCCTCAGGTGTAATCCTAACCAATTTGCCAGCTCTGAGTAATAGCAATGCAACTTCAAGGTAGGGGAACAAACACTGCCTTACCTTGAGGAGGCCTCCATGACTGCCTCCCAACTGCAGAATGTAGCACATGCCCCACTGACACAGCCATGCCAGTTCTGGAAAGTTGTTTAGGACTACACCCTCATTCACTGAGCACTCATCCTGATTCACAGACCATGCTCTGCTACTCCACTGCTTTCTACTGAGTGCCTCTTTGTTCTCTATAAGCAGCTTTCCCACAAGGGCAGAAGTCACAGGACCTTCCACATGCCTAGTCATGCAGACTAGAAGGGAAGCCCTCAGGGTGCAAACAGGACTGACAAGTGCAATTCCCACTGATCCTCTGTGGTGTGGCTGACCTATTTGTTCCAGACAGGGCCCTGCTGTTTTGCAAACTCCATGACAGACAGTTCTGTAATTGATGTAGTCAGATGGCAGGCACCCCTTCTGTCATAGAGCTTGCAAAAGCACAGGAGTCATGCTGGGTTAAGATGGTTGGAAACTCTGTGCATTTCTTTTTCAGATGCTGCTCCATCTCTGATGCTGTTCAACAAAATCTCCGACTTCATACATTTGTTACTACAGGAATCTCTTCTCTCCACCTCCAGTTGTTTCTTAACTCAACTGGCATCAAGACAAGACTCTGCAATGACCCTTCTCCATTTACAAGGCTCAGGGCCTGACTGTTCTCAATCTTATTCTTTAGAAGCCAGTGGTACTCAAAGTGGGGTTCAAGACTGGGGGTTGCAAACTTCTTCCAGAGGGGGGACATGAAAAGCTGGACAGAGCCATCTTGGAATTTGGCATTCTGGAATCTGGCACCACCATCTTGGAATGGGCATTCAGGTTGCTTTCCTGGGGGTAAGACTCAATGATCACGAAGAAACTTACTTCAGAGTGAACACGGAGGAGCTTTAACACCACAGTGATGCCACTTCAAATTTGATGTCACTTTGGCCATGACATAACTTTCAGATTGACATCACTTCCCAGAAAGATTGATAAGGGAAAATGCCCGAGTAATATTGCTCTAGACCATGAAGCAGAAAACAGACCATTCGCTAATGCCATGATGCAGTCAGTTAGGAAGGGAAGGGTAAGCAGCATAATAGGTATGTTCAGAAATCTGTGCAGGGTACAAAAGACACTGGCATGTGCAAGTACCTTCAGTGCCCCTTAACTTTGTCAGCTATACCTGTGTCTAGTTCTTCCAAGCCCATTTTAGTGGGAGAGCATATGTTGGATTTGAATCTATAGCCTCCGCTACACAGCACATGCACTCTTCTACTATGTCAGCATTCCATAGGCAGGTTCTATATATATGAATATATGGCTTGAGGATGGTACTACAGGATGCTGAATACACCATGATGTGTTCTTGGGATGTTTCCTACTGTGGCAGAGTAATTAACAGAGCTGACCTGAAGACTGAACATTATGAGATCAACACCTGCTCTGCAATAGGCATTTCTAAATTATGCAAATTTTGGGTTTGGCCTTGAGTTTGGTCTCTTGCTAGCTGGAACATGGCTTGCCTCGTTCTCTGTGTACAGAATTACCAATGATTCCTTTGCTTGAGAGCACTTAGGATTTGGCCCAGTTCCTCCTGACAAAAAAGTTCTCCCCTCTTCAGGAGTTCTACCAACAGACACTTGAATCAATCCTCTGGAGAGACTTGTGTTTCTCTTCTATATGCTTCCCTCGCTGCCCTCTCCCGTTCCTATCTTTCTTTTGTTTGCTACAGTCAAAAAAGTATACTTCCAGAGTAGCAAAAGTGAATTCAGGCCCTTAAGTACTGCAGTTCTTGGCTGTTCCTTGATCCCCTGGCTCCTGTGCCACAGATGCTTCACTTTAGTGACAGGCTTGACATGCTCAGATGTCATGGGTGAAATGCCCATTCTGTACATTCAACCCGTGTCCACGAGGGGCACTGGGGGCATATCATCCCATGACTGGCATGGACTGAAAGGGTTGCCATAGGTGAAGGTGAAAAAACTGACTGGGTTGCAACTATTTGAGATTTCTGATGCTCTTCTTCTGCTTGTACTAGATTCTATAATATAGAATACAAACTTTGCCCAACCCAGTAACCTAAATATTGTAGTTTCTGAATGATACTGTCAATTCATAGACTCTGATTTACTGCAGCTGAAGAACATGGCTAGCCCTCTGAAAACTGGTCAGTATTAATATATTTCTTAACATCCTGCATTTTTATTATGCCCAAAGCACTGTTAATAGTTATTTATGGTTGTAGTTTGAGAGAAGGCGTGGAAAGATGGAATTGTAGAAACACTTGGTTTCTCAGGACGTAAGTGAATTTACCTATATTAACTTGCAATCCATTTAGGCTGGCATAATCCCTGGCACAAGTCCCGTTCTGGGCTGGGGATATCCTAAAGTGCTGTAAGGCACTTCTGCTCCACTCCTGTAAAGGCAGGGGGGTTGGCCAGTGTACAGGCATAAGCTGAATTCCTCACACAACCAGAGAAACATATGTCAGGTGAGTTAAGCCAGCCTAAACTGGTGAGGCTCAGTCTCTTGTACAACTTTAAAAATTATGCAAAACGCACACAATTGTGAGTCCGCTAAAAGACAAGCTGAAGCACTTATCCTGGTGCTCATACACTTCCAAGCTGATGCAATCTGGTCACCAATAGCAAGGGGGGAAGGAAGTAGGTTTGTAATTATTGTAATTTGCCATATTCTCACCAGTAGTATGTCAGCTACTATGGCCCAGTTGAGAGAAAGGAGGGTCTCACCAATGAAGATAAACACCTGTAAGACAAAGATTTGGCTTTTAAAAAAATTTTCTATAACAGATTTCTAAGACTTCCAAAGCAATACACAAAAATACTAGAATATATTAATAAAGAAGGTACCACCATGAGCTGGCAGCATTCAGGGAATCCACTAAAGCAACAGATAAACTTACGTAAGTGAAAGTGATACTACTCCGAGCAAACACCAATGCCAGGAAAAGGAAAGGGGCAGAGCCAAGCAGTCCAGCTGCACACACCAGGGGATCAGCTCGTGGATTGGTGCGGTGCCAACGCCGGGAAATCTCCACCCCACTGCTGACACCCAGCACGCCAGTCACACATGTGATGATGCCAAAGGTGAGGCTGCAGAAACAAGTTATACTTAATATTTATGTAGCACTTAATAAGACTGTGCAAGCCTTTCTCACTAGCTTGTTTTCATAACAACAACCCTATGAGTTACCGTAAATCAAGTATGATTTTATCCAGATGGCAAGCAGAGGCTGACACAGTAGTTTGCCTAAAGCCATGAAGTGAATTCAAAGCCAGGTGAAATTCAAATCAGAGACTTCCCAATTTGCACTTCAGTCTCTGAGCACAATCCTAACTATGGGCGAAATCCAGAGTAACTATGGGGAATTCTTGCTCCAGCGTAAGAACAACTTACTCTGAATTCCAATATGAATTTCCCATAGGTTTTCGCTAGGTGGTGCAGTAACTACAGGTGCACGTAATGTCTCTTACGTGCTCCTGTACTTACCTTGGATTTGGCTGTATGTCTACTCAAAAGTAAGTCCCATTGTGTTCTATGGGCCTTACTCCCAGGAAAGTGTCTTCAGGATTGCAGCCTCTGTCACCACACTACAGAGGTGAAAAGCAGCATTGAAAAAATAGAGTTGAAAAGCAGAAAACGAAATCCTTTACATGAGTAAACTTTCTTCAGTGGGTCACTGAATGGGTCAACATTCAATGACTCAATGGGTCAACATTCTTCAAAAAAACTGACCCAAGTGGGACAGCCCTTAACTGTAGCCTCCCTATCTGTTAACTCACCTTTCAGAGTTCCCTAAATGTGGAGGGCTTCCAGTGACCAGGCGAGAGCGGTACAGGAACGCTGGTGCCCAGAGAGCCAGGGAACCTGTTACAAAGGCCACAGCTGTGAAGCCCAATGATGACAGCACAAAACTGCGGCTGAAAGGCAAGAACAAAATAAAGAAATAATATAAGCATATGTATTATCCCCCAAATAATTCAAAGCACCTCATCCTAGTTCCAATCAAACAGGTTAAATTCCTTCAGCTATAACAGTGACATAACGCAACAACTAGCATAGACAACTTATAATCTACAGGCCATGATGACCATTCAGTAGGATAGAAAGCATGGTTTCTGGCATATCAAGATAGGATGGAGAGTCAGCGGGCCTAACCGAAGCATCTCTCCAGATTATTAAGTTAAAGAAAAACACACTAAGGCTACAATCCTAAAGACACTTTCCTGGGAGTAACAACCATTGAACACAATGGGGCTTACTTTTGAGTAGGAATGTGCTCTAAAGCACTTAAAGCTGATTAAGTTTTATGGAGCATAAGGCTGTTTCATAGAACACTAATGACTAGAGGTAGGAAAAAACAGTGATAAACAAAAAATAAATCATTCTGCATTTCTCTTTGATAACAAAAAGCCAAAATCTGTTTTAAAACCCCTTTATTTCATACTTATTACTTAATTGGGATGCATGGGTAATGACAATGGCTGCAGTTGCTCACACTATATCTAGAACACTTTTGAAGTTATTATAGTTTATAATATAGGTTTTGAATAAGAACACATACCACAATTTTTTACACTTTTGACTTTGGAAAATACTAAAATCAGCAAAAAAAAATACAAACATTTTCTCCTACTAATGGCACACTGACATTTAAACAAAGTGATCAAACAATATCAAAGTGATCAAAGTGGAGAACTTGAACCTTCTTCACTTGAACTCATCTTCAGCCTCCTCTTGGATTTAAGGACTGACAACTCTTTTGTATGCACCCTTGAAATATAGTGTCTCCTACGTTATGCATGATAGCTGATGTATGATTCAAGGACTCCAGGACCCTTGTAATAAATGGCTATTTTCATATTTATATCATAATTTTGTAACAAGTTCTGCTTTTGATTGTGCCTTCACAGTTGTTCTCGTTTACACTTACAAATAAGGCTAACCACCACACTGCAATTTTTAAAAATGGCTTTGAAACTTGCTACCTCAAATAATGCTTTTCATTCAAGGTTTATTTTTAACTTCTGACTTTACGGAAGATCTTCCAAGTTCTCTGAATACTAGTGGAAATGATTCAGTGGTGGTCTGTTCACTTTTGCTTTGAAAACCCCAATAAATGAAATGGCACAAACTGCTCAAGTGCTCACTTCACTTCCATTTGTTGCCCAAATGCCACTTAAGATAGGATGGTAGTCCTGAGTAATTCCAATTAGAAGGGTAGGATCTTATATTCTGTCCCCTACTTAAGCACATACTTCTAGAATCTAACATGTACTTAAGTTGAAACATCTGATTCTTGCCAAGCCAGAAAGCACCAATAAAGGACTACTGTACCCACCCAGAAATGCCAACACATTATGGAATGCTCCCCTTCCATAACTCAGGAGACTGCACAATTCCAAAGACTTGCCAGTGAATGAGGATACAACTTTTAGATGACTAATGGGCCAAGGCAACATCATCATATAGGGTATTGTCACAGATACAATTTGGTCTTGGTATTAAATTATATCAAGCAAGAAGCAAGATTAAGGCTGCAACCCTAATCTGAAGATAGGCTGGCCTGAACTGCGGCACAAATGTGATCTGGAGGTGTCACAAAAGTTCTGTAAAGGCACTTTTGCGTCACTCCTGGAGGAGAATTAGGCCAGTCACAGAAATGTGCTTGCCTCTCAATGAGAAGACCAATGAGTTTGCTGGCCTAGTTTAGGGGTGGCATAGGTTAGGACTGCACCCTTAATTTTCTCTACATTTGCATTTTAAAGAGGGTGGATGGCAGCTGCAAGGGGTGACCTGAGCAAACTCTGTTTTAAATTTCCTACTTGGTAGTGGTTAAACATGGCTGTTCTGTGTCATGCTGTTGCTGGAGACCTCTCCATTCAATGCCTACTTTCTCTCATAGTGATACACCTTGCAATATCTCAGCTCTCCTTCTGCCCAATCATCCTTGGCCATGTTCCCTTCTACTCTCAGGAATCCCAAGATTTTCAGTGTTATGAAGCTACTGTTTTTCCCCATTGCTGCATTAAGAGGTTGCTATTGTAAAAGTTTATGATCTGCTTGGGTTGTATCTAAACAGCTTCTGTTGTCTATTTTGCTATCTTCACAGCTGTGCCTGTTTCTAACTCTTGACCAAGCCCATTTGCAAATCAGACTTTCATAATTCAAATGTCTGTAAACTGGGAACCAACTGAATATGTCACAGAGGCCAATTCAAACTCTTCTACATTACTCACTTGTGGCTGAGAGCACGGAGGTCAGTTATCCATGACGTATACTGCAAGGGGGCATCAGAATGTGTCTCCACAGCACCCCGGGGTGGTTCATGCACCACAGTAATCAGCAGCACCACAGCCAGTATCCCCAAGCCAGGAGTCACCTGCAGGACAGAATACATAAGATCATCAATTTGAAGCACCTAAACAGAGAGAAATAAAGCAGTCTGTATGGCGGCAGAATGTGTGCATTATCATTTTAAGGAAAAAGCATTTTTACTATCCCAGAAAAGGGGACTGAAAAATTTATAGTGATTATAACACATAACATGCTGACAAATGTAGTCGACACCTCCACCCTACTTACCCGCAGGGCCCAGTGCCAGTCGCCAGTCACGTCTCTCACCTTTGACCCCACAATATAGCCCAGCCCACTGCAGGGGAAAAAAGGAGAGCAATCAGACCCACATCCAAGCAGGCTCTCCAACCTCTGCATGGGCTAATTAAATCTTAATTTGGGTCACTGCTATAGTACATTATACAGGATATAAATATGCATTATGAAAACCATTAACTTCTAATTTACAGTAAACAACTAAATTTACTTAAGAGGAAGCGCTCCAAATCTATGGGTACATAAGGTATTCCCACCTGCCAACAGGTATAGCAAAATAGAAAAAGCTGAGCATTCGGGATCGCCGGTCACCCAGGAACAGATCAGCAATAATGGTTGGGGCAATGGTTGAATAGCTGGCCTCTCCTACACCCACAAGGCCTCTCGTCAGCAGCAGCAGCCAGAAATGCTGAAGTGAGCAAAAGAGACAAAATACTAAGGTACAAGGCACATTCTTTTTCTATAAATGTTTTTTCTATAAATATTTCCCTGAGGAACTCTTGGAGTTATGTTAGCGTGTGCCAGAAGTTCTTTGTGAAGTATTCCTTGCGGCATCTCAAAATATGTGGTCCTATATATGGTTATTTTGAAGTAAGGCTCACTATGTTTTAAGTGAGGGTTACTCCTGTGACTTTTTTTAAGGATAGCAACTAAAGATGTCTAGGCTGCAGCATAATGAAGTTAAAACAACTTTGAAGCCAGTTCAATGGGATGTGGGTGGCGCAAGTGGTTAAGATACTGTGACCAGCAGGCCAGGGTTCAAGACCTGGTTCCCTACAAGACAGGGTGAGCTCTTGTCCTTAGCCCAGCTCTGCAACGCAGCTGGAACCAATCGTATCGACTCTGCCATTCCATTGGACTATTTAAGTGGCATGGAGTGGACAGATTTGCTGCTTGGGTAACAGCCTATCCTCCATATCAACCTACCCAGGCCTTCGTGCTTAGCGTGCAGCGTCAAGAACAATACCATAGTCCTTCAAGACTGATGGATGCCAAGAAACCAGTTCAAATGCACTTAGCCCAGCAGACTAGTAAAGAGCCATTCAGCTGGTAGCCTGCACAGAAAATCTCCTCCAGACAATCAGGAAGGTATCCCAGACAAGGTTTGCAATGGGCTAAAAATATATGTGGGCTTAAGGCTTAGCTCTGCAGAAAAGAAACACAGTTGCAGTGGGAGGAAGATTTTCCAACAAAGTGGTTGAATACCCATTCTCAGAGGATAATATCAGAAGCAACAAATCTCTCCTGTCCCATGAATCCTAAAAGTTGAGGACTCAAAACCGAACCCAGATCCTCCCTCCTCATTCTCAGGAGACAACCGGCCCACAAAATCTTCTGGACTACCCAGAACTTCCAACCCAGTACCTGCTTCGGGGTGAAACTGCTTCCAAGAGTCACAATTGACCAGAAGGTGATTCCGATGCACATCAACCGTTTGCGATTGTAACGATCCCCCAAGTAACCAAAAATTGGTGCCAACACCATGTAACTGCTAATGAAAACTGTCAAGAATGAAGAATGGTTAGCTATACAAGCCACTCTATCCTTGCTCCCAGTACAAAATTATGTGGAAGTGAGAGAAAAATTGACAAAGATGCATCCTTTGCTTCTCACCTGTCTGAAGGAGTCCTGATTTACTGTCATCAATACCGAAAAAGGCCTCAATGTCAGTTAGAACGCCTGATAAGAGAATAACATTGTTAATACTACAATTACTAGAGAGTCAAGACAAACTATCCTGCCCCATAGAAATGTGAATGTGTTTAGGGGCCGTCTGCATGTGAATTTGAAAATTAGATTAAAGGAATAGAAAAATAGAAAACATTAATCTGAAACTAAATACACATAATGAGAAGAGAAACATGTATGCATACATTACTGTTATCATATATTACATAAAGAGATAACTTATATGGACATTACCATCGCTATATAGTGCAATCCTAAGCATGTCTACTCAGAAGTATGTCCTATTGTATTCAGGGGGGCCTACTTCCACGAAAGTGTGTTTAGGATTGCAGCCATATAGAGATAAAATGTATTACAAATAGAGATAGCATATATTTAGTTAACATGTATATAAGGGTGAAAATTTAGATTAGATACAAGCAATTTAGATATTTGTATTTGCCTTTGTTACACTGTTAGAGATATTTTGATACTGTTTATGCAGCCTTGTATTAAAACTATCAAAACACACCTTTGCCAGTGATAACACCTGATAAGAGAACTGCATTGTTAATGCTAGAGAGATAAGACAAACTATCCTGCACAATAGAAGAGGGATGAGTTTAGGCTGATTGCTCCCAACTCTAAAAGTTATGTGCCTATCTACTGCTAAGAAAAAGAAGGGCAAAACCCAGCCACTATCCTGACCTGACCCCTTCAAAATCCTTACCAGCCACAGTGAAGCGGTCCATATAGTTCAACAGATTGACAAAAAAGAGGACTCCCACGATGAATACGGCACGCGAGGTGGAGATCCCTGTGAGGGCCACAACATCTCCCTCCCCATCCCCTTCACGCCCCAGCTTAACATCTACTTTTTCCTCCTCTTCTGTGTCATCTGGCTGGGCGAGGATTGGGGCTGTATCACTGCCATAGGGTTGCCGCTGGGATGTCATGGCCAGGGACAAGGAGGACCCACTGGAAAGGAGATGGAGAGGAATTGGTCAGCACACTTTTGAAAACTGGAGGGGTAAAGAGGTCTAAGATGGGAAGGCAGCACTTGGAAGGAAAACAAAAACAAAAGCATCCTCCACCCCTCAGAACAAGCTTTTGCTCACTTTGCCAGCCTGTTAAGAACAAAGCTAGGTATTTACCTGAGGTAGGGGTGTATGGAGTAGGGTGAGCGGGTGACAGAAAGGGTTGCAAAGCCGTATATAAAATTTGTGGGTTGCAAAGCCGTATATAAAGACTGTTGTGTGAGAGAAAGAGAAGAGGAGTGTGTGAATGAGTGGTTGGATTGTGTAGGTATAAATGACTGAGTGGTAGGTGAGCATGTTGAAGTATGTGTGGCAGTTGTGTGTAAATGTATGTGAGAAACTGAGTGGTAATTGTGTATAAGTAAGTGGTAGTTGTGTGTGTAAGTAGTATATATGTGTGAGGTTGAGTGGTAGTTGTGTGTGCATGTAAGGAGCAAGTATGTGTAAGCAGTGTGTGACTGAGTGGTAGTTGTGTAAGTAGCGTATATGTGTGTAAGTATGTGTGAGGTTGAGTGGTAGTTGTGTGTGCATGTAAGGAGCAAGTGTGTGCAAGCAGTGTGTATAAGGGGTGTGTGACTGAGTGGTAGTTGTGTGTGTAAGTAGTGTATATGTGTAAGTATATGTGAGGTTGAGTGGTAGTGGTGTGTGCGTGTAAGGAGCAAGTGTGTGCAGGAGTGTGTGTGTAAGGGGCACTGACAGAGTGGTAGTCGTGTGTAAGTGTGTGACTGAGGAGTAGTTTTGTGCGTAGTGTATGTGGGTGTAAGTCAGTGTGTGTGAGACTGAGTGGTAGTTGCACGTAAGTGTGTAAGGAGTGGATGTGTGACTGAGTGGTACTTGTAAATAAATGTGTGTGAGAGGAGTGTGTGTGTGACTGAGTGATAGTTGTGTAAATGTGTGTGAGACTGAGTGGTAGTTGCGTGTAAGTGTGTGTGTGAGAGAGAGAGAGACTTGTGTCTCCCACCTGCCCCCACCTCACAGAGACAGGAAAGAGAAGCCTCCTTGCGGTCCACCCCCAGGTACAGCTGAACCTGGAAGCCTCCCCTCCCCCCACTGCTCCCCCCAGACTCGACCCCCTCCACACTACCCCTCCCCCCTCCACAGACCTTGTCACCGTCCCCTCCCCAGACAGTAGAGAAGCCGGCGCTGGTCACGTGATCTCTTCTTCTATCCCGCATTCATCACGTGACTCCCCCTCTCCCCGCCTTTTCCGCCAGCACGCGCGGACACTGTTGCTATGACGACATTACGTGACGTCATTCCCACGCCCGCTCTCCCTTCCCTCGCGTTGCTTTCCGAACCGCTCTAGCGGAGCAGCCAATGAGAACTTCCCTTTCATTAAACGGATTCAGGCTTCTTCTCTCCTCGACTCCTATTGGTCGAGATGCCCTGCAGTCACCACGGCAACCAGCCATCTTCGCCCCGCCCCCTCACTTGTCTTGTGTTCACAAAGCACTCTCTATAGAGGGTTCCAAACTCTTTTAACTTCAGGACTCCTGAAGCTCTGAGTCAGCAACACAGCTCAGGACAGACACCTGTGTCCCTTCCCAGCACCACACTATGCAGGTCTACTCAGAAGTAAGCACCATTATAATCAATGGGGCTTACTCCCAGGTAAGTGTGCAGAGGATGGCAGCCTCTGCACACTTACTTGGGAGTAAGTCCCATTGATTATAATGACACCGACCTCTGAGGAGACAGGCATAGGGTTGGACTCTCAGGCTGCCATCCTCTGCACACTTACCTGGGAGTAAGCCCCATTGGCTATAATGACACCGATTTCTGAGGAGACAGGCATAGGGTTGGACTCTCAGGCTGCCATCCTCTACACACTTACCTGGGAGTAAGTCCCATTGACTATAATGACACCAACATCTGAGGAGACAGGCATAGGGTTGGACTCTCAGGCTGCCATCCTCTGCACACTTACCTGGGAGTAAGTCCCATTGACTATAATGACACCAACATCTGAGGAGACAGGCATAGGGTTGGACTCTCAGGCTGCCATCCTCTACACACTTACCTGGGAGTAAGTCCCATTGACTATAATGACACCGACTTCTGAGGAGACAGGCATAGGGTTGGACTCTCAGGCTGCCATCCTCTGCACACTTACCTGTGCATAAGCCCCATTGACTATAATGACACCGACTTCTGAGGAGACAGGCATAGGGTTGGACTCTCAGGCTGCCATCCTCTACACACTTACCTGGGAGTAAGTCCCATTGACTATAATGACACCAACATCTGAGGAGACAGGCATAGGGTTGGACTCTCAGGCTGCCATCCTCTACACACTTACCTGGGAGTAAGTCCCATTGACTATAATGACACCGACTTCTGAGGAGACAGGAATAGGTTTGGACTCTCAGGCTGCCATCCTCTGCACACTTACCTGTGCATAAGCCCCATTGACTATAATGACACCGACCCATTATGAAGCTTAATTCTGAGACATAGGTTTGGGCTGTCAGGCTGCCATCCTTTTCACACTTACGTGGGAAGAAGCCCCATTTGCTATATGAGTTGCTTCTGATGAGTCAAAGAATTGGGCTCTCAGACAACTGTGTCTCTTCAATCTTGCATGTCATGATCACATTGTTACAATTTAACCACCGTAAAGGACCGTAAAACCAACTGTCAACTTTGTCATGGCATAAAAACCCACACCCTGGAAAGGTTGCTAACCCATAAAATCTTGTTTTGTGCCACAGAATCATGTAGGAAAGATCCTACAGGTCATCTAGCCAAGTGTTTCTCCGCCAGTGGACCCCAAGGAGATTCCTGGTGTCTCGGACAATCCTAACCACGTCTACTTAAAACTAAACCCTATTGCATTAATAGGTCTTACTCCCAGGAAAGTGTCTTTAGGATTGCAGCCTGTCTTTCTCTAACAGGACTGACCCTGCCACTGAGCAGTAAAACCAGGAACGGGAGGCAACAAACTGCTGTTAAGAAGCTAGGCTTGGTAGGCACAGCTTCAAAAGCATGCTTGTTCATGCTTGAAAATACCCTCCTTTCCACCATGATCTTCTTACTGGTGTTTGTTGTGTCCAGGGTGACCATATATCATCTTTTTGAAAGTCATGTCTCTTTTTTAGCTTTGCATTCTGGAAAAAAAATCTTCATTGTCCGTCTTTTCCTTGTGAGCAGGCAGCATAAAGCGTTCTTGGAAGCAATAAATTATATGTAATAGTTTTAAATGTAATAATAAGGAATAGCGTGTTTATATTAAGCATACATAACAAATATATGTGAGTGTTTTTAGCTTTTATTTTGTCATGTCATACATTGGGTGCTTGTCCTCTTTTTTTGGTTATGACTTATGGTCACCCTGGTTGCATCTTACCTGGCCTCCCAAGCCAGAAGCAATAGGTGATGTTACTGGATTATTACTTCCATTGATACCTTGAATAGGTGGACTGTAAGTGGTTGGCAAAGAATAAATAATGAGAAATAATGATCTAGTCCGTCCACCTGAATTTTAAAAGACCACTAACCAATGTCTGGTAATAAACATTATTGTGGACTAGAGCCTATTTCATTAAAGAATTTGCACTTCATGTAGTTACATTTGATCAGTGCTTTTTTCGAGGGGGGGGGGGGAAGGGGCTGGTACTTACCACAGGTCATCACTATATGACTATTACGGTAATTAGTTGCTAGTGGGGCAGGTGGAAAAAGGTGCTGGTATTATGTACCAGTGAGCACCACCAGAAAAAAGCCAGAAAAAGCATTTGATACTTTCAATGGTAAGAGTTTACAAAGAGAAAGCAATGTTTAGCAGCTGCTGCAAAATTAGCACAGAGTATTGGTGCATTTAAGGTTAATACCCAAATTAAGGACATTGTTGTTATTAAGAGCCCTGAGGTGTTTAAACAAATTAATATTTTTATCTGCTTGCAAAACAAGACAAAAAATAGCATTATGAGGTGTATGATTCAAAGGATTTATTTTACAAGGTGGTACCTATTTATCTACTTGCATCTGCATGATTTTGAGCTGCTAGATTGGCCAGGAGCTATGTAAGAGTCAGGAGCACACTCTATCTTGCAGTACTTGGGTCTCAAACCGCTGATCTGCAGAACTTCAGGGTGACAAGCACAGCACCTTTAACCACTGAGCCACAGCAGCCCCATCACCCTTTCATAGAGCCAAGCCTAACCATGTCTACTCAAAAGTAAGCCCCATTTTGTTCAATGGGTTGTACTCCCAGGAAAGTGTCTTTAGCACTGCAGCTATAATTTATTAAACTTAGGCTGCAACCCAGAAGGGCACTTGGGCTGTCCTGTCTATCACTGGGATGGCCCAGGTCCTAGATGAGGCAGCCCAGTTATGCTAGAGAAGGTTTAGTGCAGCCAAAGGCAAAACAGGTTCCCCAAAACAGGTGGACCTGGGCTGCCCTAGCTGTGCCAGCCTAGCCAGCTCACATGTTGAAGGCATGTTTAGCATTGCCTAGAACAGCACAGTTACTCTGTATCCACAGCCTGTTTCCAGGGCAGAAATTCCCTCTTCCAGCTCCTCAGAATTATACCACCTCAGCAGCAGGTATGGGTGAGTAGACCCATAGGGGTCCATGGTAAGGCAGGGTAAGAATGGCAGTGTTGACAAAAAAAATCTGAGTTCTTGGCCAGCCTAGTTGCAACCCCTGCTTCTTAAACTCAGGGTATGGCACAACTACAGCAGCCCACTAACCTGTGGATACAAGCAGGCCACTCTAACAAGCCCCTTGCATCCATCCTCCGCTAGAGGTATTGCTGTACTGGAGTCTCATGCTGCAACTGTTAACTGGTTGTCAGAAACTTCTGGGCTTCCTTATAAGGCAGGCACCACAGCTGTTCCTTGTTCAGTGTGATCTGAGGGTGGGTCTCCTCAGGAGCAAGCCCTCCTCAGGTGTCACTTGCTTGGTGCCTACTTAGCATGCTCTGGAGCAGCTGGGACAGCACAGGAGTCCTGACTCTCTGGATGCAGCATAACTTTCTGCTCTGAATTCAGAATAGTTGGGGCAGCCCAGCTAGGGCACTCCTCACTGCCCTAACTCTGGATTGTGACCTTATCCTGCCTAGTCCAAAAGCAGCATCTTGAAGTTGCTTAGTTTGAGAACCACAGGGAAGCTGCCTCACATTCAGATAATGTATAAGTAGTAGAATTTTGGTAGGCATAGTTCTTCAGAAGAAAGAAAATAATAAATTCTACCAACATTTCTGGACAACCAAAAATGTCACTGCTCGGAATTTCTGTCCATTTCAAATCTTGCAACCCAGTCCTATGCATATTTTTTTCACCATGAAGTGCCACTGAGTTCTGTGGACCTTACATTCAAGTAACTGTATATAATAGTAGTTCTCAAAATAAGGTTCAGGATTCCCTTGGGGAAATGTGACTTCCCCTATAATCCAGCGTTATTATGGGAGCATGTAAGAGACATTATGTGTACCTGTAGTTACTGCACCACCTAGTGAAAACCTATGGGAAATTCATATTGCAATCCAGAGCAAATTATTCTTACAACGGAGCAAGGACTCCCCATAGTTACTTTGTATTGCGCCCCTCATTTCAGAGGGTCACAAAAAGCTGGGTGCCGCCATGTTGGAATCTGGCACAGGGCACCTTTCTTGGAATCTGCTGCATTCTGCAGAGGGGAAGCAGGCATTGAGGCCTCCTGTGCTTGGGAAGCACAATGGGAATATAAGGGAATTTTTTATCCCTCAGCCTGGGAACCCATTGTGGCTTTCTGGCTACTGGAAAGTTGGTTAGTATTGGGCTTGAAATGCCTAGAGAAAATACCAACTACAAATGCAGAACAATTATAGTGTGAAATACAATTTGAATTGGTTCCTTAAAACTTTTTATTAAGAAAATAACCCAAATTCAACCCAACGATGTGTTCCTTGTATAAAAACGTTTTAAGTATCATAAGGTAAGGTAACAAAAACTCTATGGTTTTATAATTGAGCTCAGGAATGTAGAATTCCCATGCACTCCAGTCAGTGTCAGCATGACTTAATAGCTGAAATTAAGGACAAGGTTGTTATTAAAAGCCCTGAGGTATTTAAACAAATTCTTATTTTTATCTGCTTGCAAAGTCAAAAAATAGCATTGTGAGGTGTATGTTTTCATGGAATCCGTTGTGATAGTGAAGAAAAAAGAAAAGATGCTGTACAACTATATTAAATATAAATTAAAGAGAAAAGTCAAGACTTAAAGGGAAGCTGTTATTCTGGCCCCCAGACTGAGTTATTTGGGCCCCCAACCTTTCTGTGCCTTGTCCACAACACCAGATCCCCATTTATTTCCACAACACCCCAAGTTAGTGGATGGAATTGTTAACAAAATTTGCTTTTAGAATAAGTGAATGAAGGACACTATTAATGTTAAAGTGGGGAACCCTTCATAACACTGAAGGGAGGCAGGGGAGAAAAGGGTAAGACTGGTGTAGAATAATTTTGTTAAACATATCACTGAAAAGGGTGACAAGTGAGCAGAAAGTGTCAAGATTTCCCCTGCTCTACAAGCTCCAGCTTAATTGAAGTTAGAATTTCTCTCTCTCATATTGAGTGCATTCAGGGTTACAAAACAAGTTTTTAAAAAGTAAGTCCTGGAAGAGAAAGTGAAATCCCATGGGTGTGTAGTCTCTTTGAAATAAAAGGGTTTCTTCTAGTACCACACTTCAATGACATCACCAGACTCCATCCCCAACTCTTGTGGGGTCCTGGTTTCTGCCAAACGCTGTCCATCAAAATAAAAGGTGAGTTTGCGTCTGCCTAGATTTTGAGATTGACGGTAACTAGTCATCAACGCCTGCAATGGTTCATCCTGCAAGAAAGAAGAAGGACAGCTGTAATATTCACCAGCCAAAAACAAAAAATCCATCTCCTCTAGCTAGTCATCTTACCCGCTGGACAGTGATCTCCATCTGAGAGCTTCTGTCTTTCCCCTGCACTTTAAGCTGCAAATCTCCAGAGTCATCATCTACTTCACTAGTTGTCTCTACGATGCAGTCTGCAAGAAAAAAGTAGGAGAGGTGCACAGAGGAGTTAGGTAGCAGAGCAATAGGGTTGTTGGGAAGACACATGGGACAACAGGAACTAACAGCGGGCTACTTCAGCAGTGAGTTTTCAGCAGTGTTTCCTCTGACCTTGCCAAGGCCCAGCAACTGGGGAGTTGTGGCAACTCCATAAATTCATATCTAGCCTTTTCAGTTGAAAAGGAGACTAATATCCCGATTTAAAATGAAATTAGCCCAGTTAGTAGAAGAGTATATTCACCACTTAAAATTAAGTTTAAAAAAATGAGTAAGTACTACCATCATGGAGGACAGAGTGGTAATAGTCGAACACAGAGCTGAAATATTATGGAAATAGCAAGACTCCTCAATTACTAACCAATGATATCAGCCACACCGAGGCCCAGCCCGCGGGGAGTGGCTTCAGCCGGAAGTTCACGATCTCGGAGCAGGAGAAGTATTCTGCTAGGGGGAACCTTCAGCATCTCTCCCATGTGTTCAGCAACCCGCTGAAGAGGATCCGTCTATAGCGTGTGAAGACAGGAGTTGGTATTGGAGAGATGCAATGTCATAGAATATCCCACAATTCAGGACAACTATCTGCCACAGCATTTATGCCACAGCATTGCCACAGCAATCACACTTTTCCTATGGCGATTCCAATTGGGATATGAGTACAAGCCAAGGCAGGTGCTTGCAGGAAGTTCTATCTAACAGAAGAAGACCTGGACTTATGTGAAGTTGCTGGGGTGAAGACTTGGCAGGACAACAGGACAGCGAGAGCAGCAACCTCAAAACAGAGGCTAGGGCAGGGTTCCTAAAGACAGGAAGCAGGCATCCAGGTAGCTCACCATCTGAACAGATACCCTGTAGAGGTCGGTCCTGCACCGGATTTTCAGCACCAGCTCTTGCAACTCTGAGGGCTCCAATTCATCAATCACAATCACATCATCTCTGGCAGCATCTGAACTCCGGTCCTGCAAGTTCTTCTTGGCAGCTGACAGGGAGGAGGTCAGATTCTTGAGTTTTTGAGCAAAGACTCTGAGAGTGAAAAAAAGAAGTGAAAATGGAAAAGAAAAAAAGTCAACCTCTCCTTGAAATACTTGAATGGCCTGTCAGTCTCCCTGCATTCCCTTGGCTAAAGCACTCACAACTTCTGTTTACAATGTTTTAAGTAAAACAAGTCTATTTTGCAAGGAAGTATACTGAAAAGAACTGTTTATAACAACGATAACTATCCAATTTTGTAAAATGAAAACATATTGTAAGTGATCAACACAAGAAGTGATTTTGGATGTTCTTGCCTTGACACATTATTCTGTCCAATTCCAGAAAACTCTGTCCACACTTGATTTTGTCACATGCTAAAAATGATGTAGGGAAAGCAACCTTCTTAAAATCTGTTTAATTTTCAGCATATCACTGAGCATGCACCTGATGCAGGTCCTTCCAGTGCAGAACACATAAGTTAATGTCTCACTTCTCACTGGTGTGAGACGCATTAGAGATATCTCACACCAGCCCACCCAAACAAGCTTTGCTGGAATTACCAGATATTATAGATTTCATTCCTGCACTACAAAACATAGGTTTCTTCAGCGTACACACACCCCATGTAACCACATAACCTATGTAACCCCAATCCAGCCTCTTACTGAGTTCCACGGTGTCGCTTTCTTAGTGGTCGTGGTGGTGGTGGAGGTGAAGGTGAACGTACTTGACAACTGTTGAATGGAGAACATGTATGGGATTAGGTATCATTTGGGATATTCTTCAGCAGCTGAAGGGTGTGGGAGAGGGGGAGGTTGCAAGAGAAGAAAGCAGACCTTAATTCTTGTTCTACTTGTTCTGTAGTAGCCTCTACCTCATCATCAGAGATGCCAACTACTTGAGGAGTAGGGGATAGTGCTGGGGCTTCAATTGGCAGCTTCAGAGATTCAGGGAACAGCTGAAGACTATTCTGAACCTGGGAAGAGAGGGCAATGAAGCAGGAGAAAAAAAACTACTCAGGATGCCTTTTGGTTTTGATACACAAGAACAGACTAGAAAAGAGTAACCAAAATGAGTACTGGGCTGGGGCACCTTTCTTATGAGGAATGGCTATAGTTCCTTATGTTTATACTATAGGGATTGAAGGGACACTTAGGCTGCAATACTAAAGACACTTTCCTGGGAGTAAGATCCATTGAACACAATTGGGTTTACTTTTGAGTAGACATGATTAGGATTGTGCTCATACCCTACAATCCAGAGTAACTACGGGAAGACTTAAGAGGCACTTACTCTGGATTGCTCTATGCATTTCCCATAGGTGGCACTGTAACTATGTCAGTGTAAAAGGTCCCATAGTTACTCTGGATTATAGCCTTAGTCTAGAAAAAAAGTACCTGAAGGGGAGGATTTGATTGAGTACAAAATTATGCAGAGGGTGGATGGACTGGATGTAAGAAAGCTTTCCCTTCTTGCACAACAGAAGAATCAGAGGTCATCTAAAACTGAGGACAGGTTAAAACAGACTAAAGAAAATGTCCAATTCTAGGTTGGATTCTTCATCTAGGCCATAACCACATCCTGTGGCAAGGAGTTCCACCAGGGTGACCAGATGCCAAACCTAAAATTCCTGAACCCCAAGGCCAAAATTCCTGAACCCCAAGGCTAAAATTCCTACCCGCTTAAAAAAATTGCCAAAAATGTATTTTTTGGTTTTGTTTTTTGGATTTTTGACAATAACTTTTAATAGGAAGGAGATATCTCCAAACGGATTTTTGCATTGGATTCTGCTCTTCAATATGAATCCAATGACATATGGCATGAAGGGGTACTGCACACCATCTCGAAGTTTCAAAAACGAAGCCAAAATGTAGGACAATGAAGCCAAAATGCAGGACACCCAGAAAGGAGACTAAAAATCCAGACAATTCTGGGTTTTTCCGGTCATATGGTCACTCTGAGTTCCACAGACCAATCAAATGGTTTTGGACACGTTTTCATTGGTCTATCCTGAACTCTCCCAACTTTCAATTTTAATGGATGCCCCCTGGTTGTTTGAGAAACACTGTTCCAGGTTCATGTACTGCTTCTAGTTGAAATTATATTATTTTCCATGCTAATATGAATAGCTGATATGATGAAATAACAACAAAGTAGCAAACGTGTTGCAAGGATGTAAAGCAGCAGCTCTGTTCCTAGGAGGTGCACTGAGAAGTCAGTCCACTCCACGGGATAGGGGATGTGCAGGATTCCTAGGTTCCTTCTCACAAGACCTGAAGCAGGAGGGCAGAGTAACCATAAGTTGTCTTTTTCCAGGACAAGTCTTGGATTTTAGCTTTGTGTCCTGGAAAAAAACCTCCAATGTCCTCCTTTTCCTTGTAAGCAGACAGCATGTAGCCTTCTTGTAATTAATCAATTATATGTAACACAGGGGTATTCAAATCAGGACCCCCTTAGAGGGATCGGTACATTGGGGGTCATGAGAGGGTGGGATCCACCATCTCAAAATCTGGTCCTGCGCTTTCCTGGGAGTAAGTTTCATTGAACACAATTCAACTTGTTTCTGAGTAGACATGGAGAAGCTCTGGCATGACAATGATGTGACATCCAAAAATTTGACAGGGGGTCCCAGATAAATTTTTATGTTTGAATGAGGGACTCGGTTGAAATGCCTGAGTACCACTGGTGTAAAAGTAATAGTTTAGTTTAGTGTATACTCTACTAATATATAGTGTATACTATACAAATAATGTATACTATATTGCAGCAGTAGGCAACCCCGGCATGAGTGCCAAGCTTGGCATGCAGAACAGTTCTTGGCGGAACACCAAGACACCTTATACTGTCAAATGGCACCATCTCTCCCCACCTTCACCATGGCCTGCCATCACCAGAGTGGAAGAGGTAGAGAAGAGTGCATACATACTTAGAACCCAACCTTGCCCAGGTCCCTGGTGGTACCTGCGGCCCAGTGTTGCCTACTGGTTCCTGGTGTAGTTAAGCCCAGTGGTACCATTGTTAAGTAGTTAAGCCCAGTGGTACCACTGCCCACTGTGCAGTGGTGCCTGATTCCCGGTAAGGATGCCTGGTGCCCAGTAGGGATGCCTGGTGCCAGCTGGTGTCTGGTGCCCCCTGGTGGTGCCCACTGCCTGGTGGTGCCTGCTGCCCAATGGTTGCCAGTTACTGGTGCTGCTGCCTTCCCCTACCCCCTGCTAACTCCCAGTGCCCATTGTCTTTTGGTGCCCACCAGTCCCTAGCCATTCCTGAGGTCCACAAGTATTCTTGAAATTTAACTATATTATATATCAGGGGTGTCAACATGCGGCCTAGGGGCCATATGCAGCCCAGGACAAGGATGTATGCGGCCCTCCTGCAAAGCTGGCCACCACCAATGGAAAAACCAGCTTTGTGGCAGCAGACATTTTCAAATTTTGCGTGCTTCTCTGCGCACTGCCCTGGGCAGCCACCGCAAAGCCGATCTGGGTTGTCTGGCTCCTCCCCCACCTGCCTTCTGGCACTCAGAGCGCTTCAGGCCCCTGCAGACCTTGCAGTGCTCACCCACCCGTATCCCCCAAAAGCAGCCCCAGCCTCTATCCCAGCTGCTGCCTGTTGCCCTTGAGACCTACTCAGAAGTAAGCCCCATTAAAGTCAATGAGGCTTACTTCCAAGTTGCAGTCTGAGAGCCCAATGATGCATAGGATGGGCTGTGATCCTCTCCAAGCTTAACTTTGGAGATATGCTGCAACCCTAACCATGTCTACTCAGAAGTAAGGCCCATTGTATCCAAAGTCTTACTCCTAGGAAAGTGTGTTCAGAATTGCAACATGCCTCCTCAGAAGTAAGACCCACCAAAGTCAATGAGGCTTACTCCCAAGTTGCAGTCTGAAAGCCCAATCCTATGCATGGCTACTCAGCAGAAAACCCCGTGATAATCAATGCGAGTTTCTCCAAGGTTTAGCTTGGAGAGGATTGCTGCCCATCCTATGCATCATGCCTACTCAGAAGTAAGCCCCATTAAAATCAATGAGACTTACTCCAAGGTTTAAAAAATGTAGAACAAAATATAGGACATCCTACATTTTGTCCTACATTTTTTTTTAAAAAGTTGATAGTGTTTATGTGCAGCCCACACCAACTCGTCTTCTTCCAATGAGGCCAAGGGAAGCTAAAAGATTGGACACCCCTATTATATATAGTTAAAATTATATACCATCATATTTTCATATGTTTTAATTTTATAATCTTTAGCGTATCTATCTATCTATCTATCTATCTATCTATCTATCTATCTATCTATCTATCTATACTAATCTAATGTACCATCTAAGTTTGTCACTACACCACTGAAAGGTTGCTGATCCATTCTATACTGTATTCTATATGGATAGTATGTAAAAGTTTTATAAATTTAATTAAAAAAGTAATGTTATTGCCTGAGTGTAACTGTTTTAAATTTAATAAACAAGTAATGACATATTTAAATTAGGCACATGAAAGCAACATATGAATGTTTTGATCTTGTTGGGTGTCCTACATTTTGTCCTCTTTTTGGGTCCTTTCCTATGGCTACCCTGTGTAGACAGGTGGGGATGCAGGAGGGGCAGGGGGTCCTTGAGCACCTTGCTGGAGTAGACAGGGATGGTTGGGACCACTGTGAGCAGGCGGCGCTTCTTCGGGAGGGGCTTCTTCTTGGGGGTCCCCTCAGGCTCTGAGTCACTGCTGGAGCAGGAATCCGTCTGTGGGGAGGAGGCAGCAGACAGTGGGGGGTCAGTACAGGGTGGCCCCCCAGCCCCTCTTCCACCCCCACTCCCCTCCCCCCTCCACTCCCAGCCCCCCTCCACCCACACTCCCCCTATCCTCCTCCACCCCAGCCCCCCTCCACCCCAGCCCCCCTCCACCCCCACTCCCCCTTATCCTCCTCCACCCCCACTCCCCCTTATCCTCCACTCCCCCTACCCTCCTTCACCTCCCAGCCCTCCTTCACCTCCCACTCCCCCTTATCCTCCTCCACCCCCAGCCCCCCTCCACCCCACTCCCCCTACCCTCCTTCACCTCCCAGCCCCCCTTCATCCCCCAGCCCCCTTCATCCCCCAGCCCCCTCCATCCCCACTCCCCCTATCCTCCTCCACCCCCAGCCCCCCTCCACCCCCATTCCCCTACCCTCCAGCCCCCCTACTCCTTCTCCCCCCTCCCTACCGTCTCCTCCATGGTTGCCAGACTCTCCCTAATATTGATTTTTTCCCCGCCCCCTGAAATCTCACTGGTCACCACTCCTGTCTGTTTCTTTTCAAATAAAGCCGGTTGGTTAACCTACACCTTTCAGTGCGCTCAGGATCCTGGGAGATGTAGTTTTTGAAACACTGTTGCACAGTGGTTCTCAAAGTGGGGGGTCGGGACCCCAGAAGATTTCATTTCAGGGGGTCATGAAAAACTGGGTGCCACCATCTTGAAATCTGGCACTGGGCATCCGCCATCTTGGAATGGGGAACTCAGGATACAATCTGTACTTTCCTGGGAGTAAGTCTCATTGAACACAATAGGATTTACTTATGAGTAGACATGGAGGAGCTCTGACATTTATTTATTTTATTTTAATAATTTATATCCTGCCTTTCTCGGGCCATAGCAGACTCAAGGCAGCTCACAGTAAAACATATTAAAAACATTAAATAAGACAGTTAAAAGCATTAAAACATACATAAGTTAAAAACAATAAAAATAATAACCCCCCACCTCCGCCTCAATAAAAACATCACAGTGATGTCACTTCCTGTTTGATATGACATCATTTCTAGTTTGATGACATCACTTTTTTGTGAGTGTGTTCTGGACAGATTGTCATCCTCATTCCAAAACTATGGGACCCCTTGGTGGGTCACAATTTTTGGTGGGTCCTCAAATCTTGATTGAAAGGTTGGATAACTAATTACCTTAACTGTACCGTAGCTGCTAATTACTCTGCAAATAGATCCGCTCCTGCAATTTGCAAGCACAGTGGTGGGTTGCTTTACAAGCATAATTTGTGCTTTATACATGCCTATTATCCAAAATGCTTGTATATCAAAGCAAATTTTCCCATAAGAAATAGTGGAAACACAGATGATTTGTCCACAGATGATTTGTTCCACAACCCAAAAATATTCGTATAAAAATGATTACAATACTAAAGAAATATAAAGAAAAATGAAATATATTAACCTGCATTTAGTCTGTCAGGTCTCAGGCTACAATCTGCCCCTTACTCAGGAGTGAGCCCCACTGATATCGTCGGGCTTACTTTAGAGTATCCACTTTCCTGGGAGTAAGATCCATTTATCACAATGGGGCTTACTTTAGAGTAGACATGGTTAGGATTGTAGCCCAGGTCTCTCAGGCTCCTTTCCATTGCCCCACTTACATAGAAGTAAGCCCCACTGATTATAATAGTAGACATGCACATCTAATAGCACAATCCTAACAATGTTTACTCAAAAATAAGCCCCATTGTGTTCAATGGGTAGTACTCCCAGGAAAGTGTCTTTAGGATTGCAGCATAAGTTTCTCAGGCTCCTTTCCACTTCCTCCATTACATAGGAGCGAGCACCACTGATTGTAATAGGTTTACCTCAGAGTTGACATGCATATGCTTGTATCTCAAGGAGAGTCTGAGCAGGTGTAGGTGGTGTGCCGTAACTAGCCATCTTATGACCGTGACTGTTTTTTTTTGCTTGTATTACAAGACAGTGCTTGTACTGCAAGAAAAAATGGATTGGAAATGTTTGCTTATCTTGAGAAACGCTCTCAATTCAAAATGCCATTAATCCAAGGATTTACTGTACATATAAATATGGGGGAATAAATGGAGTCTTTTCTGGTCATTATTATAGATGAAAATTAAATTTATTCCTTAAAGTCTGATAATACTAGGTAGGTCCCAGACAAGAGTGTTGTTTTAAAAAGTGGGGGGGGGGGGTGGATCCTAGTGTTAAGGAACCAGTGTTTTAGATAGATATCTGTATATATTTTTCTTAGTTCCAGATACACTCTCCCCTATAATCTTTATGATCTATGATCCAGGGTGGAGTCCCGGCATTGAGGACTGAGAGTCTTACTTTGGTTCATAAAAAACCCCTCATGTTCCACCATCCCAAACAGTTACACAGCCAAAACCTATCAGGAGGTGAGGAAAAAATTATTTTCCATCTTTCTTGAATATCTTTTGTAGCTTTAAATATATATTGGAGAAACTGTAGGATTTCACTATGGGGAGTTGAAAACTGTCTGCTGATGTCAGACTGTGAAAATCCTGATTTAGCATGGTCTTCCCTCTCATCGGAACGGCCTTTCATTACTTCCAGCTGATGGGAGAGCAGAGTCCTTGTTCCAATGTGTTTGGCCTAACTGCCCTTTAGGACGATGTCCTTTAGAGGGCTTCCACCCACCATTTTTGGACTAATGGATTTTGTATTTCCTCTAACTGGTAAGCCTTTAATAAGAGAAAACTGACTGATCAGTGCTAACTTTCTTCTATGTGTCTCCCAAGCAAATTGCCAGAAGAGGGAGCTACAGGTATGGTGAACCAATCACAGATGGTGCAACAGACGGGCATGGTTTTCTCATGACCTCACATGCTTCTCTCCTTGCTATCATTCCCTACCTTATATCTGGAGCCAACAAAACTGCTGCCATAAGCAGCACAGGGGTTGGGGGAAGTCAGAACTCAGACAGTGCTGACGTCCTGCAACTTCTCACACCGCTTGGGGAAGTGGGACACAAGCAGATTTGTTGTTGTTGTTGTTGTTTAGTCATTAAGTCTGACTCTTTGTGACCCCCATGGACTGTAGCATGCCAAGGCCAAGCACATTACCAATATGCTTTAAATGAACAATTGCGCATGGAAAAGGAATCATTGCTTTGTTTGAGAATGATGCACATGTGTCACAACAAGCCCCATCAGAAGAGGCATCAAACGGCCTCTCTTGGTCTGAACCTATTTCACTTCTCTTTTCAAAAGTGGAAGTGGGGGTCATGAATGATAGTGTTTCATCAGTGGTGGGATTCAAAATAAATGAACAACAGGTTGTATGCACAGGTAGGCCCAGGCTGGTTCGGGCCAGATTGCCTGAACCTGTTCCTCCTTTTGGCCCGCCGCTAGCAATCCGGTTGCTAGCAGCGGGCCAAAAACCCGGGCGAACCGGTTCGCCCAGGTGAGCCCACCACTGCGCCTGCGTCAATCTTGACGCTCCCTCTCAACCTTGGTGCACGTGCAGTATGCCAGGGTTGGGGCCCGCCCCTTGCCCCGACAACCCGCACCTGCAACGCGCTGGGTGGGTGGCGCGCCCTGCCCGGCCCCGCTCCTGACCCACCCCGCCCCCGCCCCACCCCCTGACCCGGCCTGGCCCCTCCCACTTCCGGCGAACCGGTTGTTGGGCCAGGCTGGGACCATCACTGGTTCTATGTCCTAATAACCTAAATTAACAACAGATTCTATGTCCCATTAGTAACCAGTTCTCAAAACCAGGCACTCATTAGCAAAGGGTTCTATAGAATCTGTGAGAACCCCCTGAAGCCCACCACTATCCTTTTGAGTCATTTTGACTATGTTGTTTCCACTAGACTTGAGGAGGGTGGAATGGCTGGAAACTGTATTCTTGGTGGTGGCTTGTCTAGAACGAAGAAACACACCCTTTTCTGGAGATATTTAGCAAGGCCTCAATGCTTTAAAAAAAATTCAGGAAAGTTTTTAACTGACATTGCGGGCTGGCACTTTTAATGAAATGTATTTAATTAATTGTAATCCTGGTTGTTTGCTCTGCTATTTTAATCATTTTTAATCTTCATGTGTTTAGTACTGTTATTATAGGCTGTGAACCTGTCTCTACCACAGCTGGAAGCATGTTCAACTCATTCAACTGTGGTGGTAAAAGACCTGAGTTGGCCAAATTTTATTATTTACGGTGCTTATTGGTGTATTTATTTAAAAATATATATAACAGGAGAAGAAAGTGGCTTGCTAGTGGGGGTGGTCTACCCTGGGTGCCACACCGGAGGGAGTGTGAACCCCACAAATTTACAAAAGTTTGGAGTGATTTTATCTTATTATATACTATTGGATTCATAAATTTCAGAAGAATCCAATGGAAAAAAAGCAGCTTTGAAATATCTCCTTCCTATCAAAAGTTATAGCCAAAAAACCCAAAATCAAAAAATGCATTGAGCCCTATGGAAAGTGAAACTGAGCCTTATTGTGCCTTTACTCATGAGTAGACAAACATGTCATAGTCTGCTGGAAAGAGAGCAAGAATCTCATGCCCCCAGAATGGTCCTGATCCAGTGAACACAGCCCCACAAATCACCTTAGAGGGAAGTCCCTATAATTGCATTGAACTCTATGGAAAGCAAACTGAGCGACACGCTGTTACCAAAATGTTAGCTGTGCTCAGCAACACAACTATACACCTTGGCGCCCGCTTTCGCTGGGAATAAAAGTTACCAAAAAGAGCAGAACTTATAATTTGTGAAGGGAATTATGCTACTGCTTTGAATGGAAACTATGCATGATCTTTTGCTGGATAACAGAACATCTGATAATCCCCACAGAGATAGCCTTATAGAAAGAATGACGCTGAAGATATATTTCTTAGGCAGAGGTTTATTATGAAGGACAACAACAAAATACACAAATAATAGAGGAATGCTTTAGCAGCTACCTAGCTTTCTATGAGGGCCAGTGAGAGGAAGCAGTAAAGGGGAAAGGTGGTTTCAAGGGACAATTTCAGGAGTTCCCTGCATAAATCTTTTAAGGGTGTAATACTAACCTAGGCAATGCACAACTCATCAGTCTTCCCATCCCTGTGGTGTTGTAGGGAGGCAAGTGCATGTCTGTGCACTGGCCTAACCCCAAGCAAAGTGTCTTACAGCACTTTGGTAACACTCCTAGGTCAGCACAAGACTTACGCTGGGGCTTTTGCTTGCCTACCTGGAGGTTAGGACTGCAGCCTTACCCTACAATCCAGAGTAACTACGGGAGCACGTAAGAGACTTTACGTGCACCCGTAGTTACTGCACCACCTAGTGAAAACCTATGGGAAATTCATATTGCAATCCAGAGCAAATTGTTCTTACACCGGAGCAAGGACTCCCGTAGTTACTCAGGATTGCGCCCTAAGGGTGTAATCCTAACAAATTTAGGCTGGCCTAATTCACCTTGCATATTTTCTCATGATGGTGTGGGGAGGTGTATGCCTATACCTATGTAGTGGCCTAACTCCACCAGGAGTTGGGCAGAAGTGCCCAACTTTTATGACACCCCTTGTCCAGAACTGCTGGGCTTATGCTGGCCTAACTAGAGATTAGAATTGCAGACTTAAGATACAAAGAGAGGGAAAGAGAAAGGGGGAAAGGCGCAATATAATGACCATCCTGGATGCATTTTTCTGGTTTGGAGGAGGTGGACCAGGCCAAGCCTTTTGTCAGGGCAAGTCAGCCTTGGTGAGAGAGAAGCCTGAAGAATGTGGAGGCAAGACCCATGTTTTAAAGATATTCTAGCATGTGTGTACATATGTTGTCCTGGTCAGTTGGTTAAACAATTACAGGGGCAAAAAAAATATTTTGTTTGGTGCCTGGAATGTTAGAACTGATTTTGGGTGTATTGGGCATGCTAATTCCAAATATGCAAACAGTTTTTCTCTATTAGCTCTACTTTTTGAGATACAGTGCTACTACATTATAAACGCTATGAGTATTTTAGTTACTAAATTAAGTAAGAGTATGCTCTCCTTTCTACTTCTAGCCTCACCGGGGGGAAGTGAAGCTGTTGGGATGTTTCTTCCTATTAAGGTATAGATGTGGGAGGTGATGTGTCATGCCCTTGTGGGCGCCATGCACATGCGCAGGCCAGGGCACATTGCCGTTGTGGCCGCTGTTAGTCTGAGCTTTGTATTGCTGAGGGACAGTTGTTCATTCGTAGCATGTGAGTGACAAGGCACACTTTTTTCCTGCTCAGTAAACATGTTAAGTGAAAGTTATCTGTGTTGCTACCTCTTTGTACATCTATCAGCTGATGATATGGTGAAACAGCTTGATGATACTGTTTGTGAAGGCTCTTGATCAGGATGGACCATGCTTTGTGTACATAGGATGAAAAATGCCTGGGTACAGAAGTAAGTACAGAAAAACTGAAAACTGGAATTTTTGATGGCCCTCAAATAAGACAGCTCATAAACAATCCTTTCTTCGTAGATTCCATGAGTGAGGGTGAGCGAAGTGCATGGATGTCATTTATCCTGGTTGTCAGAAACTTTCTGGGCTACCACAAAGCTCAAAACTGCTGAGCTTATCATCATGCTCATTCATTTCAGAGACCTTGGATGTAATATGAGCATAAGAGTTCATTACTTACACAGCCACGTGGACCGTTTCCCAGAAAATTTGGGTGATATGAGCATAGAACAAGGTGAACAATTTCACCAGGACATTAAAACAATGGAAGATCGCTACCGGGGAAGATGGGATATACATATGGTGTATATGGGATGTACATATGGTGGCTGATTACTGCTGGAACTTAGAGACTGTCCAAAGTCCATTCAAGAATGTCCTACAAAAGAAGCTTCCTAAAGTAATTGTCCTTTCATTTATGGTTTCATTTTATTATGTGGAAGAAAAATTGTTATTTGAGTCACGATTGTGTTTACTATAATGTTACTATGTTTTATTCATGTCACTAAAATATTCTAGAAAATAGAATTAGACTGTTTTTTTAACATTTTGTTTTATTATGTCAATCATAGGCCTAATATGACATAGGGTAACACAAATCAGATGATGGCGAAGTAGCATTATATGTCAAGAACGTATATACCTGCTCTGAAATCCAGGAAACTGGTCTGGATATCCCTGTGGAGTGTGTTTGGGTAAAGGTTAGGGGGAAAAATAAGAAACAAAGCATTGTGGTGGGCGTCTACTATAGACCGCCAGGCCAAGGAGAAGGAGTAGATGATGTCTTCCTGGAGCAACTGGCAGGCGTTGCAAGGAAATATGAGGTAGTAGTAATAGGGGACTTTAACTATCCAGACATTTGCTGGGAGACAAACTCAGCCAAACATGGAAGCTCCAGTAGATTCCTGAGGGGCCTGGAAGATAACTTCATGGTCCAAAAGGTGGAGGAAGCAACAAGGGGAGGGGCCATCCTTGACCTGATCTTAACTAACTGTGATGAACTGATTGACCACATCAACGTGGCAGGAACTTTAGGGGAAAGCGATCATGAGCTGCTGGAATTTAGAATAATGTGGGAAATAAAAAGAGTGCAGAGTGAAACATATACATTGGATTTCAGGAAAGCTGATTTCAACAGGCATAGAGGAGTCATAGGTGGGATCCCATGGGTTGATGATCTAATGGGGAAAGGGGCCCAAGATGGGTGGGAGCTCCTTAAGAGGCAGCTTCTACAAGCACAGTCAGAAACAATTCCCATGAAAAAGAAAGGGGGAAAAAACCTGAAAAAACCAGGTTGGCTGCACAAGCAACTTGGGGATCAGCTGAAGTTAAAGAAAGAGAAGTATAGGGAGTGGAAGACTGGAAAGATCACCAGGGAGGAGTACAGGCAGATAGACAGGTCTTGTAGGGAGGGGGTCAGGAATGCTAAAGCTCAGTATGAGCTGAGGCTGGCCAGGGGAGTCAAGGATAACAAAAAGAGCTTCTTTAGATATGCCCAAAGGAACAGGAGGAGAGACGAGGAGGTGGGGCTGCTCCTGGACAAAGATGGACAACAAGTGTCTGGAAACCAGGGCAAGGCAGAGCTGCTCAACTCCTACTTTGCGTCTGTCTATTCTCGGAAGGAGGGATTTGCAAATGGGGGTGCGGGATCATTGGCTGATGCGGGGATGTGCTTGCATCCCCAAAGAGGTAATGAAAACATGGATGGTGCAGAACAGCAGATTAAGATTGACAGAGAACTGGTTCGAAACCACTTAACTGGCCTAAATGAATTCAAGTCATTTGGACCGGATGAGCTGCATCCTAGAGTTCTGAAGGAACTGGCAGAAGTCCTTGCAGAGCCTCTTTGAGAAATCCTTGAGGAGTGGAGAAGTGCCACTGGACTGGAAGAGGGCAAATGTAGTCCCAATCTTTAAGAAGGGGAAAAAAGAAGACCCGGGAAATTATAGACCAGTCAGTTTGACTTCAATCCCGGGCAAGATATTAGAGCAAATCATAAAACACACAATTTGTGCACATCTAGACAAGTGCTCGGTGATCAAAACAACCCAGCATGGATTTACCAAGAGTAAATCTTGCCAGACAAATCTGATCTCCTTTTTTGATTGGGTTACGAGCTTACTGGACAGTGGCAATGCTGTGGATGTCATTTATCTTGACTTCAGCAAAGCATTTGACAAGGTCCCACATGACATTTTAATTGGGAAGTTGGAAAAATATGGGCTAGAGGGGGAAATCGTTAGGTGCATCCGCAACTGGCTCGATGGCCACACTCAAAGGGTTTTAGTAAATGGTTCTGTGTCAACTTGGAGGTCGGTTTCAAGTGGGGTACCCCAAAGCTCTGTCTTGGGCCCAGTCCTCTTTAACATTTTTATCAGTGACTTAGAGGAAGGGATAAGGGGGAGCCTGATCAAATTTGCGGATGACACCAAGCTGGGAGGAGTAGCAAACACAACAGAAGACAGGAGAAACCTCCAGGAGGATCTGGATAAACTAGAATACTGGGCTGTAACAAATAGAATGAATTTCAACAGGGAGAAGTGCAAAGTTCTGCACTTGGGCAATAAAAACCAAAAATACAGGTATAAAATGGGGGATACTTGGCTTGGCAGCACAACATGTGAGCGGGATCTTGGAGTCGCCGTGGATCACAAGCTGAACATGAGTCAGCAGTGTGATGTTTCTGCAAAGAAGGCAAATGCCATTTTAGGTTGCATTAAGAGGTCTGTAGCTTCCAAGTCGCGAGAAGTTCTAGTTCCTCTTTATTCTCCATTGGTCAGACCTCACCTTGAGTACTGTGTTCAGTTCTGGGCACCTCACTTTAAGAAAGATGCAGCCAAGCTGGAACAAGTCCAGAGGAAAGCGACAAGAATGATCAGTGGGATGGAAGGGAAACCCTATGAGGAAAGGTTGGGGGAACTTGGGATGTTCAGCCTGGAGAAGAGGAGGCTGAGAGGATACGTGATTGCCCTCTTCAGATACTTGAAGGGCTGTCATAGGGAGGAAAGGGCTCATTTGTTCATAGCTGCTTCTGAAAGCAGAACTAGAACCAATGGGTACAAACTGCAAGAGAGGAGATTCTGGTTGGATATCCGGAAAAAATTCCTGACGGTGAGGGCGGTTCGGCAGTGGAACAGATGCCAAGGGAGGTGGTGGACTCTCCCTCACTGGGGATCTTCAAGCAGAGGCTCGACGAGCACCTGTCGGGGATGCTCTAGGGGGATTTCCTGCTGCAGAAATGGGGCTGGACTAGATGACCTACTAGGTCCCTTCCAACTCTATGATTCTATGATTTTTATATCTCAAAAACTAGAGCTGATAGGCAAAAATTACTGTTATATTTGAAATCAGCACACCAAATATACATAAAATCAGCTCAAAAAACCTTGGCGCCAAAACGCGCGTTGGGCAGTGTTATTAGGTCTTTAGATAATGAGAGGAATTTCTTATTTGAGTGTTAAGTTAATGTTTGCTAGAGAGGAACTGATTATTTTGTGGAATGCAGTATGTAAGCATATTGACTACAACTAAAAGGTGACAGAGTTCAGTTGCTTGAACTTGGGTAACCTTAGCATTAATGTAGAGAAGCACATATAGTGGGGCCTTGATTTACAAGCACAATTCATTCAGTAAGCATGTTTGTAATCCAAAAATCTTGTAATCCAAAGCGGGTTTTCCCATAGGAAATAACTGAAACTCAGACAATTGGCTCCAGTCCAAAAATATTTATTGTATATAAAAATAATTACAAAACACTGTAATACAAAACAATGTAATAAAGAAAATATTGTTTCAGTATTGAACTGTACTATACCTTTGAAAACCTTCAAGACTGGTGTGAGGGAGACAAGCGCAAGATTTATTTTGTCGGATGACAAGCATTGTAACAGTGATAAGGCATACCTTCCACACTGCCACAGACAGATCCCACACATAAAACACCCCCCCACTCACCTTTCACGCTGCCAACAGATCCCACACACACCTGGTTCAGGCTGCTGCTCCCCTCCAACCCCCCCCCTTCCCA